>CM060832.1:140322500-141790323 GCA_030762175.1 Metallyticus violacea
TTACATACCTTGTCAACCCTCCGATTTTTCGAGTAATTAAGTATTATAAAAATTCATTAATCATTTCAGCATACAGTTTATGTATTTTAATACAATCCTTTTTTATAGTTTTCAAAAAAAAATATATATTCGGTTGTTAATCAACAACATCGAAATATTTGCACCGTATATAGACGTATATAGACGATCAAAAGTTTCAAACTTATATATCAGAAGTAACATTTCAAAAGAACATGCACGTTATTGAGTTTTACTTTTACTTACACTATGCATCCCATTTCACGAAAACGCCTATCAATAGATTGATATGCGGCATGATGTGGATGGCTTCTATTAGAGAATTTTCTTTGTAGATCTCAGTAGTTGTTACAGCACAACCTCTTGTGTATGTCGGCATGTTCAGGAATGCTGTAATCATTCTCCATTTCTTCAAAATTTAACTTATTTCACGGAATTATTTTGCCTTAATGTCTTTTGGTTACAAAACAAACAACTGCTGGATGAAACAATTGACAAATAGCAAGCAAAGTGCAAGCAACATTACAAAACAAACAAATAATGCTTGAAACAAATGAGAGATAGCAAGCAACATTACAAAAAAAAAAAAAAAAAAAAAAAAAAAAAAAGTAGAATCGCGACTTTGTTTCTAACAGTTGAACTCTTATTAGCACACAATGCACTGACATGCTATCTTATATTTAGCCTGAAATTTAACGCTACATTGTGAAAACACTGTTCTTTGATAATATAAATTTATTTCAATTATTAAGCAGGCGTGAAGTCATTCAAACACAGATTCTTGCGCTAAGTACTTTAAGTGTGGGTTTCTGAGCACCAAATTGCAATTATTTCAATAGTCAATAACTTCCAGAGTTTACACCAAGACCCTAGGTTCTCTGTATGAAATTACTTGCTTAAGACCAATCTATATACAGCGTAAATATTTTGGTGTTGTTCATTAACATCCTATGTACACAAATTACATAAAAATATGTATAATTGAAAACATCAAGCATACATAGAAAAGACGCATTAGCTACTTTACTTTTGCCCGAAATTTAATAAAAAAAATGGAAATTACTAACTCTCTCGTGCATTTATTTTGCACAAGTTTACATATCCCATACTTTAAACGGACGACGTTGTTCCTAACGCATTTAATAACCTAAGTGAAATCTTATTTGAGTTTATAATTTATAAATACTGTATTTGGACTATGAATTTTTTTTTACAGTGATACGGTTTCTGTCAATTCGAAGATGAACGCACTAACATCCTTGATGAAAAACAAAGCGAGTGACCGATTGTTGTGATGAACCAAGTTGTTGCAAATTTCCACTTATGTGTAATAAAAGTTCCAAAAGTAAAGTAGCATTTCTTAAAGCAAGGAAATTACTTTACGAATTGCCCTCGTAATTCTAAAACATGATAAAAGACCGCTTGTTTGAGAATCATAACCGTTTATAATACAGGGCATTTTGAAAAGAAGGAACAGATTTCAAACATTTATTTCATCCAAACTGCAAAAGATAGAAACACAATTCCAACGTTCCTGGAAAGAGAAAAGTTCAATTTTCACTTTTTTATGCATTCAATATGATCACCATGCGTTACACGCCAAATATCAAAACGGTGATTCATTTCTTGTCACACACGAATCAGTTGGTCTCTAGTTATCAAATTCACAGTTTCAACAATTCGATGTCGCAGACTTTCCAGAGTATCAGGCATAGGGGTAATAAAAACACGGTCTTTTACGTAACCCCACAGATAAAAGTCACAAGGATTGAGGTCTGGAGACCTGAGAGGCCACTGGCGATGAAGTTGATCTTCTGCTCCTCCTCTTCTAATCCAACGTCCTGGAATGATCTCCTTCAGGTAACGTCGGACGTGCTTAGAGAAATGAGGCAGGACACCATCTTGCTTGAAAATGAAGTCATCTGAATTATCTTCAAGTTGAGAAAATAACCAGTTTTGAAGCATGTGTAGGTAGGTTAGTTCTGTCACAGTGTTCTCCATGAAGAAGAAAGGTCCATAAACTTTGTTTACAGATATGGCACAGAAGACGTTAATCTTCGGTGAATCTCTTTCATGTTCAATAACTGACATAGGATTTTCTCTTGTCCACATTCTAACGTTATGCCGATTAACTTTACAGGAAAGATGAAAAGTGAATTCATCGAAAAAAATTAATCGTTCAGAAAAATTATCTTCTTCTATGTCATCTAGCACGTTAATGCAAAATTCGTACCTTTTGTGCTGGTCGTCAGGATGCAAAGCTTGCAATAACTGCAGTTTGTACGGTGTTTCAGAACTCGCCATGCCGTCGGTTGAGGAATGTTAACTTCCTTCCTTGCTCGTGCTGTGGGCTCCTTTCGTAAACTGTACGAATACGCTCGACACTTTCATTCGATGTGTGTGGACGTCCCGTGCTTTTCCGTTTGCAGATGCAACATCTTTTACGAATTTTCGATGCCACTGTAAATCTGCTTACACGCAGGCGGTTGTTTATTAAACTGACGGTGAAAAGCACGTTGAACTCCAATAATGAACTCTAGTTTTGCTAATTGCAGCACACAAAATGATTTTTTTCTGTTGTGTCGACATTTTACTACAGACAATATGGCAAGCAACAGTGCCATTCGGCTGTGATTGGAACTTTTGCCTGGACGGTTCAAATTTTAAACTTTTGTCTGTCTAGGAACGTTGGAATTATGGTTCTACCTTTTGTAATTGGAAAATGTTTGAAATCTGTTCCTTCGTTTTGAATAGCCCTGTATTTGCATTTTATTTCCACACACACTCATGAAGCCTACAATATCGTCATCTGATAAACGACAGTTAATTTATTAAGCTGTTAGCTGACGTCAGAATTGAGAGATAGACGTCTTTCTGAATAGAAAATGTTCAACTTTAAAAATATTGTATTTCCAAGCTTCATGTAAAGTTCTTTAAATACAGGTTTTTAGTAGTTTTAATTATGCATAAATGCAAATGGTTCGTTCTCGTAACTTTAATGAAGTTTCTGTCTTTACGTGTATTTTTCCCCGTCCATTAGCCTCCGGATGCACATAAAATCTATTCCGAACAGTTTGGTCCTCTAAACTGCTTCTCGTGAAAGACTTGTCAAAGGCTTTCTTTGTTATGAATGAATGAATATTGTTTAACGCCCGTTTTTGCTATAGAGGCACCACAGGCGGTGAATAATGATGATACACGAGATGAAATGATATATTGGGAAAGGGTTTACTTTTAAGGAAGGAAACGTTCCAGATCTAAGTTTAGGGTACCTCCCCGGCATTTGCCATTTATGGGGAATGAGGAAAACCTTGAATAAACCTCAGTCAGGGAAGACGGTCCTGACGGGGGATTCGAACCTCAGACCTCCCGCTCACGAGTCCGGGCCTTAATGACCTCGGCCACCCGTGGCGGTTTCTTCGTTATGATATATATGACAATATTATCAATGCTTTTATAGAATGTAGCATAGAAGAGAAAGGGAAATATATAGCGAGCATAATTTGTTCATTATTATATTGAACTTAATGCAATTCAATCATTTATGTGAATCATCAAGTGTTCATATGGAAAGTTAAATCTATATTTTCACATAGTTTGAAAAATCTGAAGATCATCCAGTGCACTATATCTGTATGTTGTATTTTATATTGTAATTCAACTGTCTTTTGGCAGATATTCTTTTTTTTTTTCAGCTTAATTTGTGTTGGAGTGGCATGACCTCGTTTATTTTTTTTTATTTTTTTTTTTTATTGTTGCACGATCAATTCAATTTTTGCAGCTGGAAACGACCTCAATGTGATAATGGTCCTTTGGACCTTTGTTTCTTCAACTCGTACGTGATATGAATTCTTTATCCAGAATTACCTCAAATACTTGGCATTCGCTCCGGAGGATTCTGGAGTGCAGCGCTTTGCCTGACTGTGAAAATATACATCGCATGAATAGAAAACAAATTCGTTCTCCCCCAGTATTTTCAAAGATGGAAGCATTTAATTCATTTACCAGATTATATCTCTGAGGCCTATTGTAGTCCGTATGTTGTCCAAAAAAAAAAAAAAAAATATTATGACGTTATATTCGGTCATTAAAGAACTCAATAACATTGTATCTTATTTCACTTCATTTGCAAGAGTAACAACACGTTTTATTACAGCTCTAAAATTATTAGCTTAGGAACATAAACGAATTTATTGCAATTCACTTCTGCGCTCTAATTAAACACGCGCGTTCTCCAAATAGAACCTTGCGGCTTGGACGTCCACCGTTAGTAACGCTATTTCATGCTACACTTGTTTACCATTATTCGTTTACTTTACTGGTGGCAGTTATAGGATGTTTAAGGTGTATATTTTGTTCCGATGTTACAGCAGTAACAGGTCAAACATGCAGACAACGCAGAAAATGTTACAACCATTCGATTATCTAATGGAGGCCTCTACGGCATAAGAGACAAAGCGCTTGTAACGTATGTAGAGCCCGTAATGACACGGTATGTGACGTCAGCATGACATCACTTTTCTACTATTGATGTGTTACCTTCCCTCCCACAGCTTTTACGTGGTATAATTGCAACGGAATAAACTAACCATGTAAGTTATCTAACGAACTACTGGGTTCAGGTCTAATTTATATTATGGTGTTTTATTTTTTACGCTATTAATGCTCCATGCTTACTTACATAGCCGTTAGGAACGGTAATCGAAATTAATTAATGAAGGATATGTCCCCAAGATCCCTATGATAAAGACACAAAAACTATATTTCACTTTTCAATATAGTTACCCTCACATTTTTGAATTAATATTTCAATCCTCCCTCCCGAAATAGTCAGAAGTTTTGTCTGCAAAGTGGGCATAAACATCATTCATCACCTCTTCGTCATAATTTCTTTCCTCGAAGGTCCTTCTTGAGTTTTGAGAAGAGGAAATAGTCACTGGGGGCTAGATCTGGGCTGTAGGGTGGATGGTCAATCTCCTTGAAGCGACATTTCTTCACAGCTTCCTTTGCAACAAGAGATGTGTGCACAGGCGCGTTGTCATGAAAAGAAGGCGTACACCACCTTCTTTGATGGAAGCACTTAGTCTGTGCAGTAGGCCAGCATAGAACTCCCCATTTACTGTGGTGTTCCTCTCCTTGAAATCAATGAAGAGTATTCCTTCACTGTTCCAAAAGACTGTGAAAATAATCTTCTTTGTTGATCGAGTGACCTTGGCCTTTAGAGGCGGTACTTCGCCAGGTTTATGCCAATCTTTTCATTCAATCTCTTTTGGACAAGGGAGAGAACCATAGTTTCATCTCCTGTAATAATGGTTTGCAGAACTTCTCTCTAGTTGCCACAGCAGAGCTTCAAAAACACCTGACAACAGATGACTCGTTGCTGCTTTTGAACTGAGAAAAGGAATCTAGGCACTAACCTTATTCATGTTTAAATGTTCATGAATGATACGAAGAGCTGTTGTTTCAGAACGGCTCAACCTTGCAGCTATTTCTGTAACTTTGAGCCGCCGGTCTTCCATAATTTTTCCTTCCACAAGAGAGAGTTTTCTTTTTTTTTTTTTTGTGAAGAACTTAATAACAGCTCGATACTCAATTTTGAACGTGTCACAATCTTCTACACATAGGCTTCTTTATGCAACATATCTAACAACTGAACATAGCGGAGCGGAAGTTACAGCCGCAATTATTTACTTAACAGATAAGGTATAACACCATATAAGGATTATGTGAAGGTGATAATCCTTATCGACGAGGACGGAAACTTCTGGATCCACAACAACTCAAAAGAAAACTGTAGTAAAATATGTGCTTAACAATGTTTCCTATTAATAAATCGCTGTCATTTTCAGTTTATTGCTGATAAAAATAGTAGAAGGTACTGAAAAAAAAATATAACAAATCTTAAGATGAATTTACACGACTGTAAATTCGTTAAAACAAGATAGGTGAACGTTGCTGAGGTGAGGTGGGCACTTTATATTTATTAAAATATGTAATAGTTTAATATCAATATTTAGATTTTATTTAGCCTCTCAAATAAATTAATTCAGAAAACTAGCACTCTGCCCAGAATGTTAAGTAACTTGCGCACCTTCAACAGCTGCTAAATAAATTCTCTTTTCTTCCCTCGCGCTTTGCGGGATACTAAAAGAAAATGGTAATGGCTTCTACGGTAGTCCTTCTCGGCCGTAAAACAATAAAAAATTACCATAGATTTCAAATTAATTCTTTCCTTGCTTCTTTGAGTTAAAAACAAAGTGCTAGGGCAACTTTCTCCAACTCCGTTCTTTAAAACTCACCCTTAGAGTATTAGAATCCTGCCTTTATGGGTAGTCTGGTAAATATATTTATTATATCATATTTTAGAGTGTTAATGAATAAATCATTGATCTGTACGAAAACTGCACCTTTAGAGATTGCATCGACTATGGAAGAGTGAATGTTTACGGACGCTCTTGAATGTCTTCGTTCATCAGCGTCCCATTTAATTCAGGGCGTGAAACTGCCGATAAATTTTACTCAAACACATCTTTCAGACTTGAGGTCATTTTACGTGCCGTAAATCTACAACACAGGACCAATGGCTTTATTTCCCTTCCGAAGGAAGCCATACTTAGGATTTTTACGCCGGAAATAATCCTTGACTGAGATTGAACCCCGATCTTGGATCTACGAGGGAACTATGGTCACCACTAGGTCACTAGGATCGACATGGGTGTTTGGTGAAGAGGTAGTTGCTATTGATACAATTTTTTCTATTTTGTTTATGTCACAATCTTCTACACATAGCCTCCTTCATGCAACTATATCTGAACAACGAACACAGCAAAGCGGAAGTTACAACTGCAATTGTTTACGTAACAGATAAGGTATGACACCAGATAAGGGTTTTGTGAAGGCGATAATCCTTATCGGCGAGCCCGGAAACTTATGAACCTACCCTCGCAGACAGGGCTTTTTATTTTAAAACTTGTTAATCTAAATAATTCATACATTTTAATTTTTTTAAAAAAAAATACGTCATTATACATAAAGTTTTGAGAGAAAATTTTAAAACTGATGTGGGTTACATTTTAGGATTCGTCCTTTATCTACTGCCACCCCCACTATGAAATTTCAAATGACATCCTTATCTTATGATGATTAAATTTTAAAGATGCTATTGTTATCTCATATTTTGTTTTCTATCGTCATCTGACAACCTGGATTGTTGTTATTGTTTGAATTTAAATATATTCAAAAATAATTCACATATTTGCAGGATGAAAACACAATTTATTTTAATATTACAGTAATACAGGTTATTAAATTCTTGATTAATTATTTTCAATAATATATTTATTCACAGTGAACATAAATATATCTATGCTGCTGGGATTTGCCACTATTTAACATACAATACAAGAGCTGTCTGTCAGCCTGATGAGCACAAGCATACCTCATATAATTTTAAACCTGTTTCTAGATCGGATTCACTGTTTTCAATTTAAATAGGTTTCCATATTGTTTAAACGAAGCTCGTTGTAAAATCACCATTTTGGACAAATACCTTGTGAGTGGGAGCCAATACCAGCCCTGGAGTTTCTGGGTCTTTTGAAGATACGCAGGTCAATAAATCATGAGGCGATCTAAATTGAAGAATCGAAGATAGAACCTGAAGACATATTCTGAATTACAACACCCTTTCACCCCAGTTAAGTTTCGTAATGCTTTCATTTTTTTATATTATCTGAATGTTTTCAAGAGTTTAAACGTTTGTATCACTGTTTTCATTAAAATCTGATCACCTTACGAAGCGTCGGAAATGGAGGAGAAAAAAAGTTATAACACATTATAGAGAACATGTGGTCGGTATTTACTAGATAGACTTAGCATGGATTAGACAGGGGTGTGGAAGGTGACTAAAATAGCGGATGAGGACTAGGCAGAGTGCCTTTTGTGGAGATAGAAAAAACTAGCAGCGCATTCTGATGGATTGTTTAGATACCCTGCGCTGAGGGCTTAGTTTGCTAAGTCGAATAAGGATAGGTGGGCATGTTTGCACAGGAAGACAAAGCTGGGGTTCTTTTCTATGCAGTGCGGGGAATTTGAACGGACTCTCCGAGTGTTGTGTGCGTGCATGCGCAGCATATTGAAGTGTTTGCGCCTGGGTGATAATAACTTGTAAATGTGTTTTATTGGGAGTAGAAACTCTTTTTCTACAAGTGTCTATATAATGAATAATGGCAAAAAGACACATGCAAACGATGTACAAATAATGTTTGTAAATAATGAGCAATAAATACACTTTATTACTACTACTTTCTCTATCATAATACAACTGAATATTCATTGCTCAAGTCATTATTCATAAATAAAGTGCAAGGAGATATAACTTTCTTTTCAACCTGAGAAAAAACTTATTGATTTTATTTTAAATGTTTTTTGCTATAGAGAAACTAATTAATGGCCGTCAGGTGGTGTAAAATTTAAGGATATATTCACAATTTATAGCAGGTAAGATCAGGTTATGTATTCACATAACTTAAAAACATTATTTCCGTTGATGAAATTAAGGATACCATTTCGTGAATGAAGGTGATTTATTTGTTACTAGTACGGAAAGGAGAAAAGCAGCTCCGTGCTGGAGGAACTCTTCGGAAAACGTAAAACTTGGAACATAATCTACTTTGGGGAAAGGTCGAGAACGCTAATGTGGTTAAGACCCAACAGATGTAACGAGACACTTAACCGATGGGCACTATACCTCGAGTGTTCTTCCAGAAGCTTCCACTAAGTCACGATTTCTTGTCTTTCTTGATACTTTTCCTATAAGCTCCTTCGAAACGCGGGACCAGTTCTTTATATTCAGCACTCATAAATATTGTAGTATGCAAATGAATTCGTTTGGGTATCTTTCAGATCAAGTCTGACCCACGGCAGCTCTTGTAATAAATTAGCAACTTTTCAGATACTCTTAATTGTCTTACAACTGATGTTCCTTTGTTTAAAGATAAAAAATTAGGTAAAGAGTTTAAATTCACTGTTACATACTCAGTGAATCTGTTTACATTATTGTTGCGTTATGTCACTTGAGTTGAGGTTGCAATGCAAAAATCTGGTCTGCCCTAGGCGCAGTTAAGGGTCAGCACCATTATATGGTCGATGTTAAGGCAACTTCAGGTCCATGGTAGTAAAGGTTCCATCACTAATCATTACAAACTTCCCCATCATCCTTTACGTTGAGACATGCCGTTAAGACAAAAGAAAGTCAGCCTACTGTGTTCGCTAGCTATGTCACTTCGTTGCAGAAATTAAAAGTAACTCCATTTTGTTATAACGTAAAGTTCCTTATTCAGAGAGCTAGAAGGTTTGACATTTCCTTGATGCCGAAGTCTGTAATGTCTTCGAAACGTAGCAGGTTTATGATATTTTCCACGCGGCTTACAAACAAAATAATGTTAACATCATTGACTTTGACCGTAAAAGCATGTGCTTTAAAAGTATTACTAGAGAGCGTATTTCCATGACATGTCACAATTTCCCCTTTTCTTGGTTGCAAGGTTAAATTTTGAATTTAAATGTGTTTATAAGATTTTAATGAATATTAAAACATTTTACTGATTTTATGATCGCGTATTTAGCCATTTTAAAGTGTTTCGGCATATTTAGAGCATGTCATCTTTGGAGCATCTTAAAATATATTTTATGAAAATCAGATGATCAGTATTAAAATTTAATGTCTAATTTTTTCAGTATTTATGTAAAATAATTGCTCTAAAGTATCACAAAGAGTTATTGTTTGGCTTAGTGCAGGAAATGTTACTGCCCGTGCAATAAAAAACCAATCAGAAAGTGAAAAAAATTTACCATCGCCTGTAAATCTTTTGTGCTTTTTGTTGCTGTTTCCCTTGAACCAACATCATTACTTGACTACTCATTATGTCCTCCCATTTGCATTTAACAAGCTTGAAGTGAAGTTTTCAATGAATGACAAGTTTTGTGGCGATTGCGGCGATTTTAATATGAAGTGGGGTAATTATATGTACACCATATTGAAGCGCCGATTTGAGGGGGATGGTTATCGCTAAATGAATAAAATTTGATCAGATATGATTGATTAGTATAAGATATTAATCAGTTACATCAAGAAAGAGTTAATTGATGTAATGTAGGTTTTGGAGATGCGCTGGTTGAGCGGGCCGATTTCACATGGGCCAGCCCTCTGTCTGTCCCCAACTGTTTCTGATTATTTCCCGCTGATGAATCTTTAATTTCCGTAGGTGCCTCGGCTATGTTGATGTTCTGAACTCCATCTATCGGAGGTGGCGTTCTTCTCGGGTTTGAATGTTGAGCTTTCCTGGATTTAATCGACAGGGGAGGAGAGGGTGATAGATGGGACGTTGTCAAATAATAATGTTAGTTGCACATTCACAGCGTTTATTGTAAAGTTCACTTGTAAATCAGGACACGTCTGGATCACTGGCAAGGAGTTGAAACACAGTATTCCCGCGATTTCCTTTTATTGGTCACGCATAGTAAAATCCCGATAACCAAACAAAGTGTTCATAACCTTTCCGCGACACTTTCAGCATTCATTCTCGGTAGTAATTTCCAACTAGATGGCTTTCATTTCCATGTAAGTCCCACACTAAGATTAGTGCCACTATTTGAAACTCATCGAGACTTAACATTGTCTACTACTCACAGCTCACTGATTAATGCCGCTCTCTACCTGATTAAGGCTTCGACCAAACTGCCGCCGAATACTTCCAGATTTCGTTTTTCATCTTTTCTTTACGGGTTACTATGCGAGAATTCAACTGTTAGAATATTCTAGACGCGTCCTAAATCCTATTCTCTGATTGGCTTAACAGCACAATATATAGAAGCTTCTCGAAGCGGGAATTAAAAGTTTGCCTCCTTAGTGACTGAAATTCTCTCTTTCTTCCCTGCGTTTCTGATACGTTTTTGCTGCGAGATTTCTCTTTTTAGGGGTCGCTTTCTCCAAAGGAAAAACTTGCCTACATGGTCTTCTTCAAGCATTTTTAAAGGCGAGGGTCCATTGGAAACACAAAAGTCGTCCTTACAAATGGCCGCAGCCAGTCGCGAATGAAGATACATTTTTAAGCTTGAAGTACATACAACACCGCACCTTCCGCTACACGATATTGGAGATAGTCATGCCAGGGCCATCCAGAAAGTAAGTCCCAATCGCGCCTGGAGATGGAACCACTTGTCGGATAGGAATGCGCATGAGCAGGAGTAGAGAGGAAGTATGTGGGAATAATGCAGTAAAATTTCATTCTTGTGACGACCGTGGTTACCGCGCTGTGCTAGGAGAAAATGGCTGCTCTGATATTGTCTCCCGCCAACTGCGAGGTTCGTGCAGTCATCCGAGGTTTGCTCGCTCAAAAGCAAAGTCCATCAGGGATCCTTCGCCAGTTGTGTCGAGTGTATGGACACGACATTATGGTAAGACGATGGTGCAGGCAGTTCACTGAAGGACGAACCAATATTCACGACGACGACCGTAGTGGCCGACCGTCCCTGGTGACGGCAGAAGTGTTGGAAAGTGTGCGGCAAGCAATTGAGCAGAACCGGCGCTTCACAATTTCAGAACTCTCTTGTCAATTCCCCAGATGTCTCGCTCCCTTGTGAACGAAATTGTCTCCCGGAAGCTTGGCACAATTGGCGATGGATCTCTGCTGGACTTTGCTTTTGAGCGTGCAAACCTCGGATGACTGCACGAACTTCGCAGTTGGCGGGAGACAATATCAGAGCAGCCATTTTCTCCTAGCACAGCGCGGTAACCACGGCCGTCACAAGGCTGAAATTTTACTGCATTATTACCACATACTTCCTCTCTATTCCTGCGCATGCACATTCCTATCCGACTAGCGGTGCCATCTCTAGGCGCGATTGGGACTTACTTTCTGGATGCCGTAATACATATAGTCTTGAAGAGTTTTATGTATTATACATAAGCGGATTTTTGCAGAGAAGTGCTAAGAAATGGCAAGTAAATGCCCAGATAATTCCGTTCCAGGTAGAAAAACTGTTCGGTAGCTTGTTATAAAGCCACAAGAAAAAAAAAAGATACGTGTTTGGAACGTCGTTTTCTTTGGGAAGAAATGTTAGATCATTTCCCACATAGATGCCGGCAATGTACTGCACTGAGGGGCACAACTTTCAACATCTCTTATAACACAGGTTGGTGCTTATGACCATTTTTAAATACAGTATCATTTTATGTTTTCAGAAAAAGTATAAATGATTACTTTACGCGCAGCAACTCTTATTTCCCCCTTTCCGGTTGCGACACTGCAGTAGCAATAAGCAGCCGCGCTCAGGAGGCCCCTAAATTAAATAATCTCATTGTATGTAGTATAGACGGAGCTATCATATGTGAAGTTAAAGTTAAGCCGAGAAGTAATTCAGTACTTTTAAACATAAAAACAGTTTAAATAGACATTTCCCTCAGAGACTCAACGTTATGCAATTTAAATAATTTAAAAATATTTTGCAGCTTATTGTAAAGTATTTTTACCTACCGAGATTATGGTTCATATTTATAAAATACAGCAATTACTTTTGTCACTTTTTGAGTTAAAACTTTACCCGTTTGAACATTATATAGTCAGTTTTGTACCATAAATCGATATTGAGGAACAGTGCAATTTTATCAAATACTAGTAGTTATTGCATTTCAAAATTATATTTTCATATCAGTATTTGACAGCATCAATTAGAGAAAAAAGTGTGTTATAATTTCTAACGTTTTCCATAGTGTTTGTCTAATGTTTCCATATTTAAAACCTAAATCTGTCTTGATTGCCCCTATCTGAATATTATATAATTTAAATGAAACAGTTCCTGAAAATTGAAACGAATTTAATAAGCACATTATACATTTTGTTTAATTGATTGAAACTTTTATGTTCAATGTCTTTATGTAACAGTTGCATGAATCCCTCTACTAAAATATGTATTAAACGTTTTAAACACTTTATTAAATTTTAAGATATAAATGAGGAATATTAAATTAGAGTTAATAAAATGTACCTACAAAATAACTTGCATATTTGGTGCTTATTTTGGACATTCTTGATTTTTTTATGGACATCTGTAAATCCGAATGTCTAGTGACCTCCATAAAGAGATATGTGTTGAAATGTACACACGGCTGGTATGCAGTTCCTCCTCGTGTTAAACAAAACCGTGGTGACGTAAAACAGCCCGTAACGATCGGACAAAATATACTCAGGATGAATGAACCACGGTTTATAAATACTTCGTAGAGTTTATAAACCCTTTTCTCTCGTTCAAATAAACGTGAAAGACATTAACAGCACATATAGCGCTCTATTGCAAGTTTAAACACTCCTGCCAGTGAATCATTCTCCAGGTGGGCCCTTCCTAAGGTTTCCAACGTGACAAAATGTCTATGGAAAAGAATAGGCGTTAATCTTAATACTGTAGGGGTACCAGAATTGGCTGATCGCATATGTAAATGTTCAAGTTATTAACGAATTGTGCTATATAAGGTTCTTACGATAGGAGTTCAAAGTATATGTTGTACGAGGGGCATTTAAAAAGTTTTATAACCAGTCTATCCATGGCTGGACAATAGTGTCCACAAAAATGTAACTAACGAAGCTCTCAATAATGAAACTTAAGCAATCAAAACATGCATAAGTGCAAGTTTACACTTTCATACCGTCTGCTGAGTTCAGTGAAAAACCATGAATATTTTTAACGTAAACATTAGATTCTTTTTCACAAGCGACAAGGGTAGGTCCATAAGTTTCCGCCCTCGCCGATAAGGATTATCGCCTACACAAAAGTATATCTGCTGTCATACTTATCTGTTAAGTAAATAATTGCAACTGTAACTTTCGCTCCGCTGTGTTCAGTTGTTCAGATATAGTTGCATAAAGAAGGCTATGTGTAGAAGATTGTAACATGTTCAAAATTGAGTGTCGAACTGTTTTAAGTTCTTCACAAAGAAAGCACTTACTACAAATGAAATTGAATACCGATTGGACGGTATATATGGGGAAGCATCCCCCTCATATTCTACCGTAAAAGAATGGGCCAAACTTTTTCGAATGGGTCGAGAAAGCATTGAAGACGAAGAGCGTGCAGGTCGGCCCTTGGAGGTCCTCACTGCTGAAAACATCGATCTTGTGGAAGGGGAAATTATGGAAGACCGACGGCTCAAAGGTACAGGAATACCAGCTAGGTTAGGCCTTTCTAAAACAACAGTCCTTCGAATTATTCATGAATATTTAAACGTGAATAAGGTTAGTGGCAAGATGGGTGCCTAGACTTATTTCCTCCGTCCAAAAGCAGCAACGAGACATCTGTTGTCAGACATTTTTGAAGTTCTGCCGTGGGAATGAAAGAGAAGTTCTGCATTGTTACAGGAGATGAAACTATGTTCCTCTACTATGGTCCAAAATAGAATCAATGGAGTGATGTAAACCTGGCGAAGCACCGGCGCTAAAGGCCAAGGTCACTCAGTCAACCAGAAGATCATGGTCACAATGTTTTGTCACTGTGAAGGAATACTCTTCATTGACTTCAAGGAGAGGAACACCACATTAAATGGGGAGTACTGTGCTGGCCTACTGCACAGACTACGTGCTTCTATCAAAGAGAAAAGGCGAGGAAAGCTGAGTGGTGGTGTGCGCCTTCTTCAAGTCAACGCGCCTGTGCACACAGCTCTTGTTACAAAGGAAGCTGTGAAGAAATGTGGCTTCAAGGAGATCGACCATCTATCCTACAGTCCAGATCTAGCTCCCAGTGACTGTTTCCTCTTCTCAAAACTGAAGAAGGACCTTCGAGGAAGGAAATTGGAGTGTGACGAAGAAGGGATGAGTGCTGTTTATGCCCATTTTGCAGACAAGACTTCTGATTAATTTTTTTTTTTGGGGGGGTAGAAATGTTAATTCAAAGATGTGAGAAGTTTATTGCAATAAAGGGTTGCTATATTGAAAAGTGAAATATAGTTTTTGTCTTTATCACATCTAGAAAATGGTTAGGTCGGAATCGTATGGACTTACCCTCGTATATGAGTACAACAGAAATCTAAGAAAACAAGTCTTTACAGTATACCCCGAAAAGTTCAATGTTATCGCGCCTGTTCTAAAAGCACAGCAATCGTACGCCTTTACTGTGAAATGTGCAACTTCAAACGCCATCAGCCAGATTACCATGGTGAAGGGGGGTCAGGTAGAAAACAAACAATGATATACAGCTTATGTTGTCATGAAGTAAGAATTGAGCATTTAAAACCAGTACATGAAATAAAAGTAAAATCGGAAAAGCTACAT
Source organism: Metallyticus violacea (assembly GCA_030762175.1). Taxonomy (NCBI): domain Eukaryota; kingdom Metazoa; phylum Arthropoda; class Insecta; order Mantodea; family Metallyticidae; genus Metallyticus; species Metallyticus violacea. The sequence continues at coordinate 140,337,836 of CM060832.1, forward strand.
TTCTCATACTTGGATTACTTTAAAAACTGGAAGCAGGAAATTGAGAAAACAATGGATGGATGCATCGTGACTAAGGATGGGTTAGGTTTTCCCCGCTGCCCTCCGTACTCTTTCCCCACCGCACTCTTTCGTGAAAGGAGGGCAGCCGTTGTATTCACTACCTAACGAGCAGTTGCGTGTCTCAGCACGCCCCGAAAATCAGTTGGTAAGCAACAGTGACCAGAGGAGGTGACGAAGAGTGACAACGTGCATACGAGAAAATTGCATTTCTTCTCAGCAGGAATGCCACACAAAGCTACAGAATACACTGTCCGTACAGTGGCGAGGGGAACAGAAGCCTTCAAACGGAACAGATCTGCCGCGCAGTGGACGTCCTGTTTCCGCGGACAAGGATGTACAGGTAATGGTGGTGGAACAACTATACTTGAGAGACAAAACACAATCATTGCCAGACGATACTCCAAAACATGTACGCCCAAAGTATTTTTAGCTGAGAGTGAAGCGTTCAAAGACAGGATAAAACTTTCGAGATTGATATTATGTGATTTTCAACATACAAGTCGCTGTTTTGTGATTTTAACCTTTGTGTGCTCTCGATAACTAGGCTTTAGGAACCTTGAGCGGGTACCGCTATTTTTATACTTGTAATTAACTTGCATTTTAGTTTTAAGTACAAAAAAAATGTATTTCTCACTATTGTAATATCTAAAAATTCTCAATCCTCGCTAATTTACAGGATTTACGTTAGGCGAACAAGGGACCTAGCACTTTATGATTCTCTTGACGAAAGGTCGCCAGAAAGGCATATGCGATGTATTAAACTACGATCAACACACTGTATTTGCCCACCGAGTTTTGAATTTCGTTGGTTGAATCAGTAACGTAAGTCTTTTGTAAGCAACGGGTGGGGCCTGTTAGTACAAGCAGCTCGCATAGCTCTGCGGAAGAATGGCATATATCAACACTAAAAGGACCATTCCGTTAATTGCATTAATTTCTGAATTGTATAAAACATGCATAATTATGGATATTTAGTAAGTTTAGAAAAGGTATGTTCAAATGACAGGTAAAAAAAATTAAATTTGCACATAATAAAATATTAATGCACCGTTCTATTAATCCAACAGAAAGCTACACTATAGACTACATGACTACGAAGTAATAACTTGGGAATTAAAACGCCTCCAACGAGGGGATAAACTCCAAAGTATGACTCTGGTTACCAACTACAGATCTTAACAAACCACCTATCAAAGAAAAAGAAATAATGATAACAGAATTTCAGCTTAACAGCTGCTATCTCAAAAGAACATGTTGTAACCGAGCGGAGTGGCTTAGGCGATAGCGCATAGCAAGATCCCAGATCCCGATTTCTTAGGGTTGTCTATCATGACATGTGGTCACTTAGGTGAATATTTCCTTTCCATGCATTTTTCCCTCTCCCATTTCATTCCATAGTTTCTGGTTAAGGTAGTGCCAGTCTAGGGAGGTTGGTGCTGCATGGCGTAGCGGTGATTTGCGTTTTGGAGAGGTTCTGACGGTCTCTCGTAAGCTTTCCGGTTTCTGGGATTTACCATCTGAGGAAACGTTCTGTCTTACAGTGACAGAAGTAATTTCATTTAATTTATTTTATTTTATGATATCAATCAGTATTAATTTCCAATTGATATAAGTAATTATTTCAGCATCCAAGTTTCTCATAATTTGTTACGGATGCTCCTAAAGCAAATGCCTTTCCCAGAAGATGCAAGATTGTGCCCTAGTCAACGGGAATGCGCAGTTTGGACCAGTGTCCATCAAGGATAATCTGTGACACGTTTCTTTGACAGCTTTCCAATGATCCAGTTACTGGCTGTTCTCCAAGTGTTTATTGCATGGATGACGAGATACCCACTGCAGTCTCCAGGGATAATTTACATGGACCATGGCCTCATTTATAGAACTATAGTAGATGTGATTAATCGCTTAACCAGTGCTTCTGACATATCTAATGAATCACTTGACAGGAACGATGAAAACGTATAGTATAATGTTTATCTAAAGCATGTGTTTGTGCTAAAACAAACACAAAACTGTAGTAAAAGGTTTACAAAGAAGGCTTTGTTACATTATTTTAATATTTTATTCACCAAACGAATAACCCTTGAAGCAGAGGAAATAAAGTCACTAACACATATTAAATAGAGAACTTTTAAGAATAAATTAAGGGCAAATTCCTCCCATGGAAAGTTTTTGGTGATCCAAGTAATTTAATTTAATAATTAGGGAAATTAGCCTGCCAGCCCATGATACCAAACTATTAACCGCATTATTCCTATTAATTTTGCGTTGTGCTACAGTGTATTCCACAGTAATTGCGACTTTATATCCTTAATAATTACATTAGTATATAGCAGTACAGAAAATAAATTGTCAGCTTTGGGTCTCTCCCAAGCAGTAAGATATGGCAATCTAAATAAGAATAGAAAGCAGAAATACTGCAAAACAAATAACGCAAATACAGCAAACAATAGACCTGAGCCTTAACCTAAAATACGATTTATGTGAAAAAAAATGTTCATTGAATATAAATTAACCTTAATAGTGTGTTTTTTTAATAGTGTTTAACGCCCGTTTTTGCTACAGAGGCAATATAGGCGATGGACACTGATGATACATGAGATGAAATGATATATTGGGAAAGGATTTTTTTTAAGGAAGGAAACGTTTCAGGTATAAGTTTAGGGTACCTCCCCGGCATTTGCTATTTATGAGGACTGAGAAAAACCTCAGTCACGGAGGACGGTCCTAGCGGGATTCGAACCCCAGACCTCCCACTCACGACCCCGCACCTTAACAACCTCGGCCACCCTTGGCAGTGTAGTTAACTATGAAGTTTGCCCACTAATACTCGAAAGTTTCGAGTCGCCTCTTCGGAATAAACGAGGTCTCCAGAGTCCTTAGACTCAATGACTCACAGGAGTGGTCGGACAGGGCACGGTAACTCAGATGGTAAATGTAGGTGACCTTGAATTTTTCCAAACTCTTATTCCAAACTTTGGCTTATACGAATAAAAATAAAATTTTATTGCATATTTACCTTTATAAAGCATATAAAGTAATACGGGATATAATGAACACATACATTTTGCAACACTTCCATTAGAGTATCGTCTTCTTTAGATTTGAGCATTTCAGAGCAATGTGAAAATTGTGTTCCCATTAGTGATACCTCTGTCCATTATTTTTGACAATGCTTTCATATTATTCACGTCCTAAATACCAAAAGTGATATAGGCTTAATCAGTCATTAATTCAAGAGAGATGTTCAAATACAAGGTGTTTTGACTGTTAATATATCATATGAATATATTTATGCAATTCATCCCCCCAAAAATAAAAGATAAAATAAAAAATGAATATCAATAAATATCTCCACCAGAATATTTATAACCATCTGTAATGAAAGAAGCATCATTATGGCGGTTTTAATCCAATAATCAAGATTGGACACCCTCCTGTTTATATCAGCACAAGTTTTAGCTTTGGAAGTAAAATCCCCAGCATATTGCCATAGAAAGGTAACTTTAGTGTAAGGGAGAGTTTATAATTCCAACATGATTAAATTGTAATAAATATGATTTTGAAAATAACATAATTACATAGCAACATTATGTATTGCAAAAGATATTAACTCTCGAAACATTACTCCAATAAAAATATAATAAACTGAATAAAAAACGTTGATTAAACATGGGCACTTAATAAAACCTCTCTCTTAAACAACAAATAAATGAATTCGCATACTATCCAAATTGATAATTAAATGTTATTCATTGGATTTACCCAAGTAATTTATGGAATATTTATTCAAATTGCGGCACTATTTCAAGACATTGTTACTTGGCTAGATGTTATATTACTAAGTGACATATTACCTAACTTTCAAGCTGAAAACTATTTTACACATACGTTACATTTACATGTTTAATAATTTCCTTTGTAAATGTGAACAATTCTTCTCCCGTCTTGTTTCTCCGGTTACATCCTGGGGGTTTTTGCTTTGGGTATACTCCCAAGGATAAACTTGTTCAAGGGAGGGTGTTGAATTCTGTTTATTGAGTTACACAATAGTCATGCTAGCAAACTTTTCACGTAGTTTCATTATGCAAATCAAATTAAAGTTATGATGCGAGCCAGGAGAAGCAACAGCTTTCATTACTCGGAATACAAATAAACTTAGTTGTGAATACAAGGTCTGCGATTTGAATGTTGCCAAGACCGCCTTTCATGACTCAGGATTTGTCTATTATTTAATTTTAGTCAATTCACGTGTTAAAATTAAAGGGAAAGGTGAAATGTTATATGTTTAAAGTCATTCATATTTATCTTGCATAGTGAAGACATTTTATAATTATTTTCCCAGAACTATAATAATAATAACGATAATAATTTATTTAAGCAATAAAAGTTCCATTATATATATATGTACAATGTATTTAAAGAAGTTTAAATACTACCGTGGCATCAGGAGATAGACGTTAAAGGCACGAGGGTAGGTCCATAAGTTTCCGGCCTAACCAATTTCTAGGTATGATAAAGACAAAAACTGTATTTCACTTTTCAATATAGTTACCCTTTATTGTAATACACTTCTCACATCTTTGAATTAACGTTTCAACCCCCACTCCCAAAATAGTCACAAGTTTTGTATGCAAAATGGGCATAAACAGCATCCATCACTTCTTCGTTTAAGGACAAAAAAATATTTATAAGTGTTGAGTAAAACTGTCTCCTATGGTGGTAATATTACTTTGTGTGGAGATCAGATGTACTAAAATGAATAGTAGGTGAATTGACAATTAGTTTTATTATATCAAAGCCATTTTACGCAAAACATATGTACATTATTCTCCTAAACTAATAAAGATAAAGCCATGGTTTTTTTGCAGCTGATCTATATAATTACATTCATTTTTAACCTCTAGTTTCAGGTCACTTGCATAAGCACTTCTTTGTACATGCATATTAATATACTTTTGTATATTTATTAAAGAGAAGTGTTACAAAAATAACTTAAGTACATTCTCTAAACTAGAGCCCAGGACTTACAATAACGGAAAAAAGCAATAAAAATTTTACTGAGAAAACGGTATATAAAAATTAGTAGCTTCGCTTTAGTAATATAGGACCTTTGATCTGATCTTAATAAGAGTTTAACTGACTAGGATATACCATTTGCTCAAGTATATTTTTAAGAACTTGCAATATGGTGACTATATGATAAATATTACAAATAAAAATGCATAATATGCCTAGATAATTATTATTATTATTATTATTATTATTATTATTGATGCATATTTTGTCCTTATAAAAATTACTTTGCCGCCATTATTTCCAATTAAAATAACGTTTATATCTTATTATCCAGTCCTCTGGACCATTTGACTTGTATCTATGTACTCATGTATGTTATGCATGGAGTTGATGACAGATACAAAAGTGAAAACAGATCCGGAGATGGACGCGGCAACACAGCCGAGTGGACATCGATTTCCAAATGGCGTTGGCAAGATTCCAGAACCAGAGAGAGTTTCGGCTCTCTAGTTCAAGGGCGTAGCACGGATTTCCTAAAGCAAACATGGATGAGTACCACCTGTAGACTTAACATTGTGCTTTGAAGGTTCAACAAATGAAAACCGAATGCTGATTATGAAAAACTGATGAAATGCATATCTTGCAGTTCCCTTCATTTCTCATTTTTGTTATTCTAATCACGACCTACTCATTTTATAGGTATGATAAAGAAAGAAGACAAAAACTATATTATACTTTTCACTATAGTTACCCTTTATTGCAATACACTTCTCACATCTTTATATTAACATTTCATCCCGCCCCCCAAAAAATAGTCAGAAGTCTTGTCTGCAAAATGGGCATTAACAGCATCCATCACTTCTTCGCCACACTTAAATTACTTTGCTCGAAGGTCCCTCTTCAGTTTTGAGAAGAGGAAATAGTCACTGGGAGCTAGATCTGGGCTGCAAGGTGGATGGTTGATCTCCTTGAAGTCACATTTCTTCCAGCTTCCTTTGCAACAAGAGCCGTGTGCATAGGCGCGTTGTCGTGAAGAAAGCGCACACCACCACTGAGCTTTCCTCGCCTTTTCTCTTTGATGGAAGCATGTAATCCTGCGCAATAATTCAGCAATAGCTCCCCCCTTACTATGGTGTTCCTCTCCTTGAAGTCAATGAAGAGTATTCCTGCACAGCACCAAAATATTGTGGACATGATCTTCTTGGTTGACTGAGTGACCTTGGTCTTTAGAGGCGGTGCTTCGCCAGGTTTACGTCACTCTATTGATTCTCTTTTGGACAAGGGTTCATAGCAGAGGATCATAATGTCATCTCCTGTAACAATAGTTTACAGAACTTCTCTCTCTTTGTCACGGCAGAGCTCCAAAAATGCCTGACAACAGGTGACTCGTTGCTGCTTTTGGACTGAAGAAATAAATCTAGGCACCCGTCTTACACTAAGCTTATTCGTGTTTAAATGTTTATGGATAATTCGCAGGACTGTTGTTTTAGAAAGGCCCAGCCTTGCTGCTATTTCTGTAACTTTGAGCCGCCATTTTTCCATAATTTCTCCTTCACAAGGGCGATGTTTTCAGGAGTGAGCACCTGCAAGGACCGACCTGCACGCTCTTCATCTTCAATGCTTTCTCGACCCTTTCGAAAAAGTTCGGTCAATTCTTTTACGGTAGAATATGAGGGGGATGCTTCCCCATACACACCCTCCAATCGCTGTTTAATTTAATTTGCAGTAAGTCCTTCCTTTGTGAAAAACTTAATAAACCTTGAATCTCCATTTTGAACATGTCACAATCTTCTAGACATAGCCCTCTTTATGCAACTATATCTATACAACTGAACTTAGCGGAGCGAAAGTTATAGCTGTAATTATTTACTTAACAGATAAGGTATGACACCAGATAAGAGGCGATAATCCTTATCGGCGTGGCCGGAAACTTATGGACTTGCTCTTGTAGCTCTAGAGTTCTGTTTACTCACTACATTCGGGAGATTCCAGGATTTTCTTTTCTTTAAAAATATCGCAACACGATTACGTAACAAGCATCTTTCAGCTCCTAAAAGATTGTACTGGTCTTTTTAGGATGAATATATAAACAATTAGGTTTAGGTCTGTACACCAACCATTTTTGTTGCTTGGTACTTTGTATTGGGCTTCCAGAATAGGTTTCACCGCTATCACGGAGTTTTGAGTCTCGACCAAGGCCAGCTCTCTGCCCCACTCACGGCCGTCTGCCTATCCTTGAACTTCCGAGTAGTCACCAGTCTACAATCGTTAGCGAATACTGTAGAGCAACAGATTTTTGTGTATAAATATTATAATAACGAAATCAGCTTGTCGCATTCGTGAGGAAATTGTTCAAAAGTTTTCTGGGTAATTGCCTCCTTCCAGAACTGCAATTCACGATTTTGTGAACAAATTTGATGCCACTGGTTCAGCGCAGAACAAGAAACACGCGAAGACACACAGTTTTAACACGTTGGGGCGTCAGTGTCATCTGCACATACAGCAAAAAAAGTCTTACTAGTGTACATGTCTCCATTATCTACGACAAGGTGATCCCGTAGAAGTGTACGTTATTGTGAGTGACTTCTTTCACCAGTGACTGAAGGGTTTATTTACGCACAGCTTGTGTTCTTTTCAGAAAAGTTGTGATTCCACAAAAATAATCGGGTACGAGTACAGGCGCGGTTGTGTTCAGTTGCACAGACGCAAAACTCCACGCAAGCGGTAAAGAAGAGGGTATTTTCAGATTTACCTCGCATGAATTGTTATTAGTTTATAAATTGTGAAAACACATTAGTTTAATTTACAATAGTGGCAATTTCCAAACAAAGCCATTTCTCCTAAGAAATTTATTACAGAATACATGTAAATATTAAAAAATATCAAAAAGAGACATGTTTCATTGTAAATACTTGTAAACTGACTTCTGTGCACTCTTCACTCTAATATAAGGTACATTTCAATCACTGCTAACAAATTAATGAGACCATATTTAAACGAAAGATTATTGTCACCACAATTTTATGAAACACCAGGGTAGGTCCATAAGTATCCGGCCTCGCCGATAAGAATTATCACCTTCACAAAACCCTTATCTATTAAATAATTGCAGCTGTAACTTCCACCACGTTGTGTTGAGTTGTTCAGATATATTTGCATAAAGAAGATTATGTGTAGAAGATTGGAGTATTGACCTGTTACTAAGTTCTTCACTAACACCAAATGAAATTAAACAGCGATTGGACGGTGTATATGGGGCAGTATCCCCCTCATATTCTACCGTAAAAGAATGGCCAAACTTTTTCGAATGGGTCAAGAAAGCATTGAAGACGAAGAGCGTTCAGGTCGGTCCTTAGAGGTGCTCATTCCTGAAAACATCGATCGCTCTTGTGGAAGGAGAAATCATGGAAGACCGGCGGCTCAAAGTTACAGAAATAGCAGCAAGGTTTTGTCTTTCTAAAGCAACAGTCCTTCGACTTATTCATGAACATTTAAATATGAATAAGGTTAGTGCCTAGACTTCTTTCCTCAGTCCAAAAGGAGCAACGAGTCGCCTGTTGTCAGGCATTTTTGGAGCTATGCTGCGGCAACGACACAGAAGTTCTACAAACCATTGTTACAGGAGATGAAACTATGGTCCTCTACTATGATCCATTGTCCAAAATGGAATCAATGGAGTGGCATAAACCTGGCGAAGCACTCTCTAAAGGTCACTCAGTCAACCAAGAAGATCATGGCCACAATCTTTTGGCACTGTGAAGGAATATTCTTCATTGACTTCAAGCAGAGGAAACCACAGTAAATGGGGAATACTATGGTGACCTGTTGCACAGACTACGTGCTTACATCAAAGAGAAAAGGCAAGGAAAGCTGTGCATATAGCTCATATTAGGGGAAAAAAAAAAAAAAAAAAAAAAGCTGTGAAGAAATCTGGCTTCAAGGAGATCGACAATCGACCTTACAGCCCAGATCTATCTCCAAGCGACTATTTTCTCTTCTCAAAACTCAAGAAGGACCTTCAAGGAAGGAACTTTAAGTGTGACGAAGATGTAATGGATGCTGTTTATGCCCATTTTGCAGACAAAACTTTTGATTTTTTTTTGGGGGGGGTTGAAATGTTAATTCAAAGATGTGAGAAGTGTATTGCAATAAAGGATAACTATATTGAAAAGGGAATTATAGTTTTTGTCTTTATCATACCTAGAAAACGGTTAGGTCGGAAACTTATGGACCTCCTCTCGTATTTTACTATTGATTGTTTTATATTTACGAATTTTCACATTAAATTTTCTTAGTGACATTGTTTAATCCTATCCAAGTGTTTTACTTGATTAAAATACAACTTTGTAAAAGTGTGGGACAAACCTTTCAATCACACCGAGTTCCGAATTCGTTTTCGTCTAAACCACTGCCACATGGTACCTGATGATTCTCCATGTCTTTGTCACTTTGGTACATCGTAAGAGTGATTCCTGTTTCTCGTATTATTAAGAACATCGCTGGTGCTTTAATTAATAAATAAAGTATAACTAAATATATTATATATTCTCATTTCCACACCCGATGTCTGTTAGCGCTGAAATGTACTGATGGAGATTGCAAGACGTGACGTTGTTTTCCTGAGCGAACTCCGATACACTCCGTTCCCCTTGAGCATAAATAAACAGCTGGAAATTTATCTCAATTTCAGGAAAAAATGTCATTACCTCACTTTACACGTCTACTAACACACTCCTAGTTCTCTATGAAGTTATTTAAATTTATTTCGATAAAAATTGACGAATCAAATACTGATTTGCACTTTTTCATAAATATACTTGTTGTTTGCGAGGAGTGCTTAAAATTTATATTTTAATGATAAACAAAAATCCGTGTTTGTTACACCATAAAATGTCCGTTCTTCTTCTTCTTCTTCTTCTTCTTCTTCTTCTTCTTCTTCTTTTTAAGGAATCTTAGAACTTGTACATGTTTCTTTGGTATTTCATCCTTAACCTCTTTGCAAATCACACCATCAAATGATAAAAGAAGGACATGACATGTATTTATAAGATAACAAAGAATGAAAAATGCTTTGAAACGATGCAAGTATATAAGAGAACCTCACCCCTATACTTGCAATGATTTATTCTTAAAATGTTATAGCCATGTCGCCTCTCCGTCGCTGCAAAATTCGAGCACAAAAACTTTGCTACACAAACACAAAACTTTAAGTGGAAAAAGCGCTTCCGTGGGCGTAATGGAGACAGTAGATTTATTTCTAGAGTTTGAAGGTTATGGGAAGAGTTATCAGGGTCATGTCCAAACTCAAGTTCAGGAAGACGGTGCTAAAACAGATGACAATAGGAAGCGGGGGGGGGGGGGGAGAAAATTCAAAGCATATTTTGCTCCGTACAGTAGACAGGAATGTCACTGCTGACAAAGAATCTTATCTCTTTCTAGCGTTGTGTATTTACTTTCACATTAAATCTTCTCTAAACATAAAGAACATATAGAGATAAAACTACTATACCTGAAATATTAGGTGTAATATAAACAACAAATAGAAAAATATGTTAAATTCAATGCTTAAAAACTGTAATTAATCAACAAAATTAATAATTAATTATCCATTTCCCCACAAAAATCTGGATTTTGACAGCGGTTTTGGATCATATCTCGTCATCCTTTTATAAATATGACAGAATTGATTAACTTGCAATGTATTGTTCAAACCTGCTTAGCAAGATAACATCGCGGATTTTCCGAGGGGCTCGTACAACTCGGGGAGGGAACTCCACCGGCGTCGGGGTGTATTATATGGAAACATGTTACGGTCTCCATCGGGTCGGGACAGTCACCGTCCGGTGTCTCATTCACCTTATCCCTTAATCCCGGAGGTGCTCTCATTGGAGGCTAGACACAAAGGGCCAGTCACGAGCAAAGATCAAGTATCGAAAGCATTTTCCTCTGCCCCAGATCATCCAACAATCCATCTATCATTGCTTTTATACATCTTTGATACACAATTAGAGAAAGAAAAAAATAAATAAATAAAATAAAAAAATAAAAAATAAAAAAAAATAAAAAGAAGCAATAAAATAAAAAAAGGGGAAAACGTTTTTACAGATACGAACGAAAGCTATTTAAAGTTATAAATTCATTAACAGGTTCCAATATGCTAATCGACCTTTAATTGACGTGAGAAACAGCGTGCTCTCACTAGGTATCGGCTAGATTTTTTTATATTCTTCCGATTTCCCTAAACCAGACCATTCCTGATCTTTCCATTCTCCCCAGAGCGAGCATCTATACCTCCTTACCCCAATTCAATTTAATTTCATTTGATAGGCTCAAGGAAACTTTCGTATTGTCTTCCATTGTCCTTAGTGAGATATGTGAACCTCTTGGCGAGAATTCTCTGAATAGCGGCAGTGAAACGGTGTTGAGTATTTGTATAGACAGGAACAAGTTTGCTTTGCCTAAACTCTTAATCAAGTTTGTTTTATTTAAGTAAAAATGTGTAAATTTACGGGGTACTATGCTAAAGGGATCATTCATTCATATGCCCTTAAATTGCGGAATTTCATTTCAATACTTCGCGTGTATCTGTTGATTTGGTTTATTTATGGACGCTCTTTAACATCTCAGGTCATCAGCTTCCTATTCAATTCAGAGCTTCAAACGGCCGACAAATTTTGCAAAAATTCATTTCGCGAGAAAACAGGCGCAATTTATAACCCAACATCTGCCAGATAAAATACTTGGTTGGTCGAAACTCACTCTTATGCACGAAATTGAAGCTGACATTTTTAGATAAGGTCAACACTAGATGAATTTGCAGAGGGGTTGAATCATTCCACAATGCAACTGTGTAAAAACATAAAGAATGACAAAAACTTTACTGTGTTCAAATGTTGACGGCATGTACATTGCTCTATCTCTGCTGGCATGCAAAGTAACAGAAGAAATGAGCATCGACCAAATCATGCCCTTTCCGGAAGTATTCGCTAACGCTGGGTTCACAATGCCATCTAGCTGAGCAACAACAGTATAGTAATAAAAACTAGGTTCTTATCTTCGCTATGCTTGAATTTGTGTATAATGTCTAATATATATTTTAATGAATTTTAAGGCATTATACTAAAAAACATAGTTAAATAATCTTCGTTTTCAAAACAAATATCACAGTAATAAATATTCTTAAGTGAAAAAATAAAAAATAAAATTATAAGCTGTCTTATTTCATTTTTAAAATAACGTTTATATATATTTATTTATTTATTTTGAAAACAAAGACAACTTAACTCTTTTGTGAGCATAAAATTCAAATAAGCCTTTACAATTGGAAGCTACATCATTTTGTGTATACCAGACTTGCAAAAGTAACTAATAGAACAATTCACACATGGACAGGGTTCGAACGTCGATATTTCTGTGAAGCAGTCCTCTGAAAGTTCTCGCATATTTATCTCCAGTTATACGAGAGTGGCCAGAGGTCCAATGCATTTATTGTAGCAAAGCTGACGACATTTTTGATTTGAGGGATTTTGAGTAAGTCACAAAATGCTATGGTCTCAGTGCAGGGTACCGCCACAGGTGGCCGAGGTCGTTTGGGCGCGGACTAGTGAGCGGGAGGTCTAGGGTTCGAATCCCGCCAGCACTGTCCTCCCTGACTAAGGTTTTTTCCAGTTTTTCCTCAGTCCTCATAAGTGGCAAATGCCGTGGAGGTACCCTAAACTTGGCCCCGAAACTCTTCATTTAAAGAAAAAATCTTTTCCAATTTACCATTTCATTTCATGTACCATCAGTGTCCACCGCATGTGTTGCCTCAGTAGTAAAAACGGGCGTTAACAACTGATAAAAATTTGTGCAATACTTCCCTCTTTCAATTATATCGCGAGACGTAAGTAGAGGACGCAGCGGTCGCTGCGAGGAGGGGCTCTTGTGTGTCTGGGATGTAGTAAATGTATATGTTTAATGAAAGTAAGTATTGTCACATGTCCATACAGTTGGTGATTGCTATTGGGAGCATTACATATGTCAATGAAATATTATTTCCATCCTACAAAGCTCCCGCCAATCAGAATTCTATTCTTTTAAGAAGTATTGGGTGTATGCAGTTTAAAAAAGCATTAGAATATACTGCTGTACAGTGAAAGGCAAGGAAAGGACGACACGCTTCACTGTTGATGTTTTGTAGCCTGGTGTGAGGACAGTTGCAGCATTACCGTCGTTTGTTTCAAAGTTCCTGATAGAACAAGCGAAACCTGGCGTGGCTGGGCTTGCAGAGATCTGTTGTTACTATGCAAGAGTAATTTGGAAGTTTGTTAAACAAAGATGTGCTTGTCACACCCGTTCACTTTCCAACCACTGAATGAGGTCCCTTCATTAACTTGATATCAAGCTGTTGATTTTCTTCCCCTAAAGCCCTACATTACTATGTCATGCAATCGCATATTGAGAAACAGCTAATATTGTAAAAAGCATAGTAAAAAATTAATTATTATCTAGACATGCTTGAGAACATATAAACGTGATGGTTTATTTGCGTTTTTCATTTTATTTCTAAATAAAAGTGATTAGAAATATTTTATGCACATTTTTGAGCATTGTTTATAAACAGACACACCTATAAAGGAATTTATGAAAAAATGTTGAATAGTTAAGTCATTACAATACCTAAAATTACACTCCCTCTCTCAATATTTGCACCAGAGAAAAAAGTGATCATTTATTCCAATTCAAACAACCGAAATATAAAACTAGCCGCATTCAGCATAGAACGCCACAAACTTAGGAACAGTGTAATATTTAAAACGAATGACAAATGCTGGTTGTTAACAACAGTAAAGATAATCTATAAAATAAATGCCAAAGCCTATCCATTATTTATAGTGAAAAAATCGCAAATGTTGAATATAATACACGATAGTAAAATATTATCCTTTAAACTAATTAATTTCTTAGTTAATTTGTTTGCCTTCAAATATATAAATAAGAAATAAAAAACAAAGCACTCAATTAAATTTGAAAGAACTAAATGTCTTGCTGAAAACGTCCACAAAAGATACAAGATAACAAAGGAGGGATTAAAATTATCACACAAGATAAAAGCATATACGTAGATGGTGGCTCATTTTATTTCAAGATTGGAAGTAGGCATCAGAAGTGATGGCTCCCTCTAAAAGCAACTATCTTCTACACCAAATATAGCGCCATTTGCAACCTCATAGGCAATGTGTATCAATTGAACTAAAGACCACAGCTTTCGAGGCGATGAGCCACGTCATCGAGAAGTCACTCCGCAGTCATTGTGTAGCTGAATTTCACTAGAGAAGCGAATTCGGGTGGCAGCACTGACCGCGCGCAGAGCGTACATTTATTGTGTTCACTTAACCATCAAGAAAAGCACACACTTCAAAGCTCAAACCTTAGCAATGGTGGGCGAGTTACCTGCTAAAAACCGGTTTCGAAGGATGAAAGATGTTTCTGCAATGTAACTTTCTCGTGTGCGTTGCCCATCATCCGTTATAAGAAAGTCAACCCAACACAAAAAGTAGAAGGGTCCTAATCTATTTAAAAACACTATTAGAAGCGTTCGCGTGGGTCTCCCCCCCCCCAACACAGAACTACTGTGCATGACGTCATTGATGTAAACTCTCCTCTCGAGGTAAAGCACTGTTTATGGTGGAAATTTCATTTGATGAGCATATTTTTAATTTCGTCTGCAACTTTGTAATGTTTATTTTACTTCTAAAAAGTCAAATGAATAGGACATCGAAATTACTGATGCCTGAACTGATGCGAGTTAGCCTGTGTCGGGAGCTTCAGCGTTTGTTAGCGGAACAAGGGAAATCAGCTGGTTCTCCGACACCTAAGAAGGTCAAGGTTGTTATGTCGACTGAAGGTTATGGTGATTTCATGCTTCAACTGTCTTGGAATGGTTTATCAACATGAAGTGTCCCCGCAAACAACGGTGACTAGGAGCATTACAAGACAGTTTTTAGCGTCATGGCCGAACGCACCAGATGAAAACGCCCTGAACTGCATCCATCCAGTTGGCGCTTTTACCAAGACAATGCAAGCCCTCAAGTTGCTCAACATTTGGCCAGAGAAACATAGAATGTGTGCCCCACCTTCCGTATAGCCCGCACCCAGCTCCCATCATTTTTAAATCGTCGGATATGAGATGAATTTCCAAAATTTAAAATTGGCTTTGAAACTCAAGACTTAATTCCTTGTTTGATTCAGACCAACAGTGATCTATCTCTAACGCAGAAAATTAAAATATTTTGTCAAATTGAAAATCTGCATTTTTACGCAAAGCCTTAAGGTTATACTTTTATTCTATTGTGTTAAAACGCTGTATGATAACAGAGTCACAAACATTCATAAGAGCTAATCAGAAGATAAATAAGGTGGTAGATTCGTTTATGTTTATATGGATAACATGATAGAAAAATAAAAGTAAAGCTACCTAGGTGGTGTAAATTTTAAAAATAATAAATATATTGATATACTTTTATTTGCAGATAATCGTGAGAGTGGGAACCTTCTACAGGAAAATGTGCTACCATAAGTGTGAGTACTGCTCAAGTTCTAGTCCGTCTTTACCAGAAAGAGTAATAATTCATTTCGGTTTAATGAATTGTACAACTAATTGCCTAGAAACCTCAATAATGTAAATTAATTATACAGGATGCTTCCCTCGAATAAACCTAATTTCAAATTATTGTAAAACGTTACAAGGTTAAAGATATAACGAAACACAACGCATCATCTCAGGGTCGAGGAAACTAATCAAGTTTTTGAACACAGGATATTAACATTTTGTTGAAACAAATCACCACATTTCTATGTGTGCCCCAGCAGGTACATCCAGACGGTTTATAATTTACTGCCATGTCGCTGCAACATGTTTTGAGTCACCCTAACGATGGTCGCAATGATGCACCCCCGAAGATCCAGAAGGTGTCCTTTAAGGATAAAATCCAAGAGAGTAAGATAAGGACACCTTGGGGCCATGCGAATTACCAATCCAATAGCCAGTAAGGGCACTTTTTTATAGTGTTTAACGCCCGTTTTTACTATTGAGGCATCGCAGGTAGTGGCACTGATAATACATGAGATGAAATGATAAATGGAGGAAGAGATTTTTTTTTAAGGAATGAAGCGTTTTAGGCCTAAGTTTAGGGTACCTCCACGACATTTGCAATTTATGAGGACTGAGGAAAACCTGGAAAAAACCTCAGTCAGGGAGGACGGTCATGGTGGGAATCGAACCTCAGGCCTCCCGCTCACGAGTCCGCGCCTTAACGACCTCGGCCATCTGTGGCGATGTTCAGGGTACTGCGAACATTTCTGTACCAATGGGGCGGGGCGCCATTTTGCTGAAAATGGACATCAGACTGTAGGTGTTGGATTTGAGGTAAGAAGAACCGTTCCAACGTGTCTAGGTATATGACGACAGTGATTGATTTTTTTTTCTATAAGAAGAAAGGACCAATTGCTTTACTTTGTGACAGTGTACACTTAACATTGAGTTAAGAGCTGTCCTGAACATAAACTTGATGAATATTGCAGCACCTGTTTCATTATATCTTAACCACTAATGTTTTAGAGTAATTTGAAATTAGGTACATTCCAGGGGAGCACTTTGTATTTGGAAAATAAACAGGCTAGAGAAAATGCAATGGCAGAACAATTTCGAAAGACATTTGAATCTATAGATTTCTTCTTAAATGTTAGGCATTCTAGCGGCAAAGTAAGTAGACACAGGCTGTTTTATGTTGTTTTACGATTGACGAAGTCACACATTTTAGACAGACTGACATTTAGCAAATGTGGCGTATTCGAAGATTTCAGTTCCCCCTTCTAATGCATCTTGTCACAATGTGTGTATGTGTGTGCATGTAAAACAAATGAATTTCACAATAGCCCACGTTATCAAGTTCAATAACAATAGCACTTAACACTATCCAAATGGTCATAAATTTTGTCCCCTCAAAGACTATGTTCACTAGAATGTTTTTATGAAAAAAAAAATCCACTTGAATAAATACAGAGGGTACCAAAAATGTATACACTTAAAGCAAAGAAAAAACTGTGTTAACATAACAAAACTGAATTCACACAAACAGAAAATGACGAGCACTAATCATCTTAGACTTTTACACTTACAACAGTTGCTCAAAATGCCCATCATCGGCGTCGATACACTTCTGAGTACGTTGAACTACTGATTGAGTAACATTTGCGAAAGTGTCCTCAGCGATTGCAGTACATGCCGTTTCAATTTCTTCCCGAAGTGCTGTGAGTGTAGCTGGTTTTCTACGGCATATAATATCCTTAAATACCTACTAAATGAAATGAAACTCCGAGATTTATTCTTGCTAAGTGCTTTAACATTTCACACAACTTGATCAAGTTCTCTCAACAAACAACAGTGCTGCCGCTACTTCGCAGTTTCACCACCACCTACAGTAGCAAAATGAATGCATTTTCTTATGGTGATACAATTCAAAACAAATTCTCTCAAATTGCAATATGAAAGATTTCTAAACAAAACAAAACACATTATAATATGTAAGTTTCATAAAAGAACAGCATCGCCATAAATAATTGCATCATGGAGTCAAACAGTGCATTTAAATGTTCGAATGTGATTTATTAGTATAAGCCATTAATGAAGACACATAAAAGTGTTTCAAAATATAAGGTCACGTGGGAATACAAAGATATCTGGGGCAAATCGCGTTAAGTTTGAGACTTCACAGCGCTGTATTATAGTGAAGTGAGTTGTGGACGTTGAGAAAAGGAGAATTCAAGTAGCGGAAATGAGATTTATGAGGTCCCTGCTGGGAATATCTTTAAGAGATCAAATCTAGAGCACTGAAATAAGAAAAGAATTTGGCGTTCTGAGGGAAGAAATAAAGTATTATGAGAGTATCAACACGTGCAGGGAATGTCACAGAATTGTCTACCAGTGCAAGAATTTTATCACATACCCAGGAAAATGAGTACCGAGAACTCATTGAGAACAACACCTTCTTTAATTTTACTTTGCAATGAGATAATGACCAGTTCTTGCATAAAAAACAAGTTTTATTAGTACAGGAAAGGTTTAATTTTGTCCACGAATTAGGTTTTATACAGAATGTTTCAAATTAAAATGTCTTTCATTAAAATAGAAGGAATCCAGAGCATAGGTATTTACTTACGCTCACTAATTAACATAGAGAGGTTTTGCGATGTACGTCTCTCTTAGCGCTGATCCAAGAATCACTTCCGAACACCTGCTTCATTACAGAGAAAGCTCTTAATCCATTAAATCCATCAAAAGCAAAGGTAACAACTTTAACTGTTCGAGGCTGCCGTTTCACAAGCATAAAAACAGTTTCTTGTTAGCATTACTTACCATTTGCATACAGGATAGCGATACTAATTCTGAAAAAAGTATTTTTAGACAGACTTAAAGTACGGGAAAGATACCTTAAATGGCATACAATTTTAATTATTGTTATATTTCTTTCAAAATATTTTCAAATACTTCGAGAAAATCTTTACAATGAGTGTAAGAAGTTATAAGAACATAAAACAAACTTATTGCAAATATTCCTTCCTTACTGAATGATATATTAATTCTGTTTTCCTTACATAGCTGTGATGCGCCTATTGGCTCCAGCAACGTTGGTAAACTCAACAGTTCTAACCACGACTTTGCTTTTCGTCCTGAGACACTTAGCAAGGAGATCCGTTTCGGTTGGGATACATACACTTTCGGCTCTTCAATTCCAAATTTTAGGCCCGGGGTCTTCTTCGTAACTTACATCTAGTGAACCTGGAAGAATGTATGTATAAAATATTTTGTTGTGAAGTTTTAGTGAATTATTGTATTGGTTTAACGTTCCGTTGTTATAAATTTGTTCGGCAAAGGATGTGCATTTGAAAGCCATGGTGCACAGTATTCAAGTTTTTTATTCTTTGCTAAACCAAAAGACTTTACGATATTTTGTGCCTAAGATTTGTTTTCTAATAATTTGATTAATCATTGGGTGAAAAGGTGATAAACGTTTGAAGATTTTGCTTTTAAATGTAAAGATTCAAGACTTGCAAGTTAATATTTCAATTTTTTATGATTATTGCTGGCATCAAGTGCATGTTAAAGTTATTAAGAATTGTGTGATAAAGTTCATAATTCATGAAACAAAATGGCACTTTTTAACACCTATAAGTAATTATTATAATAAAACATCGAATATCTGAAATACAATATCGAGAAAAAAGATTATTTCCCAAATTTGTCGAGCAATCTTAAACTGTGATGTTTGTACATTATTACAGTAGATACAAGAAGTAGATACGACAAGTATATGACGACCGTAGCAACAGGTCTGGCTCTCCAGCAACAGATTGGGTATCCCAGTAAAATGCTCCGCACAACGAACCTTATGAACCTTACTTTAGAGGAGATGTTGCAAGTGTCTTCCGTTCGTATGCCAGCCGCATAAAAAGTCCTCTAATGTGTGGAGATTCGTGTGAAGATTTATATTTCAAGCCATCTCATAAATAAAAATCACAACTGGTTCAATATTTTTAATAGTGTTTAACGCCCGTTTTAACTACTGAGGGATCACAGGTGTTGGACACTGGTGATACATGAAATGTATCGGCCCCTCGTGGCGGTGCTAAGTATTTTGAAAGTGAGAAAAAATGGTCTCAGACTCTTCAATTTAGAGCTACAGGGGATCACCTCAATCAAAGCTCGAATACATTTACCAGACCGCTATGTAGGTATCGATAGTTGACAAAATGGTGTAAAATGTGGCCCATGCTGTTAATTACACTGCTTTGTTAATTTGGTTCGTTGCAGTTACCTGGCTTATTACATTGGTACATATTTGGAAGTAAATAAAAATATTATTTGTAAACAATCTCAGATTTTTAAAATCTATAGAAATGGTTTCTAATGATAAATAATGCCATCTTTTAAACATAATACTGCGAAAACGTTTCGTTTTTGGTATTGGCAGCAGTAGATCGACTCCAACCGCAGTTATTTCCGTATGGTGGTCTGTTAATGTCTCGCTCAGTCTAACCACTACTTAATGTAGGAAGTGGTAACGTGTTTTGAGAACTACAGTAGTTCAGTTTTATGAACCATTTCTGCACTTTAACTTCAATGAATTAATATTACGACATGTATTTCATTGAATAAATTATTCGTTTAGATACGCTATTATATTTACAGTCCTCTTTACACATTTATACATCGAAGCGTCGGAGACCATTTATTCCTATTTTGAGATGGATATTTTGATACCCCTTTTCTATTCGTAAATTCTTTCTACATTCCCCCCCCCCTTTAACATTTAAATCTTTTCAGATGTAAGAAAAGTTCTAAAAATAACAATATTTCACTCTTGCAGTTGATATTTACACTTGCAGCTCTTTTCCACGCTGGCAAATTTATATTAGCAGAGGAGATTATCATACCATACATTCACCGCCACGGGTGCCGAGGTCGTTAAGACACGGACTCGTGAGCGGGAGGCCTGGGTTCGAATACCGCCAGGACCGTCCTCCCTGACTGAGTTTTTTTCCAGGTTTTCCTCAGTCCTCATAAATGTCAAATGCCGGGGAGGTACCCTAAACTTAGGCCTGGAACGATTCCTTCCTTAAAATAAATTCCTTCCCAATTTATCATTTCATCTCATGTATCATCAGTGTCCATCGCCTGTGGTGCCTCAGTAGTAAAAACAGGCGTTAAACACTTTTTATTCATACCATACATTCAAATTTAGAGTCCTGGCACATCTTACACGATCTTTGTTAGTAGCAAAGATAAAACAGCACAACGAAAGCATACGAATACTCTCCTTACGTTCCTTTCCCAGCAGTTGCTCGATCAAGCTTTTCGGTAAAGAGAGTCAAGGAATTATCTGTATACTGCAGTACAAGTCAGCAATGAATGTGCACTTAAATGAATAAGAAACATTTTAACATCACATAACTTGTTTTTAGCTCTAAAACAAGTTAACTCACAAATAAAAATTTAGGAGAATCCTTGGAACGGTTTAATGCCTTGTGGAAAACAATAATTTTTCTCTTTCTCAACTTATATTCTTATTATATGTGTTCCAACTTACAAACAACTCCTAGTTTTTGCATTTTTATTAAGAAAATAGATTGGCATAGATATACTAAAGGGTTACACTAGTAATAATTGCACAATGCCAAGTTAGAAAGCGTGGATAACTTGCTGTTCAAATGAACATCGGAAATAATGCAAGGAAATAAATAACCTAACGCTTTTACTGTTATTGGACCGAAAAAAGGAAATATATGTCCGTTCTGCTTATGTGACGGGGATAGAGAACGGTAAGCCCTATGTCCGACCTTGTGTAGATGGGTGACGCCGTCGGTATTGAGCGCCTGGCGCCAGGTTCTTGTTTTGTTCCAGCGTCAGCGCAAGGTCACCCCTATACCTTCGGAAGGAGTCTGAGGGCATAGAGAGCTGTAATTAGTCCAAGGTATAACGTTACTTAAAGTTTGCATTACGAACCTACCCCTATCTTTAAAATGTGTCACACTCATTTCTCATTGTTTCTTTAAAGTATTAGAACATGTCACTTCTAATGTCGTTTAACCATGAACCACCTTACACAATTTTATTACACTTAGCATAAATACCCTCTTACTGTTCATAAATTTCATTTAGTCACTAAAGAGCACTATTTTGTTGCAATTCCCAAACTTACCTACGGGAAAAGAAATTATTATCAGTCATAAATGCAAATTATAATACGACGATACACCTCCAACGAAAGTCAAGAGAACGAACATAAACACGAAAATATTGGCGATATTGTCGATGTGGCAACAATTCCCCTTCAAGATCGAAGGACAGTTATAATATGTAGGTGTGTGTAAACATTTTTGGCACCCTCTGTATTTATATATACAGTTTACTATCTTGTTCTATCGTGTAAGGAACATTACATTTAACTAGAAAATGTATGTACGAGGGTAGGTCCAAAAGTTTCCGGCCTCGCCGATAAGGGTTATCGCCTTCACAAAAACCTTATCTGGTGTCCTACCTTATCTTTTAAGTAATTAATTGCAACTGTAACTTTCGCTCCGTTGTTCAGTTGTTCAGATATAGTTGCACAAAGAAGGCTAAGTATAGAAGATTTTGACATATTCAAAATGAAATATTGACCTGTTATTAAGTTCTTCACAAAAGAAGGACTTACTTCAAATAAAATTAAACAGCGATTGGACGGTGTATATGGGGAAGCATACCCCTCATATTCTACCGTAAAAGAATGGGCCAAACTTTTTCGAATGGGTCGAGAAAGCATTGAAGATGAAGAGCTTGCAGGTCAGTCCTTGGAGGTGCTCTCTCTTGAAAACATCGCTCTTGTGGAAGCAGAAATTATGAAACACCGGCGGCTTAAAGTCACAGAAATAGCAGCAGCAAGGTTGGGCCTTTCTAAAACAACAGTCCTTCGAATTATTCATGAACATTTAAACATGAATGACATTAGTGCAAGATGGGTGCTAGACTTCTTTCCTCAGTTCAAAAGCAGTAACGAGTTATTTGTTGTCAGAAATTTCTGGAGCTCTGCCGTGGCAAACAGAGAGAGAATTTCTGCAAACCATGGTTACAGGAGATGAAACTATGGTCCTCTACTATGATCCCTTGTCCAAAAGAGAATCAATGAAGTGGCGTAAACCTGGCGAAGAACCGCCTCTAAAGGCCAAGGTCACTCAGTCAACCAAGAAGATCATGGCCACAATCTTTTGGGACTGTGAAGGAATACTCTTCATTGACTTCAAGGAGAGAAACAGCAGAGTAAATGGGGAGTACTATGTTGCTGGCCTAATGCACAGACTACGTGCTTCCAGCGAGGAAAGCTGAGTGTTGATGGAGAAATGTGGCTTCAAGAAGATCGACCATTCACCCTACAGTCCAGATCTAGCTCCCAGTGACCATTATTTTCTCTTCTGAAAACTGAAGAAGTGCCTTCGAGGAAGGAAATTTAGTGTGACGAGGAAGTGATGGATGCTGTTTATACCAGCAGACAGAACTTCTGGTTATTTTGTTAATTCAAAGATGTGAGAAGTGTATTACAATAAAGGGTAACTAATATTGAAAAGTGAAATATAGTTTCTGTCTTTATCATACCTAGAAAATGGTTAGGCCGGAAACTTATGGGTCTACCCTTCTAATTAGGTTTGACGTAATTTCGCGTATTAAGAGTATAGAATGCACTAAGCAGTGCAAACAAAAACTGACTTAGTTGGTTTTGGAATCCACTTCTTCAATTGTGTCGCGAAGTAGTAAAAGGTCCCAGCATAACAGCAAAAGAAATATCAAGTACACAACTAGTAATAATTGGATTGCTACTTGTATTTCCATGTTCTCTTTTATAAAATATCCATACATACAGCTGAGGGGAGTTTTCAGCTCAGCCCGTGGAAAAATCTATTAAGAAAGTTTGTTTGTATCCAACTTTTAACAAGCTTGGAAAGAGGATTATAATTTGCCCCTAAGAAGCTTTGCCGGAGTCTGATTTTCATTTAATGGTCACAGAGTCTCAGTCACTTCGCAGTTAAGTTAAGGCATCTTCGGAGCGAGGCCATTGCAGCTACAAAGAATTCATCTTACTACAAAAAGTCAGTATTTTGGATTTTATTCTGATTTTTGTTTTTGTTTTAGGCATTTGGATAATGAGCCAGAACTGTAAATAAAGAAAAATATTATTTAAAAGTTCGTTTATTTGCCCCAGTTATGTTTAGGCGTATCTACAATACAATTTAAGCAAAGACAGATCTCTGAAAAAGAGCCTAGTATAGGAAAGGAACTAATGTACAAAAGATTAACAATTGCTCATCAAATATCTGGATTACACATGCAAATAAAAGGTTTCGTTATTCGGTATAGTAGAAAGAGAAGTTTGATTAAGCAGATAACAAAAGTTTGAACTTGTTTTGCCTTAATGAATGAATTGAATTTGCGGAATATTAATTTTCATTGGACCAAGTTCATATCGTAAATAAAAACCTTATTTTAAATCGAAATTTAAAAATTTTAAATTTGTTATTTAATTTTAAAACGATTCGTTTATATGTTTTACTCATACCTTAATCTAAATCAATTATTTATTTTAACAGGTTTTTAAGTAGGTCAGATGTTCTTTTAAAGAGCAAAAATATTGCTGTTATTCTTAAAATATATATATTTTTATACAATTTAGGTTTTCACGGCCAGTGTTATAATTAAAATAGTTAAAATCTTCCGGCTCCATGGTGTAATATGCTACAATAGCTTTCACCAACTACTGCGGTTGGCATCATTAGTGGACGATGAATAACGCCTGTCTCCTAAAAAACGACAGTATTGATGCTTCCCTGTGTGGTTTTATTACGTGTATAGTGGAAGGGGTGAGGAGGGAAGTGGAGGGGGTAATTTGTATTAAAAAACTTGTTTCTATGACGTAACACATGGAAACCAAACAACTATCTTCTTTCTCTCTCCCACAATTTCCCTTCTACTACACAAGTAAACGATTGGCTGTTTAAAACTTAACAGTGACGATGTCTTTGCAGTCAGGGGTTGGCATCATCGTCCACTGGTGATGCCTACCGCAGTTTTAAAGTGTGACCCCTGAAGCAATTCGTTAGCGGCTGTGTGTATTGCTATTTGCTTAAAACGCTGAAAGAATTACAATCAGGGAAAGCTTATTTTTAAATTTTACTTTCAAATCCCATAATTATGGCTGTCTCTAAAACTCATCCACATTGCCTGATAATGTTATAAACGCAAGATTAGAGATTATAAAGGTAATTACTGCATAAATACGTCACCTTTAATTAATACCTAACTCATACAGATTACGGAATAAAATAATGAAACCAACATACCCACCCACAAGCAAGGATCTACCCCCACACATGAATTCCGCTAGCTGCTTTGCATCCAATGTTTTCCTTTGCTGTTTCATTTGGCGTTTTGGATAAAAATGTACACACGTTCGCTCCTAACCGCAAAGTACTGTTTAGCACAAGTTATGTGTCGGTCCTGGTGGTGTAGTGGTTACCATACTTGCCTCCTAAACCCAAGATTGCGGGCTCGAACCCGGCCAGGACCGATGGATTTTTTCGGGGGTAAAAATCCTAAGTATGGCTTCCTTCGGAAGGGAAGTAAAGCCGTGGGTCCCGTGTCGTACATTTACGGCACGAAAAAAAACCTCAAGCCTGAGAGAGAGGCCTCTGAGCAAAATTTGTCGGCCGTTTCACGTCCTGAGTTGAATGGGACGCTAATGACCTGAGATGTTAAAGAGCGTCCATAAGCAAGTTATGTCCCCTATACTTAATCATTGGTTTTTAAAATACCATTTGTATGTACTGTATGTAATTTGTATTAAATAAAAGAACAATTTATACAATAGCTTTGAAAAAATGAAAAAATTAAAATTAACTACACTAAAAAGTAAAATAATAAACATTTAATAAAAATAATTATTGATACATTTTCTCAGAAAGTTAACCATAAATGTATACTCGTTTACTCTGTCCAATTTGTGACTGACACGTGCAAGGCTAATCGCTGGCTGTATACTTTTCGGACAAATATATTTTCATTACAAATGTACATTTGCTTATGAAAAACTAGTTCCAGGTTTTTATATCCTACCTGAAAATGAATAAAAATAGGCATTTTATATAAAGTTTTTAAAAACACAATACAGATTTATCACCCAAGATATTATTATGACTTGGTTAGAAATATCTTGTCAGTTGGGTGTATCAGTTTGCATTTCTGTTGGAAAAAAGTTTAGTTATGGTTTTAAATAAATTTTAGCAGTTGTTTTATCTCCAAAGCATGTAACTAGAAGTTATTATCTTTCCTTTTATCTCATATGCTCACCCCCTGTATTTTCTTGTGAAAGCTATAAAGAGAACGTTTTGATTTCATGGTGGAATTCTTTGTTAAGAATCATCTCTTCAATTGCAGAATTCTGATTATCTGTAAATAAGAACGCGTTCTTCTTATTTTTAACATCATGAATACTTTTATTTGTCATGCTTAGCAGCTTCATTCAACTTATTTATGGTTGAATATGAACCATTGGTTTTATGTGTTTCATATCGCAAAACAGAGGCAACTGTATAGAAGCACCAAAGGGAGGCAAAACGATGCAGCGGACGAGAAGAAAATAGAAAGATAAGAAAAAATACATTTAAGAGAAAAGAAATAAAGCGGAGAGAGAAACCTTTAACATATTTCATATCTTAAAATGCGATGGCTACTTCAGGCATAAGAAGAACAATCACATATGTGTTCAGTGTACCGCACGGCCTGATACAGATCGAAAAGAAACGGTAGAAAGCTTCACTCTCGCAGTTTATGGATTCTTTTTTATATAACGAATAAAAAACATGAACCCTTCAGAAAGTAGTGAAAGAAAACTCATTGAATAGAATCCTTGTATACAGATACTGCACCTCAAGGGTTAATCATTCAGGATTAAATTGAAGTACGCGTTTTTAAACCTTGTTGTATGCTCCTCGAGCGTTCTGTTAGAAATAAAACAGTCTCATTTAATTTTTATGCCTCAGTTTAGGGAGAGGTAACCTCCTACCATTGGTGAATATTTTTTGCTCAGTTAAGCATTATATGAGCAGGAAAAATGAACGATCTAGAGCTATGTTAAGAATTACAATAATCCAAATGATGAAAAATCTCAGAGTGCAGAAACAGGATATTGCGGAATAGTGCGGAAAATTCACGTTACGAAGTAGCTCTCAAACGAGAAAGAAAAAGTAAGATATTTAAAGAATCTAGAATACATAAATACAAGCATCTTAATGCTTAGTTTATTTTGTTATCTCGTTCAAGCTAATATACTTAAATTTTCTGAAAAGAACTATACATGTAAAAACATGATTTATTTTTACAAAGTTTACTATCTATCAAATAACTCTCTGTAATATATTCCTATTTTTTTTTGACAGTCTTCGAGAAAATTACAATATTAAATATTTCTCAGATAGTTTGAGGTATGAAACCTGATTAGTTCATGGTGGAAAATGTATGTTGGTATTAATATTTGCATCAGTCCCGTGGTATAATGGTCAAGGCTCCTGCTTGATAATTAGGTCCGGATAAAGATAAATAAAGATGGCCTATTGTGTCACTTAAGGGCAAAGGTCTCCTAACAAGTAGGGAAAGCTCGTTTTTTCCTAACATGGTCAGCTATTCCACGCTAGTTGTTCGTATGCTGTTTAAGACACCCTGACTGATTTGTTCTTTGGTTACTCCATTTCTCACTGCACTGGTTGCTTCTCTAGAGATTTCCATTTTTCTCTTCCTCTTGCTACTCTTGACTAATCTGGACTTGCATGTTCCTTGAAGAGGTCTGCCTATCTTCTGTCTTGTGTCCTTTGTACTATCCGGGGGTCTCACATAGAGATGTTGTCCTGCACTCTTACGACGTGACCGCCCCATTGCCATTTGCTTCTGGTAGCTATTTGTGCGATGTCTGTTGTTTGAGATAACTGATTTATTAATACTATAGGTACTGTGCCCTTCAAAGTATTTCCAGCATCTTGCGTTGCATTTTTCTTTGGCATATTTGAACTTTGTTCTTTTGTTTTTTCTGTTAGTGACCATGTCAGGCACCCATATAGTATTATAGGGTATACACAGGTTAAGAGCGTCTGGAATCTGATTTTCTTAGTTAGTGTTTGGTCTAACAATAAACTTGGTCCAAAATGCTCTCCAGGTTAATGAGATCCTTATTTTTACTTCTTTTTCCATTTTATCATGGAAGGAAATCTGTTGTCCTAGGTATGTATATTCGCTCACATATGTGAAGACTGTTCCATCTATTTTTATTGGGATTTAGGTCGGTTTGAAAAAAACTGAGCCTTCAGTTTCTTTAGTGACAGCCCTGTATTTTTGCTATGCTCACATGCATAGTTTGTAATGCTTTCGGTGTCGAAAGGTCCGGATTTTGATCTAAAATGCCTTAAAGTTATAAATAATGACCCCACATCTTTTTAAATGCAATGAAACTGTTAACCTGTATCATTGTTTATTAATGGTAGGTTACTTACATTTTTAAAAGCATTTGTTTTACATTCACTTGCAGTAAAACAAAAAAATTATATTGTTTAATTAATTTTGTTGGAACTGTAAACCATTCTTTTCTCGTATTTAAAGCTATCTTTCTCCTGTGCAGTTTCGGAGTGTTATGTTGTACTTTCACTAGACATTATAACTCTTTAGTCATTCACGCTCTTGTACTCAGTACTAACAATAATACTTGAAACGTCATATGAACATGGAGAACAGCTAGATAATCCCAGATTTCAATTTCAATTTCAGAGTTTTAAAAACGTATGTAGATAAGGGGTCCCCGTGTTTCTAGTTTAACACAGATAAGAGGTATAATGGAGGGATATTCGCAAGTCAAAGAGAGAGAGGCGAGCTAATCTGTTTTTCTTTTTAATATTTCATTCAAACAAAAAATGAAAAAAAAAAGGGCTGGACACCGAAAGTGAAAGGGAAGTGGGAAGCGAATTGCATGATGGGCACATGCATTTCCTGAAGACATCTGTATAAGATGAAGATCAAATAGTCGGGCCTGGTTATCTAGTGGTAACATACTTTCCCTCTAAACTCAAGATAGCGGGTTTGAACCCTGCCAGGGTCGATGGAGTTTTTCGGACGTAAAAATCCTAGGTTTGACTTCCTTCAGAAGGGTAGTCGTAAATGTCCCTTGTCGTAAATGAACCTCAAGCATGAAGGAAGAGGCCCCTGAGGAAATGTTTCGATCGTTACACGCCCTGAATTGAATGGAGCGCTGATGACCTGAGATGTTAAAGAGCGTTCGTAAATAAACCAAATAAATCTAAAACAGCAAACAAGTTCTGAAGATAGTATAGAATCACATATAATAGCAATAAGGTACTAAATTACATTTATTAAATCTAAGATCGAGATCTAAATATTTGTTGCAGTTCTAAGATAAACATAGCTCAGATATAATCGTATTTATTTACATTTCCCCTTTATTTTCGCTTTGGTTACTTAAAATACACTGAAATTTTTGCATACAATATTAGTGCATCACATTAAAAATACTAGGTATTAACTTTGATTTCGCATTTTAGAGTACTTGATATTTTACTCCGTCTATGTGTAATTAGGTGGGACAGGTTAGTTTTAACTCGAAGCTCTATGTTAATCCATCCAGAAGGGGAAAGCAAAAAAGAAATATTCTGCTGAGAACAATATTGAACTCAGCTATAACATGAGTTCAATTTGTTCAGGAATTTTTTCAGAAGCGATTATAAAGATTATTGGCAATTTAAATTTATTTTAACAATTATATAAGTCCTGATCCTACTTGTTAATTTATTCAATAAATGCATTTTAAAAGAAAATCCTAAGCATGAAAAACAAGTTTATGTAACGTGTTTAATGTTTAAAAATATGCTAAACAGCTTTTATGACCTTTATCAATTACAGATGCTTTATTTCAAACAAAAATATAGAGATTGGTAAGCATGCTATTTTTACTTGTACAGAATGGCCCATGAGAAACCGGCTCCCTGTCTGGCAAACAAAAGTGGACATTATAATTGTTGCGTTAATTTACTTTCGGCTTATGAACATCGTATGTGAACAGCCGCAACCAATCAGGTGCAAGGACGGGAGGAGCTTTCTCTCCCACGTTTGTAACTGATCCAATTGTACGTTACATTTTCACTGGAACATAAACACCAGGAAATTTGGCTACAAAATGTTCCCACGTTTTCTTAATGGAACCGGTACGCGCGGACGCCTCCACCATTGCCATCACGTAACATGTCTTCACTGTACAAACTGCTTCCTAGTGCTGACACAAGAGTTGAAATAGCACTAACTATGGGTTGCGACATTTCCTTTCTTCTCTCCGCCAGCACTCCTTCATTATCTGGCTCTCCGTGGCCTTAGCTGTATGTACGCTCCAGGCAGGCTGTGTTACGGACCGAAAGAGCGTGGTTGCTTACTGGAAAAAGGCAATCGTTAAGGCCGTGTAATACATGTGCAGGTAGCAACATGTAGAAACTTTGTCAGAGAGTGATTGTGCATTCGTTTGCTACTCGGTGCTTTTATTGTGTGTAACTAGTATTAATTGTTCTTCTTTGTTTATTCCCCTTAAGGAACCGGTTTTGGTTCTTGCAGAGAAGAGCGTGTTCTTACGGAAAAGAACATTTAAAGACTACAGATATTTCCTATGCAAATGTTGGCAATGTAATGCCCGTGAGGGGCATCGTTTTCAAAATCTCTTATAGCACAAATTTGAACTTATTATTACCAGTTTTAAATAAAGTAAATATTTCTTCTCTCAGTAAAAATATAAAACTAAAATAAAAGTAATAACTTCACGCGCGGCGACTATACCTAATCTTACTGTATAAAAGTCTGCTCCTGTAATTTTTCATATAGCTTATATTTGTTACAGTAAAAAAAGTCCTTCCATTATACCTTGTTATGAATATGGTAAATAAAAAATATTTGTAAATATTGAAAAGCATTCACAAGTGTCACTGCATGCTTAAAATTCATAATTCCCACTGCTAAGAGAGAAAATGATGCTTACCAGATGAACCCGGGCATTTACGTATACCTAAGCCATGGTGTGGGCTGAAGGATTGGCATATGTTTAATCTTGATCGCCTATATTATTATGTTGGCATGTGCTGGTACGAGGAGGTCTTGTTTACCACATTGAGAATATTTTCAGGAAGTTTCATGCTTCAAGTTTGCTAATCGGAAACTATTTGTTATTTCTTCGTTCTCTTCCCCCCTTTTATTACTGTCTTCATTTTCTTTCGCCTTTCTTTAATTTCTTTCTTTGATGGAGCATAACGTGAAAGCAGTTCATTTTCAGAGTCTTTAGCTTGCTAACACCGGATGGGTTGAGTATGCCAGACCTAAATGACAGCCTTACAAATTGGAGCAAGGCTGCCAAGCTCGTAGACATCAATCAGTGAGAAAACGCTCCGCCAGAATCAGCTTTACGACATCATAACGTTCCGCATATAAAATAACATTGCAGCATTCCGAATCCCATTTAGCACGACCTTTATTTCGCGCCCTAAGATTCTAGAATTCGCACACCCCAGCAGCTGGTATAAAGCACAACACATTAGACAATAAAGTATGTTGAAAGAGAAACGACATCTGGGGCATGAATCACTAAAACGTTCATCGGTAATTCGATAAGGAAACAGGAAATGAAATGCGCTACAATGTTAGTCCCATTTATTGTTTTTCCAGCTTTCAGCGCGATTATAAGACAAAATAATTAACCTTTGCTGTGTTTTAAACTTTAATATTTCTATTGTTTACAGTCCATCGAGGCTTATGTAAATTCTGAGCATTTACTTTTTCCATAAGGAGGTGCTGGTTTCTTGTTAAACTAGTAGGCATTTAAAAATCACTTAAATGCCAACGGATTTAAATAATAAAGTACAAAGTGATTTATATAAAACTAACATATTTCTTTCTTTATTAATTTTAAAATGAATGTTGCTAATCACATTTTTATTATGAGGGTACGTCCAAAAGTTTCCGGCCTCGCCGATAAGGATTATCGCCTTCATAAAACCCTTATCTGGTGTCATTTTATCTGTTAAGTAAATAATTGCTGCTGTAACTGTGTTCACTTGTTCAGATATAGTTGCATAAAGAAGGCTATGTGAAGAAGAGTGTGGCATGTTCAAAATGGAGTATCGAGCTGTTATTAAGTTCTTCACAAAAGAAGAACTTATTCCAAATGAAATTAAACAGCGATTGGACGGTGTATATGGGGAAGCATCCCCCTCATATTCTACCGTAAAAGAATGGGCCAAACTTTTTCGAATGGGTCGAGAAAGCATTGAAGACGACGAGCGTGCAGTTGGTCCTTGGAGGTGCTCACTCCTGAAAACATCGCTCTTGTGAAAGAAGAAATTACAAAGCGGCTCAAAGTTACAGAAATAGCAGCAAGTTTGGGCCTTTTTAAAACAACAGTCCTTAGAATTATTCATGAATATTTAAGAAGGAATATTCTTCATTGACTTCAAGGAGAAGAGCACCACAGTAAATGGGGAGTACTATGCTGGCCTACTGCACAGACTGCGTGCTTCCATCAAAGAGAAAAGGCGAGGAAAGCTGAGTGGTGGTGTGTGCCTTCTTCACGACAACGCGCCTGTGTACACAGCTCTTGTTGCAAAGGAAGTTGTGAAGAACTGTCACTTCAAGGAGATCGACCATCCATCCTACAGCCCAGATCTACTAACCAGTGACTACTTCCTCCTCTCAAAACTCAAGAAAGACCTTCGAGGAAGGAAATTTAAGTGTGACGAAGAAGTGATGGATGATGTTTATGCCCATTTTGCAGACAGGACTTCTGATTATGTGGGATGGGGTGTTTGAAATGTTAATTTAAAGATGTGAGAAGCATATTGAAATAAAGGGAAGGTATATTGAAAAGTGAAATATAGTTTTGTCTTAATCATACCTAGAAAATGGTTAGCCCGGAAACTTATGGACCTACCTTCATATGTGTTCCTAATTAACGTGTCAAAGGAATAATAACCTCGCCCCATCTCAATGAGTTCTTTGTGTATATTGTTATCGCTTTCGTCTAAACAGTAACACGCTGCCAAGAGATACCTCCAGCATTGACAATGTTACTTTCGCACATAAGATCGAGTCGAAACTATAGATATTTTCTTTCCTGATGTTAAACATATCTGAGGGCACCTTACATAATAAACAATAAATAAACGAATAAACAATTTTCTTTCACTTCTGGATTCGATCTTTGTTAGCAGAAAGCACTATTTAAAGAGACTTTATAGAAGTGACAAAATTGTTTTTCTAAGCTCAATCATTTTATTTATCACACGTTTCATATAATGTAACATACATAAACAACCGAATGACTGTAACCTCAGTTCTAGGAAAAAAGGTCATCAATCCTTGCCCTGTACTACACAAGACTTTCCTATAACATTGATAGAAAGAAGACTAACATGCAATAGGTCTTGTTATCGAGCTAGAAGACATTAAAATTTTCTAAAGGTGCTTCGGGTTAGATGAAATTCCGCTGAACGCATACTTCCATGGCATTGTTTCCTCGTTTGCGCTTCGGAATGTCGCTTGTGTTATGTTTTTAATGTTTTTATATCATCATCCTAAAACCTGCGTACATTTAAGTAGTAAAAAATATTATACAGCGACTTTGTAGTTCCTGCAAGAGGTGCAGGACATACTAATGCGCTCCGTTTACTGGAAGAACTTTCTGTTGTACAGGCAATTGCAAAATTATTCGACTTTTAAGTGCGTAGAACTGGCAGACATGTATTATGTTTATGGCGCTGCTTGGGGAAACGCTAAAAGGGCACCAAATTCTTATGCTGAACTTTATCCAAGGAGACATTTGCCTCATCACAGCCCCTTTACTGCCCTATATTAACGATTGCGAAAAACAATGAAAACATTTTTCCGGAGTCCAGAGAAATGTAAGAACAGTGGTTTTAGAAGAGAAGGCTCTTGACAGGATCCATAAATCTCCGTCTACAAGCACATGAGCAATAACCAGTCTTCGGTGCTAGAATTCTGCATGAACAATTACCCCGCATCATGTCTTCCGAGTTCAAGCACGGGAGCCAGATGACTTTCTAAAGTTATTAGAGTTGGAAATTATAACACGATTTGCAATGGCCATCTGGGTCGGCATTGTTAATGACACATTCATCGAGCCCTGGGACACATTTACCTACAGTAGATTGCCAGAACTTCACGAAGATGTTCCTTTAGTAACATGTGGTTCTAAAGCGGTGGAGCTCCTGCACATTATTCCAATGACGTAAGGGATTTCCTGAGTGTTATGTACCCTGATCACTGAGCCGGTAGAGGAGCACAACATCGTGGCCAGGTTCACCAGATGTAACCGTTTGGATTTTGGGGACATGTTCAGGCACTTGGAACGAGAAGACGGTTAATAGTGAAGAGAAGTCGATGGAAATGATCTCTGCAGCATTTGAAAAAACTCGGCGGCCATTACAACGACGCTATGCTCCGAAGTCAACGGTCGGCATTTTGAAAATATTTTATAAACACTTAAAATAAAATTTCACAAGTTACTAATTCAAAAGCGTTTTGCATTGTTTAAAAGTTAAGATTCGTGGCCACTCTTATTCCAAAATATTCCCAATGCCTTGTAGTATAAAATATGCAAAACTACCTGATCGGCTGAATTTCCTCTAACCCGACGCGGCTTTTGAAAAATGTAAATGTCCTCTAGCTCATAAAAAGACGTTTACGGGCATACGTTTTCTGTCACAAAACACTCAAATAGATTCCCTGAATCACACCTTAGAATTGTTCATGACACTTTGACTTACCCCTGTATAACTGCATGATTTAGTCTAAAGTTCAACAAGAACTTAATGCCAACCAAATGCAATTACAGGACCTACAGCACAGAAGAGTTATATCATGTCATTTACTGCCTATAACCTTTTAATTTCAAAAATAAGTCATGTTTTTCATTTTGTTCTCTATGTTTCTCCAGTTCATCAAATGCATAGATTTTCTCTTAACGAAAGACTGGTTAGGACAACGACGTTCAATTGTCTGTGGGGGAGTTGCCTCCTCTGAACTGCTTGAAATGTTCGGCTATGAATTATTAGTAGCACTAGAAGGTTTGCCTCTTGCGTCATTGCATGGTTGTAACCGTTAAGTTCAGGCTTGTTACCTTGTATGGGTCTTTGATTAGAGATGTTCCAGCAGCCATATGCCTACTCCATTCCATCTGTTCTATCCAAATCACCAAAGGGATTGCTTACCACAATACTCGGCTGGATTACCGGGTTAGTGGGCAGAACAATGGAAAACGGAGTCGGAGAATAATCCATGCTTGCATGCTCTCTGGAGCTCTCAAATTTAAGTACGAATCTGTTTTATTTAGTTTTCCTAAGTTGTTTTAGTATTCTCTCTAACAACCGTAAAAGGTTAAAATATATTACAGTGTCCTTTATTTCGCTTTAACTAAGCAAAGTTTATTAATAATAGGATATCCAAAAACCGTAGCAACCTGTTTATATATATATATATATATATATATATATATATATAAATGAAATCACCATTAATAATGTAACTAAAATAACAATAACTAGAAAAGCAGAAAAGGATCAAATAATTAAGAAAAAGTTACAGATTAGTTATCGCTATATTTCAAACCGCTTGAGTTCTTCTATGGAAAGAAGACAAGCGCATTGCCTTAAATAGATGTCATAGTAAAAGAAGTATTATGTAACAAAAGCTTAATAATAGCAATAAAGCGCATTAGAAAACACAGAGAAAGTAAGAAATACAATAAAAGACTAATAAAAAAGAGGTGAAAAGCAAAGTTGCTTATATGATTTATTTATGGACGCTCTTTAACATTTCAGGTCATCAGCGTCCCATTCAATTCAGGGCGTGAAACGGCCGACAAATTTTGCTCTGATGTCTCTTCTTTCAGACTTGAGGTTCTTTTTCGTGCCGTAAATCTACGACACGATCCGCTTTCCTTCTTAAGAAAGCCATGCTTAGGATTTTTACGCCAGAAAGAATCCATGATCCTGGCCGAGTTTGAAACCGCGTCCTTGAGTTTAGGAGGCAAGTATAGTTACCGTTACCCAACCAGGACCGACAGTTTATATATACCGAAGGTGCCCAAAAAAAAGTATGTACACTTTCACAGTAGATATTTATTTAATATGTTTCACAGCTGAACCGAAAAACAAAAGTAATGTGTAATACGATGTTCTATAAACAGATGTGACTCACATACATATGATAGCGTTACTACATGACAGGTGAATCAACAATGAACAAATGGAGCCAAGATTATCGTGTGATGTTCTGTAAACAGATATGTGACTCACATTACGTTATGCTAGTGTTGCTACAACAAAATGGAGCCAAGATTATTGTTTGAACAGCGGAAAGAAATTTTGAAGGGGTTGTGGAAAACCGAGAATGTTGTTGAAGTTAAAAGGCAATGAAGACGTGTGTACAGAACAGAACCGCCAAAAATTGCACACATTCAAGACAAATTTGAGCCTCCTGGTACCCTGTGCGTTGTTCACAAGGGCAGATCTGGGAGACCTCGCACAGCAACAAGCCCCGCATCCTCGGCTATGGTTTTGGAATGTTTTGAGCACTCAGCGCAGAAATCTACAAAGCAATGTGCAGGTGAGACTGAGATTAGCAGAACCAGCGTACGTCGTATTATTAAAACAGCAAAGTTAAAAGTTTTCATCTCAAGACTTTTGCATGTATTTAATGAAGATGATCCTGAAACGGCATATGCTGCAATCGCTGAGGACACTTTCGCAAACGTTGCTCAATCAGTAGTTCAACGTACTCAGAAGTGTATCGACGCCGCATTTTGAGCAACTGTTGTAACTGTAAAAGTCTAAGATGATAATGCTCATCATTTTCTCTTTGTGTGAACTCAGTTTTGTTATGTTAACACAGTTTTTTCTTTGCTTGAACTGTGTATACATTTTTAGCACCCTCTGTACATCTAACACTACAAAGAATACGCCTATAATTACTACGTTTTTTTTTTTTCGCTCTAAAAATCTGTAAATTTGCAATTAGTTACTTTTAACACTGAAGGATTCAATTGCTTTATTTCTCGTAATTCTTTCAACTGCTTTATGCAAAGCGACAGTCTGCATAGAGCAATATGCTAAACGCCCTTTAGTAGGTAAATCCTTCTACATTAGGAAGGTCGCGGGTTCGAACCCGGCCAGGATCGATGGATTTTTTCGGGCGTAAAAATCCTAAGTATGGCTTCCTTCGGAAGGGAAGTAAAGCCGTGGGTCCCGTGTCGTACATTTACGGCACAATAAAGAACCTCAAGCCTGAAATAAGAGGCCTCTGAGCAAAATTTGTCGGCCGTTTCACGCCCTGAGTTGAATGGGACGCTGATGACCTGAGATGTTAAAGAGCGTCCATAAATAAATCAATAAAAAAAAAAAAAACTTTAGGAAGGTCAGTTCTCTCCTAAGCTGTAAACGGCTAGATAGCACCTTCTACTGCTGTCTACTGTACAGTATATCTTGTCAAGAAGGTAATTTTAGTGGCATCCTCTGCAAGCCCGACGCCGTTTGGAAATGAATAGATGCTGGGAACAAAAAGAGATAATACAACCACAAGAAACCCATTCCTGACGAGATGCAGTTAATGAAAACCCATCTTGTCTGTGGAGGTATTGAGTTACACTGTAATGTTGGATTAAGGGGATGGGAGAAAAGTCATGATCGAGTTATACATAAAATGAGTAGTAAGGTATTGACAGGGCTGTTAAATAAAGAATGATAATAACATCACTCATCCTCAAATATTTAACGACTTTTCTCAAAGTATTTCTTCGTTGGATGCAATGCATCTTACTAGCGTATCTTCAAAGACGTGCTGGAACCATTTTATGACAGGTCCTTCAGAATCGCCTCCACAGCCTTCACCACTGCTTCCGGTGATGGAAAATGCCTTCCACGAAGGTGTTTCTACAACTTGGGGACCTGAAGACAGAAATTCGTGGATACCGACTTAAAAAGGATGACAATGTGCGCACCAGGGTGAGGTGTGTGGATCCGTCAGTAGTTTAAACGTTTCTACAAGGACGGGTTTCACCGTCCTGTCTCTCGGTGGAAGGTATTAAGTGTGCAGTGACACATTTTGGCCTTGTTTTGAACTTAAGAAGAAATACAAGCTTCGTTTCCATGACATTACCAGTTTCAATTTAGTTTGAGACCTTAAGGCTAAAAAATAATAACGAAAGTTAGGAGTGTATTTATTTCAGTGACACTATTGCAATAAAGTTCAATAGGCGAAAGGGTCCAAGTAGCCTTGCGTTTTTTATAATACATTAATTAGGTCTTTAATTAAAATATACAGATAAAACAGGAATATCTCATACAACTGGACTAACAAATTACTTTCTTCACTATCAGCCTTCTTAGGTCAGATCTGTCTCACATTCATCAGAAATTTACCTATTCTGTGTTCCTTTTCCTTGCATGCCAGCAAAGCCCAGAATGATAATAATCTCCCTGTGCTCGATCTGGTTCAGCCACTTTATGTTACCCCTTCATCATAGCTGGGGCAAATTCTCAACATATTTCCGCCGGTTACCCTAACCATCTGCCATTTCCTTTGTCTGAGTCACGCGAGCTTCTGTTTTGATGTAGTGCTCCATCCCACAATTAAATTTTATACCGATATTATCTCCCTGTAGTGAGCAATTGTCTGCTGCCTATCCATATCCCTCAAGCGATTCTTAATCTTCCTCTATACATTTCTTTCTCTGATCCTCTATCCAAATGGAGCCTAGCCCTGTCCGTTCCAGTATCGAGCTGTTGTAAGCAATCTAGATTAAGAGGGCAGTTTTTAAGGGATTTTGAAACTGAAGACGGGAACAGCAGTTTGTAGGAATTGTACCATAAAATAGCGTTCAGGTCTTAAAATAAGAAAACAAAACGTTTCAAAACGTTAGGTCAATAAAGTATTAGATAAACATTTCCACCTACACCATCTAGAATGAAATTTATTCTTGTACATTCTAACGAAAATTATATTTAAGTTGCTTTTTAAAAGTACTATAAATTGAACTGTCAATCAAAGCAATTGGCATTGCGATATATGCCTCTACAGGTATATCTAAACACAAACTGAAGCAAGAAAAGAAAATGAAATTTCTTTCTTTGAAGCACAAAATTCCGCGTCATTTCGCAGTTCCTAGAATTGTTTGGAAGTTCAATGTTATGAGACGTCTTAATATTTGGTTGAAACCGAAATCTATTGTCCCTACCAGGAAAAGAGCCCATTTGCTGACGTCCAGTGTGAAGAACGTTGGGTCATTTACCTGAGTGTTGCCGGTTCTGGAGCTATACGCGAGTATGGAGAACCTGAGAGAAGATTTCTCTCTATTTATCTTGCCGTTGACGTTACAGTTTTCCCATGTTCTAAACACAGGCCAGTACGAGGGCAAGTCCATAAGTTTCCGGCCTCGCCGATAAGGATTATCGCCTTCACAAAACCCTTATCTGGTGTCATATCTTATCTGTTCAGTAAATAATTGCAGTTGCAACTTCTGCTCATGTGTGTTCAATTGTTCATGTATAGTTGCATAAAGAAGGCCATGTGTAGAAGATTGTGACATGTTCAAAATGGAGTTTCGAGTTGTCATTAAGTTATTCACAAAAGAAGGACTTATTCCAAATAAAATTAAACAGCGATTGGACGGTATATATGGGGAAGCATCCCCCTCATATTCTAGAGGGCCAAACTTTTTGGAATAGGACGAAGAGCATGCAGGTTGGCCCTTGAAGGTGCTCACTCCTGAAAACATCGCTCTTGCTGAAGGAGAAAGTATGGAAGACCGGCGGTTCAAAGTTACAGAAGTAACAGCAAGGTTGGGCCTTTCTTAAACAACAGTCCTTCGAATTATTCATGAACATTTAAACATGAATAAGGTTAGTGCAAGATGGGTGCCTAGACTTCCTTCCTCAGTCCAAAAGCAGCAACGAGTCATCTGTTATCAGGCATTTTTGGAGCTCTGCCGTGGAAATGAGAGAGAGCCGTTATTACAGGAGATGAAACTGTGGTCCTAGCTGTGATCCTTTGTCCAAAAGAGAATCAATGGAGTGGCGTAAACCTTGCGAAGCACTGCCACTAAAGGCCAAGGTCACTCAGTCAACCAAGAAGATCGTGGCCACAATGTTTTGGCACTGTGAAGGAACACCATAGTGGGGGTAGAACTATGCTGGCCTACTCCACAGACTACGTGCTTCTATCAAAGAGAAAAGGCCAGGAACGCTGAGTGGTGGTGTGCGCCATCTTCACGACAACGCGCCTGTGTACACAACTCTTGTTGCAAAGGAAGCTGTGAAGAAATGTGACTTCAAGGAGATCGACCTTACACCCTACAGCCCATATCTAACTCCCAGTGACTATTTTCTCTTCTCAAAACTCAAGAAGGACCTTATAGGAAGGAAATGTAAGTGTGACGAAGAAGTGATGGATGCTGTTTATGCCAATTTTGGAGACACGACTTCTGACTATTTGGGAAGATGTGAGTGACTAATTCAAAGATGTGAGAATTGTTTTTCAATAAAGGGTAACTGTATTGAAAGGTGAAATAAGGTTTTTGTCTTTATCATACCTAGAAAATGGTTAGGCCGGAAACTTATGGACCTAACCTCGTACACCTTCTACTTGTGAATCTCTTTGCTATCTTACACTCTATGTTTCGGATAAATTCCATTAAAGGGTATATTTGGACAGGTATGGTAATTAATTGTGGTAATTAATTGACTTTTGAAGAAAATGAGAGTACTAAGAAAAATATTGATTCTCTTCATCTCCTTTTTGAATCACTTTTCAGGAGAACCCTGAAAGCACTTAGTGCAATAATGAGAGATAAATGCCACATGTCAAAAATAGTTCAGTGTTTCTATCGAAAAGGTAAACTTTCATATTTTAATTACAGATGCTTTGCTACAGGGAGTAATTGCAGACTAGAGAATCAAAGATTCATGTCCATCCTTGGGCATATGTAGATTTCAATCTGTACGAGAGGCGTTCTAAAAGCTCTTTGCCTGACCAAGAAAATACAAGATTTAAGAGATTTTTAACACAGTAACCTTGTAAATCAATACAGCGACTTTACAACTTGTTAATGCCCTCAGTAAAATTAGATTTGTCCAATTGTGAAAAATAGGCGTCTGTTTCAACTTCAAACTCATCATTTGATCTTAATCTTCGTCCGTTCAGACATTTCTTCAAATGTGGGAACAAAAGAAATCGCTAGGAGCAAAATCTGGCGAATATGGTGGATGTGGAAGCACTTGCAAGCTAAGTTCGTGCAATTCTACAGCATAATTCCAGATGTGTGCGAAGGCGTATTACCATGCTGAAGGAAAACTTTCTTTTTCGCAAGATTTGGACGTTTAGCTTGAATTGAATCCTTCAGTTGGTCCAGTAGTGAAGTGTAATGCTCCCCGGTGATGGTTCTTCCCTTCTGGAGATACTCTACGAGCACACATCATGAGAATCCCAGAAAACCGTAGCCATAGTTTCTTCTGCAGATGGAGCCGTTTTTGCTTTCTTTGGTGCACTTTCACCTTTTGCCACTCACTGCTCCTTCGTCTCTGGCGCGTAATGATCAATCCATGTTTCATCACTACATCAGGGTAAGAAGTCGCCTTAGGCATCCCATGGCTTCACCAAGCGTCGGATACTCGTTGATACTTGCCCATAGAACAAGAACAGTTCTCAGAGCGGCAGGAACAGCAATCTCGATTGGTACGCGCAGCGAGTTTCATTTGATCACCTCGTGCAATCTGAGCAAGACCTTTCTTTTTAAGTTGGTCATTTTGTAGATGCGTTAACATGTTGCACTTCTATCTTCCGGATTTAAGGTTTGCATAAGATTATAGCCTTTGCTTTGCAAACTTGTTATTTAATTTTTAAAACATTTTATTTCAGTTTTGTCCAAATTTATTTAAAGAATTGTTATTATTCTGCGCCTATATTAAAAATTAAGTTACTTTTCAAATTCAGTTTCATTAATAGTCTTTTAATTCCCGAGAATTTGGTCACTATAAAGAAAATTAAAATGTTTACATCAATATAATACTAAAGGTAGTGCTATAATGCGAAACTAGGGTACATAAATACCTGGGGGGACTAGAGCTAAACTATAGCGAGGTGCACGTCACAGAAATTATTAGCATCATTAAGGTTCCAAATTGAACTCATATTACGCAAGTACACGGGCGATCAATTATGATACGTGACTATGCACATATGCATAGGCTATTATTACGTCAAACCCAGCACTTACTCTATGCTGAAGCCAATTATTAATAATTTAGCGTTGATATTCAATGCGTTCTATGGCATTGTCGTGTTTTAATGCGTTCTGCCATTACTTTGTAAAGTTTTGTATTATCTTCTATCGTGGATAATGTTACAATGTGCCTTATTTGGTATTCTTTCATCTACCCCCATAATGTGAGACTCAAAGATAGGGAAATAAAGGTTTTGTCTCACTCCTCCGTTGGTTAGATTACGTCATACAGTCGTATAATGCAATTTTGTGAGTGTCACTTTTGGACAACAACTAGTAAATCTGTAAATTAAGCAATATTTTAGTAATGATTTTCGTTATTTTCACGCTTTAATGCTGTAAGTTGAACTTGACTAATAAAATCTATGTTAATGTTAAAGACTAAATGCTTTGTTGATTTGGTTGATTTACGGACGCTCTTTAACATCTCAGGTCATCTGCGTCCCATTCAATTCAGGGCGTAAAACGGCCGATAAATTTTGCTCAGAAGCCTTTTCTTTCAGACTTCAGGTTCCTTATCATTCCATAAATGTACGACAGGGGACTCATGGCTTTAATTCCATTCCGAAGAAAGCCATACTTAAGATTTTTACGCCCAAAATATCCATGGTTCCTGGCCGGGTTTCAACCCGCGATCTTGAGCTTAGAAGGCAAGTATGGTTACCACTACACCATCAGGACCGACAAGACTAAATGTAAACCCTCTATAGGTTCATATATTAATATTTTAATGGAAGATAATTCGTTACACATTTAGAAATAAAAATATTCAACAATTATTAAAAAGTGTGAGATGTGCATTTTTTTTTTTTTTTGAACTTTTCAAATATGTGATAATATTTACCAAAAAAAAACATTTTCTGCTAATAAAATATAATACGTGATTATTAAAACAATGAATAATTACTAATGGCCATTATCTCAAGTCTACCATGGACGTGAAGCTATCTTAGCATCAACCATACAGTGTACCTGCCTAGCGTTCCGATGTAAACAGCAGATTTCTCACTCTACCTCACTTCCTCTGACGCCATGTATAGCACCAGGCTTATGCTGCATTATTTTTTTTGAAGGAATAGTTTCATTTCTAGTAATGACCGAGAAATTACCTGGTTTCCCCTTTTAAGCTGTGAAAACTTGTGATCGAAAACATTAAAATTATTTCAACTAAAATAAGCAGTTATGCCTTTGTGGTCTCAGATGGCAAGCTTAGGAAAACGATTGCTTCAGTATTAAGTATTCCAAATGACCATTATAAATTTTAAATTTAAATACTCCCATTGCTTTCATATACTGAATCATTGCGCGATAAAGCTACACATCTTGTCTGTATACAGCCTTAGAACCGAATATAACGAAGTAATTGTTTGCTCTTAGCCTAAAGGTGTCCATTTTATAAAACTTTAACTATTACATATTTAAGTATTTATACGTGCTTGTTCCAATTTAAATGTACAACTTTTTGCATACAACGTAAATATGCCTAATATGTCCATACACTGCAACTCACCGCCAGGGTGGCCGAGGGCGCGGACTCGTGAGCGGGAGGTCTGGGGTTCGAATCCCGCCAGGACCGTCCTCCCTGACCGAGGTTTTCCACGTTTTCCTCAGTCCTCATAAATGGCAAATGCCGGGGAGGTACTCTAAACTTAGGCCTGGAACGTTTCCTTCCTTTAAAAAATTCTTTCCCATTATATCATTTCATCTCATGTATCATCAATGTCCTCCGCCTGTGCTGCTCAGTAGTAAAAACGGGCGCTGAACACCAATTAAAAAAAACTGCAACTGTATAGCTACAAATATACCACCACCATTGCTCTCGAAACGGCACTAATGCTATAAGCAACTTTCAAGATGCATTCACCTGCATTTTTAACCCTAATTGCCAATTAATGTTAGAAAAAACCGGTAATAAGCAACAAAGTATTATCAGGTAACAAAGGTATAAATAAACACTTTAATATAATAAAAATCTTTTGTATCACACCCGGAAAACATGCTGATATAAAAATTATCTGATAGGAGAATTTGGCAATTTCCTCTCGTATGGCTCTGAAACTCAACTGCCATAAAAACAGAAACCGTCCTATTATCCACTATGCGCGTCTTTGAATGACAGCGTGCGCACCTAGTTACTGCGACTTTAGTCCCCTATTTCGGCGTAGAAAGATAAAATGTATGCACTGCTTAAAAAGCTAGCATTCTTAGTTTTAACGTCTTGAAATTTCACTCATGTGTTTTATTATTATTATTATTATTATTATTATTATTATTATTATTATTATTATTA
This sequence comes from Metallyticus violacea, assembly GCA_030762175.1. Taxonomy (NCBI): domain Eukaryota; kingdom Metazoa; phylum Arthropoda; class Insecta; order Mantodea; family Metallyticidae; genus Metallyticus; species Metallyticus violacea. Next base: position 140,382,149 of record CM060832.1, read on the forward strand.
TTATTATTAGCGGTTCAGTATTCGTGAGGTACTTTAAGTCGACAAATATTAATTAGACTCTGTTTGGCAGATTCGGACTTAGAGCTATTTTGATGTGCGAGGAACTGTTTCCAACAGCAAACTCGTTACAAAGTTTCCTGCTCCAGCAGCAGAAAAAAAGAGGGGGAGGGGGGGGGAGGATTACAACACAAAAAGAAAAAGAGAACGCACTTCACATATTGTTCTTCTCAGCGTAAAATGAGGAAACTCGGGGGCATTATTCTTTTGTTTAAAACTTAGCTCAAACCGGAAGGTCTCGCAGATTCTTGTTGCGTGATTACGTGCAAGTTATGAATGAAATGTCCTGAATGAATATTGCAGACATACTCGTGCCCGCGGCGTTTCCTTCTTTGCTGGGATGAGGTGGGTGTGTATAACTGGCATTCCGGAGCGTAGTTCCTGTGTTAGCCGTATCTAGTCTACAAGAACTAAAACAAGTGAACTCTGTATGCCTAGATCAAGTTTTTAGTAACATGTAATAATTTTTATGTCACGCTGCTGCCATATTTAGCCAAAAAGTATCCTTTTTTTTTTTTTTTTTTTTTTTTTTTTAACTATTAAAGGTGGCATTTTAAGATTATATAACAGTCAAAGCAAACATGATACTGAGGTGTACCTTCCCACAAATAACGGCGAACACCGAGCTAAGGGGCAATTTTGTTGCATTATGCCAACGTTTCTGCTGGCAATGATATTATAAAGATTGTCTCTTCAAGGAAACGACATTCATACACTTGAAAATCAATTAATAATATAATTTAACAACTTTTGAATTCAGCTATCAGGAAACTTTTTTAAAACTTAAATATTGTTCATATATAACATTGGACATAAATTTTATAAATGACACCTGGAAGACATATTAAATAAACATCAAATTAGATTACTAAACGTAATGTCAAAACAAAAATTTTGAAAACTTATGAATATAAAACAAAGAGCAGAAAATAAATGATAATAAAGTTAGAAGAGCCGTTGAAACTTTGGAGACACTTTGTAGAATACACAGCCATATATTTGCATCAATTTCATTATAAATATATTCTTGATTTCGCAATCCATTTGGAAAAAAGGCTGTGGTTCAGTTAAGTGAACATTAAAAACTGAATGCTTGTTTAATTTAATGCCGGTATAGTGTTAGATGTTTTGCAGTACAGATAAAATTGCAGATGGCATAGTATTGTGGTATATTCTTTAGCTCTTCACTTACTTAAGAAGCATATCATCTTATTTCCTGCAACTTTTATACATGATAATTAAAACTTTATTTCATGCTAAGAAGTATCCCTTATTAAATGTAATTTTTTCACATAAGTCGTGTGTTATTAGACCACGTTTGGAGTCAAATGATAACAGCACTGGTACGGTAAGCCGGTGATCCGTGTTTCGAGTCCCGGCCTTTGCATCGGATATTAGCTATTTGGCTTTCATTCGAAATCATATTGCATAACACGAAATAAAAAGTTCCGTTAATATAGTATAAATGTTCAAATGAACATATGATGGTATGGTTCTGAGGTAGAAATTTGTTAACAGTGCCTTCAAGCTGTCAAATATTTCATTTGAACTAAATGAGTCACAGAAAATGACCCACACTTACATCAGTCTTAGACCAGTTTGCAGCAACATGTCTTTTTCAACATGTCAGAGAAAATTCTTTATCAGGTTCAGTTCTACAGAAGTGCAGCAACTGCTTAATGTTTTTGCGGTCATTCAAAAAATCGTTCTGTGAGAATACCCTATGTAAATTTATTACCTATTGGCAAATACAGTGTAGCCAAATTCTAAATATGAATGCAGGACGGCGTAAATATTAACGCCAGAAAGGCAAAATTGCAGTGAGGCCAACAACTATTTATGCACGCAGTGACACGTACCGGTTTTATGTGGGACATCTGTATAATTCCCTCAGCAATAACGATTTCAAGTAAATTTATTCCATTATAAAGAAAATGCATATAATAGAAGAAAACCAATAATAGTTTTGAGATTAGTTTAAAACAATGTGAACTAAATATACGAGGAGGATTCAAAAATAGACAGGCAAAACGACACTTAAAATGGACAGTGTTAGAATTAAAATAGTCATTTATTAAAAGTGAAAAAAGAGTAATATCACTCATTATTAATGAAAATAGATATTTAAGATACTTACATTTTTATCACATAATTACAGTTCTTGAGCTTACTTTTCTTGCTTACAAGCCACAACAAGATGATCACTTGTCAGTTGTCGCTACTCAGAGAGAACACTTTTTATCATGGAAGTACTGATACCAGTTACAACAGAACATTCACCTTTCAGAACATCATGGAAATGTTGATTAAGAAAGTAGTTTTGAATAGTCCTGGAGAATGAGCAAAAGATGCGCAATGAGTTCTGATTGAATTCATTTTCTGTTTATGCCTTTATAGGAGAATCATATTAGTATCTCTCTTACTTTTGTATTGAACACATTAGGGAAGGTTTATTGCACAGTTGTACCGCTCTCATCTTTCTCGCTTGCAATTGTTTGATACATTTATGTAGCTGAGAAGTTACCCTCATCACAAATGTCCTAGAATTGTCTCTTGCAGATCGATACAACGTCATTCGCCAGACTATTCAAAACTACAGTACTTTCCCCATCCTCCATTTCCTGGTATTTGTATGCCCAAGGTAACCGTTCGTCCTTTCAGTAATGAAGGTTCTGCTATTTAAAGAGCTTAAGTGAATGGGTTGAAGGGAAAATAAATAAATGTATAACTAGATTCTGAACAAATATTTTTGTGAGGTGAGCATGTCATTTAATTTTTATGATTTATTTCAATTCAATATATTGAAAGTCTTAATAGAAAATCTCAGAAAAATCCATAAGGATCCATAACAGGTAAAAATAAATAAAAAATAAATAAATAAATAAAGCAAACTATAACAGAAGTAAAATATCAAAAAGGGGTAAATTAAAAGCTGGCCCTACCGACCCCAAATACGGGAACATGTTCGTTTCTATCTTACTCTTAAATACGCTCAGAAAGAAAAGGCATTTTGCCTAACTTCCGAGCACTGGTGCTCAGCAAGGAAGAGTCCAACAACATCAAGCACAAAAGACATTGCGTTACAGGTTGATGCATTTGCATAGGAGTCGAGTATCTCAATAGATAGTGCTCACTTCATCATCCGAGATCTGGGGCGTATTCCTATCACCAGGGAATCGAAAAATTAGTGAAACGTCCAGACAAGTGTTTACAGAGAGAATATAATGCCTTGGTCAATAAAAGCTTCTTGCCTCGGATTAATCAAGTGTAACAAACTTACTGAACCAACCTGCAAAATAATTGTTTATAGTATTGTGATAACGATAAAATTAAATATGGTATTGAAGAGTTTCGTATTTTCAACCATTCACAGTTTAGAGACTGCAGTATTACGTTCATATAATGAGTTTCTTTTGAGCACATCAGTTTTTAATGTCCCACTCACCTCTGAGGACTGTATCAGCCGTCAGGGGAAATTACAAGCTTTGGGTACAGCCCCATGTTAATTTCCTAAGCTCGTTGGAACATAGGTCGGGGTGCATTTGTTATAATTTGTCTTTTCACAGACAAGGGAACTCTCTTAGTTATGCTAACGTTTGATATATAAGTACACGTTTAATTTAGAACTTGTCTCTCATTCTCCTTTTAACGAAGGAATGTACCAGTAGCTATTGAGGTTGCAGCCATAAAAAGATGTTTTAAAAAAATGTTGAAGTCCCTGTCGATCTTACTTGCTAGGCAAAAAATGACTATGAAAAAATGTGTGTGTGTGTCTGTTCACGCACTAGCGGCCGCAATGTTTTTCTCTCTCAACGAAACTTGGCGTATGATGATCAACTAACAAACGTTTTATCGAGTTAATTGAACCAATAGGAGTGGGAGTTGATCTAGAGCAAAAATTTATAAATCCCTCTAGCGGCCGTAATTTTTGTTTTTTCTCAACAAAACTTGACATAATCCATTAAAATTTTTTTTTTCTGAAAACTAAAGAAATCAGACTATTAAAGATAAAGATTTCCTGAAAACTAACATTTAAAAATCGCTCTTGCGACACCAACATTTGCTTTGCAACGAAACTCGGTGTATACCATTTGAATAAAATAACAAAAATAGTTATATAAGAAAAATCGGACCATTCGGAGTGGAGATATACCTAAATAACTAAATTTAATAAACGGAATATGAAGCTTCTCTGTTCTAGCAGTCTGTAAAACCCTCACAAATTCGACTTGCTGAGGAATTCGCTTAGTTTAAGCAGCTCATGTGTACCGAACTTGTCTAACTTCGGTTCTTATGCATGTTTTGATAACTGCACTCTTGTGTCGTGTAAAGCTCACCCAATAAAACATTTGTACTTGGCCTTTATTTGAAAACTTACCAACTAAACTGCTATGGTAGTTGAACCGGTACATTTACAGCACGATAAAGAACCTCAAGTCTAAAAGAAGAGGCCTCTGAGCAAAATTTGTCGGCCGTTTACGCTCTGAATAGAATGGGACGCTGATGACCTGAGATGTTAATGAGCGTCCGTAAATAAATCAAATCAACAACAAAAAGGAAGCGAAATTTACGATTTTTACGCCGAAACACTTCATCAATCATAGCCGGGCTTGGGTCGACGAGGCACTAGATCAGGGCCGACTATATCCTCAAGTTTAGAATGATTATTTGGATCAGTTGTCACTCGTTTATTTTTTACTTATGATCACATTATACAGAAATTTCTCTCGCCTTTACAAAATAAAGACTACCAAATCTTACAGAACGCCAGGATTTACCTAATCAAGATCGATAAAATGTTGTATCGAACATCATATTGCTGTACTTTCAAACAGATAATTATTCAGTGGCAAGGTATGAAATGAAATTCTATGGAATCTGTGGTTAAAAACCAAAATTGCGCCAATATTTTTGGGATTAATACATATGTTCAAAAGCTTAATATATAACCATTTATCACCATTAGTGTTATCATATTTTCAGGTAACATGAATTCTTTTAAGATAAACACTTGCTATCCGGAATGTATCAACACTCCTTTAAAAAGTATTAGATCACACTGGCACAAGGGAAGAATGGCGTTCATTTTGTTCTATTTGTTTGCACGAAGATTAAACAGAGCTTAATGGATTAACGGACTCGTATTGCTGATGGATCCCAAAAGCAGTTAAAATTTAATGGAATACAACTTTGAGCCTGGGATGAAAGTTAAGTGCTATAAAAGCTTTCATTCCGGATATCCCTTCTAGTTACTCGCGTCCATCTGTAGTTTAACTTATCATATTATAATGGCAGTGATAAACAAATTCGGTATTCACAACGAATAACGTTTCAAAGTGTCATTTTTCGCAAGCAGACACAGAAGAACTAGCACAGAAAGAAAGAAAGAAAGAAAGAAAAATAAATTTCTTTGATATGATTTGCAGCTAATCCTTAAATCTGATTATCTTATATTTTATGTTTTAACAAAGTGTTCAAGGAATATTTCTGTTAATTTGCATTAATGTAACATAATTATATACTAAAGATAAACTTTAAAAAGTACTTAGAATATAAATGCAAAGTTTGTCCAATTTATTCCTAATATTTTGTTGCGGTAACAATATATCATATTAGATAAAGTATTTGCAAAAATGCTTTGATTTAGCAAATTACGAAGGAAATTCATTAAGTAAATAAATTGATGAGGGGTACATGTTTGAATGAGGCACCTGAGGCTATTGCAACTAGATGGTAGCATGTTGTGTATTTTTTTTTAATGTCGAAATGCCTGTCAAGCCAAGCGGTTTACCAGGATGGGTCCATAATATTCCGGCCTAGCCGATAAGGATTATCAGCTACACAAAATCCTTATCTGGTGCCATACTTTATTCCTTTAAGTAAATAATTTCAGCTGTAACTTCCGCTCCGCTGTGTTCCATTGTTCAGGTATAGTTGCATAAAGAAGGCTATGTGTAGAACATTGTGACATGTTCAAAATAGAGTGTCGAGCTGTTATTAAGTTCTTCACAAAAGAAGGACTTGCTCCTACTGAAATTAGACAGCGATTGGACGGTGTATATGGGGAAGCATCCCCTTCATATTCTATCGTAAAAGAATGGACCAAACTTTTTCGAATGGGTCGAGAAGGCATTGAAGATGAAGAGAGTGCAGGCCGGCCCTTGAAGGTGCTCACTCCTGAAAACTTCGCTCTTGTGGAAGGAGAAATTATCAAACACCGGCGACTTAAAGTTACAGAAATAGCAGCAAGGTTGGGCCTTCCTAAAACAATGGTCCTTTGAATTATTCATGAAAATTTAAACATGAATAAGGTTAGTGCAAGATGGGTGGCTAGACTTCTTTCCTCAGTCCAAAAGCAGCAACGAGTCATCTGTTGTCAGCCATTTTTGGAGCTCTGCTGTGGATACGAGAGAGAAATTCTGCAAACTATTGTTACAGGAAATGAAACTATGGTCCTTACTATGATCTCTTGTCCAAAAGAGAATGAACGGAGTGGCGTAAACCTGGCGAAGCACTGCCTCTAAAGGCCAAGGTCACTCAGTGAACCAAGAAGATCACGGCCACAATCATTTGGCACTGTGAAGGAATACTCTTCATTGACTTCAAGGAGAGGAACATCACAGTAAATGGGGAGTACTGTGCTGACCTACTGCACAGACTACATGCTTCCATCAAACAGAAAAGGCGAGGAAGGAAAGCTGAGTGGTGGTGTGCGCCTTCTTCGCGACAACGCGCCTGTACACACAGCTCTTGTTGTAAAGGAAGCTGTGAAGAAATGTTGAGGATATCGACCATCCACCCTACAGCCCAGATCAACCTCCCAGTGACTATTTCCTCTTCTCAAAACTCAAGAATGGCCTTGAGGAAGGAAATTTAAATCCTACCGAATATGTACACTGCCGCACGATGGCCATAGAGAGAAATTGCAACCAGTTGAAGACTTAACGAGCAGACAGAAGGGTGACTACAGACACGATAGCCGCTGCTGTCGACTGTTTACATGGCATGGAACTGTAGGTCTTTAGAAAGTGCCGCGCATGCTGATCCCATATACAAAATGCTAAAAACAGGTCTGGCAATGGAGAATCTCAATCGTTTCTACGATGAAGGACACATATGCTAGCCCAAATTGGCACACATGATGAATCCTGCGTCATCTGCGAAAAAGAATTTAAAGCCGGGAAAGTAATGCTCACAGTCTTCTGGAATCATGAATGCATACTGCTCACCTACTCAAAAACAAACCATAAATGCCGACTTTACTGTAACACCCTCAGGAAACTTCTAAGGTTATTCAACGGAAGCGATCAGGACTTTTAACCAAGCGCAAATTGCTCCTGCATGAAAACGCGTGTCCTCACACTGCCAATAAGATGTATAAGGTGTTATGAAACTTTTAAGTGTACGTACTCAAGCATCCTCCATATAGCCCCGACCTTACTCTAAGCGACTTCAATTTATTCGGCCCTCTTATGCATCGTGCTACAGGTGAACATTTTCCCGACGACGAAGCTGTAGAAACGACTGGTTCCGAAGCAGCATATCAGGGAAACATTAGCACAAACAGGAAAAATAAAAGTATTTTTCAAATCAAATTCTATTTGTCACTTACTTAATGACTTACCCTCGTACCTTTTAATGCATGACGTATTATTAAAATATTGTTTTTATGAGTGCTGCATTAATATAAATGTAAGTTTATTCGGCTTCGCAATTGCTAATCTGAAGCTCTCGCCATATTTCTACGATTCACTACAGCAACAATGGTCCGATAACAAACTCCAGCTAAAGGAACCAGAATTTCTGACTCTAAAAATATGGTAATAAAAACAGAGTCACGTCAAGAAACTTGCATGAAACATTGTATTTTGCGTTCGCCTAACTCTTTTCACCACAAATGGTGTACCTTCTACAGACAGTGGTCCCAAAACGCCGCCACTTTTTCATTAGTCACGACATCCTACATCCTTCACCCAATCAGGTATAATGACAACATTGATTCAATACTAAAGATTCTTGTGCAATTTTACAGAAATTGTCGCACCTGCAGCATGCAAACAAGAACTGAAGAAGAAAAGAGTGATGTCCTTTGAGGATCTGAAATCATAGTAAAACATGAGTGAGGGTAGAGCAAATGTAATAAAAGTTCCTCTAAGTCAAGGGTTTTTATCTATCTTGAAGCCACAATAAAGAGAACTTGCAAATAAATAAAAGAATTAAGTGTTGTTGTGAAATATATTCCAATTATATAGCGAAAATACTGGAAAATAATACCAACACATACTTTTACGAGAAATTGGGTAAAACTTTCGTTCATTCATGAAACTTGGATTGAACATCTTAACGTCGTTTTGCGCATGTAGAGTAGGAAGAATTTTGACGTTTAAATGAATAATGATGCAGGAAATAGCTAACAGTTCATGCAGTCTATGTAAATGGAATTTTTGAAAATTAGATTTTGATTAAGAAGATATTAATCAATTACAGACTACTATTATGGAAAAATAAACCCAGCCAACTTTGAAACGAGTACGAGAAAATTTGTTCCTACTCAACCATATGGTTTTAGATAACGCACAATATCATACTGAACAGGTTGGAGCGGTTTTATTTGTGGCCCCACGTTGGGCGCTTTTTATTGGTGACCCCACGTTGGGCGCCTATTTTGAAGTACGGTTGTCAATTGATTAATGATTGCTTCGGTGTTGTTGTCCATGCTCCATGACAACAATATTTCAGGGTTTTCTTGTTATTGCTCAACAGGACTGGGAGAGGATATCTACTGTGTAAGTCATTTTGTTAAGGGATAGCTTAGTTATATAGATCTATATTGTTCATGTTGTGGTACTTGGAGTTCGATAGTGTATGTGTTGGTAGTGTTGTATAGCATTGTAAGCACACATACACTGCAATATGCCCTGCAAGGCGTCTTTAAGATTGGTTTTAAGGAACGTATGAATGGAGGGGGACGGTGGCGCATGCGTGGAGTGACATGACGCTATAGTTTTAATGATTAAGCTTCTTCTCTTTCGATGCATAGAGACGAACGGACGTGCCCCAGCTCCCCGTGGTCATCCAAGTAAGATGCAAATTATCAGTTAGGAATGTAAATAAATTACATTTAAATGCATAACTAGCATATCTATAAAGGTATTTACCTCTTAATTATTTTCTCTTGTTTTCTTAATTGTTTCAGATAGAAATGTAGTACACCCTCTCCCCATTGTCGCGTTATTAGAGGAATGGAATTTAGGAAGTGAGCGTGTGACCTTTAGATTTAAATTAGGTATATTATTTGATATCACGACAATATTCTTCTTGAAAAACTGAACTGTTTTCATAGTAAAGGAATCTAATCCGACGTAATTAGAAAAAAAACCTACTTAGTTCAGAAAGAATCCTGAACCATTCAGGATCTATCTACCAGCTTGAAAGCTGTCCAAACACTACTCACAAGTAAAAGTAATACGCCCCCTCGCTGTAACTGTGTTCCAGTTTGCTGCCATAGCCGATAGCAGTTCTAGCCATATCGTTCGTTTCTTGTTTTCTCAGGAACCGGAGAGTGCAAAAGGGACATCTCTTGTAATTAAAAGAGGCCAACTTGAAATGTACAGCGCGTTGAACTACTGTGACAGTCTGGTTAGCAAAAAAAAAACTTTGTAATGTTCGAACTTTTGAAATTAGGAACTTCTTTAAGACTAGTTTGCAAATTTACCCAGATGTCCCTAGGGCTCTTCTCTTTTAAAAGATAATAAAAAGTAATGAAAGTTTAAACTTTCTCCATGCCAATGTATAATAAAAAAAATAAGAAGCTGGCCATGATTAAAACATATCCCTCGAACCAGCGAAGCGTTGTTTGCCGTTTCTATAGAAAACGTTTCCATAACGTGTAAAAGGGGGGGGGGCACAATAACGATGATTACCTTCAGGTAATTTTCAGACACCTTTTCCAATTTGCACTTTGTTTACATGACTTTACCTATTTTAGAACAGTAAACTTCTAGATGTTTCCTAGCCAATCCTCAATTATAATAATCTTCAAAAGGAGTAATGGAAAATTTTTATGAAAAACTATAATGAAATTTAATGAAATATTTCCAAATTTCAATGTTTTTTTTTAAAAAATTAGAGCTAATTCAAAGGAGTACAACAAACAAGATTAAACTTAAAATTTAATAAGATAATATTTACATCCTTCCATACCAACATATGAATTCTATGATAACAAAATAAAAATCCTAAAGCAATAAAGTTCCTTATATGAGCGAAACAAAAAAAATTATAACTTTATTTTTCAGGTCATTGTAATTAAATAAACCTGCCTGGGTTACTGCTGTTGGCGGAGCAGTTAGAAGGTCAATCTTGAGCACTAATAAAATGTCCAATAGTTTTCTTATGTCAAGTGAGTGGATATTGTTTTGTGTGCTTGAGTTCAATCTTGCTGGAAACTTCAGTGCCTGTTCTTGAACAAAGTCCCTCATATTTTCTATTGCCGGTTCCAATAGAGCAGGTTTGTACATTTTTGGCTGTTGCAGTCCCTATTAAGAAAAAATGACTTTTGTGATATCATTAACTCACTCCCCAATTCAGTGTTAGTTATCTATTTTACTTTCATTTATTGTACCACATTTTTTATTCATTTACTATATTTATTGCGTATCTTTTTCAGACTCTGGAGCAATTCTTTGTTGAATATCATCCCACGTTCCAGAATTCAAAGGAGTTCTTTTCAAGAGCCTGATTACATGTCACATAAAGTAAGTACGGATGAGTTTGTTTGTTTACATTTTAAACAACTTTGTTCAGAAAGCAATAATAAATTATTAATTGTCGTTAGGATTCGGATAATTATGATGAGTGTAATAGATATGTTTTCAGTACAAAGCTGAGGCGTCTGTGAAATACAAAATGTTCTTTTTCGCTTATTAAGAGCGTGAGGTCATATTTTGAGCATCTTTTGCCGAAAGATAATGCACACGAAGTTGGAAATCTTTTAATTAGGACTGGACACTATTCAATAAGAACCAATGTTACCTAATACAGTGCTTGACATACCCCACATCTACAAAGCAAAGCACAATTTTACACAACCATTCAGAATCAGAACTGAAAAACGATTGGATGAGCGGAAATCATCTGCTCTACCTAATGGTCATCTGATCTTATTTACAGATGGCTCAAGAGTGCGAAATTACCTCCTGAAACAAAGATATCCGCAATCCTGGGAACTGTTACGATTTTTCAGGCAGAAGTAATTTCACCTCTGAACGCCTTAAGGAAATGTAAAATCTAACAAATAATGCAGCAGTAAATATTTTGCACTGCATCTCAGAAAAGTATAAAACAATCAGTATGAAAATTTCTATGAGATTTTAAGAATACTTAACTAAAGATGCTTGGTAAATTTTAATTATCTAATGCACATAAACGTTTAATTAAATAAAAATAAATCTTATTCCCCGATAACTGAAATTTTTTACGTATGTGTGTATTTTTCTCAGGATTGACTCGACGAATCTTGTTGAAATTTTGCACACACATAATGGAAGAAATTAAATATCAATATTAATTGATAAAATCGATAGTAATAATTTTTTTTCAACGTTTGAAAAGTAATTTCTTTTCAAGCACCTAGCATAGATATATTATTCTAGTTCCCAGAATAGCATTTTGTATGTAGTTTAAGTAAAAAAAAATCTTTCCAATTCCACCAACAGTTTATAAGAAAAAATGCACGATTTTGCCACAGAGTTTTCAGTTTTTTAACTAGATTTTATTTTGGTTTAATATTTTTTTTGAAATTTATAGAGCATTATTAGTTAGGTTTTATTAATATCACTTAAAATTCATATTGATAACTTTATAAATTTCTGAGATATAGTGTAAAATGTATACTGTTGCATTATTTGCTAGATTTGCACTTCCTGGTTGCCCTAACTTCTGTGAGAGAGGAATTATGTTAACCAATATATTCAGAGACACATAAGCTGCGCTTAGTGTACTTATATCTCATCAGGTCAACTAAAAACTTTTATGGGAATGTCTCCAAGCTTTTATCCCTCTTACCAATTTATAGCATGTCTGGAGATTAGGGCATAGAGGGTAATGAAGCGGCAGATAAAGAATTCACATGAGATTAGCAAGAAAGCTGCTAGAACTGCACTATATCAATAATTTAAGAAAGAACATCAGGTAAGGTGGAAAAATTCTTGTTAACGCATCAGATATCACCCTGGCCGGACCTGCTGACTAAAGATAGAAAGCAAACCAGTAATGATGACCAGGCATTGGCCATACAGACATGTGATGAAACTGCAAAACACATCTTACTAGAGTGTAAAGACAAAGAGCATCTCTATTAGGACATGTATTTCCTCAGTTTGTAGTCTAGAGCTTACTAAAGCTACAAAGTTACTACAGTAGGAGTGCACAAAGGGCACCTGTGGCTCAAGTGCCAAGCTGTATACGGTGAAGTAATGGCAGTCCGTAAGCAAAATCTTTAGTCATTATTTCAGCTTCCTATTCCACCAACAGAACAAAGTTATCACAAAAGACATTTCTAAACATTAAAGCGCATGAACGCGACTTTCTCTCCCAGTGAGTGCAAGGAGGGATTCACCCTCCCTCTCCTGGAAAAGTTTGCTTTCTGCTTCTTCAAGCAAGTAGCATCCTGCTGAGGAGTCGATACACATGGTCTACGGCGACATTCCCTTCCCTGGATAGCCAATCTCTTTGTCCAAAGATAAACTAACTTCAAGCTATTTTACATAATCTGCAACTAACGTAAACATTGTAGCTTCATCTTTTGGTCATAGCAGAACTCACATCAGTATGATTGCTAACAAACAAAGCGCATCTCAGGGCTAGCATTACTTACCTTTACCCATAGAGAAAATCTCGGAGCTGCTAAAGTTCCAGTCCCGAGCGGCAGCGGAGAGAGCCGAACTCCTCAGTCCCGAACGGGAGATGGAAGAATAGTGTGGATGCATTTGCTCTTCTCTGTTTGCCTGGAGTGTGCATAAAAAGTGTAAGTGTTGTGGAAAAGTATATAACAATAAGTGGGAAGGAGTATAACGACAATATGTTTATTTTTAACCAAAGAAAGTTTACACTTAGTCTAAATATGCACCCAGACTTCCTTCCAGTTTCGCGCACAACGAGCAACTTCGTTAACAACTTTATGTGCCTTCCAGCCTCCCAACCTAATTCACGCTATTACCGACCTCTGTTGAATGCCTAGCTCCATGATATAGGCCTTTTTACACCATCTAATTTTTATTTAGCTCTGCATATCTAGAGGTAAAACGAATCTTTTGACTTTTTTCACTACGCCATACCCCTCTGCCTAATTTGGTTTAAACCGATTTTTGACAATTCTCACTGTACAACCGCCGCCCAGCATTTTGGATATTGCATTCTGTTTAACTGATGTTGCTAGCATGTTGCCCTCTTGTTATCCTTTAATTATTCTTAACCAGTATTTAATTACATTTAATTTGCTGTAGATTGCATCTCCCCAGCATCCCATCTCTCATAGTACATTATAGTTCGATGTCCCCTCCCCACCCTAGAATTTGCTTCCAGAAATCACATTGTAATTTATTTAGACCGTCTATTTTATCCCATCCCCCAAACCTCACTTCCATACAACAATAAGGACCTAACTATTGCCTAATACGTCTTTTTTAATGTTTTGACTGGCATATCCGAGCTAGCAGTCTTAGTACCTCAGAGGTGTGCCTGGCAAAAACTGTGTGTTTGTTCCATTTTCCACTCATGCCAAATCTTATTTCAAGATAGTCAAATTGTTTAACGGTCTGGATGACTTCTCTGGATCAAAACAGGATGACGTAACAAATTATGAAATCGTCACTGCCCGGCAGCAGACTATTGAAAGGACGCTCCCAAATGAAATGGAGAACAATAACAGAAGAAGACTGAAGGAAGGACAATGAGAAGATCAGAGAAGCTGGTAAATATGAGTACAAAGCAACCGCTAATGGAGATAGAGAAGCCTTTATTGTGAAACAATGAGAACACAATTTCACTCTGTCGTCAGAACTTATAGATATATGAAATTATATTCTAAGGATAGCGGCTTCAATGAACGTGACGCGCAAAGAACTTGAGTGGAAATATATCCATGAAAACTTGATTATCTTACTTCTTATTAAATTAGTTCCAGAACTGTTTGACGGAGTGAGCGCCATAATAACGGAAAACTAACAAAAGCCTGTTAACTGTGTGGCCGTGCGAGATTGAGAAGCATATAGTGTTAACAAAGAAAAAACATCTTTTGTCACTCTTTGTTGGGGTAAATCACAGATATCAGTGAGGAAGAATATCTTTTGTCAGTATTTATTGGGGGAAATCTGAGCATACGAGACATGTTACCAATTATTTTTAAAAATCCGGAGGGTCTTAAGATGCACATGTAAACAGTCACTTTAACTTTAGCGAACAAGATGAGAGGTTTTAACGTTTGGCACTCGCATTCGGAAGGCTCCGGGTTCAATTCCTAGTGAGTCTGTCGTCCTAATCTTGAGTTACTCCTTGGATTTCCCCCTGGTTGCTTAGACGAAAGCTGGGATGGATATTTATACTCCACGAATTATGATATCTTTTCATTCCATTGGTTCTGTTACAGGGTCGAAAGTGCCAGGGCTCTCTTGGTGTGATGTGACTTGCGCTTTGGAAAGATTTCTGCCTGGGCATCTGGAACAGTGACGGGACTACCTAGAAGCTGGTACTAACACTTTTGTTAAAAGTAATTTTCCAAGTAATTAAAAAGCCTATGAGAATATAACTTTGAATTCAGATAAAATTATAATTCAACCCTTCAAAGGTGAAGCATGGTTTTTATGAGATGCTGTAGCAACCAAAAGTGTTGGGCGCCAATTTGAAGCAGCTTTTTTTATAAAACCCCAAACTTTGGGCGCCAGTTTGGAAACGGTTGGTTAGCAAATTTATTGATTGTCTCGGCCTATTGCCTACGTTTAGCAAAGGAGGTGGTAATTACAACATGACCTTTGTCTTAGGACTGCTACTATCCTCGCATTTGGGTCACCGGCCCTCTAATTACTATACATAAACTTTCTGCTACTCCTACGGCACTAGAAATTATGACTTTTCTAAGCGCATGAGCCATTGGCAATTTAACTCTTAACATACGTGTTACTTGCGTCCAAGTGTTAAAAACGTGATGAAGTGACCACATACGAGACGAACACTCTCCTTATATACTCTCCAGGAATATCCCCTTCACGTGGTTTACAAATATAAGCGCACACTACCCGCGACGCCTTGTAAGTTCAAAATATAAGAAGGATTGGCTCGCACAAAACTAACTTATGGCATGAGATGCGAAAAATCATCGCCCTGGCGCGACCAAAGTAAAAATTGTTATCCTCCGCCTGACGCTTGGTCATTAAAACACATAAACTACCTTGTCACATTTTGTAACATATACTTTATGTTACTTTTGTATATGTAACAAAATTTCATCTTGAAATCCCTTCCTGCTAGCATTGAGCTGTAGGACAGAGTTATCATGTAAAAAACGAGTATCCTAGAATTTTACATTAGATGAATACATCTTATTATAATTAAAAAAGTAGAGATTACAAAGTATTTAATATACACATATTACATTAAAATTATAACGGAGGCATACGATAAAAGCTGCTTCAAACGTGACAGGGAATTTTATGAAAATGTACACGTTCTACAAGAAACTCAACGAAATAAGCAAGAAATAGAGGGGAGCTGTGGGAATCGATAAGACAATTGTTTTATTAATTATGATTGGAATTCAGAACTGAAATACGTAGAGGAAAAACTTCTTATGTGATATCTTATCAGAAGAGCACCAGAAATGTCATTCTGAAGTCAAATATCATCTAGGATGCAGATTTCCTTGAGAAAATATTTTCTCTCAAATTTTCCCAAATTTTCCTACCCTAAGAAAGCGCAACAAAGACAAGTACCGTTTCCCAGTTTTTGTTTATCATAAGGTTAGTTTTTAATGAAGTTCTCCGGACCAATGGATAAATACGAGGGTAGGTTCATAAGTTTCCGGCCTCGCCGATAAGGATTATCGCCTTCACAAAATCTTTATCTGGTGTGATACCTTATCTGTAAAGTAAATAATTGCAGCTGTATTGTGTTCAGTTGTTCAGATATAGTTGCATAAAGAAGGCTGTGTGTAGAAAATTGTGTCATGTTCAAAATGGAGTTTCGAGCTGTTATTAAGTTCTTCACTAAAGAAGGACTTACTTCAAATAAAATTAAACAGCGATTGGACGGTGTATATGGGGAAGCACCCCCTCATATTCTACCGTAAAAGAACGGGCCAAACTTTTTCGAATGGGTTGAGAAAGCATTGAAGACGAAGAGCGTGCAGGTTGGCCCTTGGAGGTACTCACTCCTGAAAACATCGCTCTTGTGTAAGGAGAAATTATGGAAGACCGGCGGCTCAAAGTTACAGAAATAGCAGCAAGGTTGGGCTTTCTAGAACAACAGTCATTCGAATTATTCATGAGCATCTAAACATGAATAAAGTTAGTGCAACTTTACTACTTTCCACAGTCCAAAAACAGCAACGAAACTTGTTGTCAGGCATTTTTGTAACTCTACTATGGCAACGAGAGAGTTTATATATTTATTTATTTATTTATTTACGCATGCTCTTTATCATCTCAGGTCATCAGCGTCCCATTCTATTCAGGGCGTGAATCCGCCGACAATTTTTGCTCAGAGGCCTCTTCTATCAGGCTGTAGGTTCTTTATCGTGCCGTAAATGTACGACACGGGACCCACGGTTTTACTTCCCTTTCGAAGGAAGCCATACTTAGGATTTTTACGCCCGAAAAAATCCAGCGATCCTGGCCGGGAACGAGAGAGAAGTTCTGCAAACCAGTGTTACAGGAGATGAAACTGTGGTCCTCTACTATGATCCCTTGTCCAAAAGAGAATCAATGGAGTGGCGTAAACCTGACAAAGCACCGCCTCTAAAGGCCAAGGTCACTCAGTCAACCAAGAAGATCATGGCCACAATCTTTTGGGACTGTGAAGGAATACTCTTCATTGACTTCAAGGAGAGGAACACCATAGTAAATGGAGAATACTATGCTGGCCTATTGTACAGACCACGTGCTATATCTGCGAGAAAAGGCGAGGAAAGCTGAGTGTGGTGTGAGCCTTCTTCACGACAATGCGCCAGTGCACAGGGCTCTTGTTGCAAAGAAAGCGGTGAAGAAATGTGACTTCACAGTGATCCACCATGCACCCTGCAACCCAGATCTAGCTCCCAGTGACTATTTCCTCTTCATAAAACTCAAGAAGGACCTTCGAGGAAGGAAATTTAAGTGTGACGAAGAAGTGATGGATGCTGTTTATGTCTACTTTGCAGACAAGACTTCTGACTATTTTTGGGGAAGGGGGATTGAAATGTTAATTTAAAGATGTGAGGAATGTATTGCAATAAAGGGTAACTATATTGAAAAATGAAATATAGTTTTTGTGTTTATAATACCTAGAAAATGGTTAGGTCGGAAACTTATGGATCTACCCCTGTAACAGTGCTACAAACATATTTTACCAATGATCGCAGTTGTAAGCAATTAGTGATCGACAATCTTATCTGTTTTACGTCTCTTGCAGGGTTTTTCAGCAAAATGTTACTTGCTGCAAGATTAAAGCCTGTCTACAGACCACTTTCCCAAAGCAAGCGGACTGTAAATGAGGCTCAGAATAAAACGAAGCATGATAATCCTCAAGATGCTGTAGACTGCATAGTGTGAAGCACCATTGTATGCACCTCTTATAATATTTCAGCCCGCTGGAAATTCAAGAAAATGACTTTCGGCATAAATTAACAATGCTGAGTCGTCGCAGAGCAATATGGAAGTAAGATAAAAAAGCAAAGGTTACGTTCTCACTACAATAATAACACATGCTTTTGTTGTTTTGTAAAAATTGAATGTTTCTCAATCAGAAAATTGTGCTGACTACAAAAAGGACATGTTTAATGTGTGAGAATTTTTAGAAATTGATAATTTTATGTTTTAGTATTTTTCAGAGTATTGTAAACTATTACTATTTCTTTGTGATTGAGATTTGTTAAAAAATTATTTGCAAGTCGCGACAGCTAATGATTTCAACGTTACTGCTTAAAATGTGGGAGCAATGCTTCCTTCACCAGGGTGTTCGGAAGAATACCTGACGTGTTATTTCATAGAAAAGTCCAAACGTGCTTGTGAAAATCTTCACGTTTGCTTTGTCCTATATGTAAATCATATACATTAGTAAAACAGAGACAGAAATAACAGCTTTTGATAAAATCATTTATTTTCTGTACTTTAGCATTAAGTGGGGAACAGCCACGGGTGGCCGAGGTCGTTAAGACGCGGAGTCGTGAGCGGCAGGTCTGGAGTTAAAATCTCGGCAGGACCGTCCTCCCTGACTGAGGTTTTTTTTTTTTTTTCACGATTTCCTCAGTCATCATAAATGGCAAATGCTGGGGAGGTACCCTAAACTGCTTCCTTAAAAAAATCCTTTCCCAATTTATCATTTCATCTCATGTATCACCAGTGTTCACCGCCTGTAATGCCTCAGTTGTTAAAACGGGCTTTAAACACTATTCCCCCCCCCCAAAAAAAAATGTAAAAAACCACGACAAATCATAGTGTCCTCATAAAGTGTGTAGGAGAGTTGAGGGGTGAGATAAAGGAAGTAATTGCCCTTTGATATCCTTACGATATGGAGGGAACCTGCAAATCACGGATGGCTTCTGCTAAAGATGTAAATCCTGATATTCGGCCCCTCACTCATGGGTCCTGTACCCTCTCAATCAAATGTGTCGCTATCTGCATGAAACTGAGTCTCCAGAATGTGATACTTGTGAAGCAGAAGGTAGTGGTGATAATCAAAGTGAGCTAAATGATAATATTGGCTCAGGACACAGGCATCGAGAAAAGGAACTTGTCCCTTTTTGCTCTGAAGAAGAACATTTGAGTGTACGAGACATTCCTGCTGTCTTAACATTTTATGACTTGCTATAATCCCAAAGAGTTGAGGTTGTTCATCTCAGCAAAGTCTTAAAGGCGCTTTGTTTCATATCATGCACCCTTCCATATCCGTGGCTCACTCTGTTATTTTAAAGCAGACATATCAAAATGTACAACTTTTGATTCGAAAACTGCAATATGACATCAATTAGTGGTCTGTCTGTGGATATTTTAAAATTATTGGATTATTACTTGCTCAGCAGGCTGGTACCACCAAATACCCGTATTTCTTATGTGAATGGTATAGCAGAGCTATGTCAGAACAGTGGCCACCTAGTGCTAATTTTACACAGGATGAAAAAATATAAGGAGTGAGCCTTTAATCGACCTCTCAAAATATTGTTGCCACCTTTGCGTGCGAAATTCGGTTTAATGAAACAATTTACTAAATTTCCCTCATTCATCTATGAAAAAATTAAAGCTGGTATATTTATTGGTCATAAATTCGAAATGATGGACAAACATTTCCAGAATACTATGAATGGAAATGTAAAAGATGCCTGAATTGTTTTTAGTTTCTTTGGAAATAAAAATAACTCAAGTGATGTTAACATACTGAAAGTTGATGTTACAAAGTTTCATAAGATTGGTTGCAACGTAAATGTCAAAGTACATTTTCTTCATTCCCATTTAAATAATTCTCTTGATAATGTAGGAGATTTTAATGAGGAACAAGGTGAAAATTTTCAACAAATGTAAAAGATATTTAAATGAGGTATCAAGGGAGGAATGTAAACACGATGGCTGACTATTGGTAGATATTAAAAAGGGACTGCTCTGAGCAATATGCAATGAAAGGTCCTTGCGGGCTACTACACTAAAATATGAATATAATATAATACGTATGTTGCAAACTTAAGCATTATATTTTGTGCATTGTAATTAGTAATATAAATATTGTGCATCATAAGGTTTAACTTTAATATGTGAATTGCATATCGACAAAATAGAAAGTTCTCTGGTGTAGCTATTTACAGGAGACCGGAACGCCAAGGAGGCCATAAACGGCTATTCAAAGGAAGAAACCCAAGAGGACCAGTTCTCTTCTTAAAAGACCTATTTGGTAAGTATTAATAAAGCCAATGCCTTTTAAATATTAAATTAACTTTCCAGCTGTAATTACAATTAACTTTAAACTAACCAATGTGAAAAAGGGTTTAAACTTTTAAATAGTAGCTTGGGGCATGCGTTGGCTAGTGAATTTGAACCAGCCAATAGCAAGTGTATATTTTGAACTTTTAAAGCAAGGCGCGGGACTTGCGCGTGTTTGTGTGACCCCCGTGGCTTAGTGAAGTCAACGATTAGTTAGTTGAAGCAAATATATAAGGAGGCGTTTGCTCCCCTGGGGCATCAGTTCTTGAGTTCTCAATTCGAATCAGATCAGATTAGTTCATACAATCAAGGCAATTAGGCAGATTAACCTCTCAATCAATGCGGGTACTACAATAAGTTCTACTCAGTTCGTCTCCTTGGAAGTCGGGGCAGCTAAATTTATACTCGAGGTAGTTAGGTCCTGCCGTGCGAAGAACCCATAGGAGGCGAAAGACCTTGCGAGTAATAAATCTTACTCATCTTGTGATCATTAATACAGCTGTCAATCCTCTCCCGGTTCTGTTAAACACGAGTCATAAAATAGCGGAACAGAATCCTGAGATATTGATGTCATGAAGCATGGGCTTAAATACCGAAGCGATCAATAGTCAGCATCGACTAATTTGCTTCAAAATTGGCGCTCAACGTGGGGCCAACCTACCAAACCGCTTCGCAGTTAATAGAAAACTGTCGCATAGTTTTTTCTTACAAAATGCTGGTGAAAAATGCTTCAGGGCATTTCAAGGTAGCAATTAATTTATTGCCATTTTTTATGATTTGTATGAAAATCTGGCGTGTAGGAAAAATTGGAGATTATTTTCGAATTCAGCTCAAATTGCGGATCAGATGCAAAGCAACAGGAAACAAGTTTTAAATTGCAGATCAGTGTAATTAATAACTTATGCTTTTTTCCATATGTTGTGGGAGTATCGCATTTATGGAAGAAAGAGTTCATCTTAAACCAACCTAGACCACCGAACGCAGTGGTTCAGGCGCTAATACTTGCAACTCGCAACCAGGAGGTTCTGGTTTCAAATCCCTTGGGGCCAGCTACCCTGATCTTGGATATTTTTGTTGTTTCTCCTGGTCACTTAAACGATCTGGGATTGGTCTTTCCTTTCCACGAATTTTTCGCTCTGGTTCTGTTACAGGATCCAAAATGTCAGGGCAAGGTGAGTTGGTGCGATGTAACGGTGACTTGCGCTTTGAAAAGGTTTCTATCCGGCGTCTGAGGGGCTGTGCAGGGGTATTCTATCTGTAAACAGCGTTAGGGAACCTGTCTATATTCCACAGCGGGGGCATACGCACAAACGGCCAACACTTCAGTAAGGCTGAAGTATCTAAATGTCCCCCTCTGTACCTAACAATCTAATGTAATATCAAGAAGGTATGGGTAAAAACGATTTCTTTTCTGTCAAATATAACTGAAGTAATTTTAGGTTATCAGCACAGTTCCGAAAGTTTAATTGGCTTATTAAACTCTCATGAGAGACACACCCTGGCGGTTTCCTTCAGTATCACTACAGTCACATATTTATACACTTTAACAAACCCTTCTTTTGTCACTTCGTTTTATTTCACGGCTGAAATATCCCCGTTCTATAGAAGCGAAATAGAATACAGTGAACGTGCACGGTCCAAAGAGCACACAGGTGAGGAATATATAGCTCTTCTGGTGACTGCCCTAGGAACCTTATTTTTTATTTCATTCTGCTGTGTTAATATCCAGGTCTAAATTCCTATATGTCAAAAAAAGCTTCCTCCCCTCTACTCTCTGTTTTGTGCAGTACGACTGCTACCCATTATGAAATCTAACGTGGCATGACGCAGTCTATAGATGCAGCAATAGCAAAAAACGCTTTTATTTGTACTGATAGAAAAAAAAATTGAAAAGCCTTTATTTACAAGGTGACTAAACCATCTGATACCATGTATATATACATATATATATATATATATATATATATATATATAACTAATTTTTGAAAACTGCAGAAATTGAGAAAATATATTACAGCAGTCATCTGGTGATAAAATAATTAATAAAAACGTTATTTCCGCCTTTTGCTATTGTGCATAGCTATTGAAACGCTGTTACTATAATGAGGTAAAAGAAACTATTAATTTTCTGAATTCAGCTAAGAATATCAAAGTACACATACGCCTATTTACCTGATTCCTGAAGCTTCTTCTATAGAGAAAAGTATCTATGTATAATGCCAAAGACTATTTGGTAGCGCTGTACAGTAATAGTGGCGCTAAGATCTACATATACGAGGGTAGGTCCATAAGTTTCCGGCCTCGCCAATAAGTATTATCGCCTTCACAAAAGCCTTATCTGGTGTCATACCTTATCTATTAAGTAAATAATTTCAGCTGTAACTTCCGATCCACTGTGTTCAGTTTTTCAGATACAGTTGCATAAAGAAGACTGTGTGTAGAAGATGGTGACATGTTCAAAATGGAGTATCGAGCTGTTATTAAGTTCTTCACAAAAGAAGAACTTACTCCAAATGAAATTAAATGGCGATTGGACGGTGTATATGGGGAACATCCCCCTCATATTCTACCGTAAAAGAATGGGCCAAACTTTTTCCAATGCGTCCAGAAAGCATTGAAGACGAAGCGCGTGCAGGGCGGCCCTTGGAGGTGCTCACTCCTGAAAACATCGCTCTTGCTGAAGGAGAAAGTATGGAAGACCGGCGGTTCAAAGTTACAGAAGTAACAGCAAGGTTGGGCCTTTCTTAAACAACAGTCCTTCGAATTATTCATGAACATTTAAACATGAATAAGGTTAGTGCAATATGGGTGCCTAGACTTCTTTCCTCAGTCCAAAAGCAGTAACGAGTCATCTGTTGTCAGGCATTTTTGGAGCTCTGCCGTGGAAATGAGAGAGAGCCGTTATTACAGGAGATGAAACTGTGGTCCTAGCTGTGATCCTTTGTCCAAAAGAGAATCAATGGAGTGGCGTAAACCTAGCGAAGCACCGCTTCTAAACACCAAGGTCACTCAGTCAACCAAGAAGATCATGGCCACAATCCTTTGGGACTGTGAAGGAATACTCTTCATTGACTTCAAGGAGAGGAACACCACAGTAAATGGGGAGTATTATGCTGGCCTACTGGAAATTTAAGTGATAGATGCTGTTTATGGCCATTTTGCAGACAAAACTTCTGACTATTTTGCGGGGGGGGGGGATTGAAATGTTAATTCAAGAAGTGTATTGCAATAAAGGGTAACTATTGAAAAGTGAAATATAGTTTTTGTCTTTATCATACCTAGAATATAGTTGCCGGAAACATATGGAGTAATTTTGGTTATTCGCGACACTTATATGGGCAAGCACTTACTTGTTTAACAAATTGCTAGCCTCTTTACCTCTTGGCCGAAAGGAAAGGGGCAAAATTCTAAACATATTTACCTTCCCATCTGACGTTCAATTTCCAGACCAAAAAAAAAAAAAAAATTGCGTGAATATTTCTGATTTTTAATAGAAACCTAAATTTAGTTGGTTTTGGTTCCCTACTGTTAATTATGAAAAAAAAATGTTAATTATCATTTCCAGATAAATAAAACTAAATAGACATTGAAAAATGTTTCTCGTCTTTAACAGAAACTAAAATTTAGTTGAATGTATGTCTAGTTTGTTTCCCTACTGTTACGCTATAAAAATCATTTTAATTCTCATCTCCAGACAAAGAAGTGGAAATTATTAATGAGTGAATATTTCTCATTTTTAACTGAAACTAAAAATTAGTTGGTTATTATCTATTTTGGTTATCTATTGTTAGTTATGAAAAAATAATTCTTAATTTTCTGATTTAGAAAATTGGTTCTTTCGTTGCTAATAATCCCAGTGAGCAAACATTTCCAATTTTATCCGTATTCGACATTCTGTATAAAATATATCTATGTTGTAATGCTGTTATCTGATGAAATATTACAGTATTTTGTCATGCTTTTCTTGTTTGTATATATTTTATTTTCATACTTAAAAATGTTAATTGTTAAGGGAAAGTTATTTGGAATGCTTACTATAATTTAAAAAAAAATTGAACTTCCTTAACCATTTGTGACATGTAAAATCTTAAAATGGACTTAGTAAGCTCAAGGTTAAAGAAACATAATCAAAAACAATTCACTTCTTATCACTTAAGTATAATAGTGACTTAATAGTACAAAGTCATTTATCTGAACAAAATAACTATTATTGAAATTGTTTTAAAGTCCGGCATATCTTTAATATCCAGATATTTTGTTTCTGTATGTTTAATAAACAATGTTTTCGTTCCTGTCAACCCCGTAGTGCATGGATTTCAATCTCCATAGCGCACGGACAGCTTGCTAAATGCTTTCTTTGTGTCTGCTCTCATTTTCCACATCAGCTCTTCCGTTATTGTGCATAACACTGATTTATCGATTAAAAAGTGATATAGAAACAGTCAAAGCGGAACGCCGCTCATATACAACTCCGAAAATAAGCACAAATATTTAGTGCTTTGTAATGCAACGCAATAGACCTGATAAAACCATTATTTCAAACCAGATACTGCCACGTCAAAAATGTTTTGCAAATTAAAATCATAAAGGACCGATAATTTGTAGCGCGAAGGTTACTAAAACACTCTCTGTTGCGACAATAATACAAGCATTTGGTGCTTTGATCAATAATTGCTTCATGTTTTTATGTTTTGAGGGCAAATTAAAATGTTTGTTAATAAAATGTCTGTAAGTTATGAACTAGGCTTTTCAAAAACAAAAATGTTAATCGAATGTTCGTAAATAAATTTACTTTCATATCTGTCAGAGTTATCAGAAGTTGCAAGCTGCTTACTTCACATTTCATTGGTTATTTTTCATTGGTTAATATGAATGCCTTCCATATTTCGAAAAAGTAGGAAAAGGTTTCAGATTATGAAAAGTCGATTTTGCTTTATTTAGTTAATGCAACAGATACTTGATTTACATTATTGACCTAAGTTACAAAGTTAAAAACAATAAAATAAAAAACATAATGATTAGTATGACTAGTTCGTACATTGGCTTCCCAATCTCGCTCCCAGGGTGATGTGGTGCAGATTTTCAGTAATAAGGTGTTCATTACAAGGCTTCCATAGGGAGCTGCTGTGTAACTTTTCGATAGGATGCTGTCAGATACTCGTTATCCTTGCTACCTTTCTTGGCCAATCAGGAATGTCTTGAAGTTTCGGTTTCCACGTTTTGTTTTGCTTTTTATCATTTCTTCATTCTGCTTTGATAGTGAGAGGGCGAGGATTAACATTAAACAGCTTACAATATGATTCAGATTTTTTAAAAATACGTTGTCCTTAAATAGTTTTATTCACAATTGTGAGGGTCATTTTGAATTTTTACAACAAGGGACTTAGCTCTTTGATTCAACTTCTCTGCGAGAAATGACATTTTCGCGCTTGAAGGATAATTTGTGTTTTCACAAGTCATCAGACGACAGAATAACTTGCATCAATATTGAGTATTATATTACATTGTTGCTGAAAAATTGTGAATAAAGAGCCTTACGCTATCTAATGATAGCTTTTTTTCTTTACCTAGTCCTACTACAATTAAAACTGCAATTTTGAAGCATATGTGTTGATCAAGGTCAACAAGGAATCTCTAAGTCAATATATGTTCGACTGGAAGCGAGATGTAGTTCATAATGTTATGAAAAAGACGAGGTTGTTGTATGTATCACCTCTTAAGATAGGAAATTCAACCCATGAGCTTTCCAACACCCATCAAAGTTCTTGCACCGCTAATATAAATGATTTAGCTAAATTGTTTTTATGGAAGGTATTCTTGGTGGAACATCAAAATAAAAGTGACACAAAGAAAGACAGACAGCAGTATTGGGTTCATTTAGTTCTTATTGCTGATTCGCATTAGGATTGTGTACAGTAGTATTACTATGCACGTTACACTTTTGTTCATCAGGTTTCACTCATTGCAAAGTTGATGTTCAATGATTTTCCACGTATTCCTGCTTCTTGCTATACTGCCCCACTGTCGACTTGTCTGTGCCACATAGAAGTCTTGTCTTTTCCATCTTGGCCTGCCTCTGTTGTTTGCCTTAAGCGCGTGCCCCAGATGGTGGTCTTATACGTCCATCTGTCGTCCTGCATCCTCGATATGTGGCCTCTCCTTTTCCACTTCAGTCTGGCGGCTCCGGGTCGTCTGTTGTTGATGATTTGGGCTAATGTTTCGTTAGAAATCTGTCCCTTATTGTTACTCCTTATACCCTGCGTTCCATTTTCCTTTGATTTATTTGTAGTGCATTCATGTGTTTGATAATATTAACTTTTTTAATGTTCTTGTAAATTGTTGATTTTCACAGTTATATTTGTTAAAATAAGGGAAAAAATTGACGACCTTCATATAATCGTAGATGAAATTTATATACAGAGTGAGACACTTAAATCTAACACCTTAAATATTTCATGTATTTATACTGAATTGTAGATCTGTTTCTGTAGAATGAAAGACACAGTATAACCCACAAAACTAACTAATACAAAATTAACATTCATACATATTACTAGCAAAAATGAGTATTTTCAGTACAAAGTTATTTTTAAATGGAACAATAGACATAGCTACAGTAGAAATTAAAGTAAATGAAAGTGGAATAATAATGGCGTTTACAGTTTAATGCCAATAGTTTACGAATAGCCCCTTTATAAAGTTTAACCCTTCAAAAAATTTTGCAATGTAGTCTTGAAACTTGTAAGCTGATCCTGAGTGAATTAGCCATCTCGAATGTTTGCAAAACTCTTTAACCAATTACTGAAGTATAATGTCTCGAAAACGTGTCCGAAATAAAACGGAGAAGCTGTTGATATTAAAATTCCATTTGCTACTAAGTAAACCCATGCCAGTTACCGAGACTGAATGTTCAAATATTATCATCAGCGGTGGCAAGCTCTTTAGTGTTTTTAAAGCAGTATTTAATGCCCGAAAACTTATCCTTACAAGCTGAAAGCAGCTACGGCCGGCAGTTCCGAACGTAGCGGTGGACATTGGTGATACATGAAATAAAGTAAGTTGGAAGGAAGCTTGTGTGAAAACGGGCATTATATGCTGCTTTAAAAACACTAAAGAAACTGCCACCTCTAATGATAATATTCTTGTTATTGAGCATTTCTCTCCAAAACAGTCATGACATTAAAAGTGCACCAGTGAAGTAGCAGTGGAGAGCCAGTTACTGTTCCCTCGAAGTTTCGTCATTAACTTCATCATACGAGAGCTTTTCTGGACAATATATCAGGATAAAATCTAATGACCAGCAAAATTCTTTAAATGATATACAAAGACAACCATTTAGCATTGTAGAAGATGATGGATTTAAGAAGTTAATTCAACACTATAGGGGCTCATCTATGAAACACACAATCACATCTAATTGTTTGGCATTTAAATACTTTCAAAAAATAAAATGGGAAAAAGATTACTTATTTGATAAACTACTAAATTATAGAGTATCAAAACTAAAAGCATGTGTGGGTACGTAATATCCAGGGATGAGAACATTTGATATCCAATCATCTCTATTGAAAACATTTTAAATGTAAGCTTTTATTCGATTATATATAAAATCACAAACTGAAAGCTTGATCTGCATGCGCGGTATTTAGTGCAAAGCGAAGATCAAAACTTGTTAGAGATTCTGTCAATAGAAAGTAAACTAAGCCTATAAGGTCAAGATGAAATATTTTGAAATATTTAATGAGTAAAAGGCATTGCCGTTGTTGCTGATGGCCTAGACATATAAAAACTGAAAATTGTCATTTGGGAAAAGTAGCTATTAATTTTTGCTCGCATTATATCTTTTAAATGGCG
Organism: Metallyticus violacea; assembly: GCA_030762175.1. Classification (NCBI taxonomy): domain Eukaryota; kingdom Metazoa; phylum Arthropoda; class Insecta; order Mantodea; family Metallyticidae; genus Metallyticus; species Metallyticus violacea. The sequence continues at coordinate 140,410,219 of CM060832.1, forward strand.
ACTATTGCAATGTAACGATAACCTACTGGTAGCTTAAGACCCCATTCACAATGAAAATTAAACGTAAACATATTTAATAAGACGTAGCACGTTAATTTAGTAATACGTAGGCATTCACAATGAAAGACGCAAACGTGCGTGTTAGTCAATCAAAAATAAGAACAAGCGAAGATCAACTAACAGCTGATTGAAAATGGCTGCTTCTGAGCAGATGACGGTAGCGTTTACGCATAAGCAAAGTGCAGTAACTAATTTGCTTGGAGTAATATAAGCAAGAATAACTTTCTTATAATGCAATTAATCTTTTGTCCATTGACGCCATTCTGTCTACAGAGTCACTGATCTCCAGCTCTCTCTACCATAACTTGCCCTTACACAGAGTACGGAAATCAAGTGCAACTCTTGCTGCTAGTCCCGAGCGACAGCGGAGAGAGCCGAACTACTGTTGCGTGGCCGCAAGTGTAAATATCGCATGTATTATTTTTTTGTTAAGCATAATGAACCAATGCATTGTCCTCCGTAACTTTTAAATGTAAACTGATAGGGGATTGTTAAGTGGGCAAAATATTGTAACGGTGGCAAATCTGCTCTTATTACAATTCGCATTTAATTAATTTCTTCATTCAAAGCTTCAGTTAGCTTCAAAGCTAACCTCCGACAAATCCTATAAACCAATGGACTCAGTGATTTTTCGTAAATATAAATTGATAAAGGCGGGTAATGGTGACAAATGTCCTTTGATTGCAGCAGGAAAAAAATTATAAACAACAATTTACAGCACATTCTGTGCTTGGTATTATTCGCTCGAAAGTCTTATTATCCTGCTATATCTGTGGGTCACTACCTTCGGCTCTCTCCGCCGTCACTCGGGACTTGCAGCAGCAGGCAGCAAGAGTTGCGTTTGATTTCCGTGCTCCATGTAAGATAAAATTCTACCATAGAGCTCTACAACCAGAGCAGCTGTGTTCTGATTGGCTGATTTCTTAAGTTTAAGTTATAAGTAGACGCAAAACCTTGAGCCTTACAAGCTTCTAAGTTTACGTCTATTTTTATGTTTACGTGATTCATTGTGAACGGTTCCATTACAATACATAGCACCTAGCTTTTACGTTTCATTTTCATTGTGAATGAGGCCATAGTGCCTATCAGTGGTTTGCCTCCCCTTCAATCAATTGTCACTCTCTAAGCTTATCGATTCTCCCCTACGTCTAATCCTAATTGCATGCATTCAGTCGTTTTGGTTCGAATTCCAGGCGCATCACTTCATTTGCAATCATCTCTGCAGCTGTTGATTATCTCAAAGGAGTATTTGCCTTAAATAAGTACCTTATAGTGATTTAGAACTTGTATAAAATATATTCAGAAATATAGCCAGTGGCGTCCGTTCCTTGTGAGCTAATGAGCTGTATGGGCTCAATAACACTGGGATCCTATAAGTGCAACAGGACGAATATTTAAAGCGTTATAAAGCATATGTTGTACAGCCCGCTGTGATCAAATGTATTCTCGTGTAACTGCTGTTCAGGAGACATGCCTAAAGATTGCACAAAGCTGTGATGCTATCAGTCAGGTCCTTGACTGCATGAGCTAACACGCCGGCAGCTCTAATGCGTCAGTATGTGGTGAGAAGGTAGCAGTTTGCACGCGTTTTACGTTGTACGTGTTACAATATGACGAACACAGTGGAAAGAGGCGCTTTTCTGTTAAAACCGTAAAGGAAAAAGGCTACATCTACTTCAGATATAATTTTAACATAAAAAGTTATAGATTTTTTTTTTTTTTTTTTTGATTAGTGTTTAACGGCTGTTTTTACTACTGAGGCACCACAGGCGGTGGACACTGATGATACATGAGATGAAATGATAAATTCGAAAGGATATTTTTTAAGGAAGGAAACGTTCCAGGCCTAAGTTTAGGGTACCTCCCCGGCATTTGCAAGTTATGAGGACCGAGGAAAACCTGGAAAAAACCTGTCAGGGAGGACGGTCCTGGCGGGATTCGAACCTCAGACCTCCAGCTCACTAGTCCGCGTCTTAACGCCTCGGCCACCCGTGGCGGTACAAATAGCGATGCTTAAAGGGGGTGTAATAGATCCTGCTTATCTTAATATACTAATTACCACGCAGAAAATGAAAAACATTTCAGTAATGGCTTGGGTTCCAGTGATTTAGCTACACATGAATGTTATTTTTCGGCAATAAATGAATATTTATAATACCTTCTGTATATTTGTTTGCTCCCTTTTTTCCCTTTGGTTTGATTATTTAAAAAAAAAAAGTGCAAGTCATGTCTAATTTCTTGTATGAGCCGTTACTGAGCATAATTTATGGGATAACATAACTAACCATGGATACAATTTAACTTAAAATAAATTGTATTAAGTAAAACGGATCAATTATATGGAAAATAATAACATTTAATTAATACTCAGTTGGCAAATACAAACACTGTTCGTTCTAAAGAAAATTATTGCGAAGATATTCATTAACTTTCTTTAGAGGTCGCCCAATTTTATTTAAGAAATTAATTTCAAGTAAAAGCCAAGCATTTGAGAGACAGAGATGTTTGGGAGTTTGAAAAAAGCTTTGTAAACGTCACATGATGTAAATACGAAACAATCAATGGGGGAACTTTCATTGCTTCAACAAAAGAAACTCTTCCTGCAGTTGCAAGATTGCATCTCTAAAGAATGATTCATAGTTGAGCAGCTTTACTTGAAAATATTTACTTTCTTTTTAACTGTTGTGCTCGTGTTAAGAGATCATATTACATTAGGTTAAAGTAGTAGGTCATGGTGGGGTAGTGCTTACCACACTTGCCTCCTACACCCAAGATCGCGGGTTCGAACTCGGCCAGGACCGATGGATTTTTTTCGGGCGTAAAAATCCAAAGTATGACTTCCTTCGGAAGGGAAGTACAGCCGTGGGTCCCGTGTCGTACATTTGCGGCACGAAAAAGAACCTCAAGCCTGAAAGAGAGGCCTCTGAGCAAAATTTGTCGACCATTTCACGCTCTGAAATGAATGGGACGCTGATGACCTGAGATGTTAAAGAGCGTCCATAAATAAATCAATAAAAAAAAAAGGTTAAAGTATCATTTACGAGGGTATGTCTATAAGTGTTTACCTTATCTGTTAAGTAAATAATTGCAGCTGTAACTTCCACTCCTCTATGTTCAGTAGTTCAGATATAGTTGCATAAAGAAGGCTATGTGTAGAAGATTGTGACATGTTCAAAAAGGAGTTTCGAACTGTTGTTAAGTTCTTCACAAAAGAACGACTTACTCCAAATGAATTTAACAGCGATTATACGGTGTATATGATGAATCGTGCCCCTCATATTCTACCGTAAAAAAATGGGCCACACTTTTTCGAATGGGTCGAGAAAGCATTGAAGACGAAGAGCGTGCAGGTCTGCCCTTGGATGTGCTCACTCTTGAAAACATCGCTCTTGTGGAAGGAGAAATTATGGAAGACCGGCGGCTCAAAGTTACAGAAATAGCAGCAAGATTTGGCCTTTCAAAAACAACAGCCTTCTAATTATTCAGGAACATTTAAACATGAATAAGGTTAGTGCAAGATGGGTGCCTAGATTTCTTTCCTCAGTCTAAAAACAGCAGCGAGTCATCTGTTATCAGGCATTTTGGAGCTCTGCCGTGGTAACGAGAGAGAAGTTCTGCAAACTATTGTTACACGAGATGAAACTATGGTCCTCTACTATGATCCCTTGTCCAAAATAGAATCAATGAAGTGGCAGGCATGAGTCTGGCGAAGCACCGCCTCTAAAGGGCAAGTTCACTCACTCAACAAGAAGAACATGGCCACAAGCTTTTGGGACTGTGAAGGAATACTCTTCATTGACTTCACGGAGAGGAACACCACAGTAAATGGGGAGTACTATGATGGTCTACTGCACAGACTGCGTGCTTCCATCAAAGAGAGAAGGCGAGGAAAGCTGAGTATTGGTGCGGGCCTTCTTCACGACAATGCGTCTGTGCACACAGCTCTTGTTGCACAGAAGAAATGTGAAGAAATGTGACTTCAAGGAGCTGGATCATCCACCCTACAGCTCAGATCTAGCTCCCAGTGACTATTTCCTCTTCTTAAAAGTCAAGAAGGATCTTTCAGGGAGGAAATTTAAATGTAACAGAAGAAGTAATGGGTGCTGTTTATCCCCATTTTGTAGACAAGAAATCTGGCTATTTGGGGGGAGGTTGAAATGTTAATTCAAAGATGTGAGAAGTAATTGCAATAAAGGGTAACTATACTGATAAAAGAAATATAGTTTTTTCTTTAGCATTCCTAGAAAATGGTTAGGCCGGAAACTTATGGACCTACCCTAGTAGTTCACTTATCGCCACATCATTTGTATGGGCGCCTCCCATCTCCATTTACTTACTTTCATTTTTTTTGTGTGTGAAATTTATGCTATTTGCCTGTTTATTTGTTTGATTTGTGTTTTTTTTGTTTGTTTGTTTATTTTCGTTTTTCAACCAAAATGGTTCTTTGTGAATTTTAAAATTTAGCGAACAGGAATACCCTAGTGACAATGACCTACAGGTTGGAAATCAAACCTTTGGCCTTTCATAATGCAAACATTATCCCCGAGTCTACAAACTAAAAAAATATTCATTATATACATAATGATTGAAAATTTAAAGTCACAATGCTTTTCGTCGTTCTTCTTACTAGGTGGTTTATTAACTGGCACTAAACACAGTAACGTTATTACAGATATTTTGGTCATGCAGTCGCTGTAACCAGAAAGGAGAAGGTAGAGTAACCTTACATAATGTTAGTATTTTTAGTTCAGTGTTTATATTTACTGAAAGCATAAAATGATACTGCATTTAAAACTGATAATAAAAAGCACTAACCTGTGATATAAAAGATGTAGAAAATGATGCTTAACAGAGCAGTACATTTCCAGCATACGCGTAGTAAATTCCTTATTTCATCTACCTTTTCTCCTTAAGAACATGGAGGTTCCTGACAAGTTTCTTGTCATTGAGAGATCCTGCCTTTCGTAGCTTTTTAACAAGTGGTCGAATAGTTTCCTGAAACACGATTGTTAGGATATTTTTTTTTTTTGCGAATCTCTGCAAGGATTCGTATTCACACATGTATCGTACATAAAAACCCATTCTTCAAGACTATACTATGTAATTACATAACTAAGAATAATAATTAACATACAATTTACATACAATGGAACTACCGAATGACTAATTACAAGCTGCTACCGGCACATGTATCACACGTCTTTAACCACTGCCTTCGTTCAGTACGCAGCGCGTTCTGCCAGCCCATGACTCAAATACCCCCACTGCATAAAGTCACGTGTAACTTATTGATGGTAAAAACTTTCTTAGAGCTGGGGTCTAGCGCATTTAAACTCCCAGTTTCAGTGTGTTATTTTTCAGATTTTAATATAATTCTCTTGTAAAATTAAATTTAATAAGTGTTTTATTTTCCAACAACTTATAGACACATGCTATTGATAATTATAGCATTATACAGTACAACATAATAAATTATACATTAAACTTAAGACAATAGGCCACTTTAGTAATTTAGTAAGAAAGAACACGCTCTACTACCACGTGTGTTTATGTTAGGATGAAAGTTTGTCATTTCAATGCAGTTTCTCATGCAATCATCTGTTAATCTGTTTCTGAACTTATTTTTATCGCTTTCATGTGCGAAAAAACAAGGTAAACGATTCGGTACAGCGTTTTCACTCATAATGCACAAGTCAGATCAATGCAGAATATTTTTCTTTGACACAGGAAGTCATATTGATCCTGAGGCGACAGACTTCAATGACATAAAAGCTGGAAATTCTAGAGTTTCATTTACATAACTCCCTACAGACTGGCGTTACGGAAGCAGGACTAAATTTCACAGACATCAGAGCCACGTGGTACAGGCAGGAGAGATTTAGTAACTCTACCTACACTCAAACGTGGTATTGCTCTGCGGGAAAAAATAATCTTTGGAACAATCTGCGCAATATGATACTCAGATTATACGCAAACATATATCTAGGGTAGAATATGTCAAGTTATTGGTACTGAAATAAAGTAATGTAATGTTCATGCATCCTAATGTCAATAATGTATTTTATACTCTATTTCTAGATAAATTTTGATCATATTCTTTAGTAAACAAACAAGTTAACACAACATGTGATAGCCGAAAAAGCTCGGAAGTGTCTGATCACCAGTAAACTAAATTAAGGATACACAATGTATGATATTTCAGAAATAATAATAGTTTTATTGTGTAAATAGAAACCTTTTCAATAAGATTACACCTATAGACTGTTTTGGGTCCTAACAAATCATGAAGTACTTAAATTTAATTGCACTTAGAACCTACAAATGTCAGAATCTAGCGGACCGTCTCTAGCGTTAACACTTGAGACTCGCATTCAGGTAATTCCGAGCTCAAATATCCTTGGTGTTCGTGGTTTCCCGTGGTCGCTTGAGAAAAAACTGGGCTGGATCTTTCCTTTGCACGAATTTTCAGCTCTACCAATTCATATAATTACATTTCGTTGGTTCTGTTACTGAGTCGAAAGTACCAGGGCGAGGTGGGCTGGTGCGGTATAACGGTAACTTGCGCTTTGGAAAAGTTTCTTTCCGGCGGTATGGAAGCGGCCCTTTTGACTGGCCCATATCTAAGCCCGTGCCTAACCGCCTGTATCTCCCTTATCTCTACCTCCCTCCCGAAAGTGCCCCCATCCGGGGTGTAGGCACAAACGGCCAGCCCTTGAACTGGGTGAAATACGATAACGTCCTCACCGACACTAATAGTATTATCCAATTTAATGTAAACGTCAGAAGTATAGGTAATTATGAATTTTTGTTTTTCTGTGCCCCCCCCCTCTCTCTCTGTCCATAAAAGAGGTTCTTAAAACAGGATATTTTAGAGTATATTTGAGTCCTCCATAGCACTGCAATCGCTCTCTAAGATATTTCATATAGAACTTAGCGTGCTTCTCAATTAAATGTTTGAAAAAAATGTTCAATGTGGAGAATTTAAAAAACTTTATATCTATAATTAACTAAGAAGTAAATCAATTAATATATTAACCTAACACAGTTTTCTCTCTATACCGAGTGTCCCATTTATCTTCCTCGCCAAAAATAACTATTTTTCTAATATGTCAAATTAAAATTGTGATTTAAGCTATTTTTCATTGAACTGATCAGGAAAAAAAAACATTTGGCGAGCAAGATAACTGGGACACTCTGTATAATTGATAAACGACACAATTACATCAAGCCTAAGTACTAATAACCAACAGGAATGCAAATTCCTGTTACTATTTACTTTTCCAAATATTTTATACATACCTAAAATCTATTCAGATCGAAACACTTAAATCGCGTCACCTGAATAACACGGTCATATTTAGCTACAGAGGAAACCTTTTCAGGCACAAGTAGCTTGACTTGAAGTGAAATATAATGTTATATAGTTAAGTTTTTTTCATAGGTGCAGTTAACGATGAAAGTGAAGTTTTATAATATTGCGTTATTTGAAGATGCGTGCAATGGCCGTATTCAACACAGTTGAACATCAGTAACTAAGAGAAAAAGCTTAGATCAAGGAACCGGTTAACTACCTGGTTTCCCTTTTTTACCACAAACCTATGCATCAACACAATACGTAACAAATCCAAAGTAAACAAACATTCAATTCGCTTGTGTTCCCCTTGTATATCTGTGTTCAGTACCGAACTGCGTTCTTCCTAAAATTGAACACGCCCAGGAAAGCCGAGAAAGTTGACATATTTTTTTCATTTATGGCGAATGTCCCCATAGTATGGCTGTGTTCTGATCTTGCCACAACTTTGCGACCTGTCTTTTGTTAAGTCCAGGTAAAATTCGACAGAATCGTTTTCCAGCATATTATCAATTCGCAAGGTCATTTTGAACACATGCTATGAACAGCCTAAGTACCGGTTAAGAATAATACGGGGGGAAACGAGCTCTTCTTGCAGCAGTTTGCCTGAGGGAGTAAATATGGGAAGAGCTGGGAATAAAAAATAAGGAAATACTTAAGACGAAATTGTACTAGGGTTTATTTGGTTAAGGGGAGAGGACATTATACGAAATAGTTGGAAAATAGTTAACAGACATTTGCGAGATATACATAGACAAATACTGAGTCTCAATGCGCAGAAAAAGTATCGTTTAAGTTGCAGGCTCAAATACATCCGGTGTGGGGGAGGGGACATTATTTAGATATCTGTAACAGAGAAGAAAGAAGTGGTCTCGCATGGTTCAGATTGAAAGGAAAATAAAACAGTTAATGTTCTCGGGAAAAGGATTTGCCCACTGCGCGCAGAGAGCGATCTGGGGGCATATTCTGGCAGGGAAACAAGAGATTTTAATTATGAGCACTCCTAACGCCAAAATTTCTGAATTTAATCATCTGCCCGGAAAGGTTGGTGCACGAGAGACACACACACACAGTTTGGGAATGTTTATAGTAAAAACCCGACAAAGAAGGCTACTTGCTATGGAAAAGAGAGGGGAGTAGGGGAAGTGTGGGAATAGGGGAGGGGGGCTGAGGGGTAAGGGTTCTATTCATGTCTGTATTCATGCACATAAAAATTATTCATAGAAAACGTGGGATGTGTGTATATTGATGTTTATTTATATATTTATTTACGGACGCTCTTTAACATCTCAGGTCATCAGCGTGTATATTGATGTGTGTGATGTGTATATTGATGTGTATGTATGGATATATGTATATTTTGATTGTTACAAGGACAGTATTAGCATGTACTGCCATAAGGTCCATGCGACAGTTATATTCACTTGTGTATATTTTAAAACTAATACAATAAAAGTCCATTACTACCACTGTATGCATGGCACCCTCGGTATATAGCCTGATATTATTGCATGAATTAACATTCACTTTGAGCGCTACTGTATCTCTTTGTTTATCAAAATATTTCAGAAAGTCCAATAAATGCAGTTACGCAGGGAATCATCAAATATTTATGTATACAAAACAAATTGCATGAATTATTGATTGCTGGTTTCAATATAAAATCTATAAATCTTCCAATTACACTAGAGGTTTGCAGGTTATCGTGAATCTTTACTTTTATATGTGTTACTTTCCATTCAAATTTCATTAGTTACGTTGATTCATAATAAATTCTGGTGTTTTCAGTAGCCATATTGTTTTATCTGCTATCTTTTTGCCATGGTCCCCAAGATGGCAAGCAGCAGCCTCTGTTTATATCACTTTGTATCTTCCGAGCAACTATACAAATAACGTTTTGTACCTCGTTCTGCATTGGTCGTAGAAGAGAGGCGTGTGATCTAAGATTCTGGGAGTTATTTATTCATCTACGTTCTATACAATATGCAGGCATAACAATAGTCATACAAAATACTTGCAAATTAATTTAAGTAACTCTTTAGTGTCATATTATGAGCATTGGAAAAGTACCTGTAAAATCTTTAATAAAATACTTTATCACAAAATAACAAGCTATTAGAAGGAAAGTTTGCATATAATTCCAGTGTAATTTAACATAAACAACGGATATATGTACCTTTTTGTATGGAAAATTACACGCGGAAGTTCTTTATGTCCCCTAATCCATTAGAGCTGCCTGATTCGTCGCCACTTAACCAGGGTCTTGCATTAGCAGTTCTCAGGCCACAAGGAGGTTGATGCGAAAGGGAGCCAAAATCTGGAACTGTATTTTTCTGAGAGCAAAACCTATTTGTTTATTGTTAATTAGTTTACATGATATACAGGACTATTTATTTGCATCCATTTTCTTTGAGCACGTTTGCGTAAGGCGAGACATTTTAAATGCTGCCAATTAGAGAAAAATAGAACATTTGCCTAAATTTGAGGTAAAAGGGGAAATTTTGTGATCAACTAACCGGGTTGTGCTTTTCGTCGTTTTCCAGTTCAGTTTCTGAAAGAGCAAAAACCAGGGATTCGCCTCCCATTTCATCATTCATGTAGAAACTGTCCCTGGCTCCTCGTCGATTATAGGAGTAATTGAAATAATTAATATTTAAAAGTTTAGAATTAGCAACTCAGTAATTATGTGCAAGTATATTGTGCATTTTCTTTCAGTGGAGGAACTTTAATGACATAACTGAATATGTAGAATTAATATTGTATAGTGTTTAAATTTTTGATAATATTTAAGAGATAGCATGTAGTAATATAGCAAGTAAAGAAAAACTTTCGTCTTTCTCCGGCCGGACACAGAAAGACTCGGCAAAAGTCGGACAATGGAAGTTAATCCCTTCTGGTATGCAGCTAGGGGTTGAATCAGACGAGACAAAGTTGCAGGTGTCTGAGTAAAAGAGTAATTGCTAATAAATTATGAAATCTGTTTAAATTCACCTTATTGACGAATAGCGAAGCATTTGGCTTGACCAAAATTGTCCAGCGGATAAAATTCAGTGAGGTAGGCACTCACCTGAGTGACGTTAACAGAAAATTGGTGGGAATATTTCGATGGATGGCATCATTTTCTATGGTGCATAAAAGGGATAGATTTGGTCCAAAAGTCTCGCAGTTTCAGAATTTTCCCGTCCCAGATACGTGTGGCTGACGTCGCCCGGAGATCAGCGGAACAGCAACGAAAACGAAGTTTGAGTGTCGGTCACCACGCTAATTGCCGAGAAGCTGCATTAAGAGTTCTAATGAATTAACAATCCCTTCGCACTCAGCACTATTTGGTTAACGCAATAAATTAAAGTGCTTGCCTGTGATTCGGCGTGAGTTTGGCTGAATATTCATATCAGCAACTAAACAACGAAGCGTTCTTTATCGTCACCTTTTACATCGGAGTCCCGTTCACTCAGTCCCGGCTGGCTCACAACCGCCAAAATCCAGCAAAACGCCCTCGAGAGAGTCTCATTGAAGAAGAGTGGGGTGGTCTGCAGCAGCCGTGACGAAACCTGCGATCAGCGGACATAAATTATTTACCGCAGCAACCGTACAGCCCCATTCCGACCCCCCCCCCTATCAAATCCGTTTCAAACTGGCGACCAACTTGGGCCAAATAATAAACATCCCCACCCCCCACAATCTAGTTTCGATCTTCATTCCATCTTTGTGTGTGTCTGTCTGGGTCTTTCTGTATTTGTTACGGCTCTGACGTTGGACTGACCAATACTGCGTGTGTACACGCTAGGCGTTTCCAGAGATAATTACCACCCCGACAAGCGACTAAGCATTGATCTTGTGTCCCAGAGGGTGTAAATCCTACTGTCGGAGGAGGTTAAACAGTTAAAAGAAATGCATCATCTCTGGAATGGAGCCAGAATTAGTTCTTTGTTTTAACATAAATATTTCAGAAAATTAAAGTAAACTAAATGCTTCCAAAACATTTTGAGACCTCATCTTCTGACAAATCCAACTGTAAAGGTGCTTATAAAGCCTGCGAAGTAGATGTTTGGGAGCTGCGAGCTAAAAAAAACGTGGGGATATGATACATGAAATATAACTGTAATCAATTTCTCAACTTCTTCAATGAAAAATACAAATAATTTCGGATGTATGAATATTTTTGGTATATGCAAATATTGTGAATAGCTAGAAGATTGAAGTGTAATCTTTCTAACTACGAGGGTTATTTGAAAAGTTTTCGGAATGAAGCACAAAATGACGACAAAGGTTTTTCTTATTTTTCAACAAATCTCCCATGACATTAACTATTAGGGTGCGAACTGGTATTTAGGTGTTTTTAAATGTTATAAACCCCTAGTTTTCTTTTAGAAGCTCATAATTTATAATATCAATTATTAGATTTTTTATACTTTTTCTTTTATTTAATACTTCTTCTTATTCTCATATTTTAATTAACTTTACTTCTGAAGTAGGTAAAAATGTTAACTGACTGTTATTAATTTCTGGGGGTTTTCCCATAATCAATGATCGTCTCTTATTATTTACATTTTAAAATTTTATATGCCGCGAACGTCACACCTAAACATTCTTCTGCCGATTTTTAAAAAATTTGTAATAGTTGTTTCCACTCTTTTTCGGATTTCGTTCAAAATAAAAATGCTAGAAAGATGCATGCCATGAAAATCAAAATCTTGTTAATAATAAAACAAATTAAATTGCTGGAAGAAAGAAAAGTAACCCCTATATGCATCCTACAACTCCCATTTGTATACAAATTGTTCACTATAGCTTTCATGGTCTTTCTTAATCTTTCCTTACACCATTCCATATTTTCATCCTTGAAGATAATTCATCGTCATTTTCTTTTTCGTGTTTAAAATAAACATAAATTACGTCCTTGTAGATTATTGACAACTACGAACATACAGATGCCGTATTTTGCGAACTGAAACATTAGCTGATGCCTAGCGTATGGTTTTAGCGAGCGAAACGTAGTTGACGTCACGGAGGAAGCTTAAATAACTTTTTAGAGCGGTGGACAGATACCAGTATGCCATGCAGTAGCTAGATGGCGGTTATCAGCAGAGTGCGTAGCGGAGAGACAGTGTTCGTTTGATGCCAAGTAGAGAAAGACATGACTATCATGAACTACATGGTTTTTGTGTAAGAAAGTCTCCAAACTTCAGACGTTTAACTGCGGTATGGAGTCAAGAGGCTCCTGCACCGAAGACCGTTTACAACAGGGTCAAGCAGCACACAAGAATGTGAACATCGCGATCTACTATGAACATTAAGTTTGTGTCTGAAATGATTATGGCTGATAGGTCAGCCTTTGATGAGCTGGAATGTCAGTCATTGCAATTTTGAAAAAAAAAAAAAAAAAAAAAGTGTGCGCACATTGGATTCTGTGGGGGCACAGAAAGACAAGTGGGTTAAAGTCTGTTGTCAGCTACTAGAAATGCATATTGAAGATTCGAGAAGCTGGTGATTGGTGACAAGTCATGACGTCACTACATGTACCAGATAAGAAAGTACAATCTATGTAATTGAAACATCCAAGAAGTCCGCAGCCCACGAAATTTCCTGCTGCTCCATCCGCGTCTTACTGCTAATGCACTGTCTTCCTCAAGGAACGACTGTCAACAGCCATGTGTATTGCGAGACCCTTACATGTCTCAGTAACGGCGTAAGGGGAAAGGAATGTTCATTCAACCTGACAATGCACGGCCCCATACCAGCACCACCATGACTGCAAAGTTGGCATCATTGTTGTGCCGCACCCACCATATTCACCGGATATCGCTGTCTGACTGTGCCTTATTCAACAATGCTACGAGGTAAAAATGTCGACTCAAAGGAAATTCGGTTGTCTAAGAAAAGTGGCATAGTATTCCGAAACAATGGTCTCGCGACGTCATAATGAAGTTACCAGGAAGCTGACAACGGTGCAATGATGGTGGGGATAGATCTCATGTGCATTGAACCAAGTCGCATGATAAATATAGACAAAAATGACTACAGTAGACCATTTCCGAACGTCCCTCGTCAATTTACTTTATGATGAGAAACTCTTAACATCTGTTTCTGCACGCATACTAACAGAGGACGAAAGTGCACGCTATCTTTTTCCCTACAGAATTTTTTGTTTCAGTAGTAAGGAAATCGATTGTGGTGCGCCGTCTGCCATTTTCATGAATGTGGCTGGCGCGTATAATAACACCGCTCTGCCCGACGGGAGTAGTCGTGAAATTAAACACTATCTAAAGGCTTATTCCACTCCATCGCCTTGCCATTCCCACAGCTCTATATATGCCACCAGCGCAGCGCTTTGAAATGAGGTTGTTCAACTGCGAAGCACATCCAACTTGTCCTCGGTGTGCCACTTTCCCTCCCTCGCTGTTGTTTCAAAGACAAACAAATCTAAAACATTCGCAATAAACTGTGACACAAACAACACGTCACTGCTTCAGTAGGGATGACAAACAAAATACAAAATAAGCATTAAAACTAGATTGGGAAAGCGGTGAGCCTTATAGGAACATAAGAGGATATTAGAAAGCTGTAATCCCAACACAGAAGCAAAATAATGTTCTATTAAAGTTTCCTTTGGTTCGGCTCATTTAGAAAATAGCATTGCAGCAGTCTATGGCTTTAGTTCTAAGCACAAAGCCTTCATCTTTGCATTTATTTTGGTTAAAATTGCAGGCAAAAAGACACCTGAAATACTGAAAATAGGCAGTGATTTAGTTAAAATAGACATTTATTAAAAATAAAACAAAGAATAATATCACTCATTATTAGTACAAATAGATATTTAACATAATACCGCCACGGGTGGTCGAGGTCTTTAAAGCGCGGACTCGTGAGCGCGAGGTCTGGGTTTCGAATCTCGCCAGGACCGTTCTCCCTGACTGAGGTATTTTTCAGGTTTTCCTCAGTCCTCATAAATGGCAAATGCCGTGGAGGTGCCCTAAGCTTATGCCTGGAACGATTTCTTCCTTAAAAACCCTTTCCCAACATATTTTATCTCATGTATCATCAATGTTCACCGCCTGTGGTGCCTCTGTAGTAAAAATGGGAGTTAAACACCACCAAAAAAAAAAAAAAAAAAAAAAAAAAAAAAACTTACTAATTTGTTTATCACATAATTAAAGTACTCAATCTTACTTTTCTTGGTTACAAACAACAACAATGTGTTTTTTCAAGGTATCAACTGTCATAGTCAGCCGCTTGTCAGGGGGAATATTTTTCATCGTGGAAAAAGAACGTTCTACTTCCACTGAAGTGATTGAAGCATATTTAAAACAAACTGTTTCGGAAAGACTCATACCAGTTATAACAGAACATTCAATTTTCGCGATATCATGGAAATGTTGATCAAGACAAAGTAAAGTAGTTTTGAATAGTCCTGGCGAATGAACAAAATATGCGCAGTGGTTTCTAGTACAGTTCATTTTCTGTTTGTGTTTATAGGGGAATCAGGTTATTCTGGAACGCTAATTCACAATGTAAAGGGATACACCATTAGGCTAAATAAAATAAATACTTTTGGAGAGCTTCTCTGGCTAAGGGTACCGGAAAGCATGGTCCATTGTTTCTGAAATCAGTTAATCCTTGCACGCCGATCTGCTATCTTGGGCTCTATTGTTATCTGAGTGGCAGAATTACCCAGAACAAGATGCAACTAAACCATCAAGTTTCTCCCCTAAGTAATTAGTTGACCATTACAACCTGTGAAGTACTGACACAATAAAAGCTATCCGTTATACAAGAGTTTTGTCCACCTTTTGAGTGTGAATCTTATGGAATCGAGTGCAGCGAAAGATTTTAATAACAACAATTATTACACTTTTGAATTATATTTCTTTTTCATTGGCCAGGGGTTAAGTCTAAGTGACGCTTGCATTACCATTCACCCATATAAGTTTATTTTTCAAAGCTGAAATGCATATAACATGTGCATTATTAATTATATAAAACATATTACAATTGTAAATCATTCTACCGCCGTATTGCAAAGTTGTCTTCTTCCAACCATATCCGAAGAGTTTTTTTTTTTTTTTTTTTTTTGTTCTTTTCTTTCAATATACTTGGAAGATTAAATATTGTCAGAGCTTCAAGGAAGACTGTTAAATTCATGTTAAATAACTACAGAACCGTGCCAAGTAACAACAGTTATATTATTACGTTAGATTTCTTCAGTTTCCATTTGCAAACTCTAATAAGTATTATGAAATTTCATTCTGAAAATCTTGAGCCTTTTAATATTAAGAAAAGAATTCTTATACTATGAGATTTTTATTTATAAACACGCTATATGAGATATCTGGCTCAAAGTTTCATGAAATCGCTTTGAAATCCCTGTGGTAGGAAAACACTCTATTTCGTATCTCAGAAGTTATAGCCCAGTTTCATTTGTTTATAGCAGGATTTGTCTCTTGTATTACAAGGAATGTCTTCTTTCTTCATTTAACATAGCAATCTTCTTGACTTCCGTCTCTTTCCGTTTATTTGCACTGAAAGCTGGAAACGTGCCATGCATCCAAAGGCTTGGTATGGCACGTGGAGAATAAAAAGGGGTAAACGAGACATCCATTGTGATCACTTCGAGAGAGAATAATAAATCATGTTTGAGGATATTCCACGTTTTCCGCGCAGTATAAAAGCATTGTGCTACTATACATATCTGAAAAGATCGCTTAAAGCTGTTTTATTACTGTTGCAAGTGTTTAGACATGCCATTGCTCGTTAGGCACCTAATTCGCTTTGATATTATGTACTACTGTGTGCCTTAAGACGTCAAATCGAGTTATTTAAGAGACATGACAAAAACATTAAAAACGTTTGTAGTATTGATTCTGCTTTTTAACGGTAATAGTAAGTACATACAATCACTTATCTCACATCTTTTATATGTTAAAAATGTGGAGGAGTTAAATCAAACCATATTTTGCATATCTTCTCTTCTAATGACAACATTAACAAGCAGAGCTACAAAGTAAGCATGCGTCTATCCTCTATCGAAAAATAAATGTGACTAGATGATCTGATTTCATTTATTTGATTTATTTACGAACGCTCTTTAACACGGCTTTACTTTCTTTCCGAAGAAAGAAAGCCATTCTTAAGATTTTAGCACTAAAATGAATCGACATACAGCATGCGATCCTGGTCTACGAGGCAAGTATGGTTACCACAGGATGGAAGCGACCACATTATGGTTATATTTGTTATTCGTCCGGCCCTTGGTTCTCAAAAAAATTGAAGTCTATTTTTGCAATTCTTCGAATTTTCAAATTTAATAATTCAGAAATTAATGATTTATCAGAGCTCAAATTCTTGCAGTCCAATTCCGTTAGCTTTCAAGTAACCCAACTCTCCATGACGAATTACGAGCGTAGGTCTATAAGTTTCCGGCCTAACCATTTTCTAGTTATGATATATTATATTTCAATTTTGATAGAGTTATCGTTTATTGCAATACACTTCTCACATTTTTGAATTAACATTTCAATCCCCCCCCCCAAATAGTCAGAAGTCTTGTCTGCAAAATGAGCATAAACAGCATCCATCACTACTTCGTCACACTTAAATTTCCTTTCTAGAAGGTTCTTCTTGAGTTTTGAGAAGAGGAAATAGTCACTGGGAGCTAGATCTGGGCTGTAGGGTGGATGGTCGATCTCCTTGAAGTCACATTTCTTCACAGCTTCCTTTGTAACAAGATCTGTGTGCATAGGCGCGTTGTCGTGAAGAAGGCGCACACCACCACTCAGTTTTCCTCGCCTTTTCTCTTTGATGGAAGCACGTAGTCTGTGCAGTAGGTCAGCATAGTACTCTCCATTTACTGTGGTGCTCCTCTCCTTGAAGTCAATGAAGAGTATTCCTTCACAGTCCATAAAGATTGCGCACAAGTATGGAGCAGGGAAAACAACAGTTGAACTCTGTGTAGTTTTTGAACTAATTTGCTTCTGCTCAACTCCAAGACGTTATACCATCAAGTATGAAATATTTTTAAAACTTCTCTGTTGTACTTCTCAAATTTAATTCAGAATCAAATGTAACTATTCAATTTTTACCACCATCTTCACAAGTTAA
The DNA here is from genome assembly GCA_030762175.1 of Metallyticus violacea. Classification (NCBI taxonomy): domain Eukaryota; kingdom Metazoa; phylum Arthropoda; class Insecta; order Mantodea; family Metallyticidae; genus Metallyticus; species Metallyticus violacea. The sequence continues at coordinate 140,427,728 of CM060832.1, forward strand.
CGAACTTTTCCCGTTTCATTAGAACTGCGACGTTTTATTTTATGTAAAAACTAAAACCACTCAACAGAAAAGGTAGTTTTAATTGCGATAACATAAAAAGTATGTACAAGCATTAATAACGGCAATAGAACTACTACAGCCCGGTAAATGAATGACACCTGAAACAAATGCAAGCTCAAACATAGCAGTAGTTGCCAACATTAATTAACGTCATTCAACTGCTCCTTTTTCGATCGCTTTAACAGAATGTTGTATTGAAGTGCATTAAATTATAAACTTTTGTTTGTTTTATTGAATTTCCTCACGCTATTTTCACAAAGGGGCCTGTACTCCGTATTAATAAATACGAAGACTGTTCCATAAAGAAGTATCGTACTTTTTTCAACATATCTTTACCCTTCCTCATAATTTTGATGATTTTTCTCGAGTAGTCGCCTTTGGATGTAATGCATCTGTGCCAGCATTTCTGCTAGTCTTCAAAGACGTGCAGGAAACCATTTTTAACAGGTCCTTCAGAACCATCTCCGCAGTCTTCAGCGCTGCTTCTGCTGATGGAAAATGCCTCCCACCAAGATGTTTCTTCAATTTGGGGAAAAGGAAAAAGTCGCACGGAGGGACACTTCACGTTGATTTTTGTGAGATATTCAGCAACACTTTTGCGATGCACAGAAATGTGGCCTTTTGCGTGTGATATGACCTTGCAGAGTTTTCATGACATTCCTGTAGTATTGCCCGGTTGTGTTTGTAGGTGCGACATACTGCACCTTGAATAATGAAAAATGAGATGACACAAGCGTTACACCGCCTGTGGTGCCTCAGAAGTAAAAACGGCCATTACACACTACTCAAAAAAAAGAAGAAGAAGAAAAAAAAGAAAACACTAGCTTTACCAGCAGAACCAAATGTTTTTGCTTTTATTGGTGCAAATGATGGAAATTTTCCCAAAAACTTTGCTGTTTGCTCTCAGGATGGAAATTATGACTCTGCGACCAAGCCAAAAAGATCCGAAGGTCTTCCGCACATTCTCAGTTTGTTTAAGGACCGACCGGGTTACGGTAGACAAATATCGTTCAGAGCACTGGAAAGGGGATATAATGGTGAAGGTATAATATATACGGGGATTTAATTTAATGGTCTATATTTTTAATACTGATTAGATGATTAGATTATCTTCTTGAGTTGCCTGTCCTTGAAGTCTGGAGTTCGATGTTTCCTACTTCCCTTGTCCCAAAGCAGAGGATAGGAATTTCAGGGGAATATGGACTGTTTTTAATGGCTTGAAGTCATTAGGGAAGTACGGGGATTCTTCACTGGAATAAAACAATTCTGGGCTCAGGCTGAAGTTTTAATTGATTGGACAAATGAAGGTTTCAGGAACATGCTAAGCTGTATAGTTGCCCTCAGGCTAAAGTTCACTACTCGAATATTTAAACACACTATTCACGTTAACTTTTAACTTCACTTCTTTGTAACAGTTCACGCGTGACTGTCGTCTATAATTTTACTGTTTCACTTTATTATAACACTAATCACTTCGATGTACGGACATTACCATAGAAATAATCTGACTATCGTAACTTTAACACTGATCTAACGTGACTCGTATATTATCTTAATGATGATGTATTTCTTTCACTGAACTGTAACGTGATATCTTTTAACTGCCTTACTAATATCACTGTACTGGTCGGTCCTCTACTAGATGTCGTGATCCCCCGTATAATTCCCGTTACTGTAAAATCTATTATATGATTTTGCTCCGCAACCGCGAAGTTTTAATTCCTCAAATATTCTAAAAATCGACTTAATTCTAACTTTCTATTGGCGATTACATGATATCTTTAATATTGCCTATTCATTCTCATTCGTCCAATTTTGAGGGATTTCATTGGTTGAAGTCTTTCTCCCCCCCCCCCTTACTTTTATAAGTTTTCTAAAACTCAGATCCGTACCCTAAAGTTTTGCGTTAAGGCACGCTTCGACCATATATAAGCGGCATCCCTTTGAAACTGTCGGAAACAGCTAAAATTGTGGTTTCTTTTAAGACACCTGTTTCCACTTGCAGAGTTTCTTTTGATGACAAGTACCCGACTGAAATCATTTTTCTTGCTACGCCAGGTTTAAAGTGCAATAAAACATTTGGTGTCTCGAGTCGGCAGATCCGTCTGGGAGGATTTGCGAGAGGGTGAACGGGTCGAGTCTTAACAAAAGGCTACCTCCTTTTAAGGTGAGGCTATTGTTCTAGCCGTGCCGACAGATGACCTGGCACTATTGTGTCTTTTTGACAGATGTATAATAATTATAATATTAAAATCCTCATCATAATTGTAATATTGGTACTACTGATTATTATATCATTCTTGACCTTGTTAAACAGTACCGGAAATCAAATACAATTATTATTACAATAGGATTTCTTTAAATAACAATTCCTGCTGCAGCACCACATTGTTCATTTTGCTATAGGCGGAACTGAACATGTCTCAACTTGCACGCCTCTCACGGGCGAGAACCGAATGTGATAATAATGAAACTAAATACTACGTGTACATTACGCCTTAAGCTAGCAAAATGATGTAAAGTTAAATTTCAGCACCAGAAATTATGCGTGTAAAAAAAACATGATTGTTCTTTATGAACTACGAAAAATTTAACATGGTACGAGACCCCTCCAGCAATTCTCTAAATAGTTTTAACATAATTGAAAGCAAATGCCCAATTTTGGTCTTTCATCATTGGCCGCTTAAACTATCTTAAAAATCTGATCATATTTTAAACATGATATATCTATTCAATTCCACGGTAATACAAATCCTGACAAATGCGTTATATTTTCCTAGCACCAAAACGCCACACTTTCTCCCGTCAGGAATTGGGGGAAATCCCATTTCCATCTTCTACGCTTCTTTCATAAGCGCCAGTTTAAAAAATAGAATCTCGTATAAGGAAAGTAATATTCCAGAATTCTTGTCCATGGGTTATTCCATTTCTTTAGAATTAAAAAATTAGGCGAGAATTCTGGCGAGTTGGGGTTCTTCCGGATTTTTACTTGTTTTGAATTAGATAACTGAATATGTTCAAATGTTTTAAATTTATTTGAAATGTTTATAAAGCGATTCTATTCTGAAATAAATTATTGTCCGCTACGTTTCTAGCTTCCGGTTTTATAATCGTTTTCATTTTCAGAGTGAACTAGTACCAGGAGCTACAAACATGGAAACAAAGGAAGTGAGATACTGAAGCTACAAAAAGCATCAAGGGTTGTGTACAAAGTAGTGATGTATAGCCGATGGCGTTCCTGTTTGTCTAGCTAGCCGGTATCGCATTGCTCCTTGTTTGAACTGACAGGGTTAACCGGGGCGATCAATCTGAGAAGAACAAGCACCTCGTCGTTTGCCTTTGCCTCTTTTCTCCTCTGTTATTCTCGTAAGAACTGGTTCTTTATTTACATAAACTAACGCTTGTGCGTGACCTAGTCCGCCTACTTCATAAAACGCAAATCTTTTTCGTTGGCACTTGCAGTAATTTTTCGTAAGTATCGTGTTATACAATACGTACACCCATATGAATATTGGCACTGGGTGATTCAGAAATTTCTCACCTTTCTAAAGGAGAAGTCGTCAATAGTTAATAGCTCAAAACAACAGATTCTATATTAAAGTATTATATATATATACATTATAGGACGCTTTTATTAATTCAGGTAAATAAGTGAATACTTAGAGACATTAACTATTTTGGTAAAAATGCCGGAAACAATGAAGATGATGTACAGAGGTTGTTAGGTCAACTATGACGTACGGGGCCGAAATTTGGGGATGGTAAAACCGAGGAACTTAATCAGGTACAAACGTAGTTTCTAAAACGGCTGCTAGAAGTAGGAAGGGGTTCTTAAATTATTTGGTATCTTTAACGAAAGTGTAAATTTAAAAATAAGAACAATTAAAGTACTGGTTAAGAATAATGCGGAGGATTAAGCTCTTCTTCGAGCAGATTGTCTGAGAGAGCAAATAAGCTGGGCATCAAAAATAAGGAAAGGCTTAGACAAAGTTGGACTAGGGTGTATTTGGTTAATGGGAGAGCACATTACGCGCAATAGCTGGAAAATAGTTGACAGGCGTTTGCGAGATACAGATAGGCAAAACAGATCAGGTGTGGGGGAGGGCGAGATTATCTGGATATCAGAGGGAGAGAAGAAAGAAATAGTCTCGCGTGGCTTAGATTGGGAACTTGGAAAGGAAATAAAACAGTTAATGTTCTCATGAAAAGAAGTTGCACTGTGCGGAGAAAGCGATGCCTGGAGGCATATTCTGGCAGAATGCAGAGAAACTGAGCTTTTAAGAAGCGAGCACTACCACTATAATTTCTGAATTGCGACAGAAGTTTGAACATCTGCCGGGAAGTGTTGGTGCATGCGAGACACACACACAAATCGGGAAATTTTCTAGCGAAGATCCGACAAAGGAGGTTAATGACTATAGACAAGAGAGAGGAACTGGGGTTCGGAGTAAGGGTTCTATTCATGTTGGTAAGAATGCATTTAGAAAATGTGATATAATGTACATCGGTGTGTTTGTATATATGTGTGTATTTTTATGGTGTTTAACGCCCGTTTTTGATACTGAGGCATCACAGGCGCCGGACACTGGTGATACATGGAAATTGGGAAAGGATTTTTTTTAAAAGGAAGGAAACGTTCCAGGGTTCCAGGCCTTTGTTTAGATTCCTTTGGCCACATGAAGAGCCCTATAATATAAGATTCCTGGCAGTCGTAGGAAGACCTGCTTGCGGCAAGAGATTCAACAAGCACTAGGTATTGACATTAGTGATTGCTATATGGGGCAGCCCTTGTAGTGGATCAAGATAAAGTATAACTCACAACTGGAACCTCAAAACAAAAGTTACACCTGTTTTATGACATCGGACGTTCAGCAAAAATGGAAAAATTTTGATTAGAGTTGCAATTTTCGTCAGTGTTTGAACCAAAAGAAGCGGGATATTTAAACACTTGATTCATTCTGTTTTACTTGAAGTACGGAAACGTCGATCCTGTTCAAAACATTATCCACTAAGCTCCGTCATTCAGCCTTAAGAATCTGTAATGGAATTTTGAAATACTCGCTATGGAGATAGGAAAAACGCGTTTTTGCATAGTGCTGAGAAAAACAGAGGAAAGGAAAAAGAGGAATAGATGAAAGGAGAAAAGTTTTCCTAAGGGCAGAATATGAGCAGGAAGGATGCGTTTCACATAAGAGGAAATTAAAGAAAAAGAGAACTGTATTTTCTTAGTTTAACCTTTCTTTCTTTCAGAGGAAAATCATCACAAGTGAATGGCAGACACACGAACATTTTACGAGCGATTTCACATGTATAGTTCTTATTTAATCTAGGGGCAACAGTTCCACAGAAAACCAATAAACAACATAAGACATTATTTATATTGACCTTGTAATATTTATCACTGATTTCCTTGACCGCCACGGGTGGCCGAGGTCGTTAAGGCACGGACTCGTGAGCGGGAGGTCCGCGGTTCGAATCCCGCCAGGACCGTCCTCCCTGACTGGGGTTTTTTCCAGGTTTTCCTCAGTCTTCATAACTGGCAAATGCCGGGGAGGTACCTAAACTTAGGCCTGGAACGCTTCCTTCCTTAAAAAAAAAATATCCTTTCCCAATTTATCATTTCATCTCATGTATCATCAGTGTCCACCGCCTGTGGTGCCTCAGTAGTGAAAACGGGCGTTAAACACTACTCAAAAAAAAAAACTGATTTCCTTTGATTCTTTGCCTTGGGTATTCCTCTAAGTGAGCGAGCATATTATTGCTTTTGATATCTTCTGTTTTACTTTAAATTGCATTTTTAATATAAGTAAGATAAGCTTTTGTATGGATGCTACGCAATAATAAGGCAGTAAATGACCGCCATGAGTGGCAAAGGTCGTTAGGGCGCGGACTCATGAACAGGAGGTCTGGGGTTCGAATACCGCCAGGAACGTCCTCCCTGACTGGGGTTCTTTTTTCCAAGTTTTCCTCAGTCCTTATAAATGGCAAATGCCGGGGAGGTACGCTAAACTTTGGCTTGGATTGTTTTCTTCCAAAACAAAATAATAAATTTATCATTTCATCTCATGTATCATCAGTGTTCGCCACCTGTGGTACCTGAGTAGTTAATAAAAGGGGGGCAAACACCATTAAAAAGGCAGTAAATTAACTTACAAGGGTAGGTCCATAAGTTTCAGGCGTAAGCATGTTGCAGACAAGACTTTTGACTCTTGGGGGAGGGAGGTTGAAATGTTAATTCAAAGAGGTGAGAAGTGTATTGCAATAAAGGATAACTATATTGAAAAGTGAAATATAGTTTTTGTCTTTATCATACCTAGAAGATGGTTAGGACGGAAACTTATGGGCCTACCCTCGTAGCTCCCTGGGCTCGTCTCTTATGCATAATAATATTATATACTTGATTTATTCCAAGTATTTTAGTTTCAAAATTATTTTATGGTTAATATTGATTAAAATGACAGAGGCATTAGGGCAATTAAACCGGAGCCAAAAATAGGTCAAACAATTCATTTTAATTTTTGCTGAAATACTGCAGATACAATTTATTTCAACAATTGCATACATTTGTTTTATTACCTTTGGAAACCTCATGTTTTGCCTTTTATTTAACCCTTGAAGTAAAATATTGTATGAAATAAAGGTCTGAAAAAGATAAAGTTACAAATAAAAGTATCCAACTTTGGAAATGGTTTAATTATTCCGCCGAAAAATAACGAGCCTGGTTCCAACTGTGTTAGTTTTTAGAACAGAGCGTGTCGGTGATGGTAACACTAGACATGTTCCACTGCTGCATTAATATCCCCTTTAGTTTTGTGTAAAAAATGTGAGGTTCGTTCGAAGAGAATATAATTAGATCGCGTATAGAGGCACGAGGCTTCGCTCTTTAATTCAATTAGCTCCGGAGGCGTGAAAGAGGGGCCAGATGTCTTTAATTATGCCGGAAGAGTGGCAGCAACAGCTACCAGATATTTTAATGTCTATTCGCGTTACAAAGAACCTGCAGAATTTAATAATATGCACTCCTGCGGATGACATCGCTGTCGATAATTTGGCGCATTAATTCTCTTAATGTAACGTACGAAAGACTTTTAATAACATTTTTCGCTTCGCATCTCTCATTAGCGTTATAAAAGAACATCAACTTTATACCTGCTGGAGTAAGAAAACCAAAGCATAGCGTTTCGACGTTAAAAAAAATAATTTATCAACATTCACAAAGTTGCGCTTTGATGGAGAAGAAACTAAACAAGATATCCAGTACATAGACTGTGGATGATCGCTTTATGACAAAGTGGAACATGACCCCTTCATATTTACTTGATAAATTGCATATACATTTACCCTACATTGTCCGTCCTGGTGGTGTAGTGGTTACCATACTTGCCTTCCAAGCCCAAGATCGCGGGTTCAAACCCGGCCAGGATCGATGGATTTTTTTCTGGCGTAAAAATCCTAAGCATGACTTCTTTCGGAAGGGAAGTAAAGCCGTGGGTCCCGTGTCGTACATTTACCGCAGGATAAAGAACCTCAAGCCTGAAAGAAGAGGCCTCTGAGCAAAATTTGTCGGCGCTGATAACCTATGATGTTAAAGAGCGTGCGTAAATAAACCCAAAAAAAATATAATAATAATTAATAGTGTACCATTAATTTTTTGTGTTTAATGTCAATAATACAAAAGATAATTCTAAAAATGTAGTCTCTCTTTTGTAATACTTAGGTGTTCAATTTGAAAAATACTATTTTTAAATTTACTACCTCAACAATAATGTACAAACATTTATTTTAGGCCCTCCAGTAGTTTACATAGCTACAAAGTTTTTTATTGATGGCAATTTCACCTTATCTTTTTTTTAATTTGTTAGTTGCTTCTGTATTGAGCGCTGTAAGTTATTAATATTTTTGTTGTTATTATTTTAGTCAGGTTATTTCTTTAAGCATTTTGTTACCTCAACAATTTTTACGAATTCTGAAGTATAATTTTGTTTTAGACGATGTTCCAGACACAAAAAAATGTAATATGTGAAACGAAGCTTATGTGAAGTAAGCCAGTACTTCTATTAAGTGCAATATTGTAGTTTTGTAAATGGATGCCAGAAAGCCTTAAACGAAGCATTTCATAATTGCAAAGAAGAAAACATCGTTCACAATTAGAGATTCAGCGTCACACACCTGTGGAATGCTGCAATCAATTTTCCTTTGTAGCTTTTTATTCGCCGACGTCGTGTATCTGTCAAGTTGTTGGGCAGTTCAGCCCACATTACGAATAAACAGGGTGGGGTTAACGTTTTACCACCAAGAAGATAAACGATGATAATGTTGAAGAGAGGTTAATAACAGTCTTTTATTCGTTTGTTTCTGTTCTGCTTATACATAGAAAGTTGTTAAAGCACGTGAATGAGTGAGTGTTTTCAACTCTATTTTAAAACTTAAATGCACCTGTATAATTTCTCAGAAAAAGTTGTTTTGACGTCTTGAGTTTAACTGCTTACCCGCTTTCTATAAGTATATATCTAACCTGTACGTTAAGAAACTCAGTGACACATCATTAGATGCTATTGTAATGTCACTTGTTTTTAAAAGCATATGCATGCACGTTACTAATTATCTGCTCGTCGCCTAAAAAACAAATATATAAATTTAAGGAGCACTCGCGTATTGTCTAAACTCATTAGTAGACTCAATTATGGGGGTGTAGTCCCAGTTATCGCTTTTAACTTACCTCATCCTTGTTCTAAAATTAACTAATAAGTAATAACAAAGGAAACAATTTCATTTAATAAATGTTATAAATCGAATTATAATATTCCTTTCATGTTGAAAACTACTTTATTAACACCTGATATATATCTTTGAACAAATAACAAATCTATAGATTGCCCTGTAAGGAAACTGGCTTGTTCGTTCCGCTGTTCATTTCACGAAAAAAAAAAAATCGAAGGGATATCGTTTAACTTTTTAAGAAAATATCTCATCATCTTTCCATGCATGCACTTAGCGTATCTTTTCAATTCCAAAGACCCCTCCCGCTCATATTGCTATGTAAACAACATATTACAATTATAAAATACATAATTCTAAAGTACCCATGCCACAGTGGAGCTGTGCACATCAAAGCAGATAGATAACAGTGTTTATTTTACAAACTATATACACATTAACTTTTATATTATATACATCGCATGGGTCAAAAGACCGTACATGCTACTATTTAACACCGACGGACAATAAACTTACAGGCCAATATTATTTACATAAAACTATTAACTCAGATAATTATATGATATGAAGACATACACACACCACTTCAAAGTATATCAATGAACAAATACAGCCAGTCCAAGCTGCCTTACACTAAACCCCCAAGAGATGACAGAGGGTCGAAGAACTATATGAGGGTAGGTTCATAAGTTTCCGATATAACTGATAAGGATTATCGCCTTCACAAAAGTCTTATATGGTGCCATACATTATCTGTTAAGTAAATAATTGCAGTTGTGACTTGCACTCCACTGTGTTCAGTTGTTTAGATATACTTACATAAAGAAGGCTATGTGTAGAAGATTGTGTCATGTTTAAAAGGGAGCATCGAGTTCTTATTAAGCTCTTCACAAAAGAGGGGCTTACTCGAAATGAAATTAAACAGCGATTGGACGGTATATATGGAGAAATATCCCCCTCATATTCTACAGTAAAAGAACGGGCCAAACTTTTTCGAATGGGTCGAGAAAGCATTGAAGATGAAGAGCGTGCAGGTCGATCCTTGGAGGCGTTCACTCCTGAAAACATCGCTCTTTGAAAAGAGAAATTGTGGAAAACCGGCGGTTCAAAGTTACAGAAATGTAGCAAGTTTGGGCCTTTCTAAAACAACTCTCCTTTGAATTATTCATGAACATTTAAACATGAATACGGTTAATGCAAGATGGGTGCCTAGACTTCTTTCCTCAGTGCAAAGGAGCAACGAGTCATTTGTTGTCAGGCATTTTTGGAACTCTGCCGTAACAACGAGAGAGAAGTTCTGCAAACCATTGTTACAGGAGATGATCTACTATGATCGCTTGTGCAAAAGAGAACTAATGGAGTGGCAGGCGTAGACCTGGCGAAACACCGCCTCTAAAGGCTACGGTCACTCAGTCAACCAAGAAGATCATGACCACAATCTTCTGGGACTGTGAAGGAATAATCTTCAAAGGAGGAACACCACAGTAAATGATGGAGAGTACTATACTGGCCTACTGCACAGACTACGTGCTTCCATCAAAAAGAAAAGGCTAGGAAAGTTGTGTGGTGATGTGCGCCTTCTTCACTACAATACACAGATCTTGTTACAAAGGATGTTCTGAAGAAATGTGGCTTCAAGGAGATCGACCAGCTACCATGCAGCCCAGATCTAGCTCCCAGTGGCTATTTCCTGTTATCAAAACTCAAGAAGGAGCTTCGAGGAAGGAAATTTAACTGTGACGAAGAATTGATGGATGCTGTTTATGCACATTTTGCAGACAATACTTCTGACTATTTTTAGGGGGGCGGGTTGAAATGTTAATTCAAAGATGTGAGAAGTTGTATTGCAATAAAGGGTAACTATAATGAAAAGTGAAATAGAGTTTTTGTCTTTATCAAGCCTAGAAAATGGTTAGGCCGGAAACTTATGGACCTACCCTCGTATATCCAAACTTTGAATTTTTTTAATCATATGATCTTCAGCGAAATATAATGCTCCTATTGACGAAGCAGAAGAAGAAGCTTTCTTAAGCGATAACAGGCCTACCGCGCGAGAGCTGAAAGAACTGCAACTATTGGTTTCATGATAAGGTTAGAAGTTCTAGCTTAGAAAGCTAACATATATATATATATATATATATATATATATATATATATATATATATATATACAGAGCGGTTTATAACAAGTAAGCGTAGATAGCTTAGAGGCCAAGCTCAGATGCTATATAAAAAGTTAGATGTGTAATCTGTTGGGTTACTCTATATTTATCGAATTATCTAGCTTCCAAAGTATTTCAAGAGGTTAGTTAGACCTTTGCTCCGGAGAAACTAATAAGTAGCGTCGGATCCTCTGGATTTGCAGGCAGATTCGCTAGAGCACGGAAGATTTGCTTCAAATTAATAGACAGAAGAAGTTCAACAGCAGGTGAAGGATGACTCACACCCTGCAATAAAGAACAATATGAAGGATAAAAACTTAACGAATCCTTAAATTTTAATTGTTGCACATGACTAGCGATATTGTATAATGTTCTTACTGGCTTAAAATTAATTTCTTAAAGTGCTTTTGTTAAATTGAATAATTCTTTATTTTATTCCGCTAATTTTCTCTTAATTCATAGATTTTCCCTATATAATTATTCGTTCAAACTGCCAATATTAGCACTAACATACATCTTATTTTACTAGAGAAATGCATTGGGACAGCGAATGAAGTTTTCACATTGTAGTCTAAATTCATTTAATTTGGTATACAGTGTGGAATTAATAGCGTGGCTTTTCCTTTCAGCTTGTCACTGTTTACATCACCCCTTAATATTTAAGATCTCTCTTTCTTTCTGTACATTTGCAACACCTGGTTGCCTTTCTGTGAGAGAGAGAGAGAAAGAACATGCCTCCATTGTCACTAAAACCGATTCTACAGTGATGGAAAACACTTGTTACATGCTGGGAAACTGAAAACCTTGGGAGTTCTTTCTTCACCATAGTGGTAAATTAATGGCATTAACGTGTGGAGTGAACCATTCTTCTTTGCTGGAAAGACAGTATTTGCATATGTTGGTTGAAGACAACAATATGAACATTGAATTCCAGCAAGATAGTGCATCCCCTCACTGGGATGGGAAGTTCGTCATTTTCTAAATATCACTTTCAAGTACTTGGTGTGGTCGTGACGGACTAATTTCATGGCCCCAAACTCTCCAGACCTAACCCTTCCTGATTTCTTCGTGAGGGCTTTTGTTAAGGACACCGTCAATTCACAGAAACTGAGGGACTTGATGATCTGAAATTAAAAATGACTCAAGCTTTCCAAAAAAATCACCCCTCTGATTTTACAACGTCATGGGCTGAATTACATCACCGTTTTGAGTTGTGCAGAGTGCGCAATGGAGGAGCGTTCTGAGAAATTTCCCATCTTTTAACGTTGTATACAAAATGTTAAGTTCAGTAGTTACAGTGTTTTCATTTTATGCATACCCATGCGGATCACTTTGTATTTTGTTATTCCATTAAGAAGAATTGCATGAAAATGTGTGTCTAAGTTTAAGGGCGTCTCAACATCAAAGGCCATTAGCGTCCATAAAGTAGACGTTAATTTCTCAGAGCAAGATATATGTATATTTAGAATTAATAACAGAGTAAAACATCAATATTTTAATTTATTTCTTCTAACTTCCAGTTTACATGCAGATATACACACAAATATTGTTCTTTTACAAATTTTCCTACCTTCTTCGAAACAAAATCAAAACGTAATATTTTATATCAGATTTCTCCTACTAATACATATATAAAATATATCTAATTAACTACTGCGTCCTCGTTTGCGGTTCACCAGCGGTTTCCTACAGGAATATCCAGAAAACTACACCAATAAAATAGGTAACTTTAAACACAGCCTGACTTACACAAATTCTAGGACTTTATTTAATGCACATCATTGCGAATTCGCGTAAAGTTACATGCAACTGTTACCTACAATGTAAATACATTTAAAAGGCACAATATAGTAATACGAGAGGGATTCGGCAATAAACGCTCTCAAGTATCAAGCTTGTGTCTCTGGAATGCAGAGGTTGTAAGCATAACACCGTTGTAGTGGACAGATGTGGTAAAATAAGTTTTCTTTTTCTCTTTCCTCTGGCACGAGGCAATATGTACAAAACACCTGGCATTTATGGAGGAATGCATTTCGGAACTGGAGCACCAGTTGAAGGGGGGAATGCCTGTCAGCCCCTTCCCTGCTCCAACGATCCTTCAATGACATGTGTCCAGCCTGTTCATTCCTTCCATAAGTGAATGGACATGCGACGGGTCGCATATAAGGATTTTCTGCTGGACAGCTGACATGTATGCTTAGCAACAGCTTTAGCAGACAAGATTTAATATCCTGCCCTGTCCTTAAAACAAGGGTCAATTAATTAAGGTAAAAATTGTCCTAATATTGATTCATTATTTCTATAATTATTACCGCCTTCTGAAGATCACATTAGATGTCTAAGTAAGATTTCGTTTTCTCTATATGTAAATACTTCAAACAAGCACATTTTACAAACAAAATAATTTAGCTGTTTACTACTTTGAAATAAAAACAGTCAATACTGTACTGTTACAGTTAATCGCATTTTTTAAACACGTTTTCTTTTGATGCCTTTTTAAATGATATGGTGTTTTCTTTCTTCATACGTTTTCAACACATTCATTTGTTTTCTTTGCGGTACCGATATGAGTACCAAATAGATAGGTGTATCAAAAATATTTTGAAAAAGCAATGGGAATTAACCAAACTATGTTTGCTCAATAGTCCGCATAGTATGTAACTCAGAAAAAGAAGAAGGAAAAGAACAGCACAAGAAACTCGGGAATACAAAAAGTACAAATAGCATTAATATGTCCTTCAAGAATCTCAAAGCTTCATAGAAATCAGCTGGAAGGTTTTCTCGCGCAAACCAACAATCTCATAACCGCTTGGAAATTGTTAGAACAGAAAGTAGAGCTTTTCCGTAGCGAGTGATTAAAAACGAGTACGGTAAAGTACTTTTGTACATTCGAGACACGAATATTTTAACACACTGAAATTCTTACTTGATTTAATTAAAATCTAAATTACTTTAATGCAAAAATAGTTCATAATATGATGTAATTTTGTGACGTTATACATGTTTATATAGCGTATATTTGTAAGTTTTTTAAATAAATAATTGCGTTGGTGTGACTCATTTGTTTGTGTTGATATGAGGATTTTGCAATTCACTTTTCCAATGCATACAGAAAAGTCACACTCTCCACCCAATAATAAGCTACATGAAATAGTTCCTTTCGTGCAGTTCAGGTGCGCAAACAAATAAATTTATTTCTGAAATATTATATCGAAAGTATGTCTTCTTCTTCTTCCATCACGGTTCCTACCTATTCCGACCTTACATATTTTGGTTTTTATCCTTTTTTTGGAGGGGAGTCCTTTCAATTTACCTTCTTCCTTTCGGATTATATGTAAACATATTTTTTGGTATTCTATCTTTGGTACAACTTTTGACAGATCATAAAAAGCATATTTCTGCTGCTTGAATTTTATTCTCTTCATTTTTTTTACCTAACTGGTAAGAACATGGTTGCATAAAATCTTAATTGTGTTATGTTTCTCGATATTTTTTCTAAGTATTTCTAATTGTTGCAACACACAGCTTGGATTTTTTTTGTATTTTTATATTAACATCTTGATCTTCTTCATATGTGACATCACAACCTAAATATTGAAAGCGTGATACTTGTTCGGTTATTTTTTTTTTCCTTATCACAATTTTTGTTCTTATTGAGTATTTACCTCGGAGTAAGTTTGTTTTAGTCTTTGAACTTATCATATTGTATTCTTTTTTATTTTATTTAGTTGGTATATTGCTTTTTGTAGTCTATCTTCCTTGTCAAAAATTAATAATATGTCATCTGCAAACAGCAGAATATTTACTAATCTATTCTATCTTAAATCTATTCCTCTATGTACATTTTTTAAGAATGTAGTGTATATAAAACACATTAAATAATACTGGAGATGAACTACATCCTTATTTTAGACCACTCGAAACGGTATATTTTTGTGAAATTATTATATTTTGAGACAAGCTGAGAAAGGTTCCAAATTGAAGCGTGCGCTTGCAGTCATATTTTGCGTAAGAAAATTTTAGGGAGGGATGAAAAATATTCCGATAACTAAGTACAATATAATTAGTATTACGCCCCACCCCTAGCTATTGTGTTTGCGTGCTCAGTTATGTGTGTACCAGCCTCTGTTTATAAAACAAACTAGCCTTCTCTGCGCAATTGATAACACAGAAATGTAAATCATTAGATTCAATATTAATACTACTGTCCTGCATGCTGGTGAATAAAATCTTTCTTTCTATTCATGGTTTTCTCTATTGCACGAATGGATTTGTAATTGCTGAATATGACTGTACGCTACCTCCAACAGGTAAGCCACCGAAGTGTGTTAATTTAGTTCTTCTTTTAACCGCAACACGTCCACGGCTCATCCCGAGTGTGTTGCGTAACTTAATGTGCATTTGTTTAGTTACAAATCATCCATGTTATATTACCTCGGTCTTAGAACTAGGATTTTGGTGAAAAAATATTATGGACGTTACCACGGACAAGCCCTACACCTAGTAGCGCTAAAGCGAAATTATACTTTGCTTCTAAGGAAATGCCTGAATCGAAATGACAGTCACGATTCTTGACCCAAGCAAGGATTCAAACTTGTATCTTCAATTGACATCACATCAATTTTTTTTTTTTAGTTTGTTTTATTTATGGATGCTCTTTAACAGCTCAGATCATCAGCGTCCCATTCAATTCAAGGCGTGAAACGGCCGACAAATTTTGCTCAGAGGCCTCTTCTTTCAGGCTTGAGGTTCTTTATCGTGCCGTAAATGCACGACACGGGACTCACGGCTTTACTTCTCTTCCGAAGATAGCCATACTTAGGATTTTTACGCCCCGAAAAAATCCATCGGTCCTGGCCGGGATCGAACCCGCAATCTTGGGTCTGGGAGGCAAGTATGGTTACTACTACACATCATTATCAATTTCTTGTACTTTCCAGAGACACTTTCACTTGATTGCGTGCCGAACGAGGGCGCTGTTCCCCAAGGGCTTTACGGCAGCTTCGTTCTTGAGATGTGATACACTTTCCTTCCTCTTCTGCAGATGTGAAGACTTTCAATTCGCTGCCTGAAGAAAATCCCCCAAGTGCTTCAAAAACCCCCAAGAGAAAACCTCGTTTTTCTCTCTCTCTCTTGTTGAAAATTCTCTCCCAGGGCTTCATATTCCCAACAAGGACTGGATAAAATAAACGAAAACATAAATACTTTGAAAGAGTGTCATATTTAGAGGAAATAAAGCAAGTAATTAAGCTTATTAAAAAGTTGCCTTTGTACACGCAGCATATAAAAGCCATGCATATTTTGATAAAGGGTATCTGTTTGTCATTGTTGGCGATTCCTTAAGAGAAATACTCAAACATTTAAGTACAGACGTTGGCACATTGGCTTGTCACTGAAAGAGAAATACGTACACCCAAAGGCTTCATGTAGATGTTTTTCCATCAAATGGACCAAATTTCATCTCAGTCGCAATAAAATAACCAGCTATTTATAAACATTTGGAAATTCGAATTGATGGCGACCGCTTGTACTTTGTTTCCCCAGTCGATATACATTAAGGCCCAGTTGTATAAAAGTTGCTAACTGTAAACTATTTCTAACTAAAATTTAATAAGTAACTAAGGGTTAGTTATCATTTCTGTTGCATAAAAATACCTCACATGAAACCTCGAATTTGGAATAATCGTCAAAACATTGGCAACTTCGAGAAATAATAGGAAATTTTGTGTTTAGAGCGAGTTGTTGACCAACTGTTCAGAACAGTACTCTTGTTGCAAAGGAAGATGTGAAGAAATGTGGCTTCAAGCAGATCGACCATCCACCTTAAAGCCAAGATCTAGCCCCTAGTGACTATTTCCTCTTCTCAAAGTTCAAGAAGGACCTTCAAGGAAGGAAATGAAGAAGTGATGGGTGCTGTTTATGCCCATTTTGCAGACAAGATTTCGGACTATTTGGGGGGGGGGGGTTGAAATGTTAATTCTAAGATGTGAGAAGTGTATTGCAATAAAGGGTAACTATATTGAAAAGTGAAATATAGTTTTTGTCTTTATCTTACCTAGAAAATGGTTAGGCCAGAAACTTATGGACCTACTCTCGTAATTGTTTTATATTTAAGAGAGTTTCACAAAAATCTCCATTACTCACTTCAGTGCGACCATGGATCATTGCACCATTTTATTTTGCTTGATCTCGGATTTCGCCAGTAGCAATTTGTACTACTAAGACGCCCCGAGTGGCAACAGGTGAGTCTGTATGCAACTAAGTTTGAGCAATCACGTGGTCAACTGCAGCGAAAGGTGGCGGATATGTTATGGTGACTGCCTATCCTCCAGATTACATGATGTTTACTTTAGCATCCGGTAGTTACATCCAATACATATATCATCCCACAAAAATCTGCTAACAAACTATATGTATACCGGGTTTAACAATAAGGTACGACCAAACCTTCAGGACATATTCCTCATATATAGAAGAAGAAAATATGTTATATGGACATGGATGTTCTACAACTGTTCATAGTGAAGGGAATAGAACGAACCACATAAACTCTTTCTTGCATGAAATGTTCAAAATGCCCTGTTGTTTTGGGCCCGCGTGAATTCTCAGGCAACTGCTGAATCACGTGTCCAACCAACATTTTTTGACATTGTTTCGGCCGGCATTTAGGGTGTTTGTTAGGGCCTCGTGTTCTTCCAGGCTCAACAGACAAACTTGGCATGCTTTCTTAGAGAATACTCCACCTGTTCTGCTAGAAGATATGTCTTTTCCAATGCGACGAAACATGTTCTTCGTGCACGATGGAACTCCTCCTCATTTCAGTGTTAATGTCCGTCGGCTTCTAAATAACAGATACCGTGACAGATGGATAGACAGAGGTAGACCAATTCCTTGGCCTTCACTCTCTCCAGACCTAAAGCCACTACACTTTTATTTGTGGAGGCATTTGAACGAACCCCGGTACATGTTGCGCACAGTTCGTACAGTGGAAGGCTGCGAAACAATTTGCAATTCTCCAGGGATATATCATTGCGATGGCAGGTTGATGCATGTATCAATGCTAGTGGGGGGAATTTTGAACATTTCGTATAAAAAAAAGAGTTTCGTGTTGTATGCTGGTACGTTCTGTTCCTATGTGTTTCCTATGATTAATTCCTACACCCAAAACGCGGGTTCGAACCCGGCCAGGACCTATGGATTTTTTCGGGCGTAAAAATCCTAAGTATGGCTTCCTTCGGAAGGAAAGTAAAGCCGTGGGTCCCGTGTCTTACATTTGCGGCACGATAAAGAACCTCAAGCCCGAAAGAGAGGCATCTGAGCAAAATTTGTCGGCCGTTTCACGCCCTGAGTTGAATGGGACGCTGATGACCTTCGATGTTAAAGAGCGTCCATAAATAAATCAATCAATCAATCCTATGATTAATATACTATGAAGAGTTATACAAAATGAGATCTAACGTGTAAATAAAGCGTTTCCGGACCATGTCCATATAACATATTCGGGATTGTGTACTGCAAGTTGGCCGTACCTTATTGTTTCTCCCGGTAGTTGCAAATTCTTCACCACAGACTTGTACGGATATAAATTTTGTTTATTAGTATAAGCGATAGCACTGTGATGATGCATTTCCGTTGCTGAAACGCATCAGTCGAAAATAATTAGTATTAATTATCCATTCTGGGCAACAGAAATCATTGTAACGTAAGAAATAAACCTAACGGGTCTGATGAGAGCATTAGTTACTATGTATCTACACCAATAAGTATAATTTACTAGCTGTTTATATAGTATGAAAACAAGTTTTATGTGATCACCTATCAACAAAATAATTAGAACTATAACATACATAAGATTTAAATAATAATTTCTGTTATTGTTTTATGACTTTTTGAACTCTTAAAGACCAGTTTGCTCAAAATATTCTTTGGCGTATGCCTACATGCTTAAGGTTCAAGGATTACACATTTCACTTATTCTATTTAACAAAATTTAAATATGTTTTCCTAACAATGAGCTTTCTTTCATGCAAGATCTGTGTTAACACATACTAATAAATGCTTTACATATAGGTTATTAATTTTCGGTACTTCAATTGATGTTAAAAGTTTTTCACCGGAAAATTATTTTAGCTGGAGGCCATTGTCTCTTGGTGGAAGCCAAAACTAAATTACTTTTAGTGAAGCTAAAGAAAGAATTGCTTATATTGGCAGCCCTGGGTTTCTGGAGTAAGCCAGAAATAAATGGCTACCTCACAATGTATTACTGTGAGCTTTTGTTTGAAGTAATCTGTTTGTCTTTTGTTTTAGGTTCACCACCAGAGGATGCTCTGTATGAAGTGTTAAAAAAAGAAGCTACGCCCACAACATTCCGAATCGTTGAGAGATTGGGAGAACAGCACACGTGCATTAGTGTGTGAGCGCCATTGCACAGAATATCATTTCATAAAGACAAGAGAATATTAAAGCGAGACCGACGTGATAGTGCGGCAGTGTGCAACAGTAATCGAATTAGTTGTGAAATTCTTGTTGGGTTACTCTTAAGAAATCTCTTTGACACGTAAAAAGCGAAAAGTGAACTGTTTTAAATATGTCAAAACAGCAACTTTTGGCTTATTTCCATTATTGTGTAAGTGATGCATCAGTGTTTTAAGTTTCGGTGACAAAGAAAGAACAGAAAATAATAAATGAAATTTCTGCATCATTCACAAGTTTATAACAGTTCTGTTAGAGCGTACCTGTTTTTAAACGGTGTAAATTCCACACATATTATCCAGTTTTCAGTGAAGAATTAGACACTGCTCGAATAATAAGTTTAGTGCATTTAACAAGTGTTTCTCAACCACTCATGTGTAATAGATCATTAAAATGTGACTTTGCACTCTAAGATGTAGGGGAAATGAAGTGCTAAGGAAGCCTGTATGTTCACTGACAAATCTAAATCATATTAATTTACTAAGGATTTGTATGAGGGAAAGTAACCTTACAAAGTAAGCAAAAATTGTTTAGAACGCTAAGTAAATATGTAGATAGCTACACATGGGCTATTGCAAAGCCCTGAGAGAAATAAACACCTGACATTTTTTTTTAGATTAAAATGCTTACAGTTTGCCTGAGAACATGGCGGTTACATGAAGCAAAGTTAGAAGAGTGATTTGTCAGCATGAAACACCACGTCTCTTTTTGTCATCGTCCAGGCGTCACTGACGTAAAGGGCATTACTTCAGCTGTAAGCAGAGGTAGGTACATTATGGCGGCCGGACAGTAGCATGGACACAGGAGGCAACCAGAGTGATGAGGTGGCGCAGTCGGTGCGCACTCCAGCTCTCGATGCCATCCAACCTTTGGCGGTGGCAACTGCAGTGCTGTTAGTGTTTGTGCTACTTCCCATGATACTGTGTGGCAACTCGCTCATTCTTACGGCTGTGTACCGCTTCAAGAGACTGCGCACTCCCAGCAACTACCTTCTGGCTTCTCTGGCAGCCTCCGACCTTGGCGCAGGACTGCTGCTGCCCGTCGGTCTTTACCTCGAGCTGACGGCAACCACCAGCTCGAACCATCACCATCACCAAGGCACGGCACTCTGCTTGCTTCCATATTGTCTCGTCATCTCCCTCTGCAGCGCGTCAGTCATTGTTATGGCTGCGATAGCTGTCGACAGGTACGTTCAACACTTTTTGTCAATAAATAGAACTAAAATATACGAGAGCTGTCTGAAAAGTCCTCGGCTTGGGAGAATGAACATTATCTTTATATTTCAATATATTCTCCCTTAAGGTCAATATCCCCAGCGAATCGCCTAAAACTTGCGCTGCAAATATTTGTGTAATTGGGATATGCTATTGATGTGCTGCTTTCAGAGAATTGAAGTTTAGATAAGGTCTCATAATTGCAAATCATGCACAGATATTAATAATTATTAGAATGTGCATTTCTTGAATAAGGTTACATTTTTAAATGGAACAATGCCAATTGACACCAAGTATAAAACCAGAGGAAATTAGAATGTCAATTGTGTTTTTTGCAGGATTGTAATACAAGTGGTTTACGAGCTATAGTAATACGAGGTGGTATCCAGAATATTCGGGACTGGTGCTGCTATCTGGTCAAAAACTTACTTTGAGACTAATGACCGCCGTCACCCTCGAAGTAGTTCCCTTCCACACGCATACACCGGTCCCAGCTATTCTGCATTTTCCAAGTGCATCTTGGAAGTCTGTTCTTTGAGGGTGTTTAGCATAGACAGCTTTTCTTCTTGAATCCTCTCAATTGTGTCCAAATGACGTCCGCTTAACTTGATTTTCAGTTTGGGGAATAGAGCAAAGTCGCAGGGCGCCAAATAAGCGAGTACGGTGCGTGGGTAACAACCTTCATGTTGTTTTTCGTCAAAAAGCTCCTGGTGAACAAGGAGTTGTGATAGAGCGCATTATCGTGATGCAATAGCCAGTTTCCTTGTCGCCAAAGCTCGGGACGTCGTCTCCGCACATTTTCACGGAGCCGTCGCAAAAAGTCGCAGAGTACGTGGAATTCACTATTTGATTTGGGGGACGAATTCTTTGTGCACAATCCCCTTGGTATCAAAGAAAACGAGGAGCATGCTCTTGACTTTGCTCTTGACTTGTCTCACTTATTTTGGTCTTGGTGAGTTCGGACTCTTTCACTAGGAGGATTGTTGTTTAGTCTCAGGGTCGTGAGCGTGCATCCAGTTCTCGTCGTCGGTGATGACCCTGGAAAAGGTTGGGTCATCGGATACGGCCTGACGAAGCTCCGTGCAAACTTCAACACGCTGCGCCTTCTGATTAGCAGTCAGAACCTTGGCACAAATTTTGCGGCGACAGGATGTATGCCCAATTCATCAGTTTAAGTTCGTTGGCGTGTCCCATGACCAATTTCCACTTCATAAGCAAGGTCTTTATTGGTTCGACGTCGATGCTCACGAACGAGTGTTCAACTTTGGCAACAATGTCAGGCGTTGTGCAGCTGACGACCTACCGGTGTGAGCATCGTCTTCAATAGCTGTACGGCCGGCCCTGAATCGAGCATGCCCCTCAAACACATGTGTACGACTCATGCTTTGTCCCCAAATACTTGTTGAATCATTGCGAGGGTCTCCGTAGCATTTTTCCCGAGATTTGCACAGAATTTGATGCACGCACTCTGTTCTAATCTTGGATTCATCGTAAATCGCCACTCACTACACACAGAGTATCATGAAAAGCACTATAGAATCTCAACACAACTGCCCAGCTGCATGAAACTTTAAACACTCACTCATCAGATGTGCTAGTGTTGCTACCTAGTGGTACAAAATCTACTGCAACTACTGTCGAGATGGCAGCACCAGGCCCGAATATTGTGAATACCACTTCGTATGAACATTTTAAATATCTATAATTGTCTGCCCCATTTAACTGCTTGGTTACAAACTATCGATTAACCTTAAAGCTCAATACATCCGGTGTGGGGAAGGGGACATTATTTAGATATCTGTAGCAAAAAAGAAAGAATTGGTCTCGCATGGTTCAGATTAAGGGCTTGGAAAGGAAACAAAATAGTTAATGTTCTCGGGGAAAGAATTTGCCCATTGCCATTTTGCTCAGAGGCCTCTTCTTTCAGGCTTGAGGTTCTTTATCGTGCCGTAAATATACGACACGGGACCCACGGCTTTACTTCTCCTCCGAAGGAAGCCATACTTACGATTTTTACGCCCGAAAAAATCCATCGACCCTGGCCGGGTTTGAACCCGCCACCTTGGGTTTAAAAGGCAAGTATGATTACCACTACACCACCAGGACCGACTCAGCCAAACAAGAAGATCATGGCCGCAACCTTTGGCACGGTGAAGGAATACCCTTCATTGACTTCAAGGAGAGGAACACCATAGTAAATGGGCAGTACTGCACAGACTGCGTGCCTACATAAATAATAATAATAATAATAATAATAATAATAATAATAATAATAATAATAATAATGGATGTTTTATTGTATCAGTTTGAAAGCACATTCAACTGTCAACACACAACTGTCTATGGGTCTTACAGCCGTACATAGTAATATTGTCCTTATAACAATCAAAATGACCATACACACAAACATAAATACATACACACATACCTACCTACATACAGATCTACATTCATATATGCAAACACATCGATATACTTACGTTTTCTATTGATAATTTTATATACAAATACATAAATATGAATGGACCCCTTGCTCTTGAGCCCCCCTTCTATATATTCACACCCACTCTCCTACTCCCCCCCCTCTTCACTATAGCCTTTAACCTTAGAAATATTCCCAAAATACATGAGTATCTTGCATGCACCAACACTTCCCTGAAAATGATCAAAGAGAAAAGGCGAGGAAACCTGGGTGATGGTGTACGTCTTCTTCATGACAACGCCTGTGCACACAGCTCTTGTTGCAAAGGAAGTTGTGAAGAAAGGTGGCTTCAAGGAGATCGACCATCCACTCTACAGCCCATATCTAGCCCCCAGTGACTATTTCCTCTTCTCAAAATTCAAGGAGGACCTTCGAGGAAGGAAATTTAAGTGTAACGAAGAAGTGATGGATGCTGTTTATGCCCATTTTGCAGACAGGACTTCTAACTATTTGGGGGGGGGTGAAATGTTAATTCAAAGAGGTGAGAAGTGTATTGCAATAAAGAGTAACTATATTGAAAAGTGAAATATAGTTTTTGTCTTTATCATACCTAGAAAATAGTTAGGCCCGAAACTTCTGATAGCAAAGGGCTAACCCTTTACGGACGCTTTAGCAGAATCAATTTGATGTGAATGTTCCTATAGATGCCTATGTCAACTTACCGTCTGGATAAAGCAAAGCTTGTCGGTTTGTAAAGTTTGAGAGTCAGGTCTAACAGGACTTACTGGAGTGGAAACCAGTGCAATTCTAGTGGAAATATTTACTTTTCTGTTTACTCGGAGTCTCGCAGAATAGACGTATACGGCACAACTCGCAAACAGCAATCAACAGAGTTGGGATAAATGTCTGTTAAAGAAACTTTTTCTTTATGATTTTGTATGACTCATACCCGAGATACTAGAACACCGAATTTTATTCTCTGTTCAACTTGAAGCAACTTCCCTACAACGACAATGCAATGTTGAATATCCATTACATCAACACATTACATCGCCGGTGGGGTGTAAAGGCTGAACTGCCCTTAGGTATAATAAATGTGCACCTTAGCAGGCAACGTCTGTGACCTGATAGCTACCTCAAGTGTTAGAAAACACATTATATATTATTGCAACGGTTATAGAGCTTTACATTTTATATATGCGGCGATAAGTTAAATTTCCCTGCAGCTTTAACTTTTTCAATAGCCTTATTATTACTCCTTAAAAGGATTTTATCATATTTCATAGGATGAAGTTCCCGGCCAGGATCGATGGATTTTTTCGGGCGTAAAAATCCTAAGTATGGCTTACTTCGGAAGGGAAGTAAAGCCATGGGTCCCGTGTCGTACATTTACGGTACAAAAAAGAACCTCAAGATTGAAAAAAGAGGCCTCTTAGTAAAATTTGTCTGAGAAAGTTTTAGATGACAATACGCATAGTACACAATAATCTCGAAAAGTTTGTGCTTCTGTGCGAGACCGCATATAAATTACACGAATGGATTTTAAAGTTAATGAGAGGAAAGTTTGCATTTTTTACCCCACCGAGGCCCGGTTTCATTTTTTTGGGGGGGGGGAGGGTATGTCAATCCCTAAAACAAGTCCATATGCAGAACTGAAAAAAATGAGTCTATTTACAACTAAACGGCAAAGATCCGCCATTAGGAGCGCGGGAATAACGGTGAGACCAGTTAATACTGACGGGAAAGAGTACTTTTGTACATACGAGAATAGGTCCATAAGTTTCCGGAAATTTTCTAGGTATGATAAAGACAAAAACTATATTTCACACTTCAATATAACTACCCTTATTGCAACACACTTTTCACATCTTTGAATTAATATTGCAGCTGTAACTTCCCCTCCGCTGTGTTCAGTTCTTCAGATATAGTTGCCTAAAGAAGGCTATGTGTAGAAGATTTGTGTTATGTTTAAAATGAAGTATTGACCTGCTATTAAGTTCGTGCAGGTAGGCCCTTGGAAGTGCTCACTCCTGAAAACATCGTTCTTGTGGAAGGAGAAATTATGGAAGATCGGCGGCTCAAAGTTACAGAAACAGCAGCAAGGTTGGGCCTTTCTAAAACAACAGTCATTCGAATTATTCATGGACGTTTAAACATGAATAAGGTTAGTGAAAGATGGGTGTCTAGACTTCTTTCCTCTGTCCAAAAGCAGCAACCAGTCACCTATTGTCAAGCATTTTTGCAGCTCTACCGTGACAACGAGAGAGAAGTTCTGCAAATCATTGTTACAGGAATGAAACTATGATCCTCTACTATGATCGCTTGTCCAAAAAAGAATCAATGGAGTGGCAGGCGTATACCTGGCGAAGCACCGCCTCTAAAGGTCAAGGTCACTCAGTCAACCAAACAGATCATGGCCAAAATCTTTTGGGACTGTGAAGGAATACTCTTCATTGACTTCAAGGAGAGGAACACCACAGTAAATGGAGAGTATTATGCTGGCCTACTGCACAGAGTACGTGCTTCCATCAAACAGAAAAGACGAGGTGGTGTGCGCCTTCTTCACGACAACGTGCCTGTGCGCACAGCTCTTGTTGCAAAGGAAATTATGAAGAAATGCGGCTTCAAGGAGATCGATTATCCATTCTACAGCCCAGATATAGCTTTCAGTGACTATTTCCTCTTCTCTAAACTCAAGAAGGGGCCTTCGAGGAAGGAAACTTAATAGAAGTCATAGATGTTGTTTGTGCCCATTTTGCAGACAGGACTTCTGACTATTTGGGGGGGGGGGTTGAACTGCTAATTCAAAGCTGTGAGAAGTGTATTGCAATAAAGGGTAACTACATTGAAAGATGAAATACAGTTTTTGTTATTATCATACCTAGAAAATGGTTATGCCGGAAACTTAGGCACCTACCCTCGTATCTTGAAAGGGCGTTATAAATACAGTATGAACAGTATTATTGAAATACCATCTAGTTAAGCATTCTAATTGTTCTTTTTAAGTGTTTCTATTCATCTGGAAGACTTGTGAAAGAAAGAGCCCAAACCAGTTAATGTTTGCATTGAAGAATCTACAATCCTACAAACTTGTGAGAAACTGAAACAGATAAAATTTAATTTATGAATGAAAGAGTGCACAAATATTGCTTAAGTATATGTGTTAAGTCGAAATGAATAGTTCTATATGACATAAAGAATCTTCCATCGTGAATAATTAAATTTACTTCTCTGTGCTGATATGTTATCTGTTACAATGTGACAAACTTCCTCTTAAAACTATAAATTTGTCCGATTAATATAATTTTTAAATATTTAAATATCGCTGATTAGAAAACCGATGAACAAAGTAATGATTTTGGGCGAGCACTCTGTACTGTCCCATAATTCTAATGTCTGCTATCAGTGCATGAATTAACTTGACACTTGCTTTCAACCCGTATTCAAATTTATGGGCGGTTCTGATAATATAATTATAAAATCGCACATTAACATTAATTGTTTGTTAAAATGTTTAAGCTAAACTACATAACAATTTTTTAAACCACTAAGGTACCAACTGTCACAAATTTACTGGCTCTAAGGCTGGACAGATCAATTACAGTGAAGTTTTCTGGTAGCGTCAACTCTAAGCAAGTTATAACTACATTTTAAACAGTGCCTTTGGCTATTTAGAAATTCCTCGCTCTACATCACAATTTACATGATATCCTTGTCCCTCCTCGTGGTAAGTTAGGCATGATGGGAAGAACTACGTCATATTGCTGAGTTAACGCACGCATTTTGGTAAAGTGCAAATGGGCGGTCGATTCCATCCGCTGCCCAAGCTTGTGAGAACGAATGGTGTCTAAAGCTATTTACTGCCCAAAAATGTTTTTAAACTTTTAATTTTAATATAACTACAGTATATCTAGATATATCTAGGTATACCTAGATATACTGTATATATATATAAGGTGTTAAGTTATGGGCCTGACCAAGAGAACACATGCTTTAAGAGAAATGCTTTTTATTTTTCAATACAGTGACCTTGTAAGTCAATATATTTCCAACTTGTTGATAATCGCAGTACAATAGAATTTGTCCAACTGTGAAAAATTAGCGTCTGTCTCAGTCTCAATCTCATCATTTGATGTGAATCTTCGTCCAACCGATCTTTCTTTCAGATTTGGGAACAAAAATTAACCGCTGAGAGCCAAATCCGGCGAATATGGTGGATGCGGAAGCACTAGGACGCGAAAGTCATGCAGTTTTGCAGAAATAATCCCCAGACATGTGTGAAGGCGCATTAGCATGATGAAAAGGAGCTTTCTTTTTAGCAAGGTGTCAACGTTTAGCCCGAATAGCATCCTTCACTTGGTCCGGTAGTGAAGCGGAATACTCCCCGGTGATAGTTCTGCCCTTCTGCAGGTAGTCTACGAGCACCACACCATGAAAATCCCAGAAAACCGTAGCCACGACTTTTACTGCAGATGGAACCGTTTTTACTTTCTTTGATGCACTTGCACCTGTTGCCACACTCACTGTTTAGGCAGCTCCTTTGTCTGCTGCGTGCAATGATGAATCCATGTTTCATTTATTG
Organism: Metallyticus violacea; assembly: GCA_030762175.1. NCBI lineage: Eukaryota > Metazoa > Arthropoda > Insecta > Mantodea > Metallyticidae > Metallyticus > Metallyticus violacea. The sequence goes on from CM060832.1 coordinate 140,455,357, forward strand.
TTATGAAACGTCAGAGAAACTTACAGGAATTGCTTTAAACAAGTCTAAACTCTTGCGAAATGCCCATTCGAATGCGTTTTTGGTTCATTATTAACAAAGGCGGCACCCATTGAGCAGAAAGTTTTTTCATACCCAAAACCTAGTGCAAAATGAGGTGGACATGGCCTATCCACAATCTCGACGGTCATACAGTTTTAGGAAGCCCTGAGCGCTCATCATCTGGAATGGATGTAAGACCTCGTTTAAGTTCAGCAGCTCACTTTTTAACCGTCGAAAACGAAAGGGAAGAATCTTTTTGTATTTATGTTTAGGTTAAGCCCTTCAAAACGAAGCACTTTATCACAGTTCATATTTCAGTTTTATCCATTTTGTAGAAAATTTTAACATAGTTTGTTTAAATGGTCGTCACAAACAAGTGACTACACTTACGCGTCTGAAACGTTAAACTGCGTCATCTAATGGAAGATACTTAACAACTTTATTCAGTAATACTACGAGTGCTGATAATCGTTCGATAATTTAATTGGGGTTAACGAACGTTTGTCATGATATTTATTTCAAGACCTTCGAACTATTTATTAGCAGAAACTTAATGAAATTGTTAGTCTCACGTTTTTTTTTATAAACCATTATGTTCTCTGGAGGTTGTGAATTTTATTGACTAATATTCGACTAAATATTTCAACATAACTTAGGCTGTATCATGTGTTTCCCAAGGACAACAAGCATGAGTTTGAAAACTGAATTAAATTACCTAAGAAAAATTATAAGCAAGATGGGGATTCGGTTAGATAGTAGCAATAGGAGAACAATGCCTTTCTTCTTCTTTTTATTTTTACTTTTATGGTGAACAGGAAAAGGCATGCGAACACGCCTCCTAGATCCTTAATAGAATCAAATCAGAGATTATAGAAATAAAAAAATGAACGTAGGGGGAAAAAATCTTTCAATAATTAGTTTTTAAGTACCATACTTTAAAACTACAGATTAAGTTCCATTCTAATTGGTGAATAAGACATCAGTATACACTTATCTTAGTAGTTTGGCCTCTTTACGACATCTCCAAGGCAGGCCGATAACTTTTAGAACAGCCCTCGTACTGCGCTCCTATTTGACACTAGTACAGTTTTGTAGGTAAGCAGTAAACAGTGTGAATTACCACGGGTCGCAAGTTCTTTAGCCGCAAAACTACGATTCTGGATAACTATAAACGATGCCTTTGCTTCGATAGAAATGTAAGGTAGATTGTATAATGAAATATCATTTGGAACAACACATGAAATGCACTTCATAACAAAAATAAAGAGCTACTTTGAATTAAAAATGAGATGTATACGGTGCCAAAAATATATATACACACTTTCACAGTAGATATCAGAACAAAACCGCCGTTGGACTTCTACCTATGGGGAACTCTTAAGGATGCTGTATACCGTAGAAAACCAGCTGCACTGACAGCACTTCGGGAAGAAATTGAAACGGCATGTGCTGTAATCGCTGAGGACACTTTCGCAAATGTTACTCAATCAGTAGTTCAACGTACTCAGAAGTATATCGACGCCGGTAGTGGGTATTTTGAGCAACTGTTGTAACTGTAAAAGTCTAAGATGAGTAGAGCTCATCATTTTCTGTTTGTGTGAATTCAGTTTTGTTATGTTAACACAGTTTTTTTCTTTGCTTGAAGTTTGTATACATTTTTGACACCCTCTGTATATTCCTTTTCTCTATAAGTACTATGATTGTCAAGTTCCTGACGAATAAGGGATATCTTGTTTGCTACGAACAAAATGTAGAGTCCATTAGATTAGGGGTTGCTTCTTCCCATGTGTGAATTGCTGTGGATGAAGTAACTCATTGATGTTTTGGGTCGGTATATTGCAAGCTTGGTGATGAAATAATTACGTCATTGCCAGCACAGTTCTAGAACACATACAACACGCAACAATTGCCCAGCTCGTTAATGACAGGCTAAAAGTGTCTTTGTGGTCTTGGAGTGTACTTGTTACATACTGAAGGTTGCAGCTGAGGTTTTATCTGCAGAAGACACTACTACCAGTCATATGTATATCACTAAGCATGCACAGGACATGTCGAGAGATTGTTTTCACTATATAACCGCATACTTTCGACCGCCTCCTGTAAATATCTTGTTTCATGTAATAATTGACTTTAGGCTTGCATTTAAAGCTAAGGTAACTTGTCTAAAATTGTGTTTCTGTTGCAGGTTTACATCTCTGGCACAGCCACTCCGTTACAACAACCTGATAACTCACACATCTGTAGAGCGGTACATCGCTGCGTTTTGGTTCTACTCCGCCTTGGTGGGGTTCTCACCGCTTGCTTACATGCTCTCAGCAGCCCATCCTGAAGGTCCTTGTTCATTTGTAACAGTGGTCGCGAGTCCAGTGCAACTGTTTCTGTTCTGTTCCGTGTACGGTCCTAGTGCCCTCATTCTCTTAATATGCTACTGTTACATTTACGTAGTGGCTCGTTACCACGCGAGGGCGATATACTCCGTAGAGCTGTCTCTAAGGCAACATCAAGACACTTCGCATTGTCGATACGGTCAGACTCTCGCCATTACCGTAGGCCTCTTTCTCTGCCTCTGGATGCCATTTCAGGTAATACTAAGCATTTCTTCATTATTATTATCATCATCATGCAGGGAATGTACATTTAACATCTAGTCATGCCGATATACCGGAATAAAATGTACGCAATCGGCCAAGAGCCTTATATATGTGTACAGGAATTTTATGCTCTAATAATCCCTTTAATATGTATGCATAGAAAACTTTCTTATAAATATGTCCATATAAAAAGTATTAAGACATGATAATGACATAAAATAAAAATTTAACGCAATGTCTCCGTGAACAGAAATATTGTGAAAACTATATGAATTATTTAACTCCTCAAAATTCATCTTTAATGTTAAAGAGTTAGGATATATTTTCCTTAGAAATTAAAAAAAAAAAACAGCACACAATATAAATGATATTCCCATTTTTAGTTCTACATTAACTCAATTTCTTTTCTGTTGCAGTTTACGACCACCTTAAGTCTTCTATTGTTTCTTAAGATATTCATATAGTGTGAACTACCAGTTTTCAAGACTCGCTTGATGGCACATATTATTTGGAAATATAGAGATAAAATAAATAAAATAATAATATATACATGTAAAACAAGTAAATATGCAAACTACTAAAATATTTATGCTTATTAACAAAACAGGTAAAATGTGCAACATAAAATATTGCTTAAACAGTTGGAAATTTTATAATTAACGCACGTACCAAGTGAACATATATTATCAGAGCAGAGAAGGAATGTCCACTTCCATTAAAATCCTGTCCATAGTTATAAGTTATTGTAATAAGGCAAACTAAATGAGGTGTAACTGCATGTTTACTCTATCAATGGTGTTTCTGTGTACTTTAATTAAATTAGGGAATCTGGACAGGATTGGACTGGACGGAGCGGACGACACTTCGACACTTCAGCCTAGCTCACGGCTTGCCGTTAATGCCTACGCCCCCACGGAGCACCTCCGGGAGGAAGGGATGAGGTAAGGAAGACATCCGGCACCCAGGATCTACTGAATGACTCTACACGGAGGCACACGGGAGTCTATAACATGTTTTCAGATAAAACACCCCGACACCGGCGGAAGATTTCTCCCCCATGAAGTACGAGCCCAAATCATAAATCACCATTACACCGACAAACCCACCTCGCCCTGGCATTTTCGAACTTGTAACAGAACCAGCGGAATGAAATGATATGAAATATCATGAAATTCATCTCAGTATTCGCCTAAATGACCAGGGGAAGCCACGAAAAAATGACTGGCCCAACTGGAATTGAACTCGTGAGCTTCTGAATGAGAATGCCTACAGGGTTAACACACGTTAACTCTGCACTCAGCGGCTTCTCTACTACCTGCTCGGACGACAGATGCATTCTAGCGATCTATTTGGATACCTATTATCTTAAAAATAGCTATCGGTCCTGGTGGTCTAGTGGTAACCATGCTCGCTTTGTGTGGGTTCAATCTCGGCCAGGGATGTTTGACTTCCTTCAGGAGGGAAGTAAAGTCGTGGGTCCCGGTCAAGCCATGGGTCAAGGTCTTTCAAGACGATAAATGAATGAAGTGACACAAACCCGGGCCGCCAAGCGAATACGCTAGCATCTGGCGAGAGGATTTTAACACAAAGTGTCATAAAATTTATTCGTATATTATGCGCGCAACATCCAAAGTGAATTACAACCATTTAAGACCTTTTAAAAAGAGAAATCTTGGAAATGTGCGTGTGTGTGTGCGCGCGCGCGCGATTTGCTAAAAGACTTTAGCAACATTTAAGAGAAAGTAGATATAGTTTCGCTCTTTTATTACAAACTGAGTTTAATAACACATGTTGTGTTTCAACTGATTCCAAATTGAGGTGTGCACTTATATAAGATGCTAAAATTACATACAGTAATTTACCTATAAACATTTAAACGTGAAAAAGAACTATTTGTAGTTATGATTTCAAGGCTTTCTGCAAAATAATTCCATCCAATTATAAACTTGTCTAAAATAAACAAATTTTACATTCTACATTTAAATACACCTCGTTGCAGGTAAAATTATATGATGCAATTAAACAGATAACACTGTTATCTGAAACTCATTTTTTTACAACATTAAAGACTCATAACTTCAAAAGTGAAATGGCAAGATTTCTCCCGAAAAAGCTTGAATTACTTTTATTTTTGATTGATTTATTTACGGACGCTCTTTAACAGCTCAGGTCATCAGGTCCCATTCAATTCAGGGCGTGAAACGGCCTACAAATTTTGCTCAGAGGCCTCTTCTTTCAGGCTTGAGGGTCTTTACCGTGCGTAAATGTACGACACGGGACCCACGGCTTTATTTCCCTTCCGAAGGAAGTCATACTTTGGATTTTTACGCCCGAAAAAATCCATCGGTCCTGGCCGGGTTCGAACCCGCGTTCTTGGGTGCCGGCACCACCAGGACCGACTTGAATTACTACATTTGTACAATTTATACATTATAAATACATAACAAATTCTGAAAAAGTTCATAACAAACGTGGGTAACAAAAATCGTTAAATTTCTAAAGAAAGCCGAAATAAAGCCCCATTTCCCGGAAACTTCTTAGCTACGTCCTGTTACTGGAGCAGCTTAGAGGAGAAATACTTGTTTTCCAATGAAAATTAGCTTAAAAGTCACACAATCGCGATCGCGTAAGAAGACGAAGGAAAGGGATGAGCACTAAATGTCGATTGAAGTGTGGTCTATTAATGCAACAACGACAGAGTCATATTACAAAAAAAAGCAGAAAGAACGTATTTTCAAAAATATGTTATTCAGGCGCGATTGTTAATTGCTATTAAACAGTTCTTCACTTATATAATTGAATTAAATAAGGATTTGTTGGAGAAATGGTCCAATTGTGACAACTATAATAAGTAAAAGTATTTATTCGATAAAAAAAATACAGATTTTTACTATTTTATCTGTTGGTATTGTAAATGCATTAACTATGGTGAGTTAACCAATATAGCACACGGAAATGTGTACTTTTGGACATATAGTCTGCCGAAGACAGGTTGTATTAATGTATGTATTGTTCCGAACTAGCTCTTTCCACTCTAAAACAATTAAATGTTGACTGTTCCAGACTTGCATGCTGGTGGATGTTTTCCAAGGCACTCGGATCTTGAAGGAATGGACGTCTATCTACTTAGCCCTGCCCATATTTGCTAACAGTGCTGTAAATCCCTGGGTATATGGGTATCGCAACTCCGAAGTGCGTTCATCAGTGCAGAGAGTGTTGGAGGAACTACTTACTAGAATGGGATTCGCTCCTTCGCACTATGGTTGTCCGGAGTTACTTGCAACTGCCACCAACGCAGATCAGGCCGAAATGAACAGTTTCGCATCACATGTTCGTCTGTGCGCTGTTTCTCCCAACCGCACAACGTTACTGCTGCTTCCTACATCCCGTGGCCAAGACGTTACAGCAGAAGGCAGCACGGGAACAACCACCGTCAAGGAGACAGTTGTACAACTAGAATTACCGGAAATTCGGGTTAGCACTTCCGAAGACAAGACTGGGACCTGATCATCTGTCTGCTACTACAGAATTGACTGTCAATATTTTAAGCAAATAAGCTGCAGACTGTAAAAATGACAACTGTATATATTTGACATTTTAAAATACATCCAGTGTCTTCCCAATTAAATTAACTGAAAGTAATTTTAACAGTTACTTAGCATTATGGAAAATGTAAATGCTATCCATATATGAAAAGTGATATTAGAACTAGTCTTATTTTTTGATAAGAAATTATCATGAACAGAGTGTTCCATTCGGTATTTTATCGCTGCATGGTACTAGCTTTCTCAGTAGCTACAAGCGAGTAGCTTTCAACCCAGCCCACAATTTACGTGTAAGAAAATACAATGTATTTCCTCAATTTGGAAAGTAGCTGATAAGGTGTCAACCTAGGCATTTTGGTATAACTTTCTGTAGGTACGCTTTGAGAAATTCATGCTATCTGTGATGAATAGCCTTAATATATTGAATGTATACCCATAACATGCCTAAGACCACCAACTACAGTTTAAACGATATGACGCATTGTTACACTTGTAATAAAACGTTTATTGCAACCGATATAGAAGGAAAAAGTTAAATGCCGGTTTCCAACCGAAAGGCAATAAACCTTGGGTGGGAAACACATACAAAAAATGTATACACACTTCAAGCAAATAAAAAACTGTGTTAACATAACAAAACTGAATTCACACAAACAGAAAATGATGAGCACTGATCATCTTACACTTTTACAGTTACAACAGTTGCTCAAATAGCCCACCATCGGCGTCGATACACTTTTGAGTACGTTGAACTGCTGATTGAGCAACGTTTTCGAAAGTGTCCTCTGCGAATGCCGTTTCAATTTCTTACCGAAGTGCTGCCCTACCTGGTTTTCTACAGTATACGGTACCATGAGTGTCAAATTTGTCTCGATGAATGCAATTGTTACTCCCGTTGATGGTTCTGTTCTGTACACACGTCTCCATTGCCTTTGAACTTCAACAACATTCTCGGTTTTCCAGTATCACTTCATAATTGCTTTTCGTTGTTCAAACGATAATCTTGTCTCCATTTTGTTGTAGCAACACTATCATAATGTATGTAAGTCACATCTGTTTACAGAATATCATACTACACATTACTGTTGTTTTTCGGTCCGATTTTGAAATATATTAAATGGATGTCTACTATAAAAATTTGTATACTTTTTGGGGGGCTACCCTCGGAATTCCGAAAGTGTGAAAAGAGTTGGTTGCATAGAAAAGTCAGTATAGCGTGTATACAAAGTCTGTGAAACATTTCATTCAGCTATATTTTCCAAACAAAACATTTTAATAAATGCTGAAATTTCACTATATAAAAGATAAACTCACCAAATTTTGATATTTAACGCCATCTAATGCCAGCTACCGTTTTAGTTTAGCTGGCAGCCACCGGAAGCGCCATGGCAATAATTCAGAATAACAAAGCGCCAAAACTTACTACAAAATGGTACAGCTAACACAAAGCGAGAAGGCCTTTTGTGTTCTTCTTTTGGCTCGTTCTGATTCTGTTGCGAATGTGCAAAAAGCATATCAAAAGGAAGGTTTATAACAGCAAAAAGAAACGATACAGACATTTTCAAGAGACTGTAGTTTATGTTACGGGGCAGCCTTGTGTGTCAGAAGAGAAGATCGAAGAGGTTAATGAGGCTTTCGTAAACAGTCCTATGAAGTCCACGTGAAAAGCAAACCAAGAGCTTTACATTCCGCAGGCAACGGTGTGGAAACTCCTTCGCAAACGTTTACAGACTACATTGTGGGATGATGATCACGTATGCATGCTGGCCACCGAGGTCACCCGACGTACCCCATGCGACTTCTTCTTGTGGGATTATGTGAAGGACAGGGTCTACAGCTATCATACAGGGGGCAGAAGATTTCCACAATAGACGGGCCTACAGCTATCATTGAGCATTATTTTACCAGTTCTCCTTTAGAGAAATGATTAAATGAACAAACTGTATATTATGCAGGCACGTAACAAATGCTGACAAAGTGTGGAGACGGTTTCGCCTTGGTGATGCGACATTTTTCGCTGGCTTTGTCCCTTGGTGGCTCATAAATTCTGAATTCACTATTATTATCCATAAAATGACTTTGACGGTTGGAATAAGGCACAAAAAAGTTTAGTAGATAATATAAGACACACTGCTTTCTTTATATTATTTAGCAACAAAAAGTACTTCTGCACCCCCTCGTTACTGAACGAAGGTATTTTCCAATTATTATTTGCTGTTTTACTGCAGACCACCTCTTCCAGTGCAAAATCAATATATAAGTTTTGAATAGTCCTGGTGAATGAGCAAAGACACGGGTGATTTCTGTTCATTTTATCTTTATGCGTTTATGGAAATCAGGTTAGTATCTCTCTTACTTCCTTAAGGACGGTTTATTGCACAGCTGTACCGCTCTCATCTTTCTCGCTTGCAATTGTTTGTTACGCCCATGCAGCTGAGAAATTACTCCCACTATGCACAAGTTCCTAGAATTGTCTCGAGCAAATCGATTCAAGATCATTCGCCAGGACTATTCAAAACTACAGTATTTTGTGTGTCTTTCTTCTGCACCAATGCCGCGTTAACGCTTTTGGAGAATAGGTTTCCCCGCTTTGGATAATACCATCCAAAGTTACTTAAATAACTTTACTTCTAACCTCTCATTCCTTAGTACTGATTCCGTTAACCTTACAATCTACGAAAATTAGTTTTAAATAATTTTTTATTTCACAGTAAATAAATATACTAAGAAAGCTTCTTCTTACATTAAAGGTTTGAATACTAGAAAGCGCGGCTTAACTAATAGATGTAATTGATGTCACAGAGAGCGCCAGTACCGTGCGGCGATTAACTGAATCACTCTGTAAGAGTACATACGCTTGAAAGTAAAGGCTGAGTTTGCAGATGTAACGCAATTTCATCGTGTGCACTAGGCTTAAAATAAATTACTTGTTCGATTTACCAGATGAATGTCATTACACATCTTAAAAACATTTTAGTACATGCCTAGGATCACTTTAATTTATGTATAGAAGGGTTCACTACTCTGTTTTGAGATAAATGCATTTGTTCCGTCAGTTAGGAAATCGTTCATTCAAAATACTACTAGTACTACCCTGTTAAAACTTTGAACTTATAAAAACAATCTAATATAAAATGGGAAAAAATGAAATTCAACGAAAAAATGTGAATGAATCCTTGTTCATATAATAGTTATTCACTATACCCAATCCTTTTCAGCTTTCGCAGGCCTTTGGTATGATGAAGGAAAGAAGTATACAAGTTAATAATAACTAGGTTGAGCTAAGTTCTCTCTCATTATATGTGAGAAAATATTACCATCCAATAACTTACGAATTTGGCAGCGAAAAATACCTTATGACGAGTAATACAGAATCAATAAAATATATAGCTTCCGCAAATAAGGCACATGTCCTGAAGAAACGCGATTGCATCGGTCGACACTCTCGTTACACGTTCCTTGGCACTCCCCTTGACATTGAAGACATGCACAGTACGAATCATAACAGAGTTGATTTCTGATGGTTACACATGTTTTAAAATGGTGCTACATTATATTGTAAAAGAACGAAATTTTCTTTGTAAAAGTTACTTGAAACAGTTTTTCTCGTTATGCTCGAAGAGAGTTTATTGAATCTTTTAGCAAATGCAGTGGGCCCTCTAACAAGTATCATACGAGGGTTGGTTCATAAGTTTCCGGCCTAACCATTTTCTAGGTATGATAAAGACAAAAAAATATATTTCACTTTTCAGTACTCCCACAAAATAGTCAGAAGGCTTGTCTGCAAAATGGACATAAGCAGCAACCATCACTTCTTTGTCACACTTAAATTTCCTTCCTCGGAGGTTCTTCTTGAGTTTTCAGCAGAGGAAATAGTCACTGCGACCTAGATCTGGGATGTAGGGTGGATGGTCCATCTTCTTGAAACCACATTTCTTCACAGCTTCCTTTGCAACAACAGCTGTGTGCACAGGCGCGTTGTCGTGAAGAAAGCGCACACCCCCGCTCAGTTTTACTCGCCTTTTCTCTTTGATGGAGGCACGTAGTCTGTGCAGTAGGTCAGCACAGTACTCCCCATTTACTGTGGTGTTCCTCTCCTTGAAGTCAATGAAGAGTATTCCTTCACAGTCCCAAAAGATTGTGGCCATGATCTTCTTGGTTGACTGAGTGACCTTGGTCTTTAGAGGCGGTGCTTCGCCAGGTTTACACCACTCCATTGATTCTCTTTTGAACAAGGAACCATAGTAGAGGACCATAGTTTCATCTTCTGTAACAATGGTTTCTCTCGTTGCTACGACAGAGCTCCAAAACCACCAGACAACAGATGGCTCGTTGCTGCTTTTGGACTGAGGAAAGAATTCTAGTCACCCATCTTGCACTAACCTTATTCATGTTTAAATGTTCAAGAATAATTCGAAGGACTGTAGTTTTAGAAAGGCCCACCTTGCTGCTATTTCTGTAACTTTGAGCTGCCCGTGTTCCATAATTTCTCCTTCCACAAGAGTGATGTTTTCAGGAAAGGGTCGACCTGCACGCTCTTCGCCTTCAATGCTTTCTCGACCCATTCGAAAAAGTTTGGCCCTTTCTTTTACGGTAAAATATGAGGGAAATGCTTCCCTATATACACCGTCCAATCGCTGTTTAATTTCTTTTGGAGTAAGTCCTTTTGTGAAGAACTTAAAACTCCATTTGAACATGTCACAATCCTCTACACATAGCCTTCTTTATGAAACTATATCTGAATAGCTGAACACAGTTACAGCTGCAATTATTTACTTAACAGATAAGATATGATACCAGATAAGGATTTTGTGAAGGCGATAATGCTTATCGGCGAGGCCGGAATCTTATGGACCTATCTTCGTACAAAGATTAGTGCAGGTATAGTAGTGAACAAAACAGGAACGTTTTAACTGTGCCGTTGGTTTCAAGCGAACTCTGCAACCGCATGCTCAAGAGTATTAAATATAATACGTGGGGTGTTCCCATGATAGAGTAATTAATGTTGGTTTGTGGCCCATGTGCTCTCTATAGTTCGACAGACAAATGTTCCGCGAGAATCCCCACACATTAAAGCAATTCCCAGCAAATACTGAGTGTGAGCTTAGACAACATATTCAAGTGATATGGGTTGAAGGAAGACACTTTCACATCTCACATCTACCCGAGGGTAAAGTTTACAATCCATTGTGACCGCCACGGGTGGCCGAGGTCGTTAAGGCGCGTACTCGTGAGCGGGAAGTCAGGGGTTCGAATCCCTCCATGACCGTCCTTCCTGACTGAGGTTTTTTCCAAGCTTTCCTTAGTCCTCATAACTGGCAAATGCCGGAGAGGTACCCTAAACTTAGGCCTTAAAAAATATCCTTTCCCAACGTATCATTTCATCTCATGTATCATCAGCGTTCACTGCCTGTGGTGCCTCAGTAGTGAAAACGGGCATTAAACACCATTAAAAAAAACCATTTTAACTTCCCACGTTGTAGGGAGCATTTTACTGGCTGATGCTCGACATGTCGCCCAGGGGCCAGACCACGTACTACGGCCGCCAAATATTAGACAAATGTTCGTACTCTCGATTTTAATCAAAGAAGGCCTATTTCAGCGATACTTCGGAGTGATTGCACACTGTAGCAAATCGAGCCCTCCTTAGAAAGTCAGGGAATTGCCGCAGCGGTTAATAGGACTCGTCTGTGGTTAGAAGCCGCTGCTCCAGCTTCTTGTCTCCGGAAGAGATACTTTTTATGTGTGAGCACATGGGGATCAAGTTGTTACCCCTCCTCTAAATACAACTATCCCGGGTCTGAAGGTTCTTGCGTGGGACTACAAACATTTTGACAAACAATCCAATTTCTACCTCAACTGTGTAAGGTATGGTAATTTTTACAACTCTGACATTCTCTGTATTGGTTGAATCAAGTTTTGGTAATTTATAACACATAAAATTGCAAAAAAAAAAAAAATGAAACTTTGTTGTGAATTTGTAAAATCTTACAGAAAAGACATTGCTTATTTTAAAGTAACAACTAAGGGTGTTATGCTTATAAAATATAGTCTATAAATGTATCTTTAAATAATAATTCAGAATGGTTATTAAATAAATTAAAGCATTCATATAGGTATTTAATATTATTTTCTAGTTTGGAGATGTAAATAACTCCTCTGTGTATGTCAAACAGGCTGATACACAGAATGGAGATATGATTCCGCCACACGGATAATAACCTTTCAAACTGTACAATATCTGAGTAGCAGGAACGTAATTATTTTGCACAATAATATGCAGTGAATGTCATTAGACAACCTGCTAAGTACCTCACCATATGGAATGTCTCCAGCTCTGTTCGATTTTTGTGGGGGAGTTGCATGAAATGTAAAAACGAACTCTAAAAAGTAAATACACCCACATGTTGGCACTTGGTGACGCATGAGCTAGTCTGGGAATTTATTCTGGTGCGAGCAGTGCTCAAAACAGCAAAGAATCGCTTATTGTTTCGACAGTTTAACAGCAGATATCAATTTCATTAATTTTGTTGAATTATTCTAAACATCTATGATTTCAGACTATGTGCCCTTAGATAAGGGCCATACATACTAACCACCCCTTTAACGGGCCTTTGTTGACTTCATGTTTACTGATTTAGAGATTTACGGAGCCATCTATCGGTTTCATCGTTTATCACACGTATGCCTGCTTTGTTAGCATTTTATTGTTCCTTTTCATATTTATTGTGTTCGGCAGTAATCCCTTACTGTGTCGTGCCCATATCTTAACGCTGAGGTTGGATTCCCTCCCTGCACATTGGCTAGCATGTCTATTGCACTCTGGAGGTCATGCTTTTAATTTCTTTTTTATATGCAAAAGAAATTCATTCATTTATTTATTTCTTTATTTTTCAGGATATCAAGAACTGGTGAAATACGATACACAAGAGTTTAGTTTTTCAAAATATTGCCGAAAAAGGACACTTCTTGGAAGTGATATTATAAAAAAGCGGAACTGGTATTAAATGTGGGGTTTTTATTATTTACAGGGGTTTTAATTTAATAGTCTTTAATTTTTGAATATTCTGTTATAATTAATTAGATTATTAAATGGTCTTTGTGGCGTTGCCTCGGCTCTTGAAGTCTGGAGTTCAATACTTTTTATTTCTCTGGTTCCAGAGCAGAGGAAGGGAATATGGACTGTTTTTAATGACGTGATGTCATTAGGGATGGAAGGGAATTCTTCACTGAAATAATACAAACGGCTCTATTTGAACTTTTAATTGATTGGACAATTGACGGATTAGGAACATGCCGTGCGTCTGTTGTGTGGCTATAATTCTGGTTTTATATTTACTGTATACTTTACCCTCAGTTTAAAATTCACTGTCTTCATTCGGAGATCTATAGACACAATTTACACACTTTGATTCTTCTGTTATAATTTCACATGGTTTGAAATCCGACAGTCACACATAACACTAATCGCTTTGCCGTAGACTTTATAGTAATATTAAATGGACGCCCTAGCCTTAGCAATAACTCTGCGTGACTCGTATTATCATGTTTTTACTCTCTTACTCTTCTATTACTCTTATATTCTCAAATTTACTTCTTATATTTGATATTAAATCTATTATGTGAATTCGCTCCTCGCGAAATTTATATATTATTAAACTTTGTTCACTTCTAGTTTGCTATTGGATCACAATAGATACCGTTTATTACATGCTCGCTTCTATTCGTTTGGTTTCTGTAGGATTTTTATTGGTTGAATAGCTCACTTTCTAAAATCAATGTCCCCACGCAGCGACTTTTGAATATGATGGATTCCGTTACCCTTTTAACTTTAGATCCGCATACTAAGGTTCCACGATAAAGCACGCTTCAGCCATATATAAGCGGCATCCTTTGGAATCTGTCGGAAACAGCTAAAATGTTGGTTTCTTTTAAGACACCTGTTTCCGCCTGCGGAGTTTCTTTTGGTGACAAGTACCCGATTGAAATCATATTTCTTGCTACGCCCAGTTTAAAGGGCAATAAAACATTTGATGTCTCGGGTCGGCAAACCTGTCTTGGAGGATATGCGAAAGGGTAACCCGGGTCCAGCCTTAATGAAAGGCTACCTTTTTTTCGAGGCGAGCCTATTGTCCTCCTCCTCCTCCTCCTCCTCCTCACCAGCATGTCCTATTGTTATATAGCCTGCCCTTTTTGACAGATGTTCAGAAATGTGACCCTTGTCTGATTATTATTTATTGAAAAAGATACATATACCTATATACATACCTAACAATTATTAAAATCCTGATCATAATTGTAATATTGGTACCATTGATTATTATGCTCTTTTTGACCTCGTTAAACAATACAATTATTATAATTGCCATTAGAAGTATTTATTATTAGAATAGGAATTTTTACAACAATTTCTGCTTCAAAAGTTTGCTAAGGTTTCTAAAGCTTTCAATTGTTTAATTGAAGTTGTTATGGAGGTACAGACTACGATATAGCTCAAGATATGAGGAAACTAACTTGGGGTGTTTGAATGACTGTTTTATTACAACCCAAAATAATGTATTTGGTAAAATTAAACAAGTAATTGCAAGTGAGAAACTATACACTTTTCAACAGAACTTTAAAAATTAAATGTTAATGGCCATGGAAAAGTGTTTTATTGTCAAGCGAGTGGTAAAATAATTGACTGAGAAGGACACGAGGTAATTTACAAGAGTTCCTCTTTACAAGGGATTGGTTAGAATGTCTCCCAATTTTCCATAACTGTGTGAAGCTTCCCAACAGCTGACATTTTCCTGTGGAAATTAACTGACCAAGCTCTGAATAAAATCTTTGAAAAGTATACACAACATATCTGTCAGACTAACCCTGGTCGGTCCTGATAGTCCCACGTTTGCCTCGTGGACCCAAAGATAGTCGATAGATTTTTTTCAGGTGTAAAACTCATAGAAATGGCTTCCTTCGGAAGGGAAGTAAAGCCGTGGATGCCGTGCAATAGATTTACGGCACGTAAAAGAACCTCAAGCCCGAAAGAAGAGGTCTCTGAGCAAAATTTGTTGGCCGTTTCGCGCCCTGAATTGAATGGGACGCTGATGACCTGAGATTTTAAAGAGAGTCTGTAAATAAATCAAATAAACACAAAAAATCAACTCTACGCAAAAATTATATGATGCAGTGATATACTGAAGCTGTTGGAAAATTCGGAAACACGTTACAGTGGTCATTTGCTGAAACAACAGATTAAGAAAGAATATGTACGACAAATATGAAATTTGTTTTTGTTAAAAATGAAACATTGTTTGACGAAGTCACTAAGCTCCACTATTGGGAAAATCTCATTGAATCAGCAAATTCATTGTGGCCAGATGACATTTACTATGAATTAAAGTTGCATTTTGTGAACGATGGTATTAGTCAATGATTAAGGCCTGTAAAGTTTTACAAGCAATATTCCTAAATATGACACATTTAATTTGACTTGCATGTGTATCAGTGTTCACGAAAATACCTCACAGACGATAAGTCTTTAAAAAAGTAGCACCAGATGTTCCCCTCCCTCCAGAAGTACCTTTAGGCTCCATTCACAATGAAAATTACACCTAAACATGATAACATAAGACTTAACACATTAACTTAGTAGTATGTAGATATTCACAATGAAAGAGGCAAACGTACGTATTAGTCAATCAAAAATAAGAACAAGCGAAGATCAACTAACAGCTGATTGAAAATGGCTACTTCTGAGCTGACGGCATTAGTGTTTATGCATATGCAAAGTGCAGCAACTAATTTGCTTGGAGTAATATGAGCAAGCATAGCTTTCTTATAATGCAATTAATCTTTTGTCCATTGACGTCATTCTGTCTACAGTCACTGATCTTCAGCTCTCTCTACCATAACTTGCCCTTACACGGAACATGGAAATCAAGTGCAAATCTGTCTTCCGTAACTTTTAAACATAAATTGATAGGGGATTGTTAGGCGTGTAAAATATTGTAACGGTGGCAAATTTGCTCTTAGTGGAATTCTCAATAAATTATATATATATAAGAAAAATAAAAATAAAGTAACACTATTAACAATGTAACAAATTAGTAATTATGATAGCAGGAAAAGATAAAACACAAAGAAAAAGTCACATTTGAGATCGCTATATTTCGAACTCGTAGAGTCCTTCTATGGCAAGAAGACAAGTGACGATGATAAAAGTAAATATTGATAGTGGGAAATATATGATCTCAAGGGTGACTTTTTCTTTGTGTTTTATCTTTTCCTGCTATCATAATTACTGTTAATTTATATATATATAAACACTAATATCGGGTAAATCCTAGAAACCGATGGGTCCAGTGGTTTTTCGTAAATATAAATTGATAGGAATCACTATAACGGTGGAAAATCTCCTTTGACTGCAGAAGAAAAAAAATCTTAAACATAAATTCATTGCGCATTTTATGTATGGTACCATTCACTTGAAAGCATTATTGCCTACTTATCTGTGAACACTACCTTCGGCTCTCTCCGCCGTTGCTCGGGACTTGCAGCAGCAAGCAGCAAGAGTTGCATTTGATTTCCGTTCTCCGTGTATGGATAAAATCTACCATAGAGATCTACAAACAGAGCAGCTGTGTTCTGATTGGCTGATTTTTTTAAGTTCAAGTTAGACGTAGACGCAAAACCTTGAACTTGCAAGCTTCTAAGTTAACGTCTAATTGATTTGGTTTACTTACGGGCGCTCTTTAACATCTCAGGTCATCAGCTTCCCGTTCAATTCAGGACGTGAAACGACCGATGAATTTTGCTCAGAGGCCTCTTCTTTCAGGCTTGAGGTTCTTTTACGTGCCGTAAATCTACGACATGGGACTTGTGGCTATACTTCCCTTCCGAAGGAAGTCATACTTTGGGTTTTTACGCCCGAAAAAAGTCCATCGGCCCCGACTGGGTTTGAACCCCGACCTTGGTTCTACGCACTACGCGACAAATGCTATGAAATGCTCATTTACTTTTTATAGCTCTGAAAGTGTTTGAAACGTACAAAATAATTTATTTTTATTATGGTATATAACATAATAACGCCTGATATATATGCAATATGTTAGGCCATATATTTTTTTTATAAAAATAACCTTGAAATTTCGAAAGTAGAACGCTCTGAATTCCAGAGAATATTTAGACTCTTAAATCTGTGAAGACTTCGTAAGGTAGTAATGGCTGATGGATACTCCAGATAAACTCATTAAGCCATCAATTAAACACTCAAATAAATCTGGGAAAAGTTCTGTAAAAAATGTTTTGCTACTCTGTGAAATAGGCACATAGGCACTCTGCGCCCTCCTAAAAACTTAAATTCTGATGAAGCGTCAAGACTAACGTTCATGGTTTCATTTTTATATTTACCTATACATATTCTAGCCCTTTACGTGAAACCATAAAACGAGAAAACAAAAGAAACATAGTCAATTTTCTGCTGTCATAGTAGAGAGCCTAAGCAGGTTCCAACTATAGAAGTTCTGACAGACGTAAAGCATAGCAGTCCCGACTACAAACGGAAGCCATGTCAGAAAGCTTATCGGCATTTGTCCCCAGTCTGGATGATACAACGTTAACTCTGCAGTGAGTAGTGGCGGACGGCGAGGCAGTAGATATGCAGGTGAGGACAAGGACAATGGGAAGAGATAAGCAAATTAAGCGGGGCTCACTACTGAGGGGAGCGCAAAATGCATATGTACACACTAGGATAAAAAAAAAATTAACAGAATTTCGAAGAGTTTATTTGTCTAAGTTGCGCTCGATTCACGCTCGTGGGCATTACAGCTTTTAGCCGTTTTGTTTTTTTATAATTATACGGGGTTGTTTTTGGCTGATAGTCGAGCAATTAAAAGCAGGTGTTTAGCAATGAGAACTATCAAAGTTCGAATCCAACCCATAGTAAACTTTAATTGCTATTTTTTGCAAGTAAAAATAAAGTTTAGTATGCACATGATAATATAGCTTCCAATTGCAAAGGATAATTTGAATTTTAAGGCATTTATGCCCCCCCCCTAATCTCTCTCACACATACACACACACAGACCCATTTATATATATATATATATTTATATATTTATATATATAGAGTTCTTCACTTTAGAACACTTATTAATTTTGTATTTATTTTGAAAACGAAGATTATTAATTACATTTGTGTCTGAACATAAATGTCTTAATATTCAATAATATATTGTCCATTAAAAATATATTGTCAAATAGTAAATTTAATTTTTCTTGCAAAAATTAGTAAATAAATACTCCAATATAACGAGAATTAGAACCTACGTACACGTAGTTATTACTAGATACGTGCTTTTGTCCTCTTAGGCATCAGTGCACACGAACCGAAAAAATGCATATCCTATTTATGGCATAACTTGAACATGAAGGCGGCATTAAAACGTGCACTGTGAACCCAGCGTTAGCGAATACTACCAATGTTTTCAGAATCGGTTATTGTTTCCGGCTGTTGATAATTTGCATTTCCAATACCATCACTCCACTGCTTGGATCTAATTGTTGGCATATGGGAAGCACATATCCTCCCAAAAAATCGCACAGGTCATATACCGTGTAAACAAGAGATAGAGTAGAAATGGATAGAGCAAGGTAGGCCTGTGGTGAGCACGCACTAACAGACCATCAAAATGAAAATAAAGAGTTAAAAATGGTTTAAAAAAAATGTCGCCGTTACTCGTGCAACTAATGAATATACCGAAGGTGCAAAAAAAATGTGTACACACTTTCACAATGGATATCTATTTAATATATTTCAAAGTTGAACTGATAAACAACAGTAATGTGTAGTACGATGTTCTGTAAACAGATGTGACTCACATACATTATTATAGCGTTGCTACGTGACAAGTAAATCAACAATGAACAAATGAAGCCAAGATTCCGTATGATGTTCTGTAAACAGATGTGACTCACATTACGTTATATTAGCGTTGCTACAACAAAATGGAGCCAAGATTATCGTTTGAACAGCTGAAAGCAATTTTGCAAATGTATTGGAAAACCGAGAATGTTGTTGAAGTTCAAAGGCAATGGAGACGTGTGTACAGAACAGAACCGTCAACGCGAGTTGTCTTACCCGCTATTCATACACTCTATGGAATTTCACTTCCAAAAGAATGATGCACACCACATTACCACCGTGACGTACGTGCGTATCTTGATGACAATCTTCCAAGGCACTGGATAGGACGAAGAGGTCCGATTGAGTTTCCATCGCATTCTCCGGATCTAACTGCGTTGGACTTCTGCCTATGGGGAACTCTTAAGGATGTTGTATACCGTAGAAAACCACCTACACTGACAGCACTTCGGGAAGAAATTGAAACGGCAAGTGCTGCAATAGCTGAGGACACTTTCGCAAATGTTACTCAAGTTTGTGTGAATTCGGTTTTATTATGTTAACACAGGTTTTTCTTTGTTTAAAGCATATATATACTTATATATAAGTATATATAGTATATATATTTGCACACTATATATTATCGTATATGATCTGTATATTATTGTCCTAAAGCATTTGGCAAAATATCTGAATGACGTTCTTCCGGGCATTCTACTTTGTTTATACCGTCCATTCACCTCTGTCTCTAAAGAGTTACAACAGCTCTCTTGCCAGGTTAAACATCCCTCTTAGCACGTCTTGAGTTTTGGGGGACAAAATCGTTATAACCTGAGACAGAGTGTGCATGCATATTGTACATAGAACAGAGTATTACCAAATACAAAAATGCACTAAGCCATTAAAGGACTGCAACCAGAAAAATATAAGAATGCATTCAACAGAAACACACGTATCTACAAAATTTCAAAAGGCTAATACTCAGTAAATTCATACGCTGACAGGCGTCAAACTGATTCACATTATCATTATAATATTATATCAGGTATTCTTAGGGAAGAAGCAATACTGGTTTATTATGACATGAGTAAAAGTTTCACGCAGGATTGCAAATCCGTCTTAGGAGGGTCTGCCAGGTAATCCATGGTATTTAGCAGTCTTCAAGTATATCGTCGTTCGTTGCCAGCGATGGGAAGATTCATAGAGCAGGGCATGCGCATTCACTGCTTCCCATAGCTCGTGAATTACTACCGTGGAGAGTTGCAATTTTCACATATGCACGTGACCTCTATTCCTGACCACTGTCACTCACCAACTGAACTTCGGGGCGTGCTGAGACATGAAGCTCTGTTCACATACACCATTTGGTGGCTTCGAAAGAAAATTCCATACACTTTCGTGTTGTCCTTTGTTCGTGAACAAAAGAAAAAAAATAGCTGTCATGACCAATAACCTATCCCTCTTAGCAAATCTGATCTGGTGTTGATGCTAACCTTGTGCAACAATATACATCTTAACGTTAAAGAAGAGATCAACTCAGCAATATTTCTGTGTCAGTCGATTTAAATATCAAAATAAAAATATAAAACAATGTATAAATTTGTATATGGCATTAAAAGGGCAACCAAAAGTTATTATGGTATGTACGTATAGTAAATTGTCCCGCATATATCTTTAAAAACTCAGCTATATTACATTATACACAATATGCAAAACTCCGAAAAATACAATGGTAGTTGCTAAAAATAAAATGCAAGATGCCAGTCTCCTATTTTGAAAGATTTGCTACACATTTATTCATTCCTGTCTACTCATATTTTTGTTATGTTATGTTATTCTCTTCTATACCTGAGGCGGGGAATGGCCAGGCCTAAGCACTGCGAATCTATTGTGCTATTCTCAATGAGGAATGAGATGAAATGAAGCAACACTGCAATGGCAGGTCCACAACAGATATCCTTCCACTCCTCGCTGATTTGGTCAGCATATAAGCCTTCACGACCCTGCAAGTCCAGAACAATGTTCGAAAGTGAAAGTACACGAGTTAGCAGAGGCATCTCTTTTTTTTTTTTTTTGATTGGTTTATTTAAGGACGCTCTTTAACAGCTCAGGTCATCAGCGTCCCATTCAACTCAGGGCGTGAAACTGCCGACAAATTTTGCTCAGAGGCCTCTCTTTCAGGCTTGAGGTTCTTTTTCGTGCCGCAAATGTACGACACGGGACCCACGGCTTTACTTCCCTTCCGAAGGAAGCCATACTTAGGATTTTTACGCCCGAAAAAATCCATCGATCCTGGCCGGGTTCGAACCCGCGTTTTGGGTATAGAAGGCAAGTATGATAACCACTACACCACCAGGACCGACAGAGGCATCTCAACCGAGCGAGTTCATTTTATATTGCATAATGAATTACACATGGGTGCTGCGTCTGCTCACTCCGCGAACATCGGTCGACTATTTGGAAATGTTTAAAAAGAATTCAACCGATTTTTACCGCGTTTTGCGACTTGCTATACACCGGAAACGAAACAGTAGTTTAAAAAGCGGACCGCATGGGGCGAACTAGCCCGAAAAGCAATGGCTCCAGTACTTTGGAATGCAAAAGGAATTCTCTCAATTGAATACTTGGAGAAGAAAAAACTAATTACTGGAGAATGTTACGCGTCACTTTTGGAGAAACTGATGACAGAAAAGGGTGTTGTAGCACCATGACATCGCAGGTGCATTCAAGCCGCGTCACTACGGATAAATTTATCGAATTGTGATTTGA
Organism: Metallyticus violacea; assembly: GCA_030762175.1. Classification (NCBI taxonomy): domain Eukaryota; kingdom Metazoa; phylum Arthropoda; class Insecta; order Mantodea; family Metallyticidae; genus Metallyticus; species Metallyticus violacea. The sequence goes on from CM060832.1 coordinate 140,477,187, forward strand.
AATGCTTCCGATCCACTTTCACATGATCTCATTACCTAAGATAACCGTCTGTTCCCAAAACTTGAAAGTTTCCTTGCTGGAATATCAAATGAAGAAATGAATATTTTGAGAACCCCATTTTTACGAGGGAATCACAAATCTGGAAATATATATATTGGAGGAACTGCGTTGAACTTCAAGGGACTATATCGAAAAATAAACGTTATACAGCAGATGAAGAGCTTATTGCTAAAGCAAGCTTGAGTCAAACAAACCATAAATAACTACTCAGAACTCAGGCAAAATAGAAAAACGCAGGTATCTGTCGTTCCTATCACCTTGTGTTGTGTACTAATCAGTTATGCTACCCTGTGAACGAATCGACTAAATTTACCGAATAAGAAGAAGAATCGGAGAAGGAAAGGGGCGAGATTGAGGAGGAAAGTGATGTTTCTGATTCATGAAAGAGGTTCACTTACTATGAGCATTATAATGCATGATATATCAATGAAAAGTGACTGACTAAATTATATTTTCCTAAATATTAATATTTTAATATATATACTTTCATTTTCAGCTTTTTAGCGATAGTAATACATTCACAGCTTTTTAAGAGTATTATTATTACAGCAATGAGTACTGGCTTTTTATCTCATTACATTGATAAACGGAATTTTGCCCCATTTCGGATCATTGTATAATAGTTCAAGGCCGGGCATTGAAGACAGGCTTGCGTGCTGCTCTGCCAGAATGCACAGGTAACCGCTGCTCAGAAGATTTGGAATGAAATTGTGTTATGATGTTAAGAGGAACGGAGGGGAAGGAAAAAATTGTGCTGTAGAATGAAACCGGAGAAACAAAAGAATTCGTGGAAAAAATCGCACTTTTTTCTTCTCATTCTTCTCACGAGTTTTGAGCACCCCCCCCCCATGTTAGTATGCAGAATTTCTTATCACAAATATACCTTGGTTGTGAGCAGAATTCTATGCAAGTGTTGCTTTGTAAAATGTAATATCATTTTGTCTCACAGCTGTTCGGGACGTTGAGTGGCAGTTCTATTTGATATGCAAAGAAAGAAAACTTCGGCGGCGGAAAACAAAATCCTGTGTAGCCAGCACGTGTTGGAGGGGGGGGGGGGGACTTGGGTACTTTCAACCGGGTTAGCAGCTTCTGTAGTGGTTTGAATTGCTGTTCTTAGGTAAAGAGATGCTTTACATCTTCATATATGCATAAGTATAGAGAAGTTTATTATTCTAGGCAAAATTCCAGCAAAAATTTAACAACCGTGTCCGTAATATTATTATTGTATGGGCGGAGTGTGGGATAGAACAACAAAGTGTGTACAGAACATAGACTTGGAAGAAGGTAGCAAAAGCAAAATTTGACTCATTATTACGACTAAAATTGTTGTGATCATTAGCAGATAATTCCCTTCAAGTAATGCATACATTTTGTCTCTAAATCGCATTATGTTATCATTCCATTTATACATTTTTAGCCTAACCTAACCTAAAAGGCTAAAAATGTGCACTGAGTTCCCAAAAATCTTTACATCAGACGTATGCATGGAGATTTGCAGTTATATAAATAAATAATATTCCGGCCCAGAAGGAACTGAAATAGAACTGATAAAGAAGGGATACCATTACTAAAGCTACATATTGTTCATTTATTAAATATGTAATGGAAGAACAATATTAATAGACTTACCATTCCTTCCCGACTTATTTATATTCACATCTGCAGCTACTTCTTCACATGAAGATTCTGCAGATATATTCTCTGATATTTGATCATCTTATAAATCCGAGTTATCGTCAAGAATATTCATCTTTTCCTATTATCTTACACGATTTTACTTCTTTTCGATACAACTTCCTACTTACATCTAAGTAGAATGGAATGTCTAGTGAAAGAGCATTGTTGCTGTAGGTAATTTCTAAACACAAGCATTGTTGTTATAATTAGTAAATGTTGATATAAAATGATTTGTCATTGATATTAAATGAAACGCGTTTAGCTCGCCAAGTAAGAAAAAGCACAGTGTTGCTTAAAGAGGTCAATATGACCCATCCCGGCGTTTAAACTAAATGACATCATAGGTCAAACTGAATGCCAAGAAAGGATTAATTTTTGGTGAGTGTAGTGAGCACAAAAGAAAATAATGTTGAATTAAATGTTTCTACCACAAGTAGAGATTAGTGTCAAATTGACCCCTTCCCTCGTTCTAGTGTTAACGCAGCAATGAACCTAAAACTTACATGTGACTCGATAATGACATCTTACCCGATCGCTGGCTTTTTTATTTACTTCAATTGGATGGATGGTTAATGTTATACATGCAGGAAATAACTAAGAGACACTGCCGAGAAAGAAAGGCAAAATAATCCTCAAGTGCTGAACACGATCTTTAACAGTTTTTATTAAGAATTTTTATAGACATACAGATATCCAAATGAGGGATGCGGAAAGTGTTTAAAATCGAATGGAGGAGGGGAAAAAAACTGCAAAATTAATTGCGCACTGAGAACTGCAACTTAGTTACGTTTTTGGATAGCTACTGTAACTCTTGTTACTTTTTTTGGCAAGTAACTGCAATTTAGTTTCTTTAAAAAAGGTAAGTGATTGAGGGTTACCACCAAATTAGGGACTGTTTACGCATGTAATCTCTTTTGGGGGAATTTTAGAGGATTTTATATGAGTAATTAGGGTTGTCAGGGCTGGCAACACTGGAAGAAACAGACCGCAGAATAGATTCTGATAGGGACTTGACGTTAAAGTAAGGACGATTTCTTGTGCCGTTCTCGTCTCCGCCTCCTTCCGATCTCGTGAGGCAAGAGAGTTCACGGATGGCAGCGGAGAAAACCGAACGCTTCCTTATGTTTAGTCACCTGAACGCTAGAGCCAAATTGTTAAATGTTTTGTGAATAGGAGGTGTTAGTTTGCACTCTGTTAATTATTTTTTGTTCATGATGTGTATGTCAAAACAGTTCGTATGCCTGGAATGTGGGAAGGAGTATTATTGTAATACACATTTAAAAGAGCATGTTTCTATAAAGTACACCCAGAAAAGTTTAATGTTATCGCGCCTTTTCTAAAAGGACACACGAGGACACGTCCTTACTTTAACATCAAGCTGATAGGAATGCAGGAATGTTGCGTTATGAAACCTGAAAGCGACACGCACTTAATCTATGCAAGCTACAATCAAGATGTAAACAATTAATAATTCTTTATTATACATGTAATCAAGAAAATTAATGCGAAGTAAATTCACTCGCTCACAGATTCGTTCAATTGTCTATTAATTAATCAGCTAAGAATAAATCATTTATTGCGATAATTTTTTCCTTCTGCGAAATCTGCCTTTCAAAGAAAGAAATGAAAGCATTAAAAGCATAATACATTATTATTATTCACTCAATACTGTAACCACAAAGGAACAAACTTTCGTAAAGCTAAAACCGAACTGATATTCTGTGAAAAACGAGACCAAAGACAAAACACTTCAGTTTCTGCAAAATATCCAATCAGTTTACTGTTTATTAAGAGACTCCAAAACATTAAATCGTTGATCATTGTCAGCATCATGTGCCTGATGGTGTTATTCTAATCAGTAAACGAAGGTAACGGAATGAGATATAAACTTTAAACCATTGTTAATCCGAATGCTCAAGTGCGAATCGACTTCCGCCAAGTTGTAAATCCGTTTCTCACACGTTCGGTGATGTTTGCAGTTTTAGCGTATTAGAAAGAACAGCATCTAAGTTTTACCAGTTAATGAGGGTAAATATTTCTTTATACTGATATGTTTATTTCTCTGTTTTATGCTGAGTGATACAGAAATATTGCGGTTTTGGTTCCAGACATAACTGAACTAAATATTTATTATGGGTATAATTTATGTAGCAATAGCATTAGATTTAATTATATGTTGCATCCCTTTATTAAAATATGTTAAATGCACATGCATTTAACTAATGCGTAAAGGTTTTACGGAGCAAATGCAAAAACAGTAATTATACAGTAGCCATAGCAGCCATATTAACCAGCAGCAGAAATGAGCAACATGTACACCAACACAATAGCTTCAAAAGTGCTACTGTATTAATATCTTTATAAATTAATATACCTGTTATATACTAATAAATAAATGTGGCGCAATACATTATTTTAATAGCGTTATGTTTTATAAAGTGCTCATGCTTACTGTTTGTAGCGGATTACTATATTTGTCACTGCTTATTAATTTAAACTGGATTTAAAAATGTACAAATATATCTATTTGGTAAGCCTACAAAAACCGGAATAATATTAATGTATCGGATCTTCGCTCTAGAATATTTCAAGTATTACCATTGTGATTTAGCAGTGATAAACGTATATAATATTAAATTAAAATGAATTATTAGTTTCGTGCTAGAATGGAAAAAATGCTCATGCAGCATGAGTGTAGACACATTTTAATCACTCGTGAAATAAAATCCCTTTACTCGCTTGTTATATAAATAACTATTCTTTTTCTCGCTAGTTATTACTTGACACTACACGGTACGTCTGCTGGCTTTACTAACGGGACTGTATAATACTGCAGTGATGTGAAACAACGTTCCAGCACTTGGAGTGCCCAAACTTAGCGGACTCAATTTAACGCTCAGAGAAAGTTTACACAACTTATTATAGACTCATCAGTTGGTACAGAACTCAGTCGACAAAAGTTTCATGAGCACCATCAATATAATTCCGGATACGGGAACTAGAACTAGAAGAAAGACAAGTTTCATATGGAAAGAACCAGTTCAGTTCCCATGGCAAAAGACAGCGCACCGCTCCAAATGTTGCACAATAAAATGCTACTGTCGAAGAAGGCATTTTTGGGCAATGAATTTTCATGAGCGTTTGCAGATTTTCGGCGCTGCAGGACATCTTCGAAAGATAAATATAGCTGACCTGTCATTACATGAAAATGTGAGGTTATAGCACATAAGCCGACTCAAGGCAACGCTTCGGCAACAATGCTCGCTGCTTTGCCACATGAACCCAGAAATCGGCATAATTAATTAAGATTGTACAATATAATGAATTTATGTATAATATGAAACAAATAGGAAAATTCGTTTTATCCATTAAACAAAACCTTCAGAAAAATATAATTGGAAGTGAACAATTGTGACGAATCTTCAAACCTTTATATAATGATCTTTTGAATTTTTTTTTAAAAAAGTAAATTGAAAACAGGGGTGTTATCTTTATTACTAAGAAAAGGGAAGCAGGTTTCATAAATAATAGAAAATAATAGGCTCTTTATTTTCACATAGAAAGCAGCTTATAAAACTTAGCTATTACTAGTTAAGGTTTTTAGGCTGTTGATAAAAGCTCTATTTAATGTATGCATAATAAACATAAAGTTGAAGAAAATCTTTATTTTTATTTTTTATATATTTAATTTTTTGTATAGTTTCATATATGTTTTAGTTATTTATAACTTTTCTACATTATTTATATATGTCAAGAGAAAATGTATAATTACATGCATATGTTCATAAAGCACAGCAAATATATCTAATTTTTAAATAAGCTTTTGTGTATGTGTTGGTTGTATGTCTCATATATGCATATGCTTTTTCCTATAATAGAAAGATTACTTACTTCCAGCTGGGCTACCCCAAAATATAGGCGCATTTCCCATCATTGAATTTATAAACAAAACCAACTAATTTTAATGACTTTAGGTTTAATAAAGAGCAAACTGCATAACATGTAGAGCTAAGTTTAAGAATAGGGAAGTCAATGTGAGTTTCCATTTCCAATTTTTATCTATTTATAGACCTAAAGAATGTTGCTTTTGCCATAATACATTATTGCAATTTTCTATCCATTTCCTAATAACATAATAATACATTATATATGATATTGCATAAAAATGTATGCATTTAATATGGTTCTGCTTTATTGAATAAATTAAACATAATTTATTCAATGGGTAAGTGAAATGCTTATAAGAAATATAACAAGGTGAAGATACTCTTAAATATTTTCCATTAGTATGTTACTAAGAGCCAATAAGTGTTCAGTTTTCTTTGAGATGTCAATAGTTTTATCTTAGCAAGTTTTAGAAGAATTCTTAAAAAGAAATTTGTTATAATGGGGAAAGATTTTTGGACATCTTTATTTATCAGTACATATTAAATAGATATATGTTGAATACATCATTTGGAAAATTCACACTGGCTTACAGCATTTTTTTTATTATTATCAATAGTTTGGTACCCATTTTTATTACTGAGGTACCATAAGCAGTCAACACTGATGATACATGGAATGTAATGATATATTGGGAAAGGATATATTTTTAAAGAAGGAAATATTCCAGGCCTAAATTTAGGGTACCTCCCTGGCATTTGCCATTTATGAGGACTGAGGAAAACCTGGAAAAAACCTCAGTCAGAGAGAAAACCGTCCTGGCGGGATTCGAACCTCAAACCTCCCACTCAAGAGTCCGGACCTTAACAACATCGCCAAACTGTGGTGGTGGTTTACAGTATGGAAATATCTTATTGCACAGGTTCACATGGTCTTTTATTACAATTAAGTTTGTCAAGAAAAGGAATTCAATGTTTTAGAGGGAGATTTGAGGATTTGAGTACAATCTATGTTGCATCTATGTGAAGCAGAAAATGTCATTATTCTTCTATTTGTTTGAAAGTTGGATAAGGTTATATTTAAGAGAACTAGCTCGGGACTGGTAGTAGTATTCAAGAAAAAGAATTGAGGAGATTAAATGTGTGATAGTACACATTTAATTTATTAACTTATTATCTCTATGACTTGGAATAGAGCTAGGGCTGCAATCAATCCATATTATTTATTTCACATGTTGCTACTCCTGTATTTTCATAGTTTATTCTATGTTGCATGATCAAAAACTTTCTTCTTATCAAAAAATTAAAAGCGAGTTTCTAAATTATATTCTTGTATATTTCTATCATCTGTTCAACAAATTAATATAATTTACACATAAAATACTTTAATGAAATTTATATTTATTTCTAAAGTTAATCAACCATGGTGACATAAGCCCAATTACCAGCAATTTTAACAAATATTTAATGGAATAATATTATTAATAAACTTATACCTCTAAAGTTTGAATATTAATACCTAGATCTACAAAAATATTATTTTTTGTGGACTTTAATTATTGATAAGTTTCTTTGTTATAACATCTGCAAAAATATTATTTTTTGTGGACTTTGATTATTGATAAGTTTCTTTGTTATATTATATCATATTTTTCTGAAACCCATTTTATCTAATGCATAAGGAATCTTGGCTATGTTAAATACAGGAACTGTGACAAGTTTAATTTTATTTATGTAAATATTAAGAATCTAAAATGTTAAAACAAATTTAAAATGTTATATAAACATTGACAGACATAAGAGAGAATGAAATTTTGCTTTTCAAGACCAACTTCTATATACTCTTATGTACCATTATCTTTATGAAAAGAGCAATTCACCTTCATAATGTAAACAGAGACACTTAGAAATCTCGTATACATTCTACTTGGTATACTCACTGTTAAAATATGACATTTTACTTTCTGGGAATTTCCACACATATTAAAAAGTGTTTGTTATGGAAAAGAAAATACTGAGAATAATGGTAGATGCAAACCATAGAGCATACTGAAAATTGCTCATTAAAAAGCTCAAAATTTACCCCTATCATTTATATACATATATATATATATATATATTCAATCTTTAATGTACATAAAAAGGATGTTAGAACTGGGCACTCTGTCACAAATGATGAAATCTATCAATAAAAAACAGAGTTTCACGTAACCAGAACCAAGACTAAAGCACACCAAAATAGTCTCCCTCACTTGGCTGTTAGACTATTCAATAAATTGCTACCCTCAACTAAAGCTTTAAATAAACCAACAGAGTTCAAATTATAAGTAATGACATACTTGTTCAATCACTGTTTCTATACAAAGGAGGACTTCTTGAAAGAATAAAATGTTCAGATAAGATATCAATAGCATCAATAATCTGATTATTCATTATTTATAATATTATATTCCCTGCTTGTTTTTTAATATGGTATGTAAGACTTTTTTATGTATTGATCACATTAGTACCAATTAATTATTTAATGCAGTTTATATACTGTTAATACTTGACTTGTCCTGTATCATTTATATACCATTACTTAAAAAAACATGAGCAAAACTAAATGAATTTCCACATCGCAGAAGCAGACAGCTCTTTATTTAAGTTTATTGCAAAATCATTGGAGTCAACCCAGACACCTACCAACCCAATTTCTACGAATAATCCAACATTTTTTAACAGCTGAGGATGTGGACAAGGGTTCACAAATCATGTCCGGAGTAAATCTTCAGTAAGTGAAACAAAAAGGGTATGTCTAAATAGTTCAACCTATAGGAGATGCAGGTTTCACTGTGTTTGATTCCAAATTTAATTAATATTGTGATGAACTTCAATGTTTGTTATTTAAATTGTATTTGGGAAGCTACAGATAGTGGAGTGGTGCTATACCCTATTAGAATTTTTTAAATACTGAATGTTCGTGTTGTATCTCAAGTCCTTCAGAATCCTCAATGCATTTTCTACAATGTGCCTAAGTCTGAGGGGTTCCTTGATTTTCAGGATTTCTGCATCAGTCTTTAATTCATTACATACTCAAAGCATTCATCTCTCATAAAATATATTATTTTGATTTCTTAAAAATGTCTTCTCAAGCTTCATGTGAGATAATAAAATTTAGAAAAAATACATTTATAATAGTCACTGTTCTTAATCAGAGTTTTTATAATTTGCATCATTATACTACATTTAATATAAGAGCAGTAGAAGATATTTTTCACTGCTCACAAAAACATTCATATTAATGATCTTTCATGAATGCATTGTAGACCTGATTGACCATTCCTTTTGAACTCAATGTAATCATGGAGTCAACTATCTCATTTACATAGAAAGCAACAGAACTTAGTATAGCATATTATTTTCACAAATAATCCATTTGATAAATCAATTTATAGCCACAGCACATATATGACAAATAATGTTTGGCATTCAAGATTTGTTTTGGTCTCATTAACTTCTTGACAAAATAAGGTTGGAATGGTTTTTTCATATATAATATAACAAATTTAATTAAAATTATTTACAAATAATTATCTGGTAAAAATGATTTCATATTTGAATTCAGGGTAGAAAAAAATAATTACAAAAGACGAATTTCATTAAAAACTTCAAATTTTTGCAATCTTCCATTATTCTTTTGCTATATGATATTTCTAACAGATAATCGTGAAATAAAAACTCCCAAAATGTCTTTATTTGGATGATGCACATTTCATCAATTTGTGGGCTGTGGTATACGAGTATGTGTGTATGGGAGAGAGAAAGACAGCATCAATTGAATGTATTTCTTATCAGTACCCCCCTATATATTACTTTTTTTTATGTCATTAATTCAGTTTGGCAAGCCACTTTTGCTGTTTTTAATTCCTGTACTACATGAAGAAAGATGAATGCAGATAATAGATCATATCCTCTGAATGGTTTAAAGATAAAAGTTTGTGTATAAATAAAGGAAAATGCATAGAAGTGAAGTCTAACCATAAAAATAACAAGAAACCACTCTTTCCAAACATAACTCTAGAGGGAAATATAATAAAATATTCAAACAAAACAAAATTTCTTGGAATATGAGTATATGATAATCTAGATTGGAATGGTCATATTGATGAATTAATAAAAATACTTAGATCTGTTTCAAATGAATGCACTAAAACAGTGAGTACAAACAAACTTAGAGTAGTACATTTTTCAAAATTTCATTCACTTCTATCCTATAGAATAGCTTTATGGGGAAAGAGTAATTAAGAAACAAAAATATTTAAATTACAAAAATTGCTTAATTGACTGTGCACCAATAGTTATAAACCATACTTTATAGAGCTAAATATTTTATTACTACTATCTATATATTTATATGAAATTGTTGTACAAATGTAAATGTACATCATAACTTTTACTATTGATTCAGAGATTCATAATCATGATAAAAGATATAAATCCAAATTAATTATAACCCCTCATAATAGCAAATTGTTTCAGAATAGTTTTGCTGAAATGGCATTCTTTTTATAATAAAATACCTTTGAAATTAAAAATGTTAATATCCTCCCCAAATTTCATGAAACATTTACAAAAATCCTTAATAAGTAATTGCTATTATTCGGTTGATGAGCTTTTGCATTCTTAGTTTAAATGTGATATCCTATTAGTATTATGTATTATGTCTATGATTAAAAAATGCAAATTAGTATGATATCTAGAAAAATATTGTTTACTAATGTGTACAAAACTATGTATAAAATTGTCTTTTATTTTATTTTAATATATATACCTACCATCTTACTTGGGAATGTCACAAAAACTAAATTAGAAGAATAAATTGAAATATTTATGTTCAAGAGGGATTCATTTTAAATTTATATTGTATGCAAATTCCATAAAATAAGAGATATGTAAAATTATTATTGTAACATTTTGATAATTAGCAGTGCAAAAAGCAAGTCTAATTATTTTATATGCAATGTATAGAATTCATTATTGTTTTAATTTTATAGGGTTTGTTAATTCTAGCAAAACAAGCATAGCTAAGATTTAATTAAAAAATTTATACAATAAATAGTCTCAAGTCTCAAACTGGATTTCTAATTCAAATTTATATATTAAAGGAAATTATATATATACCCAGTGCAAAAGAATAGTGATCATTCAGTAGAAAATATTGAAATAAAATACCTTTTAGACACCTGAAGCAGGAGTATCGTTCAACTTATTTTCCTTCTATATATGTGTGGCAGAAAATATTATACATTTTGAATACAAAATATAAGCTATACATACACTCATTAAAATGTCTTTACTTGAGGCAGAGCTATCACCATTTATAATAGTGTATAATAGAAAGTATTACATACAGCTTTATAAGCATTACTTATCACTTAATAAAACACCTTTATAATGTTTAGGAAATACTGACCTAGTTCATTAACATAATAAATTCATTACTCAAGTTAATGAACAAATTAATGCAATAATTTGGTAATATTGTGAGATTCTGAAACTTCTATCCAAGCTATAGGATTTTTTAAATAGTGTATAATGCCCATTTTAACTCCTGAGGGATCACAGGCAGTGGACACTGAGATACTAATAAATTCAGAAAGGATTTTTTTAATGGAAGGAAGCATTCCAGGCCTAAGTTTAGGGTACCTCCCCAGCATTTGCCATTTGCACAAACGAATTAAATTGTTTAAATTGCAAGCGACATAGGTCGCCCATGTGTATATAGTGTAAATAAACACTTTTAGATCAGTCATATGTAGGCTAGTTTGGTTAGATTTCTAAGTACATGGTTGTTTGTAATAGTAATGTGTGTGTATATATATATATTCCGAGGACTGAGGAAAACCTGAAAAAAAACCTCATTCAGGGAGGAAGATCCTGGTGGGAATCAAACCCCAGATCTCCAGCTCAAGAGTTTGCATCTTAACGACATTGGCTATCCTTGGCAGTAAGCCACAGGATTACTAAGTACTTTAATATAGAAAAAAATCAAAGAAAAACATACGATGATTAATTTCTATATGTATTATTGCTGTTATTTTGTTTGAAATATGCACAGAATAATAAATAATTTTCAGTAATATATGTATTGTATACTTTCATTGCCTTTTTATAATAAAATTGTTGGGAAAATCCTCCCATCCCCGACGTGATTTTATGGTACTGGGATGCTGTCAACTTTATAACATATTGTGAAATAGTTATTTGTACCTTATATGGAAAAGTAATTTATTTCCATACTAATTTTTGGAATATGTTGCATTTCTGTACTGTATTTTGGAATACCATACATTACAGGTTTTTGTACCATATTTTGGAATAGAGGAAGTAGTACTTAAACTTAACTGAGAATTTCATACTATAGCTAAACATTATGCAATGGTTGATACATACCAAATATGCAGTGAACATTATGCATTAAAAGATTTACTTTCAATATCTGGGTTTTTAAAAATAAACTGCTCTCTGAATTAGTTCTGCATGAATGTGCTAGATGATACAGGACAGGCCAGAAACTTCCTTAAATTAACATTTAAAATTTCATAAAGCTCTTCATAATATACAAAGTTATCATTTGACATACTTTAATATTAAGTGTTGATATCCTGTAGGAATTTTCTAAAATGAACCAACTTGTCAAAAATTGTTCACTATCATTGCTCTTGAATGTAATCTGCAATTATAATAATTTACTTCACACAATATAAATAATATTATTGTTATTTAAAAAACTAATTTATTTAGTAAACATAGTGATCATATAAATATGTCGTTCTGCCATTTTAAATTAAGTTAATTTTTAAATTGTTTTAATTTCTACTGAAAATATTTTGTGTAGTATGAGGGATATTTGAGTTGACTTTTGGTTGTTTTGATGTTGATTTTCACTATGTCAATGGTGTGACATGACATTCTTAGAAATACAAACAATCTCAACAATAATGTTAATCCTGAATAATACCACCAGCCCAGCGTTAACTGACGCTACCAGTGCAAATATGATGAATTTTGTAACACATCTGAAGTACAAACGACAGATTATACTGAACTTACCTGATCGTAGGCTGCAAAATAGGTTGTACTTTTTCACAGTCAGCTGATTTAGGAATGATGCAACGAAAAGGCTAAGTATCACAAAATAAATACAGGTTTTAATTTTGAGAATCGCCATATTCTCCTCTACGATTAAGTATGAGCCTCTGAAAAAAACTGTACTTGTTTAGGTACTGTCAAAACTGAAGATTTACGGAGTCTGTCATCTCTTTGAAACAATGTTAAATTTATCTTTGTTTACTACCACCTTTTTCATGGTCTTGCTCTCGGTAAATCTTCAATCACAACTTGCAATCATTGTTGGTATAATGACGTTTCCGAAAATAAATCAACACCCATACACTCGAAATAGCAATAAAATATCAAGACCGAAAACGTTGTACTTCCGCGTGTACCTTTCGAATGTTTATCGCTGAGTATGCCCTGCGCGCTGTGTCAGCTGGGTGTCGTATCTCGCTTACGGTGAAGTGTACTGCTTACTATGCAACTAGGAGATCTAATGAAAACTTCCAGTACTAAAACAGGCCCGCCAAAAGGGTGAGTTGATTTTACAATTCAGTATTACATCCCCACTTCTGCATGCAGCTAAACGTTCTTTCCATCATCTGTTCCTCTCAAATTGGTGACATTTGTGAGGCAATACGCTTAACTGCCCAAAACAAGCAAACTTAACAAAGCCATTTACCTATCTACGTAAATGTTGTAGATATCAAAAAACAATTATTTGTAAGGAACGATGGTCTTCCTGAAGTAGACAAAATGACCTAATCAGTGCATGATGTTATTAGAAAAACGATTTATTGGGTTGACAAAAAGTATTACAACAATTTGCATTTCAAATAGCACAAACGAGCAATTTTACTTATGGGTTCAACCGCGTACTGAATAAGTCCGTCGTGCAGGAGCTGCGTTCCTGAAATGTTCCTAACAGTGTGTCTGTGTTTCTCTTTGTATTTCCAATGTAGATCTTTTCACATTCTGCACAATTTATTTTGTAAATACCTTCTTTTTTCTCTTGTGGAATACTATCATTAGATTTTTTCCCCCTTGTGCAGAATGAGAAAAAATCTACATTGGAAAAACAAAGAGAAACATAGGTACACGATTAAAGGAACATAAAGTACAAACAAATGAGAAATCAGCAGTAGCATGGACACAAAATCATGACATAGTGAATAAACCAAATTATTAAAATCAATACAAGGGCCTACGGAACTAGCAACCTGGGAGAAAATCTACTTTTGCAAATATTAAGACAGTCTAATGAACTTCCACACTGCCGGGGATGAAAACATAAACTACAAGTTTATCACATCGCCACCAGAGCAGAATACACATTCCCACAGCTCAACGAATTATCCAACAGTTGAATTTTAGCCTGGCCCAAGAACAGAACCAAATGTTCTCGAAACCGGTTTTATACATTATGACATGTAAGTGAAGCATTAAGAGTGTGTAGTTCAACTAAATCATACAATAATATAATACAATAATATTCATTATGTTTCATCTACCTTATTGCATAATCTATAAGTAATGAGATATGTAAAAGGTTGCTAGTATTATTTGGAGATAAATAAAAGAAACCCACAGTTCCAGCACATTCAGGAAGGTGGCCTTCATGTTTAAATGGAATTTTTTTTAATGATTTATTTATGGATGCTCTTTAACAGCTCAGGTCATCAGCGTCCCATTCAACTCGGCGTGAAACGGCCGACAAATTTTGCTCAGAGGCCTCTCATGTTTAAATGGTTTGACACAAAACAAAATTATTCAGCTAATTCCAGAACAAACCAGAAAAGTAGATAAGGTTTTATAATAAGTAAATATTTTCTACTGGTTCATACAATTCATTCTAAAGTGTGAGACAAAACTTAATAGTCTCGTTCTATCCCACAGAATTTAAGCTGTTATCGCTTTCATCTAAACAAAAAGTCGGTTCTGTGTAGTAGTAACCATACTTGCTTTCTAAACCCAAGGTCGCGGGTTCAAACCCGGCCAGAATCGATGGATTTTTTCGGGCTTAAAAATCGTAAGTATGGCTTCCTTCGAAAGGGAAGTAAAGCCGTGGGTCCAATGTCGTACATTTACGGCACGATAAAGAACCTCAAGCCTGAAAGAAGAGGCCTCTGAGCAAAATTTGTCGGCCGTTTCACGCCCTGAGTAGAATGGGACGCTGATGATCTGAGATGTTAAAGAGCGTCCTTAAATAAACAAATCAAAAATAATCTAAACACAAACACATCAATAAGATACCTTGTAATTCTCCATTGCCATAGTTACTTTCAAGAACAAAAGATTGAGCAGAAACTGTGAATATTCCCATTTCTTATATTATTAAGATGATTATCCCTTAATTAATAAATAATGAATAAATATTACCCTCATTCAATACCTAATCTCCACTAGCACTAAACATGTATGTATTGAAAAAGATTGCAGAGGTGTGATAATGTTGTTTTCCTGAGTGAACTCTGACACACCCCATTCTTCATATATTATCATATTTGAATAACATAAATAAGCAGGTGGATAAATGTAAAAGACTCCAGGTAAATACATTAGGGCGTGCACCATAATGGCATAAATAAGTACTTGAGTAGTGGCGGTTCGGTGAGCAACTGAAGATGGGAGAGATTCTCCGAAACGCATCTTACTTTTATGTAAGTAAATGGAGTTTAGTGTAAAAAAATGAATACCTAAGTTTAGGATATATTACCACTCCATTGTCAACAGCTTTGTAGGTATAATATTTAAGTACTTGAGTATTTATTTAATTTAAATTCATTCAGTTATTATTTAAAGTTTATCATGTCTTTTTTCATATAAGGGTTTTGGTATTGTAAATATGTAAAACTAATGAATTTCAGCACCCTGATATTGCAACTTAGGATTAAATAGTGTATGGGCTATAAATTCAATAGCTTTTATCTATGGCTTATATTATGCACTACGATAACATAAGCTATTTTTTAAAAATATTATATTTAAAGGACGACACTTTAAGTATCAATAAGATAGTGACAAAAAGTGTATTCATTTCTATACTGAGTCCTGGTTTTAAATGTCAGATTTATAATATAAATAAAAATTATTGACAAAGCATGTAGAATACTATATGTCAATAGTTATTAAAGATACCTTACTAAACCAAGCTATTTACATGAATGAGTTTTGCAATTGATTTATTGCCATTCTAAGGATTTTAATTTGAGAATGCTAATCCATAAGATTTTCTTATTAATGAAGGTGATTTAACTGTGCAGAATAGAGTGCTAAGGTTTTCTTTTAGTTATTGCTGTTAAAATTTTGGTGTAATTAACTCAGACTTTAAGCACATTCCTTATTGTTTATTTAGTAATCTATTTCTTCTTTAATGGTTTTCCTTATGACTATCTCATTAGCATACCAATTTTAAAATTCTGTTACAACAGTTGTTTGCTCTTTTTAGGTTTAACTCAGCAATGCAACAATGAGGGACATTAAAAGAGAAGGCATGGAAAGATGGACAAAGTGGATTGTAGAGGCTATTAAAAAAATTCGACATCAAAAGCAGAGACCTTCAGAAGAAAGAATTTTCCATGCAATATGCCAGCATCATAAGGTTTCCAAGGATGTTGTACAAGAGCAGTTGAAGAAGGCAGTGGAGAGAAGCATTGTGTTCATGGTGTACAGTAAGGGACAGATATCCTACAAAACATTGGATGAGAGAGCACTCAAACGACGAGAGATTACAGACAAAACAGATATGTTGCTAGTGGTCATTAGGGCAATTCGTGAACTAGCACAAGCTCATGGTTCTGCTATTAAGGATATTGAGCAGTACATACGCCAATCACATGTACTGAACATTCCAAGTTCTTTAGAACTGTGCTCTGTTCTTAAAAGAGCCCTTAAAAGAGCCATTGCAAGAAGACTATTGATAAAAGAAGGACAGTCATATAGATTGCACAAAAATGTTCATCAGAAAAAGAGGAAACATTTCTTAAAAAGCAACAAAACTAATAACAAAGACATGTTGAAAGGCCCATTTTCAGTGTCCATATGTTTAGAGTGCCTTGGTACAATACAGAGAAACTGTAAAAATGATTTAGAATCTACCATTTCTTGTTTCAAATGCAACACTAGCATGCTGCACCGATCTTGTGCAGGAAACACTTTAATCTCTCTCGTGGATTCTGGGTGTTGTTGGTTCTGTTCACTATGCAACTGCTGTGCAGGTTGTGGAAAAGATGTTGAAGAACAACTGTACCTCATTAAATGTTACCATTGTGAAAAATCATTTCACATTCATTGCATGAAACCAGATCCTGAATTTATGATGCCTTGGTGTTGCAAGTACTGCATTGAAAACAAAAATTATATAAAATCTAATAATACAGTTGTAGAAAATAAAACATTTAAAAAAACAAAAAGAAGTCATCTTACACCCTGGTTAGCAAAACAAAATAACAGTTTGCATTTCATTGGTGCACTTCCTCCAGAAATCAGTCAAAGTGATGTAAACTTCTTTGAACAGGCGAGAATTCATGCTGCATCAAACCAAGATTGCTCATGTTCATCTACAACAGCAGTATTTGATTCAGTAATTCACTCTCCCCAAACAATAATATTTGGAAGGTATGAAATCAGTACTTGGTATCCTTCATCTTATTCACCAGAATATTCTGCATCAAAAACAATATTTCTGTGTGAATTCTGTCTCATGTATTCTATAAGCAAGCTTAGTATAAGTTGCCATCAGCAGAAGTGTTCATGGAGACATCCTCCAGGAAACGAGATATATCGAAGCAATGAACTTTCAGTATTTGAGGTTGATGGAGAATTGAATAAGATCTACTGCCAGAATTTGTGCCTAATGGCCAAATTCTTTCTTCAAAATAAAACATTGGTGTTTGATACTGAGCCATTTCTTTTTTACATTCTCACCATTAATGATAAGAAGGGCTGTCATTTCGTGGGCTATTTTTCTAAGCAAAAATGCAGCCCACAAAATTTCATTGTTTCATGTATTATGATAATGCCACAACATCAAAGAAAAGGATATGGAAGATTCCTAATTGAGTTTAGCTACCTGTTATCTAAGAAACAGGCAGGGTCCCCTGAGAAACCTTTATCTTATCTGGGACTCATTTCTTATCAAGCTTACTGGAAGTCTGTAATACTAGAATATATACAGAAGCACAATATGGCATCAGTGAGTATTCAGGAAATAAGCCAACACACAGGCATGAACAGTCACGATATAGCTTATACTCTTCAAAACTTGGGCTTAGTTCAACGAGCAGGCAATAAGCTTGTATTATGCTGGTCCAATGAACATAAAAGTGCAACTATAAAAACCAGCAACCACTTACTAATTGACAAGAACTGTCTCTTGAAAAAATACCTGTAGCACTATATTATCAATTCCCCAATTCTTGAGCTTATGCACATTCAGAAGTATTCAATTATTAGTTAATACCTATGTCACTTTTCTTCAGTTAAATTTAGTGAGTGAAGTGCTTTGTAATTTCTGATTTCATTCACATGCATGATATGTAATAGCAAAAGTATAAAAACCATTCCATTTTTATGATAAATAGAGGAATGTTAGAAAGAGTATTTGCTAGATTATGCATGTAAAAAAATGAAATTTCTGCTTTTGATATTCACATAATGAAGCCTCTGATAATTTCTTATTGTGGACAATAATTGCATAAACAATAAGTGACTTTGACACAAAACCATTAACAATATCTAAACATTACTGCACAGTTGAAAACAAGTTCATAACATTTGTTATTTAAAAGGTTCAGTATAAATGTCACAGCATTTTGAGCTGCAATTTGTCATAAGAAAAGGAAGTTTCCATTGTCAGAAAAATCCTGCTAATTTTCATACATATCAGGAGCTGAGTAAAGGATACCACTATAATGTACACAATGTGAATGTGAAATATTTTTCCATTGCTGTAGATTGAGTCAGCACTCTCTCATGCCTATGGAATTAACATTCTGTGATTATTTCTTAGGCAAAAGTATAGTAATTATGGAAAAAGATAGGTTTTGTATCATATGAGTCATTAGGAAAAAACAATTTTCAAGAGAGCATTTCTCTCTTGAATGAAGAAACCTAACAAATTGGCATATCAACCAGAGTTTTCATCATTTGTAGCCAATTGAAAAATATGTGCATTCAGTTATTTTACAATATCATTACAAAGAAATGCACACCTTAAATATACCTATTTTTAAAACAGTGGTCATTATTAACATTATCATTAGCATTGTTTAATTGAATACTTAACTATACATCTAGTTTTATAGCCACTCATATAAACTTGGTGACTAATTAGTAAATTATGTTATCCAAAGATATATTTTACAATCTGCACAGCATAAAATATAAATGTAATCAGTGGTATATATGTAATCAATGTTTATCTAAAAAACTTTCATATGTGTAAATATTTATATACTTCTTACTTGCTTCAATCCTACAAGTAAATAAATGTACAGAGAGAGAATTAAATGGCTAATCCTAGAACAGTTTCATTTGTGAAATGGAAAAAACCATGACTTATCTTAAGTAAACTTTATTTGTTATCATTTACCAGCTTTTCTTTATATGCCTTTATTTACTTATCTCTTTTTTCTTGTTCTAATAAGTTTTCAACCTATTATGATTGCACTTTTGCATAGAGTATTTTGAGTAGTGGTTGAAGGTTTTGATCTAAAAAAATTAGAAAAATACCAGCATACATGATCCTAAATACTGTAAATGGGATAAAAGTTAAAAGTGTTCTAATACATTTCTAACATGTTAACTTTTTTTAATATTGACTTGCTTCATTAAAGATTTTACATTTGTTTAATCAGTCTAAAGATACTTATGTGCCCAATACATATTAAAAGACTATATATATTAGAAGTCACACAAAATTGCAGTAGCAAATACATTTTATAATTTGCATATAAAGATTATCCTCTTATTTTTACTTTATATTTGTATTCAGAAGAACTTTATTCAATAGCAAAGGATATTACTGGAGCATATTGGAAATAATTCAAACCACAGATATTGAATACAGGATCATCTTCACCAAACTTTGCTGGCTATCATTCTTGCAGAGTATAAAGAGCATCCCTCATTTCATTCTGTATTTTGTACAAATATATTTACAAACTTTATCAATTGTTGATCTTGTGCTAAAATGTGTTTACATAAGTTCCCCACATTGTAGTGTACAGAAAATTATTTCTCTTTACTCTTTCATGTTATAAGTAATGAATGGATCTTAAGGTGCAAAAACACATGTTGATAAAATGCCAGTCTAAGCCAGTCATATTAAGGGACTCCAAAGTGCCCTATCTTTCCAATGTGAAAACAGTGTTTTCTCAGAATCTACGTAGAGTTTGAAGCCGAAATTTTTACATGTTATTTATGAAAGCTTTGATTATAACTTAATAAAGGGATTTTTTAATCTATGCTTTCATTAGAGAAATATTATTTTTTATATGTAATGAATTTGTACTATACATTTGCATTATATGTAAATGAAATAAAAATTACTTTATCCAAAAATAACATGTTATATTAAACACAAGTGTATGTTAAATATATCCTGAAAATTTTAAGCAAATTGCAGTATTAGATTCTGAGAAAACATGCATTTATGATATAAAAAGCAATTTTGAGCATCACACGATAAACTTTTTAATACCTTTCAGCATGTTTCAATCCCAAAAAATAGAGCAAGTTCTTCTTCTACTGCTAACTAGAATAACTAGAAAAATTTAGGTATTTATTACTGCATATATTTTGAGGTTACCTATTTAATTTAGAAATTTTGGAAATATAAACCTTTGTCAGTATTTTGACAGTTCCTAACAAAGATGACACATCCATGCAGAACTTTTTTTTTAAATTTTAACATGTGTACTTTCAGTTAGAAAACTGCATAATTTCCTCAACTCAACTGCTCATCCTTCATACTTTCTCCCTTCAAACTCTGAACTACACCAGGCAAGTACTTGTAGTCAAGCAATATGTAAGTTCCGACTGTAGGTCTTTACCATAGAGTATTTGTCAGTCATTCTTGATAGCTGCTGCTTTCATTGAATCTAAGGCACATATAAAGCATACAATTTTATTGCAGTTTTTTCTTAAGAAAACTATTGTTCTTATCCAAGTATCCCATCTGGATATACTGGGGAATTGTGATGAATCCCATGACTTCTTGGTATAAAATATGATGATTAAGGGAAATCTTCAGGGCAGCATGAAGTCATTTACCCTAATAGCTCACAAGCATGATATAATGCAATACTTGCCATATAGTTCAGGGTGATGCACATATCAACCTCATGGAAAGCCGAAAGAAAGTAGCATGCTTGATCGCTCATTATAAGTTTGACTTTATATGCCCTCTGGCTACAGCTTCATACATAAATCACTGAATAACTGCATTACTAAGCAGGCATTTATCTTGCTGAGTTGATATACATTAAAGGGCATGGGACTCACACTTCACCAGACAGTGGAAACACCAGCACATTCAATATATACCTTTGTAGCTCATCGGTAATTTAATCCAACATGAATCCCACTTCATGCTTGCTGACAATCTCTTTTATTTTCTTGAAAATATTGTCTTAAATTTGCTGTATGTAATTTTTTCTCAGTGTGCACTCATTTGATACTGGCCTTTGCATGCACTTATTGAAAAATGATTTGGATCCAGGAATGTTTACCTTACAGACTAGAATTCCTGATTCAATTAAGGCCATGGTAAGATCTCTGAACTCAGATGATGATTGCTGCTTTCAAATCCTTAAATGAGGCACATACCAAGATAGTTTACTTAGTTTGCAACTTGTCAAGTTTAACATTCTTCATATGTTTGCTATACTTGGTGTGTGGATTTGCTTAGTCTCTTTGATGCTTCTCATAGGCTGCAGTGCCTTGCAAAGGAATCAAGGAACTATATTTAAGTTTCAGGAAAGACTGTAAAAAGTTTTTGATTGCACACAACATTTAAATTAAAATCTTCTCTATTTAAAGATTGTGAAAGGATACTTATGCCTATTCTTTGAACTAGTATTGGGCTGTCTAGGAGAAGGTTGTCCAACAAGTGCATTAGACCTAGTCTTGCAAGAAAGATTACCTCCATTTGAAGCATATGTCAGAGAAGAGCTGCTCGAACTGAAAGAAAACCCAGTTGTCAAAGAGAAGTAGAAAACATAACCAGACACTTGATATACTTTGTTGATAGCTGTAGCACTGGTTCATAAAACTCATGATGAGGTTATGAAATTCTATATTATTATAATGACTCTGTTCCTGTGCTGGTGGGATAAGAGGCTCTCTGCAAATAAGGAGTATCTCATTGAGAAACTACATATAGAGTCCTTAATTGCCAATCAGTCTGTGTATGGAATTGTTTCAGCAGCTGGAAACATAAGAAATGTCCTAATGACAAAATTGATGATGTCAGATGTCTTCAAAATTGCAGAATGCACTGCAAGGTAAAAAAAATATTAGAAGGAAAATGCTAAGAAAAGTGCTATTGAATAAATGCCTGCATCATAAGAAGAAAACAGTTGATGGAACAGGCAAAAGAATAAATACATTTACTTGACAAAGAAATTTCAAAAGCACTATTTCAAAAAAAAAAAAAAAAAAACACTTGTTGAGATCGGATATAGTGTGTTGCTGTTATCTGCTAAATCCATAATCTGCTAAATAATGTTAATTTGGAAACAATCAATCCTGTTCCTTTGGCAATATATTTTATCCTGTAAGATTAATAATAATAATAATAATAATAATAATAATAATAATAATAATAATGCAAGAGAGGACACTGATAAAAGTGTCATAAGGTTGAGGATGGGCATCCTATTCTAATTGTTAATTTGTTTTGACTATAAGTAATGACATACTTTAAATGTTGTCAGGTAAGTACTGATAAAATTATATAAAATGTTTTTTTTCTTCTCAAATCTATATCACTTTGTGTGATTATTAGCTTTTTAATACATATAATAGCATGTGAATTGTGTGGCTTTTTTTAAAAAATTTCATAGTGGTTTACCACTGTGAACAAAAGCAACTTGTTCTGACCTTTATTCCTAGCTTGCATCAGAGAAAAACAAAAAGATATTTTCATGAATGTGTGGCTGCCTGTGTTTAAGTAAAGTATCCTGTTAGTTCGTTTGCTGTGGTGGGAAAAATTTGAATTCTCAGAGCATACTGATTTAAATAATTAGGTAATGCATTAAAATGACAAATATATCCAGTAAGGCCAGTCAATATCTTCTATTATGTTATTTTTTATTGAGATAAATACTGTTATTCTATTGGTTTTAATTTTTTATTACTAAAATTGGTTCCCAAATATAAAAAAAATATTATGAGTCAAACTAGTAGCATGTATTAATTTGGATATGAACATAAAACATGTACATTCACAGCAATCTTTTATAAAATTGCACTGCAACATTGTTTTGTATTAGAAAATTCTGTATAGTAGAATTAAATTATTATGCATGAGTCACTGTTTTTAGCATTTTTAGAAACTCTTATCATTTCTGGAACTTTTTATTTACTTTTTGTAAAGTATACACTCAGTTTTACAATGTCTTTAGGATACCTGGGTTGTTATTTTCACATTCTGTACAACAATTACAAACATTAGTTAAATGTTCTCTGAATAAAAATTTAAAATTTCATGGTCAAAGTTTTACCATTTTGTTCCTTAAAATATTGTCTAAACATTTAACATAAAATATTTACATTTAAGTCATTTCATTAAAATAACAACAATTGGATTTACTTTGGCAATAATAAATTCTCATATCAGGAATTTTTGTAGATTTTTTTGTGATCAATGAGTGCTTGAGTCTCTTTTTTCTGCAAATTTTGAATTTTTACGTATATTTGGTTGAATACAACATAGTCTCTTTTTACTATCTGAAATAGCTTTATAATACAATTTTGTCAAACTACAACAACAGTTCATTCAGTATCTATTCAATATGACCAAATATGAGACCAAACTTTCTTTGTTTCAAGAATAGTGGTTTTTCATTTCTTGCTAATCATGAAGCCTGAAATTCTTTTACCCACAACTAAATAAGTTTTCTTGTCATACTTTTAGACTTTGTTTTGTATAACACTTTAGCTGGCAACAGCTCTTTATAGACTGAAATATTTTATATGGAAGTACATCATCAGAAGTTATTAATTTCATTTATTTATGGACGCTCTTTAGCAGCTCAGGTCATCAGCATCCCATTCAATTCAGGGCGTGAAACGACTGACAAATTTTGCTCAGAGGCCTCTTCTTTCAGGCTTAAGGTTCTTTTTTGTGCCGTAAATGTATGACACAGGACACACGGCTTTACTTCCCTTCCGAAGGAAGCCATACTTAGGATTTTTACGCTCGAAAAAAATCCATCGATCCTGGCCAGTTTTGAACCCATGATCTTGGGTTTAGAAGGCAAGTATGGTTACCACTACACCACCAGGACTGACATTATCAGAAGCAGTAACATATTGCCTACCTCTGTTTCTTGCAGTTTTCCTCTGTTCCTTAATTCTAGACACACTATTTTCTTCCTCCAAATTGGACAGATCTGTTATATGACAATTCTTCATTTATGTCTCCATACATTTCCTACAAAAAATGTTCATGTTATAGATATAGCTATTTCATATTTGTTATAAGACACTAAGGAATAGTGTTTTGAATACAGATATATAATTCAGTGCAAAATAATTGCCTTTTAACTACTTACCATATTTCCATCTCCTAAGCACAGAACTGGATACAGAAAGCAGACGTGCACAATTTCCTTCAGCCTACTCCCCTTCTAGTGTTAGAAGTAAAAATTGTAGAGATTATGGATTATGTTACGGAGATTCATTTAAGCCAATGGGCAGAAAAAGGGTACATAGATCTAAATTCCATTTTTCCAGTTATGGCCTCAATTGTCTTTGCACTTCTTGAAGTTTTCATATTTCCAGTAGCACTGTAAGACAATGTTCTTTCTTCAACGCATAGTCATGCCTCTACCATTATTGCACACTAACTGCGCCTTTTAAAAACGCATATAAATCAGTGTTAGTTATAAAGTGACCAGAGCATATTTTTGAAGAACACTCTGTATTCTATCCTTTCTGAGCCTTTATATACTGTACAAGAGCTAAATAGAGTTCCATAGTTCTGGCAGATAGAGAGCTATTATAAATGTGTTCTACATTACTTCAGAAACTACCGGGACAACAACTATGATAAATATACCATTTTAAAGCTCTTGTTCTGCTTTACAAAATGCTGGGATTTTATGTAGCTACCAAAAATAGTGAAAATAATTTATTTTCCTGTACAATTTCTAAAAAATTTAGACTCTATTGCTGGTGGCAAAGCTTTTGTAAAGTTCATATAAGAGTGGGGGGAAAAAATGAATAAATAAATAAAAGGAAAAGTCTGAAGCATCAAAAGGGGGAAAAAGGTGATAGTCTCATAAAAAAAAACTGTAATTTGCTTTGTTTATTGTTCCAAAATACATATCTCAAACTACCTGTGTGAAAATTAACTATATTTTTGGAAAAGTGCTGCTACTTGAAATTGTAGTTATAAGAATTTCATTATATTGAGTTACTAATACTTTCTAATACTTTGGAGAATATGAGAAGTATTTCTCCTGATTGGTCTTCAAACAACAACTACATTAGCTAAATATCATCCCTTAGAGTCAATGAGTCATAGTCTTGTTATAAGCAGGATTTTACATAATTTCCAACATATTTGTAACAAGTAGTCATATAGTGTTTGCAAAGTGTCACATTAGTAAATGTAGTGATTGATGTGCTTGTAAAGAATAGTTTAAATGCTGATGAACATGTATTAACTTTCTCCAGGGGTTTATCAGCTGACATTATTTCACAAATGTCCCTATTAAAATTTACAGTATGTTCATAACAGATACATAAAGGAAAAGCATAAAAAATATCTTGGATCATGGTTAATTTAAAGGCATGACACTAAAGTTCCTTTAAGCTTTAGAGAAGGTTAAAGAAACAAATATTAGAATACTATGGCCAAATTATAATAAAATATTTATATATCAGTAAAGCCTAAAAAAAGCATTTTCTATTACAGGTCAATAAGATGCACATAAATTTAATTAGAATGGATTAAAATGAAGTTATTTTAAATTTTAGATACAAAGTAAGAAATAAATATAACATGTTATTAGCATACAGCCAGTATGAGTTTCATTAAAGCATCACATTACAAACCAGTGAGCATTGGTGTTATGTAGCATACACTTCAATGCTGAAATTGACATAGTATTTCCTTCTTAGGATGAGAAAAGCTGGAATACATCTCACCCAGGCAACTTACCCCAACTAAAAATTCAACCTACACACTGCTTTGTGCCAAAGTTATTATTTATTTTCATTTTTTGTACCACTTTTTCTACTTATATGAAAACATGCAAATAAAAAAATTGTTCTTAAATTGAACTTGTATTTTAACTTTAGCATTTAAAAAACCCATACAGATCAACCTATGTTAATGCACAAGGAATGGAAAGAATCTTCTCTTGAATGTACGTCACCTATCACTTTTTGTTCAGGACTGAAACTAGCATACTTTTCTGTTTGTGAAGGCATATTCATAAAAAAATAGAATTTTTCATTATTATTTAATTTATTCATAATCATATAAAATTACAAAAACAGAAACAACATAACCATAACAAGCAATACTAATATATTATTTGCAGTGAAATAAGTATCTTCTGATGAAAGTTAAAAGTGAGTGCTCCTGTTGCAGATGCATTTGTCAAACCCATTAGATTAATTGCTTTCAAAAAAGTGCATCTTATGTTGTATTCTCATTCTGAAAGAATAAAAATTCAATAACAACACATAAATATTTTTGTACTCAAGCCTTTTGCATATTGCACATCTTAAGCAATATTATTTATTCAAATATAGTTTTCTTGTTTGCCAATCAAAAATAAAAAAGTAATTCATGTATTTAATCTGTAAGAAATAGGTTAAATATATTCTTTTGTCATATTACAAATGGGAACTATGCTTAATGATTCTCATGTGTCAAATTACGTCATTCATATTACCAATATGCTATAAATACCTAAACATATTTCATAACTATATTCAATAATCAAATACTTTTGTAAACAGGAAAATAATTTCATTCAAATTCCAAATATCTAAGCATTTCCTACAATTATATTCAACTATGAAACATTGATGTAAACATGAAAATAAAACACATTATGGTATTATCTCCAAAACCAACAGTACTCCAACTGAAAGACTCAAGGAAACGGTACTCCTTAACTCTCTAATACCTCAATGGTGTTTATATTTGCCATAACCTCCATATATTTTGCAGTTATATACACAAAGTGCATCCCATATGAGTGCTCTGATTTTTTGGTGAACTAAGTTTACATTCATTAAAATTGATTAGAAAGAAAACAGCTCATTTTTTTAAACAGTGCTACGTGGCACTGTAATTCAATGAACATAATACAGCCTTTTCTCAGACACAAACTTTTGTTTCTACTGTACATGAAAATCACAAAACAGAAGGAGGGAAACTGTAATGTTTATTGGAACCTAAAACAGAGATAACTCATATCCATTACTATTATTTCGCTAATGGAGCAACAAATCCTGATAACGGCCATTGTGTGATTAGATATCATTTCATCAGTGGATTTGCAAATTTAAAAAACTATGGCATAGTGTGCAATATTAGAAAACAATATCAAACATTTTAGATGCTTATAATTATACATTGTAATAGTGTTTAATACTTGCTTTAACTAAAGAGGTGTCACAAATGATGGATACTGATGATACATGAGATGAGATGACAAATTAGGAAATAAATTTCAGGAAGAAAGAGTTCCAAGTCTAAATTTAGAGTATCTCTCTTGATGAGGACTGAGAAAAAAATGGAAAATAATCTCAATCAGGAAAGGTAGCTCTCCTGTTCACTAGTCCATGCCTTTGTAAACTTTTCATCCATGTCAGTATTATGGGTTAAAGTTGAGAGTTGAAATGTGAATTTTTGCAATCTATAAGGGCTGTCTGAAAAGCTCTTGGTTAAAGGAATGAGTTTTTAACTAAAACATTTTATTTTTTTAGCATAATATTCCTTAAGGCCAACATATTTATTTCAGTGATGCTCCAGTGCAATTATTTTGTTTTCTGGAGTGATTTTCTGGAAAGTCTGTAAAATATCCCCATACAATTGCAATTGCCTCTTGATTTTAACAAGTTTGAACTTTTGGAACAGATGGAGGTCAAAGGGAGCAAACTCTGTAAAGCAGGTGAATGCTCCAACAATTCATACTTCAAATCTTTCAATTTTCACATAGCTAACAAACTTCTGTTAGCAGATGAGTAGTCTTGATGAACAATAATTTTTTTGTAAATTTAAAAGGCGTTAGGAATAGTGAAGTTTGTCAAATATACAAATAAGTCGGTATTAGGTGATGCTAAACTTCACAAACTGATTAATTCATCAGAACATAATCTCAACTTATGTATTCATTTTTTACACTAAAGTAAGACGCATTTTGGGAGAATCTCTCCCATCTTCAGTTGCTGACTGAACCGCCGTTACTCGAAACTATGGCTGGACAAATGGATAGTGTAACAAATGAATACCTAAGTTGAGGTTATATTGCCACTCCATTGTCAACAGCTTCGTAAGTACAATATCATCAGAATATGTTTCAAGAGCATTTTCTCTTATCATCAGCTGGGGACCGACTAATGCTGGCAGATGATGAAGTGACCTCTAGTGGTTCCAATAAGTAACAGAACAGGAAGTCCATTGATGGGATGTCAAAGTTCATAATGCAATGTTTATTTTTTAAAATATAAATCTTCTCCCATATTGCAAATTACTTGGGATTGTTAGTAGCCTTCAACAGTTTTACTTCTTTGGAAATGTCATGATCATAAGTCCAAAAATGGTCTGCAACTACTGATTTATCCACCTGTTTATATCTTACATTTGTGAAGTGTTTTGAACACCATAAATGATGTTATTCTACCCAGCAAAAAGGCAGGAGTGTATCAGATAGATTGTTTGGATTATGACCAGACATATGTAGGCAAAACAATAAGAAACTTGGAGACAAGGACCAAAGAACACTTCAAAAATGTAAGATATGAACAGGTGGATAAATCAGCAGTTGTAGACCATTTTTGAACTTATGATCATGACATTGCCAAAGAAGCCAAACTGTTGAAAGCTACCAATAATCCCAAGGAATTGCAATGTGGGAGAAGATTTATATTTTAAAAAATAAACATTGTGTTATGAATTTTGACATTCCAACAATGGACTTCCTGTTCCCGTTACTTATTGGAACCACTAGAGGTCACTTCTCATTTGCCACCGTTATGATGAGAACGAACACTGTTGAAATGTGTTCTAATGAATTAATTAGTTAGTGAAGTTTAATGTTCTAATACCGACTTATTGGTATAATTTTTTTCTTCTGCAAAAGGATATTTTCTTATGAATTTTATCCAGCTGATTTAATAAATTGTAATGGTATTCCCTGGTTATCTTTTCAAACTTCTGAAGATGATCAATTAGTAAAATTACTTTAACTTTCAAAAAGACTGATGCCAGTATCATTTTTGAAGATTAAACTATTTTGTCTCTCTGGAACTGAATAACTGCCTTCTGTTTACTGTTTTGATTGTTGTATCCAAGTCTCATCCGTAGTTATAAATTAACACACAAAGCTAACAAAAATCAGTTCTTAAGAACATAGTATGATTGAGTCAAACTACACACACTTATTGCTCACTTACTTGTTTACAATAGTTTCAAGAACCCTTTGTTCACATCATCACTTACCTGGGTTCATGAAACTAATACTACATATTATAAATAAGTGGAGCAATAAGAGTGTGCAGCTCAACTCAATCATATAATGCTTTTAATTATATGATTAGCTTCACTGTACAAATTCCAAATTAAAAATGCTCCAAACTCTGTTGCAATGTGTACGTACAAATGTGTTATAGATCTGCTGTTAACAAGCACAGGTTTCATCTCCTTACACAAAGCTTTTTATATGCAATTCTTCATATAAATTATCATCACATTCCTTTGAAATGCCTAAGACTTCAGCAATTTCATATACTTTAACTCACTTGTCATCTAACACCAAATCATGTATTTATTCAATGAATTTTGCCGCTATTGCACTTTTTGGACCTCCTTCATGTGGGTCATCTTCATGGCTAGTTTGGCCATTTTTAAATTCAGAAGCCTATTTTTAATCATTGAAAATGAAGAAATGTCCCCATAAATTTTTTTTATATTTGGTATGAATTTCCTTTGATGTTAAACCATTTTTACGAGCAGCTTATCACTGTACTATACTAAACGTTATATATTTTATGGAATATCCATAACATGTTTGCTTGGCAAGCTGTATTAAATAACCCATTTGAAATAATGAATTGATATTTCCAATGAATGATTAATACAGAAGTACCATTATAAAAAAACATCTTGTCAACTGCAAGGCCACCTATGGTTGAAGCCAAGAACTTTTCAGACTGACCTGATTGCACACACGCACACACAAGAGATATGACTTAAGTCATGGCAATTATTTGGAACAACACAAAAATCTAAGATGTAAAATTGAAAGTATATGGCATTTACTGCTGAGTGGTGCTACCAAGGAAGGATGGATGTAGGTAGCCCTCGTAGAGAAAAAGCAAAACACAGACAACTGGACAATATTGGTTTATTATGGTATGAACAAAATATATGTATAACTACTTACACAGGGTTGCAGATCCATCACTGGACGGGTCTCCCACGTATTCTACGTTGTTTAACAACCTTCATTTTGACAGCATTTCGACCCAAGGTCACTCATGTTAGCAACTCACTATAGCAGATGTTATTAAACACCTTTGCCATCACTGGCAACCAACCGTCGATTTACTTGGAGACCATTTCAAAGGTGTAGAGTATCTGGAAGACCTGTCTTGTGATAGATTTGCAATCCTGTTGTGTTTAACTTTTGCTTATGCCATAAAAAACCAATGTTGTTCAGTTGCCTGTGTTTCGCTTCTTCTTTAAGGGCTACCTACATTCAGCCTTCCGTTGGTAGCATCACTGGGCAGCATTGCCATATACTTTCAATATTACATCTTAGATTTTTCTTGTTGTCCCTTGTTTGTGAGAAAAAAAAACAATTGCCATGACTTATGACTTATCCCTCATATAACTGACAAAACTGCAGCATTGCAAGCAATCAGCATTCATAAAATGATTAAAACAATATCTTGTAGCATATCACATTACTGCACAAATGCCATCACAGGCAGTCCCATTCAAGCTTGGTAATCAGTTCTCTCTTAATAAAAGAGTTATTGTGCAAGAATATGCAGCAGAATTGCAATAGCTTAAATTTTCTTTCTGCCTTTGATATTCAAAGTTCTCAGGTGATGTACGAAGGTAGGTCCATAAGTTTCCACCCTCACCAATAAGGGTTATTGCCTTCACAAAACCCTTATCTGGTAAGTAAGTAATTGTAGATGTAACTTCCACTCCGCTGTGTTCAGTTGTTCAGATATAGTTGCATAAAGAAGGCTATGTATAGAAGATTGAGACATGTTCCAAATGGAGTATTGAACTATTATTAAGTTCTTCACAAAAGAAGGACTTGCTCCAAATGAAATTAAACAGCGATTGGACGGTGTATATGGGGAAGCATCTCCCTTATATTTTACTGTATAAGAGCGAAACTTTTTCGAATAGGTTGAGAAAGCATTGAAGACGAAGAGCATGCAGGTCAGCCCTTGGAGGTGCTCACTCCTGAAAACATTGCTCTTGTGGAAGGAGAAATTATGGAAGACCGGCAGCTCAAAGTTACAGAAACAGCAGCAAGGTTGGGCCTTTCTAAAACAACAGTCCTTTGAATTATTCATTAATATTTTAACATGAATAAGGTTAGTGCAAGATGATTCCTAGACTTCTTTCCATAGTCCAAAAGCAGCAACAAGGCAAGGAAAGCTGAGTGGTGGTGTGCGTGTTCTTCACAACAATGTGACTGTGCACACAGCTCTTGTTGCAAAGGAAGCTTGAAGAAATGTGACTTCAAGGAGGGTGACCATCCACCCTACAGCCCAGATCTAGCTCCCAGTGACTATTTCCTCTTCTCAAAACTCAAGAATGACCTTCAAGGAAGGAAATTTAAGTGTGATGAAGAAGTGATGGATGCTGTTTATGCCCATTTTGCAGACAAGACTTTTGACTATTTTTGGGGAAGGGGATTGAAATAGTAATTCAAACTTGTGAGAAGTGCATTGCAATAAATGGTAACTATACTGAAAACTGAAATATAGTTTTGTCTTTACCTAGAAAATGGTTCGGGTTGGAAATTTATGGACCTATTCTCGTATTTATATCAGCTGAGTAAAAATTAAATTAGAATATTTCCAAAAGAAACCACTAGCAAAGTTCAGACTTTAGACATATTCTTTTTCAGTCAATACAAACGATATTAGATACATTAATCTGAAAATGCAATCAAGGATGAAAACTTCTCACCAAAATATATGTCAAGAAATCATTGTCACTTCATTTGTCAATGATGAACTCATGTCATCTCAACTGCCTACAGTCATTTGGTATTTATTTTATAAATCAGATTACATTACCAGTCAGCTTTAGCAATTTGAATTACTGAAGAAGAATGCTTATAACATATTTAGAGTTAATTTTTGTGACATTTATGAAGATTTGCTCTTTATTTCATGCTCATAGGGCATTATAAAAAATTTTTGAGTTATTTTATAAATCAAAATGACTTCATTATTCCCAATATAGCAATTTTCTTAGTTTGATTTGATTTAATAAATGCTAAGTAAATTACAAAATAAAGGATGGTTATAGATTCTGACCTTAGCCAATATCTCCACAGCCCCCCTATACATCAAACAACAATGAAAACTTTCCCAGTATCATATTTACCTATTAATTTAACATTTTATACCCAATATATTATTGATACAAAATTTAATTTTTATTAAGTAACTTGCATTAAATCCTAGTCCCTGGTTCATTAGTAGTACCTGCTGGAATGTTCAGAGACTAGGCTCTGACACTACCTCAAGATATACATCCTCTTAGTTACAATAAACAACAAAATAAATCAACATATAGCTATACACTAAAGCATGCCACATCTGTCAATTAGTAATACATTTACAGTTACATTTCCTTCCCCCTACCCTTTCCTGTTATTTACACTACCCATTTTCTTTTCACTTTCCTTCAACTGTCTCATCAACTGTGTTCATAATTTTTTTATTTGTTTTAATTACGGACACTCTTTAACATCTCAGATCATCAGCGTCCCATTCTACTCAGGGCGTGAAACGGCTGACAAATTTTGCTCAGAGGCCTCTTTTTTCAGGCTTGAGGTTCTTTATCGTGCTGTAAATGTACGACACAGGACCCACAACTTTACTTCCCTTCCAAAGGAAGCCATACTAGGATTTTTAGGCCCGAAAAAATCCATCGATCCTGGCCGAGATCGAACCTGCGATCTTGGGTTTAGGAGGCAAGTATGGTAACCACTACACCACCAGAACCAATGTAAAATGGTTTTATAAGCGAAACTTCTTAGTGTCTTTAATCATTTCTCTTTTATTAAATTTTTCCTCCAATTCCTTGACTACTGAATAAACATGGATATCCTCTTCTGTTTCCTTGAAAATTGGACATACATTATGAACAATATCACCTCTGTAACCCTTTAATTTCCAAGTATCTAATATACTTTCTCATTTCTTCTCATTCCTATTACATTTATTAATACATTTTTCTCTAGTTGTATGTACTTTTAAATGTTTAAAATATATAAGGGAACTATTCTCCTCTAATAGTGATTACATCACCTGCATGTCCATATCCTCTACTCTAGACTCATAAAATTCCAGAATCCTTTCTCCAAATGTTTCTTGCCTGCCATACATCTTGCTTCCACTGCCATGGATTGCCAAAGTCATTAAGGTACAGAATTGTGAGGTGGAGGTCTGGGTTCAATTCCTGTCAGGATAATCTTCCCTGAATGAGGTTTTTTGCAGGTTTTCCTCAATATCTGCCATGACCCCCACATTAGCTGTACTCAAACATATCTCTAAAATACCTTTAAATGCATTATAAGCATTATATCTATTTTCTTCCAAACCTCATCAATACCCCACAGTTCTATTCCATATGCCCATCTTGATTCTACATTGCTCTCTACACCTCTTACTACTTAAGTTCCATTGTAGGCACTGTAAATAAAATTTTCTTTAACATTCTCAATGCTAATGTCCCTTTAACTGCCATTTCCCAATATTACTTATCTTTTAAGATCATTGTATGATTGGCTTCAATTTAAAAGTTACAATTACATTTTAGTTTACTTAATCTTATTCCTATACAAGTAACATTTTTACTTCAATTTAAAAGTTACAATTACATTTTAGTTTACTTAATCTTATTCCTATACAAGTAACATTTTTAACAATCTCTATATTCTTCCTCCTTCAAGCATTTCTCTCCTCTTCTTAGTTTGCTACCCTCTTTGAAAACAATTTCTTTAGTCTTATTTATGTTAATCTTCAGATTCTATTCTTTACAATATTATCCAATATTATCCAATTCTTGGTTGGCAGATGTAGCACCCTGTAGTGTATTACTATTTATTGATTCATTTCATTTTTTATTTCAACTAAGAATATATATAGATTCTTAGCATCAGAGCCTAGACCTCTAGATATTCCAGAGGTAGATCACCATAGGTGACCGAGGTCATTAAGGCATGAACTGTGAGCAGGAGGTCTGGGACCCTAAAACTTATGCCTGGAACATTTCCTTCCTTTAAAAAAAATCCAGAGGCAACTACTGAAAACCAGAGACTAGTTTGATTTAACTTATTTAATAAAAATTAAATTTTGTGTCAGTACAATGAAATAATTTTACATTAAGGTGATTGGGAAAGTTTTGTTGTTGTTTGATGCATTCATTATACAGGGGTATTTCAAATTTTTGTTATTGTTTCATTTAACCTTTTTACTATAGAGACTTAGATCATTTGCATATAACAATCTTGGTATCATTTTTTTCAGTTAAAAGTGCTAAACTTGAAAATAGATTTACATGCATCCATTATCAAAACTAATTTTTTTAGTTTTACTTCACATATTTTGCTTGATCATTAGTAGTTAAAAACATATTTATATTTAGCTGTTGCATACTAAATACCATAACTTTTTCATTTTGCAAACCCACCAATGAAGTGGCAAGATTGTTATGAAAACATAGTGCAGAACAGATGACTAATTAAGAAAAATGTACTACTTTTTAATGAATTTGCACAAGCTATACCATAGATAAGCCATTACCAATTAATTATTAAACACCTTTATACATATATAAACATTGTGTATTGTTTAAGACAAACAATGTGCTGTACATGGCATGCAAAATGAATATATGAAAGAAGCATTTATATGTGCATAGATATATTTTATTTTTGCAATTTGATAATCTGTGAAATAATTTTTGTTTTACCTTCTGAAGAGGTATTAACTTAGAGCATTCAACGTGCATGAAAGGATTCTTTTTTTACCCACATAAATTTTGGAAAATAGGTCATCTTTACCTAGGATTCCTACAAAAGAATGAGCAGAATTTAAAATCTTGCGTAACATTTTAGCACTATGCACTTGAGAATCACAATATGTTTGTAGCATATATCTTAAGCTGAGAATCTAAAATTATTGCACTGAAAGCTTCACACTAGAAAGGAAGCCATACCCACACATGCAAAAGTTGTTCAGTAAGCTCAACGAATAGCAAAAAGAAAACCTAATTAAAGGTTAAAACCTTCTCATAAAGTTTCAGAAAGTTTTGTAGAAAAGTTTGTCCCCATGTTACATCTTATAATACTTGCATCACCAACTTTAATATGTACATGTGTGTGGAAGAACTTGCACATTAATAGGATATGTATTATTTCATAATTAAGTACACACAATCTAAATGGTATTATACTCCTCACTCCCTTCATTATGTAAAGAAACCTTGAGGGATTTGTTTGTATTTTGGTGAAAAAAGAAATTCTTGAATTTTAACAATGTTGTATGGAAGCATGACAATATAAAAAGGAAATGAGAATTATTTTAAATTTATTGTGGGATAGAATGAAGGATTTTTTCATGGATGTCACATTTATTTTTCCTTTTATATGGAATGAAATGAAGAAAATGATTGTACCTATTAGCCTGAATTTTATGCTTCTTAAGTTACCTGGCATTTGCCTTTTCAAGATATGAAAAAACTTCAGTGAAAATGTATCACAAATATCTGATATGAAACTCAGATTAGCTTGTTGGCAAAAAGACATTTGTGACCGAGCCATATTGGTAGAAAAGAAATAAATAACTTTTATGAAGCTGTGTACTGGAAAGCTTCTGAAGGAAATATACTGAATTTCAAGAAAATAAAGAAAAAATTAATTTTTCAATTACTCCTTTGCAATTCTAGAAAATTGAATAACAACTCAGGTTTAACCTCATAGTTTATAAAACAAGTATCACGCAAGTCAGAAGAAATTTACCAAAAAATCACAGTTTTGTCAATTTAATTGACAAGAGTTATAAAACTATTAATATTTAAAAATATAATTTCCTACTACCTTAATTTTGCAATCTACAAATATATACTAACACTGTAAACCATTTCATTTTCCACATAATGAAAGTCCCATAATTCACTCATTACAAAAAATATGTCTTAGGAACACATAGTCTAGGGCATTACGAACACAGATTGCAAGTTCTTTACCACAAGGGAGAGTGAGAAAATTTGAGGTCACGAATAACTGGAGGAAAACTCTGATGTGCACGACAAGAAGTGGATGCAGATACAGTATCTTCATACTCTGTGAAGTTTGGCTTCATCGTGATGCTTCTCTTGCTGCCAATGTCAAAGAGGGAGGGGGAGAAGCTCTCACTGCAATGCCAAAGTGCATAATTGCTTAGCCAGAGGTAATGAAGTTAGATGTAGTTATGATTTTTACATATACACTATCAAAACACCTAAGGTACTTATGTTTCCATTTCTGTAAATACTATCATCATAATTACTTATTTGCATAAACAAAAAGTGTAAGCAGCAATAATTGAATTAAATTAATCAAAATGATCTTTGCTTAACATAAAATAATTGAGCTGTCCATCAATTGCTAAAAGAGCACAAAAATACAAATAGCACATTGATTGCAGAATAAACTATTCTACTACCAAAGATGTGAGACTTTTGCAAGATATTTTATTTAGGCAAGTACTTATAAATTTCAGTGCTCTTTTATTTGTTGAACCTATCACTGAAGGGACAGAGAATGCTCTTAATAACACCAAATGTCTTAAAAAGTGTTTTTTTTTTTTTTTATGGGACAATGATGTATATTTGGCAAACAGATGACTAAAACTTGACAATTTACATTTTAATATAGCTCACAAATTCTTCAATTCCTAATGACCTTGAAGTTTGCCTTAATATTGCTGATATAAATTTTAAAAAATTTAATCTCAGAGGATAAATCTCAAATTATGATGCCTTCTTTAAGAAGCATAATTATTGTGGTGCATGCTAATATTAGCTGATAATTTATTTGCATGGTTGCAGAGTACATTTAATATTGCTGCTATATGCTCAGCAAAGCAGTTTATATTCATAAGTACAACCTTCCATAGCAAGACATTCATTCATGGAAACTAAAAATAAACAAGTGTCAAAAGACTTCTTTGTAGACAACCCCCTTAGCTACTTGAAGACTTGGGATGATCAATCTTATCTATCCTAAACTTAGGTATTCATTTTTTACACTAAACTCCACTCACTTACATAAAAATAAGACACATTTCGGGAGAATCTCTCCCATCTTCAGTTGCTCACTGAACCGCCGTTACTGGAAACGATGGCTAGACAACTGGATGTTCATGTGGTGGCCTATGATGGTTGAAGTAGGAAGTTGCTGAGTTCATCCATTAGGTTTTCATTAGGTTTTCTCTATTTTTTAATATGAAAATGTTTTCCCAAGTGAATAACTCCAATGGATTGAGAAGATGTTTCAGCACTTTAATTCCAGTTTTATTTCATGATTTTTGGTCATGATTAGCTCTGCTCACAATCTACATAGGCAAAACAAAGAGAAATTTGGAAATTCGAAGGAAAGAACATTTTAGGAATATTCGGTTTAAGCAGGTGGATAAATAAGCAGTAGCAGCTCACTTTTGGACCAAAAATCATGAAATAAAACTGGGAATTTAACTGCTAAAACATCTTCACAACCCACTGGAGTTATCCACTTGGGAAAAAAATGTCATATTAAAAAATAGAGAAAACCTAATGAACTTCGAGTTTCCTCCTATGAATGAACTCAGCAACTCAGCAATTTCCTACTTCAACCAACAGAGGCCACCACAGGAACATCTGGGTGTCTAGCCATCATTTTAAGTAATGGTGGTTCAGTGAGCAACTGAAGATAGGAGAGATTCTCCCAAAATGCGTCTTACTTTTATGTAAGTAAGTGGAGTTTAGTGTAAAAAATGAATCATGAATCCCTAAGTTTGGGATATATTACCACTCCATTGTCAACAGCTTCGTAAGTACAATATTTGTAACCAATAGTCTATTTTATCAAGTTTCTCCTCTGCTAAAACCCATATTTTTGGTCTCAACTAATTATCAATGAAAATCCTTGGGTACAAATTTTGTTTACCAATCTGAAAATTGCACTTCCTGATGGGAGATGCTTCTCCTGGGAATTTAGTACAAAATTCTCTCTGACAGTATTTGTATGATTTCTTATGTGCATGACAATCATAAACATTCTTTCTCCTAGCATATATCTCACTATAAGCATACTTCACAATTCACAAATATACAATAGAAAGTCTTCCTCAGAAATGCAACTAAACAGTTGATGTGATAAACACAGTTTTGCAAATTCAATTGTCTGATCAATGGAACTTAACTTCAGTCTTACTGGAAATTGCATTCC
Source organism: Metallyticus violacea (assembly GCA_030762175.1). Lineage (NCBI taxonomy): Eukaryota > Metazoa > Arthropoda > Insecta > Mantodea > Metallyticidae > Metallyticus > Metallyticus violacea. The sequence goes on from CM060832.1 coordinate 140,516,050, forward strand.
CATTGAAAATAAACCAGTTTCCACTAGTGTATACAAACTCCAACTGCATAGCAGAATGAGGGCACAGTGTCTATGAGGTAATGGAAACATATATGCATGTTAAATATTATATATTACATGGTTAGTTACCTCAGAATCTATAGACATGCATGAAATTTGACAGTGAAAAAGCAGGTCAAAATCAAAGTACATATTATCTATAATTTTTTTTATTTGGTTTATTTATGGATGTTCTTTAACATCTCAGGTCATAAGCATCCCATTCAATTCAGAGCATGAAACAGCTGACGAACTTTGCTCAGAGGCCTCTTCTTTCAGGCTTGAGGTTCTTTTTCGTGCCGTAAATCTACGACATGAGACCTACTACTTTACTTCCCTTCTGAAGGAAGCCATACTTAGAATTTTATGCCCCAAAAAATCCATCGATTCTGGCTGGGATTGAATCCACAATCTTGGGTTTAGGAGGCAAGTATGGTTTCCACTACACCACCAGGACCGACTTGCCTATAAATTGAATGCAGTAAATATTTCAAAACATTTTAAATTTAATATCACTTTCTAAATATATTCAAACTTTTAATTTACATATAAGTGCCGCCAGATAAACAGAATGATGATTTTTAACATTATTTAAACAAAACAGAAAAGTTAATTACACTCTTAGCAGGCTAAGTTTAATGGAATTATTTACTATACTATAGGGAGAGACAGTGAAAACTTTCCAAATTTTATATGTTCCAATGCTGAAATGATAACATTGAGAATTGGTATCACAAATATGATATTCTTATATCTTTCAAGCAACAAGATTATGTTAAAAAGCTGATTTTTATTGTAAATTCACGATTATTATGGAACATTTTAAAAGTAGGTTTCATAATGTTTGATTGCTTATAATATTCTCTGCAAAATTCTACTGTGTAGTTAAAAGTCTGGGTAACAGTTATGGATTCAGAATGTATGCAATGGAAATTCTTCTCAAAGTATATTGACTTGATTTAAATTATGAAAGATTCATGAGTTCAGGACAACAAATTCTGGAATTTACAAGTCCAAAGTCCATTAACCTGAAACATGGCATCATATAGAATTAAAAAGTATAATGAGTTTGCTATTTGCCAAAGCAGAATTACAAACAAGCATGGAAGCCTGGAGAGGGTGCAAGATATTATACTACACTACTGAGTATGGTAGAATTAAATCTGTTAAAATATTAGAAAGAAAGAAAGAATTTACCTAAGCCTATCTTTTTATTCCATAAAAATAAAAACTCTGTGACCTATGACAATAAAAGCCACTATGAACACTGACAGCATTAAAGATACAAAAATAACAAGCAGTACACAACAATTTCATTATAAATAACAATTACCTACCCATTTTCATGAGGTTGCTGATACCCAGGATTTTGTAAAATCTGAAACATTAAGAGATAAGAGTGCAAACATGGAAAGCTACAGTAAATAATTTTGTTGCATAAAAGCTTGCAATATTATGACATATGACAAACATTTATAAATTAGTTGTACAAAACAAAAAACTCCTTCCTGAATTTCCATTAGAAATAATCTTTGGAATCTGGCTTAATGGGAGATTTTGGCATTTTCTGAAAAGTAGAAATTAATCTGAAATGTAAATTCAGTTCAGTAAGCATACAATCTAACAGAAATGTTGTAAACACATATTGGGATATATAAAGAGCAAAAATAATCAATCATAATATAATGTAACAGTTATATATCCTAAGGTTCTTTTCTCAGGAATTTTTATCATTTAGTTGATTTTATAGATTGGAATAGTGCTCTCCAGTTACGGTTTTACCCTTCTAAAGATAATGGATTAATAAAAGTCCTTTAGTATCCGAAAAAGATTGATGTCATAATCTTTCCTGTAGATGGAATCTAATTTGTCTTCTTTGGCAGCAAACAACCAGCTTCTGTCATCTGTTGTGTGATGGTGGATCCAAGTCTTATCTGCCTTGTACGAAACCAGTTCTATTGTTAAAATGCTCCAATATGTTTTTCATCTGCTGTTAGCAAGCACAGCATCCATTTTGCACAAAGTTTTTTCATATGAAATTCTGCTTATAAAGTATAACCTGTGCATTCTTTGAAATGAATACAGCCTCAGCAATTTCATGTGCTTTAACTTGAGTCATCTAATGCAACATCAAGTATTTGTTTGACAAATTCTACTGTTAAACTTTTTGCATATCCTTCACATAGGTCATTCTCAAGTATGGTATGACCTATTTAAATTTTTTAGTCATTGAAAATGTGGAGAAGAACCCCCATACTTTTATAAATTTATATGAATTTCCTTTGGTGTAAAATCATTTTATATAAATAACTTTATCGCTATATAACATTCAATTTTATCTATTTTATGAAATATCCACGATACGTCTGCTTTAGAAAGTTTCATTAAACAAACTGTTTGAAACAATGATTTGATATTTCAAATGAATGATTATAAGATGATTTATTGATTTGTTTTATTTAAGGACCCTCTTTAACATCTCAGACCATCAGCATCCCATTCAATTCACGGCGTAAAAAGGCCGAAAAATTTAGCTTAGAGGCCTCTTCTTTCAGGCTTGAGGTTCTTTTGCGTGCTGTAAATGTACAACATGGGACCCATGGCTTTACTTCCCTTCTGAAGGAAGCCATACTTAGGATTTTTATGCTCAAAAAATTCCATCAATCCTGGCCGGGTTTGAACCGGTGCCCTGGGGCTTTAGAAGGCAAGTATGGTTACCACTACACCACCAGGACTGACTAAGCTATTAGGAATAGCATGTTTGTGTGCTGTGGGATTGAATCCACTTGCCTTTATGTAATTCTCAGTCTGTGTGTCCTTTCTGTATATTCCAAATTCTAAATTGTTGCTTGTTCTTATAATCTTTAAGTCGAGAAAGAGAATCATGTTGTTTTGTTCTGTTTCAGAAGTGAATTCAATTCAACAGTAAGTACAGCATATGATTATCAAATTGACTCACTAGATAATTAAGAACATAATAGTCGCTTCACTGTATTGGTTCCGACATGAAATTAAATGTTATATTTAACCAGCTTTATTGTTGAACTGTTGAATTGCTTCTTTGCACTCTTCCATGATATAAAAAGGTTTATTTCTAGCATAAAAAAGTACTGGCAGAAGAGCTAACATTCTAGCCCTGAAATCAAGACAGATAGCATTTACATTACACATTAGTGCTTTATTCAAGTATTTTTCTTACTTTTTAAAAATGTTAATCTTCCATTACAATTTTATTTTATGGTTAAATTTCATAGGCAGCTAAAAATCAATGTTCAGATTACCATAAAATTTAGCATATTCAAGTAGGTCTAACTTATTACTATTAAGAGAATTAAAGCATTAATACCTTTCCAATAGAAGACATTGGTCTTTGAGCTGCATAGCGACCTATGGATGGTGAATGCCAGCCATTCTGTTGTTCCTTAAACTCCTGCCTATTAAAAAGCAAATTGAACTTTTTTAATCAAGGCATGACATATAATAGTTTTACAGAAAGGTTATTTATTAATACAAATCTTGACTATCTTGTAATTTCCTTTCCATCTTTGCCAACACTTTTTTTTTTCAACAACGTTCAAGTATTTGTGCTCTATTTTAAATATAGGCATTTAATTTACCCTTGCTGCATGCAATGCTTGTGAATATTGCAGGTGCACTGTTAAAATGTGAAATTATGTAAACAGGAATAAATGAAGTTATAGATTATACCAAAAGAAGACATAAGGCTGTTCAACACATGACAATAAATATGCCTCAGTGCATCAGTGCACTTAAAGGAAGATAATGTTGACAGAAATAAATGTCCAGAGCATCAATGGACAATATTATGTGGAGACCTGAAAATCATAGAAATGTTGCTGAGACAACAGTCAATTATGTGTACTTGCACAAAAACAGAGTTTCAAAATGATATCAAACAAAATGAACAATATCCAATGTGTAATTGATATTATTGTATGATTTAGGTGAACTACATGCTCAATACTTCACTTACTTTACAAGTACTTTAAGTGAAGCATTAAGAGTTTGTAGTTCAACTAACTCATACAATAATATCAATTATATGATTGGCTTCACAGTGCAAGTTCCAAATGACATTTTAATTAATACCCAATGTAGTTTAAATAATCAGAAATTGCATGTTGAAACTTCAAAACTCTTTAGACAGCTCAATATTTGATGTTGAATACATCATTACCATTTTGGTGTTTTCAATGTATGCAGAGCTACACCATATTGGTGATAGATGCCTTCAATTTCATTAAACTTTTCAGTGACCTATTTGTAATTGGTTCATAACATTCCTTGTTTACTATCTAGCCAAAATTAAATCCAGCTTACTTTGTATGTTTTGTCTGTATTTCTTCCTATCTATCATACCATCCATCAACCTTCTACAAATTCCAAAAGATTTTCAAAACACAAAACATTATTTTAGCTCCAAAAAACGGTTACTCCATAAAAAATATACTAAATTCTAAACTAAAAGAGGACATTCCTCAAAAGAACAAATCAGGAATATATCAGATGCAATGTATCGAATGTGAAAACATTTACATAGGAAAGACTAAAAGAAACATAAAAACACAAGCAAAAGAACACATCAGGAACATAAAACACAGACAGGAAGAAAAATCAGCAGCAGCTTGGCATTTTTGGAATGAAAAACATAATATAAACAGGAATCCCAAACTACTTAAAAATATTACAGGGAATATAGAACTCGCCGTCTGGGAAAACATTTATATCTGGAAGAACAAGTGTTTTCAACTTTGAAATCCCACCAAGTGACGTCTTAATACAGAAGTTCATCCAACCGCCACCAGAGACAAATCAAACCACCATGAAGAACAAGGCCGGCAGTCGAACTGGAACTGAAGATGGGAGCAATTAGCTCCAGAAACTTAGTTTTCCTCTTTTAAAAACTATTAGTGATGTAAGTGTTACAAAGTCGACTCAGTTATTCTAAACTTATCAGAAGTTTATTGAAAAAGTAAGTTGTCTTTAAAGACGTTAATCATTAGTGAATCAAATAGATGATAATTTTAAAAGAAAATTTTGAACACAGAATCATTTTATAAAGAAAAAACTTTTGGGTTCCTCAATTACTGTATTTAAATATTTTCAGTATTTTTAATGGGGCCAACCAATAACCATTTTCAGAGCAAAAACCAACAATCATTTATCACCTCCAGGGGAATATAGAGAAATGAAATTTGGTGTGCAGCTCATGACAATGCTAATTTTATCCATGATACCCAAAAAATATTTTAAATTCAAAAGCTAATTAAACAAAAATTTAACTAACATAGATTGTATGAATATAATAAAACTATAAACTCAGTTACACTAATAAATATACCAGATTCTTGAAAATCTAGTCATAATGTGCATTATAATGGCTGTTTTAATTCTCTCGCTACCTGTTTCCTGGAACTATCCTTCTAGACTCTGTACTTCTTGATGACCCAGCATTTAATATGCTTCTGTGCTTATTTTGTTGGTGATCTGTGAAACAAAATACAAAATATGTGTTTAAAATAATGATTTACCTGTGTTTAAACTTACATATCAAAATGATACCTGAAATATTTATAGCCTCATTATTTGTCATGTATCATTGTTGCTTTTCCTTTATGCAAAATTTAACTCTGGGAATGGAGGTAAATAGTAAATGCTCTTGAGCAGAGTCTCTACCTTACTCCCTTCAAACTATAAACGTTTTTGGTTTAATGTGCACTTAACAAAAAAATTTACTTTGTAATTTTAAATTCTATAACTGTAAGCAATCTGAGCTAACTTCAGTAAATTTTTACGCAGTTCCTCTAAGTATACACTAGAGATACTCTTATTACAATGTATAGGTAGGAAATACAAAGCAATATGGGCTTATAATTATTTTCTCAAAGCTATCAAATTTTCTGCTGCTACTGTAGCATTTATAGGCTCTACACTAATGAAACCTATCATTGCATTATAATTTACATATACTGAATTCAATAGGCAAAATAAATAACTAGTACTAAAATATTTATTTAAACATTCTATTTAAAGAAAACTGTAATGGCATTTTAGAACTATTGCACTAATATAAAACTATAATGCTAACTTATAACAACGAAACAAAACAAAAAATATATAAATCTAAATCTAGAGTGTTTCCTGGGGGGGAAGTATTCTGCCTTTGAAGAAGAGCACAAGTGGTTTGAAATATTGGCTATTTGTGTGACTGTTTCAGTGTTTGATTCATTTCTACTTCTACCTTGTTATTTTAGCTACATTGTTCTTTATGAGTTAATTTATTTTTCATTTTAGTGCATAATTACATATATATACACCTAAAAATATAAATATTATATAATAAAAATGAAAAATAAAGTAACCCTTGAAGCAATGTAGCTAAAATAACAAGAATTGGAGAAGCAGAAATTGATATATACAATAAAATTTAAAAATAAATATGTACAAGGGTAGGTCCATAAATTTCCAACCTTGCCAATAAGGATAATCGCTTAAAAAAATTCTCATCTTCTTTCATAACTTATCTGTTAAGTAAATAATTGCAGCTGTAACTTCTGCTCCACTTTCTTCAGTTATTCAGATATAGCTGCATAAAGAAGGATAGTGTAGAGGATTGTGACATGTTCAAAATGGAGTATCGAGCTGTTATTAAGTTCTTCACAAAAGAAGGAGTTACTCAAAATGAAATTAAACAGCAATTGGACAGTCTATATGGGGAAGCATCCCCCTCATATTCTACCATAAAAGAATGGGTTGAGAAAGCACTGAAGACGAAGAGCGGGTTATCAGCTCTTGGAAGTGCTCACTCCTGAAAACATGGCTCTTGTGGAAGTAGAAATTATGAAAGATTGGCAGCTCAAAGCTACAGAAATAGCAGCAAGGTTGAGCCTTTCCAAAACAACAGTCCTTTGAATTATTCATTAACATTTAAACATTAATAAGGTTAGTGCAAGATGATTCCTAGACTTCTTTCCTCAGTCCAAAAGCAGCAACAAGTCATCTTTTGTGATGCAATTTTGGAACTCTGCCGTGGCAACGAGAGAATTCTGCAAATCATTGTTACAGGAGATGAAACTATGGTCCTCTACTATGATCCTTTGTCCAAAAGAGAATCAATGAAGTGGTAGGCGTAAAGCTGGCGAAGTACTACCTCTAAAGGCCAAGGTCACTCACTCAACAAGAAGACCATGGCCATAATCTTTTGGCACTGTGAAGGAATACTCTCCATTGACTTCAATGACAGGAACACCACTGTAAATGGGTAGTACTATGCTGGCCTACGGCACAGACTATGTGCTTTCATCAAAGAGAAAAGGCAAGGAAAGCTGAGTAGTGTTGTGCATCTTCTTCAAGACAATGCACCTGTGCACACAGCTCTTGTTGCAAGGGAAGCTGTGAAGAAATGAGGCTTCAAGGAGATGAACCATCCACCCTACAGCCTAGATCTAGTTCTCAGTGACTATTTCCTCTTCTCAAAACTCAAGAAGGACCTTTCAGGAAGGAAATTTAAGTGTAACAGAAGAAGTAATGGGTGCTGTTTATTTCCATTTTGCAGACAAGACTTCTGTCTATTTTGGGGGAGGGGGAATTGAAATGTTAATTCAAAGATGTGAGAAGTGTATTGCAATAAAGGGTAACTATACTGAAAGAAGAAATATAGTTTTTGTCTTTAGCATACCTAGAAAATGGTTGGGCTGGAAACTTATGGACCTACTCTCGTATGTATATATATAATAACAATTAAAATGAATTAATGTAGCTAAAATAACAGGAACTGGAGAGGCACCAATTGATAAAACATTAAATAGTAATACAAATATTGCAATACTTCAAACAACTTGTGCTGTTCTTCAGAGGCAAATAATGCAATGTTACAAATGTTTGCTATACAAATAGAGAAATAATTTAAGTTTCTACTTGGAGATAACAAAAATATGTCAATTACTATGTGTCTTCTCCTAACAGATAAATCTATATGATACAATATAGTAACTACCTTTTCCTTGCCTAAGTAATTGCAAGAGGTATAATGTAAATAAATTTCAACAAAATTATTTTATACCATCATACAAACAAAAAAATAATCAACATCAGCAAATATTATGAGAGAAGCAATCTTAATATGAAAGGTAAGCATGTTGACATACCACCAGTTTTCTATCACAATAGCAATAGAAAGTTGTTATCATCATTATTAATTCCCAGATGTTGGAAAGAAGGAGTGTAGAGATCCGCAATATATCAGTGTGGAACATAGTTAGTATTTTCAGCACCTTTTGAAATTGATACTACACTGCACTCATAAATATTTAATGAAATATGTTTAATCAATAATCCCTTCTGAGTCAAAATATTTAGAACACTCTTTGTGGTTTTACTTATTGGAGATTTACTCATGGACATTCGTTCATATCCTCAGCTGTTAAAGGACTTCTCTTCAACTCAGAAGAGATTATTAATGAGTGTTTAACTGTACTAGATTCCAAAATTAGTTAACATTTAAAATGTTTAATCAAGTTTTCTTCTACAAAATTAATCTTTAATTCTAAATTATACATTAAAAAAAACAAGTAGGTGTTGTTTCTCCATAATGGAATGGATTTACTTTTTGATTAAAAATAAATAAAAAGCATGAACCGGTGTTTACTGAGCATAAAGAAAATTACTTTTGCAGAAAATTTGTTACCAGTGTTGTAAATAAATTATATCTTTTTTATTGTGGATAAATGTTTTCTTTTACAATATACAGTGTGAAAGGGAAGTTACTTCATACCCAGGTGAGTGAGGTCTCTGTTAGCAGAAGCTTTCAGTTTGCAATACTCCCCAAGACCAGCCATTTGCACACTGTTCAAAGTAGTAAGTGCTGTTGCTGGCACTCTTTCAGCTAGTGCTCTGCTACAGAGTCAATTCCCTTCAACATTGAACTTATACATAAAATTTATTTCACTATTATTAATAATTATTACATTTATCTTTAAATGCCACTAGCTGCCAGGCTCATTTACTGCAATTAATAGTGAAGTCAAAATTACCCAATTTCACTACCAGTTCTTCTTTTAGTTACACTAGAACTAGTTTCAAGAATTGCTGTGTCCAATACCCAAAGAAATCGCAATGTTTCACTGATCTTCTTCACTTGTCTGTAATGGTTGCTATTTGAATCTCTGTATCAATACATGTTTTCAGCTTGAAATTCTTGTCTATTATTGCCCCCCCCCTCCCCCAAAGAGCAATTTTTTGTTAAAAGTATATGCAAAAAGTTTTGGAGAACATTAAAAACCGAAAGAAATTAATAAATTACAGAATGACATTAAAACAACTAAAAGAAAAACCTAAAGCAGACAATGGTAATAAAATAGCCATTTTAGACAAAAAGGAATACATAAATACAGTTGAATCTATGTTAAAAGGAAAACATTACAAACCAATTGAAAAGAATCTGCTCAATAAATGCAATAAGATCTTAAACAAAACATTAAATGAAATGAAAACACTATCCATTGCTGACAAACAGAATATCACACAGAGTAATCCAGTACTACCCAGGCTTTATGCAGTACCTAAAATACACAAAAATGATAACAGCATGAGACCAATAATCAAGAATATCAATTCGCCCACATGCCAGGTAGCAAAAAAATGATCAAAGTTTTCAATTCTTTTAAGAAATTCCAAAGTTTGAGCACCAAAAATTCAGCTGATCTAGTCAAAAAACTTAAAAATAGCAAAGTTACAGCTGGAGATATAACGGTACCATTTGACGTAAAAGCCTTAATCCCAAGCATACCAACAGAGAAACTCATGCTTATGTTAAAGAAATGGTTAACATTAACAAATTTAAAAACAGAAGAAATAGAAGACTTATTGAAACTTACCAATATTTGCACTCAACAAAATTTCTTCAGCTTCAACAAAAGATATTACCAAAAGTTTCAGCCCTAACTATGGGAAATCATTTATCACCTTTTCTAGCAGATTCATTCATGAGTGCATTTGAAATACATATCATGAAAGCCTTCCCTTTAGTTTTCAAGTCATGTATAGGTATGTGGATGACATTTTTGCAATAATACCAAAGAAACATTCAATAGATGCCCTGAAACCTCTTAATTTGCAACATAAATCTATATAGTTTACCACAGAAGAAGAGAGAAATCAGTGGCTATCATTTCTAGATTTAAAAATTATAAGAAATGGAGATTATTTGAATTATTATTGGAATTTGCAGAAAAGAAACACACACAGTAAATAACATAAAAATGAGAGTTATAACCCCATTCCACATTAATACGCAGTGTTTGACAGTTTAGCATACAGATTGATGAATATTTCACTCATAAAAGCAGAGTACAAAATAGAATACCAACAAATAATAAAGACAGCTATAACCAATGGTTTCAACAAAGACACAGTGATAAAAATTATCAATAAATCTAAAAGACAAAAAGAGATGACAGAAGTTTCCACATTGAAAAACACAAAAGAAGAATACAAATTCAAAAGTTTCACCTCCCATTCAATTTACCACAACAAGTTCAAGAAAATTTTCAAAGAACATGGGATAATGTTAGCCCCAAAGTACAGATATAATATCAAGGATTTATTAGTTTGCACAGTAAAAGACTCCATACCAACATAACAGAAATCAGGAATTTATGTAATAATATGCGCAGATTGTGAGCAGAGTTACATAGACAAAACAAAGAGAATTTTAGAAATTTGGAGGAAAAAACACTTTAGGAATATTCGGCTTAAGCAGGTGAATAAATCAGCAGTAGCAGCTCACTTTTGGACCAAAAATCATGAAATAAAACCGGAAATTAAGCTGCTGAAACATCTTCACAACGCAATGGAGTTATCCACTTGGGAAAAAATTTTCATATTAAAAAATAAAGAAAACCTAATGAACTTAGAGTTTCCTCCTATGGATGAACTCAGCAATTTCCTACTTCAGCCAACAGATGCCAACACAGGAACATCTGGGTATCTAGCCATCATTTTGAGTAACAGCGGTTCAGTGAACAATTGAAGATGGGAGGGATTCTCCCAAAATGCTTCTTATTTTATGTAAGTAAATGGAGTTTAGTGTAAAAATGAATACCTAGGTTTAGGATACATTACCAGTCCATTGTCAACAGCTTTGTAAGTGCAATATTCATTTAATATTAATTGCCCTATCATTCAATTTACTCCTCAATGTTATCTTCCTTCTCAGCTGAGGAAGCATCTAAATGTAATTAATTTTGCAGAGTATAAAAGTAATTATTTCAACTCTGGAGGCTTGGCGGATATATAATATTTATATATATATATATATATATATATATATATATATATATATTAACAGCAGCATGGTATTGAATGTAAATAGTATACTGATGTCAATTAGAATGTTATGTTAATTTATGTTTTTTTTTCTTCTTACTTTAATTTTTTTCTTTCTTTAAAAGGAAAGGTTAAGAAATCTCTAGTTTCTAATCCTTTATACATCAGTGTTCTTAGCATTACACATAACTAAAGTTAAGTGTGTAGTAAAACAACCATCTTGTTAAATTATAAAATACTAACAATTTTAATAACTTAATTTTGCTTGAAAACAAATCTCAACAAAACTAATTTGTAAAGACTTACACATATTGAATTACATAGCTGTTAATCTTGTTATTTATTAATAAATAACATTATTACAAGTAATAAAGCAAACTAGTTTTATTTTCTTAATCATCTTTGAAGATCATTGGCATAACAACACAATAAAGTAACAAAATGCATTATAGGAATAAACTGCTAAACATAATGGTAGTAATAACACTTCTCAGATTATCAGCCATGTCATATTAATGAAAATTAGGCTTTTGGCTAGCCTAAACTCTGTGGCCTTCATCAGAAACTCATTCATATTATTTAGCTCCATTTTCATTAATATGACACAGCTGATTACCCGAGAAGTCTTATCAACTATTCAATGCTGTATAAACTTTAATTCATAATTGATGGTAAGTTTATTTAACTGAGATGTAACAAATTGTTCATGTTATCTAGAAACACAGGAACTATTCATGATCATTCCTCACTTGCAGAAATATGCTATTTTTGATGAAATATTAACATGAGAAACAATGTCCATCTTCCAATATACAATAATAGTTTTTCATTTTCAGACATATTTAAGCATCTTTTGAACTCTCATTAAGCCACATATGCAATGATTTTTATTACACTCAGCTGCTTTCTTTTTCTAATTTATAGTGGGTGAATCGCTTAAAACTTGAACTGCAAGTAACTTTTTTTTTCAAGAAATAATTATTCTAATAATTATTAATATCTATGTATGAACTGGATTTATGAGCCCTTGTCTAAACTTCAATTTTGTCAAAGCAGCATGGCAATAGCACCTTCTATTTCAGAAATATTTGCGGTGTAAATTTTAGGTGATTTTTTTAAATGAAACAATGCCTATTGAAGCCAGTATATATCAAGCAAATAAAAAACCATAGGAAATTAATGTTAACAGTGTTTTTTGCAGGATTCTAATGCAAGCAGTTTATGAGCTATCATAATATGAACATTTTAAGCTTTATTCAAGAAATAAACATTCTAATAATTAACATTTGTGCATGGGTTGCAATTATGAGCCCCTCCCTAAACTTTAATTCTGTGGAAGCAGCATATCTCTTGGTCTGATCACTTTTAATTTTTTGAAAGATGTACGGCTTGCTTTGTGTGTGTTATAAATTCTCTCTTTAGAAACCTATATTTGCAAAAATATTTTATTTAGAGTACAGAATAGAAGAAATGTATCTGCAGACTTTTCATCTTGTGCAATGCTGAAGGTTAAATAAATATGTATCATTTAAAAACCTGAATGTAAAAAGGAACTGAATACATCAAAAGGTAGAGTAGGTTCTAACAGGTGTTGGTAATAGAAAGAATTAAATAAAATTGTAGCTTTGGTTAGTATATTAACAAATTACATACCACAAATGCTGATTTTTTTCCTCCAAGAAACAAAATTAAACATTCACAAAGTTACATTTATTTTCAAACATTTAGAATTTTACTCTATAGTCTGTTATAGAATTTATTTTTTTCACCTCGAAAAATAATTATATACTTTTTAGAATTTGAAAACCATTTTTTATACCATGTTGTGCACAAGCAAGGGTTGAAACAATGATTCAAATAGGAAAAATCCAACATTAGGAGAATTAAACTATAGATTTTTCCATTTATTGTAGCTCTGAATCCTGAGCTACCATGTGTCCCCCAAGAAATGAAATGAATTCTTCCTATCTGATTCTACATATTCTAGAAATATCTCAATAAAAGATATTTAAAACCAAAGAGATGGTCTTTAAGCCACTTTAAACTTGAGAGTTTAATATAGGGGCTACCTTGATCTGCTTTGGTTTATCAAGGATTTACTAGCAGATTTAGCTGGAGCATAGCTGACAGTGTGTGCGAAAGCACTATAATATTCACTTATTAGCATTATGTCTAGGTTCCAGGCCTTATTCTGCACAACTAAGGTACATTGCAAAATCATAAGACCAACTGATGAAACTGTTTATAGAGAAAAAATGAAATTGTATATATAGATAAAACTTAAGTACTTCACACTATATTACCTTTAATATAAGGTTAGTTAGAAACATATGCATTCATTGCACAGAGGTTGGAAGACAGAAAATAGTCTATTGCAAAACAATAAGACCAGACTGAACTTCCTGACCTTCATATGCAAATGCTTTTCTGCAGCTGCAGAGCAAGCTTTCTTTATTTGTAAAGAGTGCACAATTAAGTAAGTATGGGTTGGAAGGCAAGTTATCCAGCTTCAAATGAAGTAGGTTAAAGCCTGTAAAGAAGAAGGATTTTCATTCAGGAAATAGCAAGAAGTCTTGACAGGTCACTACGTGTGATAAATAACTTCCAGAAGCTAGGAAATAATTATGGAATGAAGAAGTCGCCTGGAAGACCTCAAAAACTCGTGCCTTGACAAAAGAGGGTGGTGATCAGAAAATTAGATCATTGCTGGGATAGCTTGCTTGTGATTCCACTGTCAATGTTCACAAATAAAAGTAGTCCAGACAAGTCAAACAAATAAATATACTGAAATACAAAAAAAAAAGAAGCAATCCTGTCTGATGTTCACCATAAACAGTAATAACGGATTGACTGGGCTAAGGAACACATCACCTGGAAGGAAGAATGGAAGCATATAATATTTAGCAATGAAAATAAATTCAACTTGGATGGACATATTATTGGCATGAACTCGGAAAAGAAGAAGAAATGTTTGCAAAGAGGCAGCAAGGAGGAAAGTCTCTGACAGTCAGGGGTGGATTCAGGTTTAGAGGGTAAGCACATCTTGTGTTCCTGCAGGTTGTGCAAAAGCCATACACAATCAGTCACTGCTTGATGAGCATCTTTTACATGTTGCAGACGGACAATGCAACCATCTATGGATCTACAAAGGAGTGATTTTGCTGCAAAAGGGTTAGTGTCATGAATTGACCCACTAATTTCCAGACCTAAACTCTATGGAGAATGTATGGGGAATCTTATGCAGATCAGTTTATCGTGATAGGAAGCAATACCCCAGTGTGTAGGAGTTAAAGACCTCTATATATCTGCATGGAATGAATTTGAATTGTCTGTGTTACACAGGCTTGCAGAGGATATGATGGATTGTGTGATTTCGGTTATTCTGAATAGGGTTAATTTATAGGATATTAATGATAGTGGTCTTATAACTTTGCAAAGAACTCCTTTCTGTATTTGACAGTTGCTGAAAGGAATGATTTGTTTGTAACTAATCGTATGATAAAGATTACATAATTTGATGTACTTAAGTATATTTTATTTCCATTTTTTTTTTCTTTACATGAGGAGGTCATAATTGAACTTACCATTTTGCAATACAGTTTATAAAGTGAATTCGTTAGCACTTGATGTGGAAAAAAGAAAGACAAAATAAATACTACATTCCTAGCTCCATTCCACATACATTTCAATGCCTTAGCATCCTTTTGTGCTTAGGGGTATAACAGTTTCTAATTTGTAATGGTTTCAAAATTTGTTTTAAATGTCACATCTTCATAATCCTTAGCAATTTTCCTTTTATTGTTTCTTAATGCATTTATCCATGCTATGCATTCAAACTATGAACTGTATCCACTACATATTCACAAATGGAACAAATAACCTGTTCAATATTCCTGCCTGAAATGATTTTCTTCCCATTGCATAACATAGTATAAGTACACCTTTAAGTGAGTAATACTTCAAAATTGATAAAGGTTAACAATATTTCTTCTAAAAATATTCAAAGAATTCAACATCACCTTAGCTCCACAGAACAAATACAATGTAAAAATTGCATAACATTCCATAAGATTGATATAATTTCCCCAGGAAAGAAAAAAAGAATCTATTAAATTAACTGTTCAGATTGAAATAAAATATATATTGGAAAACAAAATGAAATATAAACATCCGATGGGAAATCAGCCGACAAGGTGATGGCCAGGGTATTTTGGTATGCACGTGAAATTTAAAGAACATTTCAGGAATATCAGGTTTAAACAAACAGATAAATTAACTGTAGCCAACCACTTTTGGGAATGAATCATGAAATTGCTAAATATGAAAAAATCAAATTCAGCATACTGACATTGGAACTGACTTATGGGACAAGATCTACATAAAGACAAATTATTATGAAAGATTACTGAACTTATGGGAAAAGATCTACATAAAGAAAATGAAGCTAGATTATAAATTTTGAGATTTCTACAAAATGTAGTAACCTTCCATTGTATAATTACAAAATGTTGTAACCTTCCATTGAATGCCAGCTGTGTAAGCATCCAGGAGGCTATTTGGATCACCAACCAGTTGACTAGCAGCCGAGGATATGGACAACAGTCCATGAAACATGTTCTGCCAATGAAATTGGTATGTGAAAAAATAAAGAATATACAATCAAATCATTAACTAAAGTATTTAATTTATAATATTTCTTCAGTCAAGCCATTAAAATTACTCTGGCTTCCTTCAACTGAAAGTTTATTATATGTGTGTGGAATGATCACTCTTGGAGACTTCTGTGAGTATTCTGCACATTTCAGAATCTTTTAAAAATAGAATATGTTTTATTCTGTGTACATCTAATAACTATCTACTTGTATAGCATCTACAACAAAATATTCCACAATGCTAATTAAAAGTTTATATACAAAATTCTATATTCCTCTCCAGCTTGTAGCTTTAGCAATATAAAAAATATTATCAAAAAATTCTCCATTATTGAGGATACTAAAGTGCCAAAACATTAAGCTGCTTGGCAAAATTCAACAAATTTAAATGAAGAGACCATCTTTAATGAAAAATTTTATTAACAAGTAAGACATCCAGATCCAGAAAAACATGGCTTACTATAAATAAATAAGTATATGATGGCCAATGAAAAGTGTTGCACAGAAACTCTTTGTTTGAGAGAAATTAATTCTGGTGCAAAAGAAACCTGAAGAGACAGATAAGGTGAAGAAGCAAAACTTAAGTCAATTCTGAAACAGCTAAAGTTTATGAAACAAGTTCTTATGGGAGGGACTAAAATAAAACATAATTTGTGAGGTTGGGTATTCTATTCACTTTGCTGCACATTTCTTAAACATCTAGTACAAAAGTAAAACCTTCAATATATAACAAAAACTGAATATTCTTTACCCACAATAGTTGTTGAAAATAATATAGGGCTACTGGGGGAAAAGAAAAATAAATGTTTTGGAGTATGAGGGTACTTAACCCTAATGACTGAAAAAATGCTTCATATTCCTGATACAAACCACAAACAGGTTTTCCAATATTAGCTTAACAATAGCTTTATGCCTTAATGATTAAAGCTCAATATTAAACTTCTTTCACTTTTACAAACTACTAAAAGAGTTTCAAAAATATTTTATATCTTTTTTTGTGATCCATGCATCATTATTAACATTTTAGAGCATATAAAAAAATGTTTTTGCTAAATATTACTCAAATAACCTATCTTTTTTTTTTTTAATTGACTGAATGATGTACATGAATAGCCTATAAATATATGCTCAAACAATGTCAGGAAGGCTGTTACTAGCTCAGCTGAGTAGTAACAGAATAAGAATAATCTTTTAACATCAAGAAATATATTAAGATTTGCATGAGTCAAACTAACATAACTGTTCTGACATTACTTGCTTCACCTAGTGAACATATTAAAAGCAAGCAATACATGGTGTATGAGGTCAATACCTGTATGACTCATTTATTATTTCCATCACAGTAGTTTAAAACACCTGTATTTTCAGAAATATGATAAATGCTAGAGTCTACTCATTACCTTTCAGGGCCCCAAAGTTTCATACTTAGGTGCCAGAAGGCAATGTCACAGTGCAGCAGAATTCATCAAACTACATTATGTCAAGAAAGATGAAAATGATATATAGTAATTAGCAAAATCAATGATAGGGGAAACCAGATGACTTGGAGAAGTATTGCCCACATTCCACCTTGCCAAGCATCAATGCCATTTATGACTGCTGGAAACACTGAGTATGCCTCAGAGGAAGACAAGCATTTTAAGCATTCGGCAACAATGCCACTACAATTTTCAGAATCTAATACATTGAGTTTTATACAACTTATCACTACAGCTATGAAAGCATCATATATCTTTACTTTGTGTTATTTCTGGTTTACACACAGCAGTTCTATGACTTTGGACTCAAATGCAAATTTCTGTTTATTACATTTCAGTGTTTCACATTAAATAATTATATTAACATGATTAATACAATGTACATAGAATAAAGATCATAGAATACTATACACAAAATAAAATAAAGTAAAGAAATGAACATATCATTAATCACATTTCACATTAATAATTAAATTAACATGATTAATACAATGACATAATGGCAGCAGAAAATTCTACACAAACAAAAATTAAGTAAAGAAATGTACATAACATTAATCACAAAGTAGTCACAAGCTAAACATTATAGACAGTAAATGTAAAAAATGTACATCAAAATTATATTTTCTATTAAAAAAATCGTAAGAGATTTTTCCTCTTTATTTTCCCTAATTAATATTTTACCTGTAAAGCCATACTTTCTTTAAGGTATAGGCAAGAAACAAAATTTCTGATTTCACATGCAATTTTTGTTCTTTCTACAGCAGTTTATAAGAATATTAACTGCTTCTGAATATAGATCATTGTTTAAATTTACTTATTGAGTACTAAGCAAAATATAAATATTATAAAAGTCCATAGGTTCTGGTCCTAACCACTTTTTTTATAGACCCTACAATATTTCATATAACCATTGCATAAATAAGCAACAGTCTTCTTGCACCTGACTGATGATAAAACGATTACTTAAAAAGGTGTACATAAAGATGTTAACTTAATCAGCTAAAACAAAATGCCCTAATATATCATTTGTAAGCATACTTTCTTTGGATTAATGACACCAACAAGTTAGAGAACACATTAATGTCAAATTTTTAAACTTAAGGTGGTGAAATTGTCAAAATTTAAAACTTCCACATTGTTGTACCAGTTAGAGAACACATTAATGTCAAATTTTTAAACTTAAGTTGGTGAAATTGTCAAAATTTAAAACTTCCACACTGTTGTACCACGACATAGTTTTTAAAGTAAAACCCAAGACCATGGCACAAAACAAACTGAAACTTTTAAATTCTGACAATGCAAATGCTAGCTGTGAAATCCGTAGAAAGTATAATGTTAGTCAAGTCTGTAGAAACATATTTTTAAAGAAGAAAAGAGCTATATAGCTATGAGAAATTTGCAAATGAAAGTTATTAGCTAATAAATGGAAATTGATCCTATACGTTCTTTGAGGTTTTCAATGCCAAAACTCTAATTGCACATTTTCATATTATAAAACTTAAATTTTAGTCAAATAATAACAAAAATTATGTTTTGCTACCACTCATTGTATGTAATATAACAGTGAAAAATATCTCAGTAAAGCTAATAGTATACATTCTGCTATAACCACCAGCAATGTGATTTTGGACCTATTCTGTTCTCCATACAGTGCAATATTACTTTACAAAATATTTCCATTTAGTCTCTTGCATAGGAGATACCTCTAATGGTATCTAATCTAATGAAATCTAATGTTATGACAATTTTAGATACAAGACCTTCAATAATAAAGCAATATTCAAGCATTCTTAACACATCACCAATTTCATTATCTGAATATCATATGTATAAAAATAAAAAATCAGTTTATAAGGGAAATAGTCAAAATGAGATTTAAAATAACTGTATTTTGGCAGAGATTATTACACCAAGCCTAATCAATTTAAACTATGCCTGCAAAGCACAGCAACAAAGGAGTATAATGCATTATTGATTGATGTCATTATGTTTATGACAACTCTGAATTGCTGCCTGCCACTTGGAAATGAAGCAATGCAGGTTGCAAACCTCTAGTTTGATTCAATGTTCGCCATCCCTGCTGTTCTGTATGGTAATGACCTAAGATGCTGCTACTCCCTTCCATGAGTTCTGCCACCTTTCAAATTCACACACTTTTATTCATCTCATTCTAGAGCTTGCTCCAAAATGATCTACATTTTTGTTCATTGTAAAACTAAAAAGCACATAGTGATACTTTGCTTATTTCCTTTTAATTACTCTGGATAAATAAAGCAAATTCAGGTGCAAAAGCACATGAATACTGAAATAAATTAATCAAATTATAATACTATACACATATGTACATATTACATATATAAGGAATGTATAAAAATACTGGCCTACATACTGCACTTTACTCTCAATTATTTCTCCAGTCATGAAAAATATTTCTTCAGGTTTGTAAGTTTTTGACTTACTAAAACATAAAACTATTATAAATAAATAATTATGCATAATATTTTCAGTTCACCACATAAAACTGATTTCCCACTACAAAGCCAGGCTAAGAATCCTCTTCCAATTTTTTGCTGCCATATCAGTAAAAATGAAAGGCAAATGAATGTATTTGCAAAACAGGCCTAAAGCATCATTCTTCATAAATTATTCTGCATCTGACTTACATCAGTGGAGAAAAATCAAGAAAAATCCCTTTATCATATGGTCTGGAAGATGGGGCACTGCTCTTGAACAATACTAATGAGAAATCATATTTCAAGATCTACAGTAATAGTTTTACAATTTTGTTCCTTTATATAGAAATCACACTCTACAGCCTACAGTTTTAGAATTGCTAATTGAAATTTAGCAAATGCTTTGTTAAGTTTAGAAAGAATCCATTTTGGCTACTTATTGTAATTTCAGTTACAAACCTGCATGATTTTCAAAAAATCCTTCAAAAACCACAAAATTATTTGCCTGAGGTAATATATTTTTTAATCCATAATATTTATAAAGGAAGCCCAAAAACTTTTCTGAAGGGCGGTCAATGGCCAAATGTACTGGTGTAACATTTTCTTCCTGAAACAACAACAAATAATGTATTATTTAAGTAGAACCTCCACAGTGGCAAACATAGTTGTAAATTAGATGTTTTAGCTGGCAAATTCATTATACCCTTTTATTTCTTCACTTATCAATGGTTATTGGGAGAACATTTCATGGAACCTTGTCCACATTCTTCAAAAATACCTGATCAAAAGATGATCATATTGCTATACTGCATTGTGGAGGAAGATCTAGGGAATGTTTGAAGCTCCAGTTGACTATCATGACACTATGACATCAGACAATTTTGATAACCAGTTTCAAAATTCTGTTTTGAAACATCTGGAAGGGCCTAATGTAGTAATTTGTAACAATGGATATTATCAATTCTAAAACAAAACTTTTTCAAATAAAGCAGCAATTTTCAATTACATGGTTAACCTTAGCATTGCAATTCCAGAGCCTATTCCAATATATCCAGTTTTTCTTAAAATAATTCATTCCCAAGTAAAGCATAAAAAATGGTGTGCTACTGATAAAATGACCACAAATTATGCATACATTTTGTTGAGAATACCATCCTACCACTGCATTCATAAACTAAATAAGGAAGTATGGTCAGAAATGAGGTAAAAGGTAATGGCTCAAAATCTACACTCTGAGTAAAATAATTACAATGTTTTTGTTTCTTTCCAAAATGTAACCTTAGACAAACAGATCAATTTTGCATAAATACAGAGATATGTAGCCTGTCTTCAATATGGGCAAATCAGTAAGTCTCATTATTGACTTTAAAGAACTGTCCTCCGCCTCAGTCATGAAACAGTTAAATTGTAAATTAGTATCAGTAATATGCCTCTCAGGTCATCGTTAAAAATTTAACAGTCTACTTAAAATTTGTATTTTTGTACACCACTATTTCCCATTCTTCAAATCCACTTCCAGCTACAACAATAGTGTGATAAATAACTTAGTTTGCATACTAATAAAGGGCAACAGCAACATCTTTATATGTGGTCATAAAATTTTGCTTTCTATGTATCAATATTCTATGGTCACAAGTCATTCTGGTGTTACTTCATTGTTTGGCAGTTGTTTAAACACAAGCATCTCAATTCACAGTGAAAAATGATAAGATTGAAATTTGTGTTGTGATCAATTCTTTTTTCTGAAAGGGAAAACAGCAAAGGAAATTCATGAGCGGAGCTTACGTACATTGGGTGACGTATGCCCTCCTACTAAACTGTTTCACTGTGGGTATATAAGTTCAAGCATGGCAAAACAAGCTCAAAGATGCTTTACATCCTGGAGCTCCAAAATCAGCTGTGAGACCAGAAATCATCATAAAAGTTTTGGCCAACAGATATGTGAAATTGAACAAGTTAGCAGAGGCACGGGCATCTCAGCTGAGCAGGTTCATTTTATTTTCCATAAAGAATTACACACAAAATATCATTGTACAAGATGGGTCACTTCTGCTCACTCAGAAGCAAAAGTGAAAAAGCATGCAAACATCAGCTGACTGACTGAAAATGTGTAAAGAATAACCAACAATTTTTTTATGCTGTTTTATGACTATGGATGAAACAACAGTCTAAATGGACCGTAGCGATGAACAGGCTCTGAAAGAGGCAAAATTATTCCATTTGCTGGAAAGATATTAACTTTAATTTTTGGAATACAAAAATAATTCTGTTGATTGACAACTTGAAGGGGAAAACCATTTCTTTTGGAGAGATTGAAAACAGCAATAGCAGAAAAATGTCCAAGAATGGTGGTGTTTCACAATGATGCTGGTGGGATTGCAAAATTCATTGCACCTGAGGATGGCCTAATTAGGAAGTTCATCAGAACACCAGAAGAGAGAGATAGCAGCAAGACAACAACAGTGGGAGAAAGTAGCTGAGGATGAATACCCAGTGCATTCAAAGCATGTCCAAAATATAAAAGATAGTGAAGTTCCAGTGTTATGAATTCAATCAAATATTATTTTGTAACATATCTGCATGTCAGCTATTCTAAGTTCCAATTAGTAAATTATTATTGCTTTACTTCTGCATATAACTTTTTAAAATCAGCTCCTTCAAGGTGAAAAGTGTTGTCTGAACAATTTAATAACAGAATAAAATGTGCTAGGACTTCAGTAAGAAAACAATAATATACAAATAAGTAATAATAATAATAATCATAACAACAATAATAATAATTTATAGTCCTGTTAACAACCTGCAAGCACTGTTATTTAATTTATTTTTTGGTATACCTGATGAAAAGCAATTACAAAATTCATTAAGCTAGGCTTTTAAGGAAAAAAAGGAATTGTCAGATTGTCAAGTAATTCCATCTTGAGAGAATTCCACATATCCAGCATCTCTAATGTAGGCAACTTTTCTAAATGTTCCAGCACCATACTTTTGGTTTAATGCACAGTCAGGTTTTTAGTCACTAACAAAGCTATAAAATGTTTAATTAAATTGTACTTATGATTCTGTGGACAATGGAATGGTAATATATCCTACAAGTTCGTGAACAGCTGATGATGAGAGCAATTGTCCCTGAAACATATCTTTATGTTGTATAAGTAACCGGAGTTAACTTGCCTTGTTTTTAACTTCATATATATGCAACTTAAACATTTTTTATGTTGAAACATATTGGTAGACTGATCTATCATCATAAGATCATGTTTAACAACCTGTATGAAACACATTAACCACAGAGCTCACATTTACATGTCAGTGTTGTTGCTAATGGCGATTTGATATTTTAAATTCTATACCATTATCTCATGGAATCAATGGAACTCCAGTCATTAAATTTTTCTTAGAAAAATGCAAAACATTTACCTTCAGCATGTATTCATAAAGTAATCTTCCACATCCCATCCTCTGTTTTGATTCATGTACATAGAAATCCAAAACACAGAGAGGTTGAATTTCATGATGGGCACCAGACTCATCAAACACAAACAACTTCTTTCTTCCCACTTTGAGAAGCCCCACTACAGTTCCCTGGCCTCTGTAAAATAATAATTTATCTCATTTAGTGTTATAATAGATGAGGTTAATGAATTAAAAAAAAAGAAATATGCACAAACTAGCATTTATTCTACAATGACAAAAAAAAGTGCTATGCTGCCAACAGAAAAAAAAATGAAGAGAAAGTTATTAAATTGTAGTTGTTAATATGAAATGTTAACTACATTT
Organism: Metallyticus violacea; assembly: GCA_030762175.1. Classification (NCBI taxonomy): domain Eukaryota; kingdom Metazoa; phylum Arthropoda; class Insecta; order Mantodea; family Metallyticidae; genus Metallyticus; species Metallyticus violacea. Next base: position 140,539,801 of record CM060832.1, read on the forward strand.
CATATTAACTACAACAGTCTATGAGACAATGAATGGAATGAATTATATGGTGGTGCAAGCAAGGTTAAAACACATTTGCACCTGCTTTGTATTACTTTTTTTGGGTTAGGGAAAAATCCAGATATATCAACTTATATCTCTAATGTAAATTAATCTGGACACACTAGCTAGTAAAGACCTTGTGCCGAGTTACAGTACTGGTTAATACCATACTTTATACATTTATAGGTAGCTACGCTCTTTTGTAGTAATTTGATACTTACTTGAACAACTACCAATGCAGCTTCTTTTTTCATAAATGTATATACAATGACTATAACTTTGCAGGTTTGGCTATGGAGCACTTTCCCATTTAATTTATTCTGAACTGATGAAATTGCTAATGAATGGTAATATTTTAGTACACAAGTCATGTGAACCAGGAAAACCACCACTGCACGAGTGTCACATGGCAATCAGCCCGTACACCCCTCCATTTTGTCTGAATGACATAGACTTGAGAAAACCCATTGCATAATGTGTTGACAGAGGCCATGAAGAAAAAAATTTAAATTAACAACTTCTTTAGAGAAACTGTAATTAAAATCAGATAAAGCCTATATCATTATTTTAATGAAATTTCATATAAATGTACAGGCCACTTAATGCTATTAAACTATTACCATTTTTCTTTAAAAAGTAAATCAAAATAAAATTGCTGTCAAATAAAAAAAAAACTTAATATTTTTACACCTTTTTAAGTGAAACTGTCTTGACTGTGTAAGTTAATTAAGCCGCAACAAACATTGTTGAAGATATATTACCCTTTTCCTTCCTGATCACTTAGCAGATATACTATATGTTCTGAATTTCTTAATCGCTCAGCACTCGTAATGGGCTTCATCAATCCCTGGGCTCTGGCAGATGCTCGACCCATTTCATCCAAAATGTCCGTAACTTTGGATACAACATCCCTAAAAAATGGTAAAAGACACACTTCAAATACCAGTTCCTTTAAAATCTTGTCCCTTCACATACTTTGCTTTAAATAGTAGCAAAATGTCATATATACATGAAACAAAATTTTGGGGGCTTTGGATATATAAAAAACCTAAATTGGGACATTCATGTGGAAGAACTCATCAACAAATTGAGCAAACTTTGTTTTGCCATTAACATATTAAGAGTATCTTGAATTAAATATTTTACATATTTCCACTATCTATTAAAATATATAAAATATGTTATACATTTCCACTCTCTATTAAAATATGGTATAATATTTTGGGGGAGAACAAAGAACAATAATAAAGTTTTTAAATTGCAAAAAATAGTAATAAGAGTAATAACTAATGTTTCAAATACAACCTGCTGTCAGGGGTATTTTCTTTGTATATATATAGTGTTATATTAATTATTCATGTATAAATTTAAAACCAACTCTATGATACACTCACATAATAACTAGAAGTAAAATCAAATAATTAGTTATTAAGCACAATACAATCTTACATGAGCATTTTTTGCCCATAATGCGGTAAAGCTATATAATAAATTACCAGAGAAATTAAAACATATTCAACAATTGTACAAGTTTAAAAAACAACTACATGGCCTAACAATTAAAAACTGTTACTACTAAATAGATGCCTTCTAAATAATAAAATAACCTTAAAGTTTCCATCAATTCTGATGAAATTAACGTTTTATATATATAAAAGAAAAAGAAAAATAAAGCATCACTATTAACAATGTAACAAATTAACAGTAAATATAATAGTAGTAAAGGATAAAACACTAAGAAAAGGTCACACTTGAGATCGCTATACTATGAACTTGTGGAGTCCTTCTATGGCAAGAAGACAAGTGACTGTTGAGTCGTCAAGTTGGTTGAAGAAGGAGAGGATGCCTCTTCGAAACCGATCCCATCATACTTAAAAGTAAGTGAAGCATAAGAGTGTGTTAGACGACAGATTAATTATAATTTACATTTAACAAGCTTCACTGTGTGAGTTCCAACAGAATTTTTTAAAAATGTCTTATTTTTCGAAAGTTCTTAAATGAATGCTTTTTTTAATTCTTCATGAGATACGAAACAAGTATGTATGAGTGATGATGATTATGATGGTGATGGTACTTACATATATAATAATAATAATAATAATAATAATAATAATAATAATAATAATTTGCATTTATTCATCATTAGTCAACCATAGGTTGCAATAGGCTTATAATTAATTCAGAATGAGTTTTAGCTACTGACTCTTTCCAATCATTGGTTTATACGTTTCATTCATTACAAATAATATATCATTCACATTTGTCTCTTCTCTATTTGCTGTGTTAAATTAATTACTGGGGCAAATACTACCTGCCACTTTATCAGACCATAGGATTAAGGCATCTTCTACATCTTATATTCTCCAAATAATTATCATTATTGTTTTAGGGCACAAAACTCTTAGACCATTAGTGTCCAAATTCTCCTAATGCACATGCAGTTCACCACATAAATAACTCAAAGATCTTCATGATTACTGATGTTGTGAGAAGCCAACGTTATATATTATCTTGGATTTAATTCCAAGAGAAAGACATTCTATTTTTTAATTTAAGTTTGGGGTTTGAAACTTCCATCATTAGAAGAACTTCTATTTTTCATTGTGGTCAAGATTGGTACTGAAAAAGATAATATAACAAGTACTTCTGCCACTCCTCAAACAATATACACCTAAAGAAGTCAGTATTATTCACTAACTGATTAATCCATTAGAACAGGTGTCAAGAGCTTTCATTCTCATCCTCAGTTAGAACCTGACTCCTGTACCCTAATACAGACTTCTTTATGTGCACAATCAATCAATTTCATTGTTTCTAACATTCTATTAAGTTCCCAATAACATGCAATTAGTTCTTCCTCCTGTTAGCACTGTAGAAAAATAAGGATTCAAATCAATTAGAATATTGTCTCAAACCGCTCTGGAATTGTTTATTAATTGGTAGATTTGAGATTGCAGGGTAGTACCAAATTTCTTTTGGACAATACAGAATGATTAGCTCAATGTAAATGACACACAGAAATGGCACTCTGGCTGTATTGATTTCACTACAAATTGTTAAATATATGATGCACATGTAAAATTGTCAGCTTTCATTATCCAGGCACTTTTGGCATCTATTGATTAAAATAGTATCATTCACTGCAGTTCTACTAGAAAAATAGATGCTATCTCGTAACAATCATTGATTTTTCAATTCCTCAAGGGTGCAAGTATTTCTGCCTTTTATCTTTTGCATTGCCATTTCATGTTACATAGCACAAGTTAATCGGCTCTAAAAGGGTGAATGTGTAAATAATAAAAAAACATTTAGAGGAGTATTAATGAATGGACTTTAATTTAAAACTTTTTAACATGTTGATTGCTCCAGTGCAAGCCTTACTGTTAAGGATTTTGGTGTTCTGCTGCTTCATTATAAAAAGGAAAATCTGAGAAGAGCCAAGAGAAACAAAATGTATCTTAAATAGGCTTCCAGAAAAGACAGACCTAAACTTTGTTACTTAGCAAAGGCAGCTGACTATAGATCATGAACTACTATTACAAAAATTAGATTTCTATAAGTTATATAATTTAAAACTAAAACGGTTTAAATCTTATTTGTGTAATAGAATACAAAAAGTGGTAACTTTCACCATTAATCCTTGGTAGGGATTATAAAAAATAGTGTTTTGCAGGGATCAATATTGGGCCTTCTGCTTTTTTCATTTTTATCAATGCTCAACATATTACTTAAGTCATGAATCAAAAGTATTACTTTTTGCAGATGATACTAGTGTACTTGTAACAAAGGAAATCACATGAACTTCTGTCAAATATAGCTACAAAAGCTTTTTATGAAATAAACTTATGGTTTTAAGACAATCAAATGTTGATGAATACAAATAAAATAAATTGTATTCAATTTAGAACTAAGAACAACTATATATCAGATTACACATTCAATTATAAAGATCACACCATAAAAGAAATCGGTCATACAAAATTCTTAGAACTACAAATTGATCAAAATCTTAACTGGAAGAAAGATATTGAAATGACAGTTCCCAAACTTACTTCTAGAGCGATTAGCTCCAGAAACTTAGTTTTCCTCTTTTAAAACTACTAGTGATGTAAGTGTTACAAAGTCGACTCAGTTATTCAAAACTTATATTAAACATCACTGTTACAAATGTCCATCATATTTTAACTTACTTCTGCCTGTTTTGTTCTAACAGTTTTAAATTATCTTCTACCAAAAGATGCCTTGCATGTGGTATAACTTTGCACATTTTCATTCTATAGTGAAATATGGAATTATTTTTGGGGTAACTCTCCTTGTATAGAAAAGGTTTTCCATTTGCAAAAGAATGCTATGAGAATAATCTGTGAGAGTAAAATAAGAGAATCCTGTAGACCTCTTTTCAAAAAATAAAATGTACTTACTCTCATGAGGGAAATGTATATATAGCATACTATATTATGTCATATATATGACCTAATGTGTTATGTGACAATTAATCTCAAAAATTTTAATTGTTCAGTGTACATGGGCTCAATACTAGCAACAGCCATGATTTATATAGGCAAACTAGCTCATTATAGCTTTTCCAGAAGGATGCCTACTGTTCTGCAGCTCAGATACACAATAGCTTACCCAACAGAATTAAATTATTAGATAATGAATGTAAATTCATATCTTTAAAAAAATTATCTTAAAGAATGCTTGATAGCTCACAGATTCTATAGTATGGAATATTTTTATTTAATTGCTCTTAATTATGTACATATGTTTTGTTTTTTGATGTGATTTACATCCTATAGCTCTTGCTCAACACTGGATCTACAGAATGAGATATATACATACAACATAACATAATTCAGGACTATTTGAACTGAAGAAAGTGTATAGGGAGCTGGAAATAATATGTTGTGCAAGAGCCCTTGTTATACCTCAATACTTAAAATCGGCATTAAACATCAATAAAAAAAGTTAAACAAGAGCACTGATATATTTAAACATGAGATATTATTTCAGAAAGGTTAAATGTTATGTAAAAGAATAATTACAATGACTGCTAAGTTGTATGTGCCTTACAATTATCCAACAGTCTGAATTACATGTTTTGTTCCTCTCTTTCTGCAAAAGATTTGGCAAAACCTGGCCTATCTCTGGGAAAATTACCCAAGTATTAAACTTAATCCATCCCAAAACTACCGATAAACTAACTAAACTTTCATGACACCGCTACTTAACCCTTTTCTATGTGAACACTAAGTTAAAATCCAATCTATATAAGAGGTACTTTGGAGTGATCTTTGCTTGCTGCATTTATGTGCTTACATTACAACAGTGCTTATCAAGCGTTACTATGGCCTTGTTTTGATTTGGACAATTAAGGTTGTTTAAGAAAGGTTTTACATCCTTCTTAGCTGATCCTGAAAAGGCAAAAACTGAAGTTATATTTAGACCAAAATTAAGAATTTAACTCCCAAGTTTTCTGTCTCTAATATAGTCATACTATAATTAAGTGATGAGGTATGAAAGAAGTATATTAATTAATAACACTCAATGATGACAGTACTAAAAGACATTAACAATATTGATTTAACATGCAGTTTTGTGAAAGCTCATTCACATTTAAATGTTGGTATATTCCTGTGGCATATCAAGCTGTTACTGTCATTCGAGTATTTTTTTTTTCTCTCTCAAATTGTTGTCACATCAAGCTGTCAATTATAAATATTAGTAATTTAACACCTACCAGGCACTTCGGCGATCACCTTTAAAATCCTCGGGTAAAAGATTATTTCTTATTTTTGTTATTCTTCTTGAAAGTAAAATGTTTACAGCAAAAGGAAATTCCATTTTACACAAGGCAACTCTGTTTCATAAATCACACGCAAGAACTTTATAAATTGTATTCACATTCTTTAAATAGTTCATCTGTCATCTTGCAGGAAGCTCTAAGAATGTCACTTTCACGCACCTTTGCACAACCCAAGGTAGTTATGAATCCCCATAAAAATATTTTATAAAAATCCGGGTAAAATATATGTTTCACATTGATTACACGGTTATTTAAATCTGTTTTATAACAATGCTACATTTTGTTGAATTTCAATGACATTTGCGTAATACATGCTTCCAGATTAATTGAATGCTATTAAACCAAATCAAGAAGGCAGTGAAATAAATTTAATGCATTAAAAAACAATGGAGATTATGATAATCAAGAGTTGTCAGATTAGTACTTTTCAAATAAGAAGTTCGAATTATTGAAAGCTTTGCGTTTCGAATGTACTAAAATGTATTCTGGACTATTGCTCAGATGCTTCGGCTATTTAAAAATATATTTGCATTGATCACGATGGAGGAAAACCGTGTCATGGCAATGAAGTTCATTGGAGCTGATGCATGAAAGAAAGGCAGTCTTTTAAGGTATTGCAATGTGCCACGCCTACGTCACGATAGTCGAGGCAAAAACAATATAATTAAGAGCTAGCAATTAATGTCTGCAGTCAGCATGTAACATAACCTATACATAGACATCCTATTAAATCATTTTATGTAAATTGACAATTGTTTCTGCTTCCCTTGTCCTTTCAGGTGAAATAGTATATAAATGGAGCAAAGCGATTTGCTACCCTCAAATCACTTTGAAAATATTGCGCAGTATGCGTAATACTATGAGAATACTGCTCGGAACAGATAATATAACGATTCTATAGTTGCAAAAGAATAATATGGTTTAGATTATTGTTTAGTAACTTTAACTTAAAGGGATAACAGAGGATATTCTTGGACTTAAGAGAATCTATGCTGCACTCTCATTCACGCGATTCATGGCTGATATTTTCTGATTGGTCTATTGGTCTGATAGCATTGTATAATAAATAAAAAAGATATTACTTTAAGGCTGAAAGTGCAATTTCAGTAAGCCTGAACATTTAACAGCAAAACGGTTAATAATTCTAAGATATTTTAATTTTTTTGGTTCTTTCTTTCTTGCCTACACAGAAAGAATAAGAAGCCAGAATCTGAATATTTGACAGGAAAATTATGCAATATTTTTGGACTGCAGTTATCGGTTTCCATTTATTGGTGAATTGACTCCATAAAAGTGTAGGGTAAAAGGCCACAGGCCATTCTATCTTAAAAGTTTTTAAGTATTGAACTAATAAATTTTCTCAAAACCCCCTTTTAACTATTTTCTAGTGTGCTGAAACTTTGGATCGCAGTAGATGTGAAACATAATTTTGACTGACATATATTGCTGGGTCATCATTTCCCTTGCCCACATTGTAGTTTTCCTTTTGAATGAAGGTTCTCAAAAGAATGGTCAATAATAAGTAATCAGAAGTTAATGCAGCTGTTCCTATCTTTAGATTGATGTCTAGGTTGCAATATGCAAAGGTCTTAAATGTGCCTCGATAATGTGTTGTGTCAGTACATCTATGTGTGTGTGATGTAGTTGTTGGACCAGTGGGAGGATGGATTTCAAACGAGAGCATTTCCATGCATGATTTTTTATTACTTAAAAGGTGATATAGGAGAGAGAGAGAATGCTTTGAAAGATTGCATTGTGCATTTGGGGATCTTTGCGATTTACTAGCCACCATTTATTTACAGTTTGAGAATTTAAGAAAGGAAGGGGCTTTCTTGAAGATTAAGGCTGCACAACCTTCAATAGCAACAACAAATAAACTGTGATGGAAGTAGGGAGTATGATAAGAGAGGAGAATCATTATACATATGCTCAGATTCAAGAAATCCTAAACATTAAATTGACAGAACTAAAACAAATGATGAAAGAAAAATTTCATGTATGAAGCTCTGCCGTTGCTGGATCCTTCACAGATGAACAAAAGAGAGCACAAGTGAATTGGTGCTGAAAAATGCTAGGAAACTTTATCAAGGAAAACCAGAAAACGTATTTAGCATCATAACAGACAACAAAAACTGGATATACCAATAAACCCAGAAAATAAGCAACAGTTGTCCATCCAAGTCTTTACGTGACAGAATCTGCCAACAAATTTGAAGAGTTCAAGAAGCATTGGCAAGATAATGATCTACCACCAAGGGTATCTGAGGTTGCTAAGGATTTGTGAGCAGAAAGTATCATCCTATATGTGTTGAGATATTCTAAATGTTCAAATAAATGAAATGAAAATCTATAGGCCCATTAGGATTTTTATTCATACAAATAAGTGAAGTATTGTGTTCTAGGTCTTTTAAATCATATTAAAAACAATCTGGATTTTTTGTCCCAATCTGTAGATTCATGTATGTATAATGACAAATGAATGTAGAACATGTCAGCTAGGTTAATTTCAACATGTACTAAACAAAGTGTATGTAATAATATTTCAATTTGTGACTTTTTACTGTGTGATAAGCCACTGGCATTCCAGAGTAGCATTGAAAAATGCTGTTTAGAACTCTTACATCTTGGATGCCATAGCTGTAATCCGGTTAGCTTTACACAGATGCACCATGAGGAGATGGGATTACTGCACACTCTGGCAGGCTTTAGGGTACACTGTGAATAATTCTCTCTGTATATATCTTTGAGACAGTTTGCTAACAATTTTATGGTGAAATAATAGCCATTAGAACAGCTTTAGAAAATCTACTGTATAGACTTAATATAAATAAGAAGTGTTATCTTAAGTGACTCTAAAGCAGCACTACAAAGTATAATGAATTACAGTTAGCCATCAACATGCACTATAATGGAAATAAGAAAACTATATCATACAATCCAGATCAGAAATACAGAAATAATTATACAATGAATCCTGAGCCATGTAGAAAAGAAGGGGAATGAGACTGCTGATACTTAGCCAAAAAAAAAAACATCTTTTGAACTAGTAATTTCCTCAAAATTGAAACTTATAAAAGATTAATAACTGAACAAGAACAACAAAATATTCAACAAAAACTTAATATGAAGATCTAAATACTTAGAAGCATTTTTTATTGAAAACAAGAAAATTTGGAGTTGTCCAATTCCGCTTAATTGTTGGGCATGATTGTCTGTCAGAACATTTCTTCAGGATGAAATTAGTCAAGGACACCCACTGCCCACTGTGTAAGGATGTGAATACTATCCTAAACAAAGTATATCTACTGAAATGCAGCCAACTTGATAGAAACAAACAAATGAAAAATAATTTGGAAGCTCTTTATTCGGAAACTAGAGAAAAAATGATAAACCTCAGCATCTCCAATGGCCATTATAAACCAACCAACTATACAAATTAGATTAAGTAACTTACACTTAGATATTCAGAACTATAGTCATCTAGGAATTCAGTTACAAGTAAAAGGCCTTTAGGTATTTTTCAATGCAGTTAATATCTTTTTACTATCCAATAAATCTTTAAGAATATCTGCTATTATATTAAATATTTTCTTTATTCAGATAATAAACTCCCTTTTGATAAAAGTTCAATTTTCTGCTGATCTTTGGAGAATATTTTTTTTGATCTTGTGTTAAAAGTGTTTACTTAGGGCTGGAAAACGATAGTGTATGCCTCAAGAAGCTTGTAAACTTCTCAATGTCTTGCAAAAGAAACATGTTTCATGAGTCTCTCAAGAGGACTACACAAGTACTACTCTGTACATTGAGAGCAATTACATGCTGTGACATCTCAGCCAAATGGCTAAGTCAGTAGGCACTTTGGCCTTCTATGCACAGCAAATAGTATATATGTGCAAGTGGGAAGGAAGGTGGTAGGAGGTATGATTTATTCCTGTCAAACCAGGATGCAGATTGCAGAATTGTAATTTTATTTGAGCCTGGGCCTTTGCTTTATGTTGAATGTAAAAGATCTGCTCATGTGCTTGTAATGAATTAAGTTTCATTATATTTTTACTGCACATTGATGGCTAGCAAGAGAAGATCACAGTTCTGGGAGTATTTCACAGAAGCCCCAGAAAAGAAAGGGCAATGTAATAGTTGTTCTTAATGTACATAATAGTTTTGAAAGCGAAAATACTTTGGACATGATACAGCATTTGATGAACCATGAGATTCAAGATAGTCAAGCAGCAGCTAATTGGAATTATATGATTATCTTGATATTTCAAGATAAATAGCAAACTCTCAAACTAAAGTTCAAATAAGGTGATAGGGACAACAGTGAAAACTTAAATAGAATGCTTCCCAAATATATTACTATTTATATAACATTTATTGATTGTCATATATAATAATAATTTTTTCTAACAGAAGATAAAACCTCTTAAAAATTAATGTTAAAATTATTATTAAACTATAATTCAGCATGAATGCAAGTTTCTAACATTATAAATCAGGAAGAGAGTTTGGATTTAAGGGATTAGGTGGAAATGTTTAAGTGTGTAATGGCTCAGAATTTGAGAAGATTTTAGGGAGAATAAAGTGTGTTTTTGAGAACATAATAAACAGATTTAAAAATCAACTTTGTGTTGGTACTGTAATTCCTTGACAGACCTGTGGAGCTGGAAATAAGTAAAGAATTGATATAAAAAGTATGAGGAAAGTTTATCATATCATATCCTACATTAATGTATTCAACTTTTTAACACTAACTCCAATTACTTTTTAAAAAATTAGACTAGTTTCAGGAGAGGTCCCTCCCATCATCCGCTGCTGTTGACTGAGGGTCTTGGTCAAATTTTTTAAAAAGTAAGTGGAGTTAGTGTTAACAAGTTGAATACATTAATGTAGGAATACATTACCACTCCTTTGTCTACAGCTTCGTAAGTACAATTTTACTTAATATTATAATTAATTAAGTATGTTCACACTAACTCCACATACTTATACAATATAGAATGTGTTTCAGGGGCAATTGCTCCCATCATCAGCTGTTGGGGGGGGGGGTCGAAGAATAGCACCAATGCTACCTTCTAAGCATGTCATAGAAGGTACCTAAAATGGGTACCCAGTGCCTGGGAGTATAGCTGGGCCACACTTTCTAGGGGTTTATAAATACAGTGGTCTTGTAATGCAGGTTGGATGTTGAGTACAAGGTCAGCACCATGGCACTGTAAAATGTAATTGCTAAAAATTCTCATCATGTATATGCCAGATGGATTAAAAGATATCAACCAAAGCATGTACTTGGCTGAATAGATTTCTAAAACAAAATTTGAAATGGTGCATTATAAGGAACTAAATGTAATATCAATGGCATAATCAATTAAAAAGATTTTATATTATTTTATTCTGGTATGGAGAGCAATAAAGGACAGCCAGGTATGGATTCTTAGTAATGAAAGAAACACAAAATCATGTAATTGATTTTGTGCCATACAGTGAAATATTATGCTTAAAGAGCAAATATAATAACTTGACAATAATAATAATAATAATAATAATAATAATAATAATAATAATAATAGTTACGTCCCAACATAAGATAAAGAGAATGTATTTATAGAAGTATTCTATGTTGAATTACAAACAGCAATAGATAGTGTTCCATAAAGTGACACTCTAAAACATTAGGTGACTTCAATACAAAGCTAGGAATGGAATATCTGTGTAGAAACATAACATGTAAATTTATTCTACATCAACAAACAAATAGAAATTGAGAACTGTTATGTGAAGAGTCAATCAAATATGGATACTTGAGCAGCCATTTTGCTCCTCAACACTTAGTACTACCACTCTTTCTCTACAATAAACTGTAGAAATATTTTATCATTTATATAGATCATTAATTTTGCCTGACTTCTCAGAATTTGGGAATTCGTCAAGCTTCCATTATATGGAATCATATTTCATTTCTCAAATTTCATCCATATAACTGTCTTAAAAAAGCCATCTAGATTTTTTGTAAGGAAGCCCAAATTTTCCTGCCTGAGTTCATGATGAACACTTTTTGATTCAGGTAAAACATATGAGGTGCTATTAGAACTTTCCTTTAATATTATCAATTCAAGGAATCTATAATAGCTAATATACTTAGCTTATGTCAACTTCACTTGACACATTCGTTTTCTGTAACTGTGATCTCCAACTTCAGGCATTTTCTCTACAGAAGCATCTTCATTATACTCCTGACCTCACTTAAATTGCATGACTCAAAACTTCTCTGTATATTACATATGTGCATCTTCACAGTGCATGTCGGTCCTGGTGGTGTAGTGTTTACCTTACTTGCCTCCTAAACCCAAGATCGCGGGTTCGAACCCGGCCAGGACCGAAGGATTTTTTCAGGCGTAAAAATCCTAAGTATGGCTTCCTTCGGAAGGGAAGTAAAGCCGTGGGTCCCGTGTCGTTCATTTACGGCACGGAAAAGAACCTCAAGCCTGAAAGAGAGGCCTCTGAGCAAAATTTGTTGGCCGTTTCATGCCCTGAGTTTAATGGGACGCTGATGACCTGAGCTGTTAAAGAGCGTCCATAAATAAATCATTAAAAAAAAAAAAAATCACAGTGCATAGCATTTATGCTCTAATGCATTTCATTTTGCTTCCTTCCTTCCTTTGTGAAGAATTTAATGATGGCATGTTTTACAAAACCATTAGTTTCACCATAGACCTCAATCCATGACCTAGAAGGACCAACATTATTTCACTACCTAAGTAGGACTACCATTGGTCATTTTGGCATGTAGCATGTAGAAGGGAAGTAAAGCCGTGGGTCCCGTGTCGTTCATTTACGGCACGGAAAAGAACCTCAAGCCTGAAAGAGAGGCCTCTGAGCAAAATTTGTTGGCCGTTTCATGCCCTGAGTTTAATGGGACGCTGATGACCTGAGCTGTTAAAGAGCGTCCATAAATAAATCATTAAAAAAAAAAAAAAATCACAGTGCATAGCATTTATGCTCTAATGCATTTCATTTTGCTTCCTTCCTTCCTTTGTGAAGAATTTAATGATGGCATGTTTTACAAAACCATTAGTTTCACCATAGACCTCAATCCATGACCTAGAAGGACCAACATTATTTCACTACCTAAGTAGGACTACCATTGGTCATTTTGGCATGTAGCATTTTCATTTGTTTATTTTAAAAGAAATATTAATATAGCATCTCATAGGTTCAGAAGAGTATCTAACACTATATTTCAAACATCTAAATCTTTAATTTAGTTTAAAATATATTTGTTTTATTTAATAAAATATTATGTAGACTCAGATTAGACCTATTTATTCCAAATTTTATTTAAATTATTAAATATTATTTCCTTCATTAAACTCAGCTATTTAATTATGCAACTAATTTTAGTATCAAGATTTTGGAGTCATCTTCTTTGGTTGATACCATCTCTCTGGCTAGAGGCAAGAATGCTTGATATCTTATCCAGCCTGCAACAGCATGATATCTGCCTTTTCTTCTGCAGGCTCTGCAAATATGAAGATCATTTGAAAAGCCCAAACCAATTATCATATCAAAATCAGCCTTCTTCCATAGAAAAAGTAGTGTATTAATTCTTTGCTCAGTATAATTACAAAATCCAAAGGAAGTAAGGAACTAGAGAAATAGGTTAAGACTGCACTTAAGATCAAAAAATCATAGAACAAAAATATTCTCAGTTCATCTCCATATTAGAATAGCAAACAGTAAATATGTCTCATAGTTTCTTGGAACCTGGTAAATTAAATAGCAACTTTAGTAAAAATCTTGAGTATATTACTTATATGATTAGGAACTAAAAATTGCTTCTATTCATGATCTGCCCCAGATATTTAATTATCTACCAAACAATTTTAAGTTCTCTTCTACAATGTGTTTCAATTGAGAAATTGTTATTATACATTTCAGAAAATAAAAAGCAATAGGTCACAATATCACTGTTTCCTGGAAGTTATAAATATAATTCTCTTTGTACAGAAAAGCAAAATGTTGTTGATTCATGCTTTAAGCATACTAACAAAAATAGCAGTAGCATATGGATGATCAAATAATTATATCTTTTTTCCTTTTCAGTAATATTTAATGTTTGTGTCTCCTATGGGACAACAAATTCCCATCATTCAACAAGCTACATAATAGAGCCATGAAACCAGGGATTTTTCCATCAAGAGAAGCTGCCAGTATCCCAGAAATGGCTGAAGGTGAAGATAAATTAGAAGAGCTGAAAAAGGTAATTTTTCCTCTACTTTATATTGTTGTGCTACATAAAAAATCAACTCTGAAAGCTGAATGCTACATGGTACACCACATTTGTATTTGTAGCAGCAACGTTCTCTAAGTATGAGCAGAGTGCTAAGCAAGTAAGATGAGAGGAAGGACTTTGGAGGTAGCTCCTTAATGAAAGGAAATGGAATATAAGCAAAAATGGGAGTAGACCTAAAAACATATCATGCAAGAATATAAAATGAGTAGGGATGGTCAAAGTAAATCTGAAGGTATAGCAAACTTGATAATCATAGGTTTTGTGATAGCTGTATTGAGTAGAAATGAATCCAGGCCACATGGATTCTCAAGAGGTTTGGGAAGAGATGTTCAATAAATTGGCTGGACTATAAGAAAGGTTAAATAATAGATAGTGGTGCTTGGTAAAGACATAAAAGAATTCAAGAAAGATATGATTGTGATTGGAAAGGAAATAGAAGAATGCAAAAGGAGCATAGAAACTTCTGTATTTAGAAGATAAGAGGGAAAATTGAAGTAAGAACAGGGTTAATGTAATTAAAACTAGAATAGAAGAAGGTAAGTCCCATAGTGTGTGGGAAACAGTAAGAAAATATTCAAAATTTCAATGGATTGGTGTAAATATTCAAGAGTAGAATGTACTAATTTCTTAAGAAGTTTGTTCAAATACAAGAAGTGCTGGGGAGAATATCCTTTTAGAAAATCTGCCAATTTTGGCTCCAAGAAATGTTTGAAACTCCCAATATTAAGTGGTTTTCCTTGCAACTTTACCCTCAAGTGCTGACTACCATTTGTGGTTCAAGGGATTTAGATCAGGACTGTTATAAAGCCAGTCTTCAGTCTTGAGTGTAAATAAAATTTGGTATATTTCTCGGAAGCCAACACTAGGTGGGCTTGTGGCCTCGTTGGCTGGAGCTGAACTTTGCTGAAAGCCAATTTGTCTTTTGAAGGATAACTCCAGAAGAACTGTACACAAGTAAGTTAACTTAAGCTAGGCTTAAAACTGTGCCATTTGTTTTTTCAGCTCACTTTGAGCCAAAGCTAATAGATGATCATTGTCACAATGTCATATGATTAGTTAAAGTTTGAGGGATTTTAATGGCGTTAAATCTTGAAAATGCTGATAACCAGCTGAGGAAAATTGATATTTCTATGCTTGCAAGGCAGTTTTAAAGACATTGTAAACTAATTTTTCACCCGACTTTGCTTTAACAGCAACTTATGATGCCAAAATGTTTAACACCATATAATGTCATGTTTAGTTATGGACCATACATTGCCTGTCTGAAATTGCTTATATTTGACATCTCTACACTCTGGAAATATTTCGGTATAGTTCATTAATACTCTGCACATGCTAGAACTAGAGAACAACTTTCTTCTAGAAGTTTTTTCATCAGTTGATTTGGCATGTGACTCACCTAACTTAAGCCTATAACTATCTTTAATGTTTAAATTTTCCACATTAACACTATTACTTATATTACTAATAGGTATATGTACATTATTCACAGGATTTGTTTTACCCCTTTCAGGACCTTCTTTATGTATTTTAATAAAGATTTATCTCTTGACATTTTGCAAGCTTTTCCAGCTAGTTTCAAAGCAAAACTAATAGGAAACAACAACAGAAATTGGAAACAGTTGACAATCTGTGAGCGTCCATCAGCGTGGGCAATGCATAAATATGCCTATCAAAGAGAAAATTACCTAAGCCTGGGAATTTCAAAATACAACTGAAATATTTTGAAGTAAGGAACTACAGCACAAAAAGGAGGCATATCACCATTTGATATATCACTTTTAAATGGAATTTAAACATTCTTTAGGATTATTTTGTCATAAATATTATCTGATATATTAGCAATGTAAATAGGAACAAATATGAAATTTCATAATTTTGACCATATTCACTGTATCATCTCCCCTTAATGTCTTGGGGAAATCTGTCATCCATGACATCACAAACATCACTAAGATTGGTTGAGTCAGTCCTGGTAATATAGTAGTAATTATACTTGCCTTGTAGACCCAACATCGCAGGTTCAATCCCAGCCGGAGTGGATAGATCTTTTAGATGTAAAAATCCTAAGTATGACTTCTTTTGGAGGGAAGTAAAGCTGTGGGTCCCATGTCATTGATTTACAGCACATTAAAGAATCTCAAGCTTGAGAGAAGAGGCCTTTGAGCAAAATTTATGGTCATTTCATGCCCTGAATTGAATGGAGTGCTGATGAACTGAGATGTTATAGAGCATCCATAAATAAATCAAAATAAATAAAAAAGATTGGTTAGAAAAACTTGAAATACATGAGCAAAAAATTGAGTTTAAACATGGAACAACCAATTTCTTTATAGGCATCCAACAATTCCTGCTATCCATGTTTGTAATAAGGAAACTATGTTTTATCCAGGAAGTTCAGAGAAAGTCATTTAAAGCCTTTCAAAGCCCACACTGCTCTCACACCAGGTTTCTCCAAGTGATTTATTCTACATTAGCTCCTTATCTATGGTCCCACTAAGACAACTTTCTTTTCTTGGATTGTAAGTGGGTCTTTTAATCCAGTCACATCATATTTAATGTTCTTCCTGAATTGTAAGTGTATATTTTACTCAAGTCACATCTTATTTAATGTTCTTCTGTATTTCAGCTGTCCCATAGGCATAGGGAGCAGCAGAAATTTTGTAACCCCCCTTTACATACCCGTCAACATACCTTTAAAATCTCTGCAATGTATCACTGGTGGAGACTGTATTGAGCTGTTTGGAAGGCTTTAACTTTCTGTTATGCAGAAGTACTACTTTCACAATTCTCTGAGATGATTCAATGGTCTCCAATCTGATGCTTGTACTGCTGCCTCAGTTCATCAAAAGGACTGGTCACTTCATTATAGAAAACCATTAATTTTACTAAAATTGTGTTCTGTAATGGTAGATTCTAACATAAATGTTTTTCCTTTAGTCTAGAAACTATTATATTGTTCTACTTTATCTTTGGAAAATTTTAAGGTCTCTTACAAGATTGTTCAATTGGAATTGCATAAATTTTTGCAGTTCAGGACTATATATCCTATATGTGTGTTTAATGTCAGAGCATTCCAGCAGTTAATAAACTGCATCAGTTCCATTATCCATTTCGTGCAGGTTTTGCATTTCATTTTCTGGAGGATTTGGAACTGGCAAGTGGTGATCATGGAGGACAGATCTCATTGCAGAATTAAAATTTGGATGTATAATTTTATGCTTGTTCTTTATGGAGAATCCCTTTCTATTCACTAAAAAAAATTATAATCAATGCTATAGTTTCTCACTTTTTGCAAAATTATTGAAATGGCAAATGGAAATAATAATTTCTTTTTTAACATTCAAACCTGGAAAAATTAAATCAGGGAGGACAGAGAACAATCCTGGCAGAATTCAACAACAGACTTTCATGTCTTACCGTGTCAATAAATAACATGATTATTACTTTCTATAGAACAATAGTTCTTAGGCTTTCATGTCGGTTTTTATAATTAAAACAGTGAAAATCATCTGGGCTGTTTTGCCACAGTCCATGGTTTAATATGGTACCATAGCTTTCACCTACTTGCTGCAGTTGGCATCATCAGTGGATGTTGAACAACACCTTACTGCTAAAAGACAACAAACAGTATTGATCTATCTCTTGGTCATTCATCGTCCACTGATGATGCCATCTACAGTAGTTGGTGAAAGCTATAGTACCATATTAAACCATGGACTACAGCAAAACAGCCCAGAAGATTTTAACTGTTTTAATTCTGTAGAACACCTCTATCTCTTTTATTCAATTTTTATCTTGCCAGGAATTAGTTGGGATTAACAGAAATCATATACCTTCTAAAATATAAGGTTCTTTAATTTATAACTCATGTGCTTATGTTAATTACAGGAACCTGTGCAAGCTCTGCATGCGGACATCATGATAGGGCAGAGTAGTGTGGAATGTGCAAACTTAGTGTTGAGCAGAGCATGTGTTCCTTCTATGACAAATTCCTCCTCTCGGACTTCTCAGTCTGGCCGCATTCACCGTAATCAAAGAAAAGTATGTTTTTTTAAATTCTTTTTTAAGATAAAAGGTCATATATTTAAATAAGCTAAGAACTTTATTGCATTCATGTATTATGGGAAATTCAGAAACTAGTTGTTTCTCTTCATCCATAAAAAGTAAATGCATAAGGTAGTATTTTAAAAATAAATACATTTCATTAAGAACTATGCATAAGAATAATTCATGATTGCAATGTTTTGGCACTTTACATGACAAAGGATTATTTTAAATCACTTCTTCATGCTCTCTGCAAAATAAAATGCATTTTTGTTCAACACCCACAGTTTTTATGATATTTCTTAAGTTTGCTATATTTAAATTTTGCACGTAATCTTATACTCTAATCAATATAATCAATCATAAAGTTGAACAAAATCAACTATGAAATAATTGATATTTCTCAAGTTGCCTATAAGTACACAGAAGAATTACAATCACATAATGATAATTTTGAAATGAAATTTATATGTGTAAATATTAGCAGGTGATTTAAAATTGGTCAAATCATAGTGACTTCATCATGAAGATTCAGTGCAAGTGGTTCTAACTTGTTTTATTACATCTGCAGCTCTCTCACTCTCAAAAGCCAGAGAGAGAACATGACAAATTGTTTGCCCATCTTACTTTGTGTCTTATTGCATTGCAGTTTTCAGAAAATAAACACAAGGGAAGAAGAATTTCTATCATTCAGCATTCCAATGATAAGGCGAGAGCAACAAAACTATGATTGCTATTTTTGTATGGTGAAAGTCGATGGGCATAACAAGGAAAGTAGAAAGACATTGTCTATTCAAATTAAAATCAACCATAAGAAACCTATACTACATGGTCTCACTATTGCTGAATCTAAACCACCCCTGCTTTAGAACCATTATCTGAGTCTGAATCTTCAGACCATTATTATGACTTGACACCTACAGAAGGACAACCAGCACAGTTTACACAAGAAGAACTGAATGACTTGTAAGAGATCTAGGTCTCTCAAAAGAATCTGCACAAATTTTGGGGTCTCAAGTAAAGGAAAAACATTTGCTTACTTTGGGCACAACATTCTACAGGTTTTGAACAAGAGAAATAGAATTTCATGAATATTTCACCACTGAAGGTGAATGTTGCTAAAACCTTGAAAGTGTATAATCATAATTTAGAGTCACATAAAACACTTCTGAATAGAGGTTATTTTGATTCCAATTAAAGGGGCCCCCAAGGCTGTACTTCTACACAATGGTAATAAATTTGCCTCAGTTTATGTAGCATATTCTGTCCACTTAAAGAAAAATTATGAAAACATGGAAAAAGTCATTATACTATTCAGAACCCCAATGGGTTGTATGAAGGCACCTGAAAGTCATAGGAATATTGCTGGGACAGCAGTCGGACTGTACAAAGTTTCCTTGTTTCCTGTGCCTCTGGAACAGTTCGCTTGTGATTCTCATTTAGTTAGAAGAGAATAGCCTGAACCAGAACAACAATGAATTCTGGAGAGAAAAATATCATTAGAGAATGTCTGATGAAATGAGAGAACTTGCTGCCCCTTCACATAAACTGGGAATAATGAAACAGTTTGTGAAAGCATTGAATAAACATGGCAATTATTTTAAATACATAAGTTCTAAATTTTCCATTCTCTCTTAGGCTAAACTTAAAGAAGGAATATTCATGGGACATGACATAAGTTGTTGAAAGATAACATGAAAACATTATGACCCATGAAGAACAACCATTTGGACAGGATTTAAGAATGTGGTTTGGCAATTTCTTGGGTATTAGGAAACTATCCAGATTTCAAGAATGTTGTAGAATTGTATTGCTAGCTATAAAAATTTAAGATGCAATATGAATATTAAAATCCAATCCCTTCATAGCCATCTTTACTTTTTTGCTGATTGTCTTGGAGATTATAGTGAATAACATGAAGAAATAGTTCATCCAGACATGAAAGAAATAGAAAACCATTATCAAGGTTAGGTGGAATGGAATGATGATGACTGACTTCTGTTGGTCTGTGAAAAGAGACAATGTGGAGCTGCAAATATAAGACAATTACAAAGACAGAACTTAACAGATGAAGAGAAAGCGGTATTGAAAAATGAAATATCTGCATGACTTGGAATGAAATGAACAATTGTAGCTATGAACAATTTAGTGCTGTTTGAATTTGTTTACTGTACAGACATTTTAAAAAATGACTTGATTTATGCATTTAAATGTGTTATTTGCATGAATATTCAGGTGGTTAATATATGGATGAACCAAGTTGAGGTACTGAAAACTTGTAGAGATCAAAAGGTGTAAGAAATTATTGTAGATATAAATTATTTTGCCTTGTTGATTCCAAGTCTTCCGGATATTCCATTGAGAAACTGCAGATGAAAAGAAGACAAGGGCCCAGTAGTTAATTAGATGAAATTGTTCAAATTCAATATGTTTTGCAGATGTATTAGTAGGAGAAATTTGTTCTTTTAGGTTCTCATCATCCAATAGGTTGGTCGTTAAATATTATTCTTTCTGGTGGCATTCTTAGAATATACTGGTACCAATGTAGCATTTTTCCTTTATTTGTTCTCATTACCCCCCTTTATACCTAATTCTGACCATCATGAGTGGCTGAGCTCTTTAAGGCTTGGACCCATGAGCTGGGGTTTCTGAGGTTTGATTCCCACCAGGACCATCTTCTCTGACTGAGATTTTTTCCAGGTTTTCTTCAGTCCTCATAAATGTAAAATGCTAGGAGGTACCCAATACTTAGGCCTGGAACGCTTGCTTCCTTAAAAAAATGCTTTCCCAGTTTATCATTTCATCTCATGTCCACCCCCTGTGATGCCTCAGTAGTCAAGAAAGGCATTAAACACTATTAAAAAAAAAATAATATTCTCTACTAAATTGTGTAAACTACTATATAACTTAGGAATTTCTTTTCCATTGCTTCCAAACACCATATTTCTATAAGTCTTAAAGTTCATATTTCACTTACACTAGCCAAGGTAATTCTATCATTTTATAAAAGGTGTGTTGTTTTTGTTTTGTTTATGCTTCCTCCCATATCATGGGTGACTGGAGAGTTCCAATTTTTAACTTTTAGAAATGTTGTCATGTTCTGACAGAAGAGCATCTAATTAATAACTCACCTAAAAAGAAGTACTGAATAATCATGAGAACGTAGGCTTTCACAGCTGGTGTCATAGCTTTAACTACAATTTACTTCTGGGCTATTGTGCCATGGTCTGCTGGAGAAGAAAATTCCAAATGTTTCATTTGCAACTATGGCGGACATCTTCAGTGGCATGGGCTAAGTCTCCTCGGAGAAGGTATCACTCTGTATGAATCACTAAAGTGTTGACTGTAAGAGTCACTATATTTATACTGCCCATGCTCTCCGCTGGTTGGTCTGGGGCAGGTGGTGGTCTGCCGGCTGGCTGGGGGAGCCTCGCCTCTCCTGTGCAGCTGCTTTCTTGTGATAGGCGCAATATGTTTTCACGTGTTGTGTGCTGTACTTTGTTTTCATTGTTGGATATCAGTTGCAATCAGTATTGAATAATCATTTGCTTATTTATGAACCCATAAGAGTTCTATTCCTGAGTATGTTAGAAAAAAGCAGTACAGCTGCATAGTATTTACTACATTTCATTAGTTTAGCTATGCATTTGCATAAATTTTTAATATAATTTTATTAAGTAATGATTTCTGTTCAGCAGTGAATTACACTGTTAATTGCAATTATCAAAATATTCTGCTAACTTTGAGAATCAGCCCTCTGGTATTTTGTATAAAAGTAATTTGTACTTTGCATTAATAACCAAGCATTTCATGTGATAATGAATTTTTATTTTATGTGTTTCTGTGCAGTCCAAACCAATGAAACTATTGAGGAAAGAAAACATTATTTCAAGAAGTGAAACTCTAAACTTATGGAGTGAAAATGGTGCAAGTGCAGACCTGAACACTGAAAATACATTACATTTTCTGAACCAGCAGCGTGGCCCATTATATGGCATAATGTTTGGGCATCAGGCTGTGAAACACTTTGCTCTGGCAGCTTCAGATGACTCTGGTGAAGAGGACGAAGAGCAGGAGGAAAAAGGTTGCAATATTGATGCTAGAGAAGAGAACATTGGCAATCACTCTTCTTCCCTTAATAGGTTATTGTTCCATTTAAGTATTTACTGCATGCCTAATAAATGAACTGAATTAATTTTTAATTTATAACTTTGCACTTTAGTATCAAAGAAAAGCTATTACACATGCAGAGGGTCCAGGCTCAAATTCTATTGTGATCCATTGTATGGCTGAAAGGCTTATTTAGGCTTTCCTCCTAGAACTGAAGGGGAGGGTCAGTTAATTTTTCTGGCTGGGTTCATTTGCAGGAAAATTTATTCATATTTTTCAATTATCAATCCATCACTTTTAAGAAATAAGTAATTTACCTAATATATTCTTAATTTGATACTCTTATGCTCCTCTTACTGTTGAATTATGCAAAATTAATTTCGCAGGCTTTTGCTTGCATCCTCAGCTGCAAGTCAACTGTCGGGTCCGTT
This sequence comes from Metallyticus violacea, assembly GCA_030762175.1. Classification (NCBI taxonomy): domain Eukaryota; kingdom Metazoa; phylum Arthropoda; class Insecta; order Mantodea; family Metallyticidae; genus Metallyticus; species Metallyticus violacea. The sequence goes on from CM060832.1 coordinate 140,562,527, forward strand.
GTTGGTTGGCTAGACTTGGTGTAGCTCTCATGGACACTATGAATTTCTAGATTAATTTGTCTTCTGTTGGAATCTCAAATTTCATAACCTTATCCTCATATTTTTTTATATAAATGTTTTCCCATATTCCAAGCTCCACAGGCTGATCTACGAATTTCAATAATTTCACTCCCATTTCTATATCATGTTTATCTCTCCAAAAGTGATGTGCAACCACTGATTTATCAATCTGATTGTAAAGTATATATTGGAAGCACCAAAAGATGCATTGGAATCTGGCTGAACACTGGAGAAACATCAGGTACAATCAGATAGAGAAATCAGCGGTTGCACATCACTTATGGGGAGATAAACGTGATATAGAAATGGGAGTGAAATTATTGAAATCCGTATATATGCCCGTGGAGCTGGGAATATTGCAAAAAATTTATATAAAAAAATGTTAAGATAAGGTTATGAACTTAGAGATCCCAACAGAAGACAAATTAATCCTGAAGTTCATAAAATGTCCACAAGAGCTCACCAAATCCAACAAACCAACAACGAACTCAACAGTTGACTTGCAACTGAGGATGCAGGCAAAAGCCTGTGAAATTAGTTTTGCATAATTCAACAGTAAGTGGAGCATAAGAGTATCAAATCAACTCACTAGATAATTAAGAATATATTAGTTGCTTCACTGTATTGGTTCCGACATGAAATTAAATTTTATATTTAATTGATCTGATATTTTATTATATAATGAAATAACAAGATAAATAACATCATTAGTAGATACAACATTTTTAAAATTAGCATTTTATATCATCACATTACAATAATTCTGTACTAAAAGATTCAGAAATGGAATGCACAGGTGTTCGCTATACAATTTTATTCAGCATTAAGTGGTTTCCCAAATTCACAGTACATAAAATATATGAAAAGTGCCATAGTTGTTGATGTATTGTGAATATCAAAATTAAGGGAAAAAACAAACCTATTCTATAATAGTTTTCCAATGTACACTCTAAGATGACCGCCACGGGTGGCCGAGGTCGTTAAGTCTCGGACTCGTGAGCGGGAGGTCTGGGTTCGAATACCGCCAGGACCGTCCTTCCTGACTGAGGTTTTTTCCAGGTTTTCCTCAGTCCTCATAAATGGCAAATGCCGGGGAGGTACCCTAAACTTAGGCCTGGAACGATTCCTTCCATAAAATCCTTTCCCAATATATCATTTCATTTCATTCATCACCAGTGTCCACCGCCTGTGGTACCTTTGTAGTAAAAACGGGCGTTAAACACCATTCATTCATTACACTCTAAGATATGAGCAACTGCCAGTAACCATGACCAATTTCGAATCAATCACTGATGTGGGTTAACTAAAACTTTTTAATATCACTTTCAGTTCATTTTCAAGTTATTCCATTAATGGGAAATGCATTTATTTAGATCTGTGCTCATTGCTAGCATACAATACTACAATAAGAAATACCTAGATTTGAATCCTCATTACGCTTAATTTTCTGTTAGTTTCTGAAAGTATAATTGTTTAATGTATGCCAATAATATAGATTTTTAATGGACAAAATGTATTTTAATTTTAAGGCATTGATGCTCAAACATAAAAATGTAAATTAATCATTTTCATTTTCAAAATAAGTGCCTCATTAATAAATATTCTCTGTGAAGCCTTTTTACAGCCCAATGTGGGCCTGAGCTGTACCACTACGATCACTGTCTTTTACCTCCATCACATGATTTATTGGTAGAGTGCAGTATTGCAGGGGTCCATGTGATCAGCACACTGCATCCACTGATCTCTATATCACAGCTTACTAGATTGGAGAACATCACATCTCCAGCAGGCAGCTTCCCAATTGTCCTCATGAGGCTGGGTGAACCACCTGCCTATTTTAGAAAAATTCTTAAGTAGGTGCTGGGAATCAAACCTGGGCCTCCCAGCCAGTAGTCAGCTATGGAGGCGACCCATTAATAAATATTTTAAAGTAAAAAACTAAAAAATATAAATTACCTTAATATTAGTAAACCCTCTGCTTCTACTATTGCCTTTATTCTTCACTGACATGTTCATGTGCATGCATCTTACAGAAGGTGGTAGATAGAAAAAACAGCCTTAAGCTGTGCTTTGCTAGCAATCAAACTGAGTTCTACTATGGCCGAGCACACACACAAAGATGAAAACCACAAGGTGATTACTCCTTACTTTAGTAAACATAAAGACCTTTTTGTGTCTCAAGCTAAAAGATCACTAAGTCAGTATATCTACAACACAATGTAGGTACAGATCCAGGGAAGAGATTGTTTGCCATGTGTCTACTTTGCTTGAAGAAGCAGGCAACAATCCCTTCCAGTATATCTCTGCAACGAGAAGTAAGTAATTATCATTTCCCTGAGTCAAATCGCATAGCCCTACTTTGTTTGAATGTCACAGCTCAATCAGTAGCTAAGAAGGAGCATCTTGATTACAGATTACTTTGCTTTGCTTTTGTAGAAGAAAATGTCAGCCACATTAGGAATAAGGTTTATTCACAGATTATGACATGTTCTTATTCAAATGGGGAAAATAATCATCTTATCATCCCAGAACATGATATGCTACAAGATAAGATTATGTATCAGTCTCATGTTGAGGTTGGATGCTCAGGACATTCTGGGTGTGTTATGCCAGTTTAACAACACATTAAAGAGTCATCAATATAAAAACATTCTTGAACACATCATGGTTCCTTCTTTTATTTTTATTTGACTTATTTACGGACGCTCTTTAACATCTGAAGTCATCAACGTCCCATTCAATTCAAGTCTTAAAATGGCCGATAAATTTTGCCCAGAGGCCTCTTCTTTCAAGCTTGAGGTTCTTTTACATGCCGTAAATGTATGACATAGAATCTACGACTTTACTTCCCTTCAGAAGGAAGCTATACTTAGGATTTTTACACCCAAAAAAATCATTCAATCCTGGCCGGGTTAACCCGCAATCTTGGGTTTAGGAGGCAAGTATAGTTACCACTACACCACCAGGACTAATTGGTTCTTTCTCTGAGGATGAGATTTCTGATGAAAGCATCGCATTCCGACAGGACAATCATCTTGTCCACACATGTAAACAGATTTCAAACTGGTTTTCAAAGGCAGGATATAACAAGAATTGATTACTCTCCACACTCACCAGTTTTGAATCCTTTTAAAAATGTGTGGATAGAGGTGAAAAAAGTGGTGAAGTTAAATTTCACTATATGACAGCAGAGGGTGAAAGAGGCTTTGTGGAATCATATACAGGATACTTGGGAGGGAGTATCCTTCCATCAAATTTCTCTAGGTGTTTTATTTCATCCATACTCTGAAGAAGGAGGATGGTAATAGAAGTAAAGGGTTCGAATATCCAATATTAACTTAATTTATATTTGCTTTTGTTTTCACTTAAGAATATTTAATAATTTCGTATTTATTTTGAAAATGAAAATTATCATTTTTTTTTTGTGTTTGTATAAATTCAAATAGCCTTTGCAATTGGAAATGTATTATCACATGCTTACTAAACATTATTTTTACTTGCAAAAAATAAAATATAAAACAATTCACATAAGGATAAGATTTGGAACTTTGGTAATCCTCATTGCCAAACACCTGCTTCAGTTCCACCTATAGCAAAATAGAGGAAAATTTACTGCTGTGAAATTCTGCTTTTGTCTCAACAAGTCTTAAGCTGGAGCACACCAGACCTATAGAGGATTTGTTCTTTCCCTTAGCATAGCTCCAAGATGGTTGGATGTTTAAAAAAGAGAGGAATATCAATTTCAAAGAAGGTGGACCTGAAACTGCAATTTCTGCTCAAATGGAAGAAAACAAACTTTGCTGCAGTTATTGTGAGAGAGGATCATTGAATAACATTAAAAAACTTTCAGAAATTCTGAAAATTTCACTGAGTGCCACCTATAGATTAGTAACTGAAAAGTTGGGCATGAGATGTGTTTGTGCATGGTAGATTCCAACAAACGGATGTTTGCATTTAGTTGAATTTATGTGACAGGAGGAAGTGGCTACCTCACAGCACACAGCAAAGATCTATGTGGTAGTTCCCACCATCACTAAAAATAGCAAAACTGGTTGCTTCTGCTGGAAAAATTATGGTCATATCATTTTCGCTATTCAAGGAATGGTTTACAGCATGTCTTACCAGCACACACAATTGTAACTGGGAAATACTACAGAGATATCCTGAAAATTCTGCAAGGCTGCATATCACAAATGTTTTTGCTTAATATTTCATACAAATCAATGTGTTCTTCACCCTCCCTATAGTTCAGATTTAGCCCTATGTGACTTCCTTGTCCCAAAATTGAAGAAACACTTTCATGGGAGGCATTTTTCATCATCAAAAGCAGTGGTGAAAACTGGAGGCGATTCTGAAGGACCTGTTCGAAAGGTTTTCACCATGCTTTTGAAGACTGCAGAAATGCTGAAACAGGAGCATTGCATCCAATGAGGATACTTTGAGAAAGATCATAATAATTATGAGTAAAGGATGTTGTCAAAAACGTTATGTTTCTTCTTTATTGAACAGCCATTGCATTGTGAAGTAAATTACAAAGTAGTAGATGTCTACAGAATCTGACATCTGTCATTATCTCCATAGCACATTGCAACACATCAAACAAAACAAAAGAAATAGATACAATACATTTTTGTGTCTAAATAAATTGTAACAAGCTCAAATCCATGATTTTTCAGTAGTTACAGAAATCTAGAGGACTAGAGATACCCCCACTTCAGGTGTAATGGCAATTGTGCCAACTATTTTGTTTGATTTCCATGTTAGTCACTTGGTGATATGAGTAATGACATCTTTTGAGAGAACATTGTACTACAAACTGCTACCATAATTATTAAACTTTGAAAGTATAAAGGTAACTTCTGTTAAGGTGCATACACATTATTTTTTGTACTCTCTGTAAAGAATAACTGATTATTTGTAATGTAATATGAAGTAGCATGATAAGCTAGACATACTGAATAATAAATCTTATTTTTATAGACCTTTAGATATCCTGAATTCTGAAAGAAAATCAGGTTATGAGTGTGGAGAATGTGAGCTGGTTGCTGACACACGTCCAGGTCTGAAGAAACATATAGCAATATGTCATCCTTTACCAGGACAAGATCCAACTGTAAATGAAACATCACTGGTCAAAATCTCTGCCTCATGCCCCATGCCTTCATGTGAGTTCCAGACTACAGAAAGGGATGAAATGGAAGCTCATGTAGCTACACATGTTGCAGAGGGTTACAGTCCAACAGGGAAGAAACGTAATGGACCCATCTCACTACAGAGAGTGAGGTTAGTTCACATTTTTTGGAAACTGAGTATAATGGCTGCTAAAGCCAGTCTTGGAATTAAAAAAATTATAAACAAGAACCTCCAGTGCTATTTAAGTTATCTTATATTCACAAACAATTGATTTGTTAAAATATTTTAGCTGTTATAAGAAGGGTATTCAATAAAGACTGCGGCTGTTGCTGTAAAAACTTTATTATTAAAAAAATCATTAAAAATCAACTTTTTCTCCTACAATATAGTTACCATTAAAAGCTATGCACATATTCCATCTTCTAACCCATTTTCAGAAGACATCCTTAAATCTATTTTTTGATAGGCACTACAAACTTTCCTCTAAAGCCTTCACTGTATTGTTTTCATAGTTAAATCGTCTTTCTTTGAAGTCCATTTTGTAGTTGGAAACAAAAAATAAATGCTGCACGGGGCCATATCAGGGCTATATGGGGGTTGTGGACCAGTGGAGATGCCTTTCTTGACTAAAAATGTGTAAAGCCATTGCCATATGAGGCCATGCATTGTGATGGTGAAGCTTCCACTTGCCAAAATAGTGTGAGCACTTCCAACTGATATGTCGAACATTTTTGCAAATTCAAGATTGCAGCAGCAGTGTTGATGGCAACCTCAGTAAGGATGGTGGTAGAAGCTCCCTCTGCTCCTTGCAACTATCAGCTCTCTCTTCCATCTTTAGAGGCTTTATGCCAATGGAAACATGTAGGATGAAACATGTGGACATTGTAGACTCGCCATAAGATCTTTAAGCATTTATGAAACAATCCTTTTCAATAGAACACATATGTAATGTTGCTCTAACATTTCCATCTTAATGGCATCTCAAGCTATAACCAAGTTCAAGACACTACTGATAGACAGAATGGTTGAGTTTAGAAAAACATAGGCCTGGTGGCAGTTGAAGATACTTAGTAGAATAAGAATCAGAGGACAGACAGATCAGTTCATTCATGTTTTTTGATACTTTAAAAATGCAGTCTAAATCTTTATTGAACATCCCTCATATGTTTTGGATTATGCTTCTATAGATTGACATTGCTTGTGGCAGTAGTACTTCCAAATTTTTAAAAAAATTCTAATGATGTGAATTATGTTTTGTGTCTTAGGTATGAAAGAGAAGAGTACAGATGCCATATATGTGCATATACATGCACAATTGAAAAAGCATTCTATAAACACCTCAAGCTACATTCTTTTGGTTTTGGTGCAGCTTCAATAAAAATTTCATGTGTCATATGTGGTAAAGACCGGCCTTCAGAAATTGAAATGAATAGGCACATGAAAAAGCATAGGGAAGATAAATACTTCTGTTGCGACATTTGTATATTTAGAACTGTGCAGCTCAAAAAGGTAAACATATTTTTTTTATTTATTGAATTAGATAGTTTATTTTATTTGCCTCTTAGAGTGGTGAAAGGAATGATTAGGGAAGAAAATAGAAGATGTAGAAAAAGAGAAGAAGAAAAATCACAAATTGAGGGAAATAAAGGAAAGAAAAGCAGAAATGCTAGACAAAGTGAACAGCCTCCTTTCAAGTACTCTGAACTATACAACAGACAAACATGCATTCATAATCTCTACTATTCTTAGAAACACTTATCTCCACTATACTAAGAAATACTGATGAAAATAGGGCGCCTAAAGGAAAGAATACTCTACTGCTACCATTATAAATACCTATATTGAATATTTGGGGAACTAATCTGCACTTCAGTTTTTAGTGATCCTTATGGAAGTGAAAATGTGACAACTCCCAATGCTGTGTAAGATTTCATTGAATTTTTAATTACTTTGACTGTCATATCTTTTTTGGTGGAATTTAAACTGGTTTCCAAATAACTGTGTCACATCAAAATTTTTCACAGTTCACAAACACAAAAAAAGTAAGGACATTGTTTTTTTGATACGCAAATATATAATTCTTGTATTTTTTACATATTCATTGAGTTTTAAAAGTGGAATAATATAGTTGGGCTCTATTCTACAAAAGCATAGTCTAATGCAATTGAATTGAATTTATTCTACAATTAACTTTACAGTTTGTTACAACAGTATATCCTCAATTTACAGTAACAACTATAACTTTACATTCATTGTTAACATACTCTCATTTAAGATCATAGCAGCATCCTCCAAAATACTACAAAAGCATGGTCTAATGCAATTGAATTGAATTTATTCTACAATTAACTTTACAGTTTGTTACAACAGTATATCCTCAATTTACAATAACAACTATAGCTTTACATTCATTGTTAACATACTCTCATTTAAGATTATAGTAGCATCCTCCAAAATACAGTTTCCTACCTTGTTAAACACGTGGTTGTCTCACTGTAAGAAATCTCCTTTTACTTTCTTCCTGTTTTGTTTCCACTTCTCTTTAACTTTACCTAAAAACTCTCCCATTTTCTGGATGTTTTTTACTCTCTTGTTACTTAAAATTTTATTTAACTTTAAATCCTTCTGTAAATTGTCCCATTTATTATCCCAAACTTTTTCCTGTCACTATTTGACTTTCTTGCATTCCAATAAATAATGGGACACACAGACCATTCCCCCACACATACTACATCTATCTTCATTGTCTCCTCTATTGTATGCATCGACGCCCAATTCCAGCCTACCCATTTGATCACCAATTTCAATATATTTCTCTTGTCCCCAATTCTGTTTGATTCTTTTATATATGACCAAGGAACGTTTACCATGTAAACCAGCTCAAATCTCTTGCTTTTCAATATCTTCTATCCTCTGTCTCACTAATTTCCAAAATCCATTAACAATACTTTCACCTGCTCTCCATATGTTCCCAAAACCTATTTCTTCTAGTTCCTTCCCTGATCTAATACAATACAAGATGTATCAGTAAAAAGTTGCAAGTGATGTCTTAAATAAGTTCATGTTTTTTAATTAATGTACATTCATGCACATTCATAGTTTTACCTTTTTCTCAGAAATAATGGCAATTTAAATATTTTATAATGTTTTTATCAATATTCAAGCTTAATATTCCATGTTGACATGATGATTGTACATTTTTATGCATATGGCTATATTGCAGCATCAGTTTCAGTTGAGAAACGGAAGAATCAAACAACCTGATTGCTTTCACACACATATATACATATGTCAACTGATTAAAATGATATTAAAAATTGTGTTAGTATTAAGTTACTAAAATTCCTATAATTATAGAGAATTCTATAAAATTTACAAGTGCTTAAATAATGCTAATGCTTCTGTGTGATAAAACAACAAAAAAGGTGTGTGTTTGTGAAACTTAAAGAGAGTTTTAATGTGACAACATGATTTTTAGTGTTTTACTTTAAATCAAAATAAGATTAACAAAAAATTGCTTGTACACTTGTAAGTGTGGAGTTGTAAATGTAGAAGAAACATTTGTGGAAGAGAATTGTGCTTAATAACTACAAGTTGCAAGTCCATACAATTATAATGTATTAGATCATAGGCCCTGGTAGCATAATATTTTAATTAAATGTGATAGGAATAGGATTAGTTGGTACAGAGGCATTTGGTACTCTAATGCCATTATTTGTACCTGCATCCCCAAAGAAAGGAATGAGATGGAGGATACATCTTAGGTAGCCAGAAACTGAGGAGGTGGTGCATGGATTCAGCCAGGGTCCCTAATATTCGTAGATGGTAAGTACCAGAATCTGGCAGGCCCATCCCAGTAGCACCAAGGTGTTCCAAGGCCCTCTAAGAGGCCATCAGACAGAACCCATCAGATGAACTTTCTGTTGAGCTCAAGTCACTGCCCTGCCTACATGACTCCAGCTTCCTTGCCTAATGCCTCCAACTCTGTAAAATGAAATGAGATGAAATTAAAGAATAGAAAATTCATGGAAAGGAAATATTCATTCCAACATTTACCTAAGGATCTGGGACTATAGAGAGAGAGAGAGAGAGAGAGAGAGAGAGAGGAGGGATGAAATGGCCAGTTTTAATTAGATATGTAACTGCACTTTATTTTGTTCTCTCAGTCTCTTTTAATTTACTTAACATTCTCTAAGAGGTTTCTAAACAGTTGCCCTCTTAAGCATCAAAATATCAACTATAATTTTCGACACTGCTTTACGTGTTATCTAGATTACTCTGTATTGCTTGGTGAAATCTTTCACCGTGTTCGTTGCTAAAATTGTCCAAGTTTTCAGTAACCCACATAGGATTGCAGGAAATGAGCATTAATATCATATTTCAAACCAGGTTTCTAAAATTTTCAATTTCTTTAAAATTGAATAAATGATTTGCCACTATTTTGAAGTATCCCAAACATTTTTATTCAAATTATCAATAGCATTTTTAAAATCATTAACTTTACCTTAGTCTACTTTTCTGGGGATGAGCAAAAATACCAGCTTAAAGCTTTTTGTGACTGAGTAAAAGAAACATATCGCAAAAGATGTCTAAAAAGTATGTTTTTGTAAACTACTTCATAATTATAATGATAGTAATTACACTTTGGTAGTCATTTAATCACTCTTAAATATATCTCTTCACTCAAGGTTTACAGATTAATCTGCTTGTTTTTCTCCAATGTGAAGACCTGACTATATTAAAAAAAACTGGGATTTATGTAAACTTTTGTAGGTTTCCATTGGATATTTGGTTTCCTGCTCCATCATCATCAGCCTTATATCCATCTTCATCTCTATCATATAGTGCAATGTCCACCAAATTTCAGTGCATAACTTGAAAATGGATTACACCACTGTACTTTGCTGCCCAACCCAAAAATTCCATACCTGAATGGCATGGAGTTGCCATTAACTACCATTATCACCATCTTATTCGGTAATTAGTAATTTTAGAATCACCACCGACAGGTATTATGAGATTTTAATATTCCTTTTTTTGCAGTACTACATGTAAATTATCATGTATTCCTTATAAGTTACGGAATGATTGTTTCTATTTCCATCATACAACAAAACATCTTTAAAATACTTTTTGCAGATGCTGTGAATAGTCTGCAGTCTTTAGTGATACATGTAATATTACAATGGCTTCAGACTTTAAAGCTTGAGCATAAAAGACAAGGTTAGTTTCTTCCTTTAAGGGGGAAAAAATTGTTTTTCTTGTGTTTGTACCAAAAAACCTAAATTTCTCTAGTTAACAGATTATATGTAAGGCTAGAACCACAATATCCATGTAATCATTTAGCAAATGCAATAATTGTAGAATGTAGGCTTTCATGGCCTGTGTCAATTATGTTAACTGAGTTTTACGGGCTGTAGTCTAATAGGGTTCTTTTCCTTCATCTTCCCAGACATTTCATCTGCGACTGCGGCTGACATCTTCAGTGGTGTGTTGCGATAATCTTCTTGAAGACAAGGCAGTGATTGACAGTATAGGGGTCATCATCATGATTTCTTGATCCTCTTTATATATAAGGATCATAAATGGCATTGATATTTTCTTTTCTAATCCTCCAAAATCTCAAGCCATTTACATAAGTTTTGCACGCCTTATGTGAACTCTGTCTTTATCATCTAGTGCAATGTTGCAGTATGAAAAATAACCACATCTAACAAAAGCATTTTTATTATCTAATTTTATTCTTGATGTGTCATTGTTTATGAACAATTCTTGTCATTAATATGTGCATAATTTGATACTAATGTAGAATTAAATAAACAACACCTAACCTGAGATAACAGTGACCAAGTTTTAGCATTACTCTTAACTTGGATTCACAGTTGCAGTTACAAACACGGGTGGTCAAGGTGATTAAGGAATGGACTTGTGAATGGGAGATCTGGGGTTAGATTCCTGCCTGAACCATCTTCCCTGACTGAGATTTTTTCTGCATTTTCCTTGGTCCTCATAGATAGCAAACGCTGGGGAGCTATCCTAGATTTAGGCCTGGAATATTTCCTTCCTTAAAAAAATTCCTTTTCCAAATTATAATTTCATCTCATATATTACCAATGTTTACCTCCTGTGATGCCTAAGCAGTAAAACAGGCATTAAACACTATGAAAAAAAAAAACTCTTTCATAAACTGCAATCGGAGGGCTATGATGAACCAGTTTTAAATCAATTTTCTGGTAAAATATGAAATGTGTGAACTAGAAAAAATGTTTCCTTTAACTAAAACCATTTTTTTCTATTCCTCACAAACTGGAAATTGAGTTTTTCCTTCTTAGCATTCAGATATGAAGCAGGGGTTATTTATTAAAAAATGCATTACTTTCTAAAATTGAGCTGTTTAACAAAATGCATTACAATGGTAATAGATACATAAAAATCTGCTACTGCTGAATATTTCTGATGGGAAGTGCTGTGTGTGTATATTTGAGCCTCAGAAGCAGTATGCAGAGGGTGCTAAAAAATGTATACACACTTCAAGTAAAGAAAAAACTATGTTAACATAACAAAACTGAATTCACACAAACAGAAAATGATGAGCACTAATCATCTTAGACTTTTACAGTTACAACAGCTGCTCAAAATGCCCATTGGCATTGATGCACTTCTGAGTACGTTGGAACTACTGATTGAGCAATGTTTGTGAAAGTAACATGCAGTTTCAATTTCTTTCAACTGAAGTGTTGCCAGTGTAGCTGGTTTTATATGGTGTACAACATTCTTAAGAGTTCCCGTAGGTAGAAGTCCAAAGGAGTTAGATCCGGAGAACGCGATGGAAACTCGTGGACCTCTTCGTCCTATCCAGTGCCCTTTATAGGGCCTTGGATCCAGTGCATGGGGCTTGTTGCTGTGGGAGGTCTCCCAGATCTGTCCTCAAGAACAACCAAGAGTCTCAAATTTGTCTCGAATGCGTGCAATTGTTACACTCACATTGGCAGTTCTGTTTTGTACACATGTCTCCATTGCCTTTGAACTTCAACAATATTCTCGGTTTTCCAATGCCATTTCAAAATTGCTTTCTGCTGTCCAAACAATTTTCTAGGCTCCATTTTGTTTTAGCAATGCTAGCATATGTAATGTGAGTCACATCTGTTTACAGAACATCATACAATAATTTATATTTTAAACTTTTTAAAAACTTTTTTTAAAAAATATATGGAACTAACACAGTGAAGCTCTAGTTATATGATTAAAATCATATGATAATCTTAGCTTCATTTGTTCATTGTTGATTTACCTGTCATGTAACAATGCTGTCATAATGTATGTGAGTCACATCTGTTTATAGAACCTCATACTACCCATTACTATTGTTTTTTGGTTCAACTTTGAAATATATTGAATAGATATCTACTGTGAAAGTGTGTATACATTTTTGGCGCCCTCGGTATATACGTCTTTTGTTTATTATCGGTTTTGTATTGTTCTTTGCTTTATTTATTTTATTAATTCTGTATCTGTTAATTCACAATGAAAAGGAACAGAGCATCATACAAAAAATATTCTAAGAATGCTACTTAAGGGAAACAGAACATGTGCCCTTCTTCTTCTTGGGTTACTTCTGCTAACCTATTTAGAATATCAGTCATTATATTTGCAAGCTGACCTGCTATCTTGGATTCTGGGAATATATTTTTTCTACTTTCATCTGAATGAACAAAAAATAACCAAATAGAACACCAGACATCATCTTAAACATTACCCAAAACAAGATGCTTTTTCGTTTCTTATAAAATGACATCCTTAAGTTTTGTCCCTATTATTACAATCTGTGCGAGACTGACATAATATGAGCCATCTGCTATAAGAGTTTAGTACACTTTTCGAGTATGGTTATCCTTTTAGTATAAATATGATCTTACACTTTTGGAATTGTGTGAAAGGGAAGATTTTATTATTAATGTTAAGTATCTCATTTAATGCATTTTTGAATCTTTTTAATTTTTTTAATGGCCTCTGCCTGAACATCCAAAGAAATGACTGCACAGATATCCACTGTTACAGTGAACTGTCTTCAGTGTGTTAAGGCTCATGAAATTGTGTATATATGTTACAGAATATTTAATAGAATGAAACAAAATTAGGGACTGTTATATAATGTTACTGATTCAACTGGTGTGTCAAAAAGTTTGGAAATAAAAGTGATGATAGAAGGCATGGATGCTATCATAACTAATGAAAATTAAGATTTTTCTATACATAAAGAAAAATAGAGCAATAAAGGAAAAAGGATGAATTTAAGAGGGTCAAATAAGATGTTTAATTCATGAATTTTATGCATTAGACAGACCATACTTGTCATCAGCAAGCTCAACAATGCATGTAAAATAGAGAAATTTGGAAATGTGAAAGAGCATATCTCAGACCCCAAATATGAATATGAGGATTCAATGGAAAAAGTTAAAAAAGTTATTTATCCTTAAAATCTTCCCTAACCTTCCATGAGCTTATTACTATGTGCAACAGCCAGTCACTCATTGAACACAGGCAAGACCCCATAGCCCTGTCCACTGTAGATAACGAAAGTGCAGTGTATTTCTATCTGGTAACACTGTAAGAAATAACATTCTAGATTAATCATGGCTTCAGGGAAGATCAGCCTTAAAAGCTTCGGATCCAAACATTACAAATATGGAATATTCTGATGTGATTGACAAAAGCTAAGCACATTTTCATAACCAATTCATAAGACTGAATAAAAGTACTACAGTAAAAACCTTCATATAATTAACCCAAATAATTAACAATACCAAACAATGGCATTTATCGATAAAAGAAAGTAAAAAAGAAAAATAAAAAGAGGGGAAAAACATTGTAGTTTTAGACATGCAGTCATTTTTGTGAAATTTTCATTGTGTTCTAATAGCACCATTGATGCAGCATATACAACGACTTTACAATAGCAAGCGCAGTAACACCAACATGGCATGGCTTTACACTTAATAGTATCAGAGTAGTAAGCATGATAAAATGGTAGCTGCACACCATTGTCCCTATGGATAGTAGTTAAAGTGAATTAACCTGTTGCTCCATGGTAAATTCCATGAAGTGCAAATGTAATATTCTTGTGCTTAAACACAATTGGAGCTGTTTGATAAAATGGAAAAGGGTATTATTAGGACACAGTTAATAGAAGAATCTTCGTGCGCTACAACTTCATCTCAATTGTTTCAATCAGTTGTGATGTTGGCTACTTTGATCTTGACATCATATTAGTACCAATTAACATCATCATCAGGTAGAGCAATTTTAATACTTTTTATTATGAACTAAAAGATGAATATACAATGTTAGGTACTGAAAATGAAGTTTGCATTTCAAAATTTTATTTTTAAAATTCCAGGTGAAAAATGCCCAATTTCTGTAAGGAAAAAATGTTTGTGCTCTATATCTTTACATAACTTATATAAATATTTTATATTTATCTGAAAAAAAATTATTTATTCGGCACTGGCTTTGTCTTAACTTGCCACATACGAGAGATTTTACTGTATTTAGTTTGCATTCATCAAAAAACCCCATAGAATGCTGTAAGTAAATTTAGGTATATTATGAATGAACTGAATGAATTTTATTTAAAATATTACATTACAAATTAAATTTACATTTCCTGCCCCCAAGTTTCATAATTTCATAATATATGTCAATAAAAAATTATAACATTTTGAATAAATTGTCATTTAGTTTTGCTAATTTAACTGATTACTGAACCTTTGTCTTTGGCTCATCAGCAGTTTCCTACGGAAATGTGTTCAACTATTCTATTAAAATTTAAGTTTCTTACAAATTTTGCAGTAATAAACAAAAATAATGTCAGTATAATTGTATAAGTATGAAGCTGCTCTCATAAATATAAACAACACATGTAAACTTAATACTATAATTAATATCATTTTATGATTGATTCAAACTACACACTCTTATTGCTCCACTCTCCTGTTCATAATATGTACAACCAGTTTCATGAACCCTTTGTCCCCATCATTAGCTACTGTTGACTGCTGGACAATTCATTAAGCTGTGTAAATGTGTATTCTGCTCTGGTGGAGGTGTGATGAACTTAAATTTTGTTTTCATCCCTGGAAGTGTAGAAGTTCATTAAACTGTTAGATTTTCTCCCATGTTGCTAATTCTGTAGGTCCTTGTACTAATATTAATAATTTTGCTTTATTCTCCATGTTGTAGTTTTCTGTCCAGATATGAGATGTTACTGCTGATTTCTCCATTTGCTTGTATTTTATGTTCCTGAAGTGTTCTTTTAACTGTGTGCCTATGTTTCTCTTTGTTTTTTCAATGTAGATTTTTTCACATTCTGCACAACTTATTTTGTAAATATCTGCTTTTTTCTCCTGTGGTATATTGTCATTAATATTGTCTATCAGGAGATTTTTAACACTAAATCTGCTTACAGGTACCAACTTGATATTAAAATCATTTAGAATATTTTGAAAATTTTTTAGCTCATGAATGATACGTGAATTTTTTAAAAATTAACTTATCTTTTCCTGCTGAAAGTGTTGTGGTTTCCTTAATAAGTTTTTGCCTCTTGAATTTCTGTACTTTTTTGTGTACTAGTGCTTTTTTAAAACCATTTGTAACTGCTGTTCTTTCTGTTGTTAAGTATTCTTTGAAATATTCTTCTTTGCTAATTTGCAAGTTAACTAACTGGTGTGTTAAGCTGTTG
The DNA here is from genome assembly GCA_030762175.1 of Metallyticus violacea. Lineage (NCBI taxonomy): Eukaryota > Metazoa > Arthropoda > Insecta > Mantodea > Metallyticidae > Metallyticus > Metallyticus violacea. The sequence continues at coordinate 140,578,458 of CM060832.1, forward strand.
ATTACTGCATGTTTGTATGTTGTGGGGTTAAAAGCATCAGCTTTGATGTGGTTGTTTGTATGTATATTCTCTGTATATTCCAAATTCCAGGTTTCCTAGACACTTCATTTTTTTTTATTTAAAAAAAAATTAAGCTTCAAGGAAACCTGGAATTTGGAATGTAATGAATTATCCAGCAGTCAACTGATAGCTGATGTGAATAAAAGGTTCGTGAAACTATTATAAACAAATAAAAGTGTGTAGTTCTACTCAATCATACTATGATCTTAATTATATGATTAGTTTCATTGTACAAGTCCCAATTAACATTTCAAGTTAAAGTGAATATTATTTTTTGTTTCTTGCAATTTCTAATTTGCATGCAAATAAAGCAAAGTATTTTAACATTAAATAAAACTAACTTCATACAATTTCACAAACAAGTAAACATATTAAAATCAAAGTACACAATTTCCCTTTCCATGTTCTCAGCACATGTAAACTTAATACCCTTAATAAACTTTTAAATTACCCACTTGCTCACCGTGATTTTATGCAGTTGCATTCTTTCCGTATCCCATTACAATTGACCTCAGGTTGATAGGTGTATTAAGGAATTCGTTACTGTAGCTGCAACTGCTGTCACCACCACCAACACCCTATGATTACAGAGAGTATAAAAGCTTATATGTTGAAAGCTATGGTGTAAAGATTGCAAAACTATTATTAAAGTTTAATATATGTTGCAGTTAATTCAACATCGGCGCATGCACACTGGTGAGAAGCCACATCTCTGTCCACATTGCACTTATCGTTCTGCACGCCGTGACAACTTACGTTCACATGTGCGCCGGGTACACAAGAAGGAAAATTTGTATTGTGATACATTTTCTCCCAGAAGTTTGTTGCTTTCTCCAGATTCAGAACAGAACGAAGATACAGCAACTGGACTTTCAGCAGTCATACTTCAGGATAGTTAAAAAAAGTTTGCCAATGCTGAATCAAGAGCAAAATTATTGTTTGCTTGTTAATATTGTACACCTAATCAAGGACTGATCAGTAAAGTGTGATAATGTATTTATAATTAAATTTGTTATTTTGCTATTCATTTTATTTCTCAGCTTCAAAAATCTCCATACACTGCAAAACACTTAGCTATGTAATTTTATCTGCTAATGCAAAACAATTTATCTGCTTGTAAGTGCTTTTGGGCTTTCAAACCAGTTTAAATTGTAAGCATCAGAGCTTTCAGGAACATACAATGCCCCAATCCTCATCAACTGATGTCCCAGTATAACAGCCACAGTCATATAACAGTCCTGGTGGTGTAGTGGTAACCATACCTCGTCTTCTAAACCCAAGATTGCAGGTTCAAACCTGGCCAGGGTCAATGGATTTTTTCAGGTGTAAAAATCCTTAGTATGGCTTCCTTCAGAAGGAAAGTAAAGATGTGAGTTCCATGTCATACATTTACAGCATGAAAAAGAACCTCAAGCCTTAAAGAAGAGGCCTCTGAACAAAATTTGTTGGCCATTTCATGCACTAAATAGAATGGGACACTGATGACCTGTGATGTTAAAGAGTGTCTAAATAAATCAAATCAACAACAGTCATATAACATAGTATGCAATGCTCTGTGGAACACAATTGTCATTGATTCAGGTAAGATGAGAATGAGAAGGGCATGTTTTTTTAGGATTGAAAGTTGCTTAAATCTAAAACTGTATTCGTTCAGTTTTCATCAGTTACAATCCCATATTGATATTATTGTCTTGTGCCAATGAGGTTGTCTGCATCCTAGAATTAGGGTAATTAACATGAGTAATTGGTCACTTAATGTTTTAAGACAGCAAAGATATTCATAGAAAGTAATTATTACATTGAAAATTACATATTAAAATTGATTTGGCAATGGATATTTCAAATAGGAATATTCTCAAGAAACTTTATTTCCCTATTTTGGAATCATTTCTAAGAATTTGCAATGCCTGTAATTTGGAATTAATAATAGTTGGTTTCTGTATACATAGACATGTTTGCTTCTTATGTAGTTTCATATGGTAAAGATTATATTGAATTTTGCAGTTTGTTAAAGTTGGAAACTATAATGGTACAACTATAACATTTAGTCCTTTTCGAAACTGAAACTGTAGATTGATCCAACTCTTTATTTAAATGGTTCACCTAAACAATGTTGTAACCAACACAAACTGAAATTTGATGGAGATGAAAAAAGTATCTTACTGACTTCTAATATTAAAAAAGTACAACAATACTTATTATTAGAAAACTTAATGCCCAGATACAATTTGTACATTAATTATTCAGTGTACACTAATGTTGCATTTTCAAAAACATGTTTATAAATAATGTTATAAATGGAACAACAATATTACATTAATTGGTTACTACCACAATGCTTAGCTAGTTATTTCAACAATTGCAATGACAAAAATAGAATATTCCATATGAGAAACAAATGTTGCATTCCAAGTATAATTTTTCACCAATAATACAAAGTGACAAGGGCACAAACTCTAAAAAAAGTTGACTAGGGGCAGACGATACAAACGAAGGGTTTGTGGAACCGGTCCTACATATTTAAATAAATAAGTGGAGCAAAAGAGTGTTAGTTTGACTCAATCACACAATGATCTTAATCTAAGAAAAACCTATGCTAATTGAAATAAAAGCTGACTAGTTCCAATCCTGAAAGAATTTTGTGCACTCCGCTGGAGAGTACCTATACAATTATTTTTTGTAGCAGTCCTGAGTATGCATTCAGAAAGTTGTGGACATTGACTACAGGTAAATTTCTTTAGCCAGGTTCTCTTCTTTTCTTTTAATGTGCAAAGCTGGAGAATATTATAATTTGTTTACACACTGATAGTTGTAGGATCATTTTATGTGCTTTAGAGCCAAAAACATTCTGTTGTCATGAATGGACCCTTATTAACAGAATTTTTAATGATACTCGATGATTTTCCATAATACGGACTAAAAATGTGAGCTAACATTTTTGACTTCCACCCAATCATTTGACTCAAACTTTTGCTGACCTTTTCTTCTTCGCTAGCAAAACAAAATTATAGTTACAGGACATGAAACTTGATTAGTGATTATAAATTTCCATTCTATAATAATTGTGTTGTATGTTGCAGAATAGCTGTAATTCACCAGTTTTTTGTTACAACTATCTGACTGGAGAATGAAATATCTTGTATTTATATAGTTTTAATGAAATGTCTTGTTTCTCCTGGTTTTAATGGTAGGAAAGTTTCAAGAATATACTTATGTACTGCTGAAGAAAATTTTGTAGAGCCTCTTCTAGCCATGTTTTCATGCCAAAAGCATATTAAAACAATATTATTGCCAGTATTGTATTGTAGGTTATAACAGAAATATTAACTTTGGACTTTTTCTAAATCAACACATATCACAATATCTACATTTTCTCTATTAATAGTAGTGTCAGCTACCAAAGATTTATGTACTGTCTCATATCTGTGATGGTGATGTCTGCATTCCTGCTCCTTTTATTTGCATTTCATGATTGCATTCTGGTGAAATTAGCCAAACAAAGTATGATCATAGTAGATACAAGCATGATTGTTGTAATTCAACTGTAAAACTCATCAAACATTCTCTATATTCACCTGCACTTAGTTGTTCACATTGGTAGGAACAATAACACATTCTCTCCTAAAGAATAAAAAAAATCTTAAGAATGTGCAACTTTCAATTTCAATATATTCAGGAATCAACACAATGAAACGAGGTTAAATCCGTAGTAGATAAAACATCTAAAATGTTAAAAACACTCTTGTAGCTTCACTCTTGTGAGTTAAAACATTTAAAATATTAAAACACTCTTGGCCTTACACTCTTAAAATTTTTTAAAATTCAGGACATGTTTTGTGAGGCTCTTGCTCACATCGTCAACTGTAAACAACTGACGAATCATACTAGGTTGGAAAAGAAAGTAAGCATGAGGACTCTGGTGGTCTATTGAACTTATACAAATTATGTTTGCTTCTTAAATATCAAAATTCATGAGTTTATGTTCATATTTCTTTATGAAACTCTTTTTTCATATGCTGAGTTCTTTGGGATGTTGAACTGCTTTTAATAATGTAATGCCCTTTTCTATTTCATGAGGTTTGTTTCAGAAATGTGCTGCTATTTTTCATACTGTTTATAGCAAATATTTCTCCAGTGTTCTTTCAATCTGATGCCTATATTTTTCTTGGTCTTGCTTATGTATATTTTTTCATAGTCTTTACAACTAATTTGGTATATACCTGATTTTTCTTCTTTAGATCTGGAATCTGTTTTGTTCAACTTCAACAGTTTGCCAATACTGTAACTGTTTTAGGTGCTAATGTGATATTATACTTTGAACATTTTTTGAAATTTGTTATAAACTTATAGGTGGTAAGTGAACTTTTTGTAAGTTATTTCTTTTGGTAAGGCATTCAGGGTGGTAATTTTTTAATTCACTTTTGTTTCTGAAATTTTTAATTTTGTAATCAATCAACTGTTTTTTAAACCCATTAGATATGGCTGTTTCTATTATATGTGCGTATCTTTCTTATATTCATCTTCGTTGAGCAGCACATTAATTAATCTAAATACAAAATTGCTTAAAGCTGCTTCCTTATGAGGTTTTTGGTTAAGCCATAAGCTTTTATATAATTGTCAGCGTGTATCCTTTCTATAAATGCCAAATTCAAGCTCATTTTTATTTTTATTTTTAAGTTCAGGAAAGGTAATATATTAGTTTCAGTTTCTATAGTGAATTTTTTATAGGTTCTTGTAGGTTTAATAGTTTGAGTGCACCAAATTATGCTTAAATTAGACTTTTTTCACATTTGAAGGAAAACTTTTCAAGCAAAAATCAGGATTAGTAATGTGTAGCCCTCTTTCACCATTTGTGGCTGACTTGTTTATGAGTTTTTTTGAATTGCACACCACAAAAGCCTTTCCTTGCAGCTTTATGATTTAGTATAGATATGTAGATGATGTATTTGCTATTTGCAAAAAAGATGTGTCGAAAATTTTGTTATGCTGTGAAATTTCTTAATGTGGTTTATTACTGGCCCTAGTAGCACTTTTCCACTGTTTTTATATGAGATATCTTACCCTTTAACTCCCAGTAAAAAAAAATAAATAAATAAAGTGATACAGTTGTTGAATGAAATTTAGGCACTTCTTGTTTCTCCTGATTGGCCTCTAAGAGGATGTTATCGAATTCTCCAGAAATTAAAATTTGGCACAAGTTGGAACTACTGCAACATTTTAGGAAGCAAGAAATGTCAAGGCTTTACTCCCCTTCACTTAAATGTATCAGAAAATTTAGTCAATTTAAAAATATTCCCCATAAAGATAACTAATATAAAACAATCATGTTCACTATATGAATAAGCTTAATTTATGGGCTCTAGCTGTATCACACAGTTATGAAATGGCAAAACTTCTAGTTCATAATTTTTGCTAACCTTTCTATCAAAGGGGTCTATCGGTCCTGGTGGTGTAGTGGTAACCATACTTGCCTTCTAAACCCAAGATCGTGGGTTCAAACTCGGCCAGGATCAATGGATTTTTTTCCGGAGTAAAAATCCTGAGTATGGCTTCCTTCAGAAAGGAAGTAAAGCCGTGGGTCCCATGTCATACATTAATGGCATGAAAAAGAACCTCAAATCTGAATAAAGAGGCCCCTGAGCAAAATTTATCTGCCGTTTCACGGCCTGAATGGAATGGGATGCTTATGACCTGAGATGTTAAAGAGCGTCCAACAATAAATCAAATCAAAGGGATCTAACGCCATTAAAATTTTTTCCCCTTCCTTTCCTTATGGCTTTAAGAATCCTCCTTTTATTAGACTGGAGGTTGCCAGAATTATAACTTTACTGAAATCTATAGCATAAGTAGTTTCAATCACCTTACCGACTTCTGCATATATTTTCATATCAAAGTGCTTATTTCTCTGCCTGATGTGGTAGTTTAATCTAATAGTTATGCTGATCAACTGAGGTAATTTGATCCCTAGAAAGAATGTATATTATTGTAAGGGTGCAGGAGCTAATGAATAAGTGCAATACAGACTGGGCTTTTTTTAATACTGTTAAATGCTTGTTTTCATTACCGGGACATCACATGCAGTGGACACTGACGATATATGTGAAATGATAAATTGGAAAAGGATTTTCTTTTGGTGAGAAGATGTTCTAGGCCTACATTTATGGTATACCCTTTGACAAAAAAGAAAAATTAGTCATCCTCAGATTCCATATGTTGATTGGAAAACTTCTGGGATGCTCGTAAATGCTGTATTCACAAGGCATGCAGCCAGTGCACACTGCAGTGGGCGCTTTGCCTGTAAACTTAATGGATAGTACTTCCTTGCACATCTTATAATGTTATACACCTTCCCCATACCCTTATCTGATGCTAGAGATCTTAACATAGTTTGTGCATACGTTAAGTATCACTATTTTTGTGCCTTGTGCTAGTGCTCATCTTGATTAGGTTGGGATTTATCCACTTATATATAGACTTGTTCACTGTGTATTTCTGCAGTGTATTTTTTCTTGCAGTTTTCATCTAAGACCTGAACTCTGTTTACCATAGTGCTTTTTAAAGTTATGGGCTATGTTGATTGTCTTCTTGTTGTTAATATTGTTTTTTTAATAATGTTTGAGTCACTGAATGAGGTTTTGCTTTAATAACAGAGATTAAGACTGTGATTTTTTTAAAAGTAAAAAAAAATGAGCATGAAGGTCTTACACAATAAACAATATAAAGACTGCAGTGAATATTGATAGAGGTTGAAAATATATTTGTGTGTTTGCAATTAAATTTTAATAGTTTAAATAATAAAATTGTACAGTAGATTGTTAGGACACACATATATGTTTAGATATTCAGTTGTTCAGATAGAGCATAACATTTAAAAGTTTCTGTAAGGTGATATTATTAAAATGCATATTTGCTTCCCTAGTAATTTTTCTTTTCCTCAAACTACTCTTGGAGTCGCCTAGTAATTTTTCTTTTCCTCAAAGCACTCTTGGAGTCGAGTTGATGGAAATTGTAAAAACAATTCTCTAATTTTGTTTGACATCACAGATAGTGGATTTTCCTATTAAAATTTTATAATTTATGTTTAAAATTTTATAAGGTGGCCAAGTATGGATTTGTTAGCAAGAGGTCTAGTAAGAGATCCCGTAAGGATCCAGGGTCCCCCCCCCCTTTTTCAGGATTTCCTCAGTCCTCATAAATTCCAAATGCCAGAGAGGAATCCTAAATTTAGGTCAGGAATGCTTGCTTCCTTAAAAAAATTTATCTGAACTACCATCATTGTCCACCTCCTGTAGTGCAGAAGAAGCCAAAACAGGCATTTAACACTTTTTTATATATATAAATTGAAGACCCGATGCCTCCTAGTGTATGTAGTAGCTTGCTCACAAAGCAAGAGCATTTTAGCACAACACAATATGACACTTCATCTAACTTTTTAAAACTGAAAAATTTGTTCACCTTTATTAATTTATATGATGAACAAAGATCAGATCATGATATGAGAATGCAGTTATTACACTGGATAAACAGTTTGCAGAAATTGGGTGCTTGATGCAATATTCTTCTAGCATTAGACAAAGAGAGAGCTGTTAAGTATGTAATTGTGTTGACCAGGCTTATAAAATCAGATAATTGATAGTAACAAGATACTTGCACATGGAAATTTCCAAAAAATGATCTCTGATGTTATTATTTGTTAAAATCTTATTATTTTTATTCTTACCAACGGCGATTTTTCTCCATTTGTTATAGACTCAGAGAAAAATAATGCATCTGCTGTATATTTAAAACATAATTAACTCAATTGGCAAATGATAATTTTCCCATCAGTTGCTATTCTTTGGGCATATTAGACTATTTCAAAAATTTCTAGTCATGGAATTGTGCTGTAATTCATAATCTACAATTGAAATTTCTTTGATCAGTCATCATAATATAATGAATTGCTGTATCTCACCAGTAGTAGAAAGCATAAAAATGCATTATTGGAAATATGTGTGACAGGCGATAAACTTTGAGTTTTTTTGCAAAGAATTCCAACTAGCACTTATTACACAGATACACATGTGTTTAATTATGAGTATTATGTTGATAATTTTTGGAATTGCATACAAGGGTTCACCAACAAAAGCGGGACTTGTATTGGCAAATTGCAAATTGGAATGTATTTCAGTGTTTTTGTTTTTCTGTGTTTTAATATAGATTTTCCATACTTTTAATCTTGATTTGAACACACAGTTACTAAAAAATAAAAAATATACCTTTACATGTACTAAATACAGAAATTATGTTAACTTGCAATATATGTGCCCTAACAAATCCTGTTATTTGGTTGCATATAACTTAAAAAAAAACATTTAAATATTATTTTTAAGCCTAAGGAATTTATGTCTCCGTAGTAATAAAGTTACATAATAAAGTAATGATTACAGCTTTAATATAAAATATTTTTAGGATAAAAGCTACAATACTAATGAAATTGGAAGTTTTCTTCATTTGAGTAGTTTGCTGTTCTTATTTCTGTATTGTGGTATACCAATTGAATTTATCATCATCATTCCCAAATTTATGCAAAAGAATACATAAAATTTAACAAAAATGAAATTTATACACTAAGATATATAGTGTAGAAAATAAAGTAACTAAAGTACATGTGCAATTGACACAAAGTCTTCGGTAAATCCAGAAGGCTGAAATACCACTTCTGGATATGTGTTAGAATTGCATCTTTAGAGTTACAATTATGTTATTCCCCTGCCAATTAGCAGACCTCTTATGACCAAGCCAGTTGAAGTCATTGTTGCTAATCAAATTGCAACTATTGTAACTAAAAATTTTCCACAGATGATCGATCCCTTTGCTTAATCAAAATGTCAAATATGCCAATGTCATTAAATGCAATGTAGTATTTTGAGGAAGGGTAGAAATTCACTCTTTATTGGTCAGTCTTCATACTTCACAATTTAGAAAATATGCATTATTTTTTATATTTTTTATAGTGTGTTACAGGCTATTTGTTAGAATTTAAATAACTGTTGCCTCTTAAGCTGAATTCATTCACAAACATGAACATGTGAATATAGCTTAGTTTCAATAATAATGCAAACCAAAAGTATTGACCTTCATAAAAAACTAGGTATTTGTATACTGCTGCTTTAGACCCATTGCTGATCTGGGCTCTAGCATTTTAAAAATTGTAAATAAAAAAAATTCAAATGAAACAAATTTTAAAAAAATGTAATTAGCCATTTGAAGTGAAACTTTGCTGTTATATATAGAAATGTTTAATTTTACTTCTAACCTTAATTATGAGTTCTGTAATACATACCTCATTGTTTTCAGTGTTAGCAAGTTTCACATCAATAGTATTACTGTGACTTAACTAGTTCACTGTTAAGGAATTTACAGCCATAAGTTTACTCCTTATATTGACTATATACTGACTAGCAGAGAGTGGTTGAAGTAAAAATTTGAAGGCATGGCATAAAGGCTCATTCTTAATTGCCTTCAAATCTGCCCATTATGTTGTAGCAGCAATAAGTAAGTAATCCCATTGCTTATATTTTTATCAATTTTGAAAGCGTGCTCTTTTTATTGGATGTTACTGAGAGATCAAAGGAGAAGAATAAATAAATTGAACTTTGTTATTTAAGTGAATGAGTTACTTTCTTGTTGTTGAACTGTTATTTAAAACTTGCCTCTTCTCCCAGCTTATCCCAATATAATCTAGGTTAACCCACTAATGCCTACCAGATTATTTCATACCAAAGCAGATTTAACAATTACAAGGATAGGTCTCTAAGTTTCCATCCTTACTGATAAGGAGTATGCCTTCACAAAATCCTTCTCTGGTGTCACCTTATCTTTTAAGTAAATAATTGCAGCTGTAACTTCCACTTCACTGTGTTCAGTTGTTCAAATATAGTTGCATTAAAAAGGCTATGTGTAGAAGATTGTGGCATGTTCATAATGGAGTATCGACCTGTTATTAAGTTCTTCACAAAAGATGCACTCACTCCAAATGAAATAAATAGCAATTGCACGATGTGTATGGGGAAGCATTCCCCTCATATTCTACAATAATTGAAGGGCCAAACTTTTTCGAATGGATCGAGAAAGCATCGAAGACGAAGAGTGTGCAGGTCAGCCCTTGGAGATGCTCACTCCTGAAAACATTGATCGCTCTTGTGGAAGGAGAAATTATGGAAGACTGGCGGCTGCGGCTCAAAGTTACACAAATAGCAGCAAGGTTGGGCAATTTTGCTAAAACAACAGTTCTTCAAATTATTCATGAACATTTAAACATGAATATGGTTAGTGCAAGAGGGGTGCCTGGACTTCTTTCGTTAGTCCAAAGGCAGCAATGAATCAACTGTTGTCAGACATTTTTGGAGCTCTGCCGTGGCAACGAGACAGATGTTTTGCAAACCATTGTTATAGGAGATGAAACTATTGTCCTCTACTATGACCTCTTGTCCCTAAGAGAATCAATGGAGTGGGGTAAACCTGGTGAAGCACCGCCCTCTAAAGGCCAAGGTCACTCAGTCAACCAAGAAGATCCTGGCCACAATCTTTCGGGACTGTGAAGGAATATTCTTCATTGACTTCAAGGAGAGGAACACCACAGTAAATGGGGAGTTCTGTGCTGGCCTATTGCATGGACTACATGCTTCCATCAAAGAGAAAAGGCGAGGAAAGCTGAGTGGTAGTGTGCGCTTTCTTCACGACAACGCGCCTGTGCACACAGCTCTTGTTGCAAGGGAAGCTGTGAAGAAATGTCGCTTCAAGGAGATGGACTATCCACCCTACAGCCAGATCTAGCTGCCAGTGACTATTTCCTCTTCTCAAAACTCAAGAAGGACCTTCGAGGAAGGAAATTTAAGTGTGACGAAGAAATGATGGATGCTGTTTATGCCCATTTTGAGACAAGACTTGTGACTATTTGGGGGGGGGGGGGTGATTGAAATGTCAATTCAAAGATGTGAGAAGTGTATGGCAATAAAGGGTAATTATATTGAAAAGTAAATTATAGTTTTTGTCTTTATCATACCTAGAAAATGGTTAGGCGGGAAATTTATGGACCTGCCCTCGTACATATTAACTGTGATGAGCAGGCGCGCTGATACAACATATTGGTAGAGCGGCGCTTAGTAGCTTAATGGGCTGGATTGATAAGAAGGCGCATTAGCGTGGGACGCTACTTGATCGTAAAATGCAGTTTGCCCGTTTACCATTTCGAAGGATGAGTTGAATCAACTTAAGTATTGTTTTTATTATTATTATTATTATTACACTTAAACCATTGCCTATGTGGAGTGAATAATTTACAATCACTGTACAGAAAGACATTCCTAAACACGAGTACACTCCCGGAAGAAAAATCTGACCATATGCGTAGCAATCTGCTCTTGACCTAAGTGCTTTATGCACGTACCTAGTCGGGTAAGAAACCAAAGGCCAGAACGGAAAGAGGAGTTTGCTAGAGCCACTGCCCCTCTACCTCCTCTTCCCCCGCTGTAATATCACACATTAAAATCACCGTTGACTAATATGGAGGCCGAAGCTAACGCTAGCATTGATTAAAGAAGGATTTAGCACAGCACAAGTAGGAGAGCGTTGCCGGGTTGCAAGCTTGTAGATGAAGTAGAGAGGCGGTACATAACAGCAAAATTGGAAGCGGAAAGCGGAAAGATCCCTTGTTGTTGGGGACAAGGAAACTTCGAGACGCCTTCGTTTCACACCTCCAGACTGCTTGTGGCTAAGACAGGATTCCCTGCCTCCTGTAGAACGGCGCGCAAAAGACTTCGTAGTGCTGGAATTGTGCCGAGAACAGAAACTGAAAAATTGGCGCTTTCGGAAGAGCAGTAAAATGATCATGTAGCATTTTGCCTCGTGTATCATAAGCAAGAAGTCGTATTCTTTGTTGTAAACGGCAGCTCAGGTACAGTAAACTAATAAAAATTCGATCTACAGTATCTGTCCAAAGCAACGTTGCAGCCGAGTGCCTGATACAGCGCTGGGATGGGCATCTGTTCTTGGCAGTAGCGCCTTTTGGAGAACTAATAATCATCTGAACAGTCGTCAATATATCCAACCTGTAACACTAATACTGTCCACTTTAAACATGTCTAACCATGTATCGGTGGTTTAACAAACATTGTGATCACGTCGAAGAGAAGTCCGGATCTTAATCCCATAGAGAACGTGTGGGTGGAGGCGCAACGTAATGTGAAGGAACAACTTTGGAATTGGCGACCCAGAAATTAACATGAGTTGTGGGAACTCGTTTCAGAGATTTGATGTAACCTTCAGCCATTATAAATGACATTTATTTTATGTGAAGGCGTATAGATGCAGTGATGCAGGCAGTCTGCCTTTGGCCACGCTATTAGGGCTGAAAAGGTTTTGATGTGTTTCGTAATATAGGTATTTTGTGAAATTTTTTTCTGTTTTATTTATTTATTTGTTTATTCATGCAATTTTTATATTTAATGTCTCTTTAACTGTGGTCATATCATGAATTTAATACTATTTCTAGTTATATCTATAACAAAACCAAAATAAAATTATTTTACAGACTTACAGTAAATTGTTTTAACGGTTATTTATTTGTCAATTGAGAAATATAATCATTTGTGTTTCGAAAAACATTTGAATATATTTGTTTTGTAATACATGAACTATTTATCGCCTATTACCAGAATTATATGCAAAAAAGTATAAAAATAAATATTTTACATCATTGAGCGAATGAAAAATTCTTCTCTCCCCCCTCCTTTGTAGATTATAAGGCATTGGTATTTTTAATTAAAAACACATTATAACGCAGTCATTTAACATTATACTTAAGGAAAGAGAATGTTAACAGTAATCAATATGCACTTTTTGAATTAAATTGAAAAAAATTAAACCCTTTTCTTTTTCTTTCTTTTTTTTAACTTTAATTTGAATCTGCTACTTGTTAACGTAAAATCGTAGGCAAGCTCGGCCTTAAACTTCTCTTTCTTGATAGCAAGGCTGAGTGAAACTTCCTTTTATGCTAAAGGATTCAAATCAAAGTGAAGACCTCTTGCATATCGTGCAGATTCTTTCTTCCGGCAGTGTACACACACGTATAAAGTGCCCACACCACAAAGAATATGTAGGTCCTTCGTTCCGCCAAAAAAAAAAAAAACAAAAAAAAAAAAACCATGTAGTTTTAAGTCAAATATCAATAGAGATGTTCATGAGAAAACTGTGAAGTTTAACCTTACCCAAATATAAAAATGCTATTAATGTAATTTTGTTAGCAAAAGGATAGTGGCATCTGAAGCTGCAATTTACTACTATTTAATACACCCATTATGCATAATTGTATGAATATTAGCTTGGAACATATAATTTGATAGCTGTTATTTTCAGAATATATTTTTAAGTTTTTTAAGCATGCTCTTGATTTCTATTAGCTGGAGGCCAGCTGTCTGAAGGTCGACATTGCGGATAGCGTTGAAAGTGTACTTGACCCGGTTTAGTAGAGGCCGTATGCTTTTAGTTTATGTTGTTTGTTTTTCGTAGTGTAGAATTCAGCTCTTCCGGGTTTCTAGTTTGTATATTGATTCATTAGCAGTGTTTTATCCCTGATCATCGGTTCTATTTCTGGCTTAGCATTTCGCACACATCTCTCCATAAATTGTTTACACTCTCCGAGGACGTGCTCCTATTTCTTTCACCAATTGATATCCGCCCCCAATGCTAATTCAGCACCTTGGCTTCTTGTGACTTAATATTTCCTGTCTTGTTTATGAACCCATATATTTATCCAAAATGTATTTGGAAAGGGTCATTGTGCATTGAGGATTTATTCATAGGTTAATATGACGTGTGTTGAGAGCATATACATGAAAATAAAAAAAGTCAAAGCCAACGACTTAATGGTGAGTCTACTAATACGTCTAATACAAAATTAATATTAGTGCACTAAAAATTATTTAAGAACTGAAATTGCGCACCACAAAATATGAATTTCAACACTAAGTTTAATGGTTCAATTGTGATACTTCAAGTTTTAAAGCAAGAAAAATAACTCAAATAGCATTTTACAAAATACTTACACCCGTTATACAGGGTCCCACATCAAATCTCTATGCTTCACTACCCCACTGTGTTCATAAATAGGTGTTGACCTCACTGCCATTCTGGCGATAATGTTTACGCCTCACTGCGTTCATATTTAGCATTTGGCTACACTGCGCTCCGCTTGCGGAATTGTTAAGAGTTCGACAGTTGAGTTTAACAGTAATTTTACTGAATATCGTGGAAATGTTGCAGTTTTTAGTTGAACACCAGTTACTTGGACCCCATGCTCTTCTTTATGACAGATGAAGCATGATTTCATCTCTGTAGTTAAATCGTAAACTTGCAAATATTGGTCGCAGGATAACCCATAACCTATAACCTCTTCATTCAGAGAAGTAAGACGTGTGGTATGCAGCTTCAGAAGTGCGCATTATCAGCCCCATTTTTTCTAATGAGACGATCAACAGAACAGGATATCTGCAGATCTTTGAATCATTCTATTCACAATTATCAGAAAATGAAAAGGAGTATGAGAATATTACCACCTCCCACACATCCAACCAGAATCTGACCCTTATCAGCGAAATGTTTCCCGAAAACGGGCTTGTCAGCAAAAACCTGTGGCTTATGCGATCATCCTGTATTTTTATGGGGAGCTCTGAAAGGCAAAGGGCATGCTTCAGTTGGTCTTACGATAGACCAACTGAAAAAGAGATAAATAACATTTCTCCTCAAGAATTTCACCCTGTTAATCAGAACATAGTCGTACGAATGCAGGGATGCCTAGATGCCAGTGAAGAGCACTTGTTATAAACCTGTAAGTAATGTAACTCCGCGATATTTACATAGGAAGTAACATAATATACGGGCACATTCCTTTTACATGCATGGCAGTGAGACAATGAAGTGTCCCGGTTTTATGTAGAGCACTGTGTATAATTCCATATCCTTAAAAACAAGAAAAGGCCAAATTCAACATACAGACAAATAGCGTGAAACATGTCCTGTGTTCAAATTTAAATTAGGCCATACGTCGCTTCACGAACACTACCTTGACTCATAGACTCCAAGGTCGCCGGGTTCAAACCCCACCATTGTCGATGGATTTTAATAGGGCGTAAAAATTTTAAATATGGCTATCTTCGGTAGGGAAGTAAAGCTATTGAACCCGTATCGTAGATTTACGACAATAAAATAAAAAAAAAGTGAATCCTGAAAGACGAGACCTTTAGGCAAAATTTATCGAACGTTTCACGCCTTGAATAGAGTGAAACGTTAATGACCAAAGATATTTAAGAGCGTCCTTAAATAAAATATAAAGGAGAATATATATTCAACTCTCAACACTAATTAGGTTTTAGTTTCTGTTGTTCCATTCGCTGTGCAATTCAGTTTGAGTGTCAAAGTTAATCGATTATAACACAAAAGAGTTTATTTACTATGTAAAGAAAGAACCTTTTTAATAATTAAATAACAAAATAGGTCCACGAATATTAAGGTGACATTTTCGTTTTTCACTTTGGGCTGTAGTGCAAATATTTAAGATGAGAGGGTTAAAAAATTGGGAATTTCGTATTTTTCACTTGCGAATGGAAGAAAGCAGGATCATGTAGAAAACCTGTTTGTTTTCATGAAGAATAATGCTTTTGCATGAACAAGTTTTTCATCTGTGCTTATCTTATCAGCATCGCCTATTTCTCATTCAGAGTGGAGAAACCAATACCTGAAACTTTTGAAACTGGTGACCTCTATCATTCCTGCAGAAGTTGTGTCTCTGTTTCTCACTAGTAAAAGTGAGCGTATGTATGTAGGTACTGCGCATACTTGAACATATGCATGATAACATGTGGCCTTAAGAGATAATTAACAGATAATTCATTACCATGCACGAAATATGGTGAATCAGTCAAGCGAAGTTTTATCAACGGGCGTAAAAATCATAAACTGAAATTATTTAAAATGCGTGGTTGTTTGTAGAGCGGTAAAAAATTAGAAAAAAGAGCAGCGCGGAATTGACACCGATTTTGGCTCGTTTGTAAAGCCTACGCCATGTTGGTTGAGGTAAGTATGCTTTACATAACTAATAATGCTTTAAAGTGCTATCAGTTCCGTGTCTATTCTTGCTGGAAGCAAATCATTGTCAAAATAACAATGCCCATATCTTTGACTAGTTCTTAACAACAAGGTTTCTTCACTGAAAGAACAGAATTGAAAACGTTGGACGATAACTCGGAAACATAGTCGCTTTCAATAGAAACTTAACATTACTAACGACCTCTGTCATAATTTTTACTACATAACTTCGAACTTTGGCTCCAAACATTACAGTTTCCCTATCTAAGTATTTGTCTATGTTCCGTAACGTGTGAAAATGAATTCTCAAACACCCAATATTTATATATCATTTTAAGACCTTGGATAAAGTATTCCCTTGAGAATCATTTGTAATTGTTTTCTGGTCGATTTCCGCTACAAAGAACCGGGAAAAACTATAACAAATCCTTTTACTGAGCAGTTAAATGTGGATTGTGAGAATTAGGCATTAAATTCAAGAAAGATGCTTGCTGAAGAAATACAGAGAAATATTTAGTGATGTTTGTTTGTCTATTAAATTGAATATCCCTTACATACGTTTAAAATTCACTCTTTCATGAACTTAAAGGAAACAACGCCATGAAGTCGGAAAGTTAAACAACCCTTTCCTAAAATATTTCCAATTAGTGCCACAAAATATTTCTTACTGAATATTTTTCATGGCTGTATGATGTGTGTATTTCAAAAGTGAAGAAGCAATTTCCGCCAATCTGGTATTAAAAAGGCCATAGCTTATTTGGTGACAAAAGTAAAATTGATATATACTAGTATCCAATTTTACAATCATAATTGACTTGGCTTTCTAGAAGTAATTGTTTTACATTATGAAGAGATTTTAAAAGAATTTTATATCTATGAATTGCTGATTTTCACGGAGGCAATATATAAACATGTCATTAAGGCGCATGCTTTAAGGAAATGCGTAACTGGTTCTTACTTCCGCCGTTTAATGTTGTGTTTCAACTTTTGATGAAAAAACACGCGGAAACTTACACAAGCTCTAAAGATCTTTATAATCTGTTCCGTTCTCAATTTCAGTCTTTTTCTGAATAGCTTTGATTCCCTTCTTCTGTGTGATTTATATTTAATTTTTGTCATTGTTGTAGCTTATTTATTTCACCTTTGCCAATTGTTCTTTCCAATTATATCTATATACGAGAATTAGTCCATAAGTTTCCAGCCTCGCCGATAAGGATTATCGCCTTCACAAAAGCCTTATATGCACTCATACTTTATCTGTTAAGTAAATAATTGCAGCTGTAACTGTGTTCAGTTGTTCAGATATAGTTGCATAAAGAGAGCTATGTGTAGAAGATTGCGACATATTCAAAATGGAGTATGGACCTGTTATTAAGTTCTTTACAAAAGATGCACTTACTCCAAATGAAATTAAACAGCGATTGGAGGGTGTATATGAGGAAGCATCCATGTCATGTTCTACCGTAAAAGAATGGGCCAAACTTTTTCGAATGGGTCGAGAAAGCATTGAAGACGGTCAGCCCTTGGAGGTGCTCACTCCTGAAAACATCGATTGCTCTTGTAGAAGGAGAAATTATGGAAGACCGGCGGCTCAAAGTTACAGAAATAGCAGCAAGGTTGGGCCTTTCTAATGCAACAGCACTTCAAATTATTCATAAACATTTATACATGAATGAGATTAGTGCAAGATGAGTGCCTGGACTTCTTTCCTCAGTTCAAAAGCAGCAACGAGTCATCTGTTGCGATGCATTTTTGGAGCTCTGCCGTGGCAACTAGAGAGAAGTTCTGAGGAGATGAAACTATGGGTCTTCTTCTGTGATCCCTTGTCCAAAAGAGAATCAAAGCAATAGCGTAAGCCTGGCGAAGCAAGGCCAAGGTCACTCAGTCAACCAAGAAGACCATAGTCACAATCTTTTGGGACTGTGAAGGAATACTCTTCATTGACTTCAAGGGGAGGAACACCACAGTAAATGGAGAGTACTATGCTGGCCTACTGCACAGACTACATGCTTCCATAAAAAAATAAAAAGTGAGGAAAACTGAGTGGTAGTATGCGCCTTCTTCACGACAACGCGCGTGTGCACACAGCTCTTGTTGCAAAGGAAGTTGTGAAGAAATGTTTGCTCAAGCCCAGATCTACCTCACAGTGACTGTTTCCTATTCTAAAAACTCAAGAAGGATCGTCAAGGAAGGAAATTTAAGTGTGGCGAAAAAGTGATGAAAGCTGTTTATGCCCATTTTGCAGACAACACTTCTGACTATTTTATGGGGGGGGGTTGAAATGTTAATTCAAAGATGTGAGAAGTGTTGCAATAAAATGTAATGGAATGTTGTATGATAAAGATAAATATAGTTTTTGTCTTTATCATACCTAGGAAATGGTTAGGCCGTATGCTTATGGACCTACCCTCGTATCAGCTTATATTCAAATGAAAATGTTTTTAATTAATGTATGTTTGATTGTTACCATTTCACTTATTCCACCCAAGTACAAAAATAATCTCAAATTATATTCAACTTATATGGGAAAACTACAAGAAAAAAACACCACCACGGGTGGCCGAGGTCGTTAAGGCACGGACTCGTGAGCGGGAGGTCTACTGTCCTCCCTGACTGGGGTTTTTCCAGGTTTTCCTCAGTCCTCATAAATGGCAAATGCTGGGGGAGGTACTCTAAACTTTGAACCGGAACTTTTCCTTTCTTAAAAAATCTTTTCCCAATACATCATTTAATCTCATGTATCACCAGTTTCCACCCCCTGTGGTTTCTCGGTAGTAAAAACGGATGTTAAACATTATTAAAAATACAAGAAAAAGTGCTTGAAAACTCAAGAACCAAAACGAAAAAATTTATTACAAAGTGAAAAACACATGAGAATGTTTGGCATGTTTTGCGTCAGAGTTCTAAATTAATTAAAAAAATATGTCATCAACACACACTACTAAAAAGGTTAAGAGAAACTGGTATGAGTTTATTGCTTACAATTGAATATATACTTAGATCAAATGCTTTTTCGTTGATTTGTTTTATTTACTGACACTCTTTAACATCCCAGGTCATAAGCATTCCATTCAATTCAAGGCATGAAACGGCCCATAAATTTTGCTCAGAGGCCTCTTCTTTCTGGCTTGAGGTTCTTTTACGTGCCGTAAATCTATGACACGGAATTCACAGCTTTACTTCCCTTATGAAGGGAGCTATACTTATGGTTTTTATGCCGAAAAATTCCATCGATCCTGGCCAGGATCGACTCCGCGATCTTGGGTTTATGAGCCAAGTATGGTTACCTACCCCGTCAGGACCCGACAAAAATTAAATGCGTAATTTGGAACTGGTCGCAAATAAATGTAAGTATTCCTACTTATATAAGAATCGATTAAATACACACAGAAAACTTATGTACAAAACGACATAAATAACAATGGCATATTTTAGAATCATGTCGTTTAGGAGATAAAGTAGACACGATCAGAGCCCGGAAGTTAGGTAGAACATCTTTTCTATCTTGGAGGATATATTTAAGAGTCTGATAGAAATAAACATGTTTCCCTACATTTGGGGTCGGTACAATCTCATCAGTCGTAGTAGTTTTGGAACGCCCTGAGCGCTCATCATCTTGAATGGATGTACGACCACGTTTAATTTCAGCAGCCCGCATTTTAACGTCGAAAACCGATGGAAAGAATCCTTTAATGTGGAATCTAACGCCTTTTGTATTTCTGTTATGGCAATCGTATTTAAGTTTTATCAGTTTTGTATAAAATATTATCACTGGTTTGCTTATACGATCGTTATAAACAAGTGACTACACTTACCCATCTAAAATTTTACAGCGCGCCATCTAAAGGATGATTAGCAACTATCATAGCAATTTGGCCACCTTTACGATATCTCTGAGCCAGGCCGAGAACTTTTAGAGCATCCCTTAAGGTCCTATTATAAAATGGGACGTAAAATTACACCAAACAGTAAGTTTGACATCATGTAATCCCTGAATAATTGTTTTGCATTTATTTTCCGCCTATTTGTGATTGTTAGAAGCTCCAAATTCGAAATGCGTCTCATTTGTCCACAAGATTTTGTCTAGTCTTTCAGCATAATTCTGAATTTCTGCTAACATTTGCAAATCGAAAATAATGCTCGTCTGTTTAATGAGATCCAAAGGCATTTTCTTTTTATAGGATAGAGCAGACGCTGTCTTCTCAGAACTCATCTTTAAACACTTTGTAACTTTATTAGCATTACAAGTTTTATTAGCAGAGTTACGAACGTTCCGGACTTCTTGAAACTGCACTTCGTTTTACTAATTTTTGTCTACTCGGTCGCTTTGTTTCGGTAACTGCGCCAGTTTCCTCTAATTTGTTCACCTGCCTACGAAAGTTCATTCGTTCGTCTTTTATTTTCTGCACGCATTTATTTAAGACATTTACTCTAGCTACCTACTTTATATTATAAAAACTAAAATAGCAAATAGTTATTTTTTTAAAAAAATATATTATTCGGCCAACTTGATTGCTTTAGCAGGTAATGAGTTCTTGATTTGGATTGTTAGTGTGGGAGGATATATTTCTGTACTTCAGCCTAGCTCAAGTGCTTGCCATTTGTGCCCACACTCTATTTTATGTAACTAAAATAGTTAATAATGATTCAAAATAGAAAGAAAACTAACAAAAAATATGGGTAGTTTAAGACTCAAACACCGCAATCAGAATTTACATATCTATAGTACAGCTTGTAGAAAATACGGTTCCTGATTACCCCACTGCTAGGAAGATATGAGAATTTGATAGATTTTAAAGAACTTATTTCCCATGTTATGCAGTGTTGCTTGAAGAAATACAGGAAGATTTTGACTGTAACATTTCATGTGACGCTATTGTTATGGTTCTGCCTTGAGAAGTATCAGTGAAAGCGAAAGCAGCCTTGTATTTTTTAGCTCTCGTAAAACTAAGAAGAAAAAAAAGCACCTTACATTGTAGCAATAGGAGAAAACACAACCCATTTGGATGAAGAAATCAGTTTACCCCATTTTTTCAACAAATATCGATTGACGAGACATCGTGAGCATTATTACAGCAGGCTGATAGGATCCGTTTTTTTGCTACCTTTGAAGAACTGAATGTCAGCAATTTCTCTAAGCTCACCATTAATAAAATCGTGAGAGCAAGGGAAATATGCGTTGAGGACTTTAGTGCCATAAATATGGAAATTAAGACTGAAATATCTCTATGAAGAACAAATTGATCTGTTACTTTCAGAAAAAAAAAATTTAAAAAGCTGAAGTATTGCATCCACATGCTCTCCACCGTAATGAATTTGCCCCCATATATAGAGTGTATTTGCCAAATGGCTACAATTGAAAGAATTTAACTCCTTTACTCCAAGAAGAAATGTTTGCATCATACATGTAAAGAGAGAAAACCATTTCAAAGGGTAGTATTGGCAAGAGAGAGAAAGAGAAAAGATAAAGCATCCAAAAACAATTCAGAAGATATAATAAGCCATGGTAACTTTATTTTCTCGCGAACAAGGAACAATATCAAAAATCTAAGACATACGATTGAAAGTGTATGGAATATACTTTCGAATGAAGCCACCAGTTGGTGTATGTGGGCAGAGTTGCTTGTCTCAGCACTTCCCGAATTTCAGTTGGGAGCGACAGTGGTCAGGAATGGAGATCAGGAAGAGCCTACAACATACATACGTCAAAATAGCATTTCTTTGCGGCAGGAATGCTCCATAGTGCCACGCAGAGCTACGGGAAACACTTGGTACGCGTATCGTGCCCTATCGAATAATAGCGAGGTGGACAGAGGCTTTCAGAGGCCTGCCCCAGAATAATGACTATTCGCGGACAAAGATGTACGGTTCATGGTGGTGGAACAGTGCTTACGCGAATGCAGACGTTGGACACTTGTGGAATTTTAAGAGCAAACAGGAATTCCAGCAAAAACAGTGCACCGCAATTTATGGGAGGACCTGAAAATGTGTGCAAAGTGGGTGCCACATTAAGTGAGGTACAGAAGTGGACTTGCTACTAAACATGTCGCATCAATCTGGCGAAATTTCAGAAGAAGGGAACGCCATGCTGAATCGCATCATTGCAATTGATGAAACGTGGGCAAGGGCGTATGAACCTGACAGTCCAGTGAATGGCGTCACCATCAACTTGTGCGCGGACACAGGACGCCCACTGTTCGGCATTCTGCACGGTTTGAAGACCTCTATCCATCTCACCACTGTTTTATAGGGCAGGGCACACGCACTCCCGTAGCTCTGTGTCGCATTCCTGTCGCGGAGAAATACTATTTTAACATACGCACATTGTTCACTCTTCCTGACCACTGTTGCTCACTAACTGAACTTCGTGGTATACTGAGACACTTTCAGTCTCATAACTTTCGTGTTGCCATTTGTTCGCGAGGGAAAAAGAAAAAAAAAATAGTTGCAATGTCTTATGAATGACTTATCCCCGTAGAAAGTGAGAAAATTAACAAAAAGATTTGTCTTATTAAATGTATGGAAAAATCATATATGTGAATTTTAATCACTTATCTAGTAAAATGATTACAGCACAACGTTGTTAGTTTTAACGAGTTTATTGAATGGAAAGTATAAATTTCCTTCATAGGATTTTTTACATTTAATTTAATTAAAAACGTCCAGTTAAATATAAAGTGTATTTTGTAATTAACACAAATAATACCGCAACGAAAACAGACCACATTATCTGATCTAACTGATGTTTTCCATTGTCATCATCAGTCCATTTTAAGAAAATAAAAATACTGGTTTAGTCCCTCTCTGTCACAGACTCACATTCAATTACACCTTCATTTTTATTCCTTTTCCTATGATTTAGTAATTTTGATAGACATAAGTGGTAGTATTGGCAGGAAAAGAAATATAAATAGATTTGCGCCCTTAAGTTCTATCGTTTTGGTGATTTTAGTACAATACGGAAATGGGGTATTAAGTGATATTGTTGTTAGGAAATGGAAGTTCGCTGCAAAGAGCCGTACAATTGATAGATTGTGAACATAGTATGCACTTACTTAAGATGTTCTATGTATGGATTCACAGTACTTGCATGTGACATCTATCTTACTGTCGATGGTCCTTGTGTTGTATAAAAATCCTAAGTACGGCCTCTTCCAGAAGGAAAGTAAAGCTGTGACTCTCGTGTCGTAGATCGGCATGATAAAGAGCCTCAAGCCTGAAGAAAGAAGTCTATGAGTAAAATTTATCGGCCGTTTCACGCCCTGAATTTAATGGGACGCCAATAGCCAGAAATCTTAAACAGCGTCCTTAAATAAACAAAATATAAAAACACTCTTCTTAAATTATTAAACTTTATGAAATATGTATCTTATACTATAAAATGCAAATGTTGGATGAAGCTTTGCGCCCCAAGCGCAGATCTTAGTCACGGGCTCTTGTACCCTTCAGTATTTAACGCTTTCGCATATTTACAAACTTGAAAGTTTGTAAGCCTTTTAAAGCTAGAAGTCAGAAATATGAAGAATGCAAGTACGATTCAAACAAAGTAAACAGTAGCGTGAGAAAGAGGTTCTTTACTATTTTTTTGTTTTCATTCAGGCACTTGCTGGATTTGAAAATGGCTGAAAACAAAGTTTAATCTTTAGCCTTCTCATTGCCTTGGCCTGATTATACCATGTTATTGACCACAATTTCAGGGCTAAGCGAGAGAGCTCGGCACCGATTCCCGGTCAAGTGTAACAGCCTGGAAGAGTTGCTTTCCTCATCCTGGTTAGGCAAAATGTTTGTTCGTAGCTATCTCGATATAGATTGTCTTTTTTTTTTTACATTGGCTGTGCATTAATGAGGGTCGTGGTGTAGCTACAGCTGCTGGGAATATGAAGGTTAAAAAGATTCGAAAGAACAGAAAGTTAGCCATCATGTATATTACAACAATCGGTGATTTAGGCTATTAACTTTCGTGATGTTAAACGATGCTAATAACCCTTTAATTGTTACTGTACGAAAATAACACATTGTTATCGGCGGATTATTCTTCTAACATACTACGAGTATTTATAAAAAGTCACGCTCGATATTAACGAACTGCTGAGCTCTCTAATAATAATTGGAGGTTTTCTACAATTAATACTAATTGAAAGTTTAATTTTATATTTTTCAAGTTCCAACACTACTGCAGTAAGTTTTTGATAAAGAAATTTGATCAAATTGAAATGTAAGCAGCGTAACGTATAAATTAAACGTTGTTGCACTGTTTTAATAAGATATATTTTAACATATGAAGATTTATTTTCCATTAAAGACTGTTTTATTTTATATTTATTTATATGTTTATTTTCTTTCAATTACTTTACTTACACCAAAGATAATTTTATTTATTTTTTAAATAACTCTGTTAAAAAGTTTAAACACTTTTCTATTCACTGAGACTTTATTCACATCCAAGTTTAGGCGGTCCTGGTGGTGTAATGGTAACCATACTAACCATTCTAAACCCAAGATCGCGGGTTCAAACCCGGCCAGGATCGATGGATTTTTAGGGCGTAAAAATCCTAAGTATGGCTCCTTCGGAAGGGAAGTAAAGCCGTGGGTCCCGTGTCGTACATTTACGGCACGATAAATAACCTCAAGCCTAAAAGAGGCCTCCGAGCAAAATTTGTCCGCCGTTTCACGCCCGGAATTGAATAGGACGCTGATGACCTGAGATGTTAAAGAGCGTCCGTAAATAAAACAAATCAACAACACCCAAATTTACCGCTTTGGCAATCAGCAGGCACAGGTTCGATTTCATTTGGCAAAAACTACTGTTTTGTTATTATTTTTTTGTTTTTTTGTTATTTATTTATTTTTTTTAAGACGAATGTCCGTGCTGGATTGCGAGCTAACTTGTTCTATTATTCTTATTGTTATGCATCGTGATTGCATTAGGGACATTACAAGAAGAAGAACAACAATATGCTTTTTACAAAAGTAACTTTGGTCTTTATCTCTTGCTTTTAGTGAGTTAAAGAGAAATTTATTGTTGAAATTTCAGCCAAATGTTTATTATCATTATTAATTAATAAAGATGTTTCGTGGAGGCGAGATATTGTTTTCAAAATAGTAGTAGAAAAGCTGTTTTGCACAGGTTGGTGGTAGGCATGTTAATTCTCATACATGAATATTATTTTGAAAAGGACAAAAATTAATCGACACTGTTTAAAGTGAAACTTTAAAGATAATATTAATTGTAATACAACTACAACATTTTTATTTGTATATAAAGAGAAAGCGGTGAACTTTTTGTTCCAGAACCTGAAGAAATGGCTGGGTGAACGAAGATTCACATCAAATGCAGGTTGAAGCTGAAACAGATACTTATTTTTCACATTTGGACAAATCTTAATTTACTGCGGTTATTAAAAAGGAACTAAACGTATGATTTACAAGGTGACAATGTTAATATTGTGTTTTATCGGTCAAGCCAAGAACTTTAGATCGTCCCTCTTACAGTGTTGAGAAGAAACGGTTTCAGATATTATTTCAAAATGGAGTAAGGTAACTGTCGAGCGATAATCGCATCCCCGTGATCCGAGCGCGCTAATAGAGTTGATGAATTTACACATTCTAATCGGTGCATTACATTGCGAGTTGTTGCCAGTACTGCTAACATTGTCATTATCATTAAAACCAGTTACTATAAGGGACAGTGTGTGCACTTTTAACATTCCACGACGGGTACGAACGAAAACAAAAATACATTATTACGGATGTTTCACTCTCTGTTTGTGCGCATGGGGAAGAGGGTGGGGAATTTCACAGCCTGTTTTTATTACTGGTGAACTCTAGGTGTACTATTTACAGTCCGAATGTTTCAAAGCAGCTGTAAAAATGTCGGTGCAGTGACTTCACCCCTCATTCTCGAAGCCAAAGAAAGCGAAAACCAGTTTTTCTGTGAGCAACATGACATTTTGGGGGGAGGGGTGGGGGTGAAAGGGAACAATGCGGGATGTTTTGCACTTAGAGTTCTTCACATACATTATGCACACTCAAACTTCCTCAAGGTCACAGTCAAAACAGCTACCCTTAACAGGTAGAAGGGTCATAGCTTTGTTCACTTTCTATAATACTACGATGATTAACCACATACTGGCTTCTCTATGATATGAATCTCATCGGATTTTCATTTGAAATACTTAAAAGTTAACCTTAATAAAGACATACAACATGCTCGTAAATGAATGCGCTTGAAGTCAAATGAAATCTAGAAGCTACAGTACTAATTGTTTCAATCATTGCAAAGCAGAAAATCTACTTATGTTATTTTTCTGTATTTATCAAAGTAGAATTTAAACTTAAACTGCGCTGTAAATATTTAATTGTTGCTTTCCTGTCGCAGATTGAGAGAGACATATTCATGTTCGTACATGATGGAGTTATTAGAGTGGATGAAAGTGTCGGGACTCAATGGTTCAGAAAATGCTTGCAATGATTCGGCCAACAAAATTTCATTGGTATGAATCAGCCATGTTTGCTCACTAAATTATCTGGAAAGGTGTTGAACAGGTGGATTCGTCGTCAATACACAGGTGCCAGCGCCCGTCGCCCGAGTTCGATCCCGGTTGAAACTTATTGCCTGAGTAAACATCTTTCTGGAGTTTTATCTTATTCTGAAAAGCCGAAAATTAGGTAGCTTTAGGTGCTCTGGATTCCGGATTTATTAATTCATTAATTAATTTCATTAATTTCCGTTTCAATTTCAAGTAAATACGAAATGTTGCCTATAAAGTACAGAAGACCAAGAAATTTAATAGAAAACTCAGAATTTAGTTAAAAAGAAAAAAGTATAGATTTTCTTCGGCATTTTCAAACTAAGCGCATTTTGCTGCATAAATATAGTAGAAAACATTGCAGTTCATGATTTGTAATAATAATAATAATAATAATAATAATAATAATAATAATAATAATAATAATAATAATAATAATGATGACCAAGCCTGACCAGGTGTAACATCCTGATAAGAGAATGGTAACGCGTCTTTTCATTAAATTCATTTTTATACTTTGGAGATACAAACAGATCAAAACACACTAAGGCAAATGTGGTTAATTCGAATTATTACAAACATATTACGTCGTTCAGATGCGGTCATGAAAGCGAGCAAGTGAAAGTGAGATATTTGGAAGATAAAGTGACAGTGTGTGCAACTATTATTCTGGAGGTTCTGGGTTCGATTCCTGTTCAATTTAAGCTGTCAGGTCAAATTTACTTATTATTTTTAATTAATTTTATTTATTTAGTTTTTTCTTACCCTGAGAAGATGAATGCCAGATAGTTTTACGGGATTAAGTGCTTCTTAATTCATTTTGACTGCAGACTTACAGCTACAGTATTCATGCCCACAATCTACAGATGTCGCGAGAAGACCAACGCAGTCAAAGCGACAATAAAGAAAAACAAAATAAAAGTATAACAGCACTGTTACAATCATTTGGATGCGACACTAATGCTTATGAAGTTGTGCATTTGTATTCCACAATTATTCCATAAATTCATGTATTCATTAATAACCCTCTTTACAAAGTGGATTACAAGCATATTTGGTTACCAGATCAGAGCACGCGTCTGAGAATATTTGAATACCAAAGATGTATTAAATTGTGAGGCCAACGATTTATTTTAAATAAGGAATATATCACTAAAAGATTTGAAAAAAGTTTTAATGAAGTACGTGTATCATCTTTTATCGTGTCAGTAAAATTTCAGAAAGTACTTCCACACTCTTTTATCCCCACCCCTCTTTATGCATACTTTCAGTTTTCATTTATAGTTTATCAATTGCAAACTAAGAAATTGTCATTATAATTAACAAACATATGCCCATTTTTAAAACAAACTTTTCTAAATCATGAATAACTGGTGATTTATTTGTCAAATTATTTTCAGTTATAGTTAATTCTGTTTCATTTTAATTAGCATTTGGTTCGCCTTCAAAAATTCATGCTGTCCGTCTTTTCTGAAACAATATTAATTTGGCTACAAGGACATAGAAGAATTAATTTAAGGGTATTCGGAAAATCCTATCTCTCCAATATTTTTTATTTGGTTTATTTATGGACGCTCTTTAACATCTCAGATTATTAGAGTCACATTCAATTCAGGGCGTGAAACGGCCGACAAATTTTGCTCGGAGTCCTCTTCATTCAGGCTTGAGGTTCTTTTATATGCCATAAATCTACGACATGGGACCTACGGCTTTATTTCCCTCCCGAAGAAAGCCATACTTAGGAGTTTTACGTCCGAAAAAATCCATCGGTCCTGGACGGGATTGAACCCGCGATCTTGGGTATAGGAGGCAAGTATGGTTACCACTACACCACAAGGGCCGACATCTCTCCAATATGAAAATGATGCTTAAGAAGTGGAAGATTTCTTAGAATCTATGTAGGGTGATGACTCAAATTTATGCAGGCTATTTTTAAAGCTTTTACAATAACACAACACATTATTGTTTTATCTAAGCTTTCATTACAGAAATATTATTTTATATGTAATGAATTTAATACACTTTTGTGTCATTTTTTCCGTAAATTTGATAAACATTTCTTTATCAAAAATGCTATGTTAAATTAAACACAAAGTTGTTAAACATATTCTGAAAATTTGAAGCATATTGAGAAAATGTGTATTTTATGTGATTAAAAAAAAACACACTTTCGGGAATCAAGCTGTAAAGTTTGAAATACCCCTAAGTGCTTGCAGACTCATACATAGGCTGGAACATTTTCCTGTTATACGAACTTCTAACTAGAATAAATAGGAACATCTAAGTATTTATAAAGGTATTGAATGTATTTAGAGCTTTACCATATCATTTAGTTCCATTAAATCAACATTATATACCCCTTGAGCATGAAGTTTGCAAAGAAAGAAAGTTGTCAGTATTTGAACAGTTCCTAATCGAAGCATGCCCATAATGAACATTGCTGTTTTGTTTTTTTTTCAATCTTAAGCTTACTTATCAGTTAGGAAACTGCATAAACTATGCATAATCAAAAACAGTGGATTATATGGATGTTTAACACCTTAAATGAAA
Source organism: Metallyticus violacea (assembly GCA_030762175.1). Taxonomy (NCBI): domain Eukaryota; kingdom Metazoa; phylum Arthropoda; class Insecta; order Mantodea; family Metallyticidae; genus Metallyticus; species Metallyticus violacea. The sequence goes on from CM060832.1 coordinate 140,607,722, forward strand.
ATGAAAAAGGATAATTTTCTGGAGCATCTTACGTGAAGACTCGTGTTCATAGTTAAAAATCTTGACTTGCAGCGGTTTAGTAACAAACTTAGTCATGCTGACGTTAAAGTTATACATACAAAATAATAAATCTACATAAAATGAACAAGTTGCTTATCGCAAGTAACCGTTTTATAATTCGGTGAGAATATATTTAATACCTACTTACATACAAGCATTACTAATAACAGCTAATGATACAAATAACGAGAAAATCATTATTAATTCATCCAAACTATTGATTTCTTCCTTATATGTTTCAATGAGTGAACTGTGACATAGGTACAACCCTTTTCCTTAGCCATCAAATTAGCTGATATAGTGAAATCTCTGCGCTAGATAGGCGAGATGCTTTCAAGGAATAAGACCTCCGATTTTTTTTCTCCCCCACTAACTAATCATGCGAAAACCATGAAATTTGTAGCACTTCTCGACGTTATCTCCGTGCAGCCGTACGCATTTTTTACAACGTCGACGCCATGATTCCATGGGTGCTGCAAACGCTTTTGTAGGAGTCTGTTTTGACCACTGGAATCTGAGTGCTTTCATTGAGCAGACTGGCGTTTCGTTTCAGGATTGGAAAACGCCATCCATGTCCCATCCATTGTTACAATCGATGAAAAGAACGTCCCATTCATGCCGTATGGCGTATCAACATGCCACATGCGCAACCTCATGGTCGTCTGTCAGCATTCGTGGCACACGCCTGGAGGACACTTTTCGCTTTTCAGGTCTTCATGCAGGATTGTGTGCACAGGTTCCACGGCAATGCCAATTTTGGAGGCGAAGTGTTCTACACTCATTCGGCGATGCTCCAAAACAACTTTCTCCATTCGCTCGATCTTGTCGTCAGACCGGCTTTGGTTTATTGTCACACGACCTACCTTGAACTGTCGCACCCATGATACACCCATGACACCCTCACCACATGACTCACTCAACTGGCCATGAATTTCAATGGATGTCAAACCATGCAAATGGAGAAAACGAATGATTACACGCTGTTCTTGTAATGAAAACGTCGCCATTTTGAAGTATCAAAAGCAATCCTCACTCTCGCCGCTAGAGTTCTGTGTGCCATATAGGCTGCCATCTCTGTCATTGATTGACAATGAGTACACGCTATTTTAAAATAAACCGCATGCTTCTACCTGTTTCCAGTCCCGAGGGGAAAAATTGGAGTTGTTACAATTTGAATGCACCTCGTATTATATATTTTTGGTGATGATGCTACCTAACGTTCCAGCTGAAATATTTTTATGCTCAAGAATTTTGTGAAGAAAGTATAGTTATGATAGGATTTTTGTATTTGACATTTTTAATTACGTGAACAACGTACAAATTAAAAATGGAAAAATCCTGTAGATTTTCATATCAAATAGAACACGTTATATATAGCAAAACTATCGAATTGTCATTCTTCTTTGTTCTGTTTATGGGAGGGGGCGAGTTTTCTACCTGCTAATACCGTTTGTTCTAAGAACAAAGAGATGTGACCTTGCTAGCCACAGTGAGAGGAGGGGTGTTAGGCTGGAGGACTGCTAAATTCAGGGTGAAGAGCTCAAGCATTGAGAGCCAAGTGTAACAATTATTTTTAGTTGTAATCACTACTTTTGTGGATTTTGTAAGAACAACTACCGTAAAACTTCTGTGTGAAGCAAGTACTTACTGGTACTTACTCTTTGAAATAATTAAGCACCAATACCTTCGCCCCCCCCTCTCTCCTCTGTGTGTGTGTGTGTGTGTGTGTGTGTTTTATTTCCATGCTTCTTTTCGCGCTCTCTAGTTTATTTTCTTATTTACAGCAGTTTTTGTTTTTAAAATTGAGTCTTTCAAGCCCTCTTGCAGAAAATCATTCTCATGTGAGAATTCCTGTAATTATATTTGAAACTGGTGTTGATGAACAGTAACTTGGTAATATCAGAGGATAGTAAATTCATATTATGTGCATGAATTTTACGCCCAAGTTTTTTTGTTTTGTTTTTGTTTTTGTTTTTTTTTTTTTTCCTCATTTTTAATAAATGCCGTAGCCGGAAAGTACGATGGAAATGGAAAGAAATCTAAGCAAGACGCTGATAATTCTAAAAGACAAAATCCCAATTTGAAGTTTCATTGTGTTACCACTGAAGTTGATGGGTGGAAGCTAATGATCGCAGTTATCAGGAGTGGAAGGATGAGAGAGAAAAAGTTTTGCTGAGAAGCACTTATTTCCTGTGTACTGATGTTTGAGCAGGAGACTTGAATAGACCGCTGATGTTTTCAGCTTATGTAGTGAAAAGTGAAAGTGCCAGTCTCTTACCGAGGCTGTATACCCGTGTTTTCATTGGTTTTGGATTTTTCCTGAATGACTCACTCTTTCTAATAAAGTGTTTCTCAGCTTCTCACATTTCTCGGAAATTACGTACCTGCTTTAAAGAGTTCTGTTAATCTTGCTTTTACTAACGAGAAAGAAGAATACGAATCTCATTCGGACTGTTTTAAAGTGGTAATTACTGCGTGGTATTTAATTGTGTATTTGTCCAATTACAGAGAAAAGCTTGGTAATATAAGCACCGTAAAAATCGAATCTCCTGCAGATTGGTTGTAATGATTAAATATTTTGTATTAGACTATGAAGCTTTAACTCTGACATTGCCTAACGATAAGGGGGCGAGTGCGAAACCAAATTATGCAGTGGATTTTTTCAACAGCAATGCATTGAGCATGCGATATGTTAATGCTTGAGAGAAGATAACGGTAGTGATAACTGATTGTCCCATTTAAGAAAGAGAGTTCAAGCTGACGTCACTGTCAGTTTTCAAGCAGCTCAGAGTCATGCATTAGGACTTTAGCCATATTATAGTGAAGTTTAGTTTTTGAAGCATAATTGAAACATAGCTGTTCATCAAGAACAAACCTGAAAATGAATTTATAATTTTTGATAAATGAAAAAGGGGAGTGGGGATAATAAGCAGGCACTGAACAAGCGAAACTACCCATTCCCACGGAATTGCTTTAAATTTCAATTGGTAGATGGCAGCAATATCGCATTGTCGCAATGACGTTAGCGCTACGTCATAGAGTTGCATCAGCGGAAAGCTGTCCAAAATTTAGGCCATAGAGAAGCAGGACGTTATTGGTTACAGTTGCTATTTACATCCGACATCATCTACTGTAAATTTTGCAGTTTGCAGGTGTATATTAGCCAGTGAAATATTTTATCTGTCGTATGTCCATCCAGAATCTTAATACATTCGGTGAGTTACTTTTTAGTGCGTAATATTTAATAATATTTCTTAGCATTGTACTCAAGATGGCAGCCAGGTTATTTGCAATATTCACTATGATAGAAAGTCTTTTAAACGGGCATTAAGGTTGGAGAATTTTCGAACCTTAATTACTTAAAGTTGACATTTTGCGATGATGCAAGTACAAATTTGCAGCTGCGGAGGCATACGAAGTCTTGCGTGATGCAGCATCATGAATTTTAAGAGTATTGGAAATGTGTATCAAAATTTAGCCATGGCCTCTGGTGATGAAGCACAAATCCTTTTATCTGCGAAAATCTAGAATTAATAATTATTTAATGCAAAGATCATTTATTACTGCCTAAATCTAGGTAAGGGTTTATTTTGTTTTTCGTCAACTTTGGAGGAGAAAGTTTTGTTTGTTTTGAGTTCTGAAACTTCGCATTTTCGATGTAAAAAAAAAAAAAAAAGATGAATAGTTTGATGTGATATGTGCAATTTACAGCCACAATTAATTCTCTCTGTGTTATTTTCAGACCCCTTTGCAGATGCAATCAAGGGTTCAGATGATGATGTCCAAGACGGTCTCGTGCATATAAGAATCCAACAACGAAATGGTCGAAAGACTTTGACTACAGTCCAGGGACTATCTTCTGAGTATGACTTGAAGAAAATTGTTCGAGCATGTAAAAAGGTCAGTATATTTACTGTAAAAGGATAAGCAGTTTTTCAATGCACATCTTTAGAGCTTGTGAGAAATGTTTTTGGTCTCTCAGGTGTCGGAAATGTGCTATACCAATATATCTTCTGGAATTGCAAATTAAATGTGTAATTTGTGTAAACAGAAGAAAACAGGTTAATGTTTGAAAACAGTTTGTGTAAACAGAAGAAAACAGGTTAATGTTTGAAAACAGATAGCCTTATTCATTTGTATTTACTACCCAGAAGGCAATAGGAATGCACAAAGGTTTGTAGGAGTAAGGCTGGAGTAAATCAGAGTTTGTTTGTGTAAGGAGATATTCAAAAGAAGCAGAAAATTTTTGGAGCACATAAAAAGATCGGTATATTTACTGTAAAAGGATAAGCAGCTTTTCAATGCACATCTTAAGAGCTTGGGATACTTTTTTTTGGTCTCTCAGGTGTCGGAAATGTGCTATACCAATGTATCTTCTGGAAATGCAAATTACATGTGTAATTTGTTTTAAAACAGAAGAAAACAGGTGAGAATAAATAGATAGCCTTATTCATTTGTATTTACTACCCAGAAGGCAATAGAGTTGCACAAAGGTTTGTAGGAGTAAGGCTGGAGTAAACCGGAGTTTGTTTGTGTAAGGAGATATTCAAAAGAAGCAGAAATGACTTCCTAGATGTAATATCCATGCTGTAATAACACTGATAAACTTTCACTTAGCTGTAGGTAAGCACTAAATGAGTGCAGCAGTATCACTCACTATTCTGAAAAATTAACTGTTTGTGGCATCTTAAGGTAATTTGCATTGTTCTACTTCACTGTTAGGTGTGGGTGTGAAAGAAACAAGTGCTTTATTTCGCAGACATTTTCTAATTTTGTTCAAGGCAATTATATTAACGAATTCCTGTGAAGAAATGCATTCATGCACACCAATATATTTTGAGCATCTACCATGTCAATACATGTCTGTTAATGCAGACATGTATTGACATGGTCTTTTGGTTTGAAAGAAGTTATAAAATTATGGCCACCATTCAATTCACTATTACTAAGTTAACCACTCTGCAACAACCACCCATCATTAAGGACACCTGCAGCTAAATATCAACAAAGTGCCTAATGGATCAGGAGTAGGACCCATTTACCCATCTCTATTTTGTGTGTGTGTGTGTGTGTATATATATATATAATAAAAACTTTAAATATCACCTTAACTAATGTACTGTGTTCTGCCACTTAAGTTGGAATTATTAGAATATTTTATGCCATTATCTTAAGTAGTTGTGATGGATAAGCCATATTGGAAGCAGATTTCAGGTTTCTAAATATGACTTAAAATCCTAGTGTGAAAATTACCCAACATTTTATTTCATTTTCTATATTTGTTTTTGGGAAACTTCAAAGTTGATCCTTGCACTCTGCTGATTTGTTAATAGCATTGCAAAAATGTTAGGTTCATATCATGTTTAACAGAGCTGAAATGTATAGATCCTACGAACAAGAATTGTAATGTAAGCAAAGATCTATTATTATTTCTCTGTATAAGATGTTTATTTTTTATTTTAGGTTAAGGTTTACTGAGGCAAAGTGTGTTCAATGAATCAATCAAGAAAAAATTTCTCAAAATTAAGTAAATACAGTAGATTATAGTAGAATTAGTCATTGACTACTAATGTGCACTTTGGTTACACATAATAAAATAGCTCTCTCTCTCATCAACATTGAAAACATTCTGAACTTCATATCCAGAGATTATTGGTGCCACATTTTCTCTTCAATGGTTGACAAAATCTGCATTCATTGTAGCTGCCTCCATAAACAGCTTGCCACATGATGTTCACTTTTTTTGTTCGCTTCCAGAATATTTTCAATTTTTCACTAAGTGTCTTTGATGTAACATTGTGATATCATGCTAGATGGATAACTCATGTATCTGCTTTTGACACTAACAACTCACCTTTTCAAGGCAGTTATGCAACTTGAAATGGCAAAATGTTTAAATTAAAAGGAAAGTATAAACAAATTTATTTCCTAAACTTGAGCTGCTAAACAAAGTGCTATGTTTTTTTTTAATGGAAAACTGAAAGGAAGTTTTTTTAAATGAAAAACTGAAATAAACTTTTTTATTTAATGGAAAATGGAAAAAAATCGGAAACAAAAGAATCATGGTTCTATACTTCATATGATTTTACTACCCATATGCTGCCAAATTCTGGTGATACTGTAGCCAAGTGCTCAGACTCCTTGCATTGCTCCTAAGTCACCTGGGTTCAATCCCAGAGGCTGTTAGTGGGATTTGTGTAGGATGAAACATCACTTGATCAATTTTTTTCCAGTTACTCTGCTACTCATTCGTCATTGTCCTATCATCTTATCCTTCAGCATAATGTAGCCTGCCGATTCTCAGTGTATACATATATGAACTATGCTGCTGCCCAGTGCAGAATTCCAGTGCCCGGGCAGCAGGTGAGTTGATGATAAAACTTGCACTCTCTCATGCCTGCCTAAATATTCTGACTTCTGTTAGAAGTGTGTTATTAGCTGTTTATCCAAAAAATATTGATCCTCATTACAAATGACATTTTGAAGATATTTTGAGGTCACTGGTACAAATAGCTCTTACCAGCCAGCCCTAGTTGTTTCTTGTAGTGTATTGTTGGAATAGTGCACATCTAAACTAGCAGCTTCAATAAAATCAGTTATGTTTTACATATTTTTTGTCCCTTGTTTTATCAATACTGAAAAAGTTGAACACTCCAAATGTATCAAAGAATTAAGTTTGTAATAGTTTGTCAGTTGTATAAGATAAACTTTCTAGGCCAAAATGTGAACCATTGGAAACTTCCAGATGTTTCAGTAGCACTGATCACTGTTCTGGGCAGGTAGTGTACTCTGCAAATTTAATGCAGTTGGTACATTAGAAATGAAGCCATTAATATTCTCTCCTTTCCAATATTTTTCATTCCAAAATGAATAAGGTGTTTTGATCCATCTGGAAGATTGTACAGTGAACAAAGTTGGCAGCTCAGTTTTGTTTTAATGCTTGAATAGCTGTTGTGACTTGTAATTAGTATGAACCTTGCACTCTTTTGTAATAGAGATTTATATTTGGTTTTTAAGAGGTTCTCATTTTTTACTTTTTGATTTTCATAGAAGTGATGAAAGATCAACTTAATAAGTTTAACTTTTTGTTGCTTGAAATTTTAAATTTGATATGGATTGTTGGATTTTATTACTTCCCTTTATTACAAAGAAATCAATTAGTTATAAGATCAATGTGGCATATTAATGCTTTATAAAAGCGTGTTAACATAATGTGATTATTTGCTGCACAAATTGGACAAAACTAGGAAAAAGATAATGGAGCTAGTCCTTGTGATTCCATTCACATTTATTTATGAAATACCTGAGAGAAGGGATAAAATAATAATCACAAGCTATTTTAGCTCTGAAGAATATGGATGATATTCCTATACTTAAGCACCAAACTTTGTATTGTCTTGTCTTGTCTTGTCAGACTGTTTCTATTGCTTACTTAATGTCGCTAGTTATCCTCTTCAGAGGATAATTTATATTCCTTGCAACTTCTCAGTGTGCTGGAATGTACAATTTGGCAATAAAAACATTACTTAGGAAACAACAATAAAATGGTTAGCATAAGTGTTCTCACAGGATACAAAATAATTTGTTACTTTGCCAAATTGGGGATGAGGAAATGCAAGGAATGTGTTTAATGTACTCTATATAAAATTGTACGCTTGCATTATTGTTCACAGAACTGCAACTGTTGTTGCTTAAGTATAAAACTAATTCCAGTTCTCAGATATTAGAATCTTTCAGCAGTTCACTGTGTTCTACTATGCATAATAATCATGCCTCCTTTGCGTATCAAGTGAAAGTTTAGTAAAGATCTTGCATTATTTAGATTTCATCCCTCTGAAATTAAGATTAACTATTTCTTCAAGAAATAGTGTGGGAGAATTTGCAACACCTTGCATAGAGCCATTTTCTGATGACAAAAAAATAGTGCTTTTTTGCTTAATAGGCTCTCTCTTAGGCTCTGAGTTACTGTGCATCTGTTAAACTTGGATATTGCTTAAAAAGCCATTACAACTTCCTTAAGCGACAATTTAGTATGGAGTGGCAACTTTGGAACTGTTGGATTATTTTGTTTTGGAAATTGTCATATTGAGTGTTATACAAATACTTTCACACATTTTCACTCTTTTGGTTTTGTATGTGTACTTTGAGCAAGATGAGCTGCTCACATGACAGCAATTTTGATATTGTATTATAATAAATTCCATCAATTAATCTCAATTTGGAGGCATTCTTTGGCTAGTAGCCACCAAGCTTCACAGCACCAGAGTTCTTTTCTTGAAGGTATTTGAAGAAAGTGCTTTCAGAAATTGTCTTTACATACCACAATTGCAACATGCAATTAAAGTTCAAGTTTTCTTTTAAACCTAGTCTAAATAAGATTTTTTCTTTGCACAAAAACTTGCACACACATACTTTTTTCAGTTATGTAGAAAGTTATTGCAAATAATAGGCTCTAGTTACACTATCTGTACCCATTTTATTTTCTTAACACTAAATACTTAAAATATGCTCTTCCTAAGGGGATAACATTCTAATCTCTAGTTTTTCTATATTAATGTTTGTGCTTGGATATAGTGGAGAATGTTAGGGAGACTACTGCATTCTACATAATATGGTTGTTTTTCCGTATCACACAAGGTACCTATAAATTGTAGCTTATATTGTTAAAAAATGGCAAACATGACTATACTGCCTCTTCAATTGAGAAATGATATAAAATTTTGAAAAATTAAATGATTTGGCTCTCGGAAACAATAAATAATGATTACCAACCACCTCTTTGGTCTAGTGGTTTAGCATTGATGACTACTGGCTGGGAGGGTTCAATTCCTGGTACCTGCTTAGGAATTTTTCTAAGTTAGGGAGGTAGAGTCCACCCAGCCCCATGAGTACAATTGGGAAGCTGCCTGATGGAGAAGTGGCATTCTTTGATTATGAAAGCCACATGATAGGTAACCTGCAGGGTGCCGGCATGCTGATCACATGTCCCCCTGCAATACTACCCTCTATCAGTGAAGTCATGAGACTGAGGCAGGTAGAGGAAGCAGAAGTCACCGCAGCAGTCCAAGGCTCACCCCCAGACTGTGGTACCAAATGAGAAGTTCCACTAAAAATTTGAAAATGTGAAAATATAAAATAACCTAAAATTAAGATAATTCTATGAAGAATTGGAGTTAATGCATTTGACCCAATTACCAATTAGCACAAAACAATGTGTTTATTGTATTAATTGCATTGAACTGTTAAAATGGTTAACAATGATATCTTTTGTACAGGAGTTCGCCTGCAATGGCACTGTAATTGAACATCCTGAGTACGGTGAAGTGCTCCAGCTCCAAGGTGATCAGCGGGAAAATATCTGCCAGTGGCTCACAAAGGCAGGCCTCGCCAAACCTGAACAACTGAAAGTTCATGGTTTCTGAACACACTGTCTCTCAAATGATCCTCCCAACACACTAAATTGTCTGCATCCAGGAATTTCCAGTGGTCGAAGCTGTGGAATACACATTCAATAATCACTGAATTTGAGGCAGTTTCACTTTGTCAGATATTTTAGCAATAATCTGTGTAGGCTTACATGTTTGCGTTCTTTTAGGTAATATTCTGCAAGAGTATATAGCGAATAAAATCTCAATTCATCAATCTGAAGCATAAGGGCAATGCGTGTGCTGCGAGAGAGGTAGCATGTATTTGAGTGCAATTGATGATTTTAGAGAAATTTGTCATTCACTTAGGGAACAGAAATGTTAACGATGGCTTTTTTTTTATTTAAAGGAGAAAGGATGCAACTTTTATAAGAAATATTTTTGTAAGTGGAAAATGCTTTAGACTCCCATTAGTTATATTTGTTTCTGCATAAGGCCTTTTAAGAATTTTTGTCTAATTTAATCACCTCAACAGCACTGCATAAGAATTGTTTGTAACTTAAACTATTCCAGTTTCATATTTCGTGCCTTTTAGGGGGGATCATGCAAATCTGAGTTGCAATTCATAGAGTATGCCTTCAATAAAACATCTGATCCAAATTGTGTAATCTCCATTTTGTAATCATTGTTTATTTATCTGGTACAGTGTTCTGCATTAGTTAAAATTTAATTGTAAGATGGTTCAATCATTCAAATAAAAACTATTGAATATACAAATAATAAAGGTGTGTTAATTTATTTTTTCATTGACAAGATAACTTTATATATATTTTTACCTAATATCATTGCTAAAAAGATTTTAGTGAATATAAATCGAGCTTAGTTTTTGATATTTTGAGCCTTCATATAGGGTTTAAGGTTTTGCATATCCTAATAGATGTTCTCCATCACTTACATAAAGTATTTTAAATGCCATTCTTTGAGAATATGCTGCATTTTCTTCCCTGAGGCTATGTCATGAGCATATATTACAATTTTTAGTCTGCAGGATTCGGATCTGATATGTGGTGAAATGTCAGACTGAAACGTTGCTTTCAAGCCACTCTGGCATATGAAGGGCTTTATTCGAAGCTCTTCAGTTTACCTTCAAACAGGATGTTGCTTAAGTCGATCGCAATCTCCTGGTAGACCTACTATTAAGTTGTTATTACTCCTAATACTAACATGTGATATTGAAAATGAGCAATTTAAGACAAACTTAGTGAAAATATTAATTGATAAGGGCAATTTTATTGTATTATTTGTGTACTACTGCAGCCAGTTTCATGAAACTAAGTTCTTCTGCACAAGTAAACTAAAAATTCACATCTACTCTTTGGATCTCGGTAAAGAATTTAATGCCATACAACTCATCAGATGAAGGGGCAAATAACAGAGGATGAACCTTTTAAATTTAGATTAACATGGAATTTGTAACATATTTTGATTATAACAAACTTTTCAAAATAAATCCTATTAGAATTTATTAAATATATTTACTCCAATTCCACATGTACAACATTAGATGTTTCAGGGGCAATTGCTCCCATCAGCTATTTCTTCAGTTTTAACCAAAAAATTTCCCAACAAGTCTCTGATCTAGCATTCGGAAACCTCCCATCTTTCTTTCTAGTACAGTAGAACCTTGATTTGTTTTTGGAGGGACCATGAAAAAATTATAGAAAGTGATAGACATGAAAAGTGCTTAAATCATGTTCAAAAATAAATAAATAAAGCCAGTATATAAGCAAACACATTTGTGCCAATTTTACATGTTGCCATGTTCACATTTTGCATGTCTCACTTTTTTTTGGAAAGGGCGGTTAAATGACATTTGCTGCTTTTCAGGCGAAACATTGAATTTTCCACATTCAACACATTCTGTTGCTCACTACTGTCATTGTCATGTACATAAGATATATGCTCCCATAGTTTCACATACTCTCAAATCCTCGGCAAACATTGGCATGGCTTCATTGTTGCATCTTCCCACCAAACACTTGTTATTTTTCCCACTTCATTGAGTCGTCGTACACTTCAACACTTTAAATGCCCCAAGGTGTCAAAACTAGCAGTGCTGGCATTCCGGCCAATTCTTTGAACTGCCTATTATAATGTAGCTGCTCTAAAAGTATTGGCAATTACAGAGAGTTCAAGTTGCACTTGATCCAAGAAAGTTTGACTTGAACTCTGTACATGTTACCATCACTGCTTCAATTATTCCAGTTTGAAAATGATCGTTCAAGGATAGAATTTCTTTGGGACTGAACTTTTTGAATGAATAATGGGAAAACCATACTTTGAGGAATGATGAATGCAGTTTTTATTTACATAAGCTGTAAAGTAAAATGTTTGGAACTGCATAGATTGAATGATACGTCCAGAAAAACACGGTTCTGGAAACGATAAGTTGATTCTACTGTAGAATTATTAATGAGTTCCTTTGAACTACAAATCACCAAAACCTTATTTTTTTCAAGACATGGTGTAAGCATGTGGGATATATATTTGAATATATATCAGAAAAAATACTTGATAGATGCTCTAAAATTCCTTAATTTACAACATATATATACATATAAACAATTTGCCATGGAAGAGGAGAAAAAGGGTAGGCTTCTAATTGTAGATATAAAAATTCAGACATTGAACTTTTGAATCAATATAAAGGAGAGAGAGAAAAATAAAAAGTCATAACTCCACCAAAAATATTTCATTTGTATGGCTTAAATAACATAAAATTATATTTTATATCACATTTAAATAACATACTTCCAGTTCAATGATGTTGAAGTTTTGCAGTAATTAATGCAACATTAAACGGATTCTTCACTCTTCATTTTCTGTTGCCATTCATTATAATTGCAATAGTGTTATCCCACATAAATATGCAGTGTTCTACAGCTTGACTGACAGACTGAACTTCCCACTCACAGAAAAAGAGTACAAAATATGAGTATCGACAGATAATTAACACAGCAATAATTGTTTGAATTAATGATGATAAATATAAAAGACCAAAAATCATTAAGTGAGTTTTCCACACCAAATATCAAGGAAAGATAAAAATTCAAAAGTTTCACATATTTTCTAACTTACCACAACAAATTCAATATATTCAAAGAACATAGCATAGTTGTTAGCCCCAGAGAATAAATATAACAAATTTATTAGATTCCCAGTAAAAGATGCCATACCAAAAGAACAGAAATCAGGAATTTACAAAATTAAATGTGCAGTTTGTCAAAGATGCACCGGAAAGAAAAATTTAGAAATATGGAGAAAGGAACCTAGTAATATTTGTTTTAAACAAATGGATAAATCAACAGTGGCAGCTCACTTTTGGACCCAAAACCGCTAAATTAAACCAGAGGTTAAGCTGTTCAAAGCACCTCACAACCCAATAGAGCTATTTACTTGGGGAAAAAATGTTCATCCTGAAATATACTGCCTGTGGTGCCTTAATAGTAAAAACATGCATTAAACACAATTAAAAAACCTGAAATATACAAATGATTTTCCACATATGAACTCGGCCAGTCCTATTCAAACTATCAGACTGCCACAGAAGCACATTGGGGTCAAGTACAACTCCATGGCTATAGCTCCCTAAGTACAATTTAAATATTTTCAGAATAAGTTTTGTAAAACTGCAGGCTCCTTGAACGAAATTTTACACATCCTGATGCAACCAGCAGTAAAGAATGGAACTGTTGAATCCAAAAGAACAGTGTATTGCTCTTGGAAATAAACAATAGTGTAATGGGTGACACGTGCAGTGTTTCTTCGTAAAGCATTTGTCACATCATGCACTGTGTTACAGAAGCCAACATATGAGGGCATTTCTAGAAGTTGGCTAGAACAGTATTCAATGAGGTTACAGAATTTATAATTTTTCAAGGAAGTCGTACATCACAGGATATGTTGACAGCACTTTAATAAATATTGATGCTCCTAGTGAACATGAGGCAGCCTACATGGACTGTCATAGGAACATTTAATTCTAGTATAGATATATGTGGCTGGTTCTGTGGTCTTGATTTAATGTTTTATTATGTTAGTGATAATTGGCAAGGAGCATTCAGAATGGAATAGTCCAATCAGCTGACTTGTGAAATACTTTTACAAGTGAAACAAATGTGTAAATGCTGGATTTTCTTTTATCAAACAGGCTCCAGGAGGCATTTGAATATAGTCAGTACAGGCCTTATTTATGGTATAAAAATTATATTTTTCTAGTTAAAAATAGTTGGAATTTTCACAGTGAAATATGGTATAATTTTGCAATTTTTTTTATGAGGAAATTGCTTAAATTTCACTAATTTTGTTGTACTTGGAAATATTTCAAAGGCTGTTTTCTTAATCATCAGCATGGTTCCACTGACAGCTCTGGAACCATGCTGATGAGACAATGGCAACAGCCTTTGTAACATGTCCAAGTGGAGCAAAATTAATGAAATTTGAGTGATTTCCTCAAAAAATTGCCAAAATTACTTGTATTTTGATAGTGAATTTTTCCTTACATAACTTCTAAGCTCAGAACATAATGATCTTAGATTTTGTTCATTGGTTTATTTATGGATGCTCTTTAACATCACAGGTCATCAGCATCCCATTCCATTCAGGGTGTGAAATGGCAGATAAATTTTGCTCAGAGGCCTCTTTTTTCAGGCTTGAGGCTCTTTTTTTGCACCATAAATCTACAACATGGAGTCCATAACCTTACTTCCTTTCCCTTCCAAAGGAAGCCATTACTTTATGCCAGAAAAAAATCCATCAATCCTGGCCAGGATTGAACCCAAGATGTTGGGTTTAGGAGGCAAGTATGGTTACCACTACACCACCAGGACCAGAGATGCTCGGCATTTGGTCCATAGTAGTGCTTTTCCTTCCTTTTTTTTTCATTCATGGAAAATGGTGAATAACTTGTAGAAATAATTACAGCATTGGCTATAGAGATCACACTGACCCCTTCATGGGATACGAAAGCTTTTCCTTGAATTGTATAAAATATAGTGAACTTTTGTAACAGTGGTGTCAAATATTAACATTTTTAAAAAATTGAGTGGAAATTGTAACATACACACCACTAAAATTCAATAAAATGGAAGACTAGTTTTAGGAGCCATGGCTCCTATCATCAGTTCCTGGTCGACTGTTGGAAAAGTTGCAGGGAGCTAAGCACAATAGATCATTATCAATGCACTTATTGCACTAGTTTGTTGCTTTCAATGCAGTAAATATGGAGAAATAAACGTAAGATTGGAAGGTATTAAAAGACAAAATATTTGGTAATATGAGAGAAAAGAGTTCATTCACACTTTGTAGGGATTTTAAAATAGTATGATGTAGGGAAAAATATGTAAAACAATGTGATAAATCAGGTTGGGAAACGTTTGCATGGGCTAGAACTGAAGTTGTGAATTTGGAAGGTTAAAGATATGATTAAAATGAAAAATGTCCAATGTGTGTAGAAACCGGTATGGATTTTCATTATTTTACTGAAGCAAAAAGTAATGGAGAGAACAGGCATGGCAACCAAAGATTTTAACTCTAAAAGGATAGAAGTATATAAAAATGTTGGAAATTATTTGGGCAAAGTTAGAAATGGATGAGAATGGTTAAGAGGAAGATAGAGGGAAACATTACCTTAGGAAGTACAATAGGTCAGATAAGTATAAACAAGGATATAAGTAACACAGCAACAAATATGATAGTCACTAATAACCACAGTTGTGTATAAGACCAGAATGTAAGCAACTCAAGAAAGAAAACATCTAGAGGAGATAAGACAATTATTATTTTATTTTGTAATGCATTTATAAAGTATATATTTTTGTGTATGGTATATTATGTAATCTATTGGGATATATTTTCAATAGTTTCAGTGTACAGAAGAAAATGGCAACTATCTTCCAGCAAAAACCTCGTGTTGCCTTCCCTAGGAAGACCCAAAACTATTGTCTGCCTCTTTAATGCCATTCATACTATTTAGTAACTAGTGATGTTCATGGACACATTGGGATTTCAGTGGTCATAGTTTCATGGCACCATTCTCTCTCTCTTTTTTATTTCTAATTTTTATTCACTCTGTGAAAGAGATGGAAAATAATATCAGTTTATAACAGTAGAATTAGAATGGCTCTATCTTGCTGTTTAACATAATAATGGGGAATTTTATTAACCCAAATGGCTGAACAAGACAGTGTTTAGTGTGTGCAGATATGTGCTTTTAGATATACAAATGTGTGCCTTGAATGAAATTTTGATTAACTTTAATAGAATTAAAATAAGCTGGACTGAATGAGATAATATTGTTTATGAGAAATGGAAAGCTGTTTACTAATTTCATGAGAAAGGTAGTCTTGTAATTTTCCTTCGTATATTTGTACATTTATTGAACTATGCTCAAAAAATGTTATAGTATGTCTACAAGCAATGAATTTATTATTAAATTAAGTATAATATGCATATACCTTCAATATCTAGCTCTATAGTGAGAGAATCATGCCAACAAAATAGTTTCTGGTAATGTATATGATTGGTATTCCATAAGGTTATAGTGGTCAAACAAATATCTGAAAATAAAAGGATTTATAAAACTATAATTAGGCATATTATAAGTTTGTGATAGTGAAATCTGGATTTTATTTGCTATAATCAGTACATTAATTTCTACTAAAGGAAAATAGTGTAAAATACAAAATAGCCATATATGTGACAATCTGTTGGATTAGGATGAACTGATAGATAACTTATTAGGTATGTAGATATTAAACTTATAAAAGCGAAGTATTTGAGTTATGTGAAATGAATGGAGCAATATAGGATTTCTTAAGTTCCCTATGAAAGACAAGAGGGTAGAAAAAGACAAGACTTCAGACAGAATGCACAGGGTGGTCTACAACAAGACAGTAATTGAAAGGATTGATAAGAAGCAGAAGATCCATTGGGATGAATGGCTAAGGAAGTCCACTATAGTTCCACAGAAGATGATGAAAGGATGGGAGACTTGTGGCAACAAATGTTTGTCATAAACATACTTTACAGAATTTCAAATCCCTGTACAAATGATTGCCTTTAGTAATAATAATGTTTATACTCTTTATGTGCATACAGAGTTATATTGTTTACAGTTAGTAAACTGAACTAGATTCAGAATGGTAAGCACTAACTGTCTGACAAGAGGGTACTAGAATATTATAGAACATAATATAATAAGAAAAATACAAAGATTATGTTAAGTGTTATGCATATTTCAATGAAAAATATTTATTCTTTAAACAATGAAGGTTAGAGTTTTAAAAATAAATTTAAATTATATTTGATTGGGAAAGATTTATATGAAGGTAAATTAATTCTAATCCTTTTACTTTACATATTCCCTGTTATTTTACATTTTTTATTTGTGTTATAATATTATAATAATATAATTTTTGCTCAGTTTTCTTTATCTCACTGTTCTATTTTACTACTGCTATTAAAGTATTTGAAGTGCTAAAGAAAGGAGACACGATTGCAATGGTAGAGACCTGGTTGGGCAAAGATGGAAATATGTAGGGATGATTATAAATATATAGGAGTACATGGTATAAAGAAGCAAAAGAGGAGAGGAGAGAAAGGGTTTCTGGGGGCAGAGGAGTATTTATAAATAAAGATAGTGGATACTTAAATGAATCATACAATTATATCAATTAAAGATAGTGGAGTTAAAATGGATGAACTGTTATCTGCAGAAGTAGATCAAGTGTATGGTTAAAAGTGTGTAAAGGGAAGGTAGTTAAGCTATGTAGGTTAGTGTATAATCCACCTAACACAGCAGAATTTTATAATGGAAAACTTGTATTCAAAATTAAATAAAAAAATTGAGGAATTAGGTAGGAAATATCCCAGCATGGAATTTATAATAGCTGGTGACTTTAATGCTGGAATTGGTGAATGTGATATAAGAAATGAAATAGTATGGATGTGAAGAGAAGCAAGGGAAAGGAGGAGTAGGGATAGTGGTTAATAAAGAGGGTAGTAAATTGATTGAGTTCTGTGAATTGAATAATCTAATTATGTGTGATTGTTCAAGAAGGAAGGATCATGAGGGGGGGATGTACTTTTACAAATGTGAATGGTCAGAGTGTGATTCATTACATGCTGTGTAGTGAAGGATTGGTCCAGGTGTTGTTAGAATTTAAAGTTTTGGAGGTGATAGTAGGCAGTGGGCACTTCCCATTTAAAATGAGGTTGAATTTGGGGGATGGAATAGGCAAGAAGAAATAATAGAGCTGGAAAATATAAGTTGTTATAAATGGAGGGAAGGGTATAAAGAGCAATTTGTTATCTAAAATAGGGGAAATGAGAGTGTATGGGGTTTTAGAGGCACTAAGAAAAAGAAGGGTAGAAGAGGCTATAGTAAGGTTAGAATTCACAGTAATATTGGTAGGAAAAAAATGCAGGTACACCAAAAAGAAAGAATGTTAGGTTATGGATTATATGATGGGGAATGTGCAAAAGCAAAAAATGAAGTGTTTAGGATCTAGTAAAGTGGAGGAAATAGGGAAAGGAAAAAGATAGGCTAATTATTTTTTGTTAAGAAAAAGGAGCCCTAAATGCTTAGTACAAGAGAAAAGGGTAGAGTGGCAGTGGAAAATGAATGAAAAAATTAAAGAATCTGTGTTAGTTTGGTTAGCAAATACATATGGCCAGTTGCGAAACAGATTCTGAGAAAGAAAGGGGAAGGAAATAAAATAATGCCAAAGGAATGGACTAATTATTTTGGGAATGTGGTAGGAGGTGGGAAGATTATGAACTAGAACTGAATAGTAGCGCAAATAGGGTAGAGTGTCTGGATAAGGACTTTACCAAGAAGCCCCAGGAGTAGTTGGAATTCCAGGGGTTTTGGAATGTGTTTATAGAAATGAGAGGAGATACTAGGTGACTAACAGAACAATTTAATGTAATTAAAGAGAGGAATGTTGAAAAGTGAGCATGATTGTACCATTATATGAAGGGAAAGGGAGTAAAAATAATTCAAGTAATTATAGAGGAATTAGTTTGCTATCTATATTAGGTAAAATATATATATTAGCTGCAAGGCCCCATAGTGGAGTGTGAAGATGAACTTTCAGAATTTCAAGCAGGTTTCAGGAAAGAAAGGAGAACATGAGACAATATAATGATAATCCACACTACAGTGGGCAGATATTTAAGAAATGAAAAGGGCAAGAAATATATCTGTTTTGCAGATTTTGAGAAAGCATTTGATACAGTAAACAGAGATGCTTTGGTATATAAATTCATATATGAAGAAGTGCATAACAAGTTTGTTTTCGGACTCTAAAAATTATATGAAAGAAGTAGGTTTTGTATTAGGTGTGATGGTAATAGAGTTACAGATTATATAACTTAAAAAACTGCATTGAGACAAGGATGTAAATTGAGCCCGATATTATTCAATTTAATTGATATCATTGTATGATTCAGTTGAACTACACACTCTTAAAGCTTCACTTACTTTTCATAAATGTATGGAACCAGTTTCGAGAACATTTACCAGTTCCATACATTTATGAAAAGTAAGTGAAGCTTTAAGAGTGTGTAGTTCAACTGAATCATACAATGATATCAATTAATATGATTGGCTTCACTGAGCAAGTTCCAATTTACATTTAAGTAAATTATTCAATTTATTTATCAATGATATTCTTGAAAGGATTATGGAAAAATAGATAATATTATAATAGATAATGCCCAAAAATTGGTAAGAAGGAAATACCAGGACTGCTTTTCATTATGATATCTTAACAGGAGTAATCACAGTGATATGATTGCAGCATGCCATTAATGAGATTAGCAGATATTGTGCAGAATGGGGTTTAAGGATAAATGGCAAAAAATTAAAGATAATGGTATTTAAAAAAGGAAACAAAGCTAATGAAAGATGGTTTATCCAGGGAAAGTTAATGGAAGTAGTAAAGAAATTTGATTATTTGGAAATGGGAGATATAATCTAAACTTGTGCAAGTTAAGTGTGAATTAGCAAAGAAAGAGTTTAGAATAAGACCCCAGCATTAACTATGAAATGATTGGAAAGATTATATGAGGCAGTGGTTGAAGCTAATGTGTTGTACGTAGTAGAAATTTGGGAAGTGTAAAAGGAATGGAAGAAGGTCAATGTATGTATAAATAGTGTTTAACGCCCATTTTTGCTACAGAGGTACCACAGGGGATGGACAGTGATGATATATATTGGGAAAGGATTTATTTTTATGGAAGGAATCATTCCAGGCCTAAGTTTAAGGTACCTCCCCAGCATTTGCCATTTATGAGGACTGAGGAGAACCTGGAAAAAACCTCAGTCAGGAAGGACGGTCCTGGCGGTATTCAAACCCAGACCTCCCGCTCACGAGTCCGAGACTTAACGACCTCGGCCACCCGTGGCGGTGAAGGTCAATGTGGTACATAGAATGTTATATAGGGAAGTGTTGGGGCTACCAAAAAGTTCTGTGCAGGGATAAATTTGATTGAATTAGGAAGGAAAGGCATAATTGTGGAGAGAATTCTGAGTATTGGTATGGTAACCTAAAACTAAAGAATTATTATTAAAGAAATGACTCATGTATTAAAGAGAGGTGTTGGTATGGTTAAATTGGGAAGATCTAGAAGAAGTAGGAATGGGGGATATATGGAGACGAGGTGAAAGTAATGTTAGTGAATTCTGGAAGGTAATGAGACAGAGGATAGAAGATATTGAGAAACAAGAGATTTGGAGTAGTCTAGAAGATAAAAACTGGGGAAAATGAATTGGCATAATAATTTTGGAATCAACATAAATGGCGGTCAATTAACAAATCTAAGATTTGCTAATGATGTGGTTTAATTTGCCAAAATTCAAAAACACTACAAACTATGCTGGAACAAGTATATGATCATAGTAAAAATGCAGGGCTGTCATTGAACAAACTCAAGATGCCATTAATTTCAAACAGACCTGAAACCCCAACAAAATTTGATATGTGAGCAAATATACATACCTAGGATAATAGATTTCCTTCCATGATAAAGTGAAAAAAGAAGCACAAAGAAGGATCTCATTAACCTGGAGAGCATTTTGGACCCTTAAGTTTATATTGTTAGACCAACTTCTAAGAAAATCAGACTCCAGACACTTGAAACCTGTGTATACCCTGTATTACTATATGGGTACCAGACATGGTCCCTAACAAGAAAAACAAAAGAACAAAACTCAAATATGCCAAAGAAAAATGCAACGCAAGATCCTGCGAAGAATTTTGAAGGACTAAATACCTATAGTATTAATAAATCAGTTATCTCAGACAACAGACATCGCACAAATAGCTACCAGAAGCAAATGGCAAGGGGGGGTTCACATTACAAGAATGCAGGACATTAGATGGACCTACAAAATCTCCATGTGGGACCCCGGATAGGAAAAAGGCACAAGGCAGACTCAGAAGATGAACAGACCTCTTCAAGGAACATGCAGGTCCAGACTGGTCAAGAGTAGCAAGAGGAAGAGAAAAATGGAAATCTCTCGAGAAGCAACTAGTGCAGTGAGAAATGGAGTAGCCAAAGAACAAATCAGCCAGTGTCTTAAACAGCATATGAACAACAGCATGGAATAGCTCACCACGTTTGGAAAAAGTGAGCTTTCCCTATTGGTTAGGAGGCCTTTGCATTTAAGGAACACAATAGACTATCTTTATCTTTAAAAAAATAGAATTTAGTATACAGATAAGTAATATTCTACATTTCTTGGCCATGTGCTATTTCATTTCTTTAGAACTGAAGAATTGGATGAAAATTTTGGCAGGTTGGGGTTCTCCCAGATTTTTTATTCATTATCTTTTATACATAATTTTTCACTGTAATCTATTCTATGGATTCTAACAGTACCAATAAACAAACAAGTACCTTCCATACTTTAACCACCCAGCTGTATGTACGTGAGAAACCTCTAACCTAAATTTTCATCAATTATATTTGTCTCCTTTTTCCTTCTTCATACTTCTCCCTTACTTTTCCTAGAAACTCTCTCCCATCTTTTGGATTTTTTCCACTCTCTTATTTGATAGAATTCTTATTACCACCATATCTTTCTGTAAATTATCCCATTTATCATCCCAGATACTATCTCGCCACTATTTAACTCTTTCACATTCCAATATATAGCAAGATACACTATCTACTTCCCTACACATAGCGAATTACTTCCTAATTACTTCCCCTTAATCCTTTCAAAAATATTACTCCTGTAAGCATCCATGCCAAACCCACTCTTTCAGATTGGTCACAAATTTCAATATATTTCTCTCTTGTCCAATTCTTTGTAATTACTTTATATAAAACCAATGAGCTTTTATCTTCTAGACAAGTCCAAATCTCTTGCTTCTCAATATCTTCTACCCTCTGTCTCATTACCTTCCAGAATCCATTAATATTACCTTCACTCTCTCCATATATCCCCATTACTATTTCTTCTAGATAATCCCCACTTACCCAAACCACTCCCCCTTTCCAATGCCTCTCTTTGATACATGAGGCATTTCTTTAATACATTATTACTATCTAGTTTAAGGCTACCGTACCATCACTCAGAATTCTCTCCACAATTATGCCTTTCCTTCCTAATTCAATCAAATTTACCCCCCTCGGAGAACTTTGTGGTAATCCCAACAACACTTCCCTTCATAACATTCTATGTACCACATTGACCTTCTTCCATCCCTTTGACACTCCCCAAATTTCTGCTGTGTACAACATCTTAGCTTCAACCATTACCTCATATAATCTTTCCAACCATTTCATAGTTAATGCTGGGGTCTTATACAGGCTTATTCTAATCTCTTTCATTGCTAATTTACATTTAACTTGCACAAGTTTAGATTGTATATTCTAATATTTCTAAATCTCACCCCCAAATAATCAAATTTCTGTACTACTTCCATCAACTTTACCTGGATAAACCATCTTTCATCTTTCCTTAGCTTTGTTTCCTTTTTTAAATACCATTATCTTTAATTTTTTGCTATTTGTCCTTAAACTCCATTCTGCTAATTTCATTAATGGCATGCTGCAATCCTATCATTGTTATTACTCCTGTTACAAAATCATCAGCGAAAAGCAGTCCTGGTATTTCATTCTTATCAATTAATGGGCAATATCTATTATTTTCCATAATCTTTTTAAGAATAGCATCGATGTCATATATATAAAATTAGATATCCTCCTAGAGGGAGCCATTACAAATTATAAAAGTTTTTCAAGTTTCACTCATCATATACCAACCTTTGTTTTCTTATTTATATTTAATAAATCCATGGATTTACAAGAAGATATGAAAGTCTTTAACTAAATTATATCTGTGGGGAAAATATCCATATTTTAAGGATTAATGTATCATGAAAGGAACAAATGATGTCATCACTTAAGTAAACATTTGAGAAAGTTGTACTTTAGTAATAGAAGAATTTAATGCTAACAAGATGCTGCAATTTGGAATTAAAAGCTATTTCTTTTTTATTTTCACTGATAGCATAAGTTTGGTGTTCTGGAATAGGCCATATGTTATTGCAATTGTATTTCAATACTTTTTAGATGATGTTATATCTTAAGAGAAGACTAGTAATTTTTTGAAGTATATTGGTAGCTTATTTGCTACATTTAGTACCTGGCTACTAACAATGTGAAAAAAAAATAGTTTTGCTGAACCTTATTTGTTTATTGCAATATTGGTTGAAGACATTTTGTATAATGTTGGGGTCATGCCTCTAAAACTACAAGCTAGTTCCTCGTGTTATCTGACACATTCCAGAGATTACATAGCTGATGAAGAATTATTATAAAGAAAATGAGAAAAGTTAGAGCTTTAAGTAAGAAATATGACATTTTATGTTAAAGTTGTTGCAAAATTAATGAAATGAAAATCAGTGAAGGTATTTTCCTGATTTATTTTTTTACTAAATTACAGATATCTCCAAATGGTCATGTTTAAAGAGGATAGGAATGATCAGCATAACAAAGCAAGTAAGGTAGATTCAAACCAGTAGCAGTTTGTGATTTTAATAGTTGGTGGGACCAGGTAGAATATTATATATTTTCTTGTGCCATATTAGATAAAACATTAAGAAAAATTTGTGATTCTTTAAGATTCCATATTGTAAAATGCTACCAGAATGTCAAAAAACCCTGTATTAATCTGTAGTCAAGAAGATTAAAAGAATGGAGGTGTGCAAATTGAAACTATAAGTTGTCATTACTTGTACAAAATGCTGAGCACTTGGTTCTTCCCATTTGCAAACTTATGTCACTGGTTAAATTTCATAATTACAACAATTTCTTCCTCTTGAATGAAAAAAGAGGATTCAGTTTGTCTTGAATGTAGAGTTTTGAAGAAAACATTTCTCTTTAATGCTTTAAAGCAATAACCTTAACTCAGCTGTTGTAACATGGTATGATTAAGATTATTATTGTCTATACTTGAGAAAATGAAAACATATAATTAGGATAAGTTTTTGAAGGCACTGTTTTGATAAATTACAGGTTAACTTGTCAACTTTTCTTTAGAAATAAATTTCTATGATTAACTTAGTTAAAAAAAAAAAAAGGAAAACATTTTTGGGTAATTTGCCAATCTATGGTGGAAGGAAGCATTATTTGAGCCTAGTAGTAACAATATCACATACTCCTTTAATATTTGCATTCAGATTTACTTTCAAATCATGTTTACACCATTTTATAAAGAGAGGAACATATTACATCATTAACATTTACTTTATATCTTCCAATATTCTCCGAAATTTCAAACACCTTTTTTTTTTTTTTTTTTCAATGGTCTTTAGTACCCGTTTTTTCTACTGAGGCACCATAGGTGGTGGATAATGATGATAATGAAATGATATATTGCGAAAGGATTTTTTTTTAAGGAAGGAAACTTTCCAGGCCTAAGTTTTTGGGGTACTTCTCTGCCATTTGCCATTTATGAGGACTGGGGAAAACCTGGAAAAAAGCTCAGTCAGGGAGAATGGTCTTGGTGGAATTCAAACCCAGACCTCCCTCTCATGACCTCATGCCTTAACAACCTCAGCCACCCATGGCAGTTATACACCTAATTGAAAAGGCCGAGTACTACATTGATTAATGAATAAGCACACTGCATCTGAATCCTATTGTATAAAACATAAAAATGCTTAGGAACAATAAAGAAATAACAAAAATTGGCAGTAAAACAATCTTTTTAAACCAAATGCTTTCCTCACTCTTAAGTCATTCCAGCTATTTTTCCTCTCCAACCTTCTCAAAACATCCTAGCAACTTCTTTTCATTTTCCTTAACATTATTCCACAGGACCAAATTTTTCGTTTTGCTACACTTGTTACACACTGAGGGCCATGTGTTGCTATTTTTTGGTGAAGGAGAAAAGAATTGTGAAGTAATGGTTGCAAAAAACAAACCTTTTTTTATGTGTTTTAAAAAAAGCATTGTTATCATTAAGGTTATTAGGGAAGGGTATACTCACTCTGATATCACCACTGATCTATTATTTCCCCTTCCTTTACTTTATTCTCTTAAGAAATAGCCAGTAACTTTACATCAATTTTTTAAAGGAGATACAATGAAGTTTATGCATTTGCAGGAACAGCTAGCTATAGAGTTTAAACCCTTTGTGCTGCAACAAATTCAGAGTCACATAGCAGATATGCTGTTTGTCTGCTCTTATGCACCTTCTACAAGTGGATGCAACTGTCTTCCCAATCTTGTAGAGATGTCTATTGAGTTGACAAGATCCTGTTATCAATGCCACGCTGTCCATTAGAAACAGTTCATAATCCATCTTTATTGATATCTCTAGTAATAGACTAGGAGTGCCTGTAACCTTCAATGAACTTCTTCTGTTGTTTACTAGTTCATTTCCAAAAGGTTCCATAGATATAACCATTGAAAAACCCAAGTCTAGGTTGTGGCTTATGAGTGGAAAAGCACATTCTTTTATTGTCAAGTCATCTGCTCTTTCATTATCATGAATTCCTCTATGTCACAGCACACATTTCAGTGTAACTATGTTCAATCAGTTTCACCAAAGATCCCCGGAATTCCCAAACCAGTTTTGATTTGACTTTTTTTTTTTTTTTTTGCCTTAAGAGGCTTTAAGGCAGCTAGGCCTCGCTTCGTTCCTTTAAAAAAAATATTTCATCAATAACAGCTAACAAAATTTGAAACTGTTTTCCACTCTGCTCATCGCCCTCGGTAGTCTCGCCTCGAAATCCAAGGTTCTGGTGTGGGTCTGGTGGTCTAGCAGTAACCATACTTGCCTTGTAAACCCGAGATCGCGGGTTCTAATTCGGCTAGGGCCAATGGATTTTTTCGGGCGTAAAAAAACTAAGTATGGCTTCCTTTGGAAGGGAAGTATAGTCGTGGTTCCCTTGTCGTACATTTACGGAGCATGAAAGAACTCTGAGCAAAATTTATCATCCATTTCACGCCCTAAGTTGAATGGGGCGCTGGTGACCTGAGATATGAAAGAGCGTTCGTATATTAGCCGATTAAATAAAAAAAGGTTCATTGGTTTGATTCCGACTGAAATCCATGGATTAAGGATGTGAAAATGCACAACGCAAGTCCTCTGAAAGGGATTTTAAGCTATGGAGTCATAGATTTACTTCATACAAATGAGCTTCATACCTGAATAAAGAGATCACAAGACAACATTTTCAGTCATTTCAAGTTCAACATTACTTTAGTTTTACACTAGATGGTGATGAAGGTGTTACTGTAACCTCTGCCGAAATTACGATAACCACAGCATCATTATAATCACCACTCCTTAATAGATGCTTCCCCCCTATTATTTATGTTTTTGAAAAGAAATCTTGATTGCTGAATCAATTTACCTTTCAAATATTTTAAAGTCACAGACATTCTCTAAATGAAATGTACTTACTCATGCTTTTTAATTCATTTAACTCAAACTTTTGTAATCCATACAGCTACTGTTCTACACAATTCTCCTCCAATAAATAAGAATTGTAAAAGCAAAATAGGCTGTTTTTCTTCACTCGTGATTAGCCATACTTTTTAGGCCAGAAATTACAGAAATGTATTTCTCTTCCCTATGAAAATGAGAAGTGGTTGGCCACTGTGTTCTTAATTGTATCATTTCAAGTTTTTCAAATGCTAGTGAAAAAACAGGACTTTTAAATAAAGACGTAACCTAGTTCCTTTAACAATAACAGGTTACTTCCTTCGCCGCACTTTATAGTTCACCTTATAAAGCAAAACTTTATTGACAACAATGAATTCAAAACAATATTTGGATATAAAACATTTAACTTTACTTGTCACTGTACGGTTTACTGGCATATGAGTAAAGTTCTGCGTATGGTCATTTTGGATACACATTAAGTGTTTGCTGTCTATCCTCTGCTATGCCTAAAGTGTTGTTTCTACTGTAGAGCCTTTCTGAGCCCATTTGTACATATCGCCAACACAGCTACCCTGTTGCGGAATGCTTGGAGTTTCTCTATTTTCCAAACGCAGGACTCTACATATGAGGCCCAACACACAAAAGCTATGATAATTAGTGAGTATATTGGGCAAGAGTGGCCTGACTTCAATCTGTTTTTGCTGCGTATAGTTTAGGTGAACAAACAGCGCAAAAGATGGGCCATTTAATTCTTACCCTGGATTTTGGCCATTTGCATATGCCAAGGTACGCTGCTTGAACGGAAGATTGGTGCAAAAATGAATTAATGAGCAAGGCTTCTTGATTAAGCTCTAAGCTCACATCTGTTTTTAAACTAATCTTTTGTTAGCCGTATATCATTATCTTGCCGAGGTATCTTTGATATAAAATTTCTTTTCCCACAAACTCTGAAAAGTTCCCGTTGAATTTTACAGAAGACATCTTGCATTTCGTATCTCATTATGAGTATTTTCAAAAACTGTCCTTTAACAAGTTTCGATATAGAAACACTTTGTAAAACTTTTACCTGAGCAGTGGATTTCAATGTTTAAACGAATAAAGTAAATAATGCTGTTCTAGAAAATATATCTACAGTAATAACCTTTCTTTCCTTTGGCTAGTCTACGTACATACATTCTGAATTAGAACAAATATTTAGTAATTACTGGACAAATGCAATCCTGACCTTGTCTGCTAGATTTGATAGTAACAAATGAAGATATGCTTGATATTAGGTTAGGTACTGAACTTTACCAGAAGCGTTGAGAGTGAACAAAACCTGGCGCGGCATAAAATCGAAAGCAATTACTTATGTAAGCTCGGTCGTAAAAGCATGTCTTTTATATTAGAAAGTAACTTCACTGCCACAAACTCGAGTCACGGTGCTCGCATTCGCTAAACACAGGAGGCGCGATCTACAGATTACGCAAGTATTGTTCGACCAACAATAGATACGGAAGCATTTCAAAATAATGCGCTCTGAGAACTCGGAGAACTTATGTATAAATTTTTCGCTCAGGTCAATGATCTTCAGTCCCGGTTTACTCCAGAAATAGACCTGCTCCCATCCTTTTTGGAATGGAGATGAGGATTATGAAAAATGAGGATTTTTATTTCAAGCTTTCAAGATATGAAAATGAGATTAATGATTGCATTCAAGAAACAAAGGACAATTCTATTTTGTTTTATTTTCTAAGGGATGCATTTATTCTGTGCGTACTCGATAAAGCGTTTTTTCAGGAGTTATGAAAAATATTATGAAGTCAAAGAAATATAAAGAGAAAAGAAACTTTATTAGTTATAATTATAACTGGTTACTTGTTTTTAAGCCTAAGGAGTGTTTAATATTACAATAATAAGTTAGGCAAAGACAAACGTTATACTAAGAAAAAGCATTTCCACTCTTTTTGTCCTTAAAATTTGTGTGGCTATAGCTTTTCTCGCCGTAAAATAGAAGACAGAAAGTACAATAATGTGCTAGTATAGGTTAGTAGGAAAGCTTTCCCTATCGAACTGTCTCTTCTTAGTAGGAGTTGCTATGCTATACAACGCATTTGTTTACATTTGTTGAAGTTACTGTTTAAAACATAATTTAACAATGTATTAGGATCTGCCCGTTCCAAGAATTGCTTTGCCTCTTACTAGGAATTGATCAGTCGATTCTAAGAATTGTTACGGTCCCTACCAGGAATTGCTCTGTTCCTTACTAAGAAAGGATCTGCCCGTTGCAAGAATTGTTGCGTCTCTTACTAGGAATTGCTCCGCCTGTTCCAAGAATTGTTACGTTCCCTACCAGGAATTGCTTTGTTCCTTACTAATAGGATCTGCCCGTTCCAAGAATTGCTCCGTCTCTTACCAGGAATTGCTCTGTTCCTTACTGAGAAAGGATCCGCCCGTTGCAAGAATTGTTGCATCTCTTACTAGGAATTGCTCAGCCGGTTCCAAGAGCTGGTACATTTCTTACCAGGAATTGCTCTGTTCCTTACTAAGAAAGGATCTGCCCGTTCCAAGAATTGCTTCGCCTCTTACTAGAAATTGCTTTCCCTTTACTAGGAATTGATCAGCCGGTTCCAACTATTATTACGTTCTTCGCGAGGAGTTGCTTTGCCCGTTACTTGATCTTGCATTGTAGATTAAAATATTAGCTCCCTCAGGGGAAGTAATTGATCAGTAAACCACTTCTTATATATTTCATGTGTCATTTCATCATGTACCTCGGCCGTGTTTCTTTTGCACAGAAGTTTTAGTTCAGCATTTATGATGAACCTTTGCTCTCATTTTCGGCATTGACCAAAGCAAAGCTTGATCCGCAACAGCGGGGTGACCCTAGTCATGTGCTTAGACTGTGAATTGCTCCGTATTTTGATGAGCACTTTTAACATTCCCCCATGCTTTAGTCGCTATGTGACCACATTTATCCATTATTCGTCTGTATAAACAAAATATTTCCCCTAGATCCTAAACTTTTTTTTTTAATATTTATTTCGCCATCTGATAATATAATATATTTCTATTAGAATCCCAAATCATGTAGAAATCGGTTCAAAGTGGCCCTTGAGAAGTTTGATGGCGTATCATTACTGTTTACCTTCGCCAAAATTATATTCAACGTAGATTGCGCCACGCTCCGCTTTGCACTATTCCGTTAATCTAGCGTTTTTTTTTCCCAGCCCCTTTTGATTTATTTCTTTTTTATTTTCCATGGCATTCCCAGAGGTCTTATCTTTCGTTCGTTTTTTATTCTGTACAGTACTGTTTCTGAACACTCGGTAACCTTTGCTGTTTCTTTCACCACTTTACTAACGATTATTTTGTTTGAAAAATAGACGTTCTAAACGCATACTATCTCCTTACAAACTGACAGTGTTAAACCTACACACTGTCTGCCTGTCAAATTGTCGCCTACCAGCTGAATAGATGGGCGCCTTTGTTTGTCAATGAACAATGTACGCACAAGTTACAGGAATCCGGTTTCTTTTTAAAAAAAATCTTCAACCTTATTAATTTTTTTTTTCCTTGCCTGATCACTATTGTAAATGAAATAACAAATGCCTAACTTTTCTGATGTACAGGTATAGAACTTTCCGAAAATATTTCATTTAGAAATTTTAATACTGATGTTATGAATTATAGGGAATTCAAAAGAGGCAGGTATCAAGCTCAGGAAAAACATTGGTGAATTCCAATCGTTAGTGTATTAGAGAGTGATAAGCATGCGGCCAGAATATAAAACTTTAATGAAAAACACACTCTCTTTAGAAAAAAAATTGGGTTCATAGGAATCTATAATGACTTTAATAGTAATATAATATGACAGAAAAATATTTCCTAAAGGATAATGTGCTCAGAACTGAAAATTATAATGACTCAATATTTATACCTTATTATTGGCAATTTGGCGGCAACGCGAAAGTAGAAAATGACGAAGCTAATGAAACGTGTAGACTTTAGAAAATGACAGAGATAATCTTTTCCATACTGTCTTTTAAGCTTGACGCGATCTTTGGTACAAATGCTCATTATAGTATTTTTTTCAAAAGCTTTTAGGAAAAAATAATATTCTCCTTATTGTTACCAACTGTGCACATATTGCTAGAAATTATTAAACACTTTATCTTGTTTGATGCACCTTTTCTCAAAAAATTATAGGGTACTGTGAACCACTACTTTCGTTATTTGCAGGTGGAAATGTTTTTAACAAACTGAATTAATGTAAATGTTTCACTTGTAAAAATGTTTACATATATTTTTATAGTTATTAATTATTTTGTAAGCATATATTTCTCAATATTGCATTTTTAAATGGCTCATATTGTTTTAAAAAGAAGCACAAATTTCCCAGGAAAGGTACATTACATGAGTAAAATTTAAGTTTGTAGAAAATGAAAAAATGCTGAATTTTGTGATATCGTTTTGTTTTCTGATACTATAGTGAACTGCTTCATTTATGTTTTTCCTCGTCCTAGCTGCTCTTCTTTCCTTTCCTTTCCTTTTTTTTTTTTTTTTTTTTTTTTCCCTTGTTGGATACTTTTTATTATTCTGGTCTGCCTGTCGAGTCCTTGTTTCATTCAGTTTTTGCAATTTTTCTACAACCACAATTTGCTTTTTAACGTCACTCCTTCCCAACTTTGAAGCAAATTGCTGCCTCATTAGCAATGTTAAATATTACATTTACATTAATAGAAAATGTTCGTGCATCCGTTGGAGTCCATCTTTGTGTCAATTTTGCTGATGAGCTATTGTTTTTTTGTACTGAACCTTTGTAATAGTTTACGAATGCCTTCATTTCGTATATGTTCGTACTTTGAGATAATCAGAAATTCCGATAAAAATACAACGCAGGAAGATAGTTCAATTTGTTTGTTTAGTCAAAGTTCAACATACTGATTTATGCAGTAATATAGATACAGATATCACTTTTTAAGTTTTGAATTATTTTATTTGATTATTTTTGTGTAATGTTCTTTGTATTGTGTCAACTCCTAATTTGAAATATATCTAGTTTTACAATGATGCCACAATATTTACTTAAACTTATGTCCCAAACTAAGTAATAATAAATGTGTTCTGTGGTCGTTTCGATCAGATAAATTTTGTATCGTATGGAGGTTTTTTCCTTGGAAAGCCCTTACTTTTCTTTTCTTTTCCAATATTTTTGTATTAAAGTTTTATGTTACATTTAAATCATATGAATAGCTTTGTAGGATTTCTTTTGAATATGTAATTATTACTTGGTCATCAGCATCAATGATATCATTATTATGTTTGTTAAAACTTTTGTTATTAGATTAGTTTACCATTCTTTTAAAGTATTGTTAAAATAACGGTTACAAAGTTTAGGTGAGAGAGGACACCCTTACGCGATTGATTAATGGTTTCTGAGTATATCTCCGGTTCCTACATGAATTATGGTGTTTGCATTTCAACCTATAATTATACCAGGTAGTCAGAGAATCCTATTTTTCAATTATTTCCAAACCTAATCAAATGCTTCTTTATACTCTATAAAAATAAGGAAAGTATTTTTATTTATTTGTGTATTTTATGATATATCATTCCTTCTCTGAGTTTTCAACTCCCTTTAAGTTCAAATTGTAAGTGTATCTATATTTTGTAAATTTATCTCATTTGTTCCAAGGGACATGTATGTTTTTTAAAATGTTATGTCTTGTCTTCTGTATACATTTGCTTCTATTTTGTGCTTGTTCCCAGTTTGTCGATTTAGCTTTTCGTTTACCTATGTGCTTTTTTGGTTATATCTTTTCTATGTTTGCCTAACTATCATTGTCATCCCGCAATCTTAATCCTCATTTACTATGAAATGTTGTTGTAATACGTAAAGCTTCTGGGATTGCCTCAATTTGTTAGTTTTCATTTCTTTTCTTAATTATGAACATAACTATGAAATTAAATTTTTTCCAACCTGTTATGAGAGTAGGTCCATATGTATTTGGCCTAACCATTTTCTAGGTATGATGAAGTCAAAAACTATATTTCAATTTTCAATGTAGTTACCCTTTATTGCGATACACTTCTGACATCTTTGAATTAACATTACAATCCCCCCCCCCAAATAGTCAGGCGTCTTGTCTGCAAAATGGGCATAAACAGCATCCATCACTTCTTCATCATACTTAAATTTCCTTCCTCGAAAGTCCTTCTAGGGTTTTGAGAAGAGGAAATGGTCACTAAGAGCTAGAGCTGGGTTGTTGGGTGGATGGTCCATCTCTTTGAAGCCACATTTCTTCACAGCTTACTTTGCAACAACAGCTGTATGCACAGGCGCGTTGTCGTGAAGAAGGCGCACACCACACCACTCAGCTTTCCTCCCCCTTTCTCTTTGATGGAAGCACGTAGTCTGTGCAGTAGGCCAGCATAATACTCCTCGGTTTAAAAGTTCATGAATAATTCGAAGGACTAATGTTTTAGAAAGGCCCATCCATGCTGCTATTTCCGTAGCTTTGAGTCGCGATCTTCCAAAATTTCTTCTTCCACAAGAGTGGTGTTTTCAGGAGTGAGCACCTCCAAGGGCCCGCCTGCATGCTCTTCGTCTTCAATGCTTTCTCGACCCATTCCAAAAATTTTGGCGCATTCTTTTACATAGGATATGAGGGGGATGCTTCCCCATATACACCGTCCAATCGTTTTTTAATTTCATTGAAATAATTCCTTCTTTTGTGAAGAACTTAATAACTGCTGGAAACTCCATTTTCAACATATCACAATCTTCTACACATAGCCTTCTTTATGCAACTACATCTGAACAACTGAACATAGCGGAGCAGAAGTTACAGCTGTCATTACTTATTTAACAGATAAGGTATGACACAAGATAAGGATTTTGTGAAGGCGATAATCCTTATTGGTGAGGCCGGAAACTTATGGATCTACCTTGGTATTTATGGGATAATAATATTAATATTTTATGCTATATTCTTTTGACTGGTGTACTTTGAAGGTTACTTCTTCAATGCCCGATTTTCCACCATCTTTTTTAGAATGTAATAACTAGAAGAAAGAATTAAGGTTTAATATATCTTTGAACCAAGGAATTACATAGTTGGTTAGTGTCTTCGAAGTTTTATTGTAGTTCATTCTTCTTCTAGTTCTGTTTCGTTATGACGGAATCTGTTACATTCCAAGTAGCTATGGCTGTTATATTTTGGATTGTGCTTAATATTTATTGATCTTAATCCGTTCGTCCATCTGGAGTTTTACTTGAAGATTAGCGGTAAAATAAAATGTCTTCTGACTACATTACTAGCGCTGCGCAGAGTAGGTCCGCCATTTCACTGTCTCTGAATCTACAAGATTTAAAGAAGAGTTTTCTCCTTTAGAAAGAGTAACTACTCTGCGCCTTAGAGATAGCATTATCTGTTGATTTTGGTTCGCTCCGGGTATTTCATTTCCGCGGCACCACCTATATCTAGAAGGCATTCCCCTATCCACCACCCGGGGAGAGCCCGATGGGGCACTAACAATTCCAAAGCCTTGAAGACTTTTTTGCGTGTGCTCGACTGCACTTGTAGGAGTGGACGAAATGAGAAAGATACTTTCAGATTGAACAGATGTGGTGACACCAGAGTATCTAATCTGGGTTTTCCCAAAATTATCTTATACAAGGACATATTTGTTGTATTGCCTAGCCTACGAATAAAACTACTTTCTCAGAATCGCGAATATCATCAAACAAAAGTTAGTTCTTTCAATATGTTATATAAATGTAAGATTATAGTGGCGGATTAACAAGTTACGCTTGTAAAAAGCTAGAGTATAAGAGTTATGATGATAATATCCTATGTCGGAATGTTCAATATATATGACAATAAGGAAAGTATAAAATAACTTCGAGAGTTATATGCTTTCTTTGTGTGTCACAAAGCGAGAATATTTTAAAATTAAATGTCATTTAGTAACATTTGGAGATATTGAAATGTTTATTTATTCTATTCTCTTTTTAGTGCGCTGGTTAGCTATATTACATGCATCAGAATTAGAGACGAATAAAGAAGAACGGAGAGGTTTTCTGACTGCTGTAGGGTTGGAAGACAAGAAATTCATCGCCTCATGTCATGTTCATATGTGCTGAGTGTATAAGATTTTCCTAGGCGGGCAAGTCAATCCTCACTAGACAGACTCATCTAATCAGTGCTCTGAAGGTGGAAATCTTATCTAGGAAAATGATGGATCACAGTGGAAAAAATTCGCATAATCAAAGACAATCTACAGTACCGAAAATGTTCCGCATATTCCACACCAAGAACAAAAGACAAATAGGATACATTTTTAGGTATTGCAGCGGTACCACGAAGAACGAACATGCATTTTGTAGCATATCTTCACTGGAGATGAAATGTGCAGAGATGCAGCAATTTTTAGTAATAAGCAGTAAGTAGTAAGAGCGGAGCAGTTCTTGGAACCGGCTGATCAATTTTCAGTAACAGGCAGGACAATTCCTGGTAAGAGACGCAGAATTCTTGGAACCGGCTGATCAATTCTCAGTAACAGGCAGGACAATTCCTGGTAAGAGACGGAAATGACTGATCAATTTTCAGTAACAGGCAGGACAATTCCTGGTAAGAGACGCGGAATTCTTGGAACCGGCTGATCAATTCTCATTAACAGGCAAAACAGGAATTGTTAAGGGTTGAATAATTCTTAGTAATAAGCAGAGCAGTTCTTGGAATGGGTAGATTAGTCCTTAGTCATAATAACATACTAAAAATAAACAAATTAATTAAAATAAGGCGAAGCAGCCATGTACGGCCTTAATCCATTTTTCACCCTTTGTAGCTAGCTCATCTTTGAAAATGCTGTTTCTTCGCGTTGTTTTGTTTACGGATAGGCCTTGTTTTTTAAATTGTTCCATAAAAGAACAAATTTACTGTTCAGAAACTGAAAACAATGCCGTACACAATAACAAACAACTGTCTTATCAGTGTTTACGCGCTTCCTGGAATGGAAGCTCGGACAGCCGATACAGGTCAGGTACGCGAGCGTGGAAATATAAAAAGTATGCACATCTTATCTTTGCTTGGCTCCATCAACCTTGAGTGTTTCTTCAAAAGCGATGTAGTCAATGCTTGGTGGAGGGCAGTGAAGCCATTTCTATTCCTGGTCCTAATCCACTTGCTCGGTTTATGCACTAAGTTTCTTCTCTTGTTTATTTTCTTGAATTGCTGTATTTTCCTTGCTGGATATGCGCGTTTTACAGCTGGAGTTGCATTCATTAACACATTTTCCTGTTGATATAATCAATTGGATATTTATATCTTTATAGCTGCAGAAGCCTCCTCTTTGTCATTTCTATATTTTAATTATAGTTTTAAACTTACAATATTATAAACAAGTCCCATTTCTCTCTTCGTCCCCATATTTTCCAACCGCAGGGTTAGGAGCGAGGGCTTTGTTGCGCGGGGATAAAACCTACGTTACAAAGATTGCGCAGAAAAGTCCATGCGTGGGAATCTTTGTGCGCAGAAGACTCGGAACTCAATTGTTTTGAAAAGCTAAGACTTCCGGTTCATTGCGCCAATCATTTCTATAATTCCATCTCTCGAAATATCTATAGTA
Source organism: Metallyticus violacea (assembly GCA_030762175.1). Classification (NCBI taxonomy): domain Eukaryota; kingdom Metazoa; phylum Arthropoda; class Insecta; order Mantodea; family Metallyticidae; genus Metallyticus; species Metallyticus violacea. The sequence goes on from CM060832.1 coordinate 140,643,731, forward strand.
GTTGACGGCATTTATATCTTGACTGAAGAAAATCTTAATACGGAGTGGTCGATCCATTTGACAGAAACAAGGATTTGCGGACATGAAATGGATATGGAAATATTTGGATGGTAGGCACATACGAAATTCATTGTGATTCAACTTGGCCGCCACCCATTTCATAACATTGACCCCACATTGATCCCTGTAGCCCCAAAACATTCGTCAGTATGTTGTCTGTAATCGCTGCACATGCTTCTCGAATGCGATTCCTCGGGTTCTGTAGAGCGTGCCCTTTTGTTTTGTACACTCGTGACGTGATAAATTCCCAGGCGAAAAAGTTCAACGGCTTCAGGTCAGTTGAACTAGCTGACCATACTCTTGGTTAACCTATGCCAATTCATCATTCAAGAAAGCGCTGGTTGAGGTTAACTCTAAAAGTTAACGAAACAATGCGAGGGTGCTCCATCTTGCTGAAAGACAGCAATGCACAATTCCTCTTGCACCTGTGCATACTTAAATGGCGCAACCGCGCACCAACAACATTCACCCGTTCTTCAATAGTCAACATACTAGTATATTAGTCTGAAACAAAAACTACAGACTAATATTAACTCAAAAATGGATCCAGACTTTGTAATCATCCTGTATTTAAATATTTACTGCACTCACGGCCTTTTGCATCTCGTGTAAATGGATGCAATTTAATAGAGTTACGCTGATGATGCTAGTTTAACAGTGTTCATTACCTCAGAGGGTGGTTTTAGATGCTTAAAACACTTGACATTACGGGCAGACACATTTTTGAGCGGTAAGGCTGCAGTCCCGAGCAAGAGCGGAGAAAGCCGAACTCCTCAGTCGAATGGCAGTGGGGGCAACTTCACTTCCAATGTTGCCTCATGACTACATAAGCGCTTAATCTGCACGTAATTGTTTTCACTTCATAGTGATAGGCGTACGAGTTTTAGATGCACATTGAACTCCTACTTTACTTTTCAGTCCCAAACACTGATATTGAAATAAGATACATCTGAGCAAATTTACCCCATGAGCTTGTGTTTCTCATACAACTCGTTCTGTCATCAGCATCATCTTCATCAATTCAACCACTGGTTCATTTATACATACCACATTCCTCAAGATTGATACCTAGTTATAGTAGAAAAATTGTTAATATATCATGTATGCACACTTTCACAGTAGACATTTATTTAATATATTTCAAAGTAGGACCGAAAAACAACAGTAATGTGTAGTATGATGTTCTGTAAACAGATGTGACTCACATTACGTTATGCTAGCGTTGCTACAATAAAATGGAACCAAGATTATCGTTTAAACAGCGGAAAGTAATTTTGAAATGGTATTGGAAAACGGAGAATGTTGTTGAAGTTCAAAGGCAATGGAGACGTGTGTACAGAATAGGAAGTGAGTAACAATTGCATGCATTCGAGACAAATTTGAGACTCGTGGTACCGTATGCGATGTTTACAAGGGCAGATCTGGGAGACCAAGCAGAGCAACAAGCCCCGCATCCTCGGCTATGGTTTTGGAATGTTTTGAGCACTCACCACAGGAATCTACAAAGCAAAGTGCACGTGATACTGGGATTAGCAGAACCAGCTTACGTCATACTATTAAAACAGCAAAGTTGAAAGTTTTCATCCCAAGACTTTTGCATGCATTAAATGAAGATGGTCATGATCGGGGAATGCAGTACTGTGAATGGTTTTGGAACATGGTGCAAGAGGAGGAAGCCTTCATAGGTAAAATTGTTTGGTCCAATGAGGCACAATTTAAGTTTAAGAGAACGGTTGACCGGCATAACTGTGTGTGCAAACAATCCACGTGTTACTTTGAAAAAGGACGTTAGTTTATCTGGAATTAATGTTTTGGGCGGGTTGTCATTTAGGGATCTAATTGGACCATTTTTTCTGAAGGAACAGTAACTGGTCCAGTGTACCTGAACACGATGAGCACATCCGTCTTACCCGCAATTCATATACCATATGCAAGTGAGGAATGTTACTTCCAACAGGATGGTACACCACCACTTTACCACCGAGATGTACGGGCGTATCTTGATGACAATCTTCCAAGGCACTGGATAGGACGAGGAGGTCCGATTGAGTTTCACCGCGTTCTCCGGATCTAACTCCGTTAAACTTCTACCTATGGGGAACTCTTAAGAATATTGTACCGTAGAAAACCAGCTACACTGACAGCACTTCGGGAAGAAATTGAAACGGCATGTGCTGTAATCGCTGAGGACACTTTCGCAAACGTTGCTCAATCAGTAGTTCAAAGTACTCAGAAGTGTATCGACGCCGATGGTGGGCATTTTGAGCAACTGTTGTAACTGTAAAAGTCTAAGATAATTAATGCTCATCATTTTCTGTTATGTGAATTCAGTTTTGTTATCTTAACACAGTTTCTTCTTTGCTTGAAGTGTGTATACATTTCTTGGCATTCTTTATATAAATATTGATATATTCGTTCCTTGCTTCTGTAATCAATGTGTTTTATTTGAAAACAAAAAAATCTGTTCCTCTTCAAATAGATACCGATTTTTATATGCTGTGGCTTTTACATTTTTGTTAATATCCATGAATAGTACAATTCTGATATCAAGCAGTGGAAATACTGAATTAAGAAAATTTGCATTGTTATATTTGATTCTGTATTGTGCTAAATATTAAAATATTCTTCAGTTTGATTGCATGAACTCCCATTAAAACTAGACAAATTCTAAAGGAAAAATGTATAACATTACACCATGATCCCATTCAAACCATAGGATTGAGATAAAGCAAAATCCGCTATAACGATTTTTCGCTTTTCTTTTCTTTTTCCTTTCTTTCTTTTTTTAATTTTCGTTTTAGTTTAACCCCCATCCCAATAGTCCATTTTTGCTGGTTAACGAACTCAACGAATCGTTCATTAATTGATAGCTATGTGCCGATTTTCGTTGAGCAAAATAAAAAATATTAATTATTTTGTCCTTTTTTATTTCCAAGCTGCTTTGTGCCTACTACGAATGTCTTTCATTATGTTGATGAGCTTTGCTTTCCTTCAGCCTCCATTTCCTTATTCACACTGCAAGCAAGCAAAAGTAACGCAACCCCCACTATTCCTCCTCCCGTTCGGAACTAAGGAGTTCGGCTCTCTCCGCTCTCGCTCGAGACTGCAGCCTTGCCGCTCAAGAATTTAGTCTGCCGGTAACGTCAAGTCTTAAACCTGTGTAGGTAGGGGGTCGCAGACGGAAATAGAAAAGTTCGGTAATAGTATTAAAAGGAAAAGTAGTTATGAAAATATATTGTTATAACGGTTATGATATATAACCATTGATATGCAAATGTACTCAGTTACACACACACACACACACACACACACACACACACACATTATATACATTATTGTTATTTTAAGGAAATTTGACCCATTTAAAACTACAGAAGTTAGTTACCGCATTTCAGAGCTCAAACCACAACAACGATTTAACATAAAGACCCTGCATGTCGTATACGACGGTAGGTCCATAAGTTTCCGGCCTCGCCGATAAGGATTATCGCCTTTACAAAAGCCTTATCTGGTATCATACCTTATCTGTTAAGTAAACAATTGCAGCTGTAACTTCCGCTCCGCTGTGTTCAGTTGTTCAGATATAGCTGCATAAAGAAGGCTATGTGTAGAAGATTGTGTCATATTGAAAATGCAGTATCGAGCTGTTTGTAAGTTCTTCACAAAAGGAGGACTTACTACAAATGAAATTAAACAGCAATTGGACAGTGCATATGGGAAAGCATCCCCCTCATTTTATACCGTATTACCGAACTTTTTCGAATGGGTCGAGAAAACATTGAAAACGAAGAGCGTGCAGATCGGCCCTTGGAGGTGTTCACTCTGAAAACATCGCTCTTGTGGAAGGAGAAATTATGGAAGACCGGCGGCTCAATGTTACAGAAATAGCAGCAAGGCTGAGCCTTTCTAAAACAATAGTCCTTCGAATTATTTATGAATATTTAAACATGAATAACGTCAGTGCAAGATGGGTGCCTAGACTTCTTTCCTCAGTTCAAAAGCAACAACGAGTCATCTATTATCTGATCTTTTTGGAGCCCTACCTTGGCAACCAGAGAGAAAAGTTCTACAAGCCATTGTTACAGGAGATGATACTATGGTCCTCTATTATGATCCCTTGTCCAAAAGAGAATCGATGGAGTGGCGTAAACCTGGCGAAGCACCGCCTCTAAAGACCAAGGTTACTCAGTCAACCGAGAAGATCATGGCCACAATTTTTTGTGAGGAAAGGAACACCACAGTAAATGGGGAGTACTATGCTGGCCTCTTGCACAGACTACGTGTTTGCTTCTATCAAAGAGAAAAGGCGAGGAAAGCTGAGTGGTGGTGTACGCCTTCTTCACTACAACGCGCCTGTGCACACAGCTCTTGTTATAAAGGAAACTGAAGAAATGTGTCTTCAAGGATATCGACCATCCACCCTACAGCCCAGATCTAGCTGCCAGTGACTATTTCCTCTTCTTAAATCTCTAGAAGGACTTTCGAGGAAGGAAATTTAAGTGTGACGAATAAGTGATGGATGCTATTTGGGGGGGGGGAATTGAAATGTTAATTAAAAAATGTGAGAAATGTATTGCTATAATGTGTAACTATAATGAAAAGTGAACTATTGTTTTTGTCTTTATCATACCTAGAAAATGGTTAGGCCGGAAACTTATGTATCTACCCTCGTGTACACTTTTCGGAGATCTGTCATTTATGATATTTATAAAACCAGGTTATTGTTGAGCCTGTACGCCATACTGACGCAAATAAAACTTTTCAGTTAGTGTAGGCGGCTAAAATATATATAACTGAATGTACAGCTTTTTGCTTTATTAAAAATTGAAGTATTAATTGTCTGAAAGCTTAATAATTACGCTACAGTTATTGTAACTATTGTTTTGATTTAAAAAATTGAATTCTATTCCCTTTGTTGATATTTTTATTTATTTTTGTTTTTGTTTGTTTGTTTGTTTGTTTCTTCTTTTTGTTGAAAACTATGGACAGATGCTTCAAATTTGCTGTAATTTCGGGACTTGTTCTCTAATTGGCAAATGAAAGAGAAACTATCGGAGTTTAGGTTTGGCCATGCAATTTATCCGAGAATTAATGGTATATATGTAAAGACAGCATCATGAATGTTGGTTGCTTCACTAAAGAGAAATAGATTTATAGCATAATTTGTGTGTGATTTCAAGGTAGAGAAATTCAAGAAATCTGCATAAGTCTGGTGGACTCAGTGCCAAATAGGATATATAGCAACTTATTAAACCCCAAAAGAGCATACCATAATACACCATTCATTAAATTAAAGCTGGGTTTACAAAAATGTAAATTTTTGATAAATAAAACAATTTTCATAAAACTGTGTTCGTTCATTTTAATTTTCACTTGCCTCACTGATAAATACAAACAAAAATGTTGATACATTAGGCCAAGAAAATGCTGAAACTGGGTCTGTAGGCTGTAGAAGCCGCGGTTCTGTAATTCGGCGAGGTTTAAGTTTCAGTGTGCACTGGAGATAACCCACTTGTTGCGCTAATTTCTGAAATGATTTCCTCGGAGATCGCTCTTGATGTTATAATTTACCTTCTGTCAATACAGTGAGAGTTGTTGTTTCTCCCCCCCCCCCCTCTCTTTAATATTCAAAATTGTAACCAAATTCGATTTCACATCTTGAAGAGGACTTAAATGCAAAATATCTCAGAATAAACTCACGCGAAATGTGCAATTGGAACCATATTTGAAATACGCTTTATTTTTATATTGCATGAGTGATATATGAAGCAAAGTTGATAATGGTATCAGATACCAGTAAAGTTCGGGCGTTTGTAACAGTCAAAATTTTTCTTGGCCACTTTCCATCGCAAACTTAAAATATTTTATTCTCATTAACATCCAAGGTCTTAAATGGTTATATAATAGAATATTTTGTAATGTTTAGGCTTTATACAAATGTCTATAATTTTATTATCAATTTGTGTTTTGTTGTACCGTCAATCGGTTTGTCTTTGCCTACTTTTTAAGTTTACACTTAAATTGAAAACACTTTCAGACTCAATTGGGGGGTAATAAATAAATATATATATGAAAAATAAAGTAACACTATTAGCAATGTAACAAATTAACAATAATTATAGAAGCTTTAAAAGGATAAAACACTAAGATAAAGTCACACTTGAAAAATATAGCATTTGTACAACGGCAAGTAGATACACTTAGTGTCTTTTAATTTTTTCACACCATTTCTGTAGTCTACAAAAATGAAAAAGTGGATGCCACCTTTCTTAGAGAGACAACTTTACCCAACCCCTGTTTTGCTGTGTTTTCAAGCACTACATTCGCTTCTGGGGTGCATGAATCAGAATAGGAGATTTTTTCATAGTGTTTAACACTCGTTTTTACTACTGGGGCACCACAGGTGGTGTACACTGATAATACATGAGATGAAATGATAAATGATAAATTGGAATTTTTATGGAAGGAAACGTTCCAGGTCTAAGTTTAGGGTACCTCCCCGGTATTTGCCATTTATGAGGACTGAGGAAAAAACTGGAAAAAACCTCAGTCAAGGAGGATGGTCCTGGTGAGAATCGAACTTCAGACCTGCCGCTCACGAGTCCGCGCCTTAACGACCTCGGCCACCCGTGGCGGTAAGCTGAAGGAGACATCAGGGTCCAGATGCTCAGACATGTACGTAGAGGGGTCTCGAACATTGTTTCCATATAGAACGCTCCGAAGCAGTCAAGGAATTCCAGCCGCTTCAACCCTTCCAAAGTGCAAGTAACCGCACACAGCACCAGCTCACATTGCCAGGCACTTTCGACCCTGTGACAGAACCAACGGAATAAAATGGGGTGAAATAGGATACCGAAAATCTCTAGGAAAGTACACCCGTACCGGCATTTGTCTACGTGACTAGGAGAAACCAAGGAAAATTAAAAGATGACTGGTCCCAAGGAATTTGAATCCAGAACCTCCCAAGAGATGCCATATGAGCCACCCCGCTGAATACAGTAGCTGTAAACACACATTGATTGCTTACCCTATCTATTTGACTTGGGGTATTATCTATGCCCTTCTCTGGACGTTTAACATTGAACTGTGTTCACTTACTTAGGTATAAGTTGAACTTCCTACTGACTATCGCTTTTTGTCTAGAGTAGTATGAACTTTCAGTTCTCATTCTCATTGAAATTATACCTTACTGTCTCATGCAAAACTTGTACCAGTGCAGTCTATCGGCAGCTCTGGGTAAATATTTGCAGTACATAACCTCAAAACAGGAACGGCTGGAATTTATTTATACCACAAGGGCCAAGCTGGTATCCAACAACATGTAGACTACAACATAACTAAAGAAATTAAACATTTATACATATTTTCATACGACGGCACAGGACAGAATCGCAACCACACAGTCACAGTCTTGTGTTTTCTAGTGATCACTGGGTGAATAAATCATTTCATATAAGGAAACATACATTCCTCCCTTGTGTTAGGATTTCGGAATCATAAAAAGATGCTTGTATGTATTCGACAGATTCTACACCCCGATGATTGATTGCACAATCAAGTAAGGCAGATAAATTTATTGTAGATATACTTGATTACAAACACTTGGGGCCATAACATTTCAAAGATGAATTAGCTGAGTCGCTAGGCAAAGGGATCCAAAGGGAAAACAATCTTTCGCAATCAGTCAATTTTCACACTTCATTTATTTCAAAAGAACTTCAAGACCGTAATAGCGCACACATACATTGATGGAATTGTTAGGGACACATTTAAACTAATGAAAATGGTTGAAAATGAAGTGCATAAAAACACTTATATCAAGAAGAAGCTTATTAAAGTGATACAGTATATACTCTCATAACATTTTGATTTTTATGAAGATGTTGTGGCATGCCCAACAACACATTGTGAACAAGATGTAGATTAACATACTTAGGATTTCCTTAATCACTGTGCAAAAAACATTTTTTTCTTATTTGATTTTTAAAGGATACATGTCTCAATTTATAATGAATGTTTTGGTGCTTAGAACATATTTTATATGATTTCTCTAGCAATTCCACATACCTTAGTTATAAAACAAAATAAGAAACAAATCATACTGCAAATGTGCATAGCATTTTACCTCCCCTGAAAAAAAAAGATGTTCATTGGACGATGCTCCTTTAAAAATAATAAAGAATTAAAAATAATGAGGTTAGTATTAGTGTCAAACGAATTTGTAGAATTTGATCATTCTGTTCTGAAATATATGCTCACACTAAATGTTCATAATATTCTTACAGTGTTTTTAAAGTTTATAGGATTATTGAATCTGTCGTATTTCTTCTGATAAGTATTATAACATTTTCTTGATATTAGTGACTGTTCAACCTTAAATTTTCCCATCTTCGCTAACAATAAACGAACCAATGATCTCCAAGATAGAATTAAGTAGTCAAGTCAATGAAGGAATTGACTTCAGAGCAGCTCATTAGAAAATCGACATTAATATTAATTTTATTTTTGTAATAGGTTTTTATAAATTTGTCCTGATATACAATAAATAACGTATGAAACGTTAATAATTTATATAATAATTATTGCATTTGCAAAAATTACGAAACTAGTTTCGATTGTTTCTTAACATCTCATGTAATGAGTTATATACAGAGCTCGGAAAGTCAGGCATTTATTTTGGTTAAATAGGGAGGCAAAAAGACACTTAAAACACTGAAAATAGGCAGTAATATAATTAAAATATGCATTTATTAAAACGAAAACAGATAATAATATCAATCACTATTAATTAAAATAGTTGTTAAAATGCACAACAATTTCTTTATCACATAATTAAAATACTTAATATTACTTTTCTTGGTTAGAAGAAACAACAAGATTTTTTTTTTCCAAGGTTCCAACTGTCATAGTCAGCTGCTTGTTAGAGAGAACATTTCTCATCGTGCAAAAAGAACGTTCTACTTCCACTGAAGTAATTGCAGCATATTAAAACAAGCTGTTTCGGAAGAACTCATACAGAACTTTCACCTTTCAGGACATCGTAGAAATGGTGATAAAGGCAAAGTAAAGTAGTTTTGAATAGTCCTGGCGAATGAGCAAAAGATGCACAGTGGTTTTCGGTCGAGTTCATTTTCTGTTTATGCGTTTATAGGTGAATCAAGTTAGTATCTATCTTACTTCTTTACTGAACACATTGTAGGGACGGTTAATTGCACAGCTGCACTTCTTTCATCTTTCTCGCTTGCAATTATTTGTTACATTTATGCAGCTGAAAAGTTACCCCACCACAAATTTCCTAGAATTGTCTCGCGCAGATCGATACAAAGTCATTCGCTAGCACTGTTTAAAACTACAGTACTTCCTCATCTCTCTATTTTCTGGTATTCTAAGCCCGAGGTAACCGTGTGTTCCTTTAACTAATGAAGATTCTGTTATTTAAAGAGCTTAGGTGAATGGAGTGAGAAGAAAGTTTTTTGAAAAAAGCATGATGATCTAAAACAGACAAAAAAAAAATTTTTAAACCTTAAAATAGACAACAGAAGCCAAATGTATTTATTTATGGACGCTCTTTAACATCTCAGGTCATCAGCGTACAGAAGCCAAAGTAGGAGAAAAAAAGGAAAATAAAAATTGGCTCTACGCAACCCAAATGTACGAAACATTCATATATGTGTAAATCTTCAAAAAATTCACGCAGATAAAAGGCGTTTTGCCCAGCTTCCGGGCTCTGATAATGATATACAATTTATTCGTTTCTTAAACACTTTCTTGTGTAATAAAGCACAGCATTATATATTCATAATTTAATATACTATTACATAGCGGTGCTACTTTCTAAAAAAAGATAGAAATATGAAGGTTTAGCAACGCGCTTGCAAATCAGAAAATATTACTGCCTATGTTGAATCTGGTGTAATGTAAAGTGCATAGTGTATAGCAAAGAGGGCCGTGAACAAAACTGAATTTCTTCTCTATATATTTGATACTTACTCTAATTGTGGGTACATATGACAAATGCCGGAATGGGTTTAAAAGTTTAAATGTTATAAACAAAATGCACTATTAGGAAACGTTACACAAATAAACCGTAACGTTCTAAAATTACAAACCAGGGTTAATTATAGAATGCGTAGTACTGACTGCAGTTATGTCATTCGTGTGACGAGGGAATGCGGCTGAATGAATGGCGAGCAACTCAATTTTGATAACACGTTGGGAAGGGAAGGTAGGTGGTGCGTCGGCGCATCTCGACGGTGGGGAGCAGCTGTGTGGATTGAGTGCGATACTGTGCCGGCGCTAAGCAAGCGAAGCGGCTGCTGCCATAGTGGGTGACGTTCCGATCCGGACTGGCCCTGACAGGCTCAACAGGTCGGCATGGTCTGGTCCCCCAGATCATGCCTCAACGGAGACATCACCGCGGAGGCCCACAGTCTCCGACCAAGTCCACGCAGCAGGATCCGCTGACCGCTTGCCTCGATGCCAACGGCACGTACATCTGCACGGCGTACAACCCTCGTTGCTACATCATACAAAAGGTGAGTAGTGTGTGAGGTTAGGAGTGAACGTTGCCATATGTGAGCACGTTCCTCCAACCCGCTTCCGTGTTACGGAGGTGCTTCGCCCGCAACTCTTCGTTTAGGAAGATTTCTTCCTGCAGAACGTCTTGCATGCGTTCTACGACTTTGCATTCGGTCAAATTCGATGTTTGTTTGGAGGCGCTCCTCGACCAGTTGCGCGCCATCTTGGATCGATAGGGAGACTTGACGTACGTCAGCGCGCGAGGGAACACGTGGGCAGGGCGTTACATCGCCCTTTTCTCTTTCCTGCCATATGGAGGGCCCCCCAAAAACTTTTGCAGCAAGACTTCTTGCTAGCGGTAATCAGATAACACTATGAAAGGATAGGCAGTCATGTCTAAACAGTTTTATTCCATTTATTCACAGTTCAATAATGAACTCGTCCGGTTCGTGACAAAGTGAAGGGCAGCTCACTTTTCACCTGTTTTCTATGCACCGTTCGATCATTTCTAGGGAGCAATTGTTCTCTAACATGTTTGTTTTTAATTTCCTTTGGTTTACCTCCGTATATTTGGCTTTTATTATGCTAAAGAGTTAACAGAAGGTAACATATGGTATTGTGCATTGGTAGAATGGATGCTTTTCTTTTCCGACAATGTCTTTGTGGGGCTTTTATGACGTAGATAACAGTACATCGTTCCTGTTATCTCATTTTGCGTGTAAACGAGTCAGAATTCTGACTATGAAACGTTTTATCAACGCCAAGTGCAATAATTTCGTGGAGATTGAAATAGTTCCATATCAGAGCACAGCCGTTAGCTAAACGCAACAGTTTAGCCAGCAGGTTTCGCGTTTCGTTATTGGATGGCACGTGGCAGTCGTCATTCAATATATACTTGGGGATCAATTATCTAGTAAATTGTTTCCAACTTTTAGGCACATTTTCTTATCCGTGAACGATGAAATGAAATGCGTACGTCATATAAATTATGGCGTAACAGCATTGGTTTTTTGCGCATCTGGTTAAAATTTGTTCTCCCTACACACTTTAATAATGTTTAAAAACATATAAATCAGATTTATACTTTAATTCAAGTTTATAGTCAGTCGTACAGTCGATCAAGAAGTTTCTGCAGTCTGTTTTAGTGTTGAGAACCACCATCTGTTTTACATTTTTTTCTTTTCCCTGCCATATGTTTGTATGTATCAACATCAATATTATATTAACAACAATTAACAGAAAACTATCTTTGTGACGATTGAAAATCAGCACAAATGCATCACGTTAATGGTTATTCTTAACAGAGTGGTTAAAATTCTGTTGAACAATCATACAGTTTAAAACTAACTCGTCTGAATTCATTTGAAATAAATTTAATTTAAACAAACACATCAATCTGTATACTTAGGGTGAAGTTTAAAACCATGTTGCTTATATTTTAGTTTTCACCCTCTCACACCTTACTTTGTAATGTTTAAATTTTAAACAGGACTCAACTGTTATCACATTGTTGTTTTCTCTAATTGCCTGGCAAGCTGTATTGCTGTTATTGTTGTATGAATTTGTAAGATGAAAACAGAATTTATTTTGGATACAATTAGTAATTTCATTACTCCCAACTAATTAGCTTACATTCAGTTTCATTTTCTTGTAGGATATACAACATTTTATTAATAACTCACAACTAATATATTAAATGCTCAATAGTTTTTAGTTTTATTGTGTTCAAAGTCAAACAACATCAATCCAGATTGTCAGGCAACAATAGAAAACAAAAATTGTGGTATCAATAGTGTCATTTGAAATTTCAAAGTGAGGATAGCTAGAGTGAGAGGGTGAAACCTAAAATGTAATCAATATTGGTTTTAAACTCCCCCCTGAATATCTAAATTGACATATTTTTTGTTTAAGTTAAATGTATTTTAAATAAGTAATTATTCAGACTGGAAAGTTTTGAAATAAAGGCTCTGTAATTTATTCATTTGAGTAATAATGGGTTTGTTTATCATTTTAGAGAGAGTAGATAAATTTACGCGGCAGATGTAGGAGAATCGTCTGAACATCTAGGGGAATGTTATATGAACAAGTTTGATTTTAGCCTTAGAGATAATCAATAGAAACTGGCACGTATACTTCACTTCTGTTTAGTGTGAGCAAAGCCATACGTACCGGTGTATGATGAATTGAGTCTTTCTATCCTGCAAACGTTTTATTCATAAGCATGCACATATGTAGAAATTAAAACACCTCTTTGTTAATTGTATTACATGAATTGTATTTTAAAGTAACTATAATATGCAAGAATGTATTAACTATTGACATAAATGTACAACACACTAAGATATAATGCAAAAGTTACGGCTTATAGATCAGTAACATTTCCTGGCCCTTTAAAGAAATATTGACACTTATAAATTATTAACGAAATATAGCCACGTAATGTTTGATTTCAGAGCAGCAAACATGAGGCTTGATGTTTTATTTCATGTAGCATCTTGTTTTTGTTACTAAGTTACTATTACATAATAATAGTTTCAATTTTTTTCATATGGCAGTTGCAATTTGTTCATATCTTTTTCTTGTACCTTTATCGTTATATTTCATCTTTCTAACATCAGGATTTTCCTCACTCATTTCTTTAGATGATCTTTCCCATTTCCTTTTAATATTCTTTTTTGATATCTATTATTTCCAATCTTTTTCTCGCCTTCGTTCTTTTGGTATAAATTTTCCTTTATATAATCATGTTTACAATTTATATACTTATAGTTAAATAACTGCTAAAACCTTATATTCGGCTCATCAGCAATTTCCTGCTGGAATGTTCAGAATACTTAACCACAATTACACCTACAAAATACAGAGGGTGCCAAAAAGTATGCGCACTTCAAGCAAAGAAAAAACTGCGTTAACATTCACACAAATAGAAAATGATGCCCACCATCGGCGTCGATACACTTCTGAGTACTTTGAACTACTGATTGAGCAACGTTTGCGAAAGTGTCCTCAGCGATTACAGCACATGCCGTTTCAATTTCTTCCCGAAGTGCTGTCAGTATAGCTGGTTTTCTACGGTATACAACATCCTTAAGAGTTCCCCATAGGTAGAAGTCCAACGGAGTTAGATCCGGAGAACGCGGTGAAACTCAATCGGACCTCTTCGTCCTATCCAGTGCCTTAGATAGCGCCTTGAATCCAGCGCGCGGGGCTTATTGCTGTGCGAGGTCTTCCAGATCTGCCCTTGTGAACATCGCATACGGTACCGTGAGTCTCAAATTTGTCTTGAATGCGTGCAATTGTAACTCGCGTTGGCGGTTCTGTTCTGTATACACGTCTCCATTGCCTTTGAACTTCAACAACATTCTCGGGTTTCCAACACCGCTTTAAAATTCGTTTTCCACTGTTCAAACGATAATCTTGGCTCAATTTTGTTGTAGCAACGTTAGCATAATGTAATGTGAGTTACATCTGTTTGCAGAACATCATACGATAATCTTGGCTTCATTTGTTCATTGTTGATTTACGATAGACTTGGCTTTCATTGTTGATTTACCTGTCACGTAGCAACGCTATCATAATGTAGGTGAGTCACATCTGTATACAGAATATCATACTACACATTACTGTTGTTTTTCGGTCTAAATTTAAAGTATATTAAATAGATATCTACTGTGTATACATTTTTTGGCATCTTCTGTATTTCACCTTAAACGAAATCAAGCAAACACGGGATATTTCTATCAACTATTAAAACTTCCATTAGAAAAGTACAAACTAAGTATTACTATAACTCGTATTTCTAAGTTGTCTTTATGTCCCTGCATTCATCAATAGAACTCCTTTTGTATATTATTTCGAGAGCCCGCTACTTCTTTATGACTTATTTTAACTTTTACCTACTCTTTGTTCTTCCTTTTTAGCAGTTCTTGTAATTCAGTTACATATAACATTTGCACTATTTTATTTATTAATATTAACAGAACTTATGATCGTATTTATTTATTTATTAGTTGCAATGTTTGGGAAATTATGTTGTATATTTCTTTTCACATTATCCAATACTTTAAACAAAGGGGTATAGGGCAAATTTGGTATAAAAAAATAAGAAACAAAGGTTCCTGTATTATAAATGAATTGTTTTTATTCTAGGCTTCTTAATTATTGTTCAAAAACAGATTTCAGAACAATTTCGGCAAGATATATGCCACCAAGATTTAAAACAGGACATAACATGTAGCTAAAACAGTAGGCATAATTTCGCGATATACCTAATGCTTGTCATTTCGTGACAGCTAAATGAAAGGCATTGAGACAATCTCTGCTAAAGTTTGTTTTCCTCAGTAAGATTCATAATTGCAACCATAACGCTTGAAGTTAAGTCGGAATTTTGAGAATCCTTTGCTGAAACCGCTGATTACATATGGGGCACTGAATGAATCTTTCAAACTTGTAGATATTCTGCAATTTCTCTTCAGATCTTCATGCCTGAAGATGATAGTATTTGGATATTCACCACATTTAATTCTATTGATAGTTTCTGTTTAATTTGTTCTTCATTGGTCCCTTACATATTCCGGAAGTATTTAAAGCATCGATATTTGATGTTTCTCCCGAGAGAGTTTTGTTAATAACAACGTAAATGTGAAGGGAAGGCAAATGGCAACGCGAAAGTCAAAGAAACGTAAAATGAGCTCCTGACCACTTAGTCTAAGTTTTCGTAAATTTTATTCTCCCGCAAATTATAAAACGCATTTACCATTTACAATTTAAATAAAAGAACATACAAAACTACAACAAAAATAAGAGAATGTTTTTCAGACATTCTTAAAAAAATGCTCTTTTGTCGCATCCATAGTGCACCAGAGAATTCCATTGTGCTGGACATTAGAACATTATGTGGTTGCTTCAAAATTAAAAGTTTGCTACGGTAATTTTGTTATAGAAGTTGGAGAATATGTGACGAAATTAGCCGTATAATGAAATTACTCGAGTTGCCCCTAGTTATTTATATTAATTGTAAATCTTACTTAATATTATTTATTGTTTTATTATAATCGCCATGGTTTTTGAGATTACAAAGTTATATTGATAATTATTATTATAAAAATAACCGCACGTCCACCATGATCACTTCAGTATAGGCAAAAATTGATAGTACTAGTAGTAATATACTAGCAACTTTGTAATGCAGAAGGCAATGGTATTCCTGGAGTGTATTGGCTTCCCCACCCGCTGTTTGGTTCATTCCTGTTCTACAATGAGCTACTCTCTAAACTAGAATTTGTGTAGCATATGTTAGACTATAACAAGACTTGTAATATTAATATCACATTTTTTAAAAATGAAGTAATACATTTGAGATCATCAAATGCAGGATGGGCCAAATACTTTTTCTGCTTGTTGTGCAGATCATTTTAATAAGGGCCAAAGTCCATGGAAGTGCGATCAATATTTCCTCTGGCCTCTGCCTATTAGAGAACACAGAACCACACATAGGCAATGAATATACATATTAAAATCCACCCTTTCGATGCAGATTTCAAGTCACACTTAACTACTCCCCCACAACAAACATGGCCACCAAGGCTGATATTTGAGAAAGTAGATCACTAATTAAATAAATAATAACAAAATTCGGTTTACCGCTGACTATAGCAGAATTTTTCATTAGATGACACTCAACACGAAATTTGTTACAAATAACACTAAGTACAAGAGAAAATTCTGAAGGGATAGGGAGGGACAAAAAACCATTGTCTTTATTTTTAGAATGACCATGAAAATTTTCGTTAAGTCAGTAAGCATTGAACATTCTAAGCACTAAAACCAGAATAATCCGGAATGAAGTTATGTTCGTACCTGGGTGTAAAAAACAGATGGAAGGGGCACAACAGGTCATGAGCTATAAACCACACTCTCCCCTTATGTCGGTCACCCAGCAGCTATTGTGTACCACCCTGCAGTTGCTTTGTTTGAGGGTACCTAATTTGAAGTATTGTTTAAGAATTCCAATGCGTAATCGTCAGATTTTAAAAAGGCAGATGTTTAACCATTTACTCTTTTATCATATGTTTTCCCCTATAAAATATTTAGAAGATGTGCCATTAGCTTTTACTTTACACAAAATGCAATAGTATGAATGCCTCCCCCCCTTTTAGCTGACTTAGAACCGATACCATAAAAATATTTAATAATATACTATGGCATATAAAATAATTATAATATTTATTATTCATATTTGGAACCGCAAAATACCTTTGAGATACGAGGTGATATAAACTTTGCGAATTTGTTGTGTAGTGCGCCAACAGATGACAGTATAGGATTGCGCGTGCAGCGCTATGGAGCTGTAGCCTTGAACTAGCAATGTGCCAAATGACGCCGCTGTATTTACACAGAGAGTGGTGCTATCGGTGTTTTTGTCGTCGCCTGCGATTTCATAGAGAGCAAGCTGAAACAAAGTGCTAACGTGAAATTGTGCGTTATACTTAGGAAATTGGCCTCAAAAACATTAATCGGCAAGCTTGCGGCGATGATGAAGTGTTTCGCGGGTACGGGCGCTTCAAAAGTGGAAGACGATGAACATCATCCACGAAAATGTTGTAAAGGTTCGGGAAATTTCTAATGAAGATCGTAGGAGAACAATCATCGACATTGCCGACATCATTGGGTCATGCAGGCAAAGGTTGTCGTTTAAACACTATTGTAGTGTATTACAGTTGAACTATATGAAATAATTTTTTACACAAATCCTATCCTGCTTTATAAGACAAACATAGCAAGCTTTTCAGTATCAAGAGTTGCATTTGGAATAGAAAAATTAAAGAGCATTGCAAAATTATGCAATTAAATGTTACGGTTTAAGTTTTTATACACGTATGCGTGTTTATTGTAGATCTTTATGTGATTTTATTTGAATAGTTGAGCAGTGTAGCTCTGTGTACAAATAATTATCCCAAGAGGGTCTGAGATTAGCGATAAATTCACGAACGTAGTGAATAAATTTATCTGGAAGGCTCAAACCGTCGAGTGTTATTTATTAGGATTATTTCATGAATAAAATAAGAATTTAAATATAATTCCCTTAAACTTGGCTTACAATATTGCAATAATTGTACATTTGTACTTAACCTTTTCAAGCAATCTTGCGACAGAAAAACTCCAATTGCCGGTAATGCCAATAGAGAAGAATAAAATACAGGTTTAGGACTATTTTATGAATAGAATAAGATTAAAAGTGATATATATTTGAAATTCGCGCACAGGATATTAACACTTGTTATACTTATGAATATTTATTCTATTCAGAAACCGTGAGACTGAAATGGACAAAAGTAAACTATTACAATCACTACCTTTCGATTTTCCAATACCAGCTGAGGGAAAAAAAAAAAAAAAAAGTAACATACAGTGTATCTATTTTATTTTGTATTTTGTGGTTTGGAATTCCTAATGATAAGACCAATTTGCACATTTGACGCATCAACAAAACGCTTTGAAGAACCCTCCATTTTACGTTATGATTGTCGATTGTCCATGCTTTTGTTGCTATCATTAGATCCCCACTGCCTCTAGCAAAAGTGGTCAATGATGCGTGTTCAGGAATTATATAGTGGACGTACAGAGTTGGCTACACTGACCACAAGATAAATGCACGTCGCGTGATAAAACGGACTTGATAATTTTTTTCTCGATAATTTCACTTCTTAATCCGGCTGTGATTGGTCATAATTCAAAACTTTTGTTTCGTTTTATTTGTCGATTTTAAGATGACATCACATGAGTGAAATAGTCACATTAATATTTGGGGTAAATAAATTAACACTCTACAAATAAACTTAAATAAGATTAAATACCATTAGATAGGTTATACTTACAAGAATTAAGTACGTGATCAAATCTTCAAGTAAAATATGTGTGGTTGATAAATACGATAAAGTATACGAAGAAAAATGAAAAAGTAATTAAAAACAATTGAAAAAGTTCAACCTTGGGCTTTATTTTTATATAGCGTTTTAGTAAATGTCATTATATATATTAATACCACCAAAAATAATAAATTTAAAATTGAACTATTCTGGTTTTAGATATATAGAATATTTAAACGTATAAGCAGAGAGGATAAATCTGCCATACAGTATAATTTAGTGTAAATAAGCGCTTCTTAAACATAAAACAATTACCTACATAAGTAAATAAACAACTGAAGCCTGTCATAAGTGTCACATTTAATTAAACATAAATAACTGCATATTTTGTTTAGTAATGAATGTAAATTTTTAGCACTTAAAAATAAATAAGACAAATAAAAAAAGATATACTGGATAAACAATTCCATTTTCTAATATTGGGTAGATACATTAGTAACAGTGCTTGCTTACATTTGGACTGGTGTGCAAAAATTATTATCATCCATTAAACATTTTCGGTGCTACCAATTCATTACCTTGATTTACCTCTTTTATACTTGGATATTGTAACATCGATTCCACCTTACCTTTCGAAGAATCTTTTTTCGAACGATTTCACAGTGCAGCAATAATTAATTCTTTTAAACATTGACACCAGAACCTTCAAAAACCTCAAAAAGAATGAACAACAATTTTAAATTCAAACGTTTAAGCACTTGGATGAAGAATAATTAGAAACTGTTGTGCTGTGATGGATTTGGTTTATCTACGGACTCTCTTTAATCTCTCGTGTCATCAGCGTCCCATTCAATTAAGGGCGTGTAACGGCCGACAAATTTTTCTCAGAAGCCTCTTCTTTCAGGCGTGAGGTTCTTTATCGTGCCGTAAATCTACGATATGGGACCCACGGCTTTACTTTTCTTCCGAAGGAAGCCATCCATATTTAGGATTTTTACGTCCGAAAAAATCCATCGGAATTGAACCCACGACCTTGGGTTTACGACACAAATATGGTTACCACTAGGACCGACATATATTGTACTCTAGATGCAATCCTATAACCTAATATCTTCTGTCCTGAGTTGGTAAAATTACTGTTCAAAGAGGAAGTTTATTTTTATATCATCTAATTCAACTCTAGCTCTTAAAATTTGTCACATGTCCTCAAACTATTTTCAGTATTCAAAATGAATCTGAAGGGTCTTCCTTAAGTGAAGAAGCCTAGTCAAGAAGAAGCAGAAGAAAAAGAAGAAGGAATGGAAACTGTGAACATGTGAAAACAAATATTATGAACTTAGCCTCAAACCTTAAAATTCTGCAATATTTAATTGTGAGAACATGTTTGTGTTTAGGATGTAATCATCGCTGTTTTCTAAGGTTGTTCAACATTTTCATTTAATAATGTTTACGCAAAACTAAAATAAACTAAATGTATTTTTGCCTTATTATGTTGAAGTGTTTTTGAAAATAAAATATATAAAAAATGTCATCACCTTTAAGCTGTAATAAAAAAAACATGGTATATCAAATTGTCAATAACGCTATATATAAAAAGAATTTTGCTTCTTATTTCGACAGTAAATATGGAGATCGCAACACTGTAAAATATCATTTGACGTGAATACACCACTGGAAAATGAATAAAGAAAGTGATGGAGAAAGACCACATTCGCATAAACATTACTAGAGAACAGTACACGAAATTGTAGAAAACTCTGAAATCGGATTGGGAGCATCACAAGGTACACTGATGTATATCACCAGTTTAGCATCTGTAGAGGGAAAAGCGTGTTGTTGCAAGGTCTTTACTGTCTGTATTCCAGAATTCTTTTAGACATGTTAGCGAACGCGAGCCCGCTTTGTACAATTAATTGAGCTTGAACGACTCCGAATAAACTTGATGGTCATACCGGAACACTGAGAAGTGTCGGCAGCATGTCAATGTCGGTCAGAGGAAAGTGAGCATACTCGTAAACCTGTTTCGTAACATTGTACGAGCGACCAGTCGCCTAGCATCATCTGCAACAGTTTGCTTGGAGCTGGTCTGCGATCACGCGTCATAAGGCAGACTCATTCGCTCTCAGCATCATGCAGCCCCCTTCCAGTGACGTCGAGAAAGGGAAGAATGTTCAGTTCAGTGATGAGATCAAGTTCTGACGGTCGTGTGCCACATCCTACAATAACCGTTAGCCTCTGGTGCAGGGAACATTTACCAGTGCATATCAGTGAACATCGTCCAATTAGTTCAGCAGGAACAAGGAGATGTGCTTTACCAGCAGGTAATGTCCGTCGCGCCCTTAAAGATGTTCATCAATCCCCTGGCCAAACCGTTCGCCAGATCTTTCCCTCATTGTGGTGGTTGAACGTCATCTGGCCTGATGTCCCGCACCACAAAAGACTCTTGCCCAGTGCAATGTACATGGAACTCCAATTTGCAGGATGATATTCCTCACCTGTATGATCGTTTGCATGCAAAAACTTCAATTTGCATTGCTGCTACAGGCGGGTGCAGAAAGTGCTGAAAGATCTCTCTGTAGACATCATGCCTTGTGCCAATGATCTTATACTATAAACTGCTTGTAAGGTGTGATAGAAGCCAGACGGACGGATGGATGGATAACGGGGGGTTGTTGGAGTTTTGTTCACCTCCCATACGTCAGCTTATTACACAACGTCACAGGAAGAGACACTTTCATTGTTTCCCAAACTCTGTTGCTAGAACAAGTTGCAGTATTTTGGTTTCAATGTCAGCGTCCATTCCCCTGGTTATAGAAAGAGTATGTGAGTATCTTTCTTACTAGCGATGGGTAATTAAATGTAATGTGCAAGACAGTCTCGTCACCTGTTTGCACAGTCTGCAGACTGGTTCATCTTTATAGAGTCGCACTTTACGTAGATGTTTCCTAAAGTGACCATGTTCAGTAATTAACGGAACTGCTTTCCTTATTCCTCTTCTATTCGCTTTTCGGAGAGATGAGAAAAGAGTTTGCTTGGTCCTAGGACTAATTTCCTAGTTTGTTTTTGTCCAGGGTAGGTTTGCTACCTAACTTGGTGTTTTATCTAACCCATGTTTTTACCGCGGTCTAACCAGTGCGGGTAAATCACGACTTCAGGATGTACCAATACCATTTTTCGCCAAGTGATTTGCTTTTTCATTCATGCCTCAATGCACCGCAGTTGCAAGATGCCAGGACAGTTTGGGCATTTAGGCATTTCCTTACCAGTTTAGACTTAACCTGGTCGGAAGAAAGTGCTTTTAAGGCACTTTGACTATCTGAGAGGTTAAGAATTCATTTAGCAAATACTTCTGCCTGAAAGACAGTGCAGCGTTTCCCAAGGCCTATACTTATGTTTGTTTTCGGAGATAGGCCTCCCCCGATTGTATCCCCATATAAGTTTATCACGTTCTATACCTTTCATCCAGTCTTCTCGAGATGTGACAGTTACTTTAAAAGGAAAGAGAGAACAATATTGAGTATTCATGAGGCCGGACTTCGTGCTCAGTGCTGAAATATCCAGGATGGAGATGTGTCCAGTTGTTACAAAACTGCTTCTCTTATTCCTTGTATGCCTCCGCTTGTAGGTAAATGTCCATGGAAGGGAAGCCTAACAGTCTCCAATGCAGTGGTTGGAGTGCTTCTGAAAGCCCCTGTAACACAATCTCTGTAACTTGGTAAAATTAACTATTATAGTACTTTGTAGAGTAAAGTATCTGGCACCTGACCATTGCGCCATACAGCCTGTAATGTGCATCTCTTCTTCATACTGTATATTACTTTGCTATAATAATAAACCCCCAAATATGCCCTGACTTGTGCTTTAATGAACATCATACAAAATGAAAAATATGATAATCATGGCAATGAATCACGTGATCAATATCTTGGAAAGATGATGCAATTTTACAACAATTTAACTAAGTTAATACTATTAGCATAAAGATAACACATGTGAATTATAATATTCAAAGAAAATATACCTTCCTCAAACATAGAAACGCAATATTTCACATGAAGGAAACCTATGCGTTATAAAACAGGCAAACAATAAGATCAGGGGTCGGTCCTGGTGACCTAGTGGTAACTATACTTGCCTCGTAGACCCAAGGTCGGGGTTCAACCCGGGTGGGGTCAATGGATGTTATAGTGCGCAAAAATTCTAAGTGTGGCTTCCTTCGGAAGGAAAGTAAAGCCGTAGGTCTCGTATCGTAGATTTACGAAGAAGAACCTCAAGCCTGAAAGAAGAGGCCTCTGAGCAAAATTTATCGGCGTTTCACACCCCGAATAGAATGAGCCGCTGATGACAAAATATGTTAAAGCAACGTCCTTAAATAAACTTAATAATAATAATAATAATAATAATAATAATAATAAGAGCAGGGTCATAAGTGAGGAAAATCCTGAATGATTGCACTTAAGTTTGTACAGAGTGATTTATATAGAACTATTCTTTATTTATTTCAAAACGAATGATTCTAGTCACAACTTATTATATTTAAAATGTGGAGTATCTCTGGAAGATTATTAACTTTTATAGCAAATGTTGAAAATGTTTTCCCTCTTGAACAAGGCATGGCACAACACGGCGTTCGTTTTGCAAAACCCTGGCATATTGTCCATCACATGACAATAGATGAAGCAGCTTCCATTTATGTGTCTGTGCGAACTCACAGAATTCAGGCAGGCTATTGGGCCGTCCAAAATCAACATGTCGTTCATGTACCCAATTAAAGTCGGGGGTTGGTGACAATATCCGCACAGACAGTAGGGGGATTTACTATTATTATTATTATTATTATTATTATTATTATTATTATCATCATCATCATCATCATTATTGTTGTTGTTATTATTGTTGCTGTTGTTGTTGGCGGACTAAGGACACTGTGGAGTACCGCCGAATTTTCATGCATTTTATTGAGCAATGGACTATGTACAGCTGGGTCATGGACATTTTCAACAAGATGACGCTACACTACACTACATACACTAAACCAATCCATGGCGTTAATTGAAAGTTAAAATGACAACCGGATAATCTCCAAGAATCTGTAGCCACCGAGGTCTCCTGATTTGACAACACCGAACTTCTTCCTGTGGGGTTACATGAAAGACAGAGTTTATGCCACAGACCCTCAGACATTGGACAATTTGAAGTATAACATTACACAGAGACTAATGGTATTGACAATACGGTCCTCCAACAAGCGGCCAGTAACATGGAACGATGTGTTGTGCAATTCCTTATTCAAGAGGGAGGACATTTTCAACATTTTCTATAGAGGTTAATAATCTCCCGCCGATACTCCACATTTGAGGTATAGTAAGTTCGTTTTGAAATAAAGAAATAAATGTGTTATTTCTATAAAAATCACTCTGACAGCTATTTAACAAGAAGGTAAAAATCCTGTTAATACAAGTTGTCAGCAATCTTACAAAATATTATTTTAAATAACACTATTATGATTTCATTGTTGTAATGACATTTCAGGAGGCTATGTACGTTAATAATTGGAGTTTTTTTAACTCACGGTGAAAAGAAATTTCAGAAATTTTCCTTACGCCAAAGTAAACAGCATAAATAGTCAACATTCATTTTCAGGTAGATATTTAATAAGACCACTTGCGATGCAATACAACGCAAGAGCAATATGATTTTTACTTTATTTAAGACGCAGTTTTAAAACACGTATTTTCTAACGCATAGTCGTGTGCCGGAACAGTTTTAGCTGTCTGCCTCAAACATGGCGATGCATATAAACTAATTCAATGTATGATTAGCGCCGGCTTGAGTCTACAGAGCACTTGTTATTTCAATTGCACTGGTTCCCTTTGCTTATTGTCTATTTATTAGCTCAATTATAATTTAAACTCACACACATCTCTATTATTCTTTACTTTTTAGTACTCAATATTTTACCAATACTGGTGTATGCACAAGATGCAGTATGCACAAGACAGTAAAATGAACAACAGTTACTGCCAAATGCTTTCGAGAAACCAGCAAACGTTTTCAAGATAAATGATATAGAACTCGCTTTGCCTATTTTTACTTTGCATTTGTTCATTGTGTTGCTATGGTTACTCGACGCGGATGAGAGCGTTTATTCTGATTCTGATAAGCAAGCAGAACAAGTGGAACACGACTGGAAGCATAATGAGCGAAGTTCCAAGAGTTTGAGACAGAAAGAGCATGTGTAGAGAAAATCAAATTACTGTAGCAATAATAATAATAATAATAATAATAATAATAATGATAATTATAATAATAATAATAATAATAATAATAATAATAATAATAATAATAATAATGTTGTAAATTTATTAATGACCTTAAGAATACGAAGATAAAGCTTGTACTATGCCAATATAAAAGGTCACAATGCTTACAGAAGCAGAAAGAAAAACGCGATATCAGTGAAGTCACCTTGGGATAACATTCAGTTCTTACAGGGCTATACTTTTTTAAATAGTGTTTAACGCCAGTTTTTAGTATTTTTTTTCCTCCTGAAACCCAGAATACAGCTATGGAGTTGTTGTTTATGTTACATTGATATGATACGCATGAGGACTGTTTTGTATCCAAGTTCGCTCAGGAAAACACCATTGTAACGTCTTTGCAATCTCTTTCAACGATGTTTAGCGCCAGAAGAGGTAGGGTGTGGAAGTGAGAGAAAAACAATGATTAATTAATTCTTTATTTGTTATTTATGACACCTTCACGTGCTCTTAAAATATTACAAACAAGAATATTCATAGTTTCTGCTCAATCTTTGACGTGCGAAAGTAACAGTGGCAACACTGGAGAATTACCTTTGTGTTAATGTTTAGACGAAGGCATAAACCTTAGACAGACCGCCTCCGTGAACTAGCGTAGCGTCTAGTACTATTAATCCTGAGGTCTTCGGTTTGAATTTTTGTTTATTTATGGACGCTCTTTAACATCTCAGAGGGTCCTATTCATTTCACGACGTGAAACAGCCGATAAATTTTTCTCAGAGGCCTCTTTTTTCAGGCTTGAGGCTCTTTTACGTGCCGTAAATCTACCACATGGGACCCACAGCTTTACTTCGAAGTCATACTTCGCAGGTTTGAGCCTGCGATCTTGGTTCTATGATTATCACTAAACCACCAGGACCGACTCGATTCGAATAACTCAGGCTAAGCTGTCTGGGCAAGGATTTTTTTTTCGAAGTTTTTCCTTACCCTGAGAAGATAAATGCCAGATACCATTAAAGTGCCAAGGACTCCGAGCTCATTGGCGTCATCATTAATTCATTTCATTATATTCATCCGCACTGACTTACACCTATAGTATTCGACCCACAATCTACAGACGTCGCGAGAGGACCAATGTAGCCAAAGCAACAATAAATAAAACATTAAAATAATAATAATAATAATAATAATAATAATAATAATAATAATAATAATAATATGCAGTCGGAACTCATTGAAATGGGGCAACCTCATTGAGCCTTTCCCCCCGCACTTTTATGCATCTATTTTCAACATTTTCATAATTATTAAGAAATAAGATAATTCTCGATAAAAGATGTTTTTGAATTCCGCTCTTGGCAGCTAGGTGATAGAGGACGATTTGCCCTAAACTTTCGCTCTATTTCATCATGTACATCATGCCGTAATGTAATATGGTGGTGATGGTTTAGCGATTGGTGCAATGGGAAACCGCAGTGCCATAGGATATTTGAACAAAACCCAGAATATGCATGGATGTGTTAGGAGATGGCCGATAGTGCGGGTATGTGTGGTAGATTCTGTGAACGATATCACCTAATGGCGCGAGAGCACTGAACTAACATGCAATCAGGTTGAAAAAGGCATTACATATAAACAGTGCAAACATTTTATTTAATGACAAACAAATTTATTCCCTGGAAATTTCTTCTCGGGTCACTTAGTAGGTGAGTTATAACACCCAGACTAGTCATTTATCAACAACAACATAACTTTTATATAATATCGTTAAGGACTTGAAGCTATACATTTACTCCTTTAAGGCAAAACGTGTTTAAAATAAAAACGAGCACACACTGAGTCTGTTTCACAAAGTGAGAATCGGACAGAATGCAGTATGCATTTGCGCTCAGCTGCGTTTTTGAAAAACTCGTTATACGAGGGACAAGCCATGGCAATTATTTTTTTTATCTCACGAATAGGGGACAACACAAAAAATCTAAGATATACAATTGAAAGTATATCAATTTACTGCCGAGTGGTGCCAACAACGAAAGGCTGGCTGTAGGAAGCCCTCGTAGGCAAGAAGAAAAACATACACTACCGGACAACATTGTTTTATTATGACATGAGGTTACCACAATTATTTACATAGTCACAAGTCACAGGTGGAGTCTCCCAGATAATTCACGATGCTTAGCAGCCTTCGAAGTAGTCTCCAAGTACATCTACAGTTCGTTGCCAGCGAAGGGGAAGGTGCTGAAACTTATGTTGCATCTGAGTTGCTAATGGGAGTCACCTTGCGTCAAAATGCCCGCTTTGTTAGGAAAAATTTCCCATGCAAGCGCTGCCTCTCTTTGGGAATGAGTTCATAATCGCAGGAACTGAGATCGGGCGAACATGGTGAGTGTGGAAGACGCTTGACAATGTGGGCTGTCGCGTTATCGTGGAGAATAATGGCATTGTTCAAAAGTTCTGGCAGTTTGATGCGCACAGCACCAAAAAGATCTGTAATTCACAGTGGTTACTCACGCACTCGATGACACAACCACCCTTGACTGTCATACGTCAAGAGTAGCCTGACTTTTGATGTGTGAAGAAGTTTGGCGAAACTTGTGACTGCGAGGTGACTCAGGCTGGCACCAATCACTAGTATGAGTTCTAGTTCATCAATCGCAACATGAAATCTCGCCCGATTGATGCCACTTCTATCTTAGCTAGTTCACTTCTGTGCCTCATTCATTTCCATGTTCAGGTCTTCTCATAAAACGCGATGCACTGTTTTTGCCGGAATCCTATTTGCTCTTCTAATTCAACAAGTGTCCAGCGCTTAAGTAATGTTTCACCACCATCACCTGCACATCTGTGTCCGCGGACACAGGACGCCCACTGCGTGGCAGATCGACTGTTCACGTTCTGCTCTGTTTTGTCCACCTCGTCACAGAGCAAGGAGCGCGCATCGATTGCTTTCCGTAGCTCTGTGTGGCATTCTCGTGCGTTCCTACCGTGCTATTTTCTCACAAGCACTTTGTTCGCTCTTCGTGACCTGCATTCCTGACCACTGTCTGAACTTCGGGGCATGCAGAGACAGGCAGCTCTGCTCACATAAACCATCTGATGGCTTAATTCGAAAGTACATCCCATACACTTTCAATCGTACATCTCAGATTTATCGTGTTGTCCCTTAATCTTAAGAAAACAAAAAACAGTTGCCCTGACTTATCCCTAGCATGTAATTGCAGAGACTGGGAATTGAGCGCCCTGGATCAATTGCTGTGCCGCTGAGCTGCCATTGGTGGTTTCATTATGCTGACTGACACTTTGATCTGTCAACAATGAAACCGACATACAAAATGGAAAGTAGTATATGTATAAAGCAGAAGGACTAATGATTGCATTTTTGAAGAGGAATAGTTTCTGCTGAGAGGCGTCAGAAATATGTGTGTAATGATATGTAGGGACATCAAGCTATTTTGACATTTCCCAAAAGGCTAACCATCAACTGCAGATGAGCGTTTTGCGTGTGGGTTCTTGGAGTGTTTTTAATAGTGTTTAATGCCTGTTTTTGCTACACAGGCGGTGGACACTAATGATAAATTAGAAGTAATTATATATTCGGAAAGGATTTTTAAGAAAGGAAACTTCCAGGTCTAATTTTAGGGGACCTCCCCGCATTTGCCATTTATGGGGACTGAGAAAAACCTGGAAACACCTCAGTCAGGGAGGGCGGCTCTGGTGGGATTCGAACCCCAGACCTTCCGCTCACGAGTATGCGCCTAAAGGACCTGGGGCACCCATGGCGGTATTCCTGGAGTGTAAAACTAATCAACGCAAACATTGAACTAGCCTGTTCTTCCACGTCACAGTGCACGGAAGTATTCCGCATTGACCACAGTGATAACCTGGCTACAAGAAATGTAAATAATGTTTGAGGTTAAGCTATTTACTCATGAGCATAGAAACAAGTAGTAAAGGCAAGTTTGGTTGCAACTGCTCCTCCAATCGCGAGAAGAAAATCATTATTCACAGCTGGAAGCAACAGGTGAGTGTCCTGACAACTGTGACCACAATTGCTGGTGTTGGTTCAGAACAAGAGCTCTCCTGAGTTTTGTAAACAAATCCAATCTTCTACTTCATGAACCATTTAACCTTCTCTGCATTTTACCAGTTGCGTATTTCGGAAGCATGTTAAGCCACAACCCAGAGCTATGATGAGTTTTATTAAGAACATCCTTTGTAATGCAAATGTTTACTAATTATTAACTTGTCCCTTATATTCAGGAAAATAAGCTATACAGCCATGATGAATACCAATTGCAACTTTATCTTATGGTAAAAGACAAATGAGATGAAATAACCTCTAACAGTTCTTAAAAGTATGATGTACTAACAACAGAATTTTCTTTTATCCGTTTTGTTTACTTTGTGCTTCGGCCTGAAAAAGAGCGAAAAGGCTAGAAATATTGTGTTAATGTATGTGATTTTCTATGGTATTTTACTTTAGTGTACGATTTTTCTTCGTGGCCTCTACCTTGTGTAAAGTGGTGGGGGTTATCACACGCAAACATACACACTTGTCGGTGGGAGCAAGGAAAACTTGCAGCGTTACTGTAAGGCCCCATTCACAATGAAAAATAAACGTAACGAAACGCTGAAACTAGATGCCATGTATTTTAAGAACCATTCACAGTGAATCACCTAAACTTAGAAGCTTGCAAGGCTCAAGATTTTGCGTCTACGTCTAACTTAAACTTAAGAGATCAACCAATCAGAGCACAGCTGCTCTGTTGTAGAGCTCTATGGTAGAATTTATCCATACACGGAGCACGGAAATCAAATGCAACGCTTGCTGCTTGCTGCTGGAAGTCCCGAACGACGGCGGAGAGGCCCGAAGGTAGTGACTTCCACAGATAACTAGATAATAAGACTTTCACGTACAGAATGCGCTATAAATTGATGTCTATATTTTTTCAGCAGCAATCAAAGGAGTTTTGGTACCATTGTAGTGATTTACCCGCCGCTATCAATTTATATTTAGAAAAAATACTGGATGCATCGGTTTCTAGGGTTTACCCGAAGTTATATAAAAATTAATTGCGAATTGCAATAAGAGCAGATTTGCCACCGTTAAAATATTTTACCCGCATAACAATTCCCTATAAATTTATGTTTAAAATTACGGAGGACAACGCATAGGTTACATTATGTTTAACAAAACAATAATGCAACATTTACACTGCGGCCACGAACAGTAGTTCGGCTCTCTCCGGTGTCGCTCGGGACTTGCAGCACCTAGCAGCAAGAGTTGCACGTAATTTCCATGCTCCGTGTAAGGGTAAGTCATGGTAGAGACAGCTGAAGATCAGTGACTCTGTAGACAGATTGGACAAAAGATTATTTGCATTATAAGAAAGCTATCCTTGCTCATATTACTCCAAGCAAATTAGTTATTGCACTTTGCTTATGCGTAAACGCTACCGTCATCTGCTCAGAAGCAGCCATTTTCAATCAGCTGTTAGTTGATCTTCGCTTGTTCTTATTTTTGATTGACTAATTCGTACGTTTGCGTCTTTCATTGTGAATGCCTACATATTACTAAGTTACGTCTTACTTTATTATGTTTATGTTTAATGTACATTGTGAATGGGGCCTAGCGGTAACAATGGTAAACATAGTCTTACCTGCAGAGCCTATGAACAGCTGCTAACCCTTCGTTTCATTGTCTGAATGAGATAGACTCATCGAGACCACTGTCCAGTTTGTTGACACCAACCACGAAGAAAAAATTTAACAATACTTAACTTATTATTTCACGTTATATATTTACATATGTATTTTTGTTATCTTCCCAATAATATAAAAAACATATTCATTAAGTTCATTAAGTTTTGTATATTGTTTAAATATTCTGAACAATTTTTGCTAAGGGTTTTTTATAATATATTCATAAATATCAATACAATTTTCTCAATGACAGCAAACACAGAGAATAACAAAAAACATGTATCAGTTTAATTCACAACAACTGATGAAAAACTACGCTTTCGAATTAAAGAAATACTGCACCAATTCCTGTCTGCTCTATTATCGGTAGAGGGTATTATCAGAACGGTTCAGGGCATGTAGTTCTTATTTTAGAAGGGTCCAATTGAACCAACGATAGCCCCAGAACAAAATAACTTACTGCAGAGATTTCTACCAAGTGGGAGAGCACACTACGATATATTATTTTTCTATTTAGCTTCTTTGGCTTGTCCGAGTGGCTTGATTTTCCTTCTAAACTCTTTCTCTCCTCGTCTCTGACCAATAACTTGTCTCGATATTCCTTATTTTAAATTTCAGCACTTTTTCTTTTCGCTTTTCTTTTCTACCTGCCTAGCTGTCCTGCGTTCGGTTGTTTTGTAATTTCATATAATGAGAAATCTCTTCACCGGGTCTGTTTTCGGAAGTCACGGATATAGAAGGGTTCCATTTCATTTTGTTTCAAAAATTAACATGGGGCTAACTATTAGATTTATTTTTGTTGGTTTTCTTGTTTTTTTTTCCCTCACGTCTATATAAATTTTATAGACATTAATAATAATAAAATCTGAAAACACCATCCTGGAACCTTTTTTCGTACATGTGTATTGTAAACTCACAAAATTACATCTCCCTCAAACTACTTCCTAATTGCTGGAAACCAGTCACTACTTCCACTTGTTCTTTAACTCTAAATTAATAAACTACTATACGGTAGAAACTGTACTGGAGACCAATAGGTTTCTGACATACTTTTACTTTTACTTACTACAGTCTATATTTGTATGAAACTCCTTTATATATCTATAGGTCTTGTATATGTTTCTTTATTTTCCTTATTACATGTCATCTTTCTATATTACATCATCTTTATAACATATTCGTGTAAATTTCATATTTATATCTTATATTAATCTATTTTACAACGGATTATCTTCTATGTTTCCACCGTCACGGCTGGCTGAGGTCGTTAAGGCGCGAATTCGTGTACTGGAGGTTTGGGGGTCGAATCCCACCAGGACCGTCCTCCCTGATTGAGTTGTTGTTGTTGTTGTTGTTTTTCCCAGATTTTCCTCGGTTCTCATAAAAGGCAAATGTCGGGGAGGTGCCCTGAACTTGGACCTGGAACGATTCCGGTCAAAAAATAATTCTTTCCCAACTTATCATTTCACCTCATGCATCATCATGTCCACCGCCTGTGGTGCCTCTGTAGCAAAAACGGGAGTTTAACATTATTCGTTCTTTGTTTGCAAATCTAATTGACATTTATCAACGCAACAGTGTATAATTTGTATTTTATAGATATTCTCAATGTATCATTTATTAAGCGTTAAGTATTTCTTAGCTTTTTAACATGACTGCATGTTAGAAAGTACGGTGCCCATTAAGTGCGCCATCTTATAATTGAAATGTAATCAACATACATTTTTAAATCAGCAATCTAATGGTGTTATTCATGTTTACTTTGGACGTTGACTTTTAGGGTAATTTCGTGAAAATTGTTTGAATTATATTTGCTACTCTAGGCCCTTACTGTTTAGTTATTTTTTAATTCTATGTTATGTCTTAATAAGATATTATTACACTCCCATAATTTCGGTTATTATGCTTGCTTCTTATCAAAAAAGATTTCATTTTATGGTGATGGTGATTTTTTCAAAGTTTATTGATTTTCTAAAATTTAAAATTTTCAATTGTCTTTTTTACACACACAATTTAGGTGTGTGAAGAGGTGGCCGGGGAAACAGACGGAATTTTTTTGAGTAGTGTTTAACACCCGTTTTTACTACTGAGGCACCACAGGCAGTGAACACTGTTGATACGCGAAATGAAATGATATATTGGTAAAATATTTATTTTTTGAAGGAAAGAAACGTTTCAGGGCTAAGTTTAGGGTACCTCCCCGGCATTTTCCAGTTATGAGGACTAAGGAAAACTTGAAAAAAACCTCAGTCAGGGAGGACGGCCCTAGCGGGATTCGAACCCCAGATCTCCCGCTCACGAATCCGCGTCTTAACGACCTCGGCCACCCGTGGTGGTTAAATAAAAGAAACAGACGGAGGGAGAGGAATGGTAGAGTATTTCCTCACTAAGGACATTGTGGAATACCAAGCGATACGGTATGAGCAAAGAGGTGCTAAACACACACACAATTACAGATACTGACACGCTAGCGTTATTTGAAACATCTGCAAATCAAGTCCGGAAAGATTGCATTATAATACTTTCCTATAGCAATTAAGTCGCATTAAATAAGTTTAACGAAATGAAACTTTAAAACTGTAAAGTTAGGTTACGTATATGCGAAAAATTTATAATGCGACCTTATCTGTAAATAATATCGTCAAGTGTTTATTATTTTTTTTTTTTTACAGATTAAATATTTTTGAATGAAATTAAATAGGTAGTAATGAACAGCATTTATAATTTCAGAACATTTAATTTATTACAATACTTGTGTTAATCTACTCTAAAAGATCCTGCATTTGTCTTGAATTTTATTAATATCATTTTAAATACAGAGTATGAAAAACAGAAATAAATATGATTGAAAGTATTTTGCAGCACATTGCCACAGCTGGATTAAACTCAAACACCCAAGATAGACAACATTATTGAGTGGGAAATATCAAAGCCACATAATTCTGAGTGAATGTCGTCTAAAAGGCGCAATATTTTATCTAGCAATAGAGTGTAAGACACAACACATAAATGACATGGTAGAGAGCATTGAGATAAGGCCGCTCTTTAGACTATAGAGGGCTTCACTTTGAGGAGAGTCATCTTTAAGCGATAGGGCACTACCTGGAGAAAATGCGCTTCAGAGCAGCGATATGTCATCACACTATCCACTAGATCTTCCGGCGAGAATCAGGTGTAGCCTCTCGCGTGTTCAGCAACTGAAACTCTTTCCTACATGTGACTGCGGTTCAGTTAGTACCTGAACAAAATATCGTATGGGTGCATCCAATCGCAGTTCTGTAATACTAGAAGGTGCCTAGCTAATTCCGCATCTCGAAGTTACTGCGTTATATTCCATTCCAAACAATGAACATACCATCTGTCAATCTCGGGGTGATGTTTGCATGCTCTGCTGGCATATAAGTTTCGTCTTCCTATTCGTTGGAGGTGGGCATAGGAGTATAATGTGCGAGAAATCCCTAACTTCATGCATAGAATTCATGTTTATTACTTGGGGATTGTTCATTCCACATTTGGCCTGTACGGTACTTGGAGATTCTGTCAATCGAAGCATCAATATTGGTGATTTTTAATTTATAACTGAAATGTGCACTAGAATAGGTAAATTATATTACTCTGAATGATGAGATCCGCATTCGACACACATTCCACTTAGGTGGCTGGTATCAAACCCGGGCCGCCTCTGTGGGAAGTGAATAACGTAACCATTTGGCCGCGGTACCGCCATTTTGAAATAATTTTGAAGATACGTAAATATTGCATTGTTAACACGATGCAAACTTACCTCGAAATAGAATGAGTAATAGCTTCTGTCATATGCAATTGTTCACTTCATACTAGGGAGCGAAAAAAAAAAAAAAAAAAAAATAATAATAATAATAATAATAATAATAATAATAATAACGCAATAGGTGCAAAGAATGTGCAGAAATACTTTAGTTAAATGACGATTTAAGTTATGCAGTGCATTCGAAAAGTAGATAATTACTCTATGAAAGTGGATTTGTTTATCATATTCGAAATATCGAAGGTTATGTTTTCGTTTCCGTTGAAGAGTCTTCTGTTTTGTGACGTTTTGTGTTCAGTTGTTCCATTGTCGTGTTAAGTTTAATATTCAGTTGTTACATAGCTGATGAATAGCAATTAGTTGTATAATTCAGATTCTATTCAAACTTATTCTTTCAATTTTTCTTGTTGAAAAAGTCTTTCGACAGGATGACAAATACTCCTATTTAGTACAGCAGCAGTTTGTTGTAAATTTCTCAAATACACCTGTACTTCATTGTAAGGCAGTTCATAGACTTAGTGAGCTATTTCAGGAGACGGGATCAACGTTGAACGCTTAACAATGTAGAGGATCATCTAAACTTAACAAAGAGAAGTTATTGAACTTTCTGGTTCAGGCGGTAGTTCATCAAAATCATTGCGCAGCTTGGTGCAATTGGGCTTGCCACAGTGCATGAAGTAATCCGAGAGAAATTGAAGATGCTTGCTTACATAACAATCATCTCCAAAGCAGATCTGTAAAAACGTGTTTGCGAAAAAGTTCACCGTGTCTTTCATGATAATTTTAATTGATTACGTTTTCCCCCCTAGAGGACAGAGAATTCAAAATACGTAATTCAGACAGGATAATTAAACAGACGAAAGTCGACTATTACATTCGCTAACGTTAGATTTACAAATACAAACCAAGAAAAACAAAACAGAATATATTTTACCATTATGAACAACGTGTTTCCTCAGATTTATAATTGATTAGTACATGTTGCTACATAATTTATTAATTATATTAGAGTGTTTGGCTGAATACGAAAAAATAATAGCTTGAGTGAATGCACATTAAGTTACTTAAATTTACAATTACTGAAAACAGATACAATGGGAATATAGAGTTGGCTGCGCTGACCACAAGACAATTGCACGTCGCGTGATAAAACGGATTTGATATTTTTTTCGATAATTTTACTGTGATTGATCAAAAATTTGTGTCGTTTCATAGGTCGATTTTAAGATGACGTCACATAATTGAAATTTTATAGATTTTTTTTTGAATGATTTATTTATGGACGCTCTTTAACAGATCAGGTCATCAGCGTCCCATTCAACTCAGGGCGTGAAACGGCCGACAAATTTTGCTCAGAGGCCTCTCTTTCAGGCTTGAGGTTCTTTTTCGTGCCGTAAATGTACGACACGAGACCCACGGCTTTACTTCCCTTCCGAAGGAAGCTATACTTAGGATTTTTACGCCCCGAAAAAATCCATCGGGCCTGGCCGGGTTCGAACCCGCGATCTTGGGTTTAGAAGAAATTTTATAGCAACTGCACAATAAGGCTAAGTTGTGATATATTTTCAGGAATGATAAATTACTTTTAATGCTGTATTATTTTGAATTGTTTCTTTTTACGATTCATTGGCTTGCATTTGCATGTTACATTTTGTTATATTAGTTACGATTTATTTTGTAAATTTATGACAAACTTACATACTTTATATGAGGCCTGTACTCATTTCTAGCGTGTCTTTCTGTTTTCTTTAGCACTTCCTAATACATAATGGGTGAATTTCAGGTACCATCAATTAAAACTTTTGGGCGTAACCAGATGAAGAAACAACCGTATATTAGAGGCAGTGAGGCGGCGAGGTTGGTTGGAGAGAAGGCGTATACAATTACTTCATTAGTAGAACATCTCATCTGTTTCTATCGCCCCTTCCCCTCCTTTGCATTTTCTCCTTTTCTCACTCATTCTCTTTCCTCCCCTTTTTGATGACTGATGCACAGAAATAAATACCAACTTAGATATCTTTCTAAAATGCTTAACATCTCTTTCAGAAAGCTATCTAGTATAGATAAAATTCTCAAAAAGCATTACATTATTAATGTAGCATTACATTAATAATCTACAAGAGTTTAATATACGAGGGTAGGTCCATAAGTTTCAGGCCTAGCCTATAAGGGTTGTCCCCTTCACAAAATCCTTATCTGGTGTCATACCTTATCTGTTAAGTAAATAATTGCAGCTGTAACTTCTGCTCCATTGTGTTCAGTAGTTCAGATATAGCTGCATAAAGAAGGCTATATGTAGAAAAGTGTGACAAGTTCAAAATGGAGTATCGAGCTGAAATAAAGTTCTTCACAAAAGCAGGATTTACTTCAAATGAAATTAAACAGCGATTGGACGGTGTATATGGGGAAGCATTCGCCTCATATTCTACCGTAAAAGAATGTATCACGCTTTTTCGAATGAATCGGGGAAGCATTGAAGACAAAGAGCGTGCAGGTCAGCCCTTGGAGGTGCTCACTCCTGAAAACATCGTTCTTGTGGAAGGAGAAATTGTGGAAGATCGGCGGCTGCGGCTCAAAGTTATAGAAATAGTAGCAAGGTTGGACCTTTCTAAAACAACAGTCCTTCGAATTATTTATGAATATTTAAACATGAATAAGGTTAGTGCAAGATGGGTGCCTAAACTTCTTTCCTCAGTCCAAAAGCAGCAACTAGTCATCTGTTGTCAGGCATTTTTGGAGCTCTGCCGTGGCAACAGGAGAGAAGTTCTGCAAACCATTGTGTAGAGATAAAACTATCGTCCTCCACTATGGCCCATTGTCCAAAAAAAAAATCAATGGAGTGGCAGGCGTAAACCTGGCGAAGCACCGCCTCTAAAGGCCGAGGTCACTTAGTCAACCAAGAAGATCATGGTCACAGTCTTTTGGGACTGTGAAGAAATACTCTTCATTGACTTCAAGGAGAGGAACACCACAGTAAATGGGGAGTACTATGCTGGCCTACTGCACAGACTACGTGCTTCCATCAAAGAGAAAAGGCGAGGAAAGCTGAGTGTTAGTGTGCACCTTCTTCACGACAACGCACCTGTGCATACATCTCTTTTTAGAAAGGAAACTGTGAAGAAAGGTGGCTTCAAGGAGATCGACAATTCACTCTACAGCCCATATACAGCTCCCATTGACTATTTCCTGTTCTCAAAACTCAAGAAGGATCTTTGGGGAAGGAAACTTATGACGAAGTGATGGATGCTGTTTATACCCATTTTGAGACAAAACTTCTGACTATTTGGGGGGGGGGGTATTGAAATGTTAATTCAAAGATGTGAGAAGTGTATTACAATAAAGGGTAACTAATTTGAAAAGTGAAACATAGTTTTTGTTTTTATCATATAGAATATGGTTAGGCAAGAAACTTATGGACCTACCCTGGTATATTTCACAGAAGTTCTTAAAAAGCTTCAGAGCGGAAAAGCCATTCTTGATAATACTTCGGGAAAGCTCTCTCTCTCTCTTCAGGGTCTCGCAATTAAGCGGTATGTGGTTAAAGAAAGGATAAAGGAAATTATTATTATCATTTTCTTTAGCGTATATTCCCCGAAAACTATATTAATACTGAAAGTATACATAATACAGATAACTAGAACGTAACCGGACCATGGTAGATTTTGAATCCAGTAAATAAATAAATAAATAAAAAGAAGAATTCATCAAATCGCATTACTCTGATAAAGTTTCCTTTACTTCATGTGTTGTCAAAGCCTTATGCCTTCCAGTCAATTCAAATACATCATTGAATTTTATGAAAACTTTCACCCAGTTTACCCCCATTGATGTATCATAATATCACAAGTTGTGACATGAACGTTATATCTGTCGTTTCGTCTGCCTGTAGTTAAACGAAATTTGCCCCATCTATTTATTTTCTAATATCATTCATATGTATAAGACATTTCTCACTTCACACGCTGTCAGTGAAGACGCATTTTCAAACAACAACAACAACAACAACAACAACAATAATAATAATAATAATAATTTATTTTCTTAATTTTTTGCCATCTTCCTGAATAAGCTCCTATAGCTTTCGGCTGACCCGGTCCAAATCGTTTCACTTCCAATGTAACAGTTAAACTTAGACGAGAAACTGGAGTCTTAAATAAAACGTGCACTTTATTCATTGCTAAAAAGCAGATATGAGTTTTTGTAACTTAACAATTAGCAACCGTGAAACTCATCTTGCCACTGACTAACATCAAAGAAGTCACCCAATTTTAAACAAAGTGTGAAAACAACCCCTAGTCAGTTAAGCATGGTGTCAGTACCTCCTCAGCATCTGGAAAAGAGAGAATACCGAGCGCTGCCATGAGCCGTCTTCCTGTTGGCCCAAGAGAACGCAGAAATAAGCGGAAGAAAGGCTAATCCATCTTGGGGGAAGACAAATATAAGTCTTGTAAATCTTTGCTAGTCCATGAATGTATAAGTTTAAAGCGGAAATTTTCCGGGCTGGTCCATTAGCTTCCCTCTCTAACGAAGGACCCGCATGGTACCTAGAGGAAATGCGCTTATTGCGCAAGATACAATTAAGAGCTAATGGGTTATACATCGCTGTTTTCATGTAATTTTTGTTGTAAAAGTTGGCCTGAAGAAGAAGAAATGGTAAATAATTATGGCATTTTCTTTGGGGAGCGGCATCTGGCCCTTATTGACGGAGAGCCCTTACTTTTTCACTTTTGTTTCTATTTTGAAATATTGCATATCGTTGCTAATAATAGTCATTAATAAAAATGCGTCTTATAACTTTAAATTCTTCATTATTATGGTTTTTATGTTACTATAAATTTCTTGAGAGGTTTTGAATTTTGTTTGCTTCAACTATATACAGATATTTACTTTTATTTTTTTATATTTATGCTTTGTTCTATTACATATTTAATTTTCCTTCCACACTAATGTAAATATATTTTGTCTCAACTTCTGTTGTGCGTAACAGAATAGAAAATTGCTCCATTGATTAGTAGACGTGGTTCGCCGCAGACGAGAACTACGAGTATGTTCTGGGCCCAAGTTCATCAGTGAGCGATGCTGATTGATATATGCATTTTTCAATGATCATCAACATTTTACTCAATCGCGAGGTTTAGGTATATAGCACGATAGGGCAATATCTCTTATTAAAGTCAATTTACTCACGTATTCGTATAGTACATCTCACATCTAAAATACTATAAATAAATAAATAGCTAAAAAGAATTTATCCCCGTTACAATTTAAAATGTATTTTTTAAAAACTCAGAAACCCTTATCAAGATTGAACGATAAGATAATATTAGTAAACGCTGTATTTTAAATGTGGTTCCGAAGAAAAAGAAAAATATTAAAACTCTAAATTATTTCTGTTAACATGAATAGGGCAGACTGCAGAGAGATATTCTGGGAGGACGGTCGACTGTAAACATTAACTTTGGTACCTCATTACCAGACAAGTTAGACCCATTCAAATATGCCTTGTGTTCGAGAGCAAAAAATAATTCCCATCGTTGCTAGATTTTCTCTTGGTTCATAAAAAGCTTTATTAAACGTTTCATTTTATTCTCCATCTTTAAATTCTCTAAATTTCATAACGAAACTTTCAGTGGTAATAAGAAAGCTGT
Source organism: Metallyticus violacea (assembly GCA_030762175.1). NCBI lineage: Eukaryota > Metazoa > Arthropoda > Insecta > Mantodea > Metallyticidae > Metallyticus > Metallyticus violacea. The sequence goes on from CM060832.1 coordinate 140,683,575, forward strand.
TCAACCATAATTATATTATAGTCATACTATCTCGAGATATAATTTAACTTTACAGTAATTTGTTAGCTTAATCCGTAATGTACACTTAGTACTAGTTTCATTGTTGTCACTTCCGGTATTCGCTTGTGAGAGGAGTTCAAGTTGAGACATGTTCAGTTCCTGTACACAAAAATTGAGGTGACAGCGTAACGAGCTATTTGCTACTCTGGAATTCTGCTTTCGTCTCAACAAATTTTCAACTGAGGCCTATGCAATGGTACAGGAGGCCTGTGGAGTGTTTATCCTTCCCTATAGCACAGCTCGAAGATTATTTAAAATGTTTCAAGAGGGGAGGCAATCAAATTTGTGCACGGTGGGTTATAAACCTACTGATTCCCGAACAAAAGGACGTTCGCGCATGCAGTTGAAGATGAGGGGTTCCTTTCAAAAGTAACTACTGTTCATAAAACGTGGCTTCATAAAAAAAAAGTGATTGCTTCTGCTGGAAAAGTTATAGTCATCTAATTTTCCGATAATCAAGCACATACAACTGTAACTGACAGTACCATAGAGATGTCCTGAAATCACTACAAGGTCATGTCACACACAAAAGATCACATTTCGGTGCAAATGCCGGACGCTGCACCACGATAATGCACTGCCTCAATTGCAAATGTTGCTAATATTTCACAAAAATCAATCTGAAGTTTGTCTTTCACGCTACCTATAGTCTAGATTCAGCCCCGTGTGACTTCCTTCCCCCTTTCAAATTCGTGGGAGACGTTTTCCATCATCAGAAGCCGTGGTAAGGCTGCGGAGGCGATTCTGAAGGGCCTGTCCAAAAATGGTTTCCAGCATGTCATTGAAGATACATTGCATCCAATGGAGAAAACTTTGAGAAAAGTAGTCAAAATTATAAGAATTAGTAAAGATATGTTGTCAGAAAAGTGTACGATCATTCTTCATAGAAGAGACCAAAACAGACGTGTGATATGAAAATAACTTACTTACTTACTCATTCAACTACAACATTTTGCAGGTTTTCCGTTAATTAATGCTATATCGTCAGCATGTATAAGAGTTGCTCACATGAAACTAAAATTTTTATCGTAGCGCAACCACACAGAGGTTTGTGTTTTTGCTTGCTGCCAGTCCTGGTGGTGTAGTGGTAACCATACTTGTCTCCTAAACCCAAGATCGCGGCTTCAATCCCAGCAAGGATCGATGGATTTTTTCGGGCGTAAAATTCCTAAGTATGGCTTCCTTCGGAAGGGAAGTAAAGCCATGGTCCCATGTCGTACATTTACGGCACGAAAAAGAACCTCAAGCCTGAAAGAAGGGGCCTCTGAGCAAAATTTGTCGACCGTTTCACGCCCCGAATTGAATGGGACGCTGATGACCTGAGATGTTAAAGAGCGTCCGTAAATAAACCAAATCAACAATATTTGTTTGCTCTGGTAAGTGGCATTGTATGTAAGAAAGCATACTGGCATGGTGTGACTGGTAGCAAGTTGTTTACATGTGGAGAAGCATATTGAACTGAATAGTGCAGAACAGCGATTCATGCAGACGGGTCCAGCAAGCAGTAGTTCAATTTTTGAAGGTAGACGTTGTTAATGGAATCGAACTTTATCGTAGTGTGAACAATGTGTATGGTAATGTGTGTCTGTCACACAGCACAGTGTTCAGATAGTGTGGTAAATTTCCTGACGGAAGTATGCGCACTGAGGACATGCCTTGACTTGGTCAAGCTCACTTAATCATTCCCGAAGAATCAATTGCTGCCGTAGACAACCTTGTAAAGGAGAATCGTCGAATCATCACAAGAGAGATTGTACAAACATGGAAACTGTTCACTCCATTCTCTATCGACGGTTGGATATCCCAAGGTTTGCGTGCAGGGTGTCCTCAAGCATCTTTCTGAGAATAGGTGCTTGTATGGAGCTTCTGCTGCGTTACCAAATAGAGGGAAGTCAGTCAGACGTTCCTCGCTCAGGGTATTGTCACATACTGGGACACTTGTTTGAACAGTGACTATGTTTAGCGGATTTGTCACCCTTACTTCCTGAGTGTTCATATACTCCAACCAATAAATCATTATAGAAAAAAGTTTCACTTTCATTTGGGCAAACCAAATGTGAATGACTGAACACATAATGTTCTTATATTCCAGTTTCCTTGTTCGTATCTTGAAATGTTTAATTATTTGACCTACAAACAAATAAAAGCGAACTTAAGCTGTACCTTGCTTTACTCCCAAAATCATTCCTAAGAATGAAAATTCTCCAGATCACTTACGATAAAACATAAATAATGTTTAAAGTAATTCTAAAGTCAGTTGACCTTCTTCCAACACCTACATTATCTGAGATAGGTTTGCTACAGTGGCCGAAATAAAATTATCAATGTTTTTACAATATAGCACCAAGCTTCTTTAACACATTTTTTTTAATTTATTAAAAACTTTACTTTTTCCAAAGTCATTAAACATTCACTAAATGTTAAGTATAGCTTATCAAATAGAATGTAGTAGTCAGTTTCTGTAGTGTTTAGAATAGTTGGAGCTTAAAATAGCATTAGTTGCAGTTTTTGCTGATGTGAAACCACACAAAGCGATCAGCATATTTGAAGGAGTTGACCTTATTGCTGATAGGTAGAAATATGGAGACTAAATATAATTATTAGTACATCGTCTTAGTTTAAAAAACGCAAGAAATAAGATCAAATAATAATTGTTAGTTTAAGACCAATGTTGATCAAATAATTCACCCCCCTACCATAGTCATCCCTACTTTAAATTTAAAATGGTACTCCCACATTTTTAAGAGCATGTGTTGTTATAGCGTTTATTTTCTATCATTTCTTGGCAACCTGAGCTGTTGTTATTTAGAATAAAAAATAAATCGGTTGTTGTAGGGTAGAAGAGTCCATTTTGAGTAAAATTACAATTATTATAATAGAGTGATACAGCCTATTACTATAACTAATCTACTCTTTCTAATTCGGTAGGCAGTATTTTAGACCACCTCCTTAATCTAATGCTTAGCGTTGCTGACTGCTAGCTGGGAAACCTGGATTCGATTCCCGGTTCGCACTTAGGAATTTTTCTGAGTTAAACAGGTCTTGAACGTGGTCCATTCAGCCTCGTGAGGATAATTGGGGAGTTGCATGATAGAGAGATGGCGCTGTTTGATCTAGGAGTCGCATGATGTGGTGCTGGCATGCTAATCAAACGCCCCAATGCAATACTGTCCTCTATCAATGAAGTCGTGAGACGGAGGGAGAGGAAGCAGAGGTCACCACGGTAAGCCAAGGCTCACCCCGGGTGTAGGGCTTATGAGAGGAAGAAGACATACAATTTATTACCATAGATTAAATACTCAATAGGTTTATAATCTTATTCTGTCCAAACTTAAACAATACTAACAACAGCCCCTATACTACGATAAAAGAATGATTTAATAACAATTGCATTCTCTTTAAAATTTAAATGGCATAGGGTAGAATATCGCTTGAAATTTAAAAATGGACGTGGATGTGGGTGAGACAGTAAAAGCTAATCTTTAATTAATAGTTCTCTCTCAGTATCTAAATTGACATGTTTCTGTTTAAATTCGACCTATGTTAAACAGATAGTTATTCAGGCTGAGAAGTTTCAACCTAACCTAACAGCAGAGACACGAAATTTCAAATAAAATGACAAACAATCAAGTTACCATTGTGTGACAGTAAAGCAGAATTTTGTCTTTAAGTGATTCAAAAACTCAAATTAATCAGTATAAAATCCTTTGTAGTGAATATTTCACAGTTTAATTATTATTGTATGAAGATACAACAAATACTGCCAGAGTTAAGAATTTATATCGTAGCAGAGCAGTTCGTAAGAGAAATCTTTGGTAAACATGCAGTCAACGATCAATCTCCGAATCACTTTCAGGCAATATAGTTTTCCCAAAATAAGTTGCTGCCCAAGCAAAACTAATTAGTGTTGTAGGAGTTAGCATATGACATTCCATGAGCGCTTAGAAATAGTTTTACTTTCGTTAAATAATTAGTAACAAACGAGGTTAATAAGTATCAACTCTTCTTTTTAAATAGACAATTACTTTAAATGTGCACGATTTTTAGCTAGTTCTTTTGTATTGAATATTAATAACCTGCTCTGTTTGGAACATTGGCATAGAGTTTGTTATTTATTCTGACTTCTCTTTCTATGAGAAACCGTACTCAATTATCTGATGTTTCTTTTTAAAATGCATTTTTTTTCGCTTTTGTTGTATGCTCTGCTACAGCGTTCCAGATAACTGCACAGGATCTTAGAGATCTAATGATGTGCGCTCTATAGGCTGACTCAACGGAAACCTACCGCCGTATGGCACTGGTGCTCTCGGCGGAGGCGAAGAATTCGCGTTACGCCTGGGTTTCCAACAAAGCTTAATATTTATTATTATTATTATTACTACTACTACTATTAGTTTTTGTTACTATTATGCAAGATGCTTACCACAAATAAGCAAGTAAGTGTTGAAATTGTTTACCTTCAATTTCAAAGTATTTCTCGCAACTGCTAAGATATTAGGAATTAATCGCAATAGTTTCTTATAACACAGGACGGTATCTGCTTGACTTTACGAGTGAATAATTTGCCTTTGTTCAAGGTCGCTCACGAGAGTTTTAAAAAAAAAAGTAGGGCCTGGTCTAGTAGTAGCCATGCTCCCCTCGTCAATGGATTTTTGGGCTTCCTACGGAAGGGAAGTAAAGCCTTCGGGTTCCGTGTCGTAAATCTACGATAAGCAAAGAACCTCAAGCTTGCAAGAAGAGGCCTCTTTGTAAAATTTTTCGGTCGCTTCATGTCTTGGATTGAATGGTACACTGATGGCATTATAAAACGTTCTTATATAAGTCAAATATTTAAATACACACCGAAGGGGCCAAAAAATATATACACACTTTCACAGTAGACATCTGTTTAATATATTTCAAAGTTAAACCGGAAAACAATGTGTAGTATGATGTTCTGTAAACAGATGTGACTCACATTACGTCATGCTAGCGTTGTTACAACAAAATGGAGCCAAGATTATCGTTTAAATAGCGGAAAGCAATTTTGAAGTGGTATTGGAAAACCGAGAATGTTGTTGAAGTTCAAAGACAATGGAGACGTGTGTACAGAACAAAACCGCCGTTGGACTTCTACCTATGGGGAACTCTTAAGGATGTTGTATATCGTAGAAAATCAGCTACACTGGCAGCACTTCGGGAAGAAATTGAAACAGCATGTGCTGCAATCGCTAAACGTTGCTCAATCAGCAGTTCAACGTACTCAGAAGTATATCGACGCCGATGGTGGGCTTTTTGAGCAACTGGTGTAACTGTAAAAGTCTAACATGATTAGTGTTCATCATTCTCTGTTTGTGTGAATTCAGTTTCTTTGCTTGTAGTGTGTATAAATTTTGGTACCCTCTGTATAATGCCTGTCGCACATGTACGCCAAGCCTGTGTATGATGCAGGGCTTGTGCTAAATTATACAAAATTTTCTTTGCTGCTTGAAACGCCAAATAAAGTTTTAGTGAGGTTTTAAATCGAAATGTAATGCCTCCCGAAATCACTTCGTTATTATTCTTCGACTTATGTTTTTATTTTATGTTTTTATTAATTTTACGCCATCCGCCCCTTCAGAATCTAATCGATCTTTTATATTTCATATCATTGAATGATTTGGAATCTAATACAAAGCAGCTGTGCTTCAAACCGTCTTTAATTATACATGAAAACTCCATTAACGAATTCGAATCGTATATTAAAACCAATGCGGTGCTAAAATTGAACAGATGTTCTTGTCCTTCGCATTCTTATACACTATACACACATATACTAAGAACAATTTAAACATTAAGTCTTGCGCACCGGAATGCAAGCGTTAAGGCGGATAGAAGACTTGCCGTTACAAGATGAAAGCAACTGCAGCCGGCAGTCCCGAACCGTAACAAAGAAAGCCGACTGGGTTACGAAACGATAAACCGTAATTATGCAATAAAATTACTGTTTTTACGTATTATTATTATTTTGTTAAATTTAAACTAAACTAACATAACCCAGTGTATGAAAAAGTAACAATTATTCGATCAAGAATAGTGCAGAAAAATTATGAAGATTAAAAAAAAAGTAACGAGTTAGAAAGTGTTGTTATGGAGTGATATTATATTATTGTTACTTTTAATTATCGCTTTTTTTTTGTAAAATTAAAATAGCTTAACTTAACGTATGAAAGAGCAACATTAAAAAATGGCGTAGAAAAATGTTATTATGTAGTATTGCTATTTTTGGTATGTTCTATTATTTTTTTGTTAAACTTAAACTAACCTAACCTAACGAATGAATTAGTTTTTCATGGTTCTATTATTTATTTATTTATTTATTTATTTTTGTTAAATTTGAACTGAACTAACCTAACATATAAAAATTTTTATTCCATTGAGAATAGTGTGGAAAATTTATGAAGATTTAAAAAAAAGAGAGAAAAAGAGATTACAAGTAAGAAAAAAATTGCTCGTGTGGAGTAGAACCCACGACCTTCACATCATTAGCACAACGCTCTAACCTATTGAGTTAACAAGGTTCGGTGTGGAAAGTATTCGCCTAGAGTACTACTAAAATCGTAACTAATCGGCTTTCTTCGCTACTGTTCGGGACTGCCGGCTGCAGTAATTTTCAGTTTTTAAGGATAAGTATGGAGCCTGCCGCCGAGAGCACAAATGACAAGTGACTGCATCTATCTCTAGAATAGCAGCGTTCAGTATAAAACGTTGGCATCATTACAAGTAGGGCATCGTTGCAAATATTTATTCTGTTTCACTTGCGAGTTATCAAGGAATTTCCTATTGCATTTTTCTTCTATTTCCATAATTTTATTTTACAACACGTGTTTCTCCCGTTTTAATAAAACATTGTTTGGTGCGTCTTTGAATGTTCCACTCTACATACATAAGTATGTTGACAGACACAGCAAACACACTTATCTGATTTACACAGGAGTTTCGCGCATCGGGGACACAGGATTCCATATCCGAAGAAAATCTTCTCATGCGTCCTCTTGTCATACATAAAATCCACATCTTGGAATCGAACCTGAATCATAGTAGTCTCAGGAAAATGGGTCATGAAGTTTTAGGACCATTGTCTTAGCGATAAATCTTGAATGATGCAATGCAGTTCATCGGCAATTTACGCACAAGGTAGTTTCAGTAAGAACTTGCACTTGCATCAATAGTAGATATTCTCCAATAGGAGGAACAATTAAAAAAAAACAGAAATGTTTGCTAACAATTTTAGAAAAAATAATAAAATAACTCCTAAATAAAGTTCCTACGAATATTGGGCTAAATAATTCCGAATAAGTAATGCTTACAGATTACGTGTAGGAAGAGTATATACTAAATTAAAATGAAGCAATACTTAGAAAAAATTAATTATGTTTAACTTGTGAATATATTGTTTTAAGTATATTTTATATAAATTTGATTCAAACAATATATTTCTGGCTAATTTCTGTAAGTTTTTTTTTTTTTTAATTATTTAACACCTTTTAAAAGTTAATCTTCCCAGATGATATAATTAAATTTACAAAAATTACAAAAATTGTTTTTACATATTTTAATAAATATGATATTTTACAATATAATATACAGTTAAGTGGATAAACTTATGAATTCAGAGTTTAACTTAAATCCTTAAATCCTTACAAACTTTTTTATTTGTTTCAGAGATGTTTCGAAATGACAATTTAATTTATAATTACTAATTTATTGATAAATGTTAAGGAATTTCTGAAAATAGTATATGAGACACGTGTTAAAAGTGATTTCAGTTTGCCGAAAGTAAAATGTCAATTTTTAACACCCATATCACAAAAATAGATTATTTTAATTAGCTTGCACAATTTATTTGTATTTTCTTTTGAGGTACTTTGAGGAGGGCTCCTATTTGGAATAATAAATAATTAAATTATAGCTTTAATGTTTCCCTACTCAAGGCAAGTACGAGGTAATAATTTGAAAGCTGATGCACATTTTCTCAGAAATGAAAGAGCTTCTATTACCAAATATACTCCGCTTAGTAGAGTAGTCACACGTTAGTTTTCTAGCTTTAACAGAAGAATAGATAGCATAATACACATCGACTGGTAAAGACTGAGAACCGATATTATAGATATAGAGAATCTAATGTCAGATAAAGTATGGGAGGGTCGCCGATTTGTCTATTAAATACTGTAGCTTCAATTTCAATTCCAAATATTTGTCAGCAGCATTGGTAGCAGCCTGGTTACTTTTATTCTAAGCATTGTTATAAAACAAGTATTATAATTCTATGTATAATTGACTAGCGTTTTATTCTGTATCCTATAATGTGCTACATATGTGCAGTATGTGTGTGTTTAATAACAAATATGTAGTTTCGCATTTTAACCTCTATTTTTTAGAAATTTCAGTTCGTTTTTGTTTATTTGGTAGTACAGAATACGGGAGCATATTCAAAATATTTTTATTTGGTGGAGATGGCTTGAAAGGGTCGTGGCTTATGAAGCGGTTTAGATGGCTGCGGCTAAGTGCCCCAGATTGGGCGTCAATTTTGAAGTTTAGTAGATTGATTTTTGATCGCTTTGGTGTTTTGAATACGTCTCAATTACAACAATTTCTCAGGATGAATTCTTCTATTTTTTTGATACGTACTTAACAGCACTGAGAAAGGAGTGCAACAGTATAAATAAACACGCAATGCAACTGCGCAAGTGAAATTAAGTACTGCATGTTTCGCGGTGTATATTTTACAACTGAGGTGCCTACCTGCGTCGGAATCAAAATAACAGCAAGTGTCTTTCGCCGCGTGTGAAACTTACAGGTGAGTGCCGCGGTTTGTGAAACTGAAAACTGCTTAACTGATGTATCGGAACTGCGTGTCCGCGTCCGAAGTAGATTTTGTTATTTGTGTTTGAGCTGATCTGAGAACTGTGTGACTCAGCAAAGCGAGTATTTCGAACTGCCTGTCCCCGCAGAGTAAACGCTTCCTTATTATATTAAGTTCTAATCAAGTAATCGCTGGCTTAACGACGCCAAAGGGGGAATCACACAAAAACGCACAGGTTTCAAGATTGTCTTTAAAAGTTCAAACATACATTTTCCATTGGCTGGTTCAAGTTCACCTGCCACACGTGCCATTCACTACTTCTGAAAATTTAAAACATTTTGTTGGCATTGGCTAGTTTAAAGGTTAACACTACAATGTCTGCCGGATTCAAAGTCCTAACGAATTTGAAAATCCTTCAGTTTATTAACCCTGCAACAGCAGTTATTTTAAAAGTAGAATGACACTCGACCCTCAGGTTTCTTCTCCCTCTTAATAGAGTTTTATTGTCCTCTTGGCTTTGCAAGATACCGTAACAGAAAACATCAGAAACTTTCTCTTTTGTTGACGTACAATTCACATGTTAACATTACGATGTATATTACACATAAACTTACATGATATCTACATTACTAATTACAATACATGAAACGTTATAATAATTAGGTTTGCAATATGAATATTTTATTATATTTATATTTCAGTGGGGGTGGACCACAATAACTGTGTCACTTATTACCAATCTAAAAGTGTTGATATTTTACGTTTTTATAGGATTTGTTTATATCGTTTCTCAAGATTGGTTTTTAATTTTGCTTTCGATAAATTTGATGGGATATACACTCTTTCTCTTCAGTGGAACGAAAATGCATTATGTCCTTTCTTGTTATATATTCATTACCGCCACGGGTGACTCGGTCTTTAAGTCGAGTGCTCGTGAGCGGGAGGTGTGGGGTTCGATCCTCACTAGGAAAGTCTTCCCTGACTGAGTTTTTTCTTCCAGGTTTTTCCTCATAAATAGCAAATACCGGAGAGGTACTCTAAACCAAGGCCTGGAATGTTTCCTTCTTTAAAAAATCTTTTCCCAATATATTATTTCATCTCGTGTATCACCGGTGTCCACCGCCTGTGATGCCTCAAAAGTTAAAATGGACGTTAAGTAATATTAAAAAAACATTCATTATTGCCAGAAAACTGCCAAGAATACCACAATTCGAGGGAATTCACTGAAAACTTATGGTTTTAGTTGGAGTTTTTAAACAGATGTATTGTAGGCTAATTGCAAGCATTTTAAAACGAGTTATTTGTTTATTTGGTGTCTGTATCAACCGTCACTACCTCCAGCGCTGCTCAGCGGGCTGTAGTCGGAAGGATTTAAATCTTTTCCTCTGCCATATCCTCATCTGTCGTGTCAGATTGGGAAATAGAACGTTAAGAGCAGAAAACACAGATATAGTCGCAGTTACTAAATTTAATGGGAAATCAGTGTCCTTGGATGCACAAACGAGACAATGTAATGGCTGGATGAGATCTCTACACGACAGCAACAGGAACATATTCATCTATAAAAAGGAATGGAAAGAAGCAATGCAAACGTTTGTCAACTATAAGCAAACACGCAGATCATTCATGCATCTATTCCGTAGATGTTTTCCTACAAAATGTCCCTAGCACTACTCATGTTAAGATAAAGTTGCATATCTCAAAGTTCGATAAACAGACCATGTAAATAACTTTATTAAGACCATAAAGATAAATTTTCCTTGTTTTCTTGCCTTACTTTACATGTAAGTATATCTTCACTTTAAAGATAGTATTTTCCTACTCTCTCTTCTGAATTTTAACCAATTGTTATGCGAAAATTACAAGTAGTAAAATTATATAACTATTTTTATATTTTGAAATGTGTACATAGAGGGAAAATCGAAAATGAAACACGGTCTTGATACCAACTCATCAAATCATGTCATTACTGGATGATAAGATGATTTGATTCTACATCTTACTACTTGAAGATCAATCAGGATTCAGAAAAGGGAGATTATGCACAGATAGAAAAGAGAAGAGAATTTAACTGTCCAACTTACAAAATATTCATAAAGGCATTCGCCAAGTGGACAGAAATAAACTCTGCAATACAATGACTAATAGAGGGATAGGTATTCATATTGTTGAAGTATCTAAAATACAAAAACATATATAGTACAAAAAAATAGAAATCTCAAGAAAATAAACATAACCCACTTTATTTAATTTATACTTGGACAACGCAATCTGAGAATAGTAGCTGAAAAGATTTCATTCTATCTACTAATTTTATAACAATTGCTATATGCCCATGACGAAGTTATCATTCCAGAGAACGAGACAACACTCTTTGAACTTCAGAAAAGTCTCAATAAATATTTGATATTTCCTTAAATAAAACCAAGTCTGTCTGTCAAGGAATGCCACTCCATAAGATGCAAGTTCTTAATATGCAATAAGAAAAAAGTAAAAAGCATTAACTTTGTAAGTTGTTCAGTATTGTACATCAAAGAACCAGACATTGCAAATAAAATAGAAAACTTAACAAAAATATGGGGATGTATTATCTGAACTTTGAAAAATAAAGTCAAAAAAGATACAATAATAAAATTCTGTAAGACTATGGTAGTTACAACAACTTTATATAGTACTGAAACATGAACAATGCCATCTTGAATAAAAAATATTGCAAGGGATGGAAATGAAAACGTTTTAACACGAATATAACAACTTTTAACAAGAAAGGATAGTTCAGAAATGAAAAAAGTAAGAAGTTTCAACATTAATTAACAAACATTATTGAAACAAATGGTAGAATATTTGGAGAGAATGTCTGAGGAAAGATATCCAAAAGAAATTCTATCTTACATCCTAAAGGGAAAAAGAAAAATTGGAAGACTAAAGAAAATATGGCTGAATCAATATATAATTTGGAGCTCGCAACAAGCCTTTAAAAGATTTAATGCCTGAGGAAGAAGAAGAAGAAGAAGAAGAAGAAGAAGAAGAAGAAGAAGAAGAAGAAGTTAACCTTCTTGCAATGCTTACGCGAAATCTTTCAATCTGACTATATTGAAATAAAATAAAAGCATACCGGTTACTAATGAATGTCTATCTGACCTATAACTGAAATATCTCAAGACTATATCAGTCAAGAACTTTTTCACATGAATCTTAGTAATTTAAAGATTGCTTACACATGAGTAGTATAATTCAGTAGTTTAGCAACTCTTCTAACACGCCTCTTGACTCTGTTTCAAAGAGTATCTCAGCAACTTAAGTTCCTTCCACCTGACTCTGTATCATGCAAATATCGAAGTGCACTTCTGTGGTTTAAGAACTCCGTGCCAGAGGCTACATTTTAAAGAGCTCGACTTTTTCTCAGCGGCTGTTTATGAATTTCCTCCAACTGACTCCTGAAAACTCAAGTTCATGTCAGCAATATCAGATCTATTAGCAGGCAATTCCAAAACTCCAGTACTTAAGTCATAGATGAGGAAGGTTAATTTATGAATGAAAAGAATTCAGCACTAAACACTAGACTATTTGTGGTCAAATTTTGGAAGAGTAAACTTGATAGAAATTCGGATTTGGATTCTCAATGTTGATCGTGTACTTTTCTTATTTGATCTGACCTTCCAACTCTCGTCTATCCACGTTTTAGTGCGAATGAACAACTCAACATGTTCTGCAGAAAAGAGTCAACACACAGTATATCTAATTTGAGAACACTGCTGTTAAATGAAATATAAATTAAAAATTCAGGAATGGGTGTAACAAATCACCTTTGAGTTTAGATTATAGTATTCACATAAATAAAAAGGAATCCTCAAATGTCATTAATTACCAATGTAATATCTACATTTTTTGTAGTTTGGTTCCATTTTGTAGAATGTAATCCAATTTTCAATCATATATATATATAAAAATTTTAGTCAGATAACAGTGAAATCTAGTACACTTTCAAAAGCTTAATCGCATCTAATAATATTTTTTGTGTTTTTAAAGACGTAATTTAGGAAGCTAAAAGAAAGTGTATATAAAATTAGAAGCTGTATGTCTTAAAGACTGCCGAATATTATTCAGCTGTTCAGCATTGTGCAGACATGTAAACACTTCACTGGTCTGCCATCATCTTTTGCTATTCACAGCGTTCTGCTCGTTTGCATTTTTTCTCATTTGCCCTTCGATCTTGTCAACAGCATGTCAATAAAATATACCTAAAGCTGTTGCAAACAAAGAAAAACCAAGAGTTAATAGGAAACTCTATTGTGTAGAATTGCCAGATGTTCGATTAGTTTGTGTTTTAAAAGCAGTGTCCTTATTGCACTTTAAAAACATTACAAAATGTCCGTATTTTATGGTTTGGATATAGAAATGTAGTTTAGTTAAATTTTAGTTATGAGATGGCATCACAGTAGTTCATACTCATCACATTGTTGTACTCTTTGGTTTTACGCACTAAAGATTATGGTTCTGTCACCAGAGACTGTAAAACAGCATTCTAATAACTCTGCACTTTGTTTGCTACTCTCGTTTGTTTAGCCAAAGTACAGGCAAGCTTACACCATGACAAGTTTTTCGTGATAAAAGTAGTGTAACAAGTTTTATATTAAGTTCTTAACGTGTCGAAGAGTAAATGCGTCTTCTCAAGCGAGTTAGGAACGGATTATCCATTCCTAAACGTAATAAACGAAGTGGTAATAACGATGAGGTCATATGCACTTTGTAATTTATAAATTACAGTTGCATTTGTGGCCGTAAATATATATATATATACGAGGGTACGTCCACAAGTTTCCGGCCTCGCCATTATTACCTTCACAAAACCCTTATCTGGTGTCATACTTTATCTGTTATGTAAATAATTGCAGCAGTAACTTCCACTGTGTTCAGTTGTTCAGATATAGTTACATAAAGAAGGCTATGTGTAGAAGATTGTGATGTTCAAAATGAAGTGTCGAACTGTTATTAAGTTTTTCACAAAAGAAGGACTTACTCCAAATGAAATTAAGCAGCGATGGGACGGTGTATACTGGGAAGTATCCCCCTCATATTCTACCGTAAAAGAATTGGCCAAACTTTTTCGAATGGGTTGAGAAAGCATTGAGAACGACTCCTGAAAACATCCGTTTTGTGCAAGGAGAAATTATGGAAGATCGGCGGCGGCGGCTCAAAGTTACAGAAATAGCAGCAAGGTTGGGCCTTTCTAAAACAACAGTATTTCGAATTATTCATGAGCATTTAAACATCAATAAAGATAGCGCGAGATGGTATCTAGACTTCCTCAGTTCAAAAGTAGCAACGAGTCATCTGTTGTCAGGCATTTTTGGAGCTTTGCCGTGGCCTCGAGAGAGAAGTTCAGCAAACCATTGTTATAGGAGATGAACCTATGGTCCTCTACTATGATCCCTTGTCCAATAGAGAATCAATGGAGTGGCGTAAACCTGACGAAGCACCACCTCTAAAGGCCAAGGTAACTCAGTCAATCAATTTGAGTTGTGTTTAACGCCCGTTTTTACTACTGAGGCACCACAGGCGGTGGACACTGATGATACATGAAATGAAATGATATATTAGGAAAGGATTTTTTTTTAAGGAAGGAAGCGTTACAGGCCTAAGTTTAGGTACCTCCCCGGCATTTGCCAGTTATGAAGACTGAGGAAAACCTGGAAAAAACCCCAGTCAGGGAGGACGGTCCTGGCGGGATTCGAACCGCAGACCTCCCGCTCACGAGTCCATGCCTTAACGACCTCGGCCACCCGTGGCGGTCAGTCAATCAAGAAGACCATGGTCAAAATCTTTTAGGACGGTGAAGGAATACTCTTCATTGACTTCAAGGCGAGGAATACCAGAGTAAATGGGGAGTACTATGCTGGCCTATTGCACAGACTACGTGCTTCCATCATAGAGAAAAGGCGAAGAAAGCTGAGTAGTGGTGTGCACCTTCTTCACGACAACGCGCATGTGCACACAGATCTTATTGCAAAGGAACCTGTAAAGAAATGTGGCTTCAAGGAAATCGACCATCCACCATACAGCCCATATCTAGCTCCCAGTGACCATTTCCTCTTCTCAAAACTCAAGGAGGACCTTAGAGGAAGAAAATTTAATTGTGACGAAGAAGCAATGAATGCTGTTTATGCCCATTTTGCAGACAAGACTTCTGACTATTTGGGGGGGAGGGTTGAAATGTTAATTAAAAGATGTGAGAAGTGTATTACAATGAGTGGTAGCTATATTGAAAAGTGATATATAGTTTTTGTCTTTATCATACCTAGAAAATGGTTAGGCCGGAAACTTATGAATCTACCCTCATAAATAACAATATGATTGGTACTTTCTTTGATGAAAAGCGTGTGGGCACCTCAGAGAAATCGCTGCAAGTAAATAACGTAAGGTGTTGCTTCAAATTAAGGTAATATCATAGTTTTCCTATATAGATTTCTATGACTTCGTCAAAGAAAACCCTGGTCAAGTGATTACCATACTTGCCTTCTAAACCTAAACTCAAGATCGTTGGTTCGAACCCGGCCAGGATCGATGGATTTTTTTCGGGCGTAAAAATCCAAATATGACTTCCTTAGGAAGGGAAGTAAAGCCGTGGGTCCCGTGTCGTACATTTACGGCACGATAAAGAACCTTAAGCCTGAAAGAAGAGACCTCTGAGCAAAATTTGTCGGCCGTTTCACGCCTGCAATTGAATGGGACGCTGATGACCTGAGATGTTAAAGAGCGTCCATAAATAAAAAGAATAAAAAAAATCAAAGAATACGCTTCTTTTCTAAAGCTAGTACATCCATCACAGTAACATGTGGAAGATTATGAGGATTGTAAGTTTTAAGTGATATCATTTATGTTCAAATAACTTTATTAAGTTAATCTACCAGTTTCAACTATCACAATATTTATTTCATTGTTCATCTTACATATTGTTGCATTCTTGTAGATGCTCATAGTCTCCTATATGACATTACTAAAGATAATTTCCCCAAATTTCGGAAAAACAGAAAATGTTCTATATTTAGGTCCCGAATTGTGGTAGCCCCAATTAGGGCCAAGTTTCAAAATTCATATATATATCTTTGATCTACCGCCACGGATGGCCGAAGTCATTAAGGCCCGGACTCGTGAGCGGGAGGTCCGAGGTTTGATTTCCACCAAGACCGCCTTCCTGACTGAGGCATTTTCGAGGTTTTCCTCAGTCCTCATAAAGGGCAAATGCCTGGGAGGTACCCAAAACTTTGAGTGGAGCGCTTCCTTTCTTAAAAAAACAAATAAATCCTTTCCCAATTTATCATTTCATCTCATGTATCATCAGTGTCCACCGCCTGTGGGGCATCAGTAGTAAAAACGGGCGTTAAACACCATTCATCTTTGTCCACTACACTCTTTTATAATAAATTTTGTAAATATTTTAACTGTGTTCTACAAATGTACATTTTTGTTTATATTTAAAGGTCAACGCTTTTATGCTATTTTGTTTATGCCTTTTAAAACTAAATAGTACATTTACTGGGGGAGATGTAAGATTAGTAAAAAATGGCCGCACTGGAAGAGAGCTAACAGTACGCTGATAATACCTCAAGAGCACTGATAATTATGATCGATATTTCCGCCCGCTTCACACAAGCTGAAGAGGGGAAACTGAAGAGGTGCATTATGAAAAAGTGGCCATTTGTGCTCCAGACACTCCCGGTTAAGAACAAAATATAATGTTGATACTGTAATGCTAAAGAAACGAATACCATATTCTTAAATTACGAAATCACTGTTATTGTTCTAAATTACTAATCTGGATACACATTTTATTATTGTATATTACTTAGCCTTTGGTTTTACTAATATGTTTAAACACTCATTACGTTTTTAAAAACACTAGCCAATGTCTTTTGATAACTGGAATTCTTCACACAAGAAGAACACTTGAAAACTTCACAATTATTGTAGGCATTACTCACACCCATGAAAATTAAAGAATTCTTTTCAATGTTATTAAATTCTGAAACAACACTGAAACTTCAATATTTTAAGAATAAATACCACGCAATAAAACTACCATTTGTAATTTTTTTTTGAAACCACAGATTTAAGAGTAAGTAATAACTGGAGCCCGGAAGTTAGGCTAAACGCTTTTTTTACTTAGGTAGATATGTTTAAGAGTCAGAAATGAACATGTTTTCGTACATTTGGGGTCGGTAGAGCCTGTTTTTATTTAGCTTTTTGTGCCTATTTTGGCTTCTGTTGCCTATTTTAATGTTTAAAACTTTTTTTTTTTTTTTTGCATATTTTGGATCGGTATAGTTTTTTTTTTTTTTTTGCAATTATTATACATTTCACAAAGTCATAAAGGATTTCAATATATCAAGGCGAAAACGTTATAAAAATTAAATGGCATGTTCACCTCTCAAAAATATATATTGAGAATTTTGTTACACATTTATTTCTTTTTAAGCAGTCAAAAGTTTTCTCAACCCACTCTCTTGAGCTCTTTAAATAACAGAACCTTCATTAGTGAAATAAACGCACAGCTACCTCGGGTATACAAATACCAAGAAATAGAGAGGATGAAGGAAGTACTGTAGTTTTGATTAGTCCTGGCGAATGGCCTTATATCGAACTGAACATGACAATTTTGGAAATTTGTGGTAGGGGTAACTTCTTAGCTGCAATAATGTAACAAACAATTGCAAGCGGGAAAGTTGAAATCGATACAGCTGTGCAATAAACCATCCCTACAATGTGTTCAGTATGGAAGTAATAGAGATACTAACCTGATTCCCCTATAAACTTATAAACAGAAAATTAGCTCGGCCAAAAACCACTGCATATCTTTTGCTCATTCACCAGGACTATTTTAAACTACTTTACTTTGTCTTGATCAATATTTCCATAATATCCTGAAAGGCGAATGTTCTTTTGTAACTGGTATGAGTTCTCCCGAAATAGTTTGTTTTAAATATGTTCCAATCACTTCAGTGGAAGTAGAACATTCTTTTTCCATAATGAAAAACGTTCTCTCTGACAAACGGCTGACTATGACAGTTGATATCGTGAAAAAAATCTTTTGCTTGTAACCAAGAAAAGTAAGTTTGTGTACTTTAATTGTGTGATAAAGAAAATATTAAATATTTCGAGTATCTATTTTCATTAATAATGAGTGATGTTGCTCTCTGTTTTCATTTTTAATAAATGCCTATTTTCATTATATTACTGCCTATTTTCAGTATTTTAAATAGCTTTTTTTCTGCCTATTTTATCCAAAATAAATTCGTGAACTTATGGGTTCTTGTTATTGCATTGAACACGTAGAGTAGCCTTTAAAACATGTTTGAGTTGTTCCTGTCCTATGAATTAACTGTGAATGTTCATTAAAATAAATTATACAAATTTATTTATGGGTTGTCACGAGTGAAACATTAAAAGCATTGGTTGTTACGTTTTTGATTACCGTATATCAATATTTTAAACAAATGTCGGCATGTATAATAAGATAGTTCTGTCTTAAAAGCTCCAAATAACATTATTATTTTCGTCGTTTGAGACAGTACACTCTGTTGTTATATATTTTCCTTAGTTTGTCTTGTTTATATGTCTTACAATTACACTGGCATTATGAATGTTTCGAGAACAGATTGTGAGCCCCTTGATGGCCGATTTTACAAAATAACAGCTTTTCTGTATATGAGAGACAGGGAGAAATAGTTGGTCTAACAATGAAAACCTTGGTTTATATTTTACACGGTCTCTTGACTGCAATACATTTTGCAACGAATAGATTCCATCAGAAAGGTGCTTTCCTCGAGATCTGCAAAACAGGAATCCAAGACAGCTTTCGCTTCCTCCTTGGTTGAAAATCTCCGTCCTTTCAAGATAATTAGGGTGAATGAGATGCGAAATCAAGCAACACTTTAAATCACCGTTGTAATCTAAACTATTGTAGTAACTCCAGTGTACGGACGTGCTTTATCCTGGTGGAAAATGGTCCTGTTAAGCTCAAACAGGCCTCTTCTGTTGGATATCCCAGTTTAACTTCCACCATTTATAGTGTTCTTTTGGAAGATAATCTGTCATCATAATTTCTTTTATATCGCAGAAAACTTATGTCATTTTGCCAGTTGACTCGACTATCATCGATGTCTCTGAGCTTTAATGACTTTTTTCTTGACTGAGGGGGTGAGTTTTGGACTTCTATTTGAGAGGTTCTAGGTTGAAATCCTCATGCGGACCAACTTGATCGAGATTTTTGTAATTTTCCTCAGCCCATTTAAAGCTAAGGAAAATTCCAGATTAGTATTTCACTATCATATATTTAATTTTAATCGTTTTTCCAAATATCTATGTCTCTGCGTCTTTTGTATTTATGGTGTCATCAAGGTGACCCTGACATAGGATTAATCATTCATTCAGGGAGCACCCCAGCGTGCCGATGTACTCCATATGCGTTCAGAGTAAATAGCCGCCCTCCAAAAGGCGGCTTGACCCGGGTGCATGTCCCAGTGGGTGTAAGCGCTATATACGAAAGAAAGTAAATCAGCGAAAGAATAAAAATTGTTACTTGTTACTTTCCTGTTTCATCATGAGCTCATGACATATACTTTTGGAAAAGGTTGTCTCCCATCATGAAAGGCATTAACAGAAATTTTATCGTCACAGTGTTTGATGAACCTAAAGTTTCCTCTCTTGAATTATTGCTGATATGCAATTGATATTTATATAATATAAAAATAACCTCTTATATTAACTACGAAACAAAAGTCATGTGACGATTGCCTACACTATTTTTTAGCATTCTATTAGAACTAACATGCCTAATTCTTGAACCAAGCTATATGCATGTATATAGTACGATGATTCTGGGGCACTCAACATAAAGATGTAATTTAAGACATATGTATATATAAATATAAAAATTAACAGTAATTATAATAGTAGAAAAGTATAAAACACTAAGAAAAAGTCACACTTGAGATCGCTATATTTCGAACTCGTGGAGTCCTTCTATGGCAAGAGGACAAGTGACAAAAATTGTTAGCTTCTTGCCATAGAAGGAATCCACGAGTCCGAAATATAGCGATCTCAAGTGTGACTTTTTCTTAGTGTTTTATCCTTTTTTACTACTATAATTACTGTTGATTTGTTATATTGTTAATAGTGTTACTTTATTTTTCTTTTATATATATATATATTTTTTTTAAAAGCATAGACTTTAAAGCGTAGGCTTCCACGGCGAGAGTTCATTATACTTAACAAGGAGTCTATTCGACTTCGAGGTTGAGTAGGCACAGCACTGTATGCTTACTCAATATTAGCAGTTAATGGCGAAAGGGTATGGAGATAGAGGCATCCGGAGAATGCTAACGGAGAGCATCACTTGTGGCAACTGAAGCATGTAGAACAGAGTTATGTTTATATCAAAACAAAGTCGTCACTAAACAAAGCAAATATTGTTTTACACACAGCCAACAGAAACATTGGCTAAAGTTGACCTTTCAACAGAAAGGGACCCAAGGAGTTTACCGGAGTAAAATAGAACGGTTGGTTATTAGCTTTCGTAGTAAATAAGCCAATGAAAAGTGGCTTTCTAACATTGACGACATAATGACAGTAAGTAAAACTGAACCTCAAAAGAAAGTGCATGCATCATCCTGTTCGGAGTCAACATTCCATCTCAAAGCAAGCGCGGTAAAAAACGGAGATGCCTTTAGAAAAGGTTCAAAATATGATAACGGCACATGAGCGAACATTAAAATGAAAGCAAGAAAAGGAATTGTGAAAAAATCATAAGAGAAATGTTAGATATTTTAAAGGAAGAAATGCTGAGTTGTTACGAAAATTGGTTGCGTGATTCAAGAACCAAAGATGTGCATATGGTGGTCAATTTGCGTTTGAGGTTGGCTGCAATGATCCCCAGATAAATATTGCAGTACTTCAGAATTAAAAGACGTAATGTTAACAAATTTCAAGCGAAACTTCAAATGATACACGAACAGCGAGCAGCATATTCAATCCGAAAATTTGTACAGTGAGGTTATTTACTCTATGGGCCGCATGAGGCTGGCTGCTTACTGAGGAAGTGGGGGATAAGTCGCCGCGTACAAAGTTAATATTTATATTGTGATAAACGAATTCTTATCCTTACAGGTAGCCAAAGTGCCCTAAAAGCACTCTCTTCCGACCAGGTAAAATCTAAACTGGTATGAGAATGCCTAAATGCCGTAACTGTCCAGGCATCTCGAACTGCGGAGGGTGCTGAGGCATTGGGGCGTTAAAATACAGATCATCCTGGCAAAAAAAAGTACTGAAGAAACCCTCTGTCGGTCCTCTGCTAAGACCGCAGAAAAAAACATGGATTGGAAAAGCCCCAACTAATATGGCAACCCTAGCCCTGATCAAAAACTACTCCTAGGTTCAAGCAACGCTCCTTCATCTCTCCTAAAATGGGACTGAGAGGAAGAAGGAAAGTAATTGCGTTAATCACTGAACATGATCACCTCAGGAAATATCTCTGTTAAGTGGGACTTTATAAACATGAACCCATTTACAGATTGTGTAAACGGGATGAGAAAGAGAGGAATTATCTGGAAGTTACAGGTAAGAAAGAGATTTACTCTTTCTATAAACGGGGAACTGACGCTGACATTAGAACCAAATACTGCAACTTGTTCAAGGAACAGATTATAATTTCCTTGTGCTGCAATTAACTTCATTCATAGATGCCAGTTACAACATTATTTCTAAAATAAGTTGTATGAAAGGAAGCAAATATGCGTTATTAAAAGATATGACGTTTTTAATAATTTTATCGAAATATGCACCACAAAAACACGCTATGCTTCCAAAGAAATGTGAATTAGCAGTCATAAGTCTGCCAACAACATTTCCGTATCATAATTTTTTACGATTAAGTTCGACTACGTCAGAGAGGGAGTGTTGAGTGTTTGCAGTGGATCTTTGCACTTCACAAGACATCATTTATCGATGGTTGGCAGAATTTGAGAGAGGCGAAAATCACTAGGCACAGGGTGGCCAAAAACAGCAGGAAAATAAAATATAACAATTATATAATGCATGTTGAGATTCAGGAGACCCTGAATATTGGATTGGAAGGAATAAGAAAAATCCCAAATAAAAAAAAAATCACGTCAGAAAATTCTCCAATCGCCGGATTCCATACATCCTCACAAACAAGCAGAAGAAATGTGCGAATGGATGAAATATTTTTGTAGAAGGATAAAAATGCACATTTATTTAGTACTGTAATAGATACAGATGCTGAATATACCCGGAAACAAAGTGGCAGTCATCAGTCTACGAGAAGTGCAGGTTTTACATTTCATTCTCTGCCAACTGCGACAACCAAAATACAACACTGCACGATAAAAATGCTTGTCCCAAGTCTTCGATGAGCTGAGAAAGAAGAGTCTAAAAACAAGCCGGCATGGAGTCCTGCTGCACCACGACAAAATACAGAAACAGCTTTCAGGGGTTAGAGCTGTCTCCCAGAGTACAGAACCCCCCGCCACCATTTTTTCCTGCTCTAAAGTAAAAGAAAAGTAATTCAAAGTGTTCAATTTTAATCCCTGGAACCGTAGTGGCTACACAAGAAAGCATGACTTTTAGAATTTATTTATAGAATCTGCTAGAGTGTACTTCTAGGAGATATAACAGCCAGGAGGGACATTCAAAAGTTTTGCAAGTTCCACCTTAAATTTCAGGCTAAGGACTGAATTCTAACTCATCCTCACAATGCTTCAAAGCTCTTTCCATATCTCTCCACACACCGTTGTAGACGGTGCAACCACTTGTCGAAAGCACTGACTGAGATATTGTCAACAGAGCTGAATTCATAGCTTGAGCAATGTCCTGCACTTGTTTAAGGTATCACTCGAGGGAACAACAGTGCAAGTTCAGGGCTGAAGGGTGGATGATGAAGCAATTGAACTTTAGCAACTTCCAGTTTCCTGTGTTCTGTGAGGAGACGCATTGTCATGCAAAAGCAACAAACAGCCATGAAGTCCCCGTCTTTGGACGCAACCGCCTCAGCTCTTCAAATAAAGGATCCAAAATATAAGTGCCATAGTATTTTCCATTTATTATCATTCCCTATGACATACAGTCAAGCACTAAGGTCGTTCATAACTGAAGAAAACAGTGAACATTCGCTTCCGAGAATGAACATTTTGTCAGGGAACAACTGGTCTTAAGTCATTCTGATGTACCCACACGCAGTTCTGAGCTTTATTTGGAGTGGTATAGAAATAAAACCAACTTTCATCAACAGTCAAACGTTTAGGACCATTTTGTGGAAATATGCTCATCAGTTTCCTAGCACATTTCTTTCCCTTCTAGGGAATGTAGAACCCACTTCGCAGTTTTAAATGTTCACGGAGTATACTGTCAGTGGTACCAACATTACGACAGTAATATGTTGATTTTCCTCACTCTTTGGATTTTTCTCTCGTTTACAGCTTCCCGAGGCCAGTCAGAGTGAAGGTTGTTTTTCAAAGCCCCTCGCCCTTCTTCAAATAATCGAATCCATCTTGCAATGATATCAACTGAACACAATACCATCATGAACAGCTACCAAGTCTTCGTGGATTTTTTCCCGTGCTTATAGCATGTGAAAAAGTAGAGTCTAAAGTTTCCAATAGAAACATTCATGATTTTTCACCAGCTATTGACACAGGACTGAACTCATTTCACCTGTACAAGTGACTATGCAAGTTTAAACTTGCACGCATGCATACGAGGATAGGTCTAATAAGTTTCCCGACTAACTTTTTATTTTATGATGTTTAACGCCCGTTTTCACTACCGAGGCACTACAAGCGGTGAACACTGATGATATATGAGATGAAATGATAAATTGGAAAAGGTTTTTTTTTTTAATTTTTTTTTTTTAAGGAAGGAAACGTTCCAGTCCTAAATTTAACGTACTTCTCCGGCATTTACCATTTATGAGGACTGAGGAATCCTGGAAAAACCTCAGTCAGGGAGGACAGATTTGGTTGGATTCGAATCCCAGATCTCCCGCTCACGAGTTCGCGCCTTAACGACCTCGGCCACCCGTGGCAGTCCCCGACCTAACCATTTTCTAGGTATGATAAAGACAAGAACTATATACAGTTACCCTTTATTGCAATACACCTCTCACATCTTTGAATTAACGTTTCAATCCCCCCACCAAAATAGTCAGAAGTCTTGTCTGCAAAATACTCATAAACAGCATCCATCACTTCTTCGTCACACTTAAATTTCCTTCCTCGAAGGTCCTTCTTGAGTTTTGAGAAGTAGAAATAGTCACCGGCATCTAGATCTGGCTCTAGGGTGGATGGTCGATCTCCTTGAAGCCACGTTTTTTCACAGCTTCCTTTGCAACAAGAGCCCTGAGCACAGGCGCGTTATCGTGAAGAAGGCGCACACTGCCTTTCCTCGCCTTTTCTCTTTGATGGAAGCACGTAGTCTGTGCAGTAGGCCAGCATAGTACTCTCCATTTACTGTGGTTTTCCTCTCCTTGAAGTCAATGAATGATCTTCTTGGTTGACTGAATGACCTTGATCTTTAGAGGGCGGTGCTTCACCAGGTTTACCCCACTCCATTGATTCGCTTGTGGCAAGAGATCATAGTAGAGAATCATAGTTTCATCTCCCGTAACAATGGTTTGCAGAACTTCTCTCTCGTTGCCACGGCAGAGCTCCAAAAAATGACTAACAACAGATGACTTGTTCCTGCCTTTGGGCTGAGGAAAGAAGTTCAGGCACCCATCTTGCACTAACCTTATTCATGTTTAAATGTTCATGAATAATTCGAAGAATTGTTGTTTTAGAAAGGCCCAACCTTGCTGCTATTTGTGTAACTTTGAGCCGTCACCGGTCTTCCATAATTTCTCCTTCCACAAGAGCGATGTTTTCAGGAGTGAGCACCTCGAAGGGCTGACCGTCTTCAATGCTTTTTCGACCCATTCGAAAAATTTTGGCCCGTTCTTTTACGATAGAACATGAGAGGGATGCTTCTCCATATACACCGCCCAATCGCTGTTTAGTTTCATTTGGAGTAAGTCCTTCTTTTGTGAAGAACTTAATAACAGCTCGAAACTGCATTTTGAACACGTCACAATCTTCTACACATAGCATCGCGGACTCGTGAGCGGCAGGTCTGGGGTTCGAATCCCGCCAGGACCGTCCTCCCTGACTGCAGTTTTTTCCATGTTTTCCTCAGTCCTCATAAATGGCAAATGCCGGGGATGTACGCTAAACTTAGGCCTGGAACGCTTCCTTCCTTAAAAATAAATCCTTTCCCAATGTATCATTTCATTTCAAGTATCACCAGTGTCCGTTACCTGTGGTGCCTCTGTAGCAAAAACGGGCGTTACACACTATTCATTCATTCTACACATAGCCTTCTTTATGCAACTCTATCTGAACAACTGAACACCGCGGAGCGGAAATTGCAGCAGCAATTATTTATTTAACAGATAAGGTATGACATCAGATAAGGATTTTGTGAAGGCGATAATCCATATCGGCGAGTCCGGAAACTTATGGACCTACCCTCGTATTTTGATAGCTTAAGGCCAATTGTTGCGAACTGCGTTAGTTATGTTTTTGTAGACATTACTGCTCAACAATGGATAGGCTGGTTGAAAAACTCTTTGAATGCCCCTGGTATAATTAATTTTCTTTTTTAATCCCATTGTTTCATTCTGAGAATTTCTAGTATTACTCTCTTAAACACGCGAGCACGGTGTCATTTGTGATAACAAACAATGTCAAGTTACATATTTTAGTCTCTGCCGTTGCTAATATTTTGACTTAACCCTCGACCTTAACCGCAAATAAGAGAGTATTCTTATCGAAGGAAGAGCGGAACCTGAAACGTGGGCGTATAGGAGCGGCATCGCAGCGCACCGCAACGCCAACAAGTGGCGGGCGATGAAACGACGCGTCGAAACAACCACGTTCGATCCGGCGGGTAACGTCACAGGCAGGCAGTCGTGTTCTGATGTCCTTGCGTTATCGCAGTCTTTCTGCATTCAAGTGTATTTGTGCTTAACGAAGAAGTTTCTAAGCGTGCGAACACTGTGAAGCAGCACTGACTTCCGGGGGTAAGTTATCACGTGATATCACCTTGATATTCCTTTCTGCAACCTTCTCTTTAAGCTGTGTATGGTCTGTATTTAGTATTCTCTTCACGTTACAAGTTAAAAGTGACAGTGGACGAACGCAAGTGTTTCGGCGCACTGGCCACTGAAGTCTTTCTGAGATGTTAATTAGAAGGGTAGTGAGGTAGGTTAGAGAAGGTTAGGTTATTGCGTCACATCACGCAGTTCACAACCTGCATTGAGTAGCGCTATCGCGGTGAACCAACTATTCAAGAGATGCTATATGTTTCCTGCAAAAGGGGGGGGGGGTGGCTTAAAGAACGTGCATGATTCATCTGTAACATAAAATACTGAGCTGGCCTTAACTTCTGCTCGAAGAAGAAATAAATATTTTCTCTAAACATAAAAAAGATAAATGTTTCATCCTAAAAAGATGATATAGATGATATATATTGCCGTTTTAGTTCATATCTGAATATTTAATATATTACAGTTAATTAACATGCTTCCTAAATCACTGTATAGTTGTGTTAACATTTTTATTTAATAGAGGAGGTCTCTCAAAAAAGGCTTTTGGGATTAGTGATTGATTAGAAAAACAATAGGCTTTACTATTACCTTGAGAGTAACAATAACCTAACTAATGATCAGTTTCGTTTTAG
This sequence comes from Metallyticus violacea, assembly GCA_030762175.1. Taxonomy (NCBI): domain Eukaryota; kingdom Metazoa; phylum Arthropoda; class Insecta; order Mantodea; family Metallyticidae; genus Metallyticus; species Metallyticus violacea. The sequence goes on from CM060832.1 coordinate 140,710,246, forward strand.
AAAAGGAATTTCAACGGAAAATGCAATCTTTAGGCTCACTGATGAAATGTTAACTGCTGTCAATGACAGAGTACTGTAGGAGGAACATTTTTGAGTTAGCAAAGGCTTTTGATTGTGTCAATCATAGAATTATGATAGATAAGTTAGCTTTCTATGCGACAAAAAAAAATTTAAAATGGTTTTTATCCTATCTTTACAAAAGGAAACAAAAAAGCTGTAATAAATTGTCCCTTTAAAAAAATGTATCAGAGTGGGGAGTGATAAAAAATGGAGTGGTTCAAGAATCTGTTTTGGGCCCTCTTCTTTTTTCTGATATATATAATTATCTCTCTATTCCAAGATGTAGATAATACTGTTCTATTTGTAGATGACACAAGCAAATTGAGAAATGGAAATAGCCTTAATGATTGTGTCATTAAACTAAATGCAGTTCTGAGTTCTTTGTGTGTATGGTTCAAAGCAAACAAATTGTCTCTAAATCTAGATAAAACAAATGTTATGCAGTTCATCACTCACAGATCTGCAAGCCTTCTATTGTGGATACAGTGTACTTTTACATACCAAATATATTAAATTCCCTGCAATAAGAATGGATAATCATCTGAATTGTTAAGATCACATCGATCTTATCATACCTAAAATTAGCAGTGTATGCTATGCAATACATGCGTTAGTAATGTTGGATTCAATTAAAACTTTAAAATTAATTTATTATGTCTATTACAACTCAATAACTAAATATGGTCTAATATTTTGAGGAAACTCAGTTGAAAATGAACGTGTCTTCCTACTACAGAAGAAAACCATACAATAACTGCAGGTACACAACAGAGTTCCTGCAGAAACCTCTTTATGCAATATGAAATGTTAACTCTTCCTTGTGAATATATATATATATTATCTCTTACAAACTGTTATATAAGAAATAAAGAAAATTTTGTACAAAATCAAAATATGCATGGCGAGAAAACTTGACCAAAAGCAAATCTATATTGACCGGTTTTAACACTTTCTTGCATCAAAAAGGAGTTTGTTATGAATGCATTTTAGTACGAAATGTTCCCTCTAGTCTAAAATTCTTAATAAATAATGGTAAATCTTTTAAATTTGCTTAGAAAAATGTTAGAAAACACCTGTGTACAAAAGTACATTGTTCTGTAAAGGAATATATCAGTGAAAATAATTATATGTATAAAAGCAATGCATGATTTATACCAATTTATTTGTACATACGAATATGATGATTTGTCCGCATCTGCTTCTCTGGTTTTTGTTGTTTTGGCTGAGTGGTTCTAGGTGTTGCTTTTTCATTTTATTGTAAACATTTATGCAGATGTACACGATATTTAAATTCTATGTTCGTAAATCTCTGTGATTGCTTCGCGAACTCACTGAATGCTCCAGGAACTGAACTGAACAACTGAAAGAAACACATAGGAGGTCTGAATTCACCCTGTCTTGCTTTGAGGAGTTTAAAGAGTCCTTCCTGTGCAGTTAGAAACATTGATAACAGTATACTTTCCCAGTTTTCACTCCATTAGGAGATATCGTGTAATTTTCCGGAGAAATTCAGCATATTCACATTGGTAAAATATGCATCCTGCAGAACAGAACCGTAGGAATTTTAAGTAATGCCAGAACAGGGTATTCTTGTAGGTCCTTATGGAAGAACCTTAATATTCTCACCGTCACAGTTGAATATATTCACTTTTGTGTCATCCGGATGATAAATTATCAAGGACAGTTGCATAGTGCATAACAATACTGGTTTATATAGACCAGCAAACTCTTTAAATCTTTTCTAAAATGGATGTTGATTCTTCTGCAATGTAGGTATATAATACACCCCAATCTATTTAAAATTGATAAATGAATTTTATACCAATGCAAAATAAACTTCAGTGCACGCTGTCATTACATAGTCACTAATAATCACCTCGTGTTAGTTTTAAATGAGGCTCTCTTTAATAATTTAGTACTATTAATTTAGTAACCTTCAGACATAGTAATAACATACGAGTAGCTAAACGCCATAGGCCATGTATTTTTTCTTTTGTTTTATCTTCATAATAACAATAAATACAATCCATGCTTTATACTAAGCTAACTTTATTAAATTTATAAAAACATTTCTTAAGGGGACCATGAAGGTCATGAAATAACGTCATAACTTTATTCTTGAAAGTTACTTTGTTTCGGTTGGAAAGGAATATCGCAAAGAAACACTTCAGCATGTGAATGGACTTCAGGTTAATTGCTCATAATTTCAATGATGTAGAATGCATTTTGGCTTTAAAATGTTCTGAAACCCTAATCAGATATTTTGATTTCAAGTCAAAAATAAAGTGAAACTACTTTTCTTTAAACCGAATTATGTGGTTTAAATTCGCTGTTTCTGGTACTTCGTAACGTAATAAAAACGCAAAACTCTTGTTTAATCCTTTGAAATAAATGAAAAGAAAAACACACATAAGGAAATAATTTGATTGATAGCTTCGGCTAGGCTCACTAAACATATCTATGACGTCATGAAGCAATTAAGATTCCATTTAAATTTGAACGCTGAATATTGATACATTATATACTCTGGAGTTTTGCTGTATGGGATCAACAGAATAAGGTTTGCTATATCAATTTATTCGTACAATGTAAGACAAGCCTAATTTATCTTTAAAATACTTTTCAATACTGTTTGAAGGCATGTAAATTTTAATCGTTATTTTTATTATTTATTTATTTTAAGCCCTCCGAAGGTTCCCATGCGTTCCAAAATAATCTTTTTGGTGTTTTGTTCGTTATAGTTATTATTTGAAAAAAAATGATTAAGGAGTTCTATTGAGTTTTTACCTGAGAACATGACCACGTACTTTTAAATTTAAAATGTGTTCTTATACAGCAAATAGTGACCTTCATTGAAGTGCTGTTTCTACAGATACAAGAACGATATATCGTCTTTAAAATATTATATTTACATCTGTGCGTTCAAATAGTGTAAATGTTTAGTTCTTTCATAAAGAGAATCTAGGGATTATGTTATAAATTATATTAAATTCATTTTTAAGTCTTTGGCTTAACATTTGTTCAAGTACAGATGTACATTATTAAAACATACTTATTACTTAATGTATTCTAAAGTACATTCAATGCACTTTCTATTGATTTCAAATATATGCATTCAAGTTTTCCAGGACTATTCAACTCTTTCAATGTGTTTCAAAATGAAATCTCGTTTATCGGTCTTCTCTGATTTGTATCATTAAAACTGCCCACTTGTTGTAATTTGGAATATAATTTTAAACTCTTATAGTTTGCAATTTCTAACAACTTACAATAAAGTTTCTAACAACTTACAATAAAGTTTGTCAATAAAACCGCTACGGTTGGCCGAGGTCGTTAAGGCGCGAACTCGTGAGCCGGAGGTCTGGGTTCTAATCCTACCAGGACCATCCTCCCTGACTGTGTGTGTGTGTGTGTGTTTTTTTCTTCTTCTTCTTCTTTTTCTTTTTCTTTCAGTCCTCATAAATGCAAAATGCCCGGAACACCAAACCTAGGCCTGGAACGTTTCCTTCCTTAAAAAAAATCATTTCCCAAGTGTATCATTTCATTTCATGTATCATCAGTGTTCACACCTCAGTAGTAAAAACGGATGTTAAATATCATTCAAAGGTAGAAAACAGAGTTCAATTGCGAGAAAAGAGGTGTTTAAATTTTAAGGTGTAATGAAAAATAGAGCTAATATTATAGTTAATGGAAATGTTGAAAATAAGGGTCAAAATAAACAAAAAATACGAAAACATAAATCTATCAATAAATTATATATCCTGGCACTGAAATATAAATTAAAATTTACACAGATTGTAAGAAATATAATTATGGAAGGGATGTACATGTATAAATTGAATGTAGTTTAGAAATTGTAAGTACTTCTCGGCGAGAGAAATACTTACCGAAGATAAGAACACTAAACTGTACAGCACAATCTTGATTTCGCAAGGCTTTCACCAGTAAGAGAAGCACGAGGTAAATCTTCAGCATATTTAATATCTTTCTTCCATAATACAGAAGCCCCAAAGCAGATATTCGTCTTGTGAGCTGAAAATGGAAGAAGCGGAGGAAAAAAAAAACCCTCAGTCAAATTAATTTGTCCTGAGCAGAAATGGGACCTCTCCCTCTGATTTTGCACTGAGTTTCGTGCCTTTTTCTCAACCAACTGAATCATTGAAAGGTGACGGGAAAGGACATGCATGTATGAATGGTGGCAAACACAAGTTATTGAGATAGAATATAATTAATAGAAAAGTATTTCAGGCAGTTATAAAAAATACGCTGGCCTTCATAATTTAAACACTTCTCAGGTCGTGAACTAACTTTTATGCAGACGAGTTTATGCTTCACGTTTATTATTTATTAGTAGAGCCCCTAAAATATTTATAGTATGCAAGCATTTATAACCTTAAAATTGTGAAAACATACAATCTTTTATGAACTAAAAGCAACATTTTCTGACACGTTTTCAAAAATGTCCCTTTATTTAAATGAAAATTGTAATCATATTTTTAAAACGTAATACTTTAAGAAATTAACATTTATTATTAAATTTTGAATGAATTTAATCAATCAAGAGGTAACACTTAACATTACACAAAAGGAAGACGGTCACAAATAATTAATGTAATACATCACTTAAATTTTAAAGTTTTCAAATAAAAACTCTCTTGTATTGTCACTCAGCATTTCCTTATATCGCAAAAAACTCCGATCAACATCTCAAACCGACATAGGTATTAGGCCACGGACTGATAAGCGGGAAATCTGGGGTTTGATTCTGGCTGAAGTCATTTCCAGATTTTCCTCAGTGGCAAATGGCAATGGCAAATATGGGGGATATAGCCTAAACTTAGGCCTGGAACGCTTCCTTTCTTAAAAAATAAGACATTTCCCAATTTATTATTTCATTTCATGCATAATTAGCGTCCATAGCCTGTGGTTCTTCAGTACTGAAAACGGACGCTATATACTGTTTAAAAAAAAACTACGTGATAGGATGTTATTGGAGCGTACTTGATATAAGTAAAATCATTGCTGTTGAATTCAGGCACGCCTTCATTGAATTTGGCCGGCTTACCGTTCAGAATATCTCCAGTCTTACAGAAAGTAGAGTACCTGATTGTAGTAGTAATAGTAGTAGAGTAGTAGTAGTAGTAGTAGTAGTAGTAGTAGTAGTAGTAGTAGTAGTAGTAATAGTAGTAGTAGTAGTAGTAGTAGTAGTAGTAGTAGTAGTAGTAGTAGTGATGGTGGTAGTAGTATTTATTATTCCAATTAAACTAGTTATATTTACAGAGGGTGCCAAAAATGTATACACTCTTCAAGCAAACAAAAAACTGTATTAAGGTAACAAAACTGAATTCACACAAGCAAAAAATGATGAGCACTAATCATCTTAGACTTTTACAGTTACAACAGTTGCTCAAAATGCTCACCATCGGCGTCGATACACTTCTGAGTACGTTGAACTACTGATTGAGCAACGTTTGCGAAAGGGTTCTCAGCGATTGCAGTACATGCCGTTTCAATTTCTTCCCGAAGTGCTGTCAGTGTAGCTGGTTTTCTACGGCATGCAACATCCTGAAGAGTTCCCCATAGGTTGAGGTCTAAAGGAGTTAGATCCGGAGAACGTGGTGGAAACCTCTTCGCCCTATTGCCTTTGAACTTCAACAACATTCTCAGTTTACCAATACCACTTCAAAATTGCTTTCCGCTATTCAAACGATAATCTTGGTTCTATTTTGTTGTAGCAACGCTAGCATAACATAATGTGAGTCACATCTATTTACAAAACATCATACGATAATCTTGGCTTCATTTGTTCATTGTTAATTTACCTGTCACGTAGCAACGCTATCATAATTTATGTATCACCTCTGATTACAGAACATCATATTACACATTACTGTTGCTTTTCGGTCCAACTTTGAAATATATTAAATAAATATCTACTGTAAAAGTGTGTGTACGCTTTGGGCACACTCGGTATATTGATTCACCATAATAAGATATTTAACTAGCTTATAAATTATATTATTTGGTATTTTGTATCGTAATAATAGTCAGTCGTATAAAGCTGCAGGTGAACCTCATAGGAACGAACGCGACAAGCGATGATGTTCAGGTGGTGTATACACATGATGACTCTTATAGGCAAGAGCGCCTTCTACCGCTTTCTTTCATCTCTCCCAATCAAAATGTTACATAAACTCTTCGAAACATATATTTGTACCACAAACTAAGTTTCCTACAGATAATCGCACATGCAAAACTCATGCGCAAGATAAAAGTCTTCTAAACATTTATTTTAATTTTCATTTATAAAAAGATATAAAACAGTTAGTTATAAGAAAGTAAGGATGACATTTTTGGAGTTAGCGCAATCTATAAACAACGGCCGGTTAGCATCCATTAGTAAGGTACATACATTTATACCTAATGTAACCCCCTGTGTGGTTAGATGCTTGGAACATCCATCTGGCAAAAGAGAGTTGGCAGGTCCGAATTCTGCTTCTACAAGGGTTTTACATCAGATAGCTCAAGCGCTACGGGTACCCAGGTTTATAATTCGTTCTTCGCTGTCACTAAAACCATCTTCCTAAGATCTATGCAATTACACAGAACGTTAATGTGAAAAAGAACTGAAGTGGAAAAGCCACTTTAACATTCGTTTCTCCTGTAGGAATGAATAACATCTTATACCTCTGTATGGGTCGATGTTATATCCATCTGCACTCTGAACATTGTTTTGTTTGTTTACAATTTCAGGCGGGAACTACTGTTTCAAAATTACATAGCAGAGGTTAAAGTATTAAAAATAATAAACAATGTTTGCAAAACAAAGCTAGTTGAGTCTGAGAATCACATTTTGAAGTACAGTAGTGCCAACAAATATAAGTAGTGTGTTTCTTTCCATTCGTCATGTTCAGGACTTTTTGATTCTTCTACACCAGTAGGAAAGAAACTACAATTAATCAGTAAAGTATGAAAGTATTTAATACAGGTAGGCGACTCTTTTGGTACTCGTAACTTAAGCCTTCAGAAAAGATAAACTAAATATTTACCTCCTTGATTACTAACCAAGAGGTGTTGCAATTAACATCAATATAGTTAAAGTGACAAAAATAGTTAATTAAAAACATAGATGAGTACTGTCGTACCTAGGAAAGTCTTTGCTTCTTTGATCAAGTACAATTAAGGATGGACAAGTTTAACCTTTTGTTTCAAATAAATCTTCCAGTCCAGCTTCTTAATTATGTTTGTTTTTGAAGTTATTGGTAAATGCCACGAAAATAATTTCTTTCCTTGTCTCATTCTCTTTTAAAAGTATTTTAAAATTTTTATCATCATGAAAATAGCATTATCAAGCAATATAAACAAATGCTTATAAATATAAATTATCTAATGGATTAATAAAATAAATGATCAAGCAAAATCGGGAAGCTCGATTCTCCTGCCATGCTGCGACCTAACCGTATGCAAAATAGATTATTACGCATGAATATTGTTACGACCCCCTGGCAGAGTCATCTAGCTAATTATCCTTTTTATACATTCATCATCATAGAATCGGACATGGGACATAGCTCACAACACTTATTTATCTAAACAGAATTAAATAGAAACAGGAAAATAAGGGATCGAGCTGTGCATTGAAAACACAATTACTATCAGATTCACTTTATTAACTTTCATGAAGGACGTCGACCAAAATGGCCATACCTAAGCAGTCGGTGACACACTCCGGGAACAGCTGGTGTAACGACTCCATTAAAAACAGTTGGAAAACACCATGCATTACCCTACTGCGCATGCGCAGATATATTTTCCTCACTAACTATCCCAACCGCCACTTCTCCATGTACTTTTCCAAACATTGTTACCGCCATATGCCACACTTACATAATAAAATATTTAATTAATGTTCGTGATTTCAGAGAAAACACATCAGATCCATATGACAGGGATGATAGCCCCTACTGACATTCAAACGTTCGAATTTATTACGGAGTAAACGTAGTCTAATTCAAGAAGGCAAACGGCTCTCTGACTCATATGACGTCACTGATTACAAGTGTTGTACATTCTTTCGTGGCACAGAAATTTCTAACTCCATACTGTACAAGAACTTGTACTAATATAGTTGTAATGTATAAGACTACACCTTTGTGCAATAGGACCCAATCCTGGTTGGAATAGCTTGACACTGTGGGGCTCCTTGATCCCATTTCATTCCATATTAAATTTGACACAAAATACCCCAGCGGCTGGCAATACTTTGGGACTGTCCGCGCTTTGCTTCAGATGTAAAAAGTGATTTTTTTTATTTAGGATATCTTTTAAGCCATAAAAGTTCACATTAAAAATCAAATTGGAAATCTTTTAGAAGTTTTTATAGTTATGTTGGTTTTCACGAGTTCCAAAAGGTAACTCAAATACACTGAACAATTTTTACTCTTAAAGTAGTTATAGCTTCCGTTTTTTTAATAGTGTTTAACGCCCGTTGAAGCATCACAAGCGGTGAACAATGATGATAATAAACTCGGAATGGGTTTTTATTTTAAAGGAAGGAAAATTTCAAGGCCTAATTTTAGGATACCTCCGCGGCATTTGCCAGTTATGAGCATTGAGGAAATCCTGGAAAAAAAACCTAAGTCAGGGAAGATGGTCCTGTTAGGAATCGAACCACAGACCTCCCGCTCGCGTGTCCGCGCCTTAACGACCTCGGCCACCCTGGCGGTGTAGCTTTCGTTGAAAACATGGTGCTCAGTAACTGTTGTCTATATCATTCATTTGCATACGTAATAAAGATATACTGTGTGTTAGGTATAATTCTCACAACGCTGAGCAATGGAACTCTGCTATACAAGAAAGAATGGTTTCAAATTGTAGCAACACTCGCTCCAAAGGCGAAACATCAATAAAATAAAGAAAGGCACATACTTGGCACTTGAGTAATTTTTTTTAAATCATTTTTTTTTTCCTGAAGCATCAGACGGAGCCAGTGGATTCTGGTGATGAAATGATAAATTGGGAAATGATACTTTTAAAGGAAGAAAGCGTTCCAAGTTAAGTTTAGGGTATGTCCCATTTATGAGAACTGGAGAAAAGTTGTCAGAGAGGACGGTCCTGGCGAGCTTCCAACCCCAGAACTCCCACCCACGAGTCTACGCCTTAACGACCTTGGCCACCCATGATGGTATTTGGGTGATGTAAATGTTTATTAAAAATATAGTTTGAAAACTTGAGAACATGGTACACGTACATCTATGAATGCAAATGTTTTTCACATTTTTCCCTCTGTTTCTGTATGAGGTATTCAAATTACAGTTCGTGTGTTTAATATTTAAAACCTATTGTTATAAAATAAAACATATTCCAATAGTTTGAAAAGCTAAAATTATTAATTTACAAATTATCCTTTATTAAGTTCGCTTCACCTTAGGTATTTAAAAATTATTCCCAAAAGCTTCAAACCCTTCTGAATAATTCTTTTTTTTTCAGTTATTTAAATCTATAAACTATAAACTAAGGAACAATTCTTTTCTAAAATTTGAACTTTAAACACGCTTTCACCCTGTTAAACATTAAATGTTTTTTCTATTAAATGTAATATAAAGAATGAAGACCACATTGTCGACCTCGATAATAAGAATATCTCAATAAAATTAATGCAATTCTCTTGAAAGTTATCATGTAAACAGTTTTAAAAATACTTTTAATAAAATGAGTGTCTAACTTGCATTATGATGTAATAACAGTAATGACCAGTCTAGTAGTTAGAAATACTGACTTCTATTCCTGTGATCCCAGGTTCGATTCCCATGAGGATTTTTCCTTTAATAGGATGATACTTACGGCAACCATAACCTCTAAGTATGTAAAGGCGTGGGACGCGTGTTGTAAATTTACGGCACATAAAAGAATCTCAAGCCTGAAAGAAGCGGACCTAAGCAAAATTTATCAGCCGTTTCATTGAATTGAATGACGATGACCTGAGATGTTAAAGAGCGTCCGTAAATGCATGGTCTAGTTAGTTTAGACACCACAGATTTAAGGAACCCCCGGTGTATCATGTCCATCCTCTTCTCCACTAAACAAGGTAGCGGCGCCCTAAAGCCATCCCGGCTTCAGAAGTCCGCTCCAACACCCCATAATGCTCACTATTTTGTTTACACGATCGTCACAAACAAGTGACTATACTTAAGGCGTGTGAAACTTTACAGTGCGCATCTAAAAGATGATATTTGCAACTTCATAATAATTTGGCGGTGTGGTGGTAACCACACTTGCCTCCTAAGATCGCGGTTTCAAACCCGACCACGATCGATGGATTTTTTCGGGTGTAAAAATCCTAAGTATGACTTCCTTTAGAAGGGAAGTAAAGCTGAGGGTCTCGTGTCCTCAAGCTTGAAAAAAGAGGCCTCTGAGCAAAATTTGTCGGCCGTTTCACACCCTGAATTGAATGGGACGCTGATGACCTGAGATGTTAAAGATGTCCGTAAATAAACCAATCGATCAATCAATCAACAATCAATTTCGTAATGTTCACGACATCTCTGAGTCAGGCCGAGAATTTTTACAACACCCCTCATATTTCAACCAGCATCTTAGTTCATGTTAATTTTGAAAGGTTTTCACTAAATGTCTTACCTCGGCTCATTCTCTTTTATTGAGTCTCTTTTGATAACTTTTTCACAATTTCTACTTGAAACTAAAATGTGATTGCCAAACAGTACAGAGCTATCAATTATCAAATGGGCTAATAACTAAATGATCGAGTGTATCATCTCTTCCAAAACTGGTGGTACGACGTAGGCATAAGTATGAAAATATACGACGGTAATATCTTAGTGTACGGTTACGCTCGAATATTGACAAATGCATAATAAAATATTTAAACAGTCATTATTTCTGAGATCAAACCAATACTGGAGGAATTATAGCAATCCGTTCTATACTTTTAAAAAAGGGATAATTTATTACTAAGAGGCGCACATAACTTAGTGGCGTGGCTGTTCTTCCATCTTGCTCTTGTCTGACGTCGCTTGTGACTCTGTACTGATATTTTACAAGTGTTGTACATTATTTTGTGGAATAAAAATATTACAAATCCATACTATAAGGACAGGCATTGATAAATTTGGTATGCATTAAGCCATACTTTTGTGGAATAGCGCTCTAAGATACCAAATCATGAACTGTAATGGTTGCCAGTGGAGAATGGAAGAAAAGAGAGCAAGAAGAAAAGCAAACTTTTCACTCTGTTAAGTGTTACAATTAAATAATATACAAACTAACTTTATTATGAATAAATTCTGGAAATGTTTATATGTCTCATATAACGCGCATTGTATTCACATAGCGAGTAATTAACAGCTGCAATTGAAACCCAATACAACCTGGAGCATAATGGGTAGAACAGGAAACGTGTGAATGAGCTAGTTCCCAAGGATAGCACCAAACATATTGTGACCATAACGTGGAATTTACAGAATAGCATGAATTATTAACTTTATACGAAATATGTAATACATTCTTACGTTTATCTTCTTTATCGTCGGTCATGGTGGTGTAGTGGTCACTATACTTTCCTAGTAAACACAAGATCACCGGTTTAAAAACGGCCATGACCGATGGATTTTTTCGGGCGTAAAAATCCTATGTATGGCTTCCTTCGGAAGGGAAGTAAAGCTGCGGGTCCCATGTCGTAGATTTACGGCATGTAAAAGAACCTCAAGCCTGAAAGAAGAGGCCTCTGGGCAAAATTTCCGGCCTTTTAACGCCGAATTGAATGGGACGCTGATGACATGAGATGTTAAAGAGCGTCCGTAAATAAACAAAAAAATTTTGATGCCACAATAAAAAATTACATTATTTTAAATTGGTAATACAAAATTAACTTTGTCATATTCTGTAAGCGTTTAACGTATGGACAGCTGCCTAGTCTTTCAATACACGAGCAGAATGGATGAAATGAAACGCAAATGAGTCCTCAATAGAAATAATCTGGGAAACAGTTACTCAAGCCGGGTGTTGAACCCGGACCCGTTAATTTTCAAGCAGATCACTGGCATCTGAACTACCGGTCGGGGAGGCTCAGCCGGTAATGCCTGAAACTTCATTCGTTAAGTCCTTGGTTCGATTCCCGTTGAACCATCCATTTTGATCTTGGGTTGGGGTTTTCGAGGTTTCCCCGGTCACTTAACGAATTTCTGCTCTGCCATTTCATCTCTTAAGGGTCAAAAGTACTCTCTCGTTGTTCTCGTACCGGGCAAGGTGAGCTGGCGCTTTGGAAGACTCTGGAAATATGTTTAGGAAATCCATCTGCGTTCACACAACTGCCAACCGTGCGCTCTGTTTCTCCCTCATGTCATCATTTCCTCTCGAGGTTGCCCCATAAGCAAGACTGTTGCCTCTGCCCGATCAATGTCGAGCATCTGAATCACAACGGGAATCTTCTCACTTATGAATCATAATAAGGTCATTTCCAGCACTTGCAGATTTGCAGGTCTGCTATACATTTTGACTAGTGTCCAATCAGGACCGAGAAGAAGGCTCAAGTAGTCACTTTTGGCACTCGCTTTCGGGAGGTTCTGGGTGCTAAACCCTTGGGGCCGATTTCCAAGGTGCCAGGCGAGTTGGTTTGGTGCGTTGTAGCGGTGACTTGCGCTCATGTCCCAGCGTCTGATGTGGAAACGACCCTTCTAAGGGGCTCGCACTCCTATAAGGATGCCAACTCCGTCGGCATCGGTTTGTTCTATTGCAGCAGCCTCCATTAGGAGCGCAGACACAAACGGCTAGCCCTTAAGCAAGGCTGAAGTACCCAAGCTTTCTTCTCTTTCCTATCACTCCAATCCGATCCAATATATGTAGAAATTAAGAAATGTTATGATTAATTTATTAACACTAATTTATTTACTTTTACCGATTAATCACTGCAATGAAAAGATATGCCACTGTTACCTAAATGAAAGCATTAAAGTATAAAATACCCAATGAAAACAAAAAAATATATGCTCTCTCTTTCTGTTTTTACAAACAATGACTTCAGGTCTAGAGTTTAGAGCTTTAAAATATTTGACTCTTTAGACTTTCCGTATTTGATTAACTTTAACTTAGGCACTTGGTACAAACATACAGTGTGATTTCCAGATGCATCTCAAAATGATTATATTAGGCTCTAGATAAACATTTCCAATATTTCATTTGTCGTTTTCTTGGGTTATCTGAGAAATTGTTTGTTTACAATAATGTATATTTACAGTCTCCTTATATATTTATTTTGAAAACAATAAATTCAATTATAGCCGAACCTGATTACTGTAGGTTCATAAAGGGCATTACTGCTCGCATTTTTTGTATTCGTATTTATATTATAATGATATAAATATTATATGTGAAATATCGGTAAAGAACGAGAAAAACAAACGAGAAAAGAACGAAATGTAGCAAATTAATTTATATATAGAAAGGATTTACAACGGTAAAAATGTATGAATAAAATAATTATGTAGCATTCGATTAGTTTGAAGCACTCCACCATCACTAGTCAATAGGCATTAGTAAAAGTCAGTAATCTCACTCCCAGTGTATGCTTTTTTAATTGTTAAATGAAAATTTAAAAACAATAGTTAGCAGAGTATGTTAATTGTCTGCCCATTTTTAAATAGCAAAACATAAATGTGACAGCCACTTTAAAGCTTGATTATTTGCCTGAATGTTTCCCCGATTCTTTGCCGCGGTTTTTCCTCTTGTCACGCCATTCACTTCTTCACTGGCGATCTGTAATCTCTACTCGTCCTTCAGCTGTCAGCTCTGCGCAAATACCCAAGTCGAGGCATGCTGTATGTTTAGACAGCATGTATAAAATGTAATGAAAGATGGCTTAGCCGGTTTATAATAAAAATGATATCATTGCGCATTAGCCTTTAAATAAATGCAATGCTTTCGAGAAAACAAAACAATAGTTCGAGTAAGGGGATCGAATCACGGATTTGCTGTCTTTGTTGGTGTTTTTGTTTTGCGCTATAAACGGCGTAGTCTACTAGGAACCGCCGCTGGAGGCCGAGGTCATTAAGGCGCGGGCTCTTGAGCGGGGGTATGGGGTTCAAAACCCGCCAGGACCGCCCTCCCTGACTGAGGTTTTTTTCTGGTTTTCCCCAGTCCTCATAAATTGCAAATGCCGGGGAGGTACCCTAAACTTAGGCCTGGAACGTTTCCTTGCTTAAAAATCCTTTCCCAATATACCATTTCATCTCATGTATCGTCAGTATCCACCGCCTGTGGTGCCTCTGTAGTAAAAACGGGCGTTAAATATTATTAAAAAAACTGCCACGGACCTCTAAGACGTAATTCAACGTTTAAAATCCTAAAATTGGATCCTATATGTTTTAAAGTTGTTCATCACTTGATTTAAAAAAGTAAGGAAATGCACCTCTTTTCCTTTATATTGTAGTGCATTCTTAATAGTTATAATCATAGAAATTATATTATATAAAAAGTATTTAAACATTCATATTAATAATACCTAAAAATATATGATGGTACGGCAACATTAATTTATTTTAATTTGTTGTTGATGTACCAGCCGTGGTATATTGAGTTTAATAAGAGAAAATTGTATTTGGAGTTTATATTATAAATTGTACTTCTATACATACATTTTTATAGAAGTAAGTACAGAAAATAATTTTTCACACAAATAAGTTGTTACAAAAATAAATTTTTACATAGATTTCTTTGATAGTCCGGTAAAATCTGGGACACGTCTGCTCACAGAGAGCCAGTTTGAAAATCTATGCACTAGATCGAGATAATGAAGTGAGGGTGATGAGAGAATAGTTGACAAATTACATCTGTTGAGTTGAAAGCGCGGTTAGCATTGAAGTCAAGGGATCTGACCACTCGTCACCATGTGACTAGAATACCAATACACAGGGCTTCCAGAATATGTCCTCACCGCTCGCATGGGATTTTACGTCTCGGCAGCTGGACATGCCACAATCGGCTGCGCCTGTACCCCACTTCCCTTCTTAAAACTCTGTATAAAATAGCAAATTATAAAAATGTCCTTCCTCACATTGTACCCGGTAAGCATATTCCGATTGACACGATTTAGTTTGACCACTGTATGTTTTCTTTGAGCTCGTCCAATGTGTGACGATTTGTTCTGTATACTTTAACTTTCAGGCTACCCCACAAATAAAAATCACAGACTGTTAGCTCAGGGAGAGAGAGGGCCATAAACCGTCCCTAATTATTCTGTCTTCAAACACTTCCCTAATTTTGCCTATGAACTCCTCTGCTACATTAGCAGTGACGGAATTTTGTTTAAACCACCCACGTGGTTTCTCATCTTGGTCAGCTGATTAAAAATTGGGGCCTTTCGGTATCTTTCTCCATTTACCATCTGCTCTAAAACATCGGACCGATTAAGCATCTTGCACTAATCTTACATCAAACTGCAGTTGGTCCATCATAAAGAGCGAGTTTTTGTATACATTTTGAATTTTCAGAACACCAATAGTGATCATTTTAATGGAACAGTGGATCGTCTGAAAAGAACACAATCTGTGAATCGATTAACCCTTCAGTCACTGATTCAAGAAATCACTTACAAAAACGCACACTTGCTACGGGATCAGTTTGTTGCAGAATTGAATTTTAACATTTTGTTGCTCTGTTCAGTGCAAAATACGCTGAAACTGCCACTTGTACTAATTTTCCTATTGATTTTATCTGATTTGTCTTCTGTTAAAACTGAACGTCTAGGCGTGTGTGTGTGTGTGGTTTTTTTTTTTTTTTTTTTTTTTTTTTTTTTTTTTTCCCGCTGCACAGTAGTATCAAAGTTTCTCATTGAAGTTCAGGAAGAAAGTAATTGCCAAGGGAACGTCCGAATAAATTCCTCAAGAACGCGAAGCGCTGGTTCTTTTTTATTTTCACACAAAAATACTTTGCTCTAAAGTACCCACAATACATTTAGTTACACTCATCGCTCTGTTTATACATTTCTTTTTTTAAATTTGGTTCGAAGAAATTAGTTACTGGGTTCTGCACAGGTAAAGTAAGCTAAGAGTTATAGATATATTAAACAGCAACCTCATTTATATCCACACCAATAGGATTAATTAATTAATGGTGGCTGAAATGAGAGTGGTGTCTAGCTTGATGTTCGGGAAATCGTTTCATCCATACAAATTTGCACTACTTGGAATTGAAGCGGCTCCCGCCAGCTACAGCCAGATATGTTACATTGTCCAAAGAAAACATAAATTCCTCCTCTGTTCTACAGTTTTGTGGAAAATATAATGTATAACTGCATAATTATTTATGTTACGAGCAACCAGTTTAGGTTTTTCTTGTTTAGCCAAACCATTTGTTTATTTTTTGTTTTATTTTCTCAGAAAAAACACTGCTTGTTTTTCTTTAGAGGTCTAGCGAGCTAACCGACCAACTACACTTTAGAATCTACAAGTTTTTTAAAAAATTATACAACCAAGTTACTCAATAAATAGTTGGAGTACTAAAAGCAATGAATGAAAGAAAAATCTTTAAAATAGTGTTGTGTTAGATTCATGCGTCTAAGTATCTGGAAAGTTTAGAGCTCATCAAGAGTTTCTTTCAAGCTACTTACAGAACTGCACAATAGTTTAATTAAAACCTCGCGTATCTCACTCACTTCATGCTAGAACAGGGTGTGTTGACTACGTGACATTTCTACAACAAACACCATCTTTCACCTGTTTGCTAAGTCAAACAGCTTCTCGTGTTTTCATGTCCCGGGTATTCGGGGCGTTTTTGAGAAGACTAGTGGAATATCGAACGGATATCCGAGTTCTTTGTTTTTGGAGAACTGAACTCGGCGATGCAGTGACACGGTAACTCAGTACCCCGAGCGAGCGCTGGGCGGTTTCAATACCACTAAGTGTAACAGAACCCAACAGTAATTAACTGGAAGCGAGGAAGATGGCAAATTCTCTTCCACTCGCGTGATGCGCTCAGACGAGCAAAGAACAACTCAAGAAAACCGCCGCTAGGTTGTAGCTTGTTGTTCCCCAAGCAAAGCAGCCTTAAGAATTTGCGCATAGTGAGGAGAAAGCGATACCTGGAGGCATATTTTGGCAGAATGCAGGGAAACGCAGATTTTAACAAATGAGCATTAGAATGCCAATAGAAGTTTGAACGTTTGCCGGGGAGTGTTGGTGCATGCGAGATTCTCACACAATTTGGGAATATTTCTAGAGAAGACCTGACAAAGAAGGTTAATGACTATAATGAAGAGGGGGGGGGGGTTGGAGAGGAGGTGTGAGTAAATGAAAGGAGGACTCAAGAGCAAGGGTTGCATTCTTGTCTATGTGTTTGTATGAAAAATTATTTATAGAAAACGTAAATATATCGAAGTATTTGTGTCAGCCAAAGAAGGACACAAACTATTATCACTTTTAAACATTGTGAAGATTTTAAACTAAAATGTTTCATTCACTTTATATCCTGTAAACGTAACACTCTGTACTTTTGCACAGATATCGGTAAATGGTACTTTTATTGAAGTTTTAAGTATCAAAATTCAGCATTGCTCTTCCCAGTTCTATAGCAGGAAGTCCTTTGTATGTTTCCAAATAAAGTCAACAGTGCATCCTGCCTCATTTCTTGGTCCACAGGTATTTTTAATTATATAAATTACTTCACATTGTCATTAAAACTGTGGTATTGTTTATTTATGATATTAGTATAATAGTTTCTAGCAATAGCTTTAATAATATTTTAGAAAAAAATAATCAAATTTTCATTAAAATGTCAAAACTAGCAATTATCATTAAATATAGATTTAAAAAAAACACCATGAAGTGTGTAACATATAACTCACCTAATCATACATTACTAATAATCACATATTGCTTTACCAGCCAGGAGAAGGAACCCTAAACTTAGGCCTGGAAAGTTTCCTTCCTTAAAAATAAATCCTTTCCCAATATATCATTTCATCTCATGTATAATGTTTACCGCCTGTGATGCCTCAGCAATAAAATGGAGCGTTAAACACTTTTAAAACATCACCTACTAGACAAAGTTGGCAGACAAATTGAAAAGTACATAGGTATAGATTATACAATACCAAAACTAAAAACATCAGGTTATGCGCTTCGCTCCTTTTTTCATATTACCTCTTAAGTCAAATCAACTCATTATGCATATTTCTCGTCAATTTTTAATAGTGTTTTCACAGGCGGTTAACACTGATCATACATGAGATTAAATAATAAAATTGGAAAGGATTTTTTTAACGAAGGAAAAACTCCAGGCCTAATTTTAGGGTAACTCCCCGGGATTTCCCATTTATGAGGACTGAGGAAAACCAGAAAAAAAAAACCTTAGTCAGAGAGGATGGACTTGACGGGAACGCGAACCCCAAACTCCCCCTCACGAGTCCGCGCCTTAACGACCTCGGCCACCCGTGGCAGTCTCTTCGATTATGTAATTTTCCGCCCAAGAGAAAATCAGTTGAAAGCAAGCGAGAAAGCAATAAGAATAGTTTAAGATATAAATAATTGAAAAACGCGTAGAAATATATTTCGGAAATTAAAAAGTTATCACCTTCTTTTGTGTATACTTTCCCTTATGAACTTTTACAAGGTTAATACATCAAAAATATTATAATACATAACAAAAACACTATACAAAAAGAGTAATGTGCTTAGATTCATTGCAAAATTTTCTTATTATGAATGCATCAAAATTTACGATCGTGCTATACCAAACTATCATCCGATAACAGGGAAAGACACAATTGTGCTTTTATAAAATATCTACGCAACAAGTTGACGAATTCACAGATCATAAGACAATGTATTTACGAGGGTAGTCCATAAGTTGCCGGCCTAACCATTTTTTAGGTATGATAAACACAAAAACTATGCTTCACTTTTCAATATATTACCCTTTATTACAAAACACTTCTCACATCTTTGAATTAACATTTCAATAACCCCCCTCCCAATAGCCAGAAGTCTTGTCTGCAAATGGGCCTAAACAGCATTCATCACTTCTTCGTCACACTTAAATTTCCTTCCTCGAGGATCCTTCTTGAGTTTTGAGAAGAAGAAATAGTCACTGGCAGCTAGACGTGGGCTATAGGGTAAATGGTCCATCTCCTTGAAACCATATTTCTTCATAGCTTACTTTCCAACAAGAGCTGTGTGCACAGGCGCGTTGTGGTAATGAAGGCGCACACCACCATTAAGCTTTCCTCGCCTTTTCTTTTTGATGGAAACATGTACTCTGTGCAGTAGGCCAGCATTTATTTTGATGTTCCTCTTCTTGAAGTCAATGAAGAGTATTCCTGCCAAAGGATTGTGGCCATGATCTTGTTGGTTGACTGAGTGACTTTGGCATTTAGAGGCGCTGCTTCACAAGGTTTACACTACTCCATTGATTCTCTTTTGGACAAGGGATCATAGTAGTGGACCATAGTTTCATCTCCTGTAACAATGGTTTGCAGAACTCTCTCGTTGGCACGGCAGAGCTCCAAAAATGCCTGACAAGAGATGACTCGTTGCTGCTTTTGGACTGAGGAAAGAAACTTAGGTACCCATCTTGCACTAACCTTATTCAGGTGTAATTCATCCATGAATAATTCGAAGGACTGTTGTTTTAGAAAGACGCAACCTTGCTGCTATTTGTGTAACTTTGAGCCGCCGGTCTTCCACAATTTCTCCTTCCACAAGACAACGTAGTCAGGAGTGAGCACCTCCACGCACCTGCACGCTCTTCGTCTTCAATGCTTTCTCGATCCATTCGAAGGAGTTTTGACCATTCTTTCAAGGTAGAATATGAAGGGGGTGCTTCCCCGCGTGCACCTTCCAAACGCTATTTAATTTAATTTGGAGTAAGTTCTTCTTTTGTGAAGAACTTACTAATTGTTTGATACTCCATTTTGAAATGTCACAATCTTGTACATATAGCCTTCTTTATGTAACTGTATCTGAACAACTTAAAACAGGGGAGCGAAAGTTACAGCTGCAATTATTTACTTAACATGTAAAGTATGACACCATATAAGGATTTTGTGAAGGGGATAATCCTTATCGGCGAGTCCGGAAACTTATGGCCCTACTCACGAATTCAATTTTGATATGCTGTTAGCAAGTGCGGCACTCTTTTGCTGAAAGGTTTTTCTTGTGCATTTCTTTATATAAAATATAACATGCGCTGCACTTTAAGTCGTCAGTCATCTATCATGCATTTATTCAATTAATTCTGATGTTGCACTTCTTGAACGTCATTCACGTAGGTCATGGTGCAAATTGTCCTTTTTTCTTGTTTATCTTCAATTTGACACCCTCTCTTTGATGCTGGAACAAGATTTAAATTAGGAAGGGTGCTGAAAGCAGAAGATCTCCAAGTGTAACTGGAAAAAAAAATAACTTCCCAATATGGGAGTAAAATTTTTCATACATACTGCAATTTATTTTATATATAGCAAGGAAAATAACATGCAACTATAACATTGACTTTAGAAAAACTATTCTTGAGTAGTGATGCAATCAGCAATATAACGCTCAAAACAGAAACGGTACATTAATGCCATAGCACAGTACAGTATTTGCCTTTTAAAACATTAAATCAATTATCACGCTAAAACCTTTATAAAAACTGAGTTTTACCAAAATTATAAGACTTTAAGTGCCAATCTGAAAATACAACAATCTCAATATGACTTTGCGCAAGTTCATACTACAGAAGAAAGAAACAATGAACTAAAATTCAACATTGAATACGAAAAATAAATGTTAACACACCTTCAAAATACTGGATCAGGCTAGCGGGAAAGGCTTCGGTCCTACCCTTTTAGAAGCAAAGCCAAGAGACATATTTTACCCCGGAATACCCGGAATACAGCAACGGAAACAAAGAGCGGCCCTGTCAGAAAACTCATGTCAGTTGTAACCTGCACATTAGTAATGGAAGCGAAGCTTTCTAGCATGAACAAGAGTGGAAATGATACAAGGGGGTGGAAGGTATCAGGCTCAATAGAAACACGTGCAAGATAGGCACAATCTTTAAGGCCTCATAAATTTTGATAAATTAAGCATAATTTTCCTTTGGCATTAAATCATCTTTACGAAAGTGCAGACACTTCATTTTACCCACAACGTGTCTGCTTTAGAAAGTTGTATTAATATTTGGAAAAAGTGAGTTAGTTTTTAAATTATTGCTTAAGACAGATGTATCCAATCAAAAAAAAAAAAAAAGCTTACGAATTGCTTGGTCATCTCTATGACCGAGGCCGTGATTTTCTTCAGACTTCCTTCCTACATAAAGAGTATTTACTCCTTTCATGCCGAGAAAAGCGTGTTATTTAATATAATCACTTGATTATATTACTTATTAATCACCTTATAAAATTACTTATCTTCATTTCGTACTTTCCAGCAAACCAGGCTTGGAACATTCAGAAGTGAAAGGAAAAATAATTATATTAGAGAATTCAATATTAAAAGATGAATTGTATGAGAAATTCGATCACCCCTGGCGTTTCCATTATAGAGGAGCAAGCAGTGATATGGCCCTTTGTAGTTTTGTTGTCATCAAGCATTTGACTGTAGACAATCTATTGGAGTTACAGTGGAAGAGCATTTGCCCTGCAGCAACCCATCAAAAGGCAGTTGATATTCATGGACTAGCCTCCGAGTCCGCAACAAAATGATGGTCGCGTGATCAGCAGGAACGCTCCTTCAGATTATTTTGATAAATTCTCCATCTTCGCAATACTTTATAGCTATTTCAATAGGTACATAAGCGACTAACTCCATTATGAAAATAAATCAACAAGTTCCAAGCTAGAAAAGGGGCATCATAATTCATAAGAAGAGTGCAGTAATGGAAACAGTAAATTTAGAACATTTTATAATAAAAATAATAACTATTATGGAACTTGAGGTTTTTTTTGTGGTTTCCTTTATGCTCTCCTATTTCAGTCTGTAGGTTCTGTTACAGGCGATGGTGCGGTGTGACCGTGGCTTGCGCTTTTGAAAGGTTTCTGTTTTTGGTAAGGAAGCGTCCATTCTGAGAGGCTCAAACTCTTTGGAGGGAATGTTAAAGACCCCGCACTTCAACCCCCGGGGATGATTGTATGTTCATCTACTTTCTTCCTTCCAGAGTTGCTCTCTCTACGGGCCGTAGGCACATACGTCCAGCTGTTGAGCAAGGCTGTAGTGTTGAAACATTCTCCTCCGTTCTTATATCAAATTCAATCTATCTTAAAATGTTCTTTCAATAAGAGCAATTTTAATAGTGTTAAACGCCCCTTTTTACTACTGAGGCACCACAGGCGGTCACGTTGTTTGTTATTATCTAGAAAAGCTTACATAATGCTCCAAGGAAACAATTACAGAAAGAATTTGAATAATCATTTATTAGTGACAACAAAGTGTACTTAGACTTAAAATTAACAGAAAGTATATTTTACTTAAGAAAATGTTTAAATATTATAAAACTGAAAGATAAGGTAGAGTTTGTAAAATTAAATATCTAATATAACTTTTAGAATGTATCAAAGTTGAATACAAAATTTGTCAAGAAATGCGAATACCTTTGTTAAGTATTATACAGAGTTTTTACATAGTCGGCCAATATTTGTGTATCATTTTGAAAGTTATACTTCATTTTTCCATGTAAATGAACCTATATACATGACATCTGCATATTTACCATTTATTACATCAGTCGTGTGACAACGTTTTCACCGCCATGGATAGCCGAGGTCGTTAAGATGCGTACTCGCGTGAGGATGTCTGGGGTTCGATTCTCACCAGGGCGTCCTCCCTGACTGAGATTTTTCTCAGATTTCCTTTAGTCTTTATAAATGGCAAATGTCGGGGAGGCGCCCTAAAACATAGGCCTTGAACGTTTCCTTCCTTTTAAAAAAAATCCTTTTCGAATTTATTATTTCATTTCATGTATCATCAGTGCCATCGCCTGTGATGCCACAGTAGTTAAAATGGGAATTAAACACTATCAAAAAAAAAAAAAAGAACGTTTTGCATGACGCATATAAATATAGTTGCTGGTATGGCAATCCTTAATTCTTTTCTTTAATGTGACAGGTACTGTGGTCAGGTGGCAAAGCTTTTTTGTTTCAAATATCCCCAGAGTAAAAATTCACAAACGTATAAATCTACAGATTATATATGGCCATATATGGCCATATAAATAAAGCCATGCTTCGCCCTTAAAAAAAAGATTAAACGCGGGTCAATAGAGATATCGTTAACATAATCCAACACCCAATTGCAGAAAGTAACTCTACTCACATCGCGTGTTGTAATTCCTGAACTACATTTATTTTGTGGGGGTTTAATTTTAAAAGTTTAGTGACAATTCAAGCCAAGGATTGCGAAATTCGTGATTCTTGTGCAAACTTTCTCAGAGATTTCTTTGCACTTCGTTCTAACATTCTCCGATGTCATTGAGATTTTCCTCTATAGGAGCATGGCGTTTTACTTTCGGTTTCTTATCAAGAACAGATCCCGTTCCTCTAAATCCATTCACAAGATTACGAACCGTGTCTCTGTGAGGCGCACGAACTGTCTATAGATCGCCGCCTCACTTCTCTACATGAATGTGTTATCACATACATACATTCTGTATGTTAAAATACACGGCCTTTTTGGCATTATAATGGCACTAACACGCTTTTTCACTAAAACACGAGCTCTCACAACGTTCAACTTTTGCACAGCACAAAGACTTCACGTCAACTGATTAGAGGCACACGGTGAGGAGGTGAAGGGGAGGGATTTTTTTTTGAATAGTGTTTAACGCCCGTTTTTACTACTGAGGCACCACAGGCAATGGACTCTGATGATACACGAGATGAAATGATACATTGGAAAAGGATTTTTTTTTAAGGAAGGAATCATTCCAAGCCTAATTTAGGGTACCTTCCCGACATTTGCCATTTATGAGGACTGAAGAAAACCTGGAAAAAAACCCCAGTCAGGGAGGACAGTCCTGGCGGGATTTCAACCCCAGACCTCCCGCTCACGAGTCCGCGCATTAATGACCTCGGCCACTCGAGCCGGTGAACGGGAGGAGCGAACTGAACAGGTTAGAAACAGCGCAGTGCTAGACAGGAATATTGTCGTTAAGGCCGGCCGCTCGTGCAAACGAAAGCTTTGTATATGTAATTTTTAATTTTCTGTATATTTCGTTATTGTTTTTGCTGCTTTTCTATTATATTCCGATCGAATGTCTATGTCCCATATTCTATCATTTCTAGTAAAAACTTCGTTCCAGGAGTTTTAATTTTATTTATATTTTTCTTTCTTTGGTTTCCACGTTTCAGATAACAGTTGAATGAGGTAGGACCATATAATCTAAGTTCAGCTTTTTTCTTAACTTTGTTTTAATAAGGCACATCTTTTGTTTAAAATTAGTGGATCCTATGCATTATTTCTTTATTTTGATCGTACTGGGTTTTTCATGGTTTAGTTGCCCCTTTCACGGCTGGTGATGGGTGGGCAATCAGAGCGGTAACTCCCGGCGAAGCGGATGTAATATCCGCGCAAATGATTCAAGTTCTCATAATTATAACTACAATTACAATTAACATAAGTGTGTACCTTATGCAGGAGATGTGGAAAAGATTGCTCTTTCACATCCACACATTTCTGGCATTTTTTAGAGACTGTCACTCACGTGCATTCATATTCCGAAATTAATACAATTTAAACTTGAAAGCATACAAGATCACTGTTGTCTACGAATTGCAGGCTGGTGTTTCTGTAATTGGGAGCTATGGAACGTTAATTATAGAGTAATAATCTTTACTAATGAAGCATGGCTTTGTTAGTAGGGCCTATCGTTTTTGAGACAGATGGAAGCAATGGCATGATGCAAGAATGTCATAAGACAGTATGCTATTTTAATTTTGGGAATATGAACACCCCTCCCATTTACAACGGAAATAAAATAACAATTTCGGAAGATGAATTGATGCGTGTGAATGATATATTTTTTAAAAAATACCAGAAGTGTGTGGATGTATTGGGATAACTTTTCCAGCATCTCCTGACATTAATAACCAGAACTCGGTTGCGCGGACTTTACATTCACTTCGTCTGCAGTGTTACTTCATAGATGCGCACCTTCTTCTAAAACTTGATTTTTGATCTGACTGGAACCTTTCCCTTAAAAATCTTAGCTTTTGCTTTGTGAGCAGAAAATTGTTCTGAACTATATGCTTTACAAATGCGTTGTACTTTAAGAATTTATCTGTAGATGAAGTTTTTATCATCTTGGATGATCACTAATCATATGCACCTATTGAAATATTTAGATAAAACTTATTGTCCAGTTGATTCCTGGAGTTACTTCATCTTTATATTTTTTATCACGTCATCTTAATATTGAAGAACGTTGACTACTGCGTGTATTTCTAGTTGTATTCTGTTCTTTTGCTCAAACTTCCTTGCATTGAAACAGTGCTCCAAAACGACGTCTTCTCATGAATACTTACAAGGAAACACTTGAGTTAAAACAAAAAACAAAACAAATCCGCAACAACACTCAGTTATAGGTAATTTATTGCTTAGGAGGTGGAGATATGGCCAGCGACTTTTGCGGGGATAGAAGGACTTTATCTGCGAAGTAAAACATTACGCACTGCATGTGTACGCGGGTAGGTTCATAAGTTTCCGGCCTCGCGCATAAAAATTATCACCTTCACAAAACCCTTATCTGGCGTCAAATCTTGTCTGTTAAGCAAATAATTGCAGCTGTAACTTCCGCTCCGCTGTGCTAAATTGTTCAGATATAGTTGCATAAAGAAGGCAGTGTGTAGAAGATTGTGACATGTTCTAAATTGAGTATCGAGCTGTTATCAAGTTCTTCACAAAAGAAGTGTTTACACCAAATGAAAATAAACAAAAAGTGGGTGGTAAATATCCCCATATTCATTCATATTCATTCCCCTCATGTTCTACCGTAAAAGAACGAACCAAACTTTGTCGAATGAGTCAAGAAAGCATTGAAGACGAAGAGAGTGCAGGTCGGTCCTTGGAAATGCTCACTGCTGAAAACATTGCTCTTGTGGAAGGAGAAATTATGGCGGCTCAAAGTTACAGAAATAGCAGCAAGATTGGGCCTTTTTAAAACAACATTCCTTAGAATTATTCATGAACACATAAACATGAACAAGGTTAGTGCAAGATGGGTGCCTAGACTTCTTTCCTCAATCCAAAAGCATCGAGTTATCTGTTGTCAGGCATTTTTGGAGTCCTGTTGTGTCAATAAGAGAAATTTCTGCAAATCGTTGTTACAAGAGATGAAACTATGATCCTTTGTCCATAAGAGAATCAATGGAGTGGGGTAAACCTGGCGAAGCACCGCCACTCAGTCAATCAAGAAGATCATGGCCACAATCTTTTGGGACTGTGAAGGAATACTCTTCATTGATTTCAAGGAGAGGAACATCACAGTAAATGGGGAGTACTGTGCTGGCTTACTGCACAGGCTACGTGTTGTCATCAAAGAAAATAGGCGAGGAAAGCTGAGTGGTGGTGTGCGTCTTCTTCACGACAACGCGTCTATGCACACAGCTCTTGTTGCAAAGGAAGCTGTGAAGAAATGTGACTTCAAGGAGATCAATCATCCATCCTACGCCCAGATCTATCTCCCAGTGACTATTTCCTATCCTCAAAACTCAAGAAGGATCTTCGAGGAAGGAAATTTAAATGTGACGAAGAAGTGATGGATGCTGTTTGTGCCCATTTTTCAGAAAGACTTCTGTCTATTTTAGAGAGGGGGGGGGGGCGGTATTGAAATGTTAATTCAAAGATCTGAGAAATGTATTGCAATAAAGGGTAACTATATTGAAAAGTGAAATATAGTTTTTGTCTTTATCATGTCTAGAAAATGGTTAGGCAGGAAACTTATGGACCTATCCTTGTATCATCTATTCAAATACTTACCACGGTGTTCTTATTGCGTTAACGAAAGCAGAATATTAATTGTGAACAGTTGGATGTTTTAAATTGCATGTTTTAGTTGTGTTAGTGTACAGTGTTGCATATATATTGGTCAATAATGATATATACATACAAGTACTAGATATACCACAGCAAGGAATAATTACACAATGTAAAGTTCGAGAAATTGAGAATATTGATAGCTGCATGTGATGAGTGGAGGCAATAAAATTTACATTAAAACAATTAAACTTGCGTGTGTGCTACTATACAAGTGTTCCAGCGAGAACAAGTATCAGGGTAAGAATAGAGGGGATGAAGCCGGCGAGTATTCTCTGTTTACTGCAGGAAATAGTGCTGCCAATATAACTACACAGTAGTTATACAGTACGGTACACAACATCCTTAAAGAGTTCCCCATAGGTAGAAATGCAACGGAGTTAGATCCGGAAAACGAGGTGCACTCTTCTTCTCCATTGCCTTTGAACTTCAACAACATTCTCGGTTTTCCAATACTACTTCAAAATTGCCTTCCGCTGTTCAAACGATAATCTTGACTCCATTTTGTTGTAGTAACGCTAACATAACGTAATGTGAGTCACATCTGTTTACAGAACATCATACTACACATTACTGTTGTTTTCGGTCCTATTTTGAAATATATTAAATATACGCCCACTCTGAAAGTGTATATACATTTTAAAATATTGTACGAGTAAGCTCATAGTCTTTCTAAATCCAGACGCTTATCGCAAAATTTCAACACTCTATAAGGAAAAACATAATTTTTTGTTGGAACAAAATAAAAGCACTATTCTTAGAAACATGTTTTGTGAAAACCGTGTTTTGTGATATTTTTAAGAATTGCATAAGTTTAAAATTTCAGTTGAATTCAAGGGAGTTTTTTTTCTGAAATTTGATACTTGACTACTCAGTATTGTTTATAATGTATGTGTTACATTTTGTTTATAAATTCTGTGCATTTGAATGCTTTCAAAAAAAAAGGTTTCGAGCAAATGCATGCACGAAAAAAATTCATGTTGTGGCACTTGGCCTCTATAATATTGCTTATCAAAGTGGTAATGTTCACTAACAATACTATGAAATCAGTGCTACGTATATACTAAAACACAGCATTCATTGTATACGTTTCCTACGCAAACAGCTTTCAGACCTGGGCGTTGCAACATGACACACCAATTATAAGCATCGCAATACAAAAGATAAACTGTAATAAAAAATGAACACCAATTTTACATGTGTATTACTGGAAACGAACTTCTCTTTTATTGTAAAAACTTCATTAAAGGATAAAAAAATGCAACCACACTCGTTTTATATACGTACAGCTGGAACTGTCAATATTCGAGGCGGGAGAGGTCTACCATGTGATCCAGCAAGGAACACGCATGCGCGCTGAGGTGCTGCAGTGACGATGTAGTGCTAGCCGTCTCCGCGCACGGCGCTATCTCGACGCTTTCCGACTCGATTTTGTTCCCGCGGCAGCCGGGCGACGGCGACTAGGAGTCACCGTGCACGATGATGGTGCAGATCGGATGCGGCAAGTGTATCATGCAGTGTTTCTACGATCGGGAGTGGTGACCATGGAAACCATGGTGGACTGGTTCCTCGAAGGTCCCATAATCTTTCCGGAGTTTGGGATCTTTTACGCCACCACCACGACCACAACGATGGTACGTACAACTGTGAGTAGTTCCGAAAAATGATTATAACCTAGAAATGTTTGGAAGAGGCACATGGCGTTCTGAGCGGCTTGTCAACTCTAAACAGTGAACGCATCCGAATAAGGAGGTATCTGTTATATCTGCAACATAAGTAAGTGACGGTTAAATTGCTCCAACGTGATGTTGAAAGAGTTTTGTTTGCATTTAACGTTTCCGAAATGACACAATGTACACTTAGATAGCGACACTCAAATTGTTTCTTAGGCAAACAGAGCGCTGCAGCGGATGTACAAAGTGTGCTTAAAGACGCATGTGTAGTAAGTTTCTAGTATGGTTTATTCAAAATAAAATTCAACACAAGAAATGTGATCATAGTGCCCAATCCATGTACGATTCATGGTGAAATGGTGCTAAATTTATTTAATTAGTGAGGGAACTATTAATTAAAGTCAGGTGGGTATTTAATAACTAAATATATTCCAATTTTTTCTTATAATATTGCCAAAGCTGCCACAAAGTTTCTTTTACCTATTTTGAAAGTAGTCCATTATATGGTGAAATCGTTAAACGCATGCGCGCTACATAGTAAGTGTAACGTGTGGTTCTGCTTGCGTATGTGAACTAGTCAAATGCGCCAAGTTTGTGTGAAAATGTACCCTATAGTTCGTTCATATGCACAAAATTTCTACACATCTTTTTCTGTAAAGCGTTACTTATTAACCAAATCAAACCTTTATACTTTTTAGCCCTTATAAAACCATCGAAACAGTGTTTGACTGCGTCTTAAATTAAGCATGTAGTTATTTTAAAACATGTCTTCAATTCTTTCCCTTAGACCTGTATTTTAAGAATTCCTACATAAACCGTTCTTATATGTGTGAAAAGCATTGCTTCATATTTCAGAGGAAATACCTAATAAAGGATTATACTATTTACTGCTTCAGCTTGTCTTGTGTAAATAACAAGGGGATAGTATTTATAATAGCACACGAATGAGACCCAACAGCTTCTTTACACGCATTGTCTTGCGCCCTTGCTAATTTTTGCTTGCTTCTAAATTTGCATTGTGTATGTTTTCTCAGAATCACATGGTGTATATGTTTCATCATAAAATCTATGTTAAACACTTGCTGACAGCTCGGCAAAATAAAGGCCAATTTCAGCTTACTTCGTGTTGCGTTGCAAGCCAATGGTGCCAACTTGTGTATTGGGTCAGGCGTTCGAACACTGCTAGCTTATTCAGTGATGTGTTAGTTGATTTTAGAGCAGCTTATATGCCTGTTTCCCGAATTCAGACTTCATAAATAGTTAATCTTTAAAGTTGATGCGTCATTTGACTGAATATAAAATACCGCCTGTGCATAGGCGACCTTTATAGTTGTGCAAAAGCTGGTTGTGCATTAAGCTGTAATATCTCAAAGTAGGTTTGTTTCTTCTTTATTTAGACGTTGGTGCACTTCTATTACAAAATGTGTTTTGAATTTAAAAGTGCTTGAAGAATTCCATATCTTAGATATATCTTTTAGCTATATTTTATAGAATATTACTAAGTTCATTTATTTTGCTGATTTGGCAAGATTTCTATTTAGTGTAAGAATGCTTAATACACGTAGAAATATATGCACAAGAGAAGTTGAAATGCTGCTGCATGCTTCTATAAAAATATCTATTATTTTAGGGATATACTTTTGATATTTATCAGCATGATTAAACGTTTTTCTTTAAAAAATTTTTCATTGGTAATGTGTTAAATTTATTCTTAATTTAAACATTATTTATTAAGTGGCAGTCTTAACATATTAAATACGAAAAATAATCAGATATTTTCATAAAATACAATTTCCTTCCATTTTGATTCTTCTTTACTTTAGTTTTTTGTTGCAAAAATAATAAATTGCTTGTTTAACAGAAGGATAATATTTAATAATGATAATAAAATTAAATAACATAATAAAATATAATTAAGTAACAAAGCACCATTAGTTTACTTTTTGTGGTTATTTAAATTTCCCCCCTTCTTGTTACCATAGTTTCCAGTGACTTCATGTAGTTATTGAATGTTTTATAACATTTTGCTACAAATTCATAAATTATTAACAAAAATCTAATACCCAATAAAAATACAATACTTTCACTGCGGAGATTCGGGCCACAGGATTATGCATTCGACCTAAAGCTCAGATTCGGAGACGCTTTTGGCATATGAAGAGACCTTAGCCAGAGTATTTCCATGTGTATAAGAGAGAAAGAAAGAAGAATTGCGACAACCTAACAGAATTGAGATCGTTTGTTACAGTATTACGTTTCCGTGCTTTCTTTTTCCCTTCCTATGTTACAAATCAAATATTATTTTGTGCAATATTGTGCGATTTCTTGTAATTATATCATAGCTAATACAACAAATGTTAGAACCTCGAATAGTATTCAACATAATTATTTTGTGAATAAATGCAATAAAATAAAAAAATTAGTTACTAATTTTACTAATTCCAACAACCAAAAGTAACGTGACTCCATTGTATGAAAGCGAACTTCAATTTTTGTTCTCGTCACTGCAACTGGATTGTATGCTGTACCTATACACAATAACAATCAAGGTGACTGTGGTTATTTTATCACAATATGTTTTGAGGTTAGGAATCCTAGAATATCGTGTGATATTTATTAGGACTATTTCACGAATAAAAATAACAAATTCATAAAATTCGCCCACAGAATATAAATATTTCTATGAAATATTTAAAATTATGTTTACCTATTCAGAAATCGCGAGTCTGTGGTAGATGGAAAGCCTATTGCTGCAATTCTGTTTACTCACAAATGGCAACTGAGGAAATCCAAATGGAGATTTAACAATGCTAATTGCATATACTGCGTTTTTCTTTTATTGTAGAACTTTTTCATAATTTCAGCTTGTGCCATATGTTATTACGAGAGTTAATCAGCTGGAGTAGAGTGATAAATGTTTGTTAACGAGTATCAAAGAGACACTTTAAGAACGTATTGTAAATAATTTTATACGACAATTAAACTAGAAGGAATATTGACGCTATAAAACAATGTATAATATTACGCGTTTTATGTCCAACAAAAGCTGTAACGATGAAGGCCTTGGATTCCTCTACCTAGCATCAGTGCAATGGAACGTTGTGTTATATATAGTGTTTCTAAATGCATTACTCAAAATTCTAGGGGTAATAGAAGATACCAAAACAAACATATTTGTTAGATAAGCATAGGTTTGGAATTAATTTTAAGTGCGTTGTCTACCTTCTAAGAAAAAATTAGAAATTAGAGATGTATTTGAGGATAAAAGGATGACAATTTTCATTAAATGAGCATGAAAACCGTTCAAAATCATCAATGTGCGTAATTTGTTAAATAAGCCATGACACCTCAACGGCAAAATGTACCTGAATTTCCTGCAATGCATACGAGGATAGGTCCATAAGTTTCCGGCCTAATCATTTTCTAGGTATGATAAAAGACAAAAAATATATTTCACTTTTCAATATAGTTACCCTTTACTGCAATACACTACTTATGTCTTTGAATTAACATTTCAATCTCCCCCCCCCCCCGCAAAATAGTCACGAGTCTTTCTGAAAAATGGGCATAAATAGCACTCATCACTTCTTCGTCAAACTTAAATTTCTTTCTTCGAAGGTCCTTGAATTTTTTGAAGAGGAAATAGTCGCTGGGAGCTAGGTTTAAGCTGTAGGATGGATGGTCCATCTCTTTGAAGCCGCATTTCTTCACAGCTTCTTTTGCAACAAGAGCTGTGTGCACAGGCGCATTGTCGTGAGGAAGACGCACACCACCACTCGGCTTTCCTCGCCTTTTCTCTTTGATGGAAGCACGTAGTCTGTGCAGTAGGTCAGCATACTTAGTACTCCCCATTTACTGTGGTGTTCCTCTGCTTGACAAGGAAGAGTATTGCTTCACCGTCCCAAAAGATTGTGACCATGAGCTTCTTGGTTGACTAAGTGACCTTGGCCTTTAGAGGCGGTGCTTCACCAGATTTACACCACTCCATTGATTCTCTTTTGGACAAGAGATCATAGTAGAGAACCATAGCTTCATCTCCTGTAACAATGATTTGCAAACTTTGCTCTCGTTGCCATGGCAGAGCTCCAAAATTGCCTGACAACAGATGACTCGTTGCTGCTTTTGGACGGAGGAAAGAATCCTAGGTACCAATCTTGCATTACCCTTATTCATGTTTAAATCTTCATAAATAATTCGAAGGGCTATTTTTTTTAGAAAGTCCCAACCTTGCTGTTACTTCTGTAACTTTGAGCCGCCGGTCTACCATAATTTCTCCTTCCACAAGAGCGATGTTTTCAGGAGTGAGCACCACCAAGGGCCGACCTGCACTCTTCGTCTTCAATGGTTTCTCGACCCATTAGAAAAAGTATGGCCCATTCTAGTACAGTAGAATATGAGGGGGATGCTCCCCTATATAAAGTACAATCGCTGTTTAATTTCATCTGGAGTAAGTTCTTCTTTTGTGAAGAATTTAATAACAGTTGGAAATTTCATTTGGAACATGTCACAATCTTCTACACATAGCCTTCTTTATGTGAGTATATCTGAACTGAACACAGCGAAGCAATTATTACTTAACCATCAGAGAAAGCTTTTGTGAAGGCGATATCATCCTTATCAGTGAGGACGGAAACTTATAGACCTACCCTCGTATCTACATAAAGCATATTTCTCAAACTTTGGAATTATTTTCTACATATATACAATTCTGAAATAACCAGTCAATGCCTTAGTAACACAAGCTGGGCAAACATTTACAGGGTAAAAAATAACGCAACTATTAGAAAAGCTGTTTCTGCTTAAATAATGTTTCCTTTTAAAATAACTATTGAGTTTGTCTATAATTTCTTCATGCCATTGTGTGTATGTTTTTAACAACAGATTGAATCAATTTAAACAGAAAAATATGTCTGTTTTAGAAGTTAATGGTCTCTTAGCATCAGCATTGAATTTTTCTACAGTGTCAACTAGATAAAATACTTGCTCCGAAAAACGAAAATAGGCTTTGGAGTTTCTTACTGCAAATGATTTGAAAAATGAATACGATATAAAAGTTTGTTAATTTTTAAATGGCATGCATCGAATATCTACAAATATGTGTAAATCTTCTGTATGAAATTCAGAACTTCCAGAGGGTGCAACGTTGTATGTATGTAAATTAAAACATTATTTGCTTAAATTAGATGGGGTACTCTGTAGCAAAGTGTGGTCTTAGATGACTAAGAATCGTTTTTATGTAATTTGCATGTTTAGCAGTAGGTACGAAAATGTGCTCGGTATGGATGAAAATTCAACTCTTGATGTTTTGATTCATTTATAGACACTCTTTAACATCAGCGTCACATTGATGTGAATGTTTAAATGCAGCAACAGTACTAATGTATGTTGTTAAAAGAAGTTGATCAGTTTAATATTGAAACTAAAGTTCATAGTTTTTTTCTGCTAATCATTGCTCAGTCGACAAAAGAAATAAACCATTAATAGACAACATTCAGTTAAGAGATCTGAATAGCTTAAGAAGAGCTAAAACAAAAGTTCAAATAATTTATCCCTTTTATCAATAATTCTACAAAATTTTAAAGAATGTTCTAATTTTAAAGTTTAGACATCACAACTAAAATGTCGCTTTAAAACAGGTTTGAACTAAAAATTGTTAAAATGAAATAAAGGTTCCGAAACTGATTTTACACGTAAAAAAGTATAAAACACTATATTTAGGTGACAATAATTTAAACAGCGTTTAAAGTCTTTTGATGCGATAATTCTGCAGTATATTTTGTCTAATCCTATAAAATTTAGATTCTTTATTTTCTAATGTCATCAGTTTGATATTCAGAAAAATATATTCATAAACAACTTTAGTAGGTTTTAAGATAAATTCATTAGTTTGCTAAAAGTGTTGTATTTGCTTTAAATTTGTTGTGTTAAGGTGAGTGTAGCAGTTTTTTTTTTGCATTTTTTCATCCATTTAATTAATATTACTAAATTAAAAGGACATGGAAAACACATTACTGTTTATTTTTATCTGTCATCCAAAATATGGCTTTAGGCTGCTTACAAACAGCTATTTAATTTTTTTAATGCATCTATTTTTACTTGCGGCCTAATATTTTTCAGGTAAAATTGCAATTAGTTTTTAATTCAAGTTGCATCCATGTGAAAACAATTATATACATGTTTCAAGTACATTGAAAAAGATAAAAATAGTGTATCGTATTTTAAAAATGGAGTAAATTACTTCCAACAAAAAAAAGTCTTCAATTGGTTTCATGTAATTGCATTTTAAATGTTTTGTCGAACTGTTTCTAATATTTTGTGCAATGTGTATGGTTAAAACCTCTTATCATCGTAATTTGTCATGCATTTCAATCAGTGGGTAAAGGCAGATGGTAAACGTTTTTCAGCTTCTTGAAATGTGCTTTATTTAGAAATTAAAATAAATGTAATATTTATAATACTTTAATTGAAGGTAGCAATATAAACTAAACATAATAGAAATATGAAAATTATTTTCTTAGTTTGTTTACATGTTTTTCCAATTCACGAAATTTTAAACAGAAATCTTGCTACTTAGCTCTTGAAAGCCTCCAGTGATACAACATCTTTAATTATTCTTTAGTTACACAATAAGTACTTTTAACTAATGATGCAATAAATGTATGTTTTATTATCATTAAACAATTCTGCATAATTTGTTCTCTTGTGGATAAAATGTTCACAATAACTTCTCAAAAAATATTGTATTCACTTGCAAGTACACCGAGATGACATGCAGAAGGTGGGTTTAAGTTCTTATGTTATTTATCCATTTAAATCGATTTTGACATTTTTTTTAATATTGCTTCCAAGTGCACAGAAATAAATAAGTATTGCATATGTATAGGCTTGTATCATGGTGGGCACTATGTCCACGCGCAGTCTGCCATGGCTTAAAGGGGCATTTCCGTGGTGGATGTGGGGAAGGTTTGATGTATCCCTCAAGCTAGTGGTTGGCAGGTTTGTACGTTGTTATGACGTCAAAGCAAGGACGGCCTGTGTGAGCACACAAAGATGACACTGCAGTCACATAACAGAAAGCAGGTGTATTTCAGTGGGGGATCCCTTTAAATACTTCATTACATTACACTAATGAACTACAAGTAAACCGTATTTTGGAGCATGTCCATTATAGCAGGACCGCACTGTCGAAAGACCATTAACCCTGTGTGGGAATAGCAAGTTATTTAATTTGTTATACGTAAAGCTCGGACGCAGACTGTCGTAAAGTTAACTGCATTTCCAGCATTGGGTGTACATGTAGTAAAGGGGAAAGACAAGGAGGGAGAGGTACACACTAAGACAAAAATATAAAAACAGCGAAGCGTTAATTTGTTTTTAAGTTCTGCTATGCACGCGCAGGTCTTACAGCCTTTAGCCTCATTCTGTCATCACCAGTCACATCGAGGCCTTCATAGCACAACGTGGTTCAAAGCAGGTGTCGAGCTATGATAACTATCCAAATTTGAATCCTACCCATGGTTTTATTTGTTATTTTTTTTACAAGTAAACACTTCTCTGTACTGTCACGGTCCCTTAGAACCACTCTTAATAAACATAATTGTATATACAGGATGAATCCGAACTCTAACGACAAACTTTAACAAGTTGTTCAGAAATCTTTTCTGGGTGTTTTGATACAAGGAACCCATGTTATCCGGTGGCTCATTACCGTTGTTTTCGTTCTGTAATAACTCAATCGCTTTGTATCTGCCTACTCGGAATATGATTGTTTCCAAACAAAACACAACATTTGACTGCTGTTTACATTGTGGCCCACCACCACTTACTAAACTATTCATCAACTTCTGTTATTTATTTTTAATGATAGATGGCCAAATATTACAAAAAATGAATAAAAAATAAAATTACATTGTAGCACTTCAGCAAATGTTCAAAATTTCGACCGCCATGATCACGACAAACTTCACAGCGACGCCTCGTGGACTGTCGCGCACGCTCCAGCATCCTAGGCTGGAACAAACAGCGTCAGCCGCTGTTACCTTCTTAGCACAACAGGTCCTTATTAGTTTCGACAGGAATCACCCCAGAAGAAAATGTCCATGGGTGTCAGATTTGGTGATCGAGCTGGCCATAGAACAGGACCACCACGACCAATCCATGCGTATATTACATGCAGTCATTTATTAGTCAGTCCACGAGGCGTCGCTGTGAAGTTTGTAGTGATCATGACGGTCGACATATTGAACATTTACTTTAAACAGGCAACAGTGTAATTTGAGCCTTATATTAATTTTTGTAATGTTTGGTCATCTATTCTTAAAATAAATAGTTGCAATTGTCAGGAGGTGGTGAGCAGTGATTAATTGGTGGCGGACCGCAAGTAAACACGCTCTGCAGCAGTCAAATGTTGTGTTTTGTTTGGAAACAATCATATTCCAAGTGAGCAGATACAAAGAGGGTTGCATTATTACAAAACGAAAGCAATCCGGTAATGAGTCACCGGAGACCACGGGTTCCTCATATCAAAACACTCAGAAAACATCCCTGAACAACTTGAGAAAGTTTGTCGATAGAGTTCATCATCATAAGCAGGACATGCGGCGTAGCTCACAATACTCATCCCTAATCAAAATAAAATAAAAACGGGAAAATAGGGGACCGATTACTATAAAGCTCAATTAGGAAATTTTATCATCTAGGAGTACACTTACATTCACAATGATGTCGATCAAAATGGCCATGCCATAGCAGGTGGTGACACACCCACTCTCTTCCTGCTGTATACTCACTAGAAACCGCTGAAAAACACCACGTGTTACTTCTAGAGCGCATGCGCAGATTGACTTTTTCCTCAAGAACAATCCTAATCGTCATTTCTAAATACTAACCGACTCGATACTGCAATGCATGTACTAGTTTCCGCATATTGTTCCCCCATGTGCCACAGTACATATGATAATGCAACGTTAAATTGCAAAGACATCTGAATTTTATGATAAAAAAGTAATGTAATCCTTTTTTAAAAAATAAATAAGTTATTAATTATTTTTAAATGAAATGAAGGCAATTTTTATTTCCTTTTTATTATTTTTTTTACTTTAGAAAATTTACAAATGTGGTATTTATTTTGAAAACGAAGATCATTAATTTACGTTTTTATATCTGAGTATTAATGCATTAAAATTCAAATATAAGTTGGTCATTAAAATATGTATTGTTGCCGTATATTAAACATTTATTTTACTTGAAAAAACTAACAAATAAAAAAGACGAGCTTAAAGAGTAGGTAATTCTTATTAGTAGACGCCTGCTTTTACCCTCTCAGCTATTAGAGCATACGGTCTGAATAAACATTTTCTGTATATGATATAGCTTGGATATTAACTGAAGGCAGTGCCAAAACGGTATTGTGAACGCAGTGTAAGCGTTTCTATGTTTTACGAATTGGTCATTATTTCTGGTAATTGATAATCCTTTTTTCCACGGGTGTACAAAGTGCAGTAACGGTTCATTTGCATAAAGGACAAGGAAGTAGCTAATTTGATGCATAGTTGGTTGAAATGAATGAAGATTGTTTTGGTGTCTTCTCCTTCTTCTTTCTTACTGTTGTTCCTACTAGGCCGACTTTAAACTTTCCTTTCTAAATATCTACAGTGCAGAAAAAAGGAATTTAATAATAAAATGAAATATATATATATATATATATATTAATTTCATATTGGTATTTCCGTACTTCTATTATAATAAATAACAGTGCATTTTAGTGAAGTATCAAAAGATAAATTTCTTTGATATCTCGGTTTTTTTTAATTTATTTACGGACGCTCTTTAACCATCAGCGTCCCATTCAATTCAGGGCTTGAAACGGCCGACAAATTTTGCTCAGAGGCCTCTTCTTTCTGGCTTGAGGTTCTTTATCGTGCGTAAATGTACGACACGGAACCAACGGCTTTACTTCCCTTCCGAAGGAAGTCATACTTAGGATTTTTACGCCTGAAAAAATCCATCAGTCCTGGCCGGGTTCGAACCCGCTATCTTGGGTTTAGGAGACAAGTATGGTTACCACTACACCACCAGGACCGACCTTTGATATCTCGGTGCACATTTAGACAAAATATCTTTAGTTATTTGCAACAGTACTATAGGAAGAAAATATACAGTATTTACGTAAATTAACTTGTAAGAAATGTTTATTCCTAAATATTTCTGCAAAAAAAAAAAATGTAGCCTGTAAAAGGGAATATTGTAACATGCAAATATATAAAATGTTGGATGTATATTATTTGTTTATATCCTTCATTTCCACTAAATAATTGGACATTTTAAATATATTGCTTAGAATTACAGTGAACGTTGATGAAAATTCTTCCATGGTTTTTAAACTGTATATGATATATTTTGCATAATACGTTACATCCCTTTATAGTGAAATACTGGCACCCAAACTGTTCAGCAAGTATGAGGCAACATGTGTGTGTTTATTTTTGCTATGTCTGACTGCTTTGTTTTACAAATGGCGCACTGCTTAGAGGCGGTTGAGTAACGCACGTTAAACACTGTCTGTCTTACCGACCTTACACACTGCCTGGCATCGAACCGCAGCACGACAACATGCTTTGAGTGGCTGTGCAATGGGGACCGAGCTTTAGTTATATAAGTAGAGCCAGGTCTTTGGTCCTTTTTTGGATGTACGTTAAGTTCCGTCCTGTGAACGGAAAACATGGCAAGACAAACTACAGTAAAGTCCTCCGTCTCCAGGGAAACTGTGTAATGCTTGCGGTTTTAGGACGCACATAAGCGGTGTATGGTTACCGCTAAGCAATACAGTTGCGAATTGTTTACGTTCTAAACGCAGAGTTGTATATTGCGGTATGTTTAATTGCATGTCATATCAATGAATATGAAAAATGAGCGAAGCATCGGCAACCACAACTGAAGTAAACCTTGAACACACAATATATAGAAATTAAGCTACAGGAGTTGATCCCTTTTATTGATAAAAGTTTATGCAAGGAGCAAATAACGTGTAACTGACGACTCTTGCCCAACAAATTATAATAATTTGAACATGACAGCTTGTCTCCGAGACAGGTAGTTCGTCTTGTATTCGCAGGCAGCACAACCCTGTCAGATATCTCTCAAAAAGCTGCCGTAAACCTCCATGTAAAGCAGGAGTTACCGTCACTTGTTTCAGCGAAACGTACAGGTGGATAGGGCATTTTAATTGCCTTCACCAAGTGTGAAAAATGTTGAACGGCCACGGTGCGATCTTAATATCCTTGGTAATGATCTGGTGGGAAGTAGACAGAATTGGTAGGTTGACTAGGAAACACATGAAAAGTGTCTAACATTTCTCATGCCGTAATTTTTTGTGTACTTTGTAAATAACAAGCAAAAAATTTCTGCTAAACGCTCAACGCTTTAATATTAGAAACACAATCTTTATTAACCCCCCCACTAAAAAAGTCTTAATAGTCTTTAAATCTTGCCTTGAGGAATAGACTTGTCTACTCTACTCTAGTGAAGTACTCTAGCAGAGAAGTGGGAAGATTCTGTAGTTATATTATACTAAAATAAATGTACTGGTTCATACAAAAAACTCCTGTAAACAAAATCGAAAATGTTACATGGCTTTCTTAACTGGGAACATAAATGTAGAGTGCAAATGTCAAACGTTCCAAGTGCCATTTTGTAAAGTTTACAAGATAAGCAAAACAAAAACGCCCATCTCTGTTAGCGTTTAATTTATTGCACCCAAAATCATTATGAAGTTATTTTACTACAAAATAATCTTGTACAATTAATCGTTGTCAAAATACAATGATCGGGGAAAAAATTATCACAATAAGAAGGTTTTGCGTGTTATGATGGAAGAGTGGGTTGCAAGTGTCATTCAAAATTTCAGGTTTAAGAGGAAAATAATTATAAAATAAATTTTATGATTAGCAGGAACTATTTTATGATATTTATCACGAAATATGTTATCAGGGCAAATGTACAAAAATGTATTATGAAATATGTACAAGAATATCAATCTTCATATTTTCTAGTCACAACTGAAGGAAGTATTTAGGTTTTGATTCTTACACAGGGGTTGAAATTGATGTCTTATAGAACCCTCTGTGCTCTTCAGGAAGGAATAGCAACATGGACAATATGTCTTTTGTTTTTTTCAACTGATAATCTTGATAGTTGATCTTTCAGACGAAGCACAGGTTGCTGTATATCAGCTGATTTTCCTCTCTTTAAAACTTAAAAAACTCTCCACCCTTCTAATAGCGAGTAAGTTCTTTTAACAATTGTTTGAGATCGAGATATTTGTATTTTGAAATGCTGCACTTATTTAATGTTAGCAGTGAATCATCAACATTCTTAAAATCAAAGAAATCACTTGACTCCATTAACACTACTTGAAAAGGATTTATAGCTTTAATTATATCTACAGTCCAATGTAAATCTTGGGGAGTGAGGTCTTTTACCCTTCTTCTTTCTTTAAAAGCAAAATCTCTATCGCAACTCAAAAATATTTATGTACTATAAACAGTTTCCCTTAAAAATTATCGGGCATGAAACTTAGAACATCAGACGATAGCATAGCAGGCCATTTAGAACTGCGCTATCTGTTAATGAGTATTTGAACTACTTCATCGTTATATGGGCACTTAGATGCATCTGGGCACATAGAACGTACTTTTGAAATAAATTTCACATGAAATCTAAAATTGGGTTGTTTTGATTATTGCATAATATACAAACATATAAGGGAAAACTTTTATAATGAAACATTGTAGATCAATCTGAAAGAGGTCAGTTATGGGGCTAAATATTCAAAATTAAGGTAATAATATGCATGTAGTTTAAGAAAAAAGTGAGGAAATTGTTCTTACCCCTAAGGAAAACATCGCATGAAAGCTGGGGCGGGAGGATCAAGCGAACAAAGCATGGAAGGTTAATGAGAGTGCTTAGAAAGGAAAGCGCGCTCATCCAAAGAGTTAGCGCACTTCGCCCAATAATGATATGGGCTCCCTCGTGAGGATGCCAAATTCGTGAAAGGAAGCAGAGAATGCAAAAAGGCGAAACTTGTGCACGTTCAAAGAAATGTACAATCCAAGAAAGGCAACATAGGAAAAATTTCGTTCTTAAACCATCGACGATTGGAAGAATTTGTTTGCATCAGTCTTTAAGGCCTTCCAACAGCTGAAAACTTAAGCGAAACTTAGATAAGTGCTATAGTTCATAAATTAGCTATTGGGATACAGAACAAATTGTTTATATTTTGCTTTTTTCCATTTTTTGACTTCTGCTGCCCATTTTAAGGCTTAATTTTTTTTTTTTTTTTTTGCCTGTTTTGGAACATTAAGATTTTTTGTGTGATTATTTACGCATTTTAAAAAGTACACAAAAGAATTTCAATATATGGAAGTGAAGAAAGTTATAAAAATTTAATGGCTTATTCACTTCACAAAATATCCATTGAGAATCTAGTTATTTATTTATTTTAAAGTTGTCAAAAAGCTTTCTTCTCAATCTATTCACTTAAACTCAAAAAAGCAGAACCTTCATTAGTAAAAGTAACGCACGGTTACCTCGGGCACACTATTACCAGGAATAAAATAGGATGAAGGAAGTTATGTAGCTTTGAATAGTCCTGGCGAATGACCTTGTATCGATCTGCGCGAGACAATTCTAGGAAATTTGTGAAGGGGGGTAACTTCTCAACTGCATAAACAATTGCGATCGAGAAAGATGAGAGCGGTACAACTGTGCAATAAACCGTCCCTACAGTGTGCTTAGTTGTTGATTTATTTTATTTACGGACGCTCTTTAACATCTCAGGTCATCAGCATCCCATTCAAATCGGGGGGTGAAACGGCCGACAAATTTTGCTCAGAGATCTCTTTTTTCAGGCTTGAGGTTCTTTTTCGTGCCGTAAATGTACGACACGGAACCCACGGCTTTACTTCCCTTCCGAAGGAAGCCGTACTTAGGATTTTTACGCCCGAAAAAATTCATCGATCCTGGCAGGGTTTGAACCCGCGACCTTGAGTTTAGGAGAAAAGTATCGTTACTACTACACCAGCAGGACCGACATAATGTTCAGTACGGAAGTAAGAGAGATACTAACCTGATTTCCCTATAAAGGCGTAAAGAGAACATGAACTGCACCAGAGACACTGCGCAACTTTGACACCTTGAAAAAAAAAAAATCTTGTTGTTGCTTGTAACCAAGTAAAGTAAGCTTAAATACTTTGTGTGTTAAAGAAATTAATTATCTTTATTAATAATGAGCGATATAGCCTTTCTTTTTCACTTTTAATAAACGTCTATTTAATTGTATTACGTATTTTAACTAAAATAAGTACGCCAACTTCCGGCCTCTGCTTATAATCAAAAGATATGACAAAATGTAAATACAAATTATAGCCCGGCTGTTTAAAATAGTATTCTTTTAATGTATCAATATTTAAACAACATTACCTAATTTTATATTGTTGTTAGCTCACTTTTTTATTTTT
Organism: Metallyticus violacea; assembly: GCA_030762175.1. Lineage (NCBI taxonomy): Eukaryota > Metazoa > Arthropoda > Insecta > Mantodea > Metallyticidae > Metallyticus > Metallyticus violacea. Next base: position 140,753,512 of record CM060832.1, read on the forward strand.
TGGTAAACAATTTATATACTCTTTTAGGAATATTCGTCCCATGAGAGCTGAAAGTTGTTCTTTCAAAATAATTCGGTTAAAATTACCATCCATATCACCGCCGTTGTATCAAAAGCCTCTATACAGTGTCGCCACTGTAGTTTATCAGCCCTCAAGCTCACTCCATTCTGAACTGAGGGGCCAATTCCTTCCTAGTGGAACACAAGAGCAGCACTTGCCGAGCAATTATCCCGGCTAAATACGATGATCCAGTTAGCCTAAAATGTGATTCAGACGTAAGTTTTCAGGAGACAAGTGCTTAAAGCAAGTAGTAACTCGTCCTTGAGGCAAAATTTCAGCTTCTGTACTGTCAGCTGAACTTCACATAGTAGGGACAGCTCGAGTGTTTAACAGGTTCGAATTCTAAATGCGTATGTCATGAGTTTACTATCTGCATTTTCCTTTAGATCGATGCATAACTGAATGTAAAACTAGAACAGTTATTATTCTTTTAATAAATAAACAGGTTATTAGATCTACGTATATCACCAAAAACCCTAAAAATAATTATTGCAGAATGTAAGCATCCTGAAATAATTACTCTTGACGATGAACCCGCTGGGCTGGTTGTGGTTGTTGGCACTATTTGTTCTTGTGAATTAAAATCCGCGCATAATTTCTGGTTGCACGGGTTAGGGCTGTAATGCAAAATATGATGCTGAATCGAATTTATCTGAATGATTCTCACCAAATTACCCTATAAATTCCAACTTCAGGCTTTTTCACTATTGGAAAACGTTCAAGACACTGAAAAATTAATAATCAATACCGAAATAAAATCCTAATACCAAATTGAGTGCTCGTTTTTATTTTTATTATTATTATATTATTTTTTCAGGTTATGTTAAACTTTTCTTGTATGATATAAATATTGCCAAGAAAAAATGCAGAGGTGGCATATGTGCAGTGAAATTTGCTCCTGAATAATTATTTGTTTTATTTATTTACCGTTGCAAGAGTTGAGGTCACGAGGCCTTCTCTTCCACTCTACCATACTTAAAAAAAAAAAGAGTGCGATATACATAGTTATATTAAATACAGAAAAATCCAAATTAAAGATATATACTGCATATAAATAATTACTATTTTAAAATAGTTAGAAAGCTGATAAAAATATTGTTAGAATTGCACTTGTTCTTCAATAATTTTTCTCGAGTACAAGAGGGGAGGGGGGAAAAGAAGAAGAATAAGAAGCGAGCGACTAACTGTTTGATTCCTGGAGTTGAGGAGATGACAATTTAATCTACGTTTAAATTGCTTTATTGCGCAACAATCTGACTTCAGGAGGAAGGGAGTTCCAGATTCTGGAAACTGACACGCCAAATGAGGTTGAGAGAAATGTTTTCGGTGATGACGAATGGACAGTAAAGTCATATTCCGGATTCGTGGTAGGGAAAGATATTCTGATCGGTGGAGGTAACAGTGGCGTGTGGGAATGTAACGTTCTTTTAGAGGTAGCCATGACAATTGATTGCGTGGAGGTAGTTTTGCAAAATCCCTTTACGACATGCTTCTCTATACAGCCCACTCCAATTTTCTCGTAATAAGCATCATGTGATAAAACTGCTGTAAACTGCGGAATACACAATATAAATTATTCAGATAGTCATTTATGGTAATTAAAAAAACTAAGCTATGCTTGCCAGATCCGTAACCGGATATTTTGGTATCCCGGTAAATTTTAGAAAGATGTCAGTTTCTTAGCAAAACATAAAGTAAAGGTTTAGGAAAAAAAAAACAATAATACATAAAATGCTAGACAGTCATTCAGAAAGCACCAAATAAACGCCTTATTATCCACTTTAATGTAATTACCATTTATTTCACGTCTACTTTAATAAGAGGAAGTGCGTTTTCATTAAAGGTAACGTTTTAATCAATGAATCTGTGACTTCCACGTTTAACAAATGCCAACTGCGGCGATAGAAGAGACATCAAATGGATTTATTGAGAAGTAAACACAACTCGGAGCAAATTTTAGGTGCAAGAACATCAAAGGCTCCGACGCAAGTTGCTACCGTAGATACTGTACAGTATAGTATTGAATGTGTGAACACCACGAGGGTGTTTTATTTTCTGCGGCAAAAAGCAAAGTTAAAGTTTTGTTAAAGCAAAAACTTAATTAATATTCCATACCCCTTTCTAAAGTGTGCGAAAGATACGAAAATAATATTAATCATAGGATATTAGGATTTATGTTTTTTTAAAAAAAAGCAAATAATTTTGTTCCCTTTCTTAAAATTCATTTTGTAATTCATTAAGCAAGAAGACTGCAATAAATTGCTTGTGTTTGTTCATCTGGAATTTCACAAAAACAATGAGAATTCAGAAAGTTTTGTTGTCTTATTAAATTATTTTAGTTAACCTTCGGTGCTTTCCAGGACATTTAAGTATAGGAAATACAATAATAGGGACTTAGAAATTCAATTACCAATTTTAATGTCGAGTATAATTTCTCACAATAGAGAAATTCCTCGTTTTAAAAATACTTCATTAGCCGCTATACACAGAATATTCTTGCAGCCCATAGAGCGTGCTGAATATACTTCACTAGTGCCTAAGAGCAAGAAATGACATTAATATTTCCAAGAAGGTTCACTTCTGCCACAAATAGTTTTAATGGAGAGGTGGGAAACTCTGAAGAGAGTAATGAACACTCCCTGTTCATTGTCACATTGCAGTTCACGATAATTTGTTTTCCGTTAACTGCTCTTTTTACCTTTCTTTGTAATCTTCCTTTGCTTTCTGCACACTCTTCTAGCGCAAGGTGTTAGCTCCATCACTTACAGAACAATTGGCATCTTTACTCTCGGTCAATTTATTAATGTGTGTGTGTGTCATCGTTGTTGGGCAAAATGGTTTTAATTTTCATTTATTTATTTAATTAATTAATTATTTAACACCCATAATTATATTTTATTGATTGAAATATTAATACTGGCACAGGAATTTTAAGTTGCCAGCCATGGTTCTATTATTAATTGTTATGCTACATCTGAACCATTGATAATACGAAAGCAACAGAAGCTTAAGGCCTGTTAATTTAACACACACACACACCAATTGAAGAGAACATCCAAGTTACATTCGTAATTACAGAAGTTTAATCACGAATTTAGAAAAAACTGGTTTTAATGCTGATGGGAAGAAATCGAGGAAAAAATGTCCGTCACTCAGGAGCTGCGTAAACTCAGCAAATTCCTCACCAGGTAGAGTAACTTTAAAAAAGAGTATAAAATCCAAATTATTAATTAATGAAATTGTGTGATATTAGGGGAGCAAATTTAGAATTATAAAATGAAAAATAACAAATTTTCCAGTTACATTCTTTATTTAAGATGATGTTCATATGTTTCAATAAAACAAAAACATGTAAACATGAAATGTACACATCAACAATAAACAATCGAAAGTTTCATCGATTTTCAGTGGCTTTGAAATTTAATTTAAATGTTATTAACATGTAACGTTAACGTTTTCCAAAGGTTATTACAGAGCGCTCTTACATACAAATATAATTTTTAAACATGTATTAGATTAATATTTCATATTTGCTATCTTCACGGCAATACTTTTGTTAAATATAAAGCATATACATCGTTATGAATACAGCTATGTACTGAATTAGTTTGTCCTTTTATTTTAAATTAGTATGGAGAATTTTAAACACAAGAGCACTTTATACATTTCGGTTTTCAAGTGTACCCTTACTCCTAATTGTCCCATTTCCCTAGTTTTTACAAAATATTTTTCTTATTTGATTTAATGGTATGTGCCAAATAGTGGGTAGTAAACAAATATTGGCACTACTAGAACGATTTTTAAATTTTGGGTTTCAGGTAAACCCCCCACTCCTAATTATCTGATTTCACTGATTTAAGCTACTATTTTTCTTTTTTTACTTAAATTATATTTGTCGAGTTTCATTATGAAAAAACAAATATTGTTGCTGCTAGAGAGACTTTTAAATTTTGGGGCTTCAGGTAAACCCTACTCCTAATAACCCGATTTCACGGATTTTCAGAAACTAATTTTTTTTATTTTAATGGTATATATATATATATATATATATATATATATATAAAGTTTAGTCCCGAAAAAACAAATATTAATGCCTGTATAACGATTTTTAAAAACTAAAAATCGATTTCACTGATGTTTATAAACCATTTTATTTCAATGACATATACCGAGTTTCCTTTAAAAAAAAATTAAAATTACGACCGCTAGAGTGATTTTTAAAATTCGCTTTAGACCCTCACTCATAATGGCCCGATTGCCCTGATTTACTTTTATCAATTGGTTTTAATGGAATATATTGAGTTTCATTGAGAGAAAAGAAACATTGCGGTCACTAGAGCGATTTTTCATTTTTTTTAAAAAATCTCTTTAGGTTAACTCCTACCCTCAGTGCTCCAATTTTTGTGGTTAACGAACTCTGCAAATCGTTTATTAATTGATGGTTATATGCCGAGTTTCTTTGAGGGGAAAAAAATTGCGAAGTATAATGAAAACCCTTTAGTTTGATTGTATTCAGTCACGTGCTAGGCACATCTTCCGATACGCCTACTTTGTTACGGCTTATTTCATCCGCTGGAGCGTAAACGGACATACATATTCATTGTCATTGTCATAGTGCTCTAAGCAAAATATTCCGAATAAGAAAATTTTCCACCGGGGCATCTCAGGATAAAGAACCTTGTAGGGAGAAAAGTTTTGCAACTAAACGTTGCTAGTCTAACCTTAAGTTTCACTCTAGACCTCATTCTTATAAATCATGGAATATAATTTCTTTGTCACAAAACAACTGCACTTTGGTGTACATTGAACGCCCAATTATTGAGCATTATCCGTGCATTTATTACCAAAATACAAAATTCCCTTCTAAGAAAACGCTATATATATTGCCAAAAAATGTATACACGCATTCACAGTAGATGTCTATTCGATATATTTCAAATTTGGACCGTAAAAACAAAAGCAATGTGTATTATGATGTTCTGTAAACAAATGGACTCACATTACGTTATGGTAGGGTTGCTAAAACAAAATGGAGCCAAGATTATCGTTTGAACAGCGGAAATCAATTTTGAAGTGGTATTGGAAAACCGAGATTGCTGTTGAAGTTCAAAGGTAATGGAGACGTGTGTACAGAACAGAACCGCCAACGTGAGTAACAATTGCACGTATTGGAGACAAAATTGAGACTCATGGTACCGTATGCGATGTTCACAAGGGCAGATCTGGGAGACCTCGCACAGTAACAAACCCCGCGCACTGGATCCAAGACACTGTCCAAGGCACTGAATAGAACGAAGAGGTCCGATTGAGTTTCCACCGCGTTCTCCGGATCTAACTCCGTTGGACTTCTACCTATGGGGAACTCTTAAGGATGTTTATACCGTGTAGAAAACCAGCAACACTGACAACACTTCGGGAAGTAATTGAAACGGCATGTGCTGCAATCGCTGAGGACACTTTCGCAAACGTTGCTCAATCAGTAGTTCAACGTACTCAGAAGTGTATCGACGCCAATAGTGGGCATTTTGAGCAACTGTTGTAACTGTAAAAGTCTAAGATGATTAGTGCTCATCATTTTCTGTGTGTGTGAATTCAGTTTTGTTATGTTAACACAGGTTTTTCTTTGCGTGAAATATATATATATATATATATATATATATATATGAAAGTTGTAAACAGATGTACGAGAAGACGGGTTATTGCATCGTTCTTCTCTGCCAGAAATAGTTTTGAGGCTTGCAGTTGCGTGTGAAATCACGTTAAAACCTGAGCTGGAACTCTTCGCGTGGCGAGAAATGGTAGAAAGTATTCACGATAAAAGAAAAGTCAAATTGATCAATAAGTTTGAGAAAGAGAATTGTGTAAAACTTGACTGCAATTTACCGTATAGGGGCGTTAACTGTACGGTTATAAAGAACTTTAAAAATAGTGAAATAAAACATTAGTAATTTATGTATGCTATTCATGTCATCCTTTTGCTGTTAAATTACAGTAGTATCAATGATTATTGGAGTAAAATAAGCTGTATTTAGTATTGAATGTTTAAAATGAAAGTTAATAGTTAAAAAATATCTAATTTTAGTAGTTACAGGTAGATTGCTAGTTCACAAAAACAAAAACACGATAAAATATTGAAACGAGGGCCGTGTATAAACTAATGGAAAACAGGATTGTAATGCATTTTTTATTGTAAGAGGAACAAATGATTTTAAAATCCTTTTAATTTGTATTTAGCGAAAGCCACGCTTAAAACTAAGGATAGAAAAAATGAACAACAATGCGCAACAGGTAGCAGACACATCACCCTGCCATCCGTAACACCTTCCTGCACAGTAACATCATTCCAGCGGTTACTGGAGGAAGGTGCGGTTGCCAGGAAGTCCTACCCCCCCCCCCAGTACAAATCCATGAAAGATCGAAGTAAAATGTTGATAACATTTTTCATTGTCTCGCCGAGATCTCATTCTGGCACACTTACTCAAAGAACGAACGCCGCATTCTTGGGGGGCAAATTATAAATAATCAAGGCTCCTACAGATGATGGCGGATCTTCAGACAGAGAATGAAAGTACATGTTTATAGAAAACAACTAACACTCCCTACAGCCAGCCTACAAGTACGTTGCAGCTGCGGGCTAGTGGCTTAATTTTACTCTTTAACCTTAAAATGTTATGCCTTTTCCTATTCTCTTTGTTTTTATGAACAATGTGATTTGTTCAAAGTGAAATCTAAAGTATACAATACATGTGGTCACAATCACCGTACAGCTTACTCTAAAGATTTCTAAAATAACTAACTGCCTCGTGGTTGCGACACGAGAGCTGTTTCCTATTTTAATCTATTAGTATCCCCGGTATCTCTATATGACAGTAAACAAATCACAACAGGTTTTCATGAATATGCTTTTAATTTATATTGATATTTACATAATACTGATAGCTTACATATGTCCCCGGAACAAACATGTCGCGAACTTGTAGTCTTAGTTTCTCTCTCCTAACAGATAGACCTCTCGGAGCATGCGCTCTTTCTACTCACTTTCTAAGTCAAGCTATCTTCCCGAACACTTGCCCATACAGCTGGACGGAAATCACTAGCAGTAAGATTTATACTATTAATTTCGGTCGTACGTCTGCGACGCCGCTTGTAACGGTGTAAATGTTATTTGTTAAAATTAATATATCCTATACGTTGACCTATTAATTATAAACTAATAAGGCATTGTTACGTTATAACGGTAGGAAATCTTCTCTTCGGATGTTTTTTTGTTAAAAACAATGTAATCTATGCGTTGTTCTGTTAAAATTAATTAATAGAGCATTATTACGCGGGTGAAGTATTACAATGGTGGGAAATCTGCTCTTAATCAAGTATCTACACACATACACCAACCCTAACGCTCACCTCGGGTAAATCGCAGAAACCGGCGGACCCAGTGGTTTGCTGCGCTTCGCTACGGCTTGAAGGCCTACGCTCGTCTCTTTTTCGTAAATATAAATTGACAGGGGGCGAGTAAATCATTGTAATGGCGGCAAATTTCCTTTGATTGCAACAGAAAAATGTAATTGTTTCAAATCTCCTTTAACTCCAGCAGGGGAAAACGTGAGGATTCGGCGCTACTGTAACATGACACTCTAACCGTCTGAGCTATCGTCGTTGCGCTAAAAAGTCTTATTATTTAGCTATAGCTCTGCAAGTCACTACCTTTGTCTCTTTCGGCTATCTCCGCTGTCGCTGGTACAGCAAGAGTTACGTATTTTGCACTAGTGCTTTCCGTTCAGCGTGTACGGATAATTTTCCCCAACTACTATTCACGCCTAAACAGCTTGCTGCAATGTTTTTTTTTATGTCGAATAGTAATGTTCGCGGGTGAACTTGTGTCATCTTCGTATAATGGGCCAGCGTGCGTGTATCAACCACGTTGATAGACCTTCGTGGCTACTTATGCTCACAGTGGCCGCGTAAGCGTCCCTAGTTGGTGTTGAATTTCGCTTGAAGGTCCTGGACACCTTGAATGAATACATGGAAGGTTAAATACCACGACTTTTTGGAATTCAGTTTAGTCCCGTCTGCCATAGAAAAGTATCCCAATGGAACACTTCTGTTTCTGCAGGATAACCATAGCGTCCCCAAGCCAAGATAGTTCAGCGTTGGTTTGATAGTTAAGAAAATATCTCACTGATACCTCACCCTCCCAAATCACCTGATCTAAACTCAATTGAGATCGTTTGTACAGAAATAAGGGTGACTTCTCCGGTCTTCCATCTCCTAGGACGTCTGTAGAACTATGGCGCAGGGTTGAAGACGCGTGGTATTCCTCGCAGAAAGGCCAAATCATTTTCGCCAGCTGGTAGACTCCATGCTGAGAAGAACTGACAAACTTTTCGAGCATGAAGAATATTTATTGATTCGTTTTATTTAAGGACGCTCTTTAACATCTCAAGTCATCAGCGTCGCATTCAATTCCGGGCATGAAACGGCCGACAAAATTTTCTCAGAGGCCTCTTCTTTCAGGCTTGAGGTTCTTTTTCGTGCCGTAAATGTACGACACGGGACCCACGGCTTTACTTCCCTTCCAAAGTAAGCTATACTTAGGATTTTTACGCCCGAAAAAAGCCATCAATCCTGGCCGGGTTTGAACTCGCAATCTTGGATTTAGAAGACAAATATGGTTACCACTGCACCACCATGACCGACAATGAAGCATATTGGAATGGATATTAAATTTATTTATTTATTGTTTGCTTGTTTATTTCAATAGACCACCCCGTGACTTAAATGTAAATATTTATTAAAAGACCACAGTGACAGAAAAGATCATACAGCAGCAATATATATTTTAAAGTACAAGCAATGAAACTTCCTCTTAAATATTTAAAAATTAACTTATACTGAAGTGTTAATCCTGCAAACAACGAACATTTGAAATGAACAGTGCAGAAATTGTGTGAGATTCCAACGCGCGTTACCTCATGCATATAATCAACCAAGTAATGGCTTCAACCAGTTGAAAACTTTGAGTTTGGAAACCTGTTGTTTTCGATACGCTTTCATATTAGAAAGCAAGTACTTAATGTATTCCGCTTAATAAATGAAAATACACATTTTTGGTTTAATGAAGAAAGTGATAAACTTCTATGGAACAAATGTACTTTTGAAGGTTGATTTATACTTGCCTCCTATACCCAAGATCGCGGGTTCGAACTCGGCCAGGACCGATGGATTTTTTCGGGCGTAAAAATCCTAAGTATGGCTTCCTTCGGAAGGGAAGTAAAGCCGTGGGTCCTGTGTCATATATTTACGGCACGTAAAAGAACCTCAAGCCTGAAAGAAGAGACCTCTGAGCAAAATTTGTCGTCTGTTTCACGCCCTGAATAGAATAGAACGCTGATGACCTGAGATGTTAAAGAGAGTCCTTAAATAAAACAAATCAAATTCCTTACCATGAAAAGGTGATGTTAGGTATCGTTGAGGGCTCCGGGCTCGTTTAGCTCTCATTTCATCAAAAAACTTTCATTCGCCGTCTCTTAGACTTAGACCAGGTTATTATGAGTTACAGACTGTGAATACTTGTTAAAGAAAAGGATGCAGGCTTTTAAATAAGGTCTGAAATACTGGACAAAGACACATAACTGACATATATTTTAACAGTTTGGCTGAAGCACAGCACACTATTAAAAATATTGCCACAAGTTTATTGTCTGCTAATGTTTGCATACAGGCTAGTCACTTAAAATGTCAACTCAAATGTCTCCGATACTATTATTGATATCTATAGGCTGTTTTTGCTAAATTGAAGGGCACGTAAGAGCAACAAAGCTAGTCTATAGAGAAAAAATAGTATTTTCAGCACAAAATTATTTTTTTAATGGTTCAATAGTCATAAGTACAGCAGAAAATATAAAATTAGAAAAATAATGCTTTTATGTAGTGTTTAACGTCCGTTTTTACTACTGAGGCACCACAGGCGGTGGAAACGTTCCAGGCCTAAGTATAGGGTACCTCCCCGGCATTTGCCGGTTATGAGGACTGAGAAAACCTGAAAAAAACCCAGTCAGGGAGGACGATCCTGTTGAGATTCGAGCCCCAGACCTCTTGCTCACGAGTCCGCGCCGTAACGGCTTCGGCCACCCGTGGCGGTAAAAATAATGGTGTCTACTGCTTGTTTCTAATGCAAACTTTAAAGTATAAGAGCAATACTATGTAATTAAATGAGTATCGGCTGTTTCTCGGGTTTTTGATTTCTTTTTAATAAATGATTTGACCCAAGCTTACCCTGTTGGTCTAGGAAATGTGTCAGGTTCATAGACGTACAACTTCTAGTTGTTGATACAGAGCATGCCTGCACAAACAGCTCTCTTAACACGAGCGTAGAGCAGGAATACACGGGCGACAGGGGATGGAACGCTCTGGTTAACTATAGAGGTCCGTTCATTACTGACCTGATGAACAACCTGGCATTATGGAAGAGGGCACACCTTTAGAAACTGTTCGTACTGGTCCAGAATTTAATGACCATGTTGCAGTGTTAATTGTAATTCAAATCCTATTTCATTCTAGGCTTCAATTAAATTGACTGAAAGGAGTTTCAAATCCGGCTGACGCTCTTGTCAATAATATTTTAAACAACGCAGCATTTTCTGCAACTTGAGGTTATCGAGCCTACAGTGTGATGTAAAACGTATGTAAATTTCAGTTTAACAGTATCAGATCGTTCAATGTCTGTGGGCGTGTGGCGTACACTCCGTCTTTTAAGTAACTCCATAGGAAGAAGTATATCAGAAGACCTCGGTAGTCACAGGTTCTTGGAAATTATGTGGTCAACAAAGAAACTTTCAAATAGCGTCATGAATTGGTTTGATGCATGGCATGTAGCACCATCTTGTTGAAAATATCCATGATCCAGGTCTAATTCGTCCAGTTGCTCAAACTACTTCATCAAAAGCCGGCGGTACTCTGCAGTGTTCACTGTATGGTATCACATTCATCTGCGAACCATGTGATGGGCAATATATCACAAGGAACGCCTGAAATCACCGCTATACCTCGCTCCTTTATTCTTATCTACAATTGATGTAAAAGTGTAACTCTGCGAGGGTAGGGGCATAAGTTTCCGGCGAAGGATTATCGCTTTCACAAAACCCTTATATCGTGTCAACCTTATCTGTTAAGTAAATAATTGCAGCTGTAATTCCGCTCCCTGTGTTCAATTGTTCAGATATAGTTGCATAAAGAAGGCTATGTGTAGAAGATTGTGACATGTCCAAAATGGAATGTCCAGCTGTTAAGTTCTTCACAAAGAAGGACTTGCTCCAAATGAAATTAAACAGCGATTGGACGGTGTATATGGGGAAGCATCCCCCTTATATACTACAGTAAAAGAGTGGGCCAAAATTTTTTCGAATGGATCGAGAAAGCATTGAAGACGAAGAGCTTGCAGGTGGGTCCTTGGAGTTACTCACTCCTGAAAACATCGCTCTTGTGGAAGAAGAAATTATGGAAGACCGGCGGCTCAGAGTTACGCAAATAGCAGCAAGATTGGGTCTTTCTAAAACAACAGTCCTTCGAATTATCCATGAATTGTTAAACATGAATAAGGTTAGTGCAAGATGGGTGCCTAGATTTCTTTCCTCAGTCCAAAAGCAGCAACGAGTTGTCAGGCATTTTTGGAGCTCTGCCGTGGCAAGGAGAGAGAAGTTCTGCAAACTGTTGCTACAGGAGATGAAACTTAGGTCCTCTACTGTGATCCCTTGTCCAAAAGAGAAACAACTTGTCGAAGCACCGCCTCTAAAGGCCAATGTTACCAGTCAACCAAGAAGATCATGGCCACAATCTTTTGGTACTGTAAAGGAATACTCTTCATTGACTTCAAGGAGAGGAACACCACGGTAAGTGGGGAGTACAATGCTGGCCTACTACACAGACTACGTGCTTCCATCAAAGAGAAAAGGCGAGGAAAGCTGAGTGATGGTGTGCGCCTTCTTCACGACAACGCGCCTGTGCACACAGCTCTTGTTGCAAAGGAAGCTGTGAAGAAATGTGGCTTCAAGGAGATAGACCATCCACCCTACAGCCCAGATATAGCTCCCAGGGACTATTTCCTCTTCTCAAAACTCAAGATGGGCCTTTTAGGAAGGAAATTTAAGTGTGACGAAGAAGTGATCATTGCTGTTTGTGCCCATTTTGCAGACAAGACTTCTGACTATTTGGTTGGAGGGAGTTTGAAATGTTAATTCAAAGATGTGAGAAGTGTATTGCAATAAAGGATAACTATATTGAAAAGTGAAATGTAATTTTTTTCTTTATGATACTAGAAAATGGTTATGCCGAAAACTTACGGACCTACCCTCGTATATGGTTTTAGGTGAGCACTTTCTGACGCTTTGTACCTGGTCTCCTGAGACAAACATCTTAATGACTTACAGAGGTGCCGGATATCGAAAATATCGGACAGTATAGATTAACGATGTTAGCCTTTTCTACTCACCAGAAATCAGTTGTTTCCAATTTGTTTACCAGTGCCAGAATTGTATTTCTTTCGAGGGGATTACCAACACCAAATTCTCTCTGGCATGCGCTTCGATCAGCTGAAATTGAATTGGTAATTCAGTGTTGCTTCACAAGGAAGTCTTTGATTTAATGTGTACTGCACAGCGACTAGAACAAAATGTCGAAAACAGTTGCCAAACATAAAATTCAAGAATGAGGAACAAACATCTGCCCATCTCGTGACAGGGAATGAAAACTCCCAAAAATCCCGCTTAATTTGACGTTAAACTCGGGACATTTTGGGTATTTCCAGCCGAATAAATAAAAAAAGAAATGTGTTAATTCCATATATAAATCTCCCCGCATTTCAATAGCTACTCTCGATAATGAATTTTAATAAGAGCAGGCATAGAGCATCTATTTATTTTTAATAGTGTTTAACGTCGGTCTTTATTACTGGGATGTCACTGGCAATATCAAGTAGTTGGCTGATGTTTTATATAGATCTGTATGTTTCATTTCAATTGTATACAGCATTGAAAGACTAGTAAATAGCAACACGAAATGACATAGTGAAACTTTAATGAAACTTTAAGTATGGTGTGATACTTGTGCTTTATACTTTGTTTAATTTAAGCTTAGTTATACTTTTAGAAATCATGATTTCATTTAAAATACATGTTAACGCAGGAAAGATAAAAAATCAATTTTAAAATGTGTATTTTAATGTTTTTAGACATGCTTCTGTTTCTCTACTAATTGATTCTAAGCTACTTTTACATCCTTTAGTTTTCCCCAAAGAAAAAAAAATCGAAGAACTGTTGTCCCAGAGCAGTTTCAGATAATTCATTTGCAAGGAAAAATGACTTGAGATAGACCTGAAAATCGTTATGTTTTAATTACCATAGTAACTGTTTACTTGCTTTTATTTGATAAAAATTTAATAATAGATTACTTATTTATTATTTGCATTAGAAACATGTGGTAAATATAACTATTGTTTAATTTTATTATTTTAATTTTTGCTCTATTTGTGAATATTGATGTATTAAGAAAACGTAACTTTGTGATAAAAAGTACTTTTTTAATTCGTATTAACCTCTTAGGTTAGATTTGTGGACTATTGCGTGCTCTTAAATCTAAAGAAAACAGTTCGATTGTATCAACAATAACAGTAATAATAATATGGGAGTTATTGGAATGAAATTTGAAGCCGTTCTCCGCATATTACAGTACTTTTTAATAGCAAACGAGGCCTTTTTACAATTTGTATTGTTTAACGCCTTTTATTGTTAAAAATTGTAAATTTTATCCATTAAAGAGAACAGATATGTTAAAAAATTTAAATGTATTTATTTAGAGTTATAAATGCTCAAATAATGAATTTTCTAAAATTTGGCATGTAGGTTGACTTATTAAATGATGCTTAACGCCCGTTTTTACTACTGAGGCACCACAGGCGGTGGACAATGATGATACATAAAATAATATATCGAAAAAGGATTTTTTTTAAGGAAGGAAACGTTCTAAGCCTAAGTTTAAGATACTTCCCTGGCATTTGCCATTCATGACGACTGAGGAAAACCTGGAAAAAACCTCAGTCAGGAAGGACGGTCCTCCTGGGATTCGAACTGCAGACCTCCCGCTCACGAGTCCGCGCTTTACGAACTCGACCATCCGTGGCGGTGTTAGTATGTTGATTTAATCCATGTTATCTAGATATATTTTTCTGTCAGCATATATACAAAGTCGTACAAACATCTAAACAAGTCTATGAAACCATTTTTCTGCCTTTGATAGTTCCTCAGATAATGGACATATTTATACCTCGATTACATCCAGATATCATATCCGTTGCATATTCTTTCACTTTCATTCAGCGCATGCGTGGGTGGGACAGGGATAGGAGAGTAGGGGAGGGTGCATATAGTACGGACGAAGGAGTGCAGTGAGAATAGTGTCAGTACGCGGGACACTCTAAGCCAGTGCGGAATTTTGCTGATCTTTTCGCTGTGGTACAAAGTGAATGTGCTTAGCATGGATTATCGGCGCATCACCAGGCTAAACCCTGCTGGTTCAACGAAGAATTTAGTGGAGAGTGAAGAAAGTATTGTTCTAGCACCAATAATTGACACTAGGAGGGTACTATATGACCCTATTGCTAAGTGTGGGATGAAATTTACTGACAGTAGGTATGTGTAACTTCTGCAGCATTTCCACACAGCGCGAAACTACCCATTGCAGTCACTCGTGTATCTTCATTTGATTTCAGAAATAGCTGAGAGAAATAGCATATTATTTTATGTGACTATTTATTTTTATCAAAAGAAAATGCCATTTCCGTTCATTTCCCGTCGAACAACGTAGTGTGAAAGTGGAAGTGTGTTTTAGTTCAACAATGTTATAATACAAGATATACATATACGTAACAACCAAAATAATTGAATTTCTTTGCACTTAAATTGCACTGCAAATAGTGTTTACACTACATTGATAAGCATAATGAAATACTTCATTAACGTAATGAGTAACTTCAAACTTAAATTTGTCGTTCTAAGTATGTGTATTTTCGTGCGAGTACAAATGCAGTCTTGCCAATTTGTTGTTCAAGTAAACAGGAACGTTTATAAAATATTCCTCACAAAACCTTAATAAAATGAAAATCTGAGCATCAATTGCAAGATGTAAGACCATTATCCTTTCAATTCATTTATGGGTACATTACAAAATAATAAAAATTAAACAAAATAAATATGAGATTATTAACGCTATATTTTTACCAAATATTTCCAGTTCTTAACGAAATGAAAGTCGATATTTGCTTTTCATTTTTACTTACGGCATTGTTCGTTTGTTGGTTTCTTGTGGGAGTTAATTTCATAAATATTACATAAAGTGAACATGAATGCAATAATACTTTCGGTAACAGAAGAACAAGAAAAGTTGAAGATCGCTTTTCCACCGTTGTTTAGGCACACCCATTATAACTTTACGAGAAATGGCGATGTTTAAGAATCAATAGATATTATCTTACAGAAACTGTTAACTATCAACGCTCATTAATTTGAGCATACGTTCGTGGTATAATGTAGTCAGAGATTACATTGGAATTTAAAACTCATTACGGTATGATCTGTGCACAATATAGCTTTCATTTCGTAAACACATACTCAAACCATGAATTCGCTATGTTATATGTTTACGCGTAACTCGGGGTCTCTTTTTGACCTAATCCCTGAGACTTCGGAGTTAAATATCTCTTTACATAGATGCGGTACGGTGCGGTCAAAAGAAAAAGTGTAGAAACTACATGGTGATTCCTTTGGGCATGGACAATATTAAATACTATTATCAAACTTAATATGATAAAAGTCATTTATTGCTGGCAATATTTTGTTTACAACATAGGATTTTCCGTACATTGGTAAGAATGAAAATCAGTAATGCAAAATGACAAACGAAAAGCGTAGAAGATTGAAATGACGCCCCAAATCAACAGCGGGCGCAGTGCGTTCTTTGGCATGCTAAATCTCAGAGTATTAAACATTTCGACGTGAGTACAGAGTGCATAATGTACCTAAATACGATTCCATAATGTAGTGATATTGTACATTTGTAAAAACAAGTTCTGTGTTTAAAAAAAACTGAGGTCGCAGGCGGAACCCAGTACGAGAAGCAACTACGAGGGTAGGTCCATAAGTTTCCGGCCTCGCCGACAAGGATTATGGCCTTCACAAAATCATCTGATGTCATATCTTATCTATTAGGTAAATAAATGCAGTTGTAACTTCCGCCCCACCGTGTTCAGTTGTTCAGATATAGTTGCATAAAGAAGGCTATGTGTAGAAAATTGTGCCAAGTTCAAAATGGGGTTTCGAACTGTTATTAAGTTCTTCACAAAAGAAGGACTTACTCCAAATGAAATTAAACAGCGATTGGGCGGTGTATATGGAGAAGCATCCCCTCATATTCTACCATAAAAGAAGGGCCAAATTTTTTGGAATAGGACGAAGAGCGT
Source organism: Metallyticus violacea (assembly GCA_030762175.1). Taxonomy (NCBI): domain Eukaryota; kingdom Metazoa; phylum Arthropoda; class Insecta; order Mantodea; family Metallyticidae; genus Metallyticus; species Metallyticus violacea. The sequence goes on from CM060832.1 coordinate 140,770,079, forward strand.
GCAGGTTGGCCCTTGGAGTTGCTCACTGCTGAAAATATTGTTCTTGTGGAAAGAGAAATTATGATAGACCGGCGGCGCAAAGTTATAGAAATAGCAGCAAGGTTGAGCCTTTCTAAAACAACAGTCCTTCGAATTATTCACGAACATTTAAACATGAATAAGGTTAGTGCAAGATGGGTGCCTAAATGTCTTTCCTCAGTCCAAAAGCAGCGAAGAGTCATCTGTTGTCTGGCATTTTTGGAGCTCTTCCGTGGCAACAAGAGAGAAGTTCTGCAAATCATTGTCGCAGGAGATGAAACTATGGTCCTATACTATGATCCCTTGTCCAAAAGAGAAACAACTTGTCGAAGCACCACTTCTAAAAGCCAAGGTCACTCAATCCACCAAGAAGATCATGGCCACAATCTTTTGAGACTGTGAAGGAATACTCTTCATTGACTTCAAGGAGAGGAACAGCACAGTAAATGGGGAGTACTGTACTGGCCTACTGCACGGACTACGTGCTTCCATCAAAGAGAAAAGGCGAGGAAAGCTGAGTGGTGGTGTGCGCCTTCTTCACGACAACGCGCCTAAGCATACAGCTCTTGTTGCAAAGGAAGCTGTGAAGAAATGTGGCTGCAAGGAGTTCGACCTTCCACCCTACAGCCAAGATCTAACTCCCAGTTACTATTTCCTCTTCTCAGAATTCAAGAAGGAGCTTCGAGGAAAGAAATTTAAGTATAACGAGGAAGAGGTGAATGCTGTTTATGCCCATTTTGCAGTCAAGTCTTCTGACAATATTGGAGGGGAGGGGGTGAAATGTTAATTCAAGGATGTGAGAAGTGTATTGCAATAAAGGGTAACTATATTGAAAAGTGAAATATAGTTATTGTCTTTATCACACCTAGAAAATGATTAGGCCGGAAACTTATGGACCTACTCTCGTGTTTTGAAGAATGTTGGAATGTCGTGTTGATGTTTGAAGAGTGGCATAAGCAGCACACGGTGAGTATTTGTGAGATAGGTGTTCAATTATCTTTCTAATATCACTGCATTACCAAAAGCGATACTACACACGTTTATAATCAAGGAGTATTTCTGTATTATAAGCATGATGGGAACTGTTTGGGGGATTTTTTTGGATGTGACGAGTAATATTTAAAAACTAATTCCGAAATGTCTTAAATATCAGTTTCTTATAGTGATCCCTTCTCGTAGTATCTGCTTGTCGCTAAACAGACTAATGTGCAACCAATATAGAGAGGGACTTAAATGTTTCTAGTGTTACTGTGTTCTCAGGTCTGCTCGAAGGTCACATCTAACAACGAAGAAGCTAAAACACAAGTACAGTGCAATTATTGCAAGCATTTGCGTTCCTCACTAGATCTGAAATGCTGAATCATTTCACCCACTGGAATCTCCCTTAAGTGACCCTTAGTGACTGCAATGCACTTTTTGTGGGAATGTACGAACTAAAGCAACATATTAGGCTTTGCTTTTAGCGGATTCCGAAGTACCCATGAAAAGATTTTTGAACAATTTCTTCAATCGATCTTTTTTTTCGATCCTACTTTCTAGACAGAATAAAAGACGATAAAAATATATGTGTGGGGGAGGGTGTCTGTTAACTCTCTAACGGTCCTTATAACGATCAATTAACAAATTATTCATCCAGTTCCTTAACCAGCAAAATTAGACCATTGGGGGAGGGGGGGGTGGTCAATCTTAAGCGAAAATGTAAAGCGGCAGTAATTTTTTTTTTCTGAACGGAACTCTGTATGTGCCATTGAAATAAAACAAGGAAGACGGTTTCTGAAAATCAGCGAAATCAAACATAATGAGGGAGGGGGGAATTTACTTGAAACCCAAAATGTAAAAAAAAAAAAAAAAAAAAAAAAAAAATTGTTTCTCAGCAACGAGTCTCGAATATCCATTATAATAAAAGAAGGAAAATATTTTCTGAGAATCAGGAAATAGGAATCAGGACCATTAGGAGTGGGGTATACCTGAAAACGAAAATTTGTAATTGTCAAGGACGTTGATTAAGGTGCGCTAGAGGAAGTTATGGCATTTGCGGAGATTGTTATTGTTTGCATTAACAATTGAGTATTTTCGCCAAGTGATAAACTCTGTGTCATGTGAAAGAGTATGGGAGTAATAGTCTGCGCATGCGCATAAAAGAACTTGCCGTTAAATAAAGCGACCGTACTGAGGCTTCAGTACCGAACGTCAACGGGAAAAGCCGAATTCCAGAACGATGTACAAATTTTACCCTGTAGTATGTACTCTTATCAACATTGGTGGTGTCAAGTGTTCAATAAATGCAGGCGGGAAGAAAACAACGGTTTCGGAACACAGAAAAACGCCTAAAATTAACTGTGTAGCTTAAATGTTAATCACGTTCCATTTTAGTTATACAGCAAAGTGCAATTGGAAACGCCAAGCTTTGTTCTGTTAAACGTTTTGTCGTCTACGTCTCTCCCTCTCTCTGTTTCTTCGCCAATTTAATAATAGATCCAAATCTTAGCTAAGCTTCAGATTTTCCTCTATTAAGTAAGACCTTTAAGAACATTTCTCTCGGCTGAGACGGGCGTGAAGGAATAATGTTTGTTTTAATTGCCAGACATAGAATATCGTGCTTAAATGTTGTTGCAGAACATTAAAGCAACATATGACAAAGTTCCATTAAATACCATTGCTAAATGAGTTAATATTTATTCACATGATCTAAATTGTCACTTTGCTTGCAGAAATTCCTATAAATAAATACTTATAAATATTTATATGTTACACCAATTTATTGTATTTTTGCAGGTTTCTGTAAGAACCCAAACTTCTGTAACATAAATCTCGTCACACACACACAAAAAAGTGTGTGTGTGTGCGCGCATCATCAGAAAATACAGTTATTGCTTTAAATTGGAGCTGAAAGCCCTGGTTTTCAACCACAATCGATTTTCGTTTGTTAAAGCTGCACTATCGTATTATTTTAACTTTCTCCAAAGTTTCACTGCATTGTAACAGACATTTCTCTTTCTTCTACCATGTGGTCCAAAGTGTTATATATTGTAAATCAACCGGATATCTAAATGGCATTGTGCTTTATATGCTTTGTGTTTGCTTTTAAATTCCACTATTACTTTTCAGATCTATATGGGGGTTTTTTCGACTCTTAATAGTTTATCCTTCTGTTTGAGAATCCCCTTTCTTCCCCAGTAGGTAATAATTCATCACTTGCTTTCCAAATTATTTCTTTATGTTCATAAACTTTGCCATTGATTCAAACTTTCTCATTTTCTTTATAATTTGGCACTTTACAAGTGTATGAGAAACTTTTTGAGGCACTTGTATTCTTCTGTAAACTTTGCTTATTACTAGTCATGTTGATAGACTTGCAATGAAGCATGTACGTCCATAACTTGTAGAATTTAATTTATATATATATTTTTTTTTTATCTTTCTTTAGAACCTTCTTGATTGCTCTGCTTTAGCAGGTTGCTGGTTTGCGTTATCTCCAAAAAGTTCAACATTTAATATCTTTGATTTCTCGATGCGTTTTATGCGTGAAAAATTTTGTAGGAGAGTTCTTTATGCATCTATTTACAGCCGTTATCTATAGGGGACTTGATTTACAGTCGCGGTACAAACCGATAATCAATAATTAAGTTTAGTGTGAATTTGTGACGTAGTTGCTTTATTTTGTTTTGTGCGACTGAATGTACAGTATACAAAGCTTACATTCTATGCCTTTTTCTTTGTGGCCATTGGGAAGTAAACTTGAAATTAAAAAGCTGGGTATTTCAACTTCAAATATTAATCTAAGTCAAACCGTGATTTCAAATTGTAGCAAGTAAACAATATTTTCTATAGAAATAAACTTCGTCTTGCATACTTTGATGTAACAGTCACGGATAAGTTTACTGCTATGAAAATCATACATTTGTTTAATAGGTGGCTTACTATAATATTTTTATTAAATTCTCTCTCTTTCCGTTCAGTCACCGCGTAAAAATGTTAATTCTATTTGGTTGTGACCTATATTCAGTTGTAGCATAGAATAACAAAAGCTGTTCACCCCAGATTTATGTTGTCGCAAGCGACCTCCGGTTTCTCATATTGCTTGGAATGGTTTTACCTGTACTTTTATCTTGATCAATTATCACTTCCTCTGAACTGAAAATCATCTACAATATAATTAGTATATTGTATTTTATATGAAAACTTAATTTAAAAGACTTGTTTGGTTACAGATATGTTATTACTGCAGTCTTATATAACATCAACACACATGCATATGAGGTATTTATAGTGTCGCGGCCATTTTCCTCCGAACCGAAGGGAAAATCAAAAAATGCTTCAGACAAAATTTGAAATACTCTTGGGGGCACATCAGATCGCGACCTTAACTCGCCCTTGAAACGCCATTCTCAAGATCATTTAAGGTCAAATTGATGGTGTACTTTTTTTTTCTGGGAATGGAAAGAGCATTCAATTTTCAGTATAAAACTTATATCTATTAGCTAGAGGTGATAGATGATATGATATTGGACAAATGAGACAGTGAATATTTTTCATTCACTTTCACTTCTCTCTCTTTTATTTTGTTACTGCTATGAAGGAAACGCATTTGTTTACACCAATACACAAACGAGTGCTCAAAACCCCAAAGGACAATATTCTCAATCAGTTCCACTTCGTTTTTCGATCATAGATGTTCGATACACGATCAATGAGAGGATCGATACGGTTTACATTCATGGCTAAGCTCATAAGAACGCTAGAGCAGCTTGCAACTTAATAAGGAGATCGATATCCTGAAATGAGGCAGCCATTTGTTAAAATTTTTCAACGACTGGCAAACTTACTCTCCGAAACAGGAGGTGTCGCACCAAGAAAATACCATCGAATAACAAATGCTACTGAGGAAAATTCGGAAGTCGCTGTATTAACTGCAGTTGCTAGCCGAAAGTTCCGTCAACTGGAACGTGATTCGGGAATCTCTCAAAAGAGAAGATTAAGCGTCACAAATACTATCCATATCACATTAGCCTATATCAAGCCCTTCATGCCGTTTTTTTTTTTCAAGAATTTTACCAACGACCATACTACAAATTCAAAACGTTACTTTTCCAACATATGTAATTGAAGCCAGTAAAATGAAAATGAGTGAAAACATTTGCTGTTTTATCTGTTCAATATCTCATCACCTATCACCCCTAGCTGATAGATGTACTAGAACTTTTATACTGAAAATTGAGTGTGCTTTCCATTTCCCGAAAAAAAAAATTAAAATCATTCCATTTTATCAATTTTACCTTGAAATGACATTAAGAATGGAATTTCCGAGTTGAATTAAAATTGTCCGAAGCAAATTTTGATTTTCCCTTTCGTTTCTGAGGAAAATGTCCGTGACACTATCTCTCTCTCTCTCTCTCTCTCTCTCTCTCTCTAAATATATATATATATATATATATATATGTGTGTGTGTGTGTGTGTGTGTGTGTGTGTGTCGGTCCTGGTGGTGTATGGTAACCATACTTGCCTCTTGAAACCCAAGATCGCGGTTCGATGGATTCTTTCGGGTGTAAAAATCCTAAGTGTGACTTCCTTCGGAAGGGAAGTAAAGCCGTGGGTTCCGTGTCACACATTTACGGCAGCAATAAAGAACCTCAAGACTGAAAGAGAGGCCTCTGAGCAAAATTTGTCGGCCGTTTCACGCCCTGATTTGAATGGGACGCTGATGAGCTGAGATGCCAAAGAGCGTCCGTATATAAACCAAATAAAAAATTGTCTATCAGTCTAAACAATATCATGGACATTCTAGCCTCCCACTGATTTTGGAGCTCCAGGATGTGGTGCGTTTTCAGTGCTTGTTCTGCCACGCTTGAACTCATATGCCCAGAATCGAACAGTAAGGGCATGCGAATCCAATGTAAGCAAAATCCTCTCATGAGTTACCTTTGCTGTTGAATCGCATTAAGAATTGCAATCTTATCCATTTTTCACTGTCGCACGAAAAGCTTGTGTTTAAACAACGAAGTAAAATCAGAGTGACTTGTGATTATAGAATATTTACACATAGAAAGAAAAATGTATGGCCACATATAAAGGTGTTGATGTTGCCTTCTATAGTGTGCGAACCAAGCTATTTATCAAACCACCCTCGTTTACCGCCATGGGCGGTCAAAGTCGTTAAGGCACGGAGCGGGGTTCTAGGGGGTTGGATTTCTAAACTCAGGCCTGAAACATCCCCTTCCTTAAAAAATTCTTTCTCAATTTATCATCTCATCTCGCGTATCACCGCCTGTGATTCCTCAGCAATTAAAACGGGCTTTAAACAAAATCGTCGTATCTTTAAATAGGTCAATATGAGTGTTGTTTTTTCTTGCCTTATCTCGTCGTTTCACATTTAAGTGCTTTTTTTCTTTCAATAGAATTATGTTTAAGTTTAACACATTTATTTCCTTATTTTATTTATTGGGTTTATTTAAGGACGCTCTTTAACATCTCTGGTCATCAATGTTCCGTTCAATGCAGGGCGTGAAATGGCCTACAAATTTTGCTCAGAGACCTCTTCTTTCAGTCTTGAGGTTCTTTTACATGCCGTAAATGTACGACACGGTACCCACAGATTTACTTCCCTTTCGAAAGAAATTATAATTAAAATTTAATCGACTCTGGCCGAATTTGAACCGATCGTTCATTAGAGCACTAGGTCTTCAGATCTTACGAAACATATGCTTTCGCTGATACAACTAGAAGCCTACTTCAACACTGAATATAACGTTGCTAGTTGAAATGTTTATTCAATTTCGAGTAAACCCTCTTGACGTAGTTGCAAAAAGTGTAAAAAAGATTCTGTTTTTGAGTGGTACTGCATTCTGCAAGCGAAAGAATGGTTGATGGTGAATGGTCTGATAAAGTACTAGGCAGGAGGATTGTTGAAACATGCAATCGATAGCAGGCTCGGTGACAGCTAGGTCGATGGCACTAGCAAACTGCTGAGTAAAAAACATTCCTTCCCAAAACTTTGACCGATAAGAACATTATATACTTAGCACGTACACAAAAGAGAGCGTTAGCGTCTTAATTCCTGAAAACAATTAGTCAGCATGTGACTTAAGAACGATTACATTAGCATTTCAATGTTTTATGCTGCATGACAGCTTTGAGAACGATGACGCAAGGAAGCGTGCAATCCATCGATCAATGCTTAAGTTAATTTGTCTTTGCCTTACCACGATAAACGGAAACTCTTGGGGAAAAAATGAAAATCATTGAGCAATTTGTTCCATTCGAAAATTCAATCCAAGCCAGACTGTTAACTAGTAGAGTACATGACTCTAAACATAAACCTCTTAAAATAATCACGTTTTATATAAATATTTTATTAGAAAATCCCGAAAGTTAGTCAAAATGCCTTTATTTTTATTAATTTTTTATCTGAGTGGATATATTTTAAGAGTCAGATAGAAGTGAACAGGTTTTCGTACTTTTGGGATCAGTAAGGCCAGTTTTATTTTACCTTTCTTTTCTTTTTCTTTTTCTTTTTTGCCTATTTTGGCTTCTGTTACCTATTTTAAGGTTTAAACCCCCATTTTAGCCTGTTTTAGACCGTTATGGATATTAAAATTCACAAAGAATTTCAATATATCAGACGAAAATAAAATTATAAAAACTAAATGGTATATTCACCTCATAAAAATATCCATTGAGAATCTTGTTATACATTTATTTCTTTTAAGGAGTTAAAAACTTTCCCCTTTAGCCATCCACTTAAGCTATTTAAATAGCAGAACCTTCATTAGTAAAAGGAACGCATGGTTACCTCGGGCATACGAATATCAGGAAATAGAGAGGATGAGGGAAGTACTGAAATTTGAATAGTCCTGGAGCATGAACTTGTATCGGTGTGCAAAAGATGCGCAGTGGTTTCTGGTCGAGTTCGTTTTCTGTTTATGCGTTTATAGGGGAATTTTACTTCCTATAAAACACATCGTAGGGACGGTTTATTGCAAAGCTGTACCGCTTTCATCTTTCTCGCTTGCAATTGTTTGTAACATTTATGCAACTTAGAAGTTACCCCCACCACATATTTCCAAGAATTGTCTTGGGGAGATCGATGCAAAGTCATTCGTCAGGACTATTCATAACTACAGTACTTCTCTCACCCTTTCTTATTTCCCAGGTAACCGTGCGTTCTTTTCGGTAATGAAGCTTCTGCTGTTTTAAGAGATTAAGCGCATTAGTTGAGGAGAGATTTTTTGACTGTTTGAAAATAAATATATAACAATATTTTGAATAGATATATTTGTGAGGTGAAAGTGCCATTTAATTTTTTATAACTTTTTTCACTTCAATGTATTGGAATTTTATGTACGTTTAAAAATGCGTAAATAATAGAATAATCCACAACGATCCAAAACAGGCAAGAATGGAAGGGATGGTTAAACCTTAAAATAGGCAACAGAATCCAAAATATACAAAAAATAAATAAATAAAACCTGGCCCTATCGACCGCAAATTTACGGAAATATGCTCATTTCTATCTGACTCTGAAATATATTTACCTAGATAGAAAATGCACTTTGCCTAACTTTCGGGCTCTGCTCAACGTTGTTACGTAAACGGCCACACCATAAACAGGAAATGTACATTTTCATTTTTCATAGAAAACATGCTCAAAGTTCTTGTTGACTGAAGTAGATTATTAATTTCTACAATAAGATGTCATTGTTAATTGCATGCTGGACTTTAGTGATGTAGCTTGTAGATTATAGACTTTAGATAGATGTTTCTTTATGGAGTTACAGGTGACTCCAACCCTGGGAAGTGCGGTTTTGAATCCCGACGCAGACGTGTTTGAGGTGAAGCCGCAACTGGAAGGGGATGTGCCCTGGGACACCCAAGCGCACACTCCCGAGTTTACCCCTTTGGACGGTGAGTAAAGTCTGTTTCTTTACTTCTGGTTTCTCATTGCAGTTTGTCACTTCTTCGTGCTGCTTTCGTTAGCATGGTTCTGTTCGATTGTTGGAATGCGCTTCTATAGAGGTTTCGATTGTTGGAATGCGCTTCTACAGAGGATTTTATTCAGAAGTGACACAAATCCCAAATATTCTCGAATTCTAAAAGGTTGTTGAACCTCTAGAAATCCCCACTTTATATAATATTAATAAGGAGAAAAATCTACTCAACGTGATTTAAAAATACATGCCGAATAACAAACGTTTAAACTGACAGGACGTGCAATTGAGACAGCACGGAAAACTAGAAACGCTGATTAGCCCTGAGTAGTTTAGTTGGTAGACCACTTGAGTCAATGTTTATCTGCATACCTCGCCACGAGTTGCTAGAAACCTCCAGGACTATCGAGAGTTAGTTTTCAGAAATTTTGAGAGAGCAAAGCACACTGTGAAATTTTCAAAAGATTACGCTAGATGGCAAACTGAATAGTGGGTACTCAGGGACTCCACAAAGTGATATTGCTGATTCAATTATGCCTTTTTTTTTCGAACAACGAAAATAAACGCAAAAATTCGGTTTATCCAATCTCGAACCTTTTAAAGATTGCTATTTTTAATCGTGTGATCCTAACGGCATATGGAAATAAATGTAAAATTGTGAATTATCAATATTTTCAATTATTAAAAAAATTGCTAATACTAATACACTATACTAATAACTACCAAGGAATTATGCATATGTTTTTTATCAGTTTTCAACATTTCTGTTTTAATTACATTTGAACATCTGGTTGAGACAGATTTTCATTGTTTGTTGTATTGTAATCAAACAAAGGTATGGAGAGCAAAGGTTTGGAATAAAAAATGGGAAAATTTAGATGGGGAAATATTAATTAGGAAGATTTTAACTGAAAAAGGAGAGAAGGATATAAAAATGATATTGAATTATTTAGGTAAAGTGAGAGAAAAATGGATAAGAATGACGAAGAGGATGATGAAAGGAAATGTAGAAAGAAGTGTAGCCTTAGAATAATAATAATTTATGGATTTACAGTGTATTTAGGGAAGGTGAGGGAGAAATGATAAAAGAATGGTCAAATAATGATTGATAAATTGTATAGGGGAGAATACGGGAGTAAATTAGTATTAGAAACAGGATTGTTAAACCTGGGTGTTAGTCCTAAGGAAATAAGTAACTCACAAGTATAGAATAATAGTTTAATGAAGTGTTTAGAATTAAAATATACTAATAGAGTCATAATGATATGTATTAATTTTATATTGCCAGTTTGTATTATGGAATTGACGAAGACATGGATCATATTGTAATATTTAAAATTGTATGTTGATGTTAAGAGAAATAAATTCAATTTCAATTCATTTCAACATCTGGTTGGATCATTGCGTAATTTATACGATTTTATGCGTCCTGTTTTCATTTTGTTATACATTTAATTTAGTAGTATCAATTTCTTTTTAATTGTGGTGAATAAAAATATCTATATTCTACGATGAGAATAACTTCATGTTGAACATCAACATAATTTTTGTTTTTTATCACTTTTGATTTGTAGGTTATTAGTGTTTCAGTATCATTGCCAAACCGAATTCCATATTTGTGAAAACGCTACAAATTTATCATACAACTATAGCTTCTAGTTTGTCCATAAGAAAAAACACGTACAATAATTGTACATTTTTCATTCATAGTTGTGATGCATACTTTCAGGGGTTTAAAAATCTCTCAAGTTTTTCTGTAATAACATAAAAGAAGCTGTTTAAGAGATTTTCTTCAGTCTTGAAATATTCAGTTGATACAGACTACCCAATTCATGATATTTCTCAGTTGTATCATAAACTACTTCACTTGTAACAAATAAAAACTTATTTGGTAGAATGCATCTTGATTTTGACAATTATAGCTAACATTCTTTTCAATTTCAACTACAAAAGTTGAAAGTATTTAATCAAACAGATGAAATTGTTTTCTTCAACTGCGAAACAAGCCACTTAAATTCCTGTTAGTTCTGTCTACCAAAATATTTTTAAAATAAATTAGAAATATCACTTTCAAACAATGGCACGATAATCTGAAAATGCTTTGACCGAAATATGTCCATGTAAATAGCTGTACAGCTTGAATATTATTCAAACTTAATGTTTGCTAGTATATTTAAGAATACAGCTAGATTGTTACTAACACGTAGCACCATTTATATTCGTATAGTCGATCGTGACATTGTTCACCGTTTGATGGACATCGCATACCCTTCATGAAGCTCTTTGGGAAGAATATAATAATGAACTAAGACAACCATCAGGCTATTTACTCACTTATGTTACCCAATGGGATCCTAAATTTTCCATAAAGGTTGTTAAATATGAATAAGTTTCCCAAGATAGGAGCAGTCAAAACTGCAGATTTAGGGCCCGAGAATGCTGCAGTACGGGACTAACTTTGTAGACCTTTTTCATAGCTTTAAATTAACAACTATCCATTTGTAAATTTATGTTACTTGCTGTGATACGCGTGAAGAATTCGGCGCATCAGAGTTCGGTCAGGAAATCAACGTTGTCGCGTCTCTGCATTCTCTTTCAGTACTTGCTTTAGTACTAACAGAGATTGGGTGTGAAAGTGAGAGTTAAATCATTTATTCGTGTATTTTTTGTTTATTTATTAAGACTAAGCTATTCTTAATAATATATACATATAGATTCCAGATATAGCGTGATAGTGTTACTGTTCAGAAGATAATACTGGGGAACTAGGTGGAATGGAGCGAGGTCATTAAGTTATGTCCCGTACTCAACCTAAAACATAGTATTATCTATTTGTATAGAAGTTATGTGTGCGCTATGAAAAATTTTGTTGAGAAAAAAATAATTTCTATTTTAATAAGTTCTGCTCCAGAAATGCAGACGCTGCCAAAAATGTATACATACTTCTGGCAAAGAAAACACTGTGTTAACATAACAAAACTGAATTCACACAAACACAAAATGACGATCACTAATCATCTTAGACTTTTACAGTTACAACAGTTGCTCAAAATGCCCACCATCGGCGTCGATACACTTCTTAGTACGTTGAAATACTGATTGAGCAACGTTTGTAAAAGTGTCCTCAGCGATTGCCGTTTCAATTTCTTCCCGAAGTGCTGTCAGTATAGCTGGTTTTCTACGGTATACAACATCCTTAAGAGTTCCCCATAGGTAGAAGTCCAACGGAGTTAGATCCGGAGAACACGGTGGAAACCACTTCGTCCTATTGCCTTTGAACTTCAACAACATTCTCGGTTTTCCAATACCACTTCAAAATTGCTTTCCGCTGTTCAAACGATAATCTTGGCTCCGTTTTGTTGTAGCAACGCTAGCATAACGTAATGTGAGTCACGGCTGTTTACGGAACATCATACGATAATCTTGGCTTCATTTGTTCATTGTTGACTTACTTGTCACGTAGCAACGCTATCATAATGTGAGTCACGTCTGTTTACAGAACATCATACTACACATTACTGTTGTTTTATAGTCCAACTTTGAAATATATTAAATATATTTTTTTGTGTGTGTGTTTAACGCCGGTTTTTACTACTGAGGCACCACAGGCGGTGGACACTCATGATACATGAAATGAAATGATATATTGGGAAAGGGTTTTTTTAAGGAAGGAAACGTTCCAGGCCTAAGTTTAGGGTACCTCCTCGGCATTTGCCATTTATGAGGACTGAGGAATACCCGGGAAAAACCTCAGTCAGGGAGGACGGTCCTGATCCCAGACTCCGCTCACAAGTCCGTGCCTTAACGACCTCGGCTACCCATGGCGGTATATTAAATAGATACCAACTGTGAAAGTGTGTATACATTTTTGGCGCCCTCGGTATATTGGCAATGATATTCCATCAAATTTCAAGAAATTGGCTATTTTAGAAGAAAAACTAAATACTTTTTTGTCTTTCATTATTTTTACTATAATATAGTTGATATTGTAAAGTTAGTTTGAAATATATTTTCATACTTTTTTTTAATTTAAAAGAAGAAACCATCCTCTATGTTGGTCTTTCACGAAATGATTCGTTGCTGTTTCCTACAGTTGTTCATCTGGTCAGTAAACAATAGCTGTTTCACTTATAACCTTATAAAATAATTGACGATTAATGAGATTAAAACTGTCATTTTCATTACTAATATCTTTTATTTTTAATACTTTCTCGAGAGTATTTACACTTTAGTGGAATTTAAGTATCGATTTCAGAAACTACGAGTAAAAATTCCCAAAAGTATTTGATCACTTGGCAGTGACATTTTATTCTGTTTCCATATTTTTCCCTGTTAAATATTTTTGTGAAACCTGTCGGCACTATAGTCTGGTTTTATGGTGGATGTCATGGAAAATTCCATCATTGCAACGGAGAGGAGACTTATTTGCAACAAACCATGGCATTTTCCCTACTCTGGAACTACATGAAATGTCAGTGAAGTAAATGTCTCGGCCATAAAATGAAGATTCTCAGTTATATAAGAGGGGCCAAATGCTCAAAAGCACTGTATTTCACAAAGTGCGCAAATGCCAGCCTTTTCACGTCAACACGTAATTTCTTTGTAAGTTATTCAAATCAGCGTTCTGTTTTATATAAAAAATACAAATGTAACTCGGATATAAAAAAATAAAATAAATAATGGAACACAAAATGAAGAAGAAGAGTGTATTTTTTTTATCTCACGATTTTAGAGAAAGTGTTTTGTTTCGAAACATCAAGCATCATTCAACAAGAGCAAGTAACTTCTATATAAAAAATGTGGGTTAATTTAGAAAACGTCATTATAAAATTCACCCCTTTCGTTAACTTAGTAACACAAAAACTACTTTTGCACTCTCAAATAAATTTGCGTTTACATTTAAATTGAAATTACATAAAAATACTTGGATTTATGGATGTCTCAAAGGAAACATTTATGGGTATCCATTAGTATAATCAAAATGTATCAACTCTACACATTAGCAATACAGAACCAGAAATAAAACGAGTTATTCCAGTTTTACCCTGTTAATGCTTGAATAGTTCCTACTTCTCAAATATTAATTACACTACCTAATGCTAAATCTTTAATTTTACTGTAGATTATCCATTTAAACGCAGTCGTAAACATTAAAATTCACAAAACCTGAAAGACTACATTGCAGAATTAAATGCTGATATTTATCTCAATATTACTTTAATTATTTTTTTTTATTTTAAGTATATAAGTGAAATTTAAGTGTTTCAGGAAAAGCTCTTTCATATTTGAATGTTTTAAAGGAATTTTTCGTAACAAACTCTTTTATTTAGTCACTCTTTGCAGGTAGCTTCCATTTTCTTGGCTTGGGCATAACCCCCCTTTTTAGCGGTGGAAAACATTAAAATATGAAAACGACACACATTCCCTTTATCCGCCTCAGGTTTAAATGTTCTTTATGAACTCCGTTGAATCTCATGAAATTTATTCAAGTTATCTTCTCGTTTATTTTTTGAATTCTTTTCTTTCCTTTCCCTCCCCTTTATTCTGTTCCCAGCTGTTTATTTTTCTCTTATGAAAACCATTTCTTTCCTTAATTGGTTCTTTTCAATATCAGCAATAAAACTTGGAAAATCAGTGTAGGTTAGAAGTTAGCATAGTTTGATTTTCCTGCAATAAAGGGTCATAAATGTAATTTTTTGTAACTAGTCATGATTTTGTGCAACATTGAAATTAGAGGGAGTTGTGTTGCAGTACATAACTGTACAGACTCGTGGTCCATCCATAAACTTGTGTCTAGATGCTGAAACTTGTGAAGTGCTAACATTCGTTTCCAGGTACCATCCAAAATCTTAAGTTCGTTAAAATAATAATTTTCTTTTTGACAAACAATCGGCTGATGTACACCCTTTGCCAAAAATATAACGCATCATCTCCAGATTCTAACGCGTCGATCGGAGAACTCTCGTAAACGCAGTATTCGCAACACGCATGCAGCGAGTGCACACTGCAGTGAACAAAATTGTCAGAAGTATAAGCCTAAACCTATGCGTTAAGTTTTAAATATAAATTGATGGGGGATTGTTAACCATCACATCAAGGGAAAATTTCCCATAGCAAATTCGGTAATTGAACTCGAGAACCCAGGAATATAAGTCAGGAATTCGGACCATTATGCCATGAGGCTGCACACATTTAGATATATCGCTAGACATGTAAATTGAAATTTAATAAACTTTGATTCTCTTGGTGGAGTGGAAAGGTTTGCTAAATGTTTCCTGTACTGTAACGAAAACAAACACTACCAACAATGTGCTACAGCGGGCCCGGAGCAAAACTCATGTGGTAAAGTAGGCTTACCGCTTCGGCGCGACTGTTCTGCTGTTTCTGTGTGCTTTCAGAAATTTGCCAAAATTCTGCTTTACAGCTCGTCTGCTCGCTACCATCTAGTGCATTTTATTGCACAATCGGAAAGTGTTTACTGGTTGTCCACAGTCGTGACTGTAAGTTTGTCCATTTAGTGCATTTCTTGCTGTTGGTACAGCCATAACTTCAGTAGACTACGTTGCCATTTTCTCCTTTTTACTCCGATTTCAGTTTTAAAAGTCAATGCATTATTTTGGAGGCGGATGTGTTTGCATCATTTCCGAATGTGTATGTTTACTCCCGCCTACTGTTCTAGATACTTTAAAACTTTTTCTTGTGGATGCACATATGAAAGTTCCATCGAAAAAACATAATAAAGAAGAGCGTTTCATTTTAAATTTTACCCACTAAAATACTTATAAAAATCACTAATTATCATCGTTATGATACTGGTATCATTGTCCAGAGATTTAGGTCACTTTTCTTCTATGCTCCTAGTGAGAAATGTGGCAACTACTTCTTTGCAATAATTACAAAATGAAACACTAGTATCATTGTAAATGCTTTATCAGTTTGCTTGTATTTCTTTAGTTTTGAATTTAAACTTGATCATGACTTCAATATACATTGAGTTTTATAAACGTCAAATCACTTGCGCGATCTTTTCGTATGTAAAACGTACCCATAGTTCAAGGTTATGAACAGTATTCAGTGTTAATGTATCGGAAATTGTTTTATAATTTATTCATGGAATACAAAAAGACTACATAAATAATGCAACAGGTCAGTTTATTTGAAAAACTGCAAAAGTGCAGTATGTTTGAAGCTTTGACCACTATCTCATGCAGGTTCATCTTGCACTATGTAGCAGTGAAACGGCTAGTTTTGAAAACAGTCTCTCTAAGTGATGTGCACCTTAAACAAAGAGCAGTAATTGAATTTGTTTTGGCGGACAGCCCTTCGCCAGCATCCAAAGGCGTTTAAGAAACGAGTGTGTAGAAATGTCGGCGAATCCTTTGGCGAAAACACCATCATGAGAAGTTGCCTCGTTGATCATCCAGGCTCCGGTCGGCCGCACACTGCAGTAGTGCAGTAAAGGGGAAAAAACAGAGTAGTGGTGAGCGCCTTCACGACAACGCGCCTGTTCACATAGCTCTTGTTGCAAAGGAAACTGTGAAGTAATGTAACTTCAAGGAAATCGGCCATCCACCCTACAGCCCAGATCTAGCTCCCAGTGATTATTTCCTCTTTTCAAAACTCAAGAAGGACCTTCGAAGAAGGAAATTTAAGTGTGACGAATGCTGAATGCTGTTTATGCCCATTTTGTAGACAAGCTTTCTGACTATTTGGGGGGGGGGGTTGAAAGGTTAATTCAAAGATGTGAGAAGTGTATTGCAATAAAGGGTAGCTGTATTGAAAAGTGAAATATAGTTTTTATCTTTATCATACCTAGAAAATGGTTAGGCCGAAAACTTATGGATCTACCCTCGAAACTTCACTAGATTCCAATCAAGTAAAAGGTACAATTTTTTAATTAAATGGATATAATATGACAAGACTAATTCAAACGTATTTAACTCTACTTATAACTAGTGATGGAATATTTGGTACCATGCATATGTCGGTCTGGTGGTGTAGTGGTTACCATACTTGCCTCCTACACCCAAGATTGCGGGTTCGAACCCGGCCAGGACCGATGGATTTTTTCGGGCATAAAAATCCTAAGTGTGGCTTCCTTCAGAAGGGAAGTAAAGCCGTGGGTCACTTGTCGTACATTTACGGCACGAAAAAGAACCTCAAGCCTGAAAGAAGAGGCCTCTGAGCAAATTTGTCGGCCGTTTCACGCCCTGAGTTGAATGGGACGCTGATGACCTCAGATGTTAAAGAGCGTCCATAAATAAATCATTAAAAAAAAAACCATACATATGAGGCATCCACCATACAGTCGTTGTAGCGTTCGGATATAAACAATAATCGTTACTTGAGTTGGACTATAGTGCTTAACGCGCTTTTTTTACTACTGAGGCATTATAGGCGGTGACACTGATGATACATGAGATGAAATGATAAATTGGGAAAAGATTTTGTTTAAGGAAGGTAATGTTGCAGACCAGCATTTTTTATTTATGAGGACTGAGGAAAACATGAGGGGAAAAAATCTATCAAAGAGGACAGCCAAGGCCGGGAATGGAACACCAAAACTCCCACTCAAGAGTCCGTGCCTCAACAATTTGTCACCTGCGTTAGGCTTATCTTGTTACCGAAGGAATTTTATGACAAAACAAGTCGATTGGTATCTTGGGAAGTTAAGCTATTTAATGGGGAATGTGTTAAAATGATATTAATGAAAAGTTTTTAAAGATGCGATGAGATGTTTTGAAAGATTTTTGGATCATCCTGTCCGGCGTGCCTTCAGCTATTTCACTAGAAAAGTCGGGAGCCCACACTCGGCAAGTCGCGCAATACACTGCCTTAAATAATAAATTGCTTTGTTTTTCCGTGTGTTATGTTGGAGTGTGATTATTTAGTACGGAACTTACAATTTTCATTTAAATTTACAGAACGAATCGGCCACTCAGTATCTGAGAGAATTTCAGGAAGGCTTGCCTGGGTTGCTCTACTAAAGGCGTGAGCTGAAACTCTTCTGCCTTGGTCAGTTGCGTGCTCTGAGTGGTTTTCAAGGATATGCGCTGAGCTTGTTTCAGTAGATGGGTAACAGTGTTCGCTGCATTGATACACGTGTTAGAAAGTGACGAAGAAAATATGCTCATGAAAGATTCAAATAAAAAAGTGCAAAAAATGTTTTCCTTGAGAACAACCACAGGGGCTTATTTGCTGTTGATGGAACGACGTTTTTAAAATATCAAAAATCCGCGAATATTTCAGACTGTCTTTAAATTAGTTCTATACTGTGTTAAATCCTGTTCAGAAAGATATTACAAAAAAAAACATTACAATTAATGCAAGAATCCCATCAGCCCAGAGGGAAAATGTCTTGAAGCAAGGATGCAGCAATATGTTTTTTTACAACTACAGATTTAATTATAAATAGATAATTCAGTTATAATTTTAAATTTTATTCATTAATTTTTACTATATTCGTTACACCCCTCCCACCCATTTTAACTCGCTAAAAAGCCATATATAAAATCACGCATTACATCCACTAAAAGTTTTAATGGCATAAAATAAATATTAATTATAGTTCCCATAGACTACAAAGAACACTCGATGTATTTAGAGGGAAATGTCGGGCCTAATTGGGGGAACATGAGGTAATTGGTGCTGTTTTGAGATCTCGAGCAATAACACGCATTCCAAATGAGATTGTAATTTATCTTTATATTGTAACCGCGGATCAAATTTTAGCACAGTTGCGACAATATTCTGATAAAAGAGGCCGGTAGCAGGATATATGATTTGCTAACAATCAACTCTCGAAGAGATTCTTTCTATCTTTTTTAAAGTCCTGTATGGCGAGATTGCTTGGCCACTACGTTGGAATCCCCTGCAGCCGATACTCTGCAGACAGCTGCTATGCATTTGTTGAGCCCAACTCTCACACTGAGATGCGCCGAAGCTTAAAAACCGGTTCCGTTTAAATAGAATAATTTGTATTCCTGCTTTTATGCCCTGAGCTTCAACCATGCCTACCGTGCGCCGCGCATTATCATTAAAATCATACCTTAAGAAATACAATTAATCGATTAGTCAATATATTCAAAACTGTAGGATCAGAATTGGGCAGGAAAATAAAAAAAGCATCTTATTTTAACGAGGGAAAGTTTAACTGTCTCAGTGCTCGAAGAGAATAATTGCTGCATAAATCTTAAAGATAACATAAGCGGAAGTCATACATACAGAGCCCTCTTTTAGACGCATGGCCGGCTTAATGGGAATTCGCTTGACACCGGGAAGCACGCTGTTTGCCGGCGGAATCGTATATTCATAGCCCTTTAAATTTATGGGCATAAATTTCTACAGCACACCAAACACCAATTTTTTGGTCATACAATTGCAATGGTGTTTTTCTGCACCCCACTCTATTGTTTTGTATCACTACATGGTCCGTAAAAAAAATTAAACGCGAGTCAATAGAGCGAACTTTAGTATTATCCAACACCCAATTGCAGAAATTAACTCTACTCACATTATCGCGCAGTTGCAATTCCTGAACAAGTTTTATAGGATTTTAATTTTAAAAGTTTAGTGGCATTCCAAGCCGAGATTTGCGAAATTCCTCATTCCTGTGCAAGCTTTCTCAGAGGTTTCTTTGGACTTCATTCTAACTTTTCTTCGATGTCATCGAGGTTTTCTTTTGTAAGTACTTGATGTTTTACTTTCGTTTCTTATCAAGAGCAGATCCCGTTTCCCTAAAACTATTCACAAGATTACAAACCGTTTCTCTGTGAGACGCACGATATAAATCGTCGTCTCAGTTCTCTATATGAATTTGTTGTCACATAGGAAGCATATATGAAGATTCTGTGTGCTGAAGTACACAGACTGTTTGGCATTATAACAGAACTAACATTGAAACACGTGATCTCACAACGTTCAACTCCCGTATAGCACAAAGAATTCGTGTCAACTGATTAACAAGCATAAGGTGAAGCAGCAGGGAATCTGTCTATAAATCGCCCTCTCACTTCTCTACATGAATTTGTCACATAGAAATAATACATATAAAATATACGGACTTTTTGTCATTATAACAGCACTGAAACACATGGTCCCACAACGTTCAACTCTTGTGTAGCACAAAGACTTCGCGTCACACATAGAAGAGTGAAAGTGGAAGGGAAAACAGAACCGGTCAGAAACAGCACAGCGCAGGGCAGACAAATCCCCGTTAAGCCGGCCACGCATCCGAATGAAGGTTTTGTAGATCAGCACAACGCTCTAAATGATTACTACAAGCACGTTCAAACAGTATTACAGAGTGCAATCCTTAGCCAAAAGACATGATTGTGTTTTAATCTGAGTAAGTGGTTTCTTTTCTTCTTTCTTCTTTTTTTAGCATTGAGTCGCGATTATACTTGTTTTGTAGAGTTAATTGTAAAAATGCATACGTTTTAATATGTTTGAAAGGATAAATATTTGAAAATATTTGAAAATATAAACGTTGTACAAGCTTTCATAATTTGAAACTACAAAATTATTATATATTTATTCCAATCCCTTCAACCGAATTACCTTGATCATAAGAATGCGTGTGTTATCTGGCTGTAGTAAAGACAACTTGTCTAAGGGGTGGAGACGTGAACAGTTCTTGCCTGGGAGCAGTGCAGTAGTAGCCACGTCATCTGCAATATCTAAATCACTATTCTGTTGTTGCACATACCGGAGGCTAATCCGGATTGTCTGCTTATATACACAGTCAGGATGCACTATGTACAGATAACCAAGTCGCTAAACTGGAACTTATATTTCTCGTTTCATTCAGCACAACAAATATCACATACAGTAAACCAACCTTTACGTTACAGCACAATTAAACCAAAATACTAATTCCTCCAATGCCAAAGAAACGTCTTACTTTTCTTTATTTCTTTTATTTATGGGCGCTCTTTAACATCTCAGGTCATCGGACTCCATTCAATTCCGGGCGTGAAACGGCCGACAAATTTTGCTCAGAGGCCTCTTCTTTCAGGCTTGAGCTTCTTTTACATGACGTAAATGTACGATACGGGACCCACGGCTTTATTTCCCTTTCGAAGGAAGCCATACTTAGGATTTCTACGCCCGAAAAAAGGTCATTGGTCCTGACCGGCGATCTTGGGTTTAGGAGCCAAGCATGGTTACCACTACACCACCAGGACCGACAAAAGAGGTCTTAAACAAGTCATTTAAGATGGGAGATTTTGTATTTGAAGGACTTAAGGAAAAAATCTTTTTAAAAAAATTAGTTTTCAATAAAAGGCATCCAGAACATTCCCAATAATATTTTACATGAAAAAAATCATCAGTGTTACAAAAATGAGAGACTGAAATAGCAAGTCAACTGAAAAAAAGATCAAAGTTCAAGCATTGTATGAAATATCATTCAAGAGTCTTTTGCCCAACCTTGTGCGTAGATTCACTGTTCTGTTGAATAAAAAATATTAACCATCAACAATGAATAAAACATGATCGGGATTTTTTTTTCTGTTTAACGCCCGTTTTTACTATTGAGACACCTCAGGCTGTGGACACTGATGATACACAAGATGAAATAATATATTGGAAAAGGATTTTTTTAAGGAAGGAAACATTCCAGGCCTAAGTTTAGGGTAACTCCCCGGCATTTTTATTTATCAGGACTGAGAAAAAAAATGGAAAAAACCTCAGTCAGGGAGGACGGTCCTGGCGGAATTCGAACCGCAGACCTTCCGCTCACGAGTCCGCGCCTTAGAGACCTCGGCCACCAGTGGCGGTTTTATTGGAAGTGCCAGTATAACAAACACAATACTACATTATTGGATTTTAGGTAAGCCTTTGTTTCATATTTCTAGCGTTAATGAGAGAAGATATTAAAATGTTGATAGATGTAGAATAGAGAAAATAAACAAGATTGGGGAATTCTTAGGGAAAATAAGGAATAAGTGATGAGAAATATAAGGAAGGAGCTTGAAGACATACACAGTTGTGAAAATGGAAATTATTTTACCATATATATAGCCTGGTAGTTAAGGTATGGGGGAACATTAGTTTTCGTGCATATAGGGGCATTCTATTGGACAATGGAAGGCACAATTCACTTTCCCAAACAAATATATCCTTCTTTAAATTTTTTCTTAATACTTTTAGCCATTATATCTCTTGTCTAAAACTCTTTGGCTAGTCTGTATAATACTGATGTCAAGCAGAAGTAATCAACTGAATACTCCATCATAAAATGTAAAATAATTAAATAACCTATTGCTCAGAATTTGAACGTACGATATTCAAAATTATAGACTGTCGCCTATTCGTTAGATTATACATTCGACATAGCTACAAAAAGATAAACAATGCTCAGCACCGATTAGTACGAGATATTTTTGTAGCATTAAATCTTGAAAACCAGGATTATGAACTATGAAAAATCGGGATTTTCAGACTTGCTAGGCAGGATTAGAGACATTTCAAGGCAACTTTAGAAGTAGTTTTGCTGTAACATGAACTTAGCAGTCTAATTTCAACTTTTTTTTTCATGGATCATAGATACCTAATCTCAAAAGTTGAACCAAAAACAACAGTAATGTAGAGTATGATGTTCTTTAAACAGATGTGACTCACATACATATGATGGCGTTGCTAAGTGACTGGTAAATCAACAATGAACAAATGAAGCCAAAATTATCGTATGATGTTTTGTAAACAGATGTGACTCACATTACGTTATGCTAGCGTTGCTACAAAATGGAGCCAAGAAAATCGTTTGAACAGCGGAAAGCAATTTTGAAGTGGTATTGGAAAACCGAGAATGTTGTTGAAGTTCGAAGGTAATAGAACGAATAGATATTGATTTTCACCGCGTTATCCGGATCTAATTGCGTTGGACTTCTACATATGGGGAACTCTTAAGGATGCTGTACACCGTAGAAAACCAGCTACACTGACAGCACTTCGGGAAGAAATTGAAACGGCATGTGCTGCAATCGCTGAGGACACTTTCGCAAACGTTGCTCAATTAGTAGTTCAACGTACTCAGAAGTGTATCGACGCCGATGGTGGGCATTTCAGCAACTGCTGTAACTGTAAAAGTCTAAGATGATTAGTGCTGATCATTTTCTGTTTGTGTGAATTCAGTTTTGTTATGTTAACACAGTTTTTTCTTTGCTTGAAGTGTGCATACATTTTTTTTTGGCAGCGTCTATATATTGAATACCAATCCTCGCTATTTATTTTGTCCAGTTTCTTTGTAGGCCCACACATGGAAGTGCTTCCAGCCTCTCACTTGTCTCAGCTGTACAAGACACGTTGTAACCCGTGCTGATGTTGTGCAATACAAACACATCATACTCGGGAATAAAACGAACTTGACGTTACAAAGAGAGACAAATGCTGTATGTCGCTGCTGCTCTGCTGTTGCTGCTAGTGCGGGAGCATTGAGAGAAAAAAGGAATGGGTTTCCTAGGGGGAGGCCAGTTTATAAGAGCAGGGTAGCATGTTATTGCATTTATAATGTCTTGCCTACTGGAATCAGCTGCTGTTAGAAATTGATTCTGCTATTGCTAATGTGAAGTAATGCCATTTAAATAATTTTGTTACCAATTCGCAAATATATCATAAGTATTTTACAGCTTTCTTTTCAGAAATACATACGAATGTGATAAAGAAATTCTAGGCTAAGGCTAACCTCGGGCAAATCCCAGAAGTGACGAACTGCTGGAATTCCAATTCGCAACTAATTCTCTCTCTCTCTCTCTCTCTCTCTCTCTCTCTCTCTCTCTCTCTCTCTCTCTCTCTCTCTCTCACACACACACACACACACACACACACACAAACCTCGGGCAAATCCTAGAAGTGGAAACTGCTCTAATTTCAATTCGCAACTAATTCAGGAGTAAAGCATTTTTAATTGTGGCAAATCTCCTAACTGGTGCCAAAAAAAAAAAAATTAACAACGATATGTTGGCATTTGAATCCGCGTCGTAGTTTCCATACGTTAAGCACAGTGCCTTAACCAACTACGCTACTACGCCGTTGGTATTATCCCGGTAATACGTTCCGTCTTTCTCCGCTGTCGCCACTAGCAGCAGCAGCAACAGCAGAGCAGCAATAACAGCAGCAACATACAGCATTTGTCTCTCTTTGTAACGTCAAATTAAAACGATCCCCATATACCGAAAGCCGTAACACGGAAAGCAGAAAGTTATAGATAGCCTCGAATATCAAGCTTCCTACCTGAAGTGACATTAAACACACGGACAACCGAGCGTGATATGTTAACTTACCCTGAAATCACTAGTCTGCGCATGTGCAAACTCATTAAGGAATCTTTAAGCGATCTATAGGGGTCAAAGTTGCAACTTGAGTCATTACTGAGAGAGATGCCATGACCGTCTGTCTTTACTGTCCCTCAGATTACTTCCATAAAGGAAAACTCGTTGCTGTAGTCGACCAATTAGAGACATCAAGAGATTCAACTTTTCATTAATTGAGTTACAACGGTGTGGAAACGTTTCTAAATGCCAAGAATAAAACCTAGATTTTCAATGTAAGGTGTCATGTTAATAACTCAACAGAGCTTAAACGCTTACACTGAAACAAAATTGAACATCATTAACTGTTAAATTTAATGTGTACCATGTGATTAAATATTAACAGGACCTACAAAGAATTTCATCTGCCAGCGATATGTGAAAGTGTTAAATGTTTCGACACTATCAATTTGGAAGTAAACATCATATACAGAACACATTAATATTTTTATTTATAAATCATGATGATAGCTACAATATATTATACCGCAAAAATAGAGCGTCATTAGAAAATTATTAACCTCTATAGAAAAGCCCTCCCTCCTGCATAAGGCGTAACACAACACGGCGTTCATTGTGCATCAAACATGAAGCATGGTTCCATTTATGCGGCTATGCGAACTCGCAGAATAAACGCTTTTGGGATATCTATGCCAGCTAAAGTGGGGTTTGGTGCGCCATATACGCACAGAATATTGGCCCTTTTTTAACCAGACTATGGACACTACAAAGTACAGCCGGATTTTCGTGCAGTTTGTGGAACAACTGGACGATGTAGATCTTTATCGTGGATCTTTTAACAAGCCTAAGTACTTCCCACATTTGATTGAACTTATGTTTTCCCGCTGGACAGACTATTGAATTGAATTTCTGCATTAGGTGACACGAAGAAATAACGTGCAACTGTACGTAACAGCTTATTATAATGAAAGTTCTGTGTCATTATTTCGTGGAAGCTATTCTCTTCATGAAATTATCTGTTTATAGGACGGAATTTAGTTATTATATACTAGTTTTATTTCTACTTAATGTAATTGGCTAGTTGATAAGCTGTAGGAATTTGGTAATGTTTCAGGAATGTATTTCATTATTAAGGTACGAGGGAAGGCTCATAAGTTTCCTACCTCGCCGATAAGGATTTTCGCCTACACAAAATCCTTAACTGTGTTATACCTTATCTGTTAAGTAAATAATTGCAGCTGTAATTTCCGCTCCCCTGTATTCAGTTGTTCAGATAAAGTTGCATAAAGAAGGCTATGTGTAGAAGATTGTGACATGTTCAAAATGAAGTACTGAGCTCTTAAGTTCTTCACAAAAGAAGGATTTACTCCAAATGAAATTAAACAGCGATTGGACGGTGTACATGGGGAAGCATCTCTCTCATATTGTACCGTAAAAGAATGCACTTTTTCGAATGGGTCGAGATAGCATTGAAGATGAAGAGCGTGCAGGTTGGCCCTTGGAGGTGCTCACTCCTGAAAACATCGATCTTGTGGAAGGAGAAATTATAGAAGACCGCAAAGCTACAGAAATAGCAGCAAGGTTCAGCCTTTCTAAAACAATAGTCCTTCGAATTATCCATGAACATTTAAACACGAATAAGTTTAGTGCAAGATGGGTGCCTAGACTTCTTTCCTGGGTCCAAAAACATCGAGTCATCAAATAATTATTGATTTTCTCAGGTTGAACGTTGAACATCAACTGTCTCTAAACGGAAATTTCTCTATAGTTTCACGATGCTGCCATGGGTTTGACGAATAGTGCAAACTGAGGTTATTTTTATGCAACAGAAATGATTATTAAGCTCTATTTGCCTTTTAAATTACAGGTAAAAGTAATCTCCAATTGGCAACTTTTATACAACTGGATCTTAATCGTTTTGTCTGGAACTCCATTCTTCTAAAATCGGTCATTGACATCTCGGTTCATTTGCTGAAACGTAAGACTTTGGCATTCGGGTTTAAAACATTATATATTTAAAACAATTAATACCGTAACTTTACAATTTAAATATTATATATCATATATATATATATATATATATATATATATATATATTAAAATATATAAATATTTTAATTTTATATATATATATATATATATATAAAATTAAAATATTTGACACGATAAATGTGTCAGATTATTTTAATCTTCCCTGACACTCTTTAAACAAGAGTTATAAATGTTACAATTTGTCAAATTATCCCCCTGCAGCTCAACGATTTTCCTGGAGAACTAGGTTACTTCTGGATGCTTCTAAGTATTTTACTCACATTTGTAAAAATGCCGTTTTAAACCGTTTTATTTCAGTTTGCAAGGTTTTCAATATGATTGTTTTTATTGCTGCAACATGCGTCACCAGTTAGCTTTGCTAAAGTGAATAAATATCGGGCGCCGACTCATGCAATCCCTACGTGATAAATGAACCATGAAACACATGCAGATGCAGAAACACTCAATAGTCTAAAATGTACTAGATAGAGCTGGAAGCAGAAAATTCGAGAATTTCAAATGTATAAACACGTTGATCACATAAATAAAGCCCCGACGTATCTGAAATAAGCAAAGTTTTCCAAATCAAAGTAACAACACGGCCTCGTGACAGAGTGTGAAACCTTTACGAAACAAGAAATAAAGAGAATCCACCGACAAATGAATGCGAAATAAATATGTTGCGCACTGGCTTCACGACTACGCAACCATCTTTGATTGTAAGTGTGCCAGTTTTATAAAAGTACGGCTTCCTTGCAGCATTCCCTAAGAAAGTGGGAAAAGCAATCACAAAGAAATATCGCACATCTAAAACTACAGCAGTTTCATTGTGTGGAGAATTTCCTAACCTTGTAGAACTTCTCATTTGAGTAACAAGGAATTGCTTCCATGTGGTTTGGCGGATGTAACAGGCCACATTGTATTCAAATTTGTTTCACCATTCCAGAACCTGTGTTTAATAATTATATTCCATCTAGAGAATAAAATAAAACTGCTCAATATATTACTCGAGTATCGTTTATGTTGTTATGGAGAGTAGCAATAGCAAATTCGTTTCTCTTATTATAATCTAAATTTTCTCTCTGTAAAGAAAATTTAAAGAGAGAAAGGTTTACATAATAGCCATCTTAGGTTGTGCTGTGTTTTAATATTTTTAATTTTATGCACTATTACACTCTGAGAAGGCGGAAAATGTAGCATCTAAACATATTTAATATTTTTAATTTCACGCACTATGTGCATTATTCTAATTCCATTCATTTTTAACTATAAATACTTTTCCAAACATTTTGATCCACTCTCATATATTCGGATGTTATTTTGAGTCTATAACTTCCTTTATTGAATGAGCATGAATATAGAAACAAACTCTCAATGACGTTTATCCATGTTGAGTGCATATAAATTATAATCATATCATAAGATTTTAATTGTAAAGCCCCTTTAGATTAAGGAACACTCTCATCTCTTTATGATAACATAGGGGAACAAATAATTACCCACACTAGCAAAAAATGGAGACGGAATTCTGTAGGGTCTTTCATACATGAATATTAAGAAGTGTAACAAAAATGATGACTGAATATCTATTATTAGACAAGAACAGAAAAGCTGCCAAGCTTTGATCAGGCACGTCCCTAAATTAATATAACCAATGAGAGCAAAGTTTCACTCGAAAGCTTTGCAGCCAATAACACGTTATTCTGGATTTATTTTCTTCTGAAACAATTTCTTTCTAATACGAAGGTATCATTACTGTTCACATCTCAGGTAGTCGAAGCCCTCAAGTACGGACTCTCACAGCCCCGTGTATGAATATTTGACCCCCACATTTTGGTTTGTGAGGAGTACTCTATTCACCAATTATAAGTTTTAAAACATTCATGATTTTGAAATTAGTGAGCATAACACATTTTAAAAACACGAAGTAAGAATATGCTTGAATTTTCTGATAATGTGCACAGACCAACGAAATTCTTTGACCTAACCGGAAGTAGATCATCTTTAAAGAAGGCACACAAGGCATCATGTGTGAAATTATAAATAAACATAAAACAAAAGCAACTTTCGGAAATATAAGGCTCATTTCACTGTGTTACTATAGTTCTGAAAGAGTCTCAGAATGCAATAAAAGACAATGTAGTCGTTCCATTGCATGTTATGTTTGTATATATGGTTTGTATATGACAGTCTTGTCACATTTATAAAATAAATGATAGACATGTTCAGATGCTGTCTTTGTCGCGGGCTTTGGGCACGTAATTATGCAAGATTACGGAATACGTTCGTGATTCAATTGGTAACAGTATTGGTGTAAATTGAAATGCAGATGCAGAAGCTGCACGCTCAAATCTGCTTGCGTCGTTCTGTGTGGTTTGAGGTTTCTAGAGGGAATTTCCTCCGCCTATATATCTAGTAATGACAGCGCTACTGATCCTATTTTAACGTTGTTCATTAAAATCTGCAATACGATCCATTTGCGATAAACATTAAATAAAATTAACATTCGACGAGAAAGAACGTAGAAAATAGAAAACTATCTCAGTATACCAATTGCACAAATGGCTTCGACCCGTTGTATTTGCACTTTCCGCCCGACTGCGGTGCTGGAGAAGTTGCCTACAAATTACGGCGCATTTATAAGTATGTACCAAACAGATTTCGTTCGAAGCTTCTTCCCCAACACAGTTATTTGCTCCTTTATATTGCATAGCTACGTCAAGCTAAAGAGATCATCTGAGGGGAATAAAATAAATGTCAAACTAAACTGGGTTCTTTTAACTTTACTCTCATAAATAGAGATCTGTATGATTCCGTGCATTCTTCCCCTGGTTGTCTGAACTGTTGGCGCTCAGGTGTGACTTGAATAATTGGGGATTCCGAGGATGCTCTACCACCTGAGTTACCGTGTCCTCCAAGTACGAAACAGCCAACTTTCCTAATCTGATTCTATAAACTTGGAGACCTCCATAAGGTTTCTCTACTATGAGAGATTAATTTCTTGAGAGGCAACTGTAATGTTACGATACCTTTGTATGATTTCAGGCTTCGTGTTTAACCATGAACTATACAGGAAGGTACATAAATACATTTACAAACTCTGGTGGCAGATTTCTCATACAAAAACAAGAAAAAGGTCCATGTAAATATATGTCCTAAAATCCTAAGTTTTGCGTTACTAATGAAAGTGTATTTTAATGGTTTCAAGGTACAATGTAAAAGCTGAAGTTCTTAACTGTAAATAAAATTCATTTTGTTACGTAATAGAATGACGTTATCGATACATTTCGCGTCATAATATCCTAGATGGCTATATGTTGCCAAGGAAACTTATTTACTTTTGTCCTTTGGATACATTCGTCGTTAATCTGTTTCTCGCGTTTCACTTGTGTTACACGTTATGTTAATCATGACAGAATATCCATTTCATGCGCTTGCAAATAAGAAAACCACACGGTTTATGCATGATTGGACCCCAGCACCTTATAACCGCATTGTTCGGTATGCACTGACGATATCTACCATGACAAATAGATAGGTACGGCAGAACGAGTTCCATGGCCACCTAAAATAATTGTTTCTGCAGCAGACGCTCTTAATGCAGAGACATTTCATCAACTTGACGTGGAAGCCTGCGAAATGCCCTATGGGAGTATTTAAAAGGCTGTGCTTCATGTGTGGAAGCAAGAGGTTTGAACATTTATGAGTTTCTCAGTTGACATTGTGTTTATTGGGTTTTGTTTCTTGTTTTGATGAACTTTCATTGATAACTCAGAAACTAATGATTTCCGGACATGTTTACAAGGACTTTTCCCCCCCCCCCCTTGTTTTGTGTGAGGAATCCACTACTAAAGTTTTTAAAAGATTTCGGAAACATCCTGTATAGGAATTAATTTAGAAGCAGAAATTGTTCTTTTACATTATCAGTGTGTAGGATGTAAGTTGAAAATAAAGATTTTATTCCAGATTGTAATCCTGACTGTGACGGAATTATTAAAGCCTAATTCTTCATTTCCAACTTAATATCTTATTTCGGTACCTACTGGGCTATGACATAAAGAGTGTTTTAAGAAAGTTCAGTACAAACAGTTCATTTGATAGCTTGTGTATTTTAATTATGTCTTGTGCTTTTGCCATTTTTAATTTGAAACTTTAACCTACTTAATTATTAAACGATTCGAAAAGTGGTATTCTAAGATATTAGTAAGTATTTAAAAATTTAAGATCCGATTTTTTAGCGTTATTAAGCTTGGCGTGTTTTGTCAAAAAATTGAAAGTGATGCATAGTTATTGACACAAACAAAATTTAATATATTAAAATAAATAAAGTTAATAGTATTTCAACTGAATATTATACTGTTATATGCCAGAAAACTATGTTGGCGCACATTTTAAAATTGGCAAAACGTTAACATGGAACAAAAATTTAAATTGGTACATCACGCTTTGTTTTCTCCTGACTTACACTGTGTTTGTTCATTTAAAAAGTATCGCACTTAAGAGCCTTATTCTACCTCATTGACGATCAATATCTTTTGTTAGCTAATAGAACTTAAAGATTATTTCCGTTATTGGATGGAATGGATTATTAGGCACCGAGAGGATATTTCGCTACTTCAGCCATACTCAAGAGCTGGCCGTATGTGCATACGCTCTCAGTGAAGAATGCAAAGTCCACGGGCGATGAACGCAGACGTTGTCCCTCACATGTTTCCAGATGGAATACTCTTCCAAGAAGTGCGAGTTCTTCAGAAATACCGCTTCCATATCAGACACCGGGACAGAAATCTTTCTCTAAAGTGCAAGTCACTGTCACACCGCACCAGCGCACCTCGCCTGGCACTTTCGACAGAAGTAACTGATATAGCCAAAATCGTGGAAAGTAAATATCGATCTTAGTACTTGCTTAAGCAATCAGGGGAAATTACGAAAAAATCCAAAGTCAAAATGACCTGCCTTAAGATCTTTGAATATCACAGACACACACTTGACATATTAAAAAAAAAAAAAAAGTAAATTATCCAATATATTGTAAAATGAATAAAACAGCATAATATGGACTTTTAAATTTTTCTTTATATCTTAAAGGCATGAATTGAGAAGAATTAAACGTTAACTCCGACGCAGGTTAACATTCCGCGGTACAGAATCGCGTAAATTTTTAACCAGTATAGTGAAGTGGTTGGCAATATACAGCAAAGAATCCCTAACTACAATAAAAAGAGTGACTTAGTTAGCGACAAATACTGAACTTTTTGGATGGTTATTGTCATAATATTAAATAAAACACGGGGTTACACTATAATAAAATCAGACGGATATTTTAGCAAGTGACATAAGGTTGCTCTTAAACTGTCATGGTTATATCTATGTTAATGAATGAGAACTGTTATAATGAAATAATAAAATGATAGTAAATTATTATTTTTCCGTTTGTTTTATTGGTTTATTCCTAAGCAGTTTCATTTATCACCAAACTTACAACTTTG
This sequence comes from Metallyticus violacea, assembly GCA_030762175.1. Lineage (NCBI taxonomy): Eukaryota > Metazoa > Arthropoda > Insecta > Mantodea > Metallyticidae > Metallyticus > Metallyticus violacea. Next base: position 140,801,813 of record CM060832.1, read on the forward strand.
CCCATTTTTTTACTCTAATGAAAGTCCATTGTATGTAACGACCATTTAATTTGTTCTCGTTTGCGTATGGTATTGAAATATTGAGTAGAACCTCTAAACTCAATTGAAATACAATATTTATATTACAGAAAAGAGCTGTGCAATATTTGGGTAATCTAAAACAAACGGAATTTTGCATAAACAGGTTCAGGCAACAATTTCTAAATTTGTGTGATATTGCAAAATGGATTTGTTTCAGCATTATGACACACAAATAAATCAGAATAATACATTTGTTAGATGCAAATTTTAATGTTGAGAGTATAATCTTTAAATTGCAGAAAAATATTAAAATCTGTTCTTTAGAATATTTGTACAACAAAACTCATTAATCAACTGGCAAATTCATATAAATAATCTATAGTATTAAAATTACTTCTAGGAATGCAGAATAGCTTTTCCAAGTTTTGTTGCTTTCTGGTGAGTGGAACAGTTGAATAAGGGGAAACTTTATAAAGTTAAAAGAGCAGCCAGTAAAATGCTTTGGTCCCAGTCAAATGAGTATCAGAAATAATTCATTGGCTAAAAAAAGAGAACATTTTGCTACCTCTGCCTTCACATAAAGTTACAGTTAATGAAAAATTTTGTAAAAGCTTTAGACAGAGAGGGTAAGGGTTACCAAGTTGAAAGAAAAATTCCCAAGATTAAGTGAAGCTAAACTGAAAGAAGGTACATTTATTGGCCCACAAATCCACGAGCTGCTACAAGGTAAAATGTTTGAAGATCTGTTAATGGAAATGAAAAATGAGTATAGGTGTTCAAGACTATGTGCAGTAATTTTATCCTGAATATTAAGTTTTGAAAGCTATAAAAGGATAATTGAAGAAAGGTTATAGCATAAAGTGTATATTTTGTCATTGAACTAGTTTTTCCATATTCCTACTTAGAAATCTTTCCTACTAATTTGGGTGCCATGAGTGATCATCATGGAGAGCATTTTCATAAGGACTTGCTTTCATGAAAAAATGAAACGGAGAAAAATGATAAAACCAAGTATGTTATCTAACTATTGTTGGCAACTAAATAAAAGTATTCCTGATGTGTTTTACAAATTAAAATTTTCCAGAAAAAACTTTTTAAAATGTGAGTAAAATCAAACATATTTTAATATTTTTGTAGATATCCAAATAAAAGTTGTGATTAAATGTTATTTCAACTATTATTTTTGGATTTTTCACAAGGATTTCATTCTAATTAATGTTTTATTTATTATTGCTTTGACTGCATTGATCTTCTTGCTACCTCTGTAGGTAGTGGATTAAATACTTTAGTTATAATTCTGTAGGGATGAATTAATGATGGTGCAATAAGCTCGGAGTCATTGGGGCCTTAAAGCTATCTAGTATTCATCTTTTAAGGGCTAGGAGAAACTCTGAAAAAACCTTATCCGACAGCTTGACCTAACTGGAAATTGAACCCAGGACCTCTAGATTAGTAGTTGCAAATGCTGCTGAGGTGGTCCTAATGTATTTTGTGGGGTTGAATTTTGTCACAGCTAAGGAAATATTTATAGTATGTATATTTTATGAGAAATATGTAACCTTATTTCCCAGAAAAACTGTGATACGACATTTTTAGATTTCAGATCTGAATTCAGCACAAACTAATTACACAAATTTCATTCAAGTGCAGAGCAAAAAGTTAAAATTTGTTGTTCAGGGTTACACTTTGAGATTAATTGGGAGAGTGTTACATTTGTAACACATTCAAAATAAATTTCTGTATGATAAGATAAATTTGTAGTGGGCCTATGTAGACTACACTTTTATCTAGTGTTTATGTTATATTTGTTTGTTAATGGTCTTGATTTTTAATGTATAAGCACATAAGAGAAACTATATATTCATAAGGAAGTGTTGAAATGTTTAGTATTCAAAACAGATTGCTACATGATTTTTTTCTGTTAATTTCACCATATAGTGTTAACACTCATATTGTATTAACACATTGACTTTTAACAGCTTATCCCCAGAATATTATGTCATATTTCATAACTGAAGAGAAATGGGCATAATAAACTCTTTTGAGGGCAGCTTCTGAACAATATGATGCATTGAGTGAAATGTGTACACTGCAGATTTTAGATTTGCTATAACTTGTATGTACTTTCCAATTTAGATGGTGTTTTGTCAGCTTGAAGACTTAGAAACTTAGTAGCTTGGTCTAGTCTATAATTATTAATACACACTTGTAATGTAGAATAAAATGAATTATGAATTTTATAATGTTTGTTTTATCTAGAATTAATGATAATTTGTAGACTTTATACTGTCACACATACATGGTACATAATTTATTTTTTTCACAACATTATTAAAGTTATTGTTAGAGAGCTATTATGCTATTACCCCCAGCTAACAGAACATTATAGCAATGTATTTTAATGACGATGAGAGATTATTTATGTGAATTAAAATGGAAAATGCACCAAGAATTGACATTAAATACATTCACAATTTTTTTGACCCACTTCCCCCATCATCATCATCATCATCATTATTATTATTATATAATCATCATCATCATCATCATCACCATCTCAATGAATCTTGGAGGTGCAAGTTTTTAGCCTATTTCTTTAATATCCCAAGTGATTTTTACTTTATTGACAAATTTCTCAATAAGTTATTGATAATGAAGACATTTTGCTGCTACCTTACTAAATAATTTATAATGCATTTATAATGCTCTTTTAAAGTTTATCGGTTCATCTTACTTCATTGTAAACCTTCCTTTTTTGTTTATAAGAAGTTTCAATTCCTTTAATAATTCAAATATCATGATCACTTTATTAGCCTTTTTATATCCTTATTGTGAAGAATGATTCAAAATGCATTTTGAAAATTGCTAAAAAGTGATTAAATTTACAGCCTATATCAGCATAACCATATAATTCAACTTGTGATTCTTACTGTACTGTTTTAGTAAAACTATTAAGATTCTCTTTATTTATAATTTGGAATCTGTCACATATTTTACTTTTTTAAGGTTTACGATTGCACTCATTGGAAGCTCTTTATTGGGAAGCTAGGGAAAAAATGATGAATATCAGCATTCCCAATGGCCACCAGCAACCCACCAACCAACCAAGATTGTATCCATCATTCCTATTACCTAATTTGGCATCATGGTCTGATAATCTGTTAACTAGAAGATATATTTTAAATGAAATGAAATTATTTGCATTTACAAACATACTGTACAATGTCATTTTAGAAGTCTCTATTATTCTAATTATAAAATATACATTTTGAGATCAGTTATGTATGTTATTTATGTAACAAATAATCCATGTTTATGTGAGTGAAAATTATTAGCTCTCAGGTTGATTCTTATTAGTGATGAACAAAATTCCGATTTTCGCCCATGTAACCTTTCGGCCATTCCATCAGGTGAGCTTTTTAGTACGAGACTCCCATGTATACGAGTCCTGCTTTCTCTATTTGCTTGTTCTCTACTCCATTGTAAGCCACAGATTAGGCGAGCTCTTACTTGCAGTCTGTTGCTACTGAATAAAGCAGGAATAGTTAGAGAGAAAGATTAATTTCCTATAGGCAGAAAATATAAAAAATATATTAGAGTATTATAATATTGTTTATTGACTGAAAATAAATATAATTACACTTTTGTACTGTTTAAACGTGAAAATAAATATTATAAATAAATAACAAATTCAGTTTGACTTTTACATTATATCCATATATAAATATGATTTACCATTGGTTTTAAATAAATAATTTTTGGTTTTTATAACCGAATATACAAACTAGATGTCAGGTATGCATGCTGAATTGCTCATCACTAGTTCATAACAGAATGTAAAGCAATGTCACAATATTTCTTGAACATTTTAAAATTTGCTGAATTAGAATTAAAATTAAATGAATTAACCTTTGAGACATGTCTATGTAAATGAAACAAAATAATGAAATTTGAGTGATTTTCTTATAAAAAAAATTGCAAAATTATACTATATTTCACTATAAAAATTCCTGCTATTTAAAACTAAACTTTCTCATAGTTTTTCAGTTTTACTTCTTATGCATATAATATTTTAATGTAATGTTACAAAATTTTATTACCATTCATATATTTAGCTGAGTCTCTAGTTCAAGTGAGGGCAGCATTTCTAGACATTGTTTCCTCAAGCCTAGAAATATAGACTTACTGGAAGCCATATATGAACTCCAACTATGGAAGTGTGCATTTATTGCTAATGTTATAAAGCAACTCCTTTTTTTTTTTTTTTTTTTTTTTTGTTTAAGATTTTCTTATTTGTGTCATTGCATTTATTATGAAAATTAACAATATGATTAATGTTTATTTCTTGGTAAATTTAATAGGTATATTCTTAATATAAAAAATAACTGCAGGAATTTTTGCATTAATTTTATTTGCAAACAGAGGCAAAAGCTTTTACTTATCTCCAGAATTAAGATGAAAACAATAGCATGTGTAACTTTCTCTTCAGTAATACTAGAGATATCTATCATATCTATGAGGATTTGACAGAAGAAATATGAATATATATTGAAATTGTCACAAATAAATTAAGTATTCACCTAATATATTAAACACTGTACAAACAAAGTTCAATACATACTGGGAGTTTGTTTTATGAGAAACATTTTAGTTTGGCTCTCAAGTTTGTTTGAGGTAATTTTCTTCACGTTAGACCCTTTTTTTTTATGCAAAAAAATACTTCTAAAATTAAAACTTGTAACTTCACATTTGATTTTTATTTATGTTCTTTTTACACCATCTCTTCTGCATATAAATTTATTTATATACCAAATTAAATGGAAGGAAGTAAAAGATTTGAATTTTTGTTGAAAGATAATAGCTTATCTTCATTTGTTATACTGCATTGTTGTGCTTTTTGTTTCTTTAGCTCTGCAACTCATATACAGATGTGAAAAAATGCAAACATTTTGTGGAAATAAGTTAACTTTAAAAAATATATCACTCTATTGTACTTATGAAGCTGTTGACAAAGGAGTGGTAATATATACTAAACTTAGGTATTCATTTTTTATACTAAACTCCATGTACTTACATAAAAGCAAGTCAAAAAACTTAAAAATAGCAGAATTACGGCTAGAGATATAATGGTTTCATTTGATGTAAAAGCCTTATTCCCAAGCATACCGACAGAGAAACTTATGCTTATGCTAAAAAAAAATTGTTAACATCAATAAATTTAAAAACAGAAGAAATAGAATATTTATTAAAACTTACTAATATTTGCATTAAACAAAATTACTTCAGCTTCAACAAAAAAATATTACCAACAAGATTCAGGTCTAACTAAGAGAAACCCTTTGTCACCTTTTCTAGCAGAGTTATTCATGAATTCATTTAAAACACATACAACAAAAGCCTAGTGTGTTTGTGAAACTTAAAGAGAGTTTTAATGTGACGACATGATTTTTAGTGTTTTACTTTAAATCAAAATAAGATTAACAAAAGTTTCACTGGGTGGATTCCAACATTCCATAAACATAACAAAACCCTTCCCTTTAATTTTCAAGTCATGGTACATGGATGACATTTTTGCAATAATACCAAAGAAACAGTCAAAAGATGACCTGAAATTTCTTTATTTGCAACATAAATCGATACAATTTACCATAGAAGAAGAAAGAAATGGTTGGCTACCATTTCTAGATTTAAAAATTATAAGAAATGGAGATTGTTTAAATTTTGGAATTTACAGAAAAGAAACCAATATGGAAAACTACATAAAAATGAGAGTTATAACCCCATTCCACATATGCAGTATTTCACAGTTTTGCACACAGATTGATAAATATTCCACTCACAGAAGCAGAGTACAAAACAGAATATAAACAAATAATAAAGACAGCTATGATCAATGGTTTCAACAAAGACATACTGATAAAAATTATCAATAAATCTAAAAGACAAAAAGGGATAAGGGAAGTTTCCACACCGAAAAACACAAATGAAGAATACAAATTCAAAATTTTCACCTACCATCCAATTTACTACAAGAAGTTCAAGAAATTTTTAAAAGAACATGGGATAATGTTAGCCCCAAAAAAACAGATACAACATCAAGAATTTATTAGGTTGCACAGTAAAAGACTCCATACCAACAGAAGAGAAATCAGGAATTTATAAAATAAAATGTGCAAATTGTGAGCAGAGCTACATAGGCAAAACAAAGAGGAGTTTGGAAATTTGGAGGAAAGAACATTTTAGGAATATTTGGTTTAAGCACATGGATAAATCAGCAGTAGCAGCTCACTTTTGGAACAAAATCCATGAAATAAAATTGGAAATTAAACGTCTGAAACATCTTAACCACCCATTGGAGTTATCCACTTGGGAAAAAATTTTATATTAAAAAAATAGAGAAAACCTAATGATATTCGAGTTTCCTCTTATGGATAAACTCAGCAATTTCCTACTTCAATCAACAGAGGCCACCACAGAAATATCTGGTTGTCCAGCCATCATTTCCAGTAGCGGCGGTTCAGTGAGCAACTGAAGATGGGAGAGATTCTCCCGAAACGTGTCTTACTTTTATGTAAGTAAATGGAGTTTAGTGTAAAAAAATGAATACCTAAGTTTAAGAGAAATATATCACTGTATTCCAAATTGAAATTCTAAAGTGAGGTTATTTGAGTTATGGGCTTCCAAGAGTGCAGCTGCATACTGAGTAAAGCCGAGCATCAAGCCATATAATGTAGTGTAGGTAGCAGCAGTTTGTAATTCATTTGAAGGGGGCTTTGTCAGCAAGTAGTTGTGCATTTGTTACTCAGAGCTTTAATTGAAGGAAACTGTATGCTGATTGTTCTTTGTTAATTTTGCTATTATACAAATAGTCTTGAATAGGTTTTTGTGCATGGTGCATATATGAAAATGGATTCTTGCAAAAAGTGGGAAATGGCTATCGATGAAATATGACTGCCAAGGGTGGCTAAGGTCATTAAGGCATGAACTTGTGAGCGGGAGGCCTGGGGTTCCTTTCCCATCAGAACTCTCTTCCCCGACTAAGGTTTTTTCCAAATTTTCCTCAGTTCCCATAAATGGCAAATGTCAGGAAGTACCCTAAACTTAGGCCTGGAACAATTCCTTCTTTAAAAAAAAATCCTTCCCCAATTCATCATTTTATTTTACGTATTGTCAGTGTCACCACCTGTGATGCCTCAGTAGTTAAAATGGCATTAAACACTATTGAAAAAAACAAAAAATATGCTAGCAGTCAAGTTAGTGTTACAGGTGGAGAAACTGTTTGCCAGACAGGATCTCTCAATGACAAGAAATATTTCAAAATTACCACATTCTTATGGAAGAAAAGTTAGTTGACATATAGGAATTTTCTGTGCAGATGCCAGCAATGTATTGCCACTGAGGGGCATCATTTTAAACATGTTCTATGCTAATTATAATAAAAATTTAAATACTATATCATTTTATGTTTTCGGTAAAATATAAATACTAAAATAAAAAATACTAGCTTTAAATGCTGTAACTCTTATCTCCTTTTAAACTGGTGCAGCAGCTGCACTTCCCCACAATGAGCATCATACATGTCCCTCACTGGGATTCTATTTTAAAGGATTTAAAAACATCAGTATGGACATAGTGTTATGTGTGGGGAAACAGAAGGTATGTATTCAGTGCAAGAAAACAAATAATTGGAGAGTGGGAGTGCGGGATGCAAAATAGAATAAAATGGAAACAATATTGTAGGAGTAAAAATTTTGACAATCAGAGGGTGGGAAAGAAGTAGGAATATGGGTAAATATTTATGAAGAGTAAAGGGCAAATGGATTAGGAAAGTGAAAAGAGAAAAAGTAGGTAAAATAGGCTTTAACTCATGTTGATGACTAGGGAGTCGTGACATGTTGAGCCTTAGGTAAAGTTTGATCAGTATCAATTGTAAGAAATGTATATGATCATTTGTTGTACCTTTTGTAATGAAAGTGTGAAATAAATTTTATATTCATAATAGTAAATAAGTTTGTTTTTCCACAAATTATAGTTCTCTTGCTGATATTTTGTAGCAATTTTGGAAAATTTTCAATTTCATGTTCTTCAAGAGAATCTCATATATTGCTGATTTCCATAAAGGATGTATATTCAATTTCTGAGATCACAAATTATTATTAATATGTTGATTTAAAACCGATGGGTATAATTTTTTTTGTGGATAATTTTTATTCCCTCCACCCTTCTAATGAGCTTTTTTTCTGTTTTGGGCTTCGTGTTTTTGAACAGAATTTCTTTAAACATTCCTCAAAAATGTTAGTGCAATGTAGTCTAAAAGACTTTCATGGCAGTCTTCTGGTACACTACAATTATCTTATCATATTCAATTATCTTCTTCAGACATGCAGTAGTAAATTTTGCATAATCTTGCATTAATATTACATTGGGTGCACGAGTATGAAGAATCCTTAAGTCTTATCTCTATTCTTTTTTCCTTTTTCTCCTTCCTTGAGACAATTTTGCAGGTCTTCTAGATAATTTGGCATTAATAGTTTTAACACTTTATTTAATCTATATAAGATAGAATTTCATGGGTGTTTGTAAGAACTTTGCTACTAATTGCATACTTATTTCTGCTTCTACTGATGAATTCCATATTTTTGCATTGTAGTTCACTCTAGGCTGTAGAGGGATGAACAAAACTGAATGAATATGTTTAACTCTTAGCTATGCTTTCAAGGTTGAAATCCTCCTCATGGAGGCTTGAAGGTTTCATCTAAATATTTTTTTTAATTTTTATCATATTTATTAGTCAAATTAAATGCAAGTATTTAATTAAAAAGAGACTTATTAATTTAATCCTATTGATGTATTCTGATATAAATACCTTATCTGTGAAACTAGATAGAAGCTATGCATGCATTCATTCTTTAATTTAAAATTAGTTAACTGCAGATGATAAAATGCCTATTATAAAAAATTATAATTTAAAAATGTTTTCATACTATTCATAGCTGCAGCAAATACAATTTACTTGAACTAGTGAACAATCAGTTCAATTATTACCTTCATGAAAATATGTTCAGAAATCATATTGTGTTTGATTCTACTTTACATACAAGAATATTTACATAGGAAAACACCTCCTATCAATGTTTCAAACACAACTCATTCTTTTCACAATGGTTACATGAATTTTACATTAGGTCCTTTTTGGAAATTTCTAGTGCAAGTCTGTTAAGCGGATTTAGTTATTTCATTTTCAGATAATTGATGTTCTACTCCATTCATATAAAATGTCGAGAAAACCTAGTCACAAGGAAGAGAAACCTCTCTAATGTTTAAAATAAGTTTTTGCTTGAATGTGCTATCTATACATTATTATTCATATGGGTTATTTTTTTGCTAAGAAGGTACATTTACTATCAACTGAATTACCCCCCAAAAATTTCTTTCATCCCATACTTGTGTATTCAATTTGTTTACACTAAACTCTACTTACTTAGCTAAAACTGAAATATGTTTTGGGAGAACTCACTTCCATCTTCAGTTGTTGATCAACTACTGTTACTGGAAATGGTGGTTGGATACCCAAATGCTCCTGTGGCAGTATCTGGTTGTTGAAGAAGGAACTTGCTGAGTTCATCCATTGGAGGAAAATCAAAGTTCATTAAGTTTTCTTTATTTTTTATGATGAAAATTTTTTGTGCAACCTAATAAATTCTTGATATTATATTTGTTCTTTGGGGCTAACACTATTCCATATTCTTTGAAAACCTTCTTAAATTTGTTGTGGTAAGTTAGATGGTATGTAAAATTATATAATTTGTATCTTTCCTTGGTGTTCTTCTGTGTGGAAACTTGTTACATCAATTTTTGTATTTTAAATTTATTGATAATATTTATTACTGTGTCCTTGTTGAAACCATTATAGCTGTCTGTATTATCTGTTGGATTTTATTTTGTACTCTGTTCCTGGAGAGGGATGTTAGTAATTCTGTGTCTAAGCTGTGAAACATTGCATATTTATGTGGAATAGAGCTAAAACTATCATTTTTAAGTATTTTCTGTATGTGTTTCTTTTCTGTGAATTCCGAAGTTCAGACAATCTCATTTCTTATGATTTTTAAATCTAGGAATGGGAGCTAACCGTTTCTCTCTTCTTCTATCATAAATTGTATAGGTTCATTAAGTTTTCTTTATCTTTTATGATGAAAAATTTTCCCCAAGAGATTAGTTCCATTGTATTGCGAAGTTGTTTCAGTAACTTCTGGTTTAATTTCATGATATTAAACCAGAAGTTAATCTATTGAAACAACTTGGCAACCCAATGGAATTATCCATTGAATACATGAGTGTAGAATATATTACCACTCCATTGTCTATAACTTTGTACACTTTATTTAATATTCTTCCATGCTTCATTTCTGAATTAAAATAAGTATAATGCAACATTTTTAAAATTTTAGTTGAATTTGGGTTTAATAATGAGCAACTGTAGCACACCTAGTGCTAAGATCATATGCATTGGTGAGATCTATATCAGCTTTCCAATTCTAGTCAGTTGAACTATTTGTAGAGCTTTGCTTGATTGTTCTAACATACTACTGGTAATATGTCATCCACTTGATTGGACCTCATTTTATGCAACAGAATAATCTCTATAATTGGCAGATAAGGAAGAGCTGTACTGGCCTACTCATGGCCAAAGTTGCACTACTATTTGCAAAACAGAGTATATGTGCACATTCTTTAAATCAAAAACATGCATGATAAAGCATAGCAGTAGTGAGCAGACAAGACAAAATGAGTAGATTTTCAATTAAAAATTACAAATATACTTTAACAATTTTTACATTTTCAAGGATGCTGTTGAAAATAAGATCACAGTTTGCTGCAAGAGATGAATTGTAGCATCTAAACCCATTTTTATTTACACTTTGCAACTCTGCTTCTGAAATATTCAATACGTTTTTATGTGAATTGTTTTGCTATTTATTTAATGTTGCCAACTTGAATGGATTATAAAATATGAAGAGAGATTTTTATGTTACAACATCTTTATGTCTTACAGTAAATAGTGACCATTTTGAATCCCTTTTTTAAAAAAGTAAAAAATTTGGGGCATGTTCTTAATTTTTAAATTTGATAAAATATTCAATTAATTTCATTAGTTGATATTATAATTTATTCTATCTATTTTTCATTTATACAAATGGGCATTTATTATTCTGTTTTGTCAACTGCTAATGGCACCGTGATTTAGTCTTATGCAGAATAATGCATGTGGACTAAGTTGCTGAAAGCCAGAAACACTTTATTATGTGAAGCAAGACAAAAGGGATGGCATGGTATTCCCTTATGTTATTGTGGACCCAGTGAATGTGGACGAGTTTGATAATTTTTTTTATCTAAATGTAGAGACAGTTTATTTGCTTTAAATAATGTACAAACAAGTTTTAAATTTGATTTAGTTTTATAACAAAAAATATTTTAAATAACAGCTATTGTCAACATGTAACCAGCAAGCAGAATCATACTATATGATTTCTTCAATTTGATGATTTACATTTATTTTTAAAGTGACAATTTTTGCTCTTTTATTTCCCTTAATCAGATAGGATATAAATTACTGTAAAAATTTATTCTACAAAAAGCAAATTTTTCTATCAGAATCTCTTATTTAGCACATTCGAAAGCTTTAACTAAACTATCAACATTATAATTTTCATCATTATTATAGTATGATATATATTGCTTTAGTAAGAACTTTTGAAAATTTTGATAAAATCTTTGTTCTGAACAGAGACTTAATTATTAAGTATTTTAATATCTAAGGAAATGTATCGTTTTTTTTATTCATTACATTACACATTATTACATTTCCACAGGCTTTTTCGTATTACCTGACATTCTAATTTTATTATAAGCTTTTATTTTTATTATTATTTATTTTTATTATTATTATTATTATTATTATTATTATTTTTTTTTTTTTTTCTCCATTTTATGTTTTTGGTAACATAATTACTTTCTAATGGGTTAGCAATATTTATTTTGTATTCAGCATATTCATAGGAAATGATGACTGCAAAATAGAAGTTTACATTTAAATTCTTCTCCATCTTCATCAAGTAGTATAATGTAGTTCACCAATTTCATGGTGTACACATTAAAATCAACTATGTTACTGCCATCAAATGGCAAATGGAAGAACTTCAATAATGTGTGCATTAGCAATCACACCATCACCACATTTAAGTCCTTCATACATTAAAAAAATTATAAGTAAATAATTTTGCTGAATCTAAAAGATGTCCTTGTCTCAATTACTTATATTTATGGTTGTTAAATGTATCTGTTATAAATTTTAGCCATATTTTTATTTTTGTTACATCCCAGATTGTTTTCATTTTATCTTGCTTTTTTCCCCTCCCTCTGATTTTACTAATATCCTTAACATCGTACAGTTTTCCTTAAAATATATTTTTAAACTTTTAAACTTAATTTTATTTATTTTTATTACAGTTGCCATTTAAGTTTATGAGATGTTTTATTTTCACAATGTTAACCATTCCCTACATTTATTACTATAATTTATTTTCTGAATTCTAAATGGAAATCTTGCTTTGAAATGTGCTTTGAGAGAACCTATTAGGTTGCAGAACTTAATATCTATATATCCATGCATTTATAACATAAAACATTACTTCATAATTCTTGTCGAAGTGCTTGCATAATTTTTTTTTCAGATTCCTTTCTTCATGGTTTCAGTCTTAATATGCTTATTATAGTTTTATTTTCAAAGTATCGATAAATGTTACATGTGTATCATGATCAAAGAAAATTGCCATGAGTTTTCTGAGGTAATTAAGGCATGGACTCATATGTAAGAAGTCTGGAGTTTCGATTCCTACCAATATCGCCTGCCCTGATTAGCTTTTTTCCAATTATCCTCGGTCTTTATAAATGGCAAATGCTGGGGAGGTACACTTCCTTCCTTAAAAAAAAAAAATTATTTCCCAATTTATCATTTCATCTATTGTATCATTAGTATCCACCACCTGTTACGCCTCAACAGTAAAAACAGTAAGTACTATTAAAAAAACTGGCGGGAAACCATTATTGAATTTATTGAAATGCTAAGAGAAAATACAAATACAAACTTGAAGGGGCTTCAACCTATCTGGCCCTGGTCAATTTAGGTATGACCCTCATGATTATAAAAAAATATAAATACAATATTTAATATCACCTTTATCTATATTCTAATATAATTAAACAAAATACATAATTTCCACTTTGATTGCATCAGTCCCCAATCCATCAGTAGCAGCCTACTGGAATTCCAGGGGACCAGGCTCCCACTGAATCCAAGGTCCTAAAACAAAGATTTTCACTCTGACTGTGCCATTATTTTGTTAGCTAGCTAGTCTGTACAAACTATTAATTCGTTTATTTCTGAAATGTCTACTATAATGCTACATTTATTCACCTTATAAAAATAATTTCCAATCACAATAATTTAATAATAATAATCAAATAATAATTTAATCAAATTTAATATATTTTCACTCCCAGACATAATCACCTTGTCTAAATTCTAATATAATTAAACATGTATATTATATTCTACTATAATAATTAATTATATTAAAATAATTAAGTTATGTTACATTAATGCTTTCAGTTGTTAACACTAACTCCACTTACTTATTTTAAAACTTTGGACTATCTTAAAATAAGTAAGTGGAGTTAGTGTTAACAACTGAAAGCATTAATGTAACATATATTACCACTCCATTGTCTACAGCTTCGTAAGTACAATTTTTACTTAATTAAGTTATGTTAGATCTGCTTCCCTTCTTAGTTCCCAATTCCATTTATTTTTAACTTTACTCAGAAACTCCCCTACATTCCTGCTATCTTAAGATTTTCATTTAGGCTAATTTTTTTTATCTAATTTAAACCATTTCTTGTTTATAAACTCTTTTCTCAAGAGTCCCATCCCTTTGCACTCAAACACTATATGTTCCATATCTTCCTTCCCCCAAACATATTGAACACTGATTCTGAGGAAACCTTTCGTTATTCCTTTTAGTCTCCACATACCTGCTCTTAACCATGCAATGCCCTCTCTTTGTTCTTTATTAGATTTATCAATATATTTTTCTCTTTCCCATTTATTTTTTATCAGTATATAAAGTACTAAGGATATTTTACCTGTTATCTTGCTAAACAATTTTATATTGCTATGTCTTCCAATCTCCTTCTTACAGCTTTCCAAAAATAATTTACATTATTCTTCCTCCTCCAAATATCACCCACTCCACTGAACTCCAAAATTATCCTAAGACTATTATTCCACCCATTGCCCCTTAAACTCTTTTCTTGAAATTCTATGCATTTTCTTAACAAATTTATTTTATTTAAATTTAGAATTCTAAACCAATATTTAAGAGCTCTCTCCATAATCACACCTTTCCTTGCCATTCTTCCCATTTCAATTCGTGCAACTTCCTTTGCTGTTGTGCTTGGTAGGCCTAAAATTTCCCTACAAATCGTCTTATGTGCAACATTCACAATATCTCATCCTCCTTTCAGTCCCTATATTTCATTACTGTAAACATTTTTACCTCGACCACCACATTATATATTTTTTCTGGCAACATAACATTTATATCTGGTATTCTATAAACCATTATTTAAGGAAATGCAGAATATGAACTTACTTTATTAGAATTCATAAATACGTCATCAGTTTAACAAATTATTTGAGGATATATCTATTCCTTGCTGATGATAAAGGCAACAGCCTTTGAAACAAGTTCAAGTAAGTGGTACAAAGGTAGCAAAATTTGAATATATATATATATATATAAATAAACACACACATATTCACAGCTCTATTTGTGTAATTTTGTCAATTTCTGCTAGTTCTTATTACTTTTTGCTGCTAGTATTATTCTTTGAGTTATTTTATTTTTTCATGTGAATATTTGTCCTCTGCCTTTGAAGACACAAGTTGCTTGAAATATTGTGATATTTGTCATTAGTTTAAGTGTTTTATCAATTTCTGCTTTTCTAGTTCTTGTTATTTTAGCTACATTGTTAAAAGAGCTACTTTATTTTATATATACTAGAGAATGTGTAACAGAAAGTAGGGCATTTTGTATTATATATCTATATAAATACCTATATAAATTATTTATTTTCGCGATGAAGTACTTGGATGTTTTGTGATTGGCTATTGTTAAAGTGAGAAAAAGCTTGTCCATTTTTGAAGTTATCATGACAAATTAGTACATTACTTCTTAAAACAAATAAATTACACTAATCTGTTCAATTCTCCTACACAAAATACTGGGGAAAAAAATATTTATTGTGTTGAGAGTAATTTGATGCCATATTGGTCCAGATTTAAACCTATTTACTCATTGTGCTTGATTTTTTTTTTTTTTTTTTTTGATTAGTGTTTAACGCCCGTTTTTACTACTGAGGCACCACAGGCGGTGACACTGATGATACATGAGATGAAATGATATATTGGGAAAGGATTTTTTAAGGAAGGAAATATTCCAGGCCTAGGTTTAGGGTACCTCCCCGGCCATTTATGAAGACTGAGGAATACCTGGAAAAACCTGTCAGGAAGGATGGTCCTGGCGGGATTCGAATCCTAGAGCTCCCGCTCACGAGTCAGAGCCTTAACGACCTATGCCGCCCGTGGCGGCTTTTGTGGTTGATTGAATTGCAAAATATTTTTTAAATTAGAAATCCTCAATTTATTTATTTATCCATTTCAGAAGTTTGAGATAATTACATTTCAGTACTCCTTGGAAAAAAAAAAGAAAGAAAGAAAGAATGAAAGAAAGAAAGAAAAAGGAAAATACGCTTGCTTCAGCTGAAAGTTGCACTTTTTGATATGAAAAAGTTAAGTCAGTGAGAAACTTCTAAAAATCCATGAGCTGTTTCATTAATATGTGTAGTTATTTACTAATAAAATCACAACTATCTTTCATTAAACAAATTTCATTAATTTACATTCGTCATGCTCTTAGGAAACTGAGAAACCAGGAAACACAGTATTCCAAACTGACAATTGCATGAGATCCATTTCAAAAATCTACCATTATGGATTCTCACTAGTTGCCAAGTTTTTATTTTTTATTTTATTTTTATTTTATTTATTTATTTATTTATTATTTTTTATCTTTTAATTGCTTTTATATCTCTGGAGGCGGTTGCTTTTCAATTATTTCAGAATTTTCAGAATATTGCCGATAATTGGACTTTTAACTGCGCATTTTGATTTCAGTTTAACTGTAGTACCCACAGGCGCCAAGTTCAACTCCACGATTAGCATATAAGTTAGAACTAAAACGATATGTTCAGATTTGAATTTGAAATTCATGAAATGTAATTAACTCAATTTGCCGATTTATCGTTTTAGTGCTCCACTCTCTACTCTTTACCTTGACCTATGTCAAACTGCACGTTGCCCAGTGATGTAACACTGCGAATGTTGTTTCGCAAGTTTTTGTATTGTGAGAAGTTCATTTTCCATCCAACAGACAGCACCTAAATCAGTTCCGACCCCATGATGCAACGTTTCCATGGCATGTGCCTTCTGGGTCGGCCATTTTGCAGGTTTTCGTAAGAAACTGTGTTGAGATAGAACTCCCTGCACAACGGTAAGAATTTCAGATTAAATATCTGGTCATTATTTAGTACACCTTTAAGTGACAGATACTCCAATTAGTTATTCTGTAGCCATAAATACTATTTTTTAAAATTTCATCAACACTTCTGTAAATTGCGGTGTCTCTTGCATCTTTACCTAAGAAAAGTTCAATAAAGAAGCCAAATGATAAGGCACATGGTTTCCGGGTTTATACAGCAAGAGAAAATACGTGTAATTCCAGAGGTTTGAATTCATATGCGGTTTAGCCCGTGACTAATAATGATGCGTGGTACCTGAAAGCGCCTGGGTTTCAATAAAATAAGTAGAACGAAATTAGAAATGGCTCCTTATATACATTCCAGTCATGCTGTTCCAATATTGTTAGTATATGGTATATAATTTGAAAGTTTCAGAAATAACTAAACGCCTGCGGTATATTTTAGACAAATATGGACACGTATGTTAACATATGTTCTGTAACACTATCCATCCTTGCACAACCACCTATTTGACAAATTTATTTTTAACCGAACATAGCTTAAGGAAGGAGATTGGTGAAAAGTAACATGAAACCTTTTAGTGTTGCAATGCTATCAAAACGTAAACATTGAAATACGTCAAGTTTGACATGTTAACTGTTCGATTATTACTATTTTTTTTTTTTTTTTGGTGCTGGCAGGGAAAAAAATGCATATGAAGTAACAATTGCGGCAACTTATCCAAGAATAGTTTACATTTCAAATCTTAATACCCAAAAATAAAAGCTCATAAATGTTGAGTGGTTTTTGCATCTTTGTAATGATTTTTTGAGCATGGGAATGTTGCTAGCATCAGTGAACTTTCTGAAGCTCCTGCAATAAATACAGATTCATAACGCTTAATTCCTCCATCCTTTCGCTTTTTTCACCAGCTTGGCAAAGAACTTACACCTCAGAGGTCATTCTATCTGTGGGGGAGGTGAAAGCAGCAGTGTCCAGAGAATGGTCCAGAGCAATGTTCCAGTAGCACAGTGATCAGTGCGAAAGCACATGTCATCCCAAGAGGACAACTAAGCAAGATAATTAATAAAAAAGGTTCACTTACATACAAAAGTAATTTTTCTCATAGCTTTACCTAAAGTTCACATTATTTTGGTTGGTTGGCTGGAATGAACAACAAATATCCATTCTTTAAGGCTTACTTAAAAGACAAGTAAGATAATAGTTTCAATCTGACAGTTAAACATGAATTGAATGAAAAGTAGGCACATTTATGCAATTATCTTTTTATATTCTGCTTTTGTACCAGCTTAATGTAGCAGTTTGAATTTTATCGAAATGTGTAAAAGTTATGAAAGTAGTGAACTTAAATGTTGTGTTTTTTCCATTTTCATGTAGGGAATCCTCTTCTCATTTGCTGATGTGATAAGCATTGCGCTTGCTTCCATCAAAATTGTTTTAAAGAGTGCATAGAAGGTATTGATTTGATGTATATATAAAATAAAAATTAAAAATAAAGTAACTCTTGAAACAATATAACAAAAATAGCAAGAACTAGAGAAACAGAAGTAGATAAAACACTTAAGTCTTATAATTTTCACTATATTTTGAACTCTCATTCTGCCCTTGAAGAACACAAGTTGTTTGAAATGTAGTGAAAATTGTGAAAGATGGTTTTTGATATATAGTCTTCACATGATGCAGTTATGGCAGTTATGAGGAAGTCATTTGGTATGTAATAGGCAAAATGGAAAGTGCGAAAGGTATCTACAAGAAAAACAAATGCATATAACAGTATTTTTAATTTTATTTATTTTTTATTAAAGAACAGTTATGCTGCAGATGCAGCTTAAAATATATTTCATAATGAAGTTCTGCTAATGCTTTGATTTTCCTTAAGGTTACAATTAAGTGAAATGCTGGGCATTTGCATTGTGAGGCTGTTTGCATGCAAACATAATTTGCAAGATGAATTGGTGCCTCTTATAACTAATTTGGGGCATCCTTTACAAAATATGTATTCTAAGTAAACTCTCAGTGAGATAATTCGAAAGTCATCTTGATGATAACTAAGATGTATTGTTTTAGTATTATGAAGTGCTGTATTATGTAACAAAACATGTTCAAATGAATTTGATAGCATAGACTAAATCTGAAAACTATTATGATTTAACTCTGAATTGCATGATTTCCTAGAAATGAGATGTGGTGCAGAGACATGAATAAAAATGTGCATTTACCACCCATGTGCATAATTTTGGCAGTATTTTAATTTTCCATTGAACTGTATTGTAATGAATTTGTAATGTCCACATACAGTATGACATTGTTGACTTTTGCCAAGCTGGGCACGTTTTAAAGCATTGCATTTCTTAAATGGAGTGTCCCAAGAGCAATCTAATTTACTTCATGATATTAGCAAGAAAAAGAAACAATATTTGCAAATGGATAGTGACAGAATGCAATTTACATGTATTTCTACCTTCTGCCAATGAGGAACCTGACAAGTTCATTGCAGCATAACTATGAGGTAAGTCTGGGAAGAACAAGAATATCTCGGTTCTCTAAAACAAAATGCAAGGAAACATGTTTGTCTTTCATCCCTTCTATTTTGTCCCTCTCCAGTTTGCTGTTTATATTGCGAGCATGGTATTCCTCAAAATATGCATTCTTAAATTTGAAAACAATGATATATGCCAAATAAAAGAGATTTTGAATTAATGTTTTACGAAATACTGCTGATAATTTGGCATCTTTGCTCCATGAAGTGATGAGGGTGCTGCTGTTGAGTTTCTCATCATGTAGAATGTTTGTTTTTAATGTTCCTTAATATTGAGCAACCTAAGGAGCAACAGCAACTAACTGAAGTAATGTTAATTAATTATTACATTTAGAGTGTAATAATGTTCTGGGGGGGAAGAATCTGATAACCGTTGCAAAATGTACTTAATACATTCTGGCCAAGTTCACAAGTTAAACATATATTATAAATGTTTGCAAACCTATATTTATTCACTAAATTTTGATATATTTATTTCTGCCTCTCTAATTCTTGTAATTTTAGTTACATTGTTACAAGAGTTACTTTATTTTTCTTTTTTATTATATCCAAATGCCTTTGGCATAGATATGGGATGGGAATATTGGAAACTTTTGCACATTAAAAATAAAACGTGTATTTATCAATTTTCATTAAAAGGTTATCAGATTTATTAAATGGTGAACAATTTTGGGCAATGAAAATGCATACTAAAAGTGTTGGTTCATTATTTTTAACATCTGATATGTTAGAATGTTATACTTTGAACATTAATCTTAAGAAATCCACACATAGAGAACAGTTCAAATTTCATATAGACAGCTGATATGCAAGTGTATAGTTAACTGTAAATGATAAGTATTATACTGAAAGTTTACAAGAAAGAAAATATATTCAGCATAAAGGCTGCAAAAAATGCAACCCACAAAAGATGCATTGTAAGGAAGTAATGTTAATATATATAATAAAGCAGGACTGAGCTTAGAAGATGCATTAATGCTTAAGCAGAATCGTTGGTCTTATATCTTCATGCGGGACAGCTGAAAGTATTAATTTACATAGAACACATGTGGAACCATAATATGTACTGTATATGCATGACCGGTACTGTTGTTACACTTTGTTCCTTCTCCCGAATACATTCAAGTTATTCGTAATCTTAAGATTGCCCAAGAACAAATGGCTAACATTACATAAGACTGAGATGCATGCCAGTACATACTTGTAGACAGTAGATGCAGGTTGGTATCAAACACTAATCTAAATGCCATTTCTTTAGCATTTGACAGTAGAGGAATAATTGATTCCAACAGTACAACTGGGCATATGACTCAAAAGTCACTGAATGTAGTAAGCAATATATTCAGAGATGAGTAATTATTAGCGTTGGTTTGTGGCCCTCACGCTATCCTGATTTTGGTTTTTTGAAAGATAAAGTATTTCTCATGAATCTCCACACATTAGAGGTACTCCGGCTAATATTGAATGTCAAATAAGCAGAGTTTTAGCTGATAAGCTTAGACAATAGACAAGTGAGTGACAATATATTCACATGATATCGAACAAGAGAAGGAGCACTTTTTTCAATGACTACTTAAATGTAAGGTTTATGCTTCTTACTTGTATGGAACATTTTACTAACTGGTGCTAGACCTATCACTCTGGAGCTAAACCTTGGGATATGGGTATCCAATATAATTATGACTCATCTAAAGATGAGTCATTACCAGATTCTACATGTTAATCATAGGGACGTTCATAAATGCTGTATTCACAGGCACATGCAGCTAGTGCATGCTGCAGTAGTGCTTTGCCTGTAAACATAATGGTCATAATGATAAGCATTTGGAAAGAGAAAGAGAATACTCGAGTGGAGTATTTTAACTTATCATTTGAGTTTTATGACATTACCTATGGACATACAAAATTGTTGTTTATAGATGCATTTTGACTATAAAACAATGTTGATATTCACTCTTCTTTTGATTTTGGCCCCCATCGGGAAAAAAATAGACCTCGTATTATTGATGTTCGCAATAAGTACCTTAAAACTGCCTACCTAAAAACTCGAGCTCATTAAAAATGGTTTTAAAGTCAAGTTATGTAGCACTGAAGTATTGTGCTAAAGGAAGATATGTTCTATCAAATGTAACAATTTGTCTCAATGATGTGTAATATCAACAGTAGAATATATGAGTGTTTTTCTTCCCCTTTGTGTTGACTGCATTGGTCTTCCTTCAGTGTCTGCAGATTGGACGAGAATTTTGTATTTGTAAGTCAGCATTTATGAATGAAATAAAATATAAAATGAACTAATGATGTAAATGAACTCATTGTCGTTCACACTTTAAAGCTATCTAGCATTCACCTTCTCAGGGAAAAAAAAACCTTAACCATACAGCTTGACCCGATCAGGAATCGAACCCAGAACCTCTGCATTGTATGTATTATCCTACCTTTTTAATTGCATTTATACTTTATAGAATTAACTGCTAATAAACTTTGAATTGCTTTAATTGAAAATTGCAGCTGACTATAGGTACATTTATTGAATTGACTACTCCTAAAAATCGGAACATATTGTGAGGTGAGGGAAGGTCCAGAAGTAGCTACAGTTGGATAATACACAAATATTTTAATGAAAGTGGCAATGAATTATTTGAACAGTAATTAGTTACTACTAACTAGTTCAAGAGACCCTGTTGATAAATTTCAGTAGTTATAATTTAGGTTTTGTCATTTATGCAAACCAGTTATATTGGTAAGTCACATTCATGGGTATTCTTGGTCAATGTTGACATCTACTTAAAATATAATTGTTTTACGAGGACTTTGGTTAAGAAACAAAGGACATATCCATTTATAGAATACCTTGTAAACATTATTAATCTTCTGTAATTGTAATTTATGGAGATTTCATACATTAGTATGAGATGATACATTGTAGGAAGTAGTTGATAAATGCCAGTCAGCGATATGCAAATCAAGTTACCATTATTCATTTGTTTCCTAACGTCTTAAAATATATATATACAATATTTCATCAGCAATATCAAAGAACGACATTGTATCATCATCTCTAAAATGTTACATAACCCATTATCCCTAAAACAAGCAAAAATTAAAGGTCAGATCATGCACTTATTACCTTGAAGCTATAGTTCTGATTTTACAAAATGTTTCAGGTGGGGACAAGTTAATTTTGCATGTGATTTCTCCTTTTGGCTGTTGAAGGATTTGTGCAAGGTAATTTTTTTACCATTTAAAACTCATTGAGAAGCATTATTTTTCAAAAAATTATAAATCCCACTTGCACAGATAAACTATCTAGAAATCAAGTTTCTGTAAAAAGCACAGCACTTTGTCATGTTATGACCCTTGAATAAAACTAGCATCATTTTGCTTTTATGAGTACTAGTTCAGGTGGCTCTGTAAATACGATAAAATATTTTAGTTTTGCCTGAAGAGCTTTTTGGAAGTGTTGTGGCCCTTTAGTAATCATCTAAGTAGTTCCACCCAGTTTCTTTTTAAGAAGTTATAGCAAGTAACTTTTCCCCATATTTTCCTGAATAATTGTGCAGGAAAAGAAGGAATAAGAAGTAAGAAATACTCATTGGCCAGTGATTTATTCTGTTCCATATTGAGTAGTTTTGGCACATCTGATCTACATCAACACTCATTTTAGTTTCATTATAAACATGATTATTTCTCACTTTAGTGCTTTGGCAGTCTGAAGGTCAATAGAATAATGCAATATTGACAATACCAATGTTTCTTAGTTAATAGTAAACTGTGTTCATCTTGTCCTTGGTGAAATCAGCTGTGCTGGCATGAAAGGATATTGTTCATTCTGATAAACTGTTTAGGAAATTATTTTGTCTGACTGTTCCAACCTAAATAAATTTGTGTTGTCTTGAGTGATCCCTGTGCTTACGGCATACTGTTAAACCAGTTGTCTTCATTGATATTTCCAGGTAGTTACCATCTTTCGACATCACTTGCAGTACACTGGTTGTCTGGTTGTGTTCCAGCATACATTTCCATATTTGTCATGAAAAATGATGACTTGAACTACTTAAATATTGAAGCTTCATTGGCAGCTAAATACTTCCAAATTCTCACCTGTAATGTTTGTTGAGATGTAAACTTTGGATATCTTTTAGACACATTAATCTTGACCCATGCTTTTCTGTAAATTTGATAAATTTTGTCATCAATCATCATCTGAAGCAGTTCATAAAAATGGTGCAGCTTCTATGCCATGGTGTAAATTGAGTATTTCACCAGTTCTTTATATACAGCTGTGGAAATTTCATGTTATCACAAACGTAGTCTCCATACAAGACTTCGATCTTTTCATATCAGTCAGATTGTTCACATATTTTGCTATTGGAGCATTATTCTTATCTACAGATGATATAATAGGTGATGTAACAGCTTTTTAACTTTCCTCCTTTACTCCAGGCTATTCATCCTCAAAATATTTAGTGGCTTTTTATAACAGATAACTAAAAAAATGATAATTATTCATTTATAGAAAATAAACCGTATAAAAGCACGTGCAGGAATATGAGTTCCCAGTCTTTTCAGAAGTCAAGTAAATTTGTTTTTCTTAAGGAAGGAAAGATCCCACTACAACTTTAAACACCAGACCTTGCATCATTGACAGGTTTAGGGAGTTAAAAAACTGTATTTACTAATTAAGATATTGTGATTGAGTTGAACTACTCTCTCTTATTCGCTCCACAAGTTTTGAAGTTTTGTTGCGTGTGTTTACTAATTTTAACACATTCATGCTGTTTTTTGAATGAAAATATCTTGTAACCAGAGATGCTAACTTTTTGTCCAGATGTTTGAATAAATCATATTTATATGAAGTGCCTTTCCTTCAGCTCTTCACCATTCAGAGTTGTCGCAAATGATGCAGTAACGTTGGTAATTATTGCTGTGAATTTATCATTGTAAAGTATTTTACATTGGCTGTTGTACAGTCCATGGACTTAAAACTGTGGTTATGCATGATCTAAGGTTGCTTTCTGTGCTGCTAGTGAACCATTTTTCCACTTCACTTTCGGCAATTAAGATTTTATTTATTCTGCTGCTGGAAGCCTTATTTTAAACATCACTTTTATGATAAAGTCTGACCGGCACTGAAATGCAAAATTTAGCACTGCATGCAAGTATATTGCAAATTTTCATTTGCACCCTTTGAAGAAGGAAAATTCTCATAACAGTATCGTTAATACTGCAATAGCATTTTTACCCATGGAAAAGGATACACAATTAAAATACTCTATAAACACCGAGAGTAGCAACCAAATCAGCAATACCAGCACTAGAGTAACCAGAACTGGAAATTAATAAACAATACTGTACGCTGTCAACACAAATATGGAAGTGGGAAAAGAGAGCAATGCCATAGTATTACCAATATTGTAGTATAAACGATTAGTTACCATGAGCACAATACAATGTAAAATGGAATAATTTCCACAGTTCACTCTTCTTTTTTCCTTCCTTCTTTAATTTTATTTATATATATATATATATATATACCCCAAGGGAAGGCTCTTAAAAAGTGAGACATAGGAAAAAGTTTGACATTTCATCAAAATTTGGGAGATGTGAGAATCCTACTTCAAATCCTGACATTGTAAATTTTGTAATTCTTCTGAACAAACCATTTCCCTTGTCCCCATGTGAGTGCTATAGGATTGAATTAAAAAATAAGAGGCATATACACAATCGCTCATTCTAACTTTTGAGGCAGTGTGTCAAAAGAAGTAGTAGTAGTAGTAGTAGAAGAATTAAAAAATAAGAGGCATATATGCAATCGCTCATTCTAACTTTTGAGACAATGTGTCAAAAGAAGTGGTGGTGGTTTCACATTACTTTATTGAGTGTATAGACTTTACCATTCTCATCAAAATTAATGTTATATATTGCAAATGATGAACTATCCATAACTATTGCTGATTTTGGAAGTTGAGCAGTTCTTGAAACCACTTAGTAAAATGTTTGGCATTCATTTTTTCATGAGTAATGAAATACAAGAGAACATACGGCATAAATCCATTTTTACCTCTTACAGTTGGTAAATATCATTCAGTGCTGGAATAAATCTTCCTGGTTTAAATTTAGAAAACAGTTTTTCAAAGACTTTTGACTGGATTTATAAGCTGTTTTTCAAGGGACTTGGATGCCTTTCAATGTCCTCTCCAGTTCTTTGGCTAAGGAAATGTAAGAGTGTCCACATTTTACATTATAATGTTCACTATAGAAGGATGCATGTATTCTCTATTTAGCAAGTGAATGAGCTTTCCTTTTTTATTGATTTAGTGATGGTAAAATTCAGCCCAAATTAACATGCTTAAAAGTATATCCATCATGCCAGCATTAAACACAAACAAAAAAACTATAATCACTAAATCTATACTTGAACTGTGATTAAATATGACTTTCATAATCCTGAAGTATGTGTTTATGCGCGGTGTTCAGGAGTTCTGTTCACCACATGATTTCTGTAGTCAGGTATGCTATAAAATCCTCTTATCAATTAAACTGTTCTCTAAGTTCCAGCATACTTTTCTTCCAGCATTCTTCATACATTGGGGATATATATATGAGTTGAAAAAGCAGCAGTAAGCAATATTAGTTTTATTTTCATTGGGACAATCAATCACATCTGTCAAGTGTTGACTGACATGATATTTTTCATAGTTGGTTGACAAACATTCAAGCAGAATTACTGTTCTCATATTCACTAACACTTAGCTGAATAATTTCTTGTACCAGCTATTGCCATACCTATGTATAAATCTGTGAGAGAATGAGAAAAAATGCATATAGAAATACTTCTGTGTATACCATGATCTAGTCATATTGTCCCTGTGCCTTTTGCAATCTCTAACTTTTACTGGTAACAACAGAAGGCGAACCAGCAGTGATAAATGCAAATACTATGTATAAATGAGATCATTTACAAGTTAAAGACAGGAAAATGTGGGCACATGTAAATAGATTTTACATATTAACACATTGTTAGAAAAAAGTAATTGTAAGTATTGGAAGAAATGATAGTATTACATGCTTGTGGACAAGTGTGGCATAAACAAATCTATGTGTTTTACTTTACATACCAAATAAGTACAAAATAAGACATTTAAGAGCTTCTAGAAAGAATTCAAAGTTGATAATGAAAATTAAATGTTCCAAAAAGTGAATCATCTAGTTCACAGTATGTATTAGGGATGAGAACATTACAAAGGAAAAGTGTTATCACATTTGTTGTAGATATAAATCAAAGTTTTGCCATGTCTCAAAAAATTGTAAATTTTGTGATGCACAATCTGTTGTAAGATGACAACTGAAGTAATTGTAATGTTGTTTACTTCAACTCATGTATACACATTCTTACACTAACTCCATTCACTTACTCTTAAGTAAGACGCGTTTCGGGAGAATCTCTCCCATCTTCAGTTGCTGTGGTGGCTGGTGGATATGAAATAAATTTAGAAAGGTAATCCCATGGTGGTAGATCAAAATTCATAGCAGTGTTTCGGTTTTTAGAATGAAGATATTCCCCCAGGCAGCCAATTCATACAGATTGTTTAGTACTTTTAAGAAGTTCTATCTCTTGGTTATTTGTTATATATTTATATAAGTTCTTGATGAGAAATGTATGTTTGATGCAGTGAGAATGGCAAGCTACTTTAATCCCAACCACTTAAAGTCAGAATAGTGTTAGTTACCTTGCAATGCAATGAAAATCAATGACATTTCCTTTGTAAATTTGTTTCAGCCATGATTTATTTTAATCTGCACTCTCTTGGCAGTAGACGCATGAAAGTTTTACTCCCAACTACATAGTTGTTATATTTTCATAGTTTCTATTATAACTTAACTACTATTTAAATACCATGGATTCTGGATTCATATGCACCATTTTATTAATTCTGTCTGACTCAAAATATTTTTGTTGTTCAAGAGACAATCTTTTCCTCTTGTGCAAAGAATTTGTTAGTTGCTAGTAAATAGTTTGCTGTCAAAATGACAAACAACACACTTTTTTGTAAGGATGAAATGATATATCAAAAGTATTCATAACGCAGTCACATATTTTTATCATTGACTTAAAAATTTACAAATGGTACTTAGAATGAGTAGTATGCACTCTTTACATAATGGAGGGAGTTTTTGATGAAAAAGACCCTAGAAGATTATTAACCAGCAGCACTACCACATTTAAGATCTATTTTCCTGTTCAGCAATGTTGGTATAGGTTTAGATATATTTTATACCTGTAGAAGGTCAAAAAATATATATGCTAAACAAAAGCATAGTCAATAACTGTACCTGAGAAGCATAAGGACAGAAGTTCATTTTCATAACTTTTCTGGAAAAAAAATTCTAATGATTTGTAGCTGCATGTGCTCATAACATATAAATCTTAAGTACATCATGAATACAAGAGAAAAAATTAGAGTTATGTTATTTCGATACTAATTAGGTCTACAATAAAAAATAAATTTATAAAAAGTATAATCTAACAAACTAACAATCAAAGTAATTGCTCATTTGCGATACATTCTGGAATTCATTTTGTCAGGAGGTTGGTATGTTTTGTGGAGCTGATGGATTTAGCTGAAGTTTTAAGTGGAATGTCTTCTGGTAACTGGAAAGCAATCCTGTGATGTATGGGACAAATTGCTTGAAATGTGGCTTTGGAAATGGATTTAATTCCAAATTTTGCAACAAAGGCTTTAAGCCAAACTATCTTTGAGAATTAGAACATCTCACCATTAATAGAGTTTGCAGTGAATAAACAGAATGCTGGAATAATATGTTATTTGTTACTATTGTTTTTATATTAATTAGTGTTAATCTTACTATGTTATTTTTGCTGTTTCATATGAATTTAAGGCCCAGAAATAGTATATCAAAAATATGTTTAAACATACCATCTCTGAAACTCATGCTGTTATCGGGCTCATAATTGGGTCTATATCAGAAAAATTGAGAGATACGAAAACATCTGAGATATCTTCTCATATATCTTGCTGGATATCAGAACTTACTTGTTTTGTATATTTCAAATTCAGAAAACATATTAAAGAAGAAAACTTATACAAAATAAGTGTGATTAGATTCCTATGAACTATTACAAAGCAAAGTAATAATTTACATTTAAAAATAATACAATACATTAATTACTTTATCACTAACTTGCAGTTCAGCAAGTTATGCCAGCTTCCACCTTGAAAAGCTTAGTTTTATTGTAAAAGCATGTAATGCTTTTCAAAACTAACCATGCATTGAACTGAATATTTCGATTGTCGAAGGCACAGGAAAGAATTGAGCAATTAGGAAGCAGGTGATGTTCTATTCCCAATATTGCATTTACAATATTTAGAGACAAAAGAGCTGGGAGCCTCACATATACTCACCATTGCTCAACAATTGTGCACGTTTAGGGAGGCAAAGGTAGATATACCACATGCCCCCTTTTTCTTCTGAATATTTCATGGACAACCACCATTATAGCACATCATAATCCCACAATAGAGGGTGCAGAAAACAACCACTTTTTTTTTATTTGTGTAGTCATTTAAAATGGGTTCAAAAATATTAGTAACTCAAATTGCTTCTCAGATACACATGTTAGTTGGAAGCAGGAATATATTGCTGATTAAATCCCCTTACATCCTAAAGAGAGAGAGTGTTCCCCCCCCCCCCCCCAAGGTGCCACAGTTGGTGGGCACTAATGATGCACGAGATGAAATATTTGGGAAACATTCCAGGCCTAAGTTTAGGGTACCTCCCCGGCATTTGCCATTTATGAGAACTGAGGAAAACTTGGAAAAAACCTCAGTCATGGACAACTGTCCTGGTGCGATTCGAACCCCGACTTCCCGCACACGAGTCTGCATCTTAACAACCTTGGCCGCTTATGGTGGTGCACATCTTAGCGTGCATTACAATGCAAAGATATGGAATATGTCGATAGATCAGTAATGAGTACACAATTAGAAGCAAATTACTTACAAACAGCAAGAACAATAATGACAATAGCAATTAAAAACTTAAATCAACATAAAAAAATGTAAATTATATTTAATCTGTCCTCTAACACACTCTTATGCTTCACTTACTTTAAAATATGGTGGGACCGGTTTCGAAGAGACATCATCTCCATCTTTAACCAACTTGACGACTCAGTCGAGGATGTCTCTTCGAAACCGGTCCCACCATGTTTAAAAGTAAGTGGAGCATAAGAGTGTGTTAGACGACAAATTAATTATAATTTACATTTAACAAGCTTCATTGTGTAAGTTCCAACAGAATTTTTTAAAAATGTCTTATTTTTCGAAAGTTCTTAAATGAATAAAGAAAATATTTGTCACAATAAGTCACATTTAGGCTGTGGATAAAATTATAATATAATGCACATTATACAGTATACATTCTAATAATTTTTTCTTCTCTTTGTTAATTTAAGACGAGTTGAAGTTTGAACTCTGGTATGTTTCTTTGCTTGCAAATTTTATTGTGCAATAACTACCTCTTGGTTGTTAATTCTTCTTTCCATTTTCCATGACTTGTCATTCACTTTTAGAGTTCAGGTTTTAATTGTACAGTTCTAGATCTATATTTTTAAGCATGGCAGTTGTTATTACGATTTGGAGATAAAAATTTTACATAGCTGCAGGAAAGGTGTGTTAATAGAAAATTAATAACAGAACTTAAGAAAATTGCAAACAAAGACATTATTTAAATAGTATCTATAGATTGTCAGTGTCAAGGCAAAAAATCACAATATATAAGGTCCTATGGTATATGGAATGTGCTCAAAAAACCCAGAAAACCTAATTCAAAGCATCTAATAGATGTTTGGAGAGCTCAGATAATTTTGAAGAACTGTGATGTATTGAGTGAAATAAACAGTGAAACCATTCAGTAATGCATTGGTGTATTATCCTCCATAATTGACCATTCTCCATACTAAGACATAAGTTATAGCAACCAAGATTATGAAAATTGAACAATATCCAGGTTGGAATATTCCAGATAATTAAAATGTGTCATTTGATTTATAGACCTGAAATTATATATTAACATTTCTTAAACTAATGCATTGCATTTGTAAGTTGCTTAAGCTTTGAGCATCAAGGTCTCTGATTTAAAAATTATATATGGAACTAAACACAGTGAAGTGATGACAAAAAATTAAATCAAAGGTCTCTGATGTTTAATGGACTGATGTGCTCATATCAACCAAATAAACTGTACTATTCTGACTACTTTCAGTCAGTCCAATATTAACAATATGTTAGATGTATATAATTAAGATCAATGTATGATTGAGTCAAACTACACTCTCCTATTGGAAGTTACTTATTTAAATTTAGTACATGTTTCACAGGCTGTTGTCTGCATACTCAACTAACCATCAACTGCTGGATAATACGTAATGCTTTGGGGTTGTATATTCTGCTCTGGTGGAAATGTGATGAACATAAGTGGTTTTCATCTCCAGAAGTGTTCAAGTTCATTAATCTGATTTCTATTTGTAAATGTAGATTTTCTCCCATGTTGCTAACTCAGTAGGTCCTTGTATTGATTTTAATAATTTTGCTTTATTCATGGCATAGCCATGACATTATCATGATACCATAATTTTATCTACCATTTCTTCAGAAGAAAACTCAATTGGTCATGCAGCATTTGCAGTGCTCATAAAGGCCACATTTAAATTCATTTATCGTAATAAATTATCTTGAGTGTAGGTGCAGAGTCCGCACGAAATTCACTCAGCACAGCTTAGACCACAGTTCCATTTTTTTAAATAAATGTTTTGTTACTGCATGATACTAGTCTTTATCCTTTCTACCAAATGTGTTACACCGATCACTTAAGATAGCTGCCAACAAAGAACTGAGAGTTGCATGTGTTTAAACATTTGAACAAAAAACCTTTATAAGAATCATGCTCACCAACAGTCAGGCCACTTAACAAAATGTCCAGCCATTTTATTGCAATTTACCAGACTTATCAATTTTCACTTTTAAAATTTTTTAAAATTCAGGACATGTTTCATGAAGCTCTTGTTCACATTGTCAACTGTAAACCACTGAGGGATCATACTAGGTTGGAAAAGTAGGTAACCATGAGGGCTCTGGCAGTCTGTTGGTAGACTTGTACAAAATATTGTCTGCTTCCAAAATAACAAAATTCAGGAGTTTATGTTCATATTTCTTTATGAACAATTTTTCTCATATGTCAAGTTCATGGGATGTTGAACTGCTTTTAATAATGTAATGCTCTTTTCTATGTCATTGTGTTTGTTCCAGAAATGTGCAACTATTCCTGATTTTTCTATTGGTTTATAATGAATATTTCTCCCATGTTTCTTCAACCTGATACTCTGTTGGTCTTGCCTGTGTATATTCTTTCGCAGTCTTTACAAATAATTTGGTATATATCTGATTTTTCTTCTTTAGGTCTGCAATCTGTTTTGTTCAACCTCAGTAGTTGGCCATCACTATAACTATTTTTAGATGCTAATGTGATGTTATACTGTTTGGAAATTTTTTGAAATTTGTAATCAACTTGTGAGTGGTAAGTGAACTTTTTGTAAGCTTTTTTTCTTTTGGTAAGATACTCAGGGTGGTAATTTTTTAATGTGTAGGTATTTTTTCTAATATTCATCTTTGTTGAGCAGCACATTAATTAACCTAAATATAACGTTGTTGAAAACTGCTTCCTTATGAAGTCTTGGGTTAAAACCGTAAGCTTTTATATAATTGTCAGTGTGTGTATTCTTTCTATAAATGCCAAATTCAAGTTTATTTTTCCTTTGTATTATCTTCAAATTCAGAAAAGGTAATATGTTGTTAGTTTCAGTGCATCTTCCACACATCTCTTTTATACAATAGCAAATATATCGTCTACATTATACCAAATCTTAAAGATTTAAGGAAAGGCTTTTGTGATGTGTGTTCCAAAAAAAAAAACTCATAAACAAGTCGGCCAGGAACAGTGAAAGAGGGCTACCTATTACTAATCTTGATTTTTGTTTGAAAACTTTTCCTTCAAATGGGAAAAAAGTTTGATTTAAGCATAATTTGATCAATTCAATGTATTCATTGTGTGTCAGATGAGCAGAGTGTAACCATTTTCTTAAAAGTGTTAAAATTTTATTTTTGTTATGCTAGGGAACAAAGTTTTTACATGGAATAAAACCAAAGTATAATTAGGAAACAATTTATAATCTTTAATTCTGTTGATAAGATCCATAGAGTTTTTTTAAACTTAAACTATCAAATTTGGGAAATGTGTTTAACTGTGATTATAACCAGTTTGCAAGGAGATAATAAGAAGTGTTGTTGCTAATAATTGGTCTCATGCTCTTCCAAGGTTTATGAGTATTTGGCAAGCCAAAAATCCCGACTAAGAATGGATTGTGTACTTTAACTTTGTAACGGTTGGATTCTGAGAATAAGGTACTCCCTTTTAAGGTTTCTTCTATAATTTTTTGCATTTATTTAAAGGGTCTGTTTTTATTTCATTGAATTTGTTACTGTTTAACAGTTCTTGCATTCTTTGTCTGTAATGTTCCTTGTCAAAGACCACAATTTTTTTCCTTTACCAGCTTTGGTATAAAATACGCCTTTTTTTGTTAAGAGATTTAGTAAATCTGAGATGAAAACCAGGGCCTCGGTCTCTTTTTGCATTTTCTTGTATATTAAACAATGTTTTCCGACAACATTTTTATTTGTTAAATTGAGGTTCTCAATGGCTAGTTCAAAACATTATAGAAATATTCGTTATAAATAGGTAGAAAAATCAGGCGACTGTACATTCCTGGAACGAACATCATGAAATAGAAAAGGGTATTACATTGTTAAAAGCATCATCCCAAAGAATTCAGCATATGGGAAAGGATTTTCATAAAGAAATGTGAACATAAACTCATGAATTTTGATATTCCAGAAGCAGACAATATTTTGTATAAATTCATCAACAGATCACCAGAGCCCTCATGATTACCTACTTTTCCAATTTAGTATGATATGTCAGTTGTTTACAGTTGACGTGTGAACAAGGACTTTATGAAATGGGTCCTGAATTTTAAAAATTGTAAAATTGCAACATCAAGAGTGTTTTAATATTTTAAATGTTTTAGCTTGCTGTCCTTTATTCCTTGGGAGTGAAGCCACAAGAGTGTTTTTAACATTTTAAATGTTTTACCTGCTAGAGATTTTATACTTTCACTGTGTTGATTCCTGAATATATTGAAATTAAAGAAATTGATTTTAAGTAGTAATGAAATGAATGGATCATCAGCTGGATAGTGAACAAATTTTGCTACCATTAAACATTATCTCCTACAGACCAAAAGGTGGTGATTGGGAGGTATAAAATAATAGTCTCTTGTTGTACAGCACATAATTTAATAGTGTTAATAAACATTAAATTTTCAATTAATTTGTAAATACAGCTGGAACATATCTGTTTTATTAGTGTTTCATTAAAACAGTAAATGTTTAATTTAATTATATTACATGTAAGAAAATGGTTTGTATGCATCTTAAAATATTGTCTCTAGCCATCTGTTAGATGAAATGCCAAAAATATTAGAGTGCAAGAGATTAAATTGGTAATGTCTGTTGTTTGTCATTGGAAAACAAATATAATTTGTTTGTTCATTTCCCCAACATCTAAAGCTTTTAAAGTAGAGCAGGTTTCTCTTTATGTTGTAGCACAAATACAGACAAAAATGTATTTTGTAATTTTTACCAAGAGATTGTATAAGTTGGAAAATATGGATATGAACTGAATAATAAATAATTTAGAAATATTTTTGCCAAGAACAGCAGAAGTTAATATTTAAATTAAATAATTAAGAACATTGCAAATCTTCAGTCAAGTACATAACTACATTATGAACTAGATTCCTCTCAGCCTGAAAGGAAACCCTTGAAATGCTTCTTTTTCTAATAGAATGAGGATATTAAATTAGAAATTAAGTAGCTAGTGAAAACCTATTTTATCAATAAGTTGTAAAATGAATGTCAAAGAAATAATCTTTCAACATAAAAGTTCCTATTAAACTATCAGTGGAGCATTTTTATTCCGAGTAAAATTGCAAATAAGAAATGAGAATATATGTACAAATGAGTCAATATTAGGTGACACTAAAACTTCACTAACTGATTAATTCTTCAGAACATGTTTAAAGAGCATTCGCTCTCATCTTCAGCTGGGGACTGACTAACTCTAGCAGGTGACGTAGTGGCATCTGGTGGTTCCATTAGGTAACGGAACAGGAAGTTCATTGGTGGAATGTCAAAATTCATAGCTCTATGTTTATTTTTCAAAATATAAATCTTTTCCCGTATTGCCAATTCCTTGGGATTGGTGGTAGCTTTTAACATTTTGGCTTCACCTTTAATGTTATGATCGTAAGTCCAAAAGTGATGTGCAACCGCAGATTTATCCACGTTCAGAAGCTTTCTAATACTAAATTTATTTTGTGCAGCCAAACATATATCATAATTTTTAAGGATTTTCATGAATGCTCTGTTTGCCTATGGATGATATGTGAATCTTTTAAAAACCACGTCCTTTTTTACTGTGGATAGAGTTGTGGTGTTTTTAATATCTTTCTGTTTTGAAATGTCTGATGTTCTTATCAACTAAAGAGCTGTTGAATCCATTGTTGAGGGCTGTTTTGATGATATAAAGTATTCTGCTGAATACTCTTCTTTGTTGAATGGGATGGTTACCAATCTATGGATAAGGCTGTTTATAATGGCATGTTGGTGTGGTTTAGGGTTGAAACTGTTATTTATTATGTGATTATCTGTATGTGTAGGTTTCCTATATATGCCGAAAGAAATTGTCGTTTCTCCTGTATATTTTTAGGTCCAAAAATGGTGAATAACCATTTTCCTCCAATTCCATAGTGAATTTAATATTTTGGTCATGCAAATTTTGTAATTTTAGGGCATCTTTGGTTTTTTTTGGAGGGGGGCAGAATGTCATCCACATAATGAAACTATGCTTTGAAGGGGAAAGGGAATGCCTTAGTAATGTGTGGTTCTACAGCACTCGTGAATAAATTTGCCAGAAATGGAGAAAGGGGGTTACCCATAGCTCGGCCAGAAACTTGTTGGTAAATTTTCCCATTGAATGTAAAAAAAGTTTTGCTTTATACACAGTTTTGCGAGATTGGTATAATCCTCAATTTCTTCTGCTGTCAAGTTTATACTTTTTAGCCAATCCTGTAGATTTAGGAACAGTTTTTTTGTAGGAATACTATAAACAAAGATGCAACATTAAACAAAACCAAGGCATCATTCGGCGAAATCTACTCATTATTAAATTGGTCCACAAGTTTATATGATTTGATGATACTTCTACTTTCAAATTCTTCTAAAGATGTACATTTTTTTTACCAGCCACTTGGCCAAATTGTAAGTTGGTGAATTGATGTTGTTAATCGTTGGGCGCATGCTCTTGCTGGGTTTGTGTACTTTCGGCAGGCCATAAATCCTGGGCAAATGTGGGTATTTGTTTTAATTTTTCATTTTCTGATAATGTTTTGATCTGTTTCAAGGAGTAGTTAAAGGCTTTAATACACTCCTTCAATGGATCATGGCTTATTACCGCATATTCGGTAGTGCCCAACATTTTCTGCATGCGTTCTATGTAGCCATCCTGGTTCATGATTACTATCTTGTTCCCTTTATCAGCTTTGATTAAGATTACAAGAAATGAGAACTTACCACTTTCATAATCACAACATAGTCTTCACTGGTATGGCTAGTTTTCTTCCAGTTTATATTTTCAGCATCCCCCTTCCTATTTCATATCTGAATGATAGGATTGTTTTCTTAATGCAGAATTGGAATTTAAATCTACTTTTATTCAACGTTATTATAAGATTACACTTTAAATGGAATTTCAATAGTTTCCCCTTCCACTTCTGTTTTGAATTGTTGAGTATAAGTATTATATTAAGATTTCTTTACAGGTTACGTGTACATGAATGGGGACATTGGGAAGTTCCCTTCAGGGGCGGTGTACCCAGCCACCCCTGAATCTCTGGCCACCCCTGCTTCTACCAGTACCGATTACAGGTAGGTCTAAAATTGCTTTGGAAATAAAAGTAGCATGCTTAATTATAATAGTCCAATATCTTTCCTGTATTCTAGCAATTGCATAAAAGTGTACAGGGTCTGTCCAAAAAAAAAACTGAACATTACATATGGCCTGCCAATGAATTGATGCTGACGTTTCTGCTCACTGGGGCTATGTAGAGGGATTTTTCACAAGTAATAGCTGTTTATGCATTGCTCTAGGTTTTCATTTTCAGTCTGCAAGCATTTAAGAAAAGTAGTATTCTGTGGTGCTTATGAAGATTTTCTTAAAACTCTGGAAGAGCAACACGGGTGTATCAAATTTATTTCAAATTGGGCAAGGAATTTGCAGAAGCCCAAAAACTGTTGTGAGAAGCATAAGTAGAAAAAATGTGCCATGCACTAGGTTATGAGAGGTATGACTAATTCAAAGCAGATTGAACTTACTTTAGAAAATGGTGCATACTATGTCAACATCATTTGATGATTTTCATGTTGAGAAAGTGCATGCTGTGGTGCAGGAGTATCATTCGTTGACCTTTTAGCATTAGGACATGAAGTGCTAAGTCCTCTTCCCTACTGCTTCATGTTTTATGTAATGTGTGTCCAGTTTTATTTATAAGGGGGGGAAAAAACAACTGTGACCCTTTATGTTGACTTTGGGGAAATGTAATTGACTCTAAGCTTTGGTTATAATACACTCAACATTATTAAAGTCGAAATTAAGCATTTTCATGTGTCTTTTAGGAGACTGGAGATGATGAATGGAGGTTTGGCAAATCAATTACATTTCTATAGTCCTTAATTTTAATTTCATAAATGCAATAAATAATAGAAATGAATCAGCTGACATTTTCCTAATTGTTCTTTCCACCATTATTGTAAATGCTGCACACATTCTTGGCTTAAGTTTGGGTTACTCTTCTTTTACTAAGTAGACTGCAGGTGTAATGCTGTGTATCTTAAGCCATGGTAATAGTGCTGTGATGAGTATGACTGGAGTACAAAGGGAGCCAAGTGCGGATTCAATGAGTGTATTGACTATGCACCTAGCTGAGTAATCATTGATGCAAAGAAACTACAATGTTATTACAAGTCTTTTAGAATATGTTTGCCGTACTGTTTCTCAGCTAGTTAACCTGTTCAATATCTGACCATGTCTATCAAAGTAAAAAACTAAATAAATTTTTTGAAAACAAAAAGCAGTTTGAATAACTGGTCAAAAGTAAACTAAAGGGGTGGCATCATTCTAAAACTTGGTTCAAGTGTGTGTGTGAATAGTGTTCGTTAAATTCAGTTTGAGTCAAACTATCCTGGTATTTTATCCAGAGTTTTTCCTTAAGCACAGAAAAAACATTTGAATATCTTGGGATCATGTAGTACAAAAAGTATTCTTCCTTTGTAATTACCATTCCACAGTGCTGAGTTCAACCACCAGCATAGTAGATTTTGGCAACTAACAGAGAAAGTACGGAGAAGCTACAAATCCTATGTTCAGCTTTACATTGAAGCCATTGAACAACAAACACAGTGAGCAAATTGTATAATATTAATAGAATTTCTTTACAAAGATGTAAAATCATATATAGACACTTGCGAATCCCTCTAAAATAAATTAGCAATTTAATAACATAAGAACACCAAACCTGTGAAGCTCTACCTTCAACAACAGTTTGTAAAGCAGTACATGCTAAAGGTTAAAATAAAGGATGGTAAGAAAATATCAACCAAATAAATGTGTTGTTTTACAAAACAGAGTAAGCTACTACTGCAGAAAGCAATGGAATATACTGGGATTAAATTTACTATAGTTTAATTTAAAAAGTTAACATATTACTATTAAAATGTCAATATTCTACAGTCAAAGTGCTTCAAAAACTTACAAGTTGAATTTAAAAAATTAACACATTAAAATTTCACTGCTCTACAGCCAAAATGCTTCAAAAATAAGATAAATTAAATTTTGCAAAAGCAAGAATACTGAAAACTAATCAGACAATATAAATTTCAATTGGCTCCAGTTTTTAACATTTCATAAATAAGTATTATTATACAGGGCTATTCAGAAAGAAAACACAGATTTCAAACATTTCTTTCTTCCAAATTACAAAAGGTCAATCTTCCTGGACAGACAAAATTTTAAAATTTCAACCATCCTGGTGGAAGTTCCAATCACAGCCACATTGGTGCTCTTGCTTGCCATGTTGATTGTAGTAAAATGGGGACACAACAGGAAAAAGCATTTTGTGTGCTGCAATTAGCAAAACTAGAGTCCATTATTGGAGTTCAACGTGCTTTTCGCAATCAGTTTAATAAACAACTGCCTATGCATAAGCAGATTTACCAGTGGCATAAAAATTCGTAGAAGATGGTTGCATCTGCAAACGGAAAAGCACGGGATGTCTATGCACATTGAATGAAAATCTCGAGCGTATTTGTACAGTTTGCATAAGGAGCCCAAAAGTCCACAGCATGAGCAAGCAAGGAACTTAACATTCCTCAACCAACGGTATGGGAGTTCTGAAACATCGTCTGCACCTGAAGCCGTACAAACTGCAGTTATTGCAAGCATTGCATCCTGATGACCACAACAAAGGGTAGGAATTTTGCATTAGCATACTAGGTGATATCAAAGAAGACAATATTTCTGAACGTATAATTTTTCCTGACGAATCCACTTTTCATTTTTCCAGAAAGTTAATCAGCATAACATTAGAATTTGGACAAGTGAAAATCCTATGTCAGTTATTAAACATGAAAGAGATTCACGAAGATTAACGTCTTCTGTGCCATATCTTAAACAAAATTTATTTCTGTGCCATATCTGTAAACAAAGTTTATGGACCTTTCTCCTTCATGGAGAACGCTGTGACGGGACTAGCCTATCTACACATGCTTCAAAACTGGTTATTTCCTTAACTTGAAGATGATTCAGATGGCTTCATCTTAATGCAAGATGGTGCCCCACCTCACTTCTCTAAGCACGTCCAACGTTACCTGAATGAAACCATTCCAGGATGTTGGCTTGGAAGGGGAGGAGCAGAAGATCAACTTCATCGCCAGTGGCCTCCCAGGTCTCTATACCTCACCCCTTGTGACTTTTATCTGTGGGGTTGCGTAAAAGACCGTGTATTTATCCCCCTATGCCTGACACTGTTGAAAGTCTGCGACATTGAATTGTTGAAGCTATGAATTTGATAACTAGAGACCAGCTGATTCGTATGTGGCAAGATGTGAAACGCTGTTTTGATATTTGTTGTGTAACACATGGTGCTCATATTGAATGCATAAAAAAGTGAAAATTGAACTTTTCTCTTTCCAGGAACATTGGAATTGTGTTTCTATCTTTTGTAGTTTGGAAGAAATATAAATGTTTGAAATCTGTTCCTTCTTTTGAATAGCCCTGTATTGAAATTACCTGTAAATAAGGTCTTCTGACCCATTTTTATAGCAGAAGATATTGGTAGGGGGAGAATTAAGTATGCAAAAACTATCTTTTATTTGGCAAACAGATGGTAATAAATGTTATACTCCGATCTTGTCATTATGTCAAATAAAAATTTACTTATACGAAAGCTAATGAACATTAAACTTACTAATCTGTCATCTAATACACTCTTATCTTTCACTTACTTTTAAATACAGTGGGACTGATTTCGAAGAAACATCCTCTTCGTCTTAAACCAACTTGACAACTGCTTGGTTGGTTGGTTGGTTGGGGTGGGTGAAGATGGAGAGGATGTCTCTTCTAAACCAGTCCCACCGTATTTAAAAGTAAGTGAAGCATAAGAGTGTGTTAGACGACAGATTAGGTAGAATTTACATTTAACAAGCTTCACTGCATGAGTTCCAGCAGAATTTTTTAAAAAAAAATTATAATTTTTCGGAAGTTCTTAAATGAATTAAACTTACTTTCAACAATTACTTTTAAAGAAGATATATAGCATATTATTGATATTACAAATTACATCTTATAATTGTGGCATGAAAAGGGTACATTTTTATCAATAACTTATAATAAGCTTTTATTTAAGAATATTAATTTTGCCAAGTTTTTATTTGTGATGTTATTTGCTCCAGTAACTTACATATTACTAGGAGCAGCTGTGCACTGTCCCTCCAGTGCATTTTCTGGAGTCAAATATATGTTATGGTTACTATCACATTTATGTCGCTCAGTGTTTTACATAGGTTTATATGTGTATGAACATTGTCATTATTAATGCTTGTACTCCTATTGTAGCATTGTCATAATCTTTACTGTAATTATTTTAGATCATAGAGCAGAAGAGATGACCTAATCTCTACCACAATAAATAAATAAATAATATGAGAGAGTACCAGATAATTCCGTTTAAAGTGGGCACAATTTTTTATAAAATTCTATCTTACTTCAAATTTGGTATGCTGAATGTCTTGATGTATGTAAAGAAAATTCTCATATCTTACATTAATCTCGATCATTGTTGCAGTTTTAAAGTTGCCTCCTCCCTGTTCTCTTTCTCCCTCCCCTCAAAAATATGACATGCATTTTGTAAATATCCATTGCCACTTATCTAATTAAGCTACAAAATTAGACAAAATCTCATCTTACATCTGGTTTTATGGGCTTTCATATGACGTTCAGCATAACATTTTAAAGTGGTATGTTTTCCAAAATTGTGTAAAATGTTTACTTTAATTTTTTCAAAAAGCTTTATTTTGAAAAAATCTCAATTTGTTCATATTGGTGTTAAAATATTCCAAAAGTTTTATGTCCCTACAAGAACTTTTACCTTTGAAATGTTACAGAAAGGAAACAGGCACTATTTAAGTATATACTATCATTTGTAATTTATCTTCATAAAGCATTTCTTTAATGCGCATTTACACTGCAGTTTACAATGTATAAACACAATACTTTATATTTGTAAAGATTTTGACATTTTATTTGTTGATAAAATAAGTTTTTATCTATAAATCATTGCTGTTTTGTGGATAGGAAGTGGCAGAAGGCTGAAGCATAGTGTTCTAGCATATTTCCTACTTGGAAATATATAACATCAACCTGTTGGAATCACTGGGCCAGTTTAGTTGGCACATCTACCATAGGGATCCATAGTATACCTGGCTTCCTGGACTATGATAAAGGTTTTGGTGAACTAACTGGATGAAAGGATGTCACTTTCACTTTGTCAGTGTTTTCATCTTTCTCCAAAATAAATGTAAGCTGCCAAAGTTTTTCTTGGTATATTCGGTTTGTTTCAAAACATATTGGGAATAGGTCTTTGTGAACACTTATGCTGTAGGTGCTGATGAATGTATAAATGCTTGGAACTATTGAGTTCCTGGAATTTTTACTATGTTTTTTAAGAAATCATTCATAAATACTCTATGAATGTGTTCTTCTTTAGTAGAAACAAAATGTATTCTTGAAATGTTTTTCTTTGCCCACAAACAAAGTTGTGTGGTGTTAGAATGGGGATTTATCATTTGAACCTTGCAGATTTGTTTGTGCAACTAATTGCTTGATTGTGCTGCCAACTCCATTCCAGGCCCCTTTGCCAAGGGCAATTGCTGAGAAATACTGTTCAGCCTGTATTCAAAAATATTTTTTATGAAGGCATAAATTAGCAAACATTTTTGTTTTGCTACTAAATCAGGACAATCAGAACAAAGTTTGTCATGAAAGGAATCAATGAATTCAGTTGTGATTTCTCCACCATTTCCAAAGAATACCTGTTCACAGTAATTCATTTGCTAAACATGACCTTTTCCACATTTTCATTAAATGCTTTTTATGAGAGTCATCCTGAAAGTAATTCCTCCTATTTATTTTCATAGAAAGCACAACAAATACAGAAATCTAATTACGAGGTTAAATATGTACATACAGGTATCTTTCTACATAGCCATCATGATTGGTCATGTACTTTTTCCAGCAAGAGCCGACATAAGTAAACAATTTTCTTACAGCTGTGATGGTAGCATCCCTGTCTGCAAAACATTACTCGTGTAGTGCATCACTTATAGGTCCGAAGAAATGGTATTCTGAATGCACTAAACCTGTACTGCTCATAGTGCATCTTTCATGGGTCCAAAGAGATGAAAGTCTGAATGCACTAATGTGGTTGGACATTCCAGGCAAATTTAGCAATATGTTCAATTTTGGCTCTGTCTGACCAG
Organism: Metallyticus violacea; assembly: GCA_030762175.1. Lineage (NCBI taxonomy): Eukaryota > Metazoa > Arthropoda > Insecta > Mantodea > Metallyticidae > Metallyticus > Metallyticus violacea. Next base: position 140,844,320 of record CM060832.1, read on the forward strand.
ATACAAAAAATCTTATAGTTTCATTTTGTAGAGCAAAATTTTTATTTGGTTTATTTTCCGATGCTCTTTAACATCACAGGTCATCAGCATCCCATTCAATTCAGGGCGTGAAACGGCCGACAAATTTTGCTTGGAGGTCTCTTCTTTCAGGCTTGATAGAGCAAAATGGCGGCTATAACATGGTTTATTTATAAATTTGTAGCCCTGATGGTTTCCAAGTTAATGTAGCAGAGCCTGCAAGAGAAAACACAAATTTCAATTAAAGCCGTTTGAATAGTAGTATTTGTGTGGTCTGTGCACATTTTACAAATCTGTAGTTGCTATACTTAATATTGTTTATGTTGCAGTCTGAGTACTGTATTATGCCAAAAGTTCAGAAGGCAAATTTGCATGCACTTAGGAAGAATTCAAAAGACAATTCATCGAAAGTAATAGTCTAATTCTGCAATGTAAATATTGCAATCAATGAGAAGCATCTAAGACCAACAATAAACCAGCACATCCAATATGGCAAGCAGCAAAAATGTAGAACTCTACAAGGTGCAATCTAAGCATCATTCCCTATCTACTAGCATACTAGAAATATGCTAGTAGATAAACACCTTGAGAAAAAATTACAAAAAGCCAATTTATGAGAATTTTTTTGAGAAAATAAAAGTTGTTCCGCATGCATGAAATGGATTCATGTTAGACAAAACTGCTGATGTGCAGCAAAGATATATTGAACATGCTGGTGTTTCCATTATCTAGTGAAAGGGTGAAACCTATGCCCTTTGGGATAATTGCCTGCACAGTAATGCAGTCATTCAATGATTTGTACTTGAAGCTGTGGCTCTAGGACATGCAATACAAAAAAAATCAGGCTTGTGGAGACTGATAAGCATGCTACATACTTTTGGCTTTCCTAAAACTGAAGGTCATATACCCAACCTCAAACATGTGACAAGTATTGCATATGGATTACACTACATTTCTGAAAGAAACAAGGAGCAATATAATAGTGAAGGTGGCTTTATTGCTGTTCTGAAGATTCTTGTAAAAGTTCCAAATCATCAACTGTTGCATCAAGAGTTGCTGGGCTCCACGTACCACAATTCCATGTAATAACCAGATCGGATACTTGGATAAGATATGTAGTTTACTTGTGCAAGAACTTACAAACAAAAAAATTTATATCGGTTCACGTGTGCTCTACATTCAACAGAAGCAACAGTTATGAAGCATGGCCACAGGAATTTGTCTGATGGAATTCTGAATTTAGAAGTATGAAGGAGGAGGAAAAGGGTAAGAAATTATCTGACGGACAGCCTTGATGGATTTGCAAAAGCCTAACTTGAATTCATTTAGAGGAACAATCTATACATAGAAGTCTTTGTAACTTCCACTGGACTCTTTCAATGTGTTTACAAAATATACTCCATTGGTTTCAGCAGCTGTTGAGCAGAGTTTCTCCTTAAGCAAGTATAAGGATTTTTTGAGCTGAAAATGTGTGAAATTTACGAAAAAATAGAAATGTGAATAACCTAATAAATGTCGCTTTTATTTCGTAAATATTGGTTCATGTTATTTGCTAGTGTTGAATAAAGAATGATAATGTAATTAATTGATAAAAGCATTTTATTAGCATCTTTTTTAGACCTTGTATAAATTTTCAGAACCTTCTTTCTCCTTTTGAACCATAATTTTTCACTATAAAATTTGTTCTAAGATCATCACTTTCATAAAATGACCTAATAGTTTGTGCAATTTCTGCTGAAAGAATCTTTTGGTTTGTTATGAAGATGTACCAAAATCCCGTAATCAGTTAGATAAAGGCTTCTTTGTTTGCCAAGCCATATAGATAGGGACACTAAATTCATGCATTGTCTTCCTGACACTCCATGATTAAATCATAAGTTTATTTTACTACAGGTTAAACAACTGAATTTGGTGCTTTTCTTTTTCTTTCTTTTCTCTTCTCTTCTCTTCTCTCTTTTTTTTTTCCTCTCCCTTTTTAAATTGTTATTTTATATAATAGTGTTTAATGCCCATTTTTACTACTGAGGCACCACAGGCAGTGAATTTGGACTAAGATTGTATACTGCTACTTTGTCACCACTCTCCAAAAACTGAGCTAAGTAAGAAAAAAGATTTTTTTTAGAATATTTCATATATCATTCCTTTTCAGCATCTATAAACGATTCTTCTGTTTCTTAAAGGGAATGTTCAGTAAATGAATTTGTATGTAGGGAAAATTTGAATGAAGAATTTGACCTAACACTATCACAGGTTTCCTCATTCAACCATGCACCCAAAATGTTATTGGTTATTAATTTGGGCCCAAAGGAAATAAATTAAACTCAGAAAACGGGTAAGGAAAATTATACACATTAAGAGGTCTGTATTAGATGACACTACTTCACTAACTGATTAGTTTATCAGAACATGTTTCTTCAACTGGGAACTCCGTCTGTCAGTCTCCAGCTGAAGATGAGAACGAATGCTCTTGAAACATGTTCTGGTTAAGTAATCAGTTAACAAAGTAGTTACCTATTACTAACCTCTTAAACTGTATAATTAATCAACTTCCCCGTTATGACTTCTTTTAAGTTTACAATTACAGGTTTTTCCCCCCTCCCTTTCCCTCTGACTTTATATTGCATGATTACATGCAATTTCTTGTGCATGAAATCTCATTTTTGTTCATCAATGTTCACCACCTGTGATGCCTCAGCATTAAACACAATTAAATAATGTGTTGCAATTTCCGAATTTATACTACCATGTCTAAACTAGCACAAAATAATAATTACACATTGGCAGCAAGACAGAAAGTTACTTTGCCCATACATTTATTTACACAACTTTCACAATATAATTGTCCATTAAATGATGCAATAATCTTCCAAACAATTTCTACATAGGCAGCAGCTTAACTGAATGTTTGTGATTTTATTTCTTAATCCCTGTCATCGTAATCTCATCTTCATCATTCTGCTTAATTTAAACTTCACAGATTTCTCGAGTAAGATATCATGTTGTCACCACCAACACAAACTGAAGCTGTCGCTCTTAAAATGCAAAGAACTTAAGCATACATGGAAGTGAAGTGGCTATAAGAGGTGTGACATCGATCTTTAGCTTTGCTTGATCTGCTACCTTTTCTATTTGAGAGTATTTGTATCCGCAATGATTGCATTCGGCTAAGATAGTGTATATTCATCTGACAACTAACTTATGCTAAATGCGGGTTTTACACTAGTACAAATTAAACCAAATCAAATTAATGGTAAAGGGAAAAAATCAGAGTCCAAAACCGTAATTTTACAGGAGGAAAAAAAACTTTCAAATTCTTAAATTCTCATATCTTTGTACCTTTGCAAGTAACAATATTTTTTAAAATTTTAGTAGACTACTAATTGTATTTTCAACCTGAAACTACAAATACATCACTTTATTTTTCTTGCCCAATCAATTATTTTATTAACCTGTGGTTGGACAATGTTGGTTTTTCTCCTGGATTTGTAGGACAAAAATACACTTAAGCCTATTAAATTAATTTTAATTGTATTATGTAATTACAAAACATAACATGTACTTGTGTTGACAGACACTACTCTCTAAGCCTAAAGAAAGCTCTATATGGTTTTCATTCTCAAGTCTTTTTGAATGTATCTCTAAAATCACTATCATCATTTTGATGATATCTTGGTGTTCAAATGGCAATAATGGGCAGTAAGTAGTCTCTGTAGTACTTCTTGGATCCCTCATTTTCAGAGATGTTCAAGACCTTCAGGCTCTTACACTTTTCTTTAGACACAGGAATAGGTGAGTGATAGCTCTGACGTGGTTACTGAATACGATTGTGAAAAAAATTTGTATTGGAAAGACTAAAAGAAATATAAAAACACAAGCAAAGGAACACATTAGGAACAAAAATCAAAGACTGGAAGAAAAATCAGTGGTAGCTTGGCATTTTTGGAATGAACAACATGGTATTAACAGGAATCCTAAACTACTTAAAAATATTACGGAACTTACAGTCTGGGAAAACATTTGTATCCGGAAGAACAAAAATCACGTTTTCAGCTTTGAAATCCGGTCAAATGATATCTTAATACAGTTCATCCAACCACCACCAGAGACAAACCAAACTGCCACAAAGAGCAAGGCCGGCAGTCGATTTGGAACTGATGAAGGGCGCAATTAGCTCCAGAAACTTAGTTTTCCTTTTTTAAATATTAGTGGTTTAAGTGTTACAGACTCGGTTTTAAATCCTCAGTAGTAAACGTCGCAAGGTCCACCATATTTAACTAATTGATTCTTTATATTTTATTTTTCAACATCATTCTGTACTTAGTCTGTTTAAATTTCTTCCTGGAAGTAGCTTTCTTTGAGGTCCTAAATTTCTTCCTGGAAGTAGCTTTCTTTGAGGTCCCAAATGAATTGTTTAAAACCTCACTCATCATAACATACTTTTCATTTATGTAATGCTTTATTAAGTTCTAAATAGATTACAAAATTATGGATGCCTACAGATTGCAGCCATTGATCATTATCATTATCAACATAAAAAGAATAAATACAAACAAAAATTGAACTGACCTTGAAAATATGCACCAAATAATATGTAATTAAAACGAATGTTTATTTGCCATAAATAATTTTCTTTAAAATATATTGCTTTTAAGGTAATCAGCTGGAAAATTTTTAAAAAAACATCCTGTAAATGGTACATATACCTTATTCACAATTATTTCAAACTTGTATTTTCCACCTAACTTTAAGTTATGGGCATTACCTGTGATGAAGTACTGCTGGCAAACAAAAATATTGTAACCCTTAAATAAAATTTAAGGGTTACATTCATTTAAAGGTATATATGAATTTCTAACTTTCCTGATAAAGAGTTAAGGTTATTGGAGTTCAAAGTCCTGTCTGTGAATGGACTTGTATTATCACTTAAGAAATTTACTTATGGACAGTTATCTGGCAGATAATCATTTTTTTATTTAGAAGACAATTTTAGGAAATATATACACATTTATTATTTTTATTTCTGAATAGATTGCAAAAAAATTCAATGTTGAATCTGCCCCTGGTAATTTTTTCCATACTACATCCAAATATATCATACAAGTATTAAATCTTTTTCAGCATTATTTCTATGTTAATTTACGCAGTGTTTGATTCTTGTGGGCTGGGCATATCACACTGCTTGCTTCTGAAGGGATTCTGAACATTATACGTGCAGTATAGTTTTTACGTGAAAGCCTTGTAGCTTCTTTTATTGTTTCTCCTCCCGCAGGACTTATTAATTCTCAAGACATCATACTGCTTATTTTTAATGCCCCTTGTACTTCCACCATATATTTTCTCCATAAAATTCATAAAAACTGTCCAGACCACCCAATATAGTAGCTAGTTTCTACTCCCATACTGAACACATTTCTACCCAGGTAGATTTTTGGTTACAGCCATTTGTCTGATCCAGGCTGTTCTATGTATATGAAGGATTTCTTGAAAGCATTATTTGTATGACTTTTTCAGTGCTTTGTTCACATTATATGGCTTAGTTTCAACCCTAATTTTAATACAAGCTTCATTACATTTAGAATAAATATCAATACAACATTCTATTCATAATGCTACACTCATTAAACTAAAATTTTCTAAATTTTTTTCTTCCCCTTCATATCATTGCCTACCCATTTCTTTATAAACTTACATATTTTTATTTTCCCTCTTTTAAAACGGAGAACATCATAATCATATCATTATCTTCATTTTAGAGCCACACCAAAGACATCACAAACACACAAGATGGAATGAGGAATGTGATAAAAATGAAAGGTGAATTTGTGATAAATACCAACCCTCTGTTTTATCTTTCATAAAATAGAGAGGAAAACCACAAATAACCTTGTGTTAGACAAGTCCTGAGCATTACTGTGCAAGCTAACCAGCTAGGTCCATTAATGCATGGTTAGCTGTATCAGAAAGAGTCAGTGTGGTAGATTAGGCTGAAGAAAAAAGTCATCTGAGCAAAATTATTAACTTATCATACCCTGAATTTAATGGGATGACCAGATATGTTAAGGGGCTTCTTTGAATAAACCCAGTAAATAAAAAAATAAACATGGCAATTTTTTTTAATAATATTTAACACCTATTACACTTAGCATATTCTAACACACTTTGACTCTTACAAAAGTAAATTTTTTCCTAATACAAATATTCGTTAGTAATTTTTTGTAATATAAAGATGAGTCCAAACTCTACTGACAAACTTTCACAAGATGTTTTTGAGTGTATTGATATAAGGAACCCATGGTCTCCAGGTTCCTGCTGCAACCTCATCACACCATATTTGCAGCTGTATACAGGTGTCTATAAGAAACCCGGTCCTTCACTGTCAGTATGCAAGATACTCCCATGAGAGGAATTTCAGAATGCCCAATCTTGAAGAGTATGTTTTAAATGCTGTGTATGGCAACCCTGCAAGCAGTTGTCACAGAGTTGGCTGTGTTCGCTGAGCTTACGCTCATGGTAGTTATCCTGTAATTATCACATTGCACGAAAGATGAATGTAAGCCAAGCAACTGTTTTGAGGGTCTTACATGAGCAGAAATTGCACCCGTACTATCCACAGAGGGTCCAGGCAGACTTTCCACATCAAGTGCAGTTTGCTAATTGGTTCTTAGAGCTATGTGCAGACAACCAACATTTTCCTGCCATGATATTGTACACGGATGAGGCTAATGTTTACTAGAGAAGGCATGTTCGTCATTCAAAATATTAACTTTATTAGGTAATACAAGAAAAGCATCAACATTTTATATTCTTCCATTCTAATTTCAATTCACATCTAATTATCAATTTTAACCATATCTGGGAGTATGAAAATTTACCAGTTTTAGGGAGTGTGCCCTTTAAATGCCATGTTTTTAACTGGCACATTTAATTTATAAAAGAAAGAAAAGCATTAGAAGATAAACTTTGCCCTGGCTGACTGCAAACTGTATTTATCCCAGAAAGCATCAAGAAAATGGCAAAAGAAAGTATTAAATTCATATTTCTTGAAAGGACCCTCTAAACATAGGTTCATCAGCAGCCCACACAATCATAAATGAACATCTCGGGAAGCATCGTGCCCATTGGGTGCCACATTTCCTTACTGATCATCAAAAGGCTGTCCAAAATGTTTGCTGTGTATTTATGCTAAAATAAATCAGTTTTAAAGTTGTAATATACTTATGTGGTAGGCAAGCATAATGGAGGTAAAAGAGGAATGTATACAATATCACAAGTGACAAAATGTGGATACATCAATGTAAACCTGAAACTAAGCTTGCTGAGTGTTTTGAAAATGAAGGGCCACAAACAAAAATGAGAAATTATATCAAAATATGTTAATATTACTTAGTTGTATTATTTAATACAATATAATGAAATAAATCTTCAGAATTAAATTTTAATTAACAATGCATACAAATTAAGGGAATTAAGTTGTTGATTAGTTGATATATGCAATGTTTTTAAAAAAAATTATGTATATTTGTTATAAAGCTTTTATTTTTTTAATTAACTAAATAAGATTAGATAGGAAAGTTCTTCCACTGTTCTAGCTAATAAGATAATGAAATATGTGTTTTAGATAGCCTGGTTTTAGAGCATATTGTAGTGTTTCATAATGAAAATTAACATTTTGTACAGCACTATTATCTTTCTTCCAGTTCACTGAATGGCGTAGCAGACCCACTGGAGCCATACGCTCAAACCAGCACTGTGCCAGGGGGATCACCAGCTGACCCAAATGCTACAGGGCCAGACATCCCCCTGGACGAACTGAAACAGATGCTGTCGTCTCAACTTGAATATTACTTCTCAAGAGAGAACCTGGCAAACGATGCATACCTACTTTCTCAAATGGACAATGACCAATATGTTCCAATCTGGACTATTGCAAATTTTAATCAAGTGAAGAAACTAACTAAAGATATTAATTTAATAACTGAAGTATTAAGAGGTAGGTGAAAATAAAAGATTTTTAAACAGATATTCCCATTATATTGATATAGAGTTTATTTGGTGAAACAAGTAAATGAAGTATATAATTGTCACCAAACCAACTCAGTCAATATTTTACTACTTCACTGTTGTCTTCTGTTCCACAAGAAGAAAAATCAGGTATTTAGAAAATAAACTGTGCAGAATGTGAAAAAATCTACATTGGAAAAACAAAGAGAAACATAGGCACACGGTTAAAGGAACATTTCCGGAACATAAAGTACAAGCAAATAGAGAAATCAGCAGTAGCATATCATTTTTGGACACAAAATCACCACATAATAAATAAAGTAAAATTATTAAAATCAGCACAAGGACCTACGGAATTAGCAACCTGGGAGAAAATCTACATCTACAAATACAAAGACAGCATAATGAACTTCAACATTGCTGGGGATGAAAACATAAATTACAAGTTTATCACACTGCCACCAGAGCAGAATACACATTCCCACAGCTCAACAAATGATCCGACAATTGAACTTTAGCCTGGTTGAAGATGGGAACTAAATGTTCTCGAAACCGGTTCCATACATTTATGAAAAGTCAGTGAAGCTTTAAGAGCGTGTAGTTCAACTGAATCATACAATGATATCAATATGATTAGCTTCATTGTGCAAGTTCCAATTTACATTTAAGTAACCCCCATATTTTTTGCTCTGCCATTCACATTTTGTACTTTTTGTACCTACTACAAGCATACCTACATCTTTTTATTAAATTTTTACATTTATCTGCAGAGGGGGATATGCATAAAAAAAAACACCAATTTTCAGCTTGCAGACACTGAAGGCATAAAATTGGATACACCACAGCCACCAATGAGTATCCTAATATGTCTGCAAACTCAAACGACTGTTGTAGAGTATTTAGCTGGAGTTGGAGTAGGTCTTCTTTTTCTTATATTAGTTAATGACAATGCAGGTAATTTCTTAATACAGTTCACTTACTGTTTTGAGTAATGACATGTTTTTGAAACCAATGTTCCCATTCTCTGCTGTTGGCCTACTATTTCTTAATGTTCATGTTGGACCCGTGGAAGCTGTTGTGTTTTATGTAGTCCTCTGGTGGATGAGGAATGAATTTGGAAAAGTAATCCCATGGAGGAAAGTCAAAATTCATTACAATTTTCCTGTTTTTTAGAATGAAGGTATTCTTCCTGGTGGGCAGTTCATACGGATTATTTAGTTCTTTAAGAAGTTTTATCTTTGAGTTTATTTCATGGTTTTGGCTGCAATAATGATTGGCTACTGCTGATTTTTTCATCTGTTTTAATTTGATATTCCTGAAATTTTCTGTATTATGAGTTAGATTTCTTTTAGTTTTTCAATTCACAATCAAAACATTCTCTGGCATATATTCCTAATTTCTTTTCTGGAGGTGTCTTGTGATTTAATTTTGATCTAGGAGATGCTTGTATCTGTTGATGGCAGCTAATTTTGTTGAACTTTTTGAAAATCTTTTCAAAGTTGTGGATTATAAGGGAATTTACAATATTTTGCATTTCTTTGATTATCTTGAGTGCCAAAGTCTCTCTTATACATTTCGTGTACCTGCTTTATTATGGTAGAAGTGTTAAAGTCATTGTTTTAGGACTGTGTTCATGATGTTTTCAAACACTGTATTATGTTCTGTGGCACTGGGGGGGGGATGTTAAAAGCCAAGCTATTGAAAGCTGCATATTGATGTGGTTCGGAGTTAAAACCATTCTTTTTAATGTAGTTATCTTTATGCATCAGGTTTGAATATATTCCAAACTATTTTATTTTTCTTTCTGATGATTTTTAGATCTGGGAATGGGAGCCATCCGTCTTTCTCCAATTCTATTGAAAATGTTTATTTATTTTGTAGGTTGACCTTCTTTTTCTTGTTTGTCATGTAGTAATGAATAATATAAGCACTGAACAGATGTCCAAAAGAATATAAAATATTTTCCTTTGCTCTTTGATAATCCTTTATGTAATAGTAAATGTGCATGGCAGTGCAAAAATGAGAGTTTCTTCATTTTCTGAATGATATATATGAACAAATTAAGAGTCTGACTTGTTTATGTAAATCTATTCTACCCATTCTTTTCTAGTGTTCAAGGCAAATGAGAATTTCCTCTTCCTGGTATGTTTATTATACCTGACTGAAACTGTTTGCAATCACCTTTGAAAGCTGTTCTGTTGTTACTAACCTGTAATATAACAGCTGAATAAATGTCAGCAATCTTTCTATTTTGTTTTTTAGCAATATACCATAGAGTATTGGGCGCTAATGACCTTAGCAGTTTTGCGCCCTATAAACCATACTCATCATCATCACCATAGAGTATGTTATTAATTAGTAGTTTTTATAGGGGACTTAAACAATTTTAAGATATACGTAGACTACTATGACTATATCTTGCTGTGAAAGCCTTCATTCTGCTATGTTAATTTATTTAAACCTTTTAAAAATACTTGTATATATTTCTCAATATAAATGTGATATAAACATCTGATGAGAATAGACTGTAGAAAGTGTGGTATAAAGAATCATTATAGGGTGGATGAAAAGAGGACTGCCAGGATTTGGGAAGAAATTAATCACAGAAGCCATAGATGCAAGGGATTTAAGAGGATTTTAAGTTTAGCAGAGTGATAATGAACTGTAAGTTTATGCTGTTTGAAATATTAAATGTGACACCATTAACATATACACTTTTTTTTTTTTTTTAATATGTTGCAGAATCACCAAATGTACAGGTGGATGAGGAAGGAATTAAGGTGCGGCCCAATCATAAACGGTGCATAGTTATTTTACGTGAAATACCAGACAATACCCCCTTAGATGAAGTTAAAGTAAGTAAAATTGATTTTCCATCCTGTAAGCAAATATAAAGCACACTTCAGCCCCATTCACAATGAAAATTAAATATAAGACATAACATATAAACTTGGTAGTATATAGACATACATAATGAAAGATGCAAACATATGCATTAGCCAAACAAAAAAACAAAGACCAAACTAAGATCAACTAACAGCTAATTAAAAATGGCTGCTTCTGAGCAGATGGTGGCATATGCAAAGTGCAGTAACTAATTTGCTTGGAGTAATATAAGCAAGGATAGCTTTCATATAATGCAATTAATCTTTTGTCCATTGATGCTGTTCTGTCTGTAGAGCCACTGATCTTCAGCTCTCTCTACCACAGAGCTCTACAAACAGCAGCTGTGTTCTAATTGTCTAATTTCTTAAGTTTAAGTTGAACATACAAGCAAAACCTTAGACCTTGCAAGCTTCTAAGTTTACATCGAATTGTACATATATTTTTGTGTTTATGTGATTCATTGTTAATGGTTCCATTACAATACGTTGCATCTAGCTTTTATGTTTTAGTTATGTTAAAGTTTAGTTCACATTTTGAAAAAAATAAATTCAAATATTAAATATTAAGCAGTTTATTATGCCTGATCATAGATGTTATAATTGGTGAATAAAAGGTACTGATATAGAGTAATTTTAATTTGAGGTTTTTAATCATATCCAATTATATTTTATTAAAAGGCATCTTGAGATTTTTGATGCCCTGGTTTCTCAATGTTAAAATGGCTGACCATATTCCAAAGAAATGTGAAACAAATTGCTTTGTGTAATTACAGTCATTCAAATATACATGAGGCATTAAGGTTGTCGAAAAAATATTAACAATTTTTTTGCACTTTAAAATAACTTGTTGGACACATATAGCACATCACTGAAAGACCGCAAGCTTTGAAATAAAAGCAGGGACAATGCATCATTTTTGCAGAGTATAGTTTTAGAATAACTAAATTCACTCACCAAAGTTTGTGACAGATAAGCCACCAACATTCCAGAGTAACGTTGAAAAGCACTGTTGTGTATTAAAGCTCTTATATCTTGTGAAGCTTGCCTTAGCTGTAATCAGCTTAGCATTAGCCAGGTGTCCCATGAGAAGGTCGGATTACTCAACAACCAAAGATTTTCATACATCATTTTTTGAAACCAAGAAATATTGGAGTTGCCCAATACCCCTTCATTGTCAGCCATGTTTGATTGCTTGTTATAACATCTTTTCAGGTTGAAGTTAATCAAGAACAGCCACTGCCCATTGTTTGAGGACATGAATACTCCCCTAAACAAAAGCATCTATTAAAATGCAGTCAACTTGATAAATAAATAAATAAATAAAATCTGCATTACGCCACCCTGGTACCTGGTTCCTAAACCAGGGTGTGTATATCAAATTTTCTGTTTATTATTATTATAAATATATAATTCAATAATATTTTAATACATTATTTTACAGATTTTCCTAATAACTAGATTAATATAATAAAACGGTAAGAAAACAAAACTGAAAAACTACTTCCCAAATTAATCTTCCAAAATCTACAAAATTAACAATTTAACAATATTACTGGGAGCCAGTAGGAATTATAGCTGGTAGCCAACTATTCTACGCTTTAAATTTATTCTATTACTATACAACTATACTACTACTAACCACTGGTTACCAGCGGTATGTACTGGTATCCAGTACTCTGCAAAAATTCTCTTAAATGAAACATTATACTTAATTGTTTCAAATCCCCTTAATTTATTACAATAATAATAATATCCTTCTCTTTAACAACTTACTTCACTTAAAGTTTCATTTATCATTATTAATCTTTCGTGCTCATTTCATTTATTTGTCCCCAACACTTGCACTCATTAAATACTATCACCTCGCTTCCACCATATTACTCTCCATCTTTTCTTCCCAACCATCCCTTCCATCTTGCTTGATCCTCCTGGTCCCCTGGTTGCACCATTTCTCGCACTCTGCTCCTCCTCTTCGGACACCACTTCTCCATCCTCCATCTCCTGCCGTGGCTCATTTCCGTGTATCTCCAACACTCTTCCATCTCCTGTAATCTTCCTTCTTCCATCTTCTTCCCGGTGTCAAAACTCTTATAGATATATTCTCTACTTCAGGTTGTAAATCAAAATTATCCCTGTCTATTATATTTTTAGGTATTTTCATCTCCATATTCCCTTCTTCCTTACCTTTATCTTCTAATATTCTCTTCCTGTTGATTTAATTAAAATTATCTTGTATATTTTCTATTCTTGTTAAGTTATTTGTGTTTGGGGGTTGTCTTTGCATTTGTATGCATTCTGATCTTCTTACCTTGTCCTCAGCTTTTTCATTACTTCTTATTATCTGCTCTTGTGGTATTACCTCTTCCCATGCTAGGTTACTTATTTTGAATGCGGCCTGCTCGAGGTATTATATAGGCCCTTATTTGTAAGCATATGTGCCACAGTCAACTTGATAGCAAAAAAAAAATAAATAATGTGTAAGCTCTTTATTGGGAAGCTAGGGAAAAAATTGTAAATATCACCATCCCCAATGGCCACTAGCAACCAACCATTTAATTGACAGGAGTCAATTAGCAATTGATAATGGACTAGGGTCACAAAACATGTCCTGCGAGTAAACTTTAATAAATGAAGAAATAAAGCATATGTAATCAAGTAAACAGCAAAAATATTTATGTTCTCCAGTGTGGAAGTTCCCCTAATTTGCATTTAAGTAACTCGTACACTTCTTTGACTTAGTGTTTTCCACCACTTGATAATTTTTTAAAAAAAAATAAATAAGAATTTAACTCGTATATTCTTGTTCTTAAGGGGATGTTAAATTCTCAGTCCTGTTAATTTGTTAACACTACAGAACAATATTTTTATATTTATATAAAAATATTTTATATTTTTAAGGTTAGTGAAGCATGAAGAGTGTTAAGACGACAGATTCAATTCACATGAACTTCACTGTGTTAGTTCCATATGAAAACTTTTTTAAAGATTTACAATTTTTAAAAAAAATGTTTGACTACAGAACAAGTATATGTATATTGGAGTTTTATCAAATAATTTGTACAGTGAACAGAGGTACTACAACCAAACTTGTCAAACTGAAAGCCTGCAAACAGCATTAACAATTAAAAAAATTGCCATAAAAACTAATTGTTTTATGAGAAAATGAAGGATGTCTTATGTTTTATATATAAAACAGTCATATTTGAAAAGGATATGGTAGCTCTGTTGGATATAGTATCAGCATGGAAAGAAAGGCTGAAGATCTGTTTTTTGAATTCTGGTCATGACCTGAATTTTTAGTCTGATTCTTCCTTTCCAACTAATGTCCTACACATGACTAGTGTGAAAGAACTATTTCTGTTAAAAATGATAACTCAAATTAGAAATGTTATGCAGTTTAATTAAAAGTTTAGTACATCTTATATTAATAATACTTCTAGCTTCTCCAAGATCCCAGTTAAACAAAATTATGATAATTGCACGAGATAATAATATTATTCTCACAAGCTAATATTTATATTACACTGCCTTTAATTTGTATAGGCTAAGAATTTGTTGGATATGATTTTAACAGCCAGCCCTAATGCAATATGCAGTAAAATTTCATTACGGTAAAATCTTGCAGGTCACTGAAATTACTTTGTTACAATGAAATTTTGCCACATGGATTATTGCAATATGGTTTGAAAGAAAAAGAGTATGTACATTTAACTATCTATAACTTCTGCACATTTTGAAAGTAAGCCGAAAAAGTCTCATAAATTAAAGGTTAACATGCATTGAATTATTTAAAATATAACAAAATTTACTATCCACTATTAGAACATTGTAGACATTTGTTAGGTTAGCAGCCATCTCATTTGTTAGGAAGTAATTTTGCAAGATTGGTGATCAGTTATTGATAAAATTTGTTAGGAAAGCAAATGAGGAGGAGGAGCGGTTAGTAAATTTTAACATTCACATAAAACTCACTTTTCCACACATGCTGTTTATAATAAATCTCTTATTTTTCTACACATTACTACAAACAATAAATCATATGAGTTAATCATCTATTTCAATTAAAAATACTGATAAGAGATGCTCTCAAACTCTTAAATTTACAAGAAACAATAAAATTTACTATGGAAATTGAAACTAATAATACTTTATCGTTCTTAGATTTGAAGATAAAAAATAACAACAAATTAGAATTTGGCATATACATAAAAGATACACACACCGATAATTACATAAAAGCTAAAGGTTTCAACCCTAGACTTCATAAAGAAGCAACATTTAATAGTATGATTTATAGGTTGATTAATGTACCACTTAAAAAAAGAAGAATATGAGGATGAATACTCACAAATAATACACACAGCAAAAGTTAATGGGTTTAGTAAACAAATAATAGATTGAAAAATAAAAAGATTCAAAGGAAAAAAGAAAATCAAACAAATCACCTCACTCAGCAATTTATGTAAAGAAAAACAGATCAAAAGAAGATAGTTCGGGCATATATAGGATCAACTGTAAGGAGTGTGATAAAATATATTTAGGCAAGACCAAAAGAAGCTTGGGTATTAGATTGAAAGAGCACTGGAGAAACATCAGATACAAACAAATAGAAAAATCATCACTAGCAGCATATTTCTGGAATGAAAATCACAAAATAGAAAAAGATGTAATAATGCTAAGAGCAGTTCAGCACCCAAAGGAATGTAGTATATGGATATGGAAAAAGATTTATGTAAAAATTATGAACATAGATTTATGAATTTTGATATACCAGAAGCAGGCAACATATTGTACAGGTTCATCAACAGACCAACAGAGCGCACACAGCCAAGTATACATCCTACTTAAAGAGATCTGTTAGTCGTCAATTGGTTGACAATGTGAGCAAGTGACTCACAAAACTAGTCTCAACTTACTTTTTAATAAAAAAAAGTTGTAATGTGAGTTCAATGTATTGACATGATTTTAGAAGTTTTACTTTTAATTCAACAAAATCACTGATTTATTCACAAGAGTTTATTTCAGCATCTGGCACATCATAATATGAGAGCTAAAACTGCTGTAGACTGCACACCATCCTTGATGCTACACTTGTGACTTAGAATATTTAAGGTGTGACAAAAGTTGCTGGCACATGCCAAATTATTATTTTTAATTAATTTACATAACTTCACATAACACAGCATATAGAAAGCTAGTTCTTGTTCTTTTCTAATTTGTTTTCCATTTTATTAAAGATATCGCAAAACACATTTACCAAAACTTTTTTAAATCTGTAAATATCTGTTGAGTTATGGAGATCCATGCCATTAAAATTTAGGATACCAACTCTGCACGATTCCTGAATTTGGGTTGCTGAAACACAGTATTCTTGCAAGTGACTACAAAGAAGTGCTTTAAGATTTAAGTCTGTGGCCAATTTCTCTACATTCATTATTGCACATTCTTTTAATGAACTTCATCGAAGTGTTAAGGTATAGCATTTGTCTCCAATTAGTTAAATATAGTGGACTTTTGTAACAGTGATGTTTAATACTAAGAATTTAAAATGATTGGATTGAATTTGTAATACATCACTAATATTTAAAAAAGGAAATCTAAGTTTCTGGAGCTAATCGCTCCCATCATCATTCCAGATCGACTCTTAATTTGTCTCAAACTTGCTTTAAAGTGATGATGCTTAATATACTTTCCTCAATACACTTGATAAGCAAAAAGAATATTTTTCCTGTAATACATTGGCATTTACCACTGTCAGCAACTTTGGAAAGCCTTGTTTCAAAGGAGTAAAGCATTTTTCATGTAAGTGAAGTCTTCCAAAAATGCTTGCATGACTAGAAAATTGTTCCGTAACTGGATGCTGGCTCTGGAGAGGAAAATGGCATGCCAGAATAGGAATATTCTTCTCCTTAATCATGTGGAATCACTTAACAAGATAATGTTGTGCTAAAACATCTGTAATTTCTCTACTTGCTACCAAATACATTAAGCCACATGCAACCTCTTCATTAAGGAATCAAAACAAGCTTCAAGCATATATATTGAAAAGTACATGCAATTTCTCCTGCGAGGAATTTCCAGAAATGTTGCAGCATTTGAAATAGGAAATGGGAACATAATGGATGCAATTACAGGGATAGTGATGGATTGAAACAGTCATAATGAATATTTTTCTGGATGCTGCTTTGGCATTAAAAATGAATACCCAGCTGATAAAGGCATTAAGGAAAGTGATGTAAGCTGGACAGAGCAGCAAGAGAAATGGAAATTGAAGGGAGTTTGGAAGACTTTGTTGGAGTTGACAAAGCACCATTGTCAACATAAGCTGCCTTAACCCTTTTGCTGCTACGTGCTGATATGCTTGAAAGCGGCAGAGGACTGTCCAACTTGCACAGCAGTAAAATGCTGCACCTTTTTAAGGGAAAATGTACCACTTTGAAATTTTGCTTCTATAAATTCAAGAAAACCATATATAAAACTTTATAGATAAGGAGTACATATTGTGCAGAAGTGATAATAGCAACGCAAAAATGTAATAAATGTAAAATAGCTACATTGTTTCAACTGATAATAATTTTTTTTTTTTTTTGTTATATTTAAATTAAGATATACAAATAAACTTAAATGTTCATAATGATGAGGTGTTCATTTATGAATAAAGTTATATAAAACACTTTATGCAAATTGGTCTGTTGTGACTATAAAATGTAAAAAAAAATTAAACATAAATGCAAGTAAGGTAAGAGAAGTAAATGTATTCATCAACATCAACAGCAGTGAAGACTTATCATCAAATGGAATGAAATATTTTATCCTGCTCGATGTTTCAAACCACTATTAAAACACACAGAACTGAAATAATATCTAGGCTTAACACAAAACAAAAAGACTTTCTGCTAGCTGCTCTCTTCGTATTATTTAGGTTTGTCTTAAAATGGAATTTTTTTTCATTTAGGGACTTGTGTTGTGCCGCAAATTTAGCATGCAAGCCTTGATTATACCACATACACACCATATGCGATCTCTTTCTTTGTTGTGCAGAGAGACAAATTATGCATTGTCTTTCTAATTTTCTTGGCAGAATTTTCACACCAGAAACAGGAATATTACATTTGTGTTGTTTGAGTTATTCTGTCCTATATTACAGTTTTTCGTATATAAAGATATGAGATTACTGTAACCTTTTAACACCTGTGAGTGCTGGTGCAGCTTTTCTTCCCATTGCAACACTAATTCTTGGCACTCATAAGTTAAATTTGTGCTGAGTTTCCATCTTGTTTCAATAAGTTGTTTTCTAAGGCATTGAAAAGAATGCAATTTATTAGCAGGTTTTCAGCATCATGCCTGAAAGCTTCTGCAGCAGCCATTAATATGTAAACCCCATTTCTGTCACTGATTTTGTACCTGTGAAAAACTTTGAGAGACGGGGAGTAAAAACTGCAATATATATTGTTACTGGAATTATTGCTGCTGCTGCAGTGATGGTTCTTGCTTATATTTGCTAATAGACATTTCTTGGACAATATTTCCTTCATCCAGCATTTTAATTTTGGAAAAAATATTATGCAGTAACATCAAAAACAGTTTTTGCTTTAGAATTCTCTTATTAGAGTTACACAGACTGTTGCAGTGCCTATAAACTTATTATTCTTTGCAGGGTTTATTTTCTGGAGAAGGTTGTCCAAAGTTGATATCCTGTGAATTTGCGCACAATAATTCTTGGTATGTAACATTTGAATCGGATGAAGATGCCCAGAGAGCATACAGGTTCCTAAGGGAAGAAGTCAGGGAATTTCAGGTATGTTACAATTTTGTAGTTATCTGTGTGATACTTTACTGCTTGCATTTAACTCTAATTACATTATAAATAAAACAGATCAATATTTGATGTATTGTAGAAAATAGAATTAGACATTCTATATTGCCAATTATAAATAACTGAAATTTTATACTAAATTTGCAATTCTAGCATTGTTTTGTTTTTATTGTTTTTTTTTTTATTTTTTTTTTTTTAATCTAAATTCAAAGGCATTTACTCACATTTTTAAAACCTATATTTGCAAGAAATTTACTTGCAGACTTAACATATACTTGGTCAATACTTACATGAGTGTAATGCTTAAGTTATAAATTATAAATGAATCACTTATCTCTAATTGGATTGAATTGTTATTGGAGTGTGCAGTAAGACACCTTGGCACTTGAGCATCCTGCAAGCTGAGAAATTAATGCCCCCTAAAGGATCAAGTCCCATTAGAAACATTCTTTGTCTTTTCACAGCTTCACACTCTAGTAAAATGTGTTTTGCAGTCTTGGCAGGCTATTGTTTAGATGGCATGTGGTATTTCCATAATAGAATCTGTAGGTATTCTGAATGTTAAATGTCCAGTATTCATTCGGATAGCTTTTCTGGTTTGCTTCCTAACACAGTAGGTCTTTAGCCAGGATACTATTGAATATTTTAATAATATTTTACCCATTTCTTGATTGGGAAAGTTCTTTCATCTTGTCTAATGTGCTTTCTTGGTCCATTGATATACTGCAATTCTCGTAGTTTTCTTGCCAATGAAATCAATCTTGGTTATTTCTTTCGGTCCTATACCGGGTGTAACAAAAGTTACAGTCATACTTTCAGGATACATTCCTTACACATAGAAGAATAAAATTTGTTATATGGGCATGGGTCTGGAAATATTTCATTTCCATATTAGAATTCATTTTCTACAACTCTTCATAGTACATTAATCATAGAAAACACACAGGAACAGAGCATAACAGCATACCACATAAACTCTTTCTTGCATGAAATGTTCAAAAAGCCCTCTTGGTTACATCTGGTTACTTATAATTCTTCACCAATGTTTTATGTTCCATTTGAACAAAGGTGATGTTGACACACAACTCACTTCATTGCCTTACATAGCATCAACTGTTTAGTGTTCATTGGGGGCATGGCAAGCACTGTTTACTAGTGTTTATCACTTTCTGGTAAAGTGCAATAGAAGTGTACACAAATACAGAGTTTGCAGATGCTCATGGATTAGCATATGGTAATGGCCATGCCACTCATTTGCATTGGGAGAAATTGCCAGACTGGCCCTGACAGGAAGATGTTTGAAGCAATTATCATTTTAGGGAGCATGAGATGTTAAACCTCTACTCACTTAAGATAGGCCCATAAGGATGACACCTGATCTATTGGAGGCAGTTCTTCATGCAGTTGACGACAACTCTAGTGTCACCATAAGATAATTAGCTGCAGCAAATAATGTTGACCACATGACGATCTGGAGAATGTTGCATGAGAACCTGCCACATCCACACCATTTACAGAGTGTGTGGGCACTATCATCAGCTGATTTTAGTGCAACTATGCTGTTCATGGTTGAGGCACTGTTTCAACATAATCAGCTCATAAATTTTTAAAATCAGGATTTTTGACAGGACTTGAATCTTCGTGCAACTGTTGAATCACATCATCAACAAAGATTTTCTGGTTCAGCATTGTTGGTGACTGTTGAACCTCTGTTCTTTCCACCTAGGCTGAACAAACAAACTTACCATGCTTTCTTAGAGAATATTGTACTTGTTCTGCTGTAAGATGTGCTTTTACCAGTGTGACAAAACATGTACTTCATGCACATTGGAGCTCCTCATTTCAGTGTTAACGTCTATTGGCTTCTGAGTACAGGTTCTATGACGGATAGGTACAGGTGGACCAATTCCATGATCTTCACACTCTCCAGGCCTAAACCACTAGACTTTTAAATATTGTTACTATTTCATGTATTTGTTATTTTTTTTTTTTTTGCATTCCTTAACAAACCGCACTCCATCTTTTTTCCTATGCTTATTCTTGCTACTTCTTTCACTGTCTCTTTTATACTCTCCCATTCTTTTACATCTTTTGTTCCTTTGTCCCTTAATTTATTCTCTGTTAGCTCCCAATATTTTTCTTCATTTTCATTTTTCTCTGTCCCATCAACTTGTTTCTTCTTTTGAACTCTTTCCATTTTCTTTATTCTAATTCTCACTTTTACCAGAAAGTAATTTGAATCTCTGTTTGGATCTCTACAACTCCTTAAATCTGTAATGGAGTTTATCGTATGTTAATAAGCACATGATCAATTTGATGCACTATATCTAAACCTGATACTTTCCATGTTCCATTATGAATCTCTTTATGAGGGAAACATGTACTCTTTATAATCATATTGTTCCTGATTCTAAATGGTCCAAGTAAATTACCATTTTCATTACAAGTTTGATGTAATGTGTGTTTCCATGCCACTTTCACATTGAAATATCCTAATATCATTTGTGTATCATAGGTTCCTACCTGCTTACATGCATTTTCTAAGTTCTCATAAAAATCTTCTTTTTCTCTCTCTTCATTCTCTTCTGTGGGTATATATATATATATATATATATATATATATATATATATATATATAAATAAATTAACACTAATAATAAAAGTAGATAAAGATAAAACACAGAGAAAGAGTCACACTTGAAACTGCTATATTTCGAACTACTGAGAGTTCTTCAATGGCAAGAAGCTAGATATAGATATATATATATATATATTATAGTCATGTTTCTAAATTTACTTTTAATATTTTACAGACCCTTTTATAAATTGAGTTAACTCAATTAGACCCCTTTGTATTCTCTTTCATGAATCTTGTTCCTTATAATCTAGCTTTCTTTGTTCCACTAAACAATAATGTGTATTCTTATTTATCAATCCTCCCTTTTTCTCTCCATCTGATTTCTTGGAGTGTTACCATATCTAATGTGCATTTTAAAATTTTGTTTGCAATTTCTTTCGTTTTCCCAGGTCATAACACAGTCTATTGAAAGTCACGAACATTAGACCCATCATCCATGGTCTTTGTGCAGGTTTCATAACTTTATTATTATTATTATTATTATTATTATTATTATTATTATTATTATTTATGTTGGCCTCATTCTCAATCTGGAGAGCCAGGTTTTCTTATTTATGTCTCCAGATAACGGGATAGTCCAGTTATACCCCTGGACACTGGGTGGCTAGTGGCAATATATACCAAGGTGAGCCCCTGAGGGCGAAGATCAACATTCTGAGATTAAAAACAATGGTTTGAAGATGTATCTACCTTTCTCTGAATTGATTCCGCTTTTTTAACGTTTTAAGCATCTTTGAGCTGTGCTATAGGCTCAGCTGAAGGGTTGTTAAGATGAAAGCAGAATTTCAGAGCAGCATATTGTTCATCACATGTCGTCTCTATTTTGCTACAGGTGGAACTGAACTTGTCTCAACTTCCACATCTCTCAAATGCAGGAACCATAAGTGATGACAATGAAACAAGTACCATGTGTATATTAAGCATCAGACTAACAAAATACTGGAAAGTAAAATTTTTGGGCAAAAAATTATGCTTGTTAAAAAAATATAATTCTTTATTAATCATTTTTTGCATCTGTTTTCAAAAAAAAATTTTGATTATGTTTAAAATAAAAATGTATGAAACTCTTTAAAGCTGTAACATTTTTTGAATAAAGTAAAATATTAGCTGCATGCACAAGCTTCCAAGCCTGAGTCAGTGGTATACTAAGCTTTCAGAGAAGACCACATCTTATCATTATTTAAAACATGTTGGGCTAAATCATGACAAGATGCACCTTCTCCAGGAGCTCGTTAAATAATAGCTGCTTTATTGCTACTTAAATTGGTTACTTTCATTATGAGTTATTGATAATTGTTTCTTTTATAGGGTAAGCCAATAATGGCTCGCATCAAAGCAAAACCAATGAACAGGCTACCAATGCCACCAGTTCCTCCATTGAGTGCTGCAATGAAAAATGGTTACCGAGCACCTCATGCTGCTGTATATGACCCAAACACCTACCAGAGTCAACAGCGGTTTGTGTATACCAATGGTAGTTCAATACCACCAACTGTGAATTATGGGAATCAGGTGCATGTATATGTAAGTATGTTTGAATGTTGCTGAATTTGAATGCAAATTGTTGTTACTTAAAGTCCAGCACCTTATTCCATAAAGGTATGGTCCGAAACTGTGGCATATAGGGGAATGACAATGTGGGGAAATGCATAGTAAGATTATGCTCATTAATAAGCAGAAATGACAATTGGGAAAGATTATAAATATGTAAACAAAATTAGAGTGTGTACATGTGCAACGTCAAGATAAAGCATGCTGTTTAATGATGTAAAAGAGAGGGTAGCGTTTGGAAGCTTGAGGTGAGAGGTTGTTCCGCCATCCCTTCTGGGAATCCATCTTAGTTAATATCTATCATGAATGTGAGTGTAAACTAGTCATTATGAAGACAACCTAACGTGTTTTTAGTGAATATCTAAGCGTGATATTTCCTCAGTATAATTCTGCTTTAAGTCAGGATGGGTGGAATTTATTTAGATTAGTGTTGTGAGCTACATCCCCAAATCCGGCCCCAGTTCATTAAATTATGTATAAAGTGATATTTTAGTTGTAGTTTTTTACAGAAATCTCTTCCACAAAGGTTTCTATTACACTTATACTTTAAAACAGTTGACCCAGGCAGCTTGTTCACAGAAAGAATGAAATCTTTCTGCCAAGTTAATAAAGCACACACTTTAGTGCCTGAGTAATGAAGTCATAAACATAAAGTTTTACAATGCAGACAGTCCAAATATTTTACACAAATTGTCAGCTACCTTGGTTATTGCAAACGTCCAAGTTGCTATTATCACCTGCCTCTGTGTAATCAAAGGTCCTGGATTCAAACTTTGGTCAATCAAGTTTTATTGGTAACTTTATTATAACTATTATTATTACTACCACCACCACCACCACCACCACCACCACCACGAGAAGATGTCTGCCAGATAGCTTTAAGGTGCCAAGGACCCGGGCTCATTTGTGCATTAATTTCATTTATCCCTAAAGGCATATCTTTCATCATCATTATTATTATTAATGAAAAATTGTTGCAAATAAATTATTGGGTCATTTGCAAGCTTTTTAGGCTTGTCCTTTATATTAATATATACTTCAATATACCCTGCTTGATTTTCAATTTATTTACCGTTTTGTATGTAGTTCATTTTCTTAGGAACTTCAGAGCTTCTAGAAACAAATATAAGACATGCCATATTAATATGCACAGCATAATAGATGCATCCCAATTTTTCCATTTAAAAGTATGATTAAAATGTCAGTATAGTGAATACATTTCATATTTAACAAGTAAGTCGTAATTCAAAATTGCAATGTTTGAATTCAAGTTTTAAAATGAGTTAAAGCTTGTATCATATTCATTTTAACTTATGTAAAATATGCTACCATTAGATTAACAAGTTACAGTATCAAATTTTTTAAAATTCTGTTAGAACCAACGCAGTGAAGCCAGATAAAATATAAATGATTATCCAATATTGTCGTCTCATACACTCTAGTGCTTCACTTGCTTTTAAAATATGGTGGGACCAGTTTCCTCTCCATCCTATCCCAGCAATCTTTGGTATCTGGTACAGTGAGCTCATGGCTGCACGTCATTTTTTAAAACATAAGTATCACAAATAAAAATAGATTTCTATTCTCACTTTCTTACAGAAAATGCCATAGTGTTGCCAATTTTGTGTGATACACATTCTAGATATTCTTAGAAACTGCCATTTACATTCATCAATTCTTATGCACTAATGGACCTAATTTATGCATGAATGTTTCTTCATCTAGAGTGTGAAGATTAGTGATAAGTGCTCTTATTTTGCAAAGTTCCTTAGAAATAATAATCACAGACTGTTAGATCTGGAGAACAAGGAGATGATTAACGACTGCAAATAATTAAGATCGTTGTGTGATTGAGTCTAACACTTTTGCTCCACTTGTTTAAATATCTAGAACCGGTTCATCCATATCGCCAGCTCCATTGTCGACTGGAGGATAAACTGTTATGCTGTGGGGATGTATAATCTGCTCTGGTAGAGGTGTGTTGAACTTGAAGTTTGTTTTCATCACCAGAAGTGTCAAAGTTCATTAAACTGTCTTTGTATGTGTAAATGTAGATTTTTTCCCATGTTGCTAACTCTATAGTTAGCATTGATTTTATTTATCCCCCCCCCCCAATATGTCGTGGTTTTCTGTCCAGAAATGCGATGCCACTGCTGATTTCTCCAACTACTTGTATTTTATGTATCTGAAATGTTCTTTAACCATGTGCACATGTTTCTCTTTATTTTTCCAATGTAGATATTTTCACACTCTGCACAATTTACTTTATAAATATCCCTGCTTTTTTCCACTTGTGGAATACTGTCATTAACATTATCAATCAGTAGATTTTTAGCATTAAATCTTTTTACAAGTGTTAACCTGATATTAAAATCTTTAAGAATATTCTGACATTTTTTGTAGCCCATGGATAATGTGTGGATTTTTAAAAAATTAGCTTCTTCCCCCCTCCTTTTTTTAACAAGTTTTTGCCTCTTGAATTTCTGTACCTTTTTTGTGTACCAGTTCTTTGTTATAACAATGTTAGTTCGACTCGGTCACACAATGATCTTAATATATTATTAGCTTGGCTATGCAATGTTCCCATTAACAATTTTAGTTAACTGCAAATAAGTTTGTGGCTAAATATAAAATGCAGTTTTGTGATGGATGATTTAGCAGTATGAGTTTTGATTATCCTCCTGGAAAGGTGCCATCAAACGTTATGTTAATTCATCACACAACAGTTCTAAAGTGTTACTTATGCACCTTTAACTGCTCCCCCCTCCCCCAAGAAAAATGGCCCAATAATTTTTGCTCTTGTTGCATACTACACCCCTAATTTTTCATCATGTAATGGAACATCGTTTACAATTATTAGTTTCTCTGGTGCCCAATATCTGTTTTGCAAAACTATGTGAAAACTTAGATAAAGCTAAGCTTAATTGTAAAGAAACTTCATGTGTGATCAACTTCTCCATTAATTACTTTTTTTAACACCCAGTTACAAAATTTAAGTCTTCAGTCTCATTCAGTGGACTAACATAATGAAATGGGGCTTATCTTTAGCAAGTTTGTTGCTCTCTTGTTGAATCTATAGAAATTCCTGTCCTCTGTGCTAGATGTCTTATATATTTTTGAGGGCTATATTCCAAGGAAGCTCCTATTTCATAAAGTGTTTCTGCTGTGAGCACATGGTAGCTTTGTTTCCTTATATGTTCTATTATAGAACCTGTTTGGTTAAACTTGCTCCTAAATCTCTTATTGTTTTTGAGGAACAGGGTAAATATGTGTAAATCTTTTGTTCTATCACTCAAATTTTTTTATACTTTATGTATGCCAGTCGGTCCTGGTGGTGTAGTGGTAACCATACTTGCCTCCTAAACCCAAGATGGCGAGTTCAAACCTGGGCAGGATTAATGGATTTTTTCAAGTGTAAAAATCCTAAGTGTGGCTTCCTTCGGAAGGGAAGTAAAGTCTGGGTCCCATGTCATACATATACAGCACGAAAAAGAACGTCAAGCCTGAAAGAAGAGAGCTCTGAGCAAAATTTGTCGGCCGTTTCACACCCTGAATTGAATGGGATGCTGATGACCTGAGGTGTGTAAATTAAACAATTAAAAAAAAAAATGTGTATGCCTTCAAAATGTACATGTGCTTATGCAGCAAATACCTCGCCATTGTGCACACCATAATACACTACTGTACTAACCTGAATGATGTATGACTGATGATTGATCTACCTGTTGTTGGAGACAGCTCACAACACACCATAACTAGATGGAGAGGAATGCTGTGCTGTTAGTGGCCAGCTTGTAAATGGAAGATTTTAAATGTAACTAGCTGTATAAATGATATATTACTGTATTCTGTAAATAGTTCAACTTTTTAGCTTTGTAGCTTATATAAATTTGCATACATGTCTCAGAAAATAAAGAGTTTCTTTGTAATACAAATGTGTTTGTAACCTAGTACCTTGATGAAATCTTGGAGTTCCAGGGAAGTGAAACAAATTAGCCAATCAATGAATTAAATGATGAATATGTATTGCTGAATGTTGTGATTATTTGCAAGGTAACAATATTTTCAGTAAACATCAATTTCTTAATTTACTTTAAATTTAAGGATGTGTATACACATTTGAAACAAAAAAAATAAAATTGCATTTAAATTCACCCCCTTTATTTTTTCAGACGTTTCAACAGCAACCCCCATTCTATCCACCAAGTATGATTCAGGCAGCTTGGACGCCTGCCAGTCCTGCATACTTCGATATTGGCAGTGTATTTTCTGTGAATGGTCTTGCTCCACAAGGATCATTTAGCAAACCACAAAACTCTAGATATATACCGCGAAGGTAAAAATATTTTAGTCCCTTAAAGTTTGCATGATCATTTCGATGTTGAACAAAGATGTCAAAGCAATTTATTTCTAGTAGTTTACAAGATGACATTCCCAACTTTAAACATCAGTTTTTCTGCAGTAAAGACTGGAAAGTTACAGTAATTATAAATGAATTCCTAATTTTGTAGATTGTCATTCAGATATGAAAATAAAAACATGGAACTAGATTTGTAAATATGTATTAAAGCTTTATCTGCAACAATTGATATCATTCATATAAAACATATTAAATATCATCTTTAACTCAAATAAGTGTACTTACGAAGCTGTTGACAATGGAGTGGTATATATATAAACAATGTATACAGTTCTTTTCACACTAACTCCATTCACTTACATAAATTTGGAACATATGTTTCGGGAGCGATCCCTCCCATCTTCAGCCTGTTGACAAACTGTCGTTCAAGTTACTTTATGAACTTTATCTTTAAGTTACTTTATGAACTGTTTCAATGTAGTAACATGATCTTACATATTCTGCATTAAAGCAGTGCCTCTCTATAGCAGTTCAAGTTTTAGAACACTGCATAAGCTATGTAGGATATCATATACTGCTTTACATCTTCAAGAGATGAAATATGTTTATTTGTTCATAATGTTCACCATTTTTGGCGTGAGCTGATTTGTCTATCAAGGTTGTATTCTTATAAGCACTACATGAATAAGTGGAATATTCTTGTAGTTGCTTGCTTGGTTTTTCGAGAGAACATCAGAGAAGAATGCTTCTAAATGGTTTTTGGACATTTTGCGCTTGCCTATTTATATATATTGGAGTAACAATAAGGATTTTCTTGTAAACAAATATTCAGTTTTTGGACAGTTGACCACTTATTGAAATTTCTGTATCTATTGTAATGAGTAGACAGAACAAGTATCATTGTAGCTTTTTGCCCTTTTCTAGGTACTGCAGAATCTGATATTTACACATCGTTAATGCCATTTTGATCACAAGTACAGGGTGTTTGTAATTGCAGATTAGCCTTCTATTTTCTTTTCCTGAGGCAAAAAAGTGCAACATTGAATATTATGTGTAAATTATTATATTCCAATAATTTTTTAAACATTCAACACTTTTCCAAATATTTTCAACCACTCAGATATCATTTTGAGTCTTTAATTTTCTGTATTGTATGACCATGAACATAAATGCAAGTTAATCCTACTTTAATCTCGTTTTTTACATGTAGGGTAACAAGGCAACACACTTGCATTGGTACACACCTTTCAACATTCAGTGGCACTCTTAGAAGTTGGTGTTTCCTCCTCTGGTTTGTATCACAGCTTACAACATTACATGCTTGCTGCAAATCAAAGTCCTTAGATTTTCATGTGGTATGGCCTCCCATTGCTCATGCAAAGCCTCCTGAGGTTCATTGAGGCTCTCAGGAACACATTGAGAAACATTTCTCCCTTTATGTCCCAAACATGCCCAATAGGGTTGAGGGAAGGGCTTCATACTGTCAAACTATAGCCTGAATCCCCATCTCATGTATCTACTGTGTCACAATGCATACTACATGTAGGCATTGTGCATGAAGTGGAAATCATTATGTACATTGGAGTGTAGAGGATAACATGCTCCTGAAGAATTGCCTTATTGTACCAGTTTGCATTCAGGAACCCATTCTCCACAAAAACCAACTCTTGCCTTGGCTTCCACACTGATATCAGTTCACACCATGGCGGAACCTCCCCTTTGATGGGAAGCTGCAAGAGACATACCTTTCTTCAGCCCTTCATATGCTTTTCCCTGCCATCGGGCGATCTTAGGCTGAACCTAGACTCATCCTTGAACAGGACACCTTTCCAAATGCTCCGCAGTTCACTCTAGATGTTGATGAGCAAAGGCAAGGTGTGCTTGCCTATGTTGCTGGGTAGCAAGGGACCTCTGGCTGGTCTTTTAGAGGTGAGCTGTACTTCTTCAAAATTTCCTTCTCATTGTTTTCAAGCTGACATCGACTCCTGAAGCCCTTTGCAGCCAAGATTTTAAACTTCTATGGTTATTGTGTGGCGATCACGCAAAACTTGCAGCTGCAGAAATTTATCGTCTCTGACAAATGTCGCCCTTCTGCAACCTGATTCTGGTCTTCTGCAGTAGATACCAAATTCCCTGAACCTTTGGTATGCTGTTTGTATTAGAGACATTGACTTGTAACACCAGGGCAACATAACGCATGTCCTGTCCATCTTCCAACAGGACTTGAGCAGCCTACTCTCAACTTAACAGCATCATTACCTCATAAAATTATGTGTTAAACTGATTAAAATGCATTAACAATAGAATAAAACTAATGTAAAACACTGCCATTAGACATTTCAATTGGCCTAGGTGTAAAATGTGATTAAATTGCATTCATTTTCATGCTCATACAAAAAAGGAAAGTATAGACTGGAACGATATCTGAATACATAAGAGTAGTTGCAAAATGTTTGGAAAAATATTTGTTCAAAAAATGAATAATTATAATAATGGGTAAAATTAAACATATTCAAAAATTTTAGTCTGTTTTTTATATAAATTTTAAATTATTTTTCCTTTTGGTGTATCTACCTCTGGTACAAATCATTCCCCATACTTCAGAATGTCTGCTGCTTAAGTAATATCGATTGTCATAAAACTAGTTATATGTGTACAAGAAATTCTTTACTTTACATGCTTTATAAAATTTGCGGAATATTTATGATCTGTGTACCCTACTTCTCATGCTTTATCAAATCCAGATATTTGTTTTATAGCTTTTTCTTTCCTTCTGCAGGGCACAATGTATCTGTTAGATACCTTTTTCACTAATGTAACAGTTAATACAATTCAACCTACAATAGCATCTTAAAATTCATTGTGGCCTGTTCATATTGATCAGCTGCATATTATTTTTGTTCCATTATGAAACAAAAGTATATGTGGGGTACATTGTACCCACTGATATACTTTATAGTTTTAATATCCTTTGTTGCTATCAGCCTTGTTTTTGTGTGCATGCAACAGAAACTAGAAGTATTTGGTCAAATATTAATTTTATAAGTAAAGTACCTTTTATGGCAGGATCTTTTCATCATTACATAATGCTTTAAGGTAATCATAAATTTATTGAAATTGATTGTTTGAATATGGAGCTATAATGGTTACAGTTTTCAAACAACGCTTCCACAGCTATGCATTTTGATCACAGGTTTACAAAGCACATTGTCAGCAAACATATCAATTACTGACTGTGGGTGGTAAACCTGTGGCTGCCAGGATTTTCTTCCCTATCTTCAAAAATCTTGAGCAAATGAGGGTTTTGCTTGCATCTTTTTAATTGTTGTGAGATTAAGTCCATATAAAAATTCCTGTTCAAACCAAAGCCCTTTCCTTTCAAGAGTTACTGGTAGCAGCTTGATTGTGCAATTTGTTGAAAAAAGATCGCTTATTTATATATATATATATATATATATATGCTCATAAAATATAAACAATTAAGTTGGTTGTGCCCATCTTGACATTTAATTGCTTCACAAAGTTTGTAAAAATCACATTCATTGTCATTGTAGTAATGTGGTTTTCATACTTGCAAAAAAATGTATTGTTTCCTTCAAAGAATGTAGGTTTGAAAAATTTCCCTGTAATTTGGGATTTAACTTCTCACTTCTATTTGCACTTGAATGGAATAAGATTAAAAGATAATTTCCCTGCATTTTTAATTTCCATGATGAAACCATCCTTGGGAAATTTGAAAGCTGTTGTGCACAAATTAGGGCTATTTTTTGCTCTTTTTCCATTGAGATCAGTTTTCATTTTATAATTGGTTTGTACCTGTTAAATTATTGAAGCAAGATTTTCAAAGCTCCATTTTAGCTTATATTTAATTGGCTTTAAAAAGTGTATTCTACTTTTTACCTTTTGAACATGTGATAGTGATAAACTGTAAAAGACTAAGCAATAGGCACTTAGCCATTTCATTTCACAAAACCTTTGGATTAACTTACCCTTCATAAATATTTTTCAGCTTGCTTACTGTAAATTTTTCTTCTTTTGATGCGTATTTTGCATCACTATTCACAAACAGGATACTACACAATGTAGTTATATAAACATAAGAGATCATCTCACAGTTCATAAGTATATTGCAATGGGTGGCCCAAGTCATTAAGATATGGGCTTGTGAACAAAAGGCCTGTTCGATTCCCTCAAGTCCTCCCTAACTAAAGTTTTATTTTCCAGGTTTTCCTCAGTCTTCATCAGTGGCAAATGTTAGGGAGATTCCTAAATTTAGTCCTAAGAGCGCTTCTTCCAACAATAAAAAATTATTCCATTTGTTTAATTTCATGTATCATCAATGTCCCTCGCCAATGATACTATTGAAAATGAGCAATGAATAAAAAATTCTCATTATTAGCAGATAACATTTTCTAGAATTTGCAGTTGCTGCTTGAATTAAAATGTTTATTTCAAAGCAATGGAGTAAGAGGTTATCATTTGGAGCCAGTGACAAAAGAAGACTAGAGTTAAAATTCTGTCGTGGCTTTATGTCATTACAGTAAAGAATTTAATATTGGAAAAATAGATTTAAGTTCATTGCTTTTTTCACCAAATTGGGTGCTTGTAAGATATTCATTTTAAAGCTTCTGCAACCAGATTGGCTTATTTTATGCCATCGACAATTTCTTCCATACCTGGGGGGAATGTGTGCAATACATGGCAAGGTAGTTATCTCCTACGTTTCCTTCTTTCGAAACCACATTTTAGTAGGTAAACTGCTTGGTGTTGCAAAGGGTTGGCTTGTGCAGTTCTGCTTGCCTTGATGGTGGTTAAATAAACAAATAGCCATATGCTCTGTGGTCAGTGCCACCACCAATTTTCTTATTGAAATCTTGTCTACACAAGGGACAGAGCAACTTCTCAATGGCTTGATATAATCCTCTGTCCAGGTTACTATAGTATATCTGAATTACATGTACATAAAATAAACTTAAATGTGCTGAAATACTTTAAAAAATCTGCAGTAGGAAACTAAAACTATGTACACTAAGCTAAAATGTATATTGATTGAAAGGGATTGTTTATTCATGACTAGTAAATATTAAATGTATGGATGTGCATTTAATAATGTCTATGCACAAGTAACATTTTTAGAAACTTAATGTTTCTTTTTCATCAGTTTTAAACTGCAACACAACTGGTTCTTCACCAAAAGTTTATTTAATTCACTGATGTAGCACAGCTATAGTCCCTCGGCAAATTGCAGGAGCACTGCTTTCAAATTGTTATATTCCTCTGTTTAATGTAATTTATTGCATGTTGCTAACAATTTTTTTTTTTTTTTTTTTTTTTGTTTTTTTTTTACCCTAAGTAACTAATACGTACATCTTCTATCTGCTCAGGATGAGTTGTATAACCTAGGATGTATTATCATTGTCAAATATTTCTGCTAAGTAGATACTAATATACTAATTCTTTAATTAATTGCCTGAAGTATTTGAATAATAAATTTCTTTTCATTTGCTATGGCATTGATATCTCAGCTTTCTAAAAGTGCTACAGGATATTTAATTTTGAAAGTGAATTATGTTAATGTAAACTTTGTCTTAGGAATAAACGAAATCAGCCAATGGATCGTGCAAGTGTAACTGATGCTGGAACAGGGTTGTCAAGACAGTCATATCATGTAGGAGTAACTACAAATGTAGTTGGTGCTGGTATAACATCCAAGTCTTCAAATAGTAGTAGCACCAGTAGCAAAGTGACACAGCCTCAGCAAGCCCAGCAAACATTGCAACCATCACAGACCCAACCAGCTCAGCAACAGCAGCAGCAACAACAGCAGCAGCAGCAGCAGCAACAACAAACATCAACAAATGTCGATGACCATTCCAAAAGTCACCACACCAACATTGCATCTGTAACACAAGAAAGCAGTGATATAGGTGGTACTGGACCTAGTCAGAATGTTTCTGGCTCTACACCCCGCTCAGATAGTGAGGAGAATTCCTTTAGACAGTCTAGAGAAGCTTTGGCCAATAAGGAACCTATGCCTCCTAGGTAAGTGAAAACCTTCCCCTCCTCCCTTATTTGTCATTCCACATCAAGTGGCCAGCAACTACTGCATTTTGCAGTTAATATATTTCCTGCATGTACTGATGACAAATGGAATATCTTAATCACCGATTTTTTAAGGGGCATTAGTGACGGCAGGTTATGAAGAGGTAAGCACATGGAAGAATAGCAAGTTAGCAACCACAATGCATATGCTGTCTAGTTCAGCCAGTTTATCTAATGAGGTTATGGTATTATGTAAGTATAATAGTGTGCAAGTTTTTGAGATGCTTAATGAAATGTGCCTAGGTGACTTTGCCTGCTGCATATTGAGAGAAGCAATTAGGTTCTGTATTCTATTGTAATTATTTGAAACCATGTAACTATTAGTTAAATATGGTGGACCTTTTAACAGTGATGTTTAATATAAGTTTTGGAATAATAAGTCAAATTTGTAACTGCTCCCATCTTCAGTTCTAGTTCCTGGCGGTTTTGTTCTTCGTAGTGGTTTGGTTTGTCTCTTGTGTGGTTGGATGAACTTCTCTATTAAGATGTCACTTGATGGGATTTCAAAGTTGAAAACATTACTTTTGTTCTTCCGGATATAAATGTTTTCCCAGGCTGCAAGTTCTGTTTTTTCTTGTGATGTTTTTAAGTAGTTTGGGATTCCTGAAAAACACCTAGAAGATGCCCTGAAGTTACTTAATCTACAAGAAAAATTATTAAGATTCATTATGGAAAGAGAATGCAATGGACAGCTACTCTTCTTGGACCTTAAAATAATTTAAGTTAGAAAACCACTTAACATTTGGCATTTATAGAAAACCTACTTCCACTAATAGTTACACTAAATGTAACAGTTCCTCATAAACATGCAGTACTAAAGTGTCTTGTGCACAGGTTGGTAAATGTCTCCATGAACAGAGAAGAATATGATTTAGAACTGAGCAATATAATAAATATAACTATAGAAAGTGGTATGCAAGAAAATAAACAGAACAAGGAACAAAAAAAGAATCAAAGACATCAGTACTCTTATTCCTAGCAAGGAAGAAAATAGAATGTACCAAAAATTCACATACCATCCATCAACCTTCTATAAATTCCAAAAGATTTTAAAAAAACATAACATTATTTTAGCTCCAAAAACAGTTACTCCATAAAAAATATACTAAATTCTAAACTAAAAGAGGATATTCCTAAAGAGAACAAATCAGGAATATATCAAATGGAATGTATCCATTGTGAAAAAATTTACATAGGAAAGACTAAAAGAAACAAAAATACGAGCAAAAGAACACATCAGAAACATAAAACAAAGACAGGAAGAAAAATCAGCAGTAGCTTGGCATTTTTGGAATGAAAAACATAATATAAACAGGAATCCCAAACTACTTAAAAACATTACAGGAAAAACAGAACTTGCAGTCTGGGAAAACATTTATATCTGGAAGAACAAAAGTAACATTTTTAACTTTGAAATCCCACCAAGTGACATCTTAATACAGAAGTTCATCCAACCGCCACCAGAGACAAACCAAACCACCATGAAGAACAAGGCCAGCAGTCAATCTGGAACTGAAGATGGGAGCAATTATATCCAGAAACTTAGTTTTCCTTTTTTAAACTATTAGTGATGTACAAATTCGACTCAGTTATTCCAAAACATGTACTTTTTAACCATCTGGAAGTCCATATTCACAGCTGGGCCAATAGCTGTTTCCCTATAATATCTTTTTGTATTATCCC
Source organism: Metallyticus violacea (assembly GCA_030762175.1). Classification (NCBI taxonomy): domain Eukaryota; kingdom Metazoa; phylum Arthropoda; class Insecta; order Mantodea; family Metallyticidae; genus Metallyticus; species Metallyticus violacea. The sequence continues at coordinate 140,879,374 of CM060832.1, forward strand.
AGTTATTCTCTGTGAATGTTTGCTTGTAAGAGCAGAACTATGTTATATGGAGTTTTCAGTATATGTTTCAGCTCAGAAAGTGTTATTCTATTATTATTCATAATAAATATGTTGAAAAATAGATCCCTAACGGATCATGCGCAGTGATAAACGAGTCTCGCAATGTTAGTAGAGACAAATTTAGCACTTCAGGTGTCACTAGCACAGACCGTAAGAATCTTGGGTTTAAATCTTTGATGTTAATGGTTTGTTCCATATATTTTGACTATGATAGAACCCCACAGGAAAAAATCCAGAGAGACTAGATCAGGGGCGATCATTACAGTGGCAGCGGCTATGTTCAAGGACCATCATGGCCTATTGAAGTTCAGGATAATGAGCATCAAGATATTGCTCTCGTATAGTGAGAAGTGGTGCACCATCATGTTGGAACCAATGGTGAAGTACTAACTTGATGAAACATTTCCTAGAAGGTTTTCTAGAGTCGAGTCAGCCTCTAGAAATGCCAAATAATATTAGTAAATCTTATTTTGATTTAAAGTAAAACACTAAAAATCATGTCGTCACATTAAAACTCTCTTTAAGTTTCACAAACACACTTATAAAAGTAAAAACAATTCAACATCCGAAAGAACTTAATATATGGGAAAAAATTTACATAAAAAATATGAATACAAACTTATGAATTTTGATATACCGGAAGCAGACAACATATTTTTTAAGTTCATTAACAGACCACCAGAGCAAGCATAGTAACATACATACTTTGCTGAAATAGACTCCTCAGTCGTCGTTTTGGTTGACAATGTGACATGTACCAAAATTACTTTTATAAGTGTGTTTGTGAAACTTAAAGAGAGAGTTTACGTGACGACATGATTTCTAGTGTTTTACTTTAAATCAAAATAAGATTAACAAAAGTTTCACTGTGTGGATTCCGACATTCCGTAAAAATATTAGTAAGCTTAAGTACTATAAAATAGGCCCATTGGTGTGACACATAATACCACATGTTCACTCCATTGGATTTGCATATTTGCAAGAACCCAATGTAGGTTCAGTGGTGCTAAATAATGGAGACTAAATGTTAACTGTGGAATAATGTGCAAAGTAACATTCATCACTTCAGAACACCTGCCTGATAGTTTGTGGATTTTGCAATGCAGCAGCCCTTCTACAAAATGTTAACCTGTGATCAAAAGCATGTTTATATAGGTACTGATGTAGTGCAACTTAAGATATGAGTGCCATTGTCTCTGCTTTGTTCTAAGAACATTTAAAGTTTGCATATTGTAATACTGATATTTTTATTATTGTACGATCATTTACTGGTTCTTGTTACTAACCTAACCATGTGTAGGTTTATCTTCAAAGTAGTGTAATGCATTCTGCACAATATTAGGATTGTCACAGATGGTTCTGTTCTTATTGCAATATGCCTGGTATGATTCACTAACTTAACTGCAGCTCTATTTGGCAAAATACATTTAAGGAAGGGCAACATTGTTTGGAAAATGCTGAGCACATCTATAAGCTGCCACTGCATCCTGACATGTGTGCCATGATAGCGAAGATAGCTGGGAACAAAAAGCAATGGTAAAGAATGTTCTTGAGATAGAAAAATGTAAGTACTATGGAGAGATTGCCGAAATAGATTTGGAATTGTATGAATTACATTTAAAATTATCAAAATCGTTAGGAACAACAATTTGGAAAGAAATTCCTTTGAATTTATCAGTTTCCTAGTAAAACAAAAAGCCATCTTCTTTAAAAATTGGAAAAGAAAAACAAACCTCACCTCAATATCATCAACCCCTCTAAATATAAACAATGTATACAGTTTTTTTCACACTAACTCCATTCACTTACATAAATTTGGAACATATGTTTCGGGAGTGATCCCTCCCATCTTCAGCCTGTTGACAAACTGTCGTTAAACGTGGGGGTTGGGTCTCTTGATGTATGCACTAAAACTTCTGAATTTGCAGTACAAATCTGTAAATTTCACCATAGAGGAAGAAAGAAGGGGATATCTCCCCTTCCTAGATGTAAAAATCATAAGAAATGAAAACTATCTTACATTTGGAATTCATAGAAAGGATACTCACACAGAAAATTACATAAAAAATGACAGTTTTAACCCCATTCCACATAAATATGCAGTGTTTTATAGTTTAGCACACAGATTAGTTAACATTCCACTCACAGAAACAGAGTACAAATTGGAATACCAACAAATCATAAAGATAGGAGAATCTAATGGATACAACAAAGACACAGTAATAAAAATCATCAATAAAACCAAAAAACAAAAGGCAATAAGAGATGTTTCCACTCTTAAAAGTGCCAAAGAAAGGTACAAATTCAAAAGTTTCACATACCACCCAATTTATCACAATAAGTTCAAAAAGATATTCAAAGAACAAGGAATTATGTTAGCCCCAAAGAACAATTTTAATATAAAGAACTTATTAGGTTGCAGAGTAAAGGACTACATGCCAACAGAACAAAAGTCAGGTATTTACGAAATAGAATGTGCAGAGTGCGACAAAAAATACATTGGAAAAACGAAGAGGAATTTGGGAATCCGGAAAAAAGAACACTTCAGAAATATTCGCTTAAAACAAATTGATAAATCAGCAATAGCAGCGCACTTTTGGAATAAAAATCATGAAATTAAATCAGAGATAAAACTACTTAAACAACTTCATAATGCAATAGAACTTTCCACTTGGCAAAACATTTTCATTACAAAAAATAAGGATAATTTGATGAATTTCGATATCCCTCCATTGGATGAACTCAGCAAATTCCTAATAGAACCAACAGATGCCGCCACAAGAACATCAAGAGACCCAACCGCCACGTTTAACGACAGTTTGTCAACAGGCTGAAGCTGGTAGGGATCGCTCCCGAAACATATGTTCCAAATTTATGTAAGTGAATGGAGTTAGTGTGAAAAAAACTGTATACATTGTTTATATATATACCACTCCATTGTCAACAGCTTCGTAAGTACACTTATTTGAACCTCTCTAAAGATAGTTTTAACTCGGAAGAAATGGAATTCCTAAAAGCATGAACACATTTGTAGGTTTCTCATGTAATGTAGATATATAGTAGATATAGAGATAGCAATGGATAATTTAAACATAACAGACAAAAATTTTGTTAGGAAAACTTTGGAAAAAAGTACTACAGGATTAAGAAATAATAACTTTGGCCTAAGATCTTATCAAAAACTAACAAAAACTCTTAATAATAAAGACCTGACTTACACAAAGGTTGATAATGAAGTTTACAATCAAAGGTTGCTGGCTGTGTTTAGTTGTGATGAATTTGTCAAAGTAAAAACAGACCCATTGAACAAATGCATTAAATCCATGGAAGAATTTTTGGAAAATAGTACCCTAATTCCAAAAACAAATCATTTTAAAATTAAGGTCCACAAACCATCTTTAGCCGGAATATATGGCCTTCTGAAGATCCTCAAACCTGGGAGAAATATGAGGCTAAATATTAACAATGTAAATACTCCAATCTAGCATTTAGCAAACTGGTTATCATTACAGTTCAATTCACTGCCAAAATTTGATAGAATAAGTTTAAAAAACTCCTTGAACCAATCAATAAAATTAAAGATAAAAGATTATTACCAAACGATGCACTGGTTTCTTTTGATGTCAAAGCCCTGTTTCCCAGGATAGCATAGAATAAATTATTAGTTTTTCTAAGAAAATGGTTACAATCTGTCAACCTAACAGAAGAATCCATCAAATTCACTAGGTTCTGCATAAATCAAGTATTTTTTATATTTGAGGATAAATTTGTTAAACAGAAAGCAGGACTTGTAATGGACAGTCCATTACCTTTTTTAGCAGACTTATTCATGAGCTATTTTGAGATACACTTAACTGGGGCTTTTCTCTACATTTTTAAGGTTTGGCACATATGTAGACGATATATTTGCTATTATGAACAGTAAGCATGTGGAGGGTGCACTAAAACTTTAAACTTGCAAGGACCTTCAATTAAGTTCACCTTCGAAATGGAAAGAGATATGTTGCCATTTTTGGATCTGAAGATAATGAAATGTAAACTTGAATTTGGCATCTATAGAAAGGACACACATATCTACACATAATAAAAGCCGCTAAATCCAATGGGTTCAACAAACAGATGATTAACCAAAAAATCAAAGATTCCAGAAACAAAAAGAATTAAACAAATAACTTTTATTGAGTGATTTATCAGGGGAAAAAATATTTAAAAAGTTCACTTATCACCCATCAGCCAATAAGAAATTTCAAAAAAATTTCAAGCAGTGCATCATCTTAGCACATCAAAACTGATACAGTATAAAAAAAATTATTGAAATCAAACAAAACATAGTCCAGGCCCAAAGAGAAAATATCTGGTATTTACCAAATTATTTGAAAGGATTGTGAAAAAATCTACATAGGGAAGACAAAAGAGAAATAGAGGCATTAGGTTGAAGGAACATTGGAGAAACATCCATTACAAACAAATACATAAATCAGCTGCGGCAGCACATTTTTGGAATGAAAACCATGAAAAAAAAGAAGGCATCAAGTTATTAAAAACTGTTCAACAACCAAAAGAACTAAATGTATGGGAAAGGATTTATATAAAAAAAACATGAGCATAACCTTATGAATTTTGACATTTCAGAAGCAGACAGCACTTTATTTAAGTTTAATAACCAAAAGAGCAGACAGCACTTTATTTAAGTTTATCACTAGACCACCAGAATCAACCCGGATAACACATACCCAGCTCTTATGAATGGTCCAGAAGCCGTTTAACACTGATGATGTATACAATAATTCCAAGAAACACATATGTTCTGTGTAAATCTCATTTAAGTGAAACCATAAAGAATGTTCTAAACATCCAACTCAGAAGAAATTATTAATGGGTGTTTCACTGTGTTCGATTCCAAATTAAATAAATGTTTAAAAGAAAGAAACTTAAGTTCAATTCTTTCTTCACTGAAGAAGAATCGAACAGTTTTGAAATATTTTTCTTGTTTTGTATTTATGTGGTACTATTTAAAGTGTTATAGTGTATTTTTTGCTTCTCTACTTCTTTTTTATATAATATAGTATGTTCTGGAAATAGATATGGAAAAATAGGCACATCAATGATAATAAAATATATTTTGGGCTGGCTAGGCTGTTCTTCAAAACCATCTCCAACTGAACAAGAGCCTAACCAGCCCACAATATATGTTTTATTGTGATTTGTGTTTTTTGCTTAACTAATTCAGAATTCTATAGTTCACAACTTTAATAACACTCCAAAACACAATTCAATTTTCTTGACTAAATTAAAAATAAGTAACTTGGGACAAAGTAGCTAAATTAACAAGCACTAGAGAAACAGAAATTGATAAACACAAGGGTATGTTTCATCAACAGATGTTAAATGTTAATAAGTTTAAACGTAAATTGAAACTTGCACGGTGAAACTAATCATATAATTGATATCATTGTATGAGTTAGTTGAACTACACACTCTTAATGCTTCACTTGTCATAATGTATAGAACCAATTTCGAGAACATTTAGTTATCATCAGACAGGCTAAAATCCAACTGTCAAATCATTCGTTGAGCTGTGGAAATGTTTATTCTTCTCTGGTGGCAGTATGATAAACTTGTAGTTTATGTTTTCATCTCTGGTAGTGTCTAAGTTCATTAGACTGTCATTGTATTGGTAGATGTAGATTTTCTCCCAGATTGCCAGTTTCATAGGTCCTTGTACTGATTTTAATAATTTTGCTTTATTCATTATGTCATGATTTTATGTCCAAAAAGGGCATGCTACTGCTGATATCTCCATTTGCTTGTACTTTGTTCCTTTAACCATGTGCCCGTTTCTTTGTTTTTCCAATGTAGGTTTTTTCACATTCTGCACAATTTATTTTGTAACTACCTGCTTTTTCTCTTGTGGAATACTGTCATTAACATTGTCTATCTATAACTACATCCTTCTGACACTCTAATATCTTTCGACATAGAATTTCTGTTTCCAAGCATACCAAAAGAAAAATTCCTAATTTATCTACATGATTGGCTTAAACAATTGGAATTAAGGATACACACATAAAAGAATACATCAAACTTGCAGAAATTTGCATAAACCAAGCCTATTTTACTTTTAAAGGAAAATTTTATAAATAATAAGCAGGGCGTACAATGGGCAGCCCCTTATCTCCATTTCTAGCTAATCTCGTCATGAGCAGATTTGCAACGCACACAGCTTTTCCATACATATTTAAGGTATGGTACAGATATGTAGGCGATATATTTGCCATAGTTAACGAAAAAACTCAATGATGCCTTAAAACTTTTGAATATGCAATATAGAAACTTATCGTTGATATACGAAATAGAAACAGATAACATGTTGCAATTCTTAGATATTAAAATAATGAAAGGTCAAGGAAATCTGAAATTTGGAATTTACAGAAAGAACACACACGCAAATAATCACATCAAAGCTGACAGTTTTAACCCCACAGCACACAAACATGCAGTTATCAACAGTTTAACACACCGACTAGTTAACCTACAAATTAGCAATGAAGAATATTTTAATGAATAGAAGCAAATAGAAGAAACAGCGGTTAAAATAGTTTTAAAAAACAACTAGTACACAAAAGGTGCAGAAATTCAAGAGATAAAAACATATCGAAGAAACCACAACACTTTCAGCAAGAGAAAATAAGCTAATTTTTAAAAAGTTCACAAATCATCCGTGGACTACAAAAAAATTTCAGAATATTCTTAAAGATTTTAATATCAGTTTGGCACCAGTTAATAGATTTAATGTTAAAAACTTGCTGATAGACAATGTTAATGACAGTATTCCATAAGAGAAAAAAGCAGGTAGTTACAACAAAATAAATTTTGCAGAATGTGAAAAAATCTACATTGGAAAAACAAAGAGAAACAGGCGCACGGTTAAAGGAACATTTCAGGAACATAAAGTACGAGCAGATAGAGAAATCAGTATTAGCATATTTTTGAACAGAAAATCACAACATAATGATAAGGCAAAATTATTAAAATCAGTACATGGGCCTACGGAACTAGCAACCTGGGAGAAAATCCACATCTACAATTACAAAGACAGTTTAATGAACTTAGACACTGCCAGAGATGAAAACAAAACTACAAGTTTTATCACACTGCCACCAGAGCAGAATACACATTCCCACAGCTGAACGAATGATCCGACAGTTGGATTTTAGCCTGGCTGATGATAACTAAATGTTCTCGAAACTGGTTCTATACATTATGGTAAGTGAAGCATTAAGAGTGTGTAGTTCAACTAAATCATACAATGATATCAATTATATGTTAATAAGTTGTTAATCTTCTTTAACCTTCAAATTAAATTCTGTTTCATTAACCAATTTTAATTTTAATAATGTGTTTTTGCAAAGGCACAGAATGTGGAAAACAGTCATTATTAAAAGATTTTTAGTTGAAATTCATTAGGTATCAAAAACATTGTCCCTCTACTCCTTTTAATATTTGCTGCATGAGCTGTATGTTTTAATTTATGGAAGCAAAAGTACTTTGGAATACGTTCAAAAGTCTTTTGATTATGACACTGGCTTCTGATCCATGCTATTTACAATACTGGGAAACCTCTACATGTTAACTAATATTATGCTGGAAAACCTTGTTGGAACACAGGAATCTTAAGATATTATTAAAATATTAACATGTTAACAAGTAACTAATTGCTGTATTTTTAACATCTATTGATGAAAACAGCCCTTAAAGAGTAATACAAATGTTACTATATTTTGAACTGCTTGTGCTCTTCTTCAAAGGCAGAAGACAACTCAATATATATATATTGAAAAACAAACCGTTCTAAATATTGGGAATTTGTGTGACTATTTCATTATTTTTTTAATATAAACAGTAGCATCAACTGTATTCAAAAGCAGTAATACTCATGACATATTTTCAGGAAATAAATTTGATGTGTTTAATATAGCAGTCACTTAGATATTGTACTTACGAAGCTGTTGACAATGGAGTGGCAATATAACTTCGACTTATGTATTCACTTTTTTTACACTTTACGCCATTCACTTACCCAAAAGTAAGACGCATTTCGGGAGAATCTCTCCCTTCTTCAGTTGCTTACTGAACCGCCGTTACTCGAAAATATGACTGGACAAACGGATGTTCCTGTGGTGGCATCTGTTGGTTGAAGTAGGAAGTTGCTGAACTCATCCATGGGAGGAAACTCAAAATTCATAAGGTTTTCTCTATTTTTTAATATGAAAATTTTTTCCCAAGTGGATAACTCCAATGAGCTGTGAAGATGTTTCAGCAGTTTTATTTCATGGTTTTTGGTCCAAACGTGAGCTGCTACTGCTGATTTATCCACCTGTTTAAACCGAATATTTCTAAAATGTTCTTTCCTCCGAATTTCCAAATTTCTTTTTGTTTTGCAAAACAAAAGTAACAGTTTGCAAAACAGCAGTAGCAGCTCACTTTTGGACCAAAAACCATGAAATAAAACTGCTGAAACATCTTCACAGGTCATTGGAGTTATCCACTTGGGAAAAAATTTTCATATTAAAAAATAGAGAAAACCTTATGAATTTTGAGTTTCCTCCCATGGACGAGCTCAGCAACTTCCTACTTCAACCAACAGAGGCCACCACAGGAACATCCGTTTGTCCAGTCATATTTTCGAGTAACGGCAGTTCAGTAAGCAACTGAAGATGGGAGATATTCTCCCGAAACACGTCTTACTTTTGGGTAAGTGAATACATAAGTTGAAGTTATAGCAGTCACTTGTTAGTAATAGTGTCGCAGCCAGCCAACCAGCCTTATCAATCTGTAATCTCCCTTTCTATAAATTCTCTGCAACTTTGGTTAATTAATCATGGGCATAATCTTATTTTTGTTTTATGAGTACTAACTTATGTAATACGTTTATAATGGCATTTGTTTTCATTTAGGCATACTGGATACCTTTTGATAAAATAACATTCACATGCATACGTTTTGTTGCTGAAATTCTTCTAATTTTTATTAACACTGCCTTTAAATTCAAGTATAGTGCATAGGTTATTTCTATAGACACATTTTATTTGGTTGCAGACAGGTCTAGGGACATAATGGCCATAAATCATGTAGAAAAGATTCTATCATTAAATTCTCTCTTAGAGCTTCCAAAGAGTCATGGGCATGTGGACTGTGGCAGAATCTTGTAAAAAATTAGAAAATTGTTCAAAAAGTATTCTAGCATTTGCATGTGAAAGCTCTCTGAATTTACAGTATTTTGAAGAAATATCACCCCTAATTGTTTGCCTTGCATTTACAGCAAATCACACATCAATTTTTTTTCATCATTCAAGAAAGCTGTTCATGGATTTTCTGTGCACCAATGCTTATAATTTTATGAACAAACAATAATGTAAATGAAACCACGCCTCATTGAAGAAAATTAACTGTCGTTCAACACTATTCTGCAAAATCAAGGTACAGAAATTTGTACAACTTAAATCATCACACATTTGTAATTCTTGAACTACGATCATTCTTTAAGTTTCCAATTTTAGTAATTAATTAGCTGTATGTGATGAGCTTTTTGAAATGAATTTCCTGTAATATGAAACTCAATCTTTCTCAAATGTCATTAAGTTTTTCTTCCATTTTTTTGTTAGAAATTCATCATTAATTGATTCTGTTTCCCTGAATCTGCTAAGAGCAAGTTTTCTTACAGTATCTGTATGTGAAATTAGAATGCCAGAAAATTACAGTTGCCAACACAGTACAAGATGCTGTTTTCACAGAAGTGTCATACGCAGGTGTTCTGTATTAATGTTAACTAATGAAATAGCATTTTAATATCAGACCTCTCAAATTCTCTCATATTACCCATAAATTTTTATGGATTCCTTATTGTCAAAGGGGAATTTAATATGGAAATGCAAAATTTTTATGAAAAAATTTTCTTTGGAAAAGAAAAAAATGTCATCCTTGCTTCCTTTTGTTTGCACCACAGCTATGTTCAATCAATTCGTTACTTTCATTTATTACTGTTGCTAATTCATTTAGTAACAAAAATGGTTGTTGGACAATGTGGGCATGTTCTGGTCTAAAGAATTCTGGTTCTCCAATAGCCTTGATTTGAACCCTGTAGACTATTATGTCTGGAGTATAGTTGAAAGGATTACTAGCAAGTCCATACACCCTAATGTGCATTATTTCTGCAGCATTATCAATTCAGCATTTGCCCTATATGCAGTACTATATAATGTGAGTGCTTCAGGCCAAGGATGGAGGCAGTCATTGTGGCTGAGGGGGATTACATCCAGTAATTTTACTTTGGACTGGTCACAGAACTGACATTAAAAAGGATTTTTTCTGTTTTTAATAAAATTTTATTTTAAAAAAATGTTTAACCCTCTGGATTTAAGTGCTATACTCTGTATAAAAATGCTAATTTGTTATTGTCTTTTATAATCTTCAAATCTAAAAATGATATCCACACTTTCTTTTCAATTACTAATGTGAATTGTATTGGTCTTTCCTGTAGATTTAATAATTTTAAGGCATTGTCAACCAGATTTTCTGGATAATGGCAAATATGTCATTCATGGATTTAAAAATTTAAGGAAAAGAATCAGTTATGCAAGTTTCAACATCACTTGTAAACAAATCTGCTAAGAAGGTGCAACAAGGTTATCCAGAACTTTGTTAATAAAATTTTCCATTAATACCAAAATGTTTGTTTATTCATAGTCTGTCAGAGCGATATATAATTACATATGTTGATAAAATTTTCCATTAAAACCATAATAATGTTTGTTTATTCATAGTTCATCAGAATGATATACCTATCTATTACTTTAGTAGATGTATGTATGAATAGGAGCCAATTCTTTAACAGTTTTGATGTTCTTTCTATATGAATGGTGGGGAATAATGCAGCCACATCAAATAATACAGAAATTCTTCAGGCGAAATACGTACATTCTAAACTTTTTCACTATAATCAAATAAGTTTATTCTTAAACTTTGAAATTTTGTTAATGAATAGAAGTTTTAGGAAAGCCAGTATACTAACTAGATTTTGAGGTGATGGTGTTTATAATGGGTCTAATACTGTTATCTTATGCATTTTTGGTAGACCATGCATTCTTGTAATTCTTGGGTTGTTCGGCTTAATTTTTTAATTTCTTTTTTTAACAATTTTTTAATTTCTTTATTTGTTAAAAGCTTTTATTGAATGTGATATTTACTTCCTCAATGCTTTATTTTGAGGGGTCTTCTTTAATGTAATCCTTAATCTTTAGAAGGGATTCCATTCTATTAATATAATGCTCTTCATATAATAATACTGTTTTATTTCTTTTATCTGCTTTGGTATAAATTATATGTTTGTCGTAATTTGTTTGTTATGAAGTATTTTTATTTTCTGAAAATATGTGTATAACATTCTTTCACATTGGCTTTTAATTTCACATTTACTAGCTTCTTTTATATCTTGTAAGACTATTTCAATATTGACAATCTAGTCCTCAATATTTGTGGAAAAATCCACAGAAGTTTTAAACTCAAAAATTAAAAAATGCAATTCCTTCTTACTTAGTATCTGTTTGATAAATTAATGACATTTTGTTTTTAATTGATTAAGTTTATTTTTCTTCTGATTTTGGCATAAAATCATAAACTTCCCCTATACATTTTTGGTTTTCTTTTTTATATGTGAGGTTAAGTTTCAAGAATAAGTAAGCTCAAAATCTTCCCAATGTTTTAGTTATTTGTGTGTGTGTGTCTCTCTCGCGCACACACACACCCACCCACCCATCCCCATATCCCCATATAATTTGACATGAATATTGCTACTGGTTTTATGTTTGTTTATCTCCACATTCAAAGCTTGTCTTTCTGCCAAAATTTGCAGCAAAGTGTCATCAAATTTGATTATTCCAACCGCTTATAAAAGAATACAAAGAAGAATACCAATACATTGATACAGCACTGTATAATGGTTTCCATAATATTGCTAAATAATTTGAATGAAATAAAAATGTCAAAGACACAAGTTTGCTATTACAAACTAAAGATGATATGCAATTCAAAAAATTTACACATCACTCTAGTACATTTAATAAATTTAAAAATAGTTTTAAAAACACACAAAATAATTTTGTCTCAAAATATTAAAAACTTATCACAATCTTCCTGTAAAGATCCTATACCTTCTTACAGGAAGAGGGTATCTACCAAAATTGCAAAGACTGATCAGGTATACATTTGTGAAACGAAAATAAAGTTGGAAACCCATACCAAAGAACATTTCATAAATATCCTATTACAAACAGAAATCGGCGGCAGCAGTTCACTTTTGGTCACAAAACACAAAATTGATCAAGACAAATATTGAAATACATTTGCAACCCTTAGAATTAACGATAAAGGAAGAAATTTACATCAAAAATAAAAACCTTGTCATGAACTTCAAGACAACATTGTGGGATATGTTCGATAACTTTCTCAGATCGCTCTGAGAGTATGCTTCTACCAGTTGATCTTCTGCTACTGATGATGTGAATGAATGTTCCGGAAACATGTCCAATTAAATGAAGTGTAAGTGCCACCAAACCAACTCTAAATCAACATTATTTTACTACTTATATGTAAATTGGAACTTACACAGTGAAGCTAATCATATTAATTGATATCATTGTATGATTCAGTTGAACTACACACTCTTACAGCTTCACTTACTTTTTATAAATGTATGGAACCGGTTTCCAGAACATTAGTTCCCTTCTTCAGCCAGGCTAAAGTTCAACTTGAACTTTAACTTGAAGATGGGAACTAATGTTCTGGAAACCGGTTCCATACATTTATAAAAAGTAAGTGAAGCTGTAAGTGTGTGTAGTTCAACTGAATCATACAATGATATCAATTAATTATTTTACTACTTCACTGTTAATAGATTCAAGAGTATAAGTTCATACTAATTAAGTAACTTGCACATTAGGAGCAATTGTTAACTGTAAGCAAATTACCAACTGATTTTGATGTCAGAAATTAGACCTTGAGCAGGGGATTATGAATAAGTAATGCCAAGGATTTGTTTAGTTGGTCCGTAGTTAAAGTCTGTGAATTTGACCAGTAGATGGCTAGATGATTGTATATAAAATGGATAGATTTACTTGGTGTAAGTGAACTTTTATATGGAACAGAATTATGGTTTGGAGTTTGCACTAGTAGTTTTTCTTGGGTATTCCTATAAAGGATTAATTAAACTAGGAGAATGGTTTTGAAAAAAGTGGAATAAGAGCTTTCTTAATGCTTCTATATCTTACTGAATTTCATTTTTAAAAAAATCAAATCTAGAAGGGAAAAAATTAATGTATTTATTTAAATAGATCTAAGTATACAAAAATTGTGTGGCCTGGTTCTAACTCAGGTTCTAATCCAGGATTTTAACTCACTCCAATACGAAAATTTTAATTAGCACACTAATTTACACCATTCAACTGTTTAACCAAATTTGTTGAACCCAGTCTTCAGTTATCCAGAAGGCTGCCACCTCCCCTCCCTTTCTCCTAAATGGAGAAATAGTATCACACCCCAAAACATTTTCTACAATTTAATAATCCTAAATTATCAAAGAATATGTTCTGATTTATAATGTATGCCCTTAACTAATTTAACATCCATACACATTTAAGTTTCTGATCTACTACACATTAATTACCATACAACTACCAGCCAGTTTTCCAAGGCAAACACAATCCAACTCGCAGATCCTCTCCTCAGTGACCATAACTATTTGTTCTTAACTCTGTACAGATATTTCCCAAGATTCCTAATTTGTCTTTGATCACTGAACATTTTCTTTGCTGCAATTTGTTTATTTAGCTTTAACATTTGCCATATATTGCTTGTTGTCTCCATTTGCTTGTTCGTGGGCATTCGAACAGAATGTGTTCTAAATTTTTCAAATTTCCACATGTAGGGCACTTTCCTCACATTTACTTCTAAAGCCTCTTAAACTCCAGATTGCTAATCTAAACCATGTCATTCCCTTTCTCTCCTGATATAACATGGTGACCTCTTCCCCCTCGTTATAGAATGTAATATCTGTCCCTATATCTTTAATCTCACTCTGATCTGTTTCCAAAAACTTCCCTCCAAATCACTTCTTAACCGTACATTACCCATTCCTTTCCTTATTAACTCTTCCCCAACTTTGTTTACCCAATAGAAAATCCTAATTTTTTAAACATTCCTTTAACAAGGAAACCTACAACATTTGTTGTATACTAAACCAATACTTCAAAATTCTCTGCATTACCTGCCCTCTCACCCCGAACTTCTCCCCATTGCCAACAGTACCCCTGCATTTGTAGCATTTTGTGGAATTGTAAAACCCAATGAGTATCCTATCCATCAATTTCCAACTTTCCTCAATTCCCCACATCTGGATGCCATATGCCCACCTCGATATATCTGTAAATATCGTTCTTCCCATTTTAATGTTGATTTGTTTATTGTTGATATTGTTTATTTGCATTATTATTTGTTCCACTTTCTACAACCCATGCATAAAATGTGTTTGTAATGTGTACATAGAATTTTATAACAATAAAGATATGCCTGCTACTACTACTTTACTGTAATAGCAGGAATGGTGATATAATTGCACACTTTGCTAATGATTATTATGCTCATAAAACTTACTGAAGTGGTGACATTTCTTTCACAGCAGTTGTGTATTTATTATCTACTTACGATTCCTGCCACATCCCTTTGTGATTGCAATCAACAGTTTGCGTCTATTGCACAATTTTCCAGCTTTCATAACCTCCTCCTACTTAATTGTTTTTATTTTCCTTCTCTCTCGTCCCCCAATTCGCCTTCATCTCTGTTGCAGCAAACATACATTTCTTAATTCTTCAAAGATTATAAACCCTGGTTAGTGCTGATTTCTTTAGTTTCTTCCATTGACCGAAAGAGCTTGAAACATTTTCTAATTATAGAATTCTTTCACAGTCTGTATCTCCCCCTCCAGCATGAACCACTTTCTGCTCACTGCTGAGCTTATTTCCCTTTTTAAATGCCATTATTTGGTTCTTTTCCTGGTTCACTTTAAGATCCCATTCTTTACAATATCTCATAATTTCTAATAACAAATATCTTAATCCTATAACTGAAATAGATGCTGCCATTAAAAGAAAAGGGTAATTCTGTAATGCTTTGTGTTAGCTATGGAGAAGAAAAATGTAGTTGTTCAGGAAAGAATCACATCTAATATAATGTTATATTGCAGAATTAATCATTCAGCAGAGTAGCATTATTGATCTATGGAACTGTTTAAGTATCCTAGACTATCATAACACTTTGAAATTAAATAATCGGCAGATTCAGAAAGAGGACAGCTGGGCCCTGTTTTACAAAAAGTATGGTCTAATACATTTCTTGTAAAGTGTGGTCATGTAACTTCCTGTTCCACGAAAGAAATGCTACACTGGTAAAGTATTAGTAAAAAATTACAAGCGATCTCCAGTGGATGTTATATAAAAAAGCAAGATGGAGGAACAGCTGTTTGCCATATATGTCGTCATACCTTGAATTAGGTCATGTCTATAGGGATTTTTAATGCACGAAAGGGATCATTGTAATTTCTGCAATTATTTCCCCCCTTTCCCCATAAATACTGTTAAACAATCAAATTTGGTGAGACATTATATTGCCTTGTAGCAGGTGTGCTGCAAGTTTTAGCCAGCCATGATTCAGCAAAACATGTAATTTTATTGGAAGTTCAGGGAAGTCTTATTATTAAGGCACTAAAGTTTATGAAAGTTTGTTTGCCAAAAGTCATTTATATTTAACCTTGGCTCTTCCCACAAACCTTTTGGCCATCATATATACTTGGTTGTGCTAAAACCCCATTCTTTGAATGTTGGTGTTTCACTGGTTGTTTAATATCTTCATCCTGATTGCATTGTAATGTTATTAGGTTTCTCATTTTCTCTCTTAAATTTAACTATGCATTAGCATCAGACTGTTAATATTTTTTGTCCTGGTGATCTAGTGGTAACCATATTTGCATTGTAGACTGAAGATGGATTTTTTCAGGCATAAAAATCATAAGTTCAGATTCCTTTGAAAGGGAAATGAAGCCAAGAGTCCCTCATTGTAGATTTACAGCTCATAAAAAGAACCTGAAGTCTGAAAGAAGAAGCCTTGAGCAAAATTTGTCTTGTTTCATGCCCTGAATTGAATGGACTTTCATGTTCAAGAGCATCCATAAAAAATTGTGCTTGGACTTTAATTGCAAGGTAGACTAATTGCCTGGGTGAGCTTTTTAGCTTAAATTTTCCTTCGATCCCTAAAAGAAAAATGCCAGGTAAATTAAAATAACAAGCTCCAGGTTTGTTTACTGTTATTAATCAATTTTATTCATTGCTGTGAAGATATTGTCAGTCAGTAGTGGATGTAATAAGAAAAGTGAATTAAAGTTTTAAGGTGGTGTTGTAGATCTTCTAGATGAATTCATTGTAATTCATCTTTTATTTTAGGGTTAAATCTAGTTACAACCAACTGGAAAAGATACCTCTTTCATTGCGGGGTAAGCAGACATACTCATTATTAAGGGAGATTTTCTTAGATGGCTTCAGAATATGAGTTATTCCAAGTGATTGCCCAATAAACTACTGCCCTTCAATTGTAATTGCTACATTTGACTGCTCTTACGTAGAAAATAGACCTAACAGTTGAATCACCAATTGAAAAGGGGAAGAATGTCGATGTAACCGTGTTTAAGAAAACTAAAAACACTTTTAAAATAGTGTTGTTTGTGCAATTTTGTTGTGCATTACGAATTTATAGAATTTAGCCATTTGAATAAAATTGGTGATTTGTTTGAATAGATTAACAAAATAGATTTATAGTATAATGGTTCTGGAGTTGAAAAACTTTTTCTTTTCCAATCACTGATTCCATTAAAATGGTGCATTAATGTTCAGAAAACACTCCTTTTTATATATAAAATCTGCTGGAGCTAAATTATAGCTTTTGAGGAGATAGCCGAGACATTTCAGCACAAGTTCCATTTGTAACAGCTTTTGGCTTAATGAGAGCATAAATTGCTAAGTAGAAGCGGTTGTAGCTGATGATATCAAAATGTTAATTACAATACTTATATCCAAAGCGGTACGATTAATGAAGAGTTAATTCTTGAATATTTACTTTTAGGAAGAAATTAATGTAATTAATACATTTTTCAGATAATCTGCATTGAGAAAAAAATTTGATTAATTGGATAACATCCTTTGAGTTTAAATGCCAGCTACAAAAATATTCATAATAATGAAATGTTCTATTTAGCTGGATGTATTGATAGAGTGTTTATATGGATAAGAATGCTAGAGTCTAATTTGGTAAACAGAAACTGCAGAAACAAAATATAGTATTCAATCACACGTCACACTCAAGAATACTCTAATCAAGAGCAGAAGCAAAAATTCTCTGCCAGTCAGACTCAGGAATTCCAAGGAAAAAGCTGGGCCAATATTGGAAAAACAAAGGAAATCTATAGTAAGAAATTAAGACGTGATGGCTATATTCCAGCTAAACACAGGCCATGACTGCTTGGCTGCCCACCTACGCAAAATAAACATTCTAGACAAAGAAGCAACCAATTTAGAAAATTGTATGTAAAATGTATTATGGTGATGGCAAATGACTGAGTAAACAGGTCTTGGTATAACATTTAATTTTGTATCAGAACCAATACAGTGAAGTGACTAATATGTTCTTAATTATGTAGTGAATCGATTTGATAATCTTATGCTCCACTTATGTTGAATTATGCAAAACTAGTTTCACAGGCTTTTGCCTGCAACCTCAGTTGCAAGGATGCAGGACTGTCAGCTTCATTGTTGGTTGACTGGACTGGGTATAGATATCATGGACATTTTATGAACTTCTGGATTAATTTGTCTTCTGTTAGGATCTCAAAGCTCATAACCTTATAGCCATATTTTTTTTATTTTAAATATGAGGGTAAGGTTACGAACTTTTAGATCCCAACAGAAGGCAAATTAGTTCAGAAGTTCATGAAATGTCCACGAGAGCTATACCAAGTCCAGCCAACCAACAACGAAGCCGACAGTCGACTCGCAACTAAGGATGCAGGCAAAAGCCTGCGAAACTAGTTTTGCATAATTCAACAGTAAGTGGAGCATAAGATTATAAAATCGACTCACTAGATAATTAAGAACATAGATCTTGGTAGTTTGTAATTTGGGTGACAGAGTTTAGCAGAATTTAGGTACCATTTGGTATTCATGGTTAAATGTTATCGAAGTTCAAAATTTTATACAAGTATTATAGGTTTTGTGTTAAAAAAAAAAAAAAAAAAAAAAAAAAAAAACTTTTGCAATGACATCTAAATAAATTAATTTCTATTTAATTTATTGCTTGTTCAAGTCTCCACATTGAAGTATTTTACAGAACAGTAATTTTTTCTGTTCCATTTGATAAAATGAAAGCATTCATACACAGACTGACCTAACTATATAGTGTTCTCTTGACCAGCTTTATAGTAGTGCAATCAATGGTACCACATTTTTCAACACTATAGAGTGTCTTTCTTGGTTCTGTCAACCATTTTTCAGCAGCTGGCAGGTCGGCAGTCAGAGCAGTAACTCCCAGTTTAGTAAATGTAATATCTGCACAGTTGATTTAAGTTCTTGCATTTATATTTACATTTATCATAGTAAAAATAAAAATGCACCTGTGACAGGAAATGTTAGAAATATAGTTCTACAACATCCACACATTATTGGCATCTTTTTAGAAAATTATCATTCACACTCATCAATTCACCTTCTGAAAATCAATCAGTTTAAACTTAAAAGCATACACGGCCAGTATTGCCCATAAATTGCAGACAGGTGATTCTGATATTTGGGGAAAGGTCTGTATAATGTGCTATCAATAGAATAATTAATTCACATTTAATATTCTTTGCTAATGAAGCATGGTTCAGTTTATATGGTCATATCTTCTTCTTCTTCTTCTTCTTCTTCTTCTTCTTCTTCTTCTTCTTCTTCTTCTTCTTCTTCTTCTTCTTCTTCTTTTTTTTTTTTTTTTCCCATATACACTAAACTCCATTTACTTACATAAAAGTAAGACGCGTTTTGGAAGAATCTCTCCCATCTTCAGTTGCTCACCGAACCCCCGTTACTTGAAATGATGGCTGGACACCCAGATGTTTCTGTGGTGGCCTCTGTTAGTTGAAGTAGGAAATTGCTGAGTTCATTCATAGGAGGAAACTCGAAATTCGTTCAATTTTCTCTATTTTTTAATATAAAAATATTTCCCCAATTGGATAACTCCAATGGGTTATGAAGATGTTTCAGCGGTTTAATTTCTGGTTTTATTTCATGGTGTTTGGTCCAAAAGTGAGCTGCTACTGCTGATTTATTCACCTGCTTAAATCGTATATTCCTAAAATGTTCTTTCCTCCGAATTTCTAAACTTCTCTTTGTTTTGCCTATGTAGCTCTGCTTACAATCTGCACATTTTATTTCGTAAATTCCTGATGAATACCTAAGTTTAGGATATATTACCACACCATTGTCAACGCTTCCAAGTACAATATTTATATGGTCATGTTTCAATGCAAAATAGGAGTACACCCCCCCCCCCTGCCACAAGAAAATCTGTGTATGGTGTGGAGTAAAAAAAAGTGTACAGAGTAGTAAAGCCTATATCTCTTGAAAATACTGTAATTGCAGAAAGATACATCATATTTTGAACAACTGACTGATATTGGATGCCAATTTATGTATTTCCAGCAAGACTCTGCCATTTTGCATATAGCTAATGGTTTATTAAATTTCACTTGGGAAATTTTTAAGATTGAATAATTAGTAGTATACCCTGATCTGACAGTGTGTGATTTTTATTTATGGGGATAGTGTATGAAATAAACCCCCGCATATAAAAACTGAAAGAAAATATATGGTGAGTAATTGGTTCAATTTCTGAAGATGAACTGATGCTTGAGAATAATATTTTTCTAAATAGAGTTCAAAAATGTGTGGATGTAGCAGGACATTCCCAACATCTCCTGTTATAAATTATGTGCTTATTTTCATTGTTATTGAAATTGTACTTATGAAATTTGATTTGGTGCACAAATATTACATTTGCAATGCCTGGAATCGCTGCTTTTACTGCCAAATCCCCAGCTGCCATTAAATGGGCAATTAAGCCATGAAAGATCCAGTATTAACACATGTTGGTTTAAGTCTTTGAAAGAAGAGCAATTTTTATGAGTGGGATTTGTCAACCACAGGTTCAGTTATTTTGCAAGTATCGTTGTGAGCTACTGTTAACATGAAATCGTGTAATGATGAAAGTAAAGTCAGATGGTTAAAGTTACATGAATGTCATGCTGTAATTAATATTGCTCTTATTCACTGTTCCATGTCACAGAATAATGTGGTTATAATAGAAATGAGCACACCAATGCTAAACAAAGAAAATATATTTATGTAATCAATAATTGAAAAAGAGGTTTTAATGAATTAAAACTTCACAAGTTTTCTCGGGTGCATAAGGATGAAACTTGAGTTTTCAGTTCCAGTGATCAGATGCTTTTAAATGTATTACAAATTAGACCTAAGCAGCCTTTAAAAGGTAACAGGAAATTATTTGTTATAATTGTTTCAATTTAAATAGTGAAACCAGGGAAAAGATTAGTTATCAGCTCTGTTACTACTTCTGCACACTGTTCTTGATCCTTTCCCCCTTATCTCCATATTCTTTTCATTCTTCATTGTGATTTCATTTGGTAATTCTTAGATAGAAAAGCTCAGTGAATGTCATCAAAGAAAGTGAATTTATATGCCTTATTTTGTTCATAGACACAGACGAAGGAGGAAGGAGGACGAAGTGGTTGGAACTGGTAGGCAACAGACCATGAAGTCGATGTCTGGAGGAAGTCCACAGCCCCTGAATAGGGACATTCCTGGAACTAAGGGAATTCAATTTGACCTAGAAGCTACTGCTTTCCCACCTTTGCCTGGGTTAGATGGAGGATCAGTTGTTAGTGCCAAAAGTGCTCCTCCAGTTGAAACTGTCCAAATAGAAACTTCAAGCTCTCATTGGGAAAACCGGTAATTTACCTAATGCTTAGTCTTTATTTCAGCTCTCTGCCAATTCCGACAATTATTAAATACTAGTCTTGGTGGTCAGATTTCCAAAATTAAGACGTTACATAAACTATGTTTTGAATAATTTGAAACTGGTTTGAAATTTACATCAAATAAAACAATACCTCCTTCCTTTAACTATGGCATGCAATAAATGAGTAGCTAAGAAAGGAAAAATAATACTTAACCTGTCATTCTTTGCGTGGTTTTAAAATTTCTAAATGGTATCAGCTAAATTTTTCTTCTGTTACTAACAGAAAATGGTAGTTACATAAATGGAGAGTAGTGAAACTCCAAAATATTTGTGTAATAAATTACTTATCCCTTGAAGGAAAATAGAAAAGAAAGTATGAACTTATACTCTTGAAGCTATTAACATTGAAGTAGTAAAATAATATCATTATATGATTGAGTTGAACTACACACTCTTGTTGGCTACACTTGTTTAAATTTGGTACATGTTTCACAGACAATAATCAGTTAGCTGATATCGTCTGCAAAACATGTACTAAATTTAAACAAGTAAATGGAGCCGATAAGATTGTATAATTCGATTCAATCATATAATGATATTAATTATTAAATGTTAGCTACATTGTACAGTTCCAATTTGCATTTTCAAGTTAGTAAAATAATGTTGTTACAGAGTTGGTTTAGCAATACTTAACTTGGATTTGTAATTGGACATGTATTGGGACATGGGAATGAATGTTCCCAAAATATATCCAATTAATTAAAACCAAGTAAGTGAAGTATGTCACCAAACCAACTCTGTATCATCATAGAAAAGAAAGTGTTATAAAGAGAGATAGAAATGTAGTTTTGAAAATGCAGTATCATTGGCTTAATTCATATTACATTTTTTACTGGTCCAAAAAATTCAGATAGTCATTGTGCAGTATGTGAAATAAAAATATTTAGCTTCTAACAAATTAATAAAATTCCATTCCAACTAATATATTATGGTGATTGAAAAAGTCTTGAATTGAAGCAGAAAACAAAGGTGACTCTTTTTAAAATTATTCTTATTTCTGTACATAAGTCTCCCTGGACACCTAATGTACCAGCAATCTTCTAAAACTTTTATCCCATCACTGAAATCAGATTCATCCAGGCCTACAAATTACTCTTCATTGATCTTGCAAGTTTTTCATTGGATGAAAATTTCTTTTTACCAAGGAAATTTCTCAGCTTTGAATGCTCCATAAGGAAAATACTAGGATACCTTTATAATCCTAGAAAAAATGTCATCTTTATGGATGACAGCACACATTTGACCATCTTTGGTAGTGTAGAGGCCCTTGTGCTGCTTTTAACAATTCCACCTTTTTTTTAATAATGTGATTTTCTGTTTAAAAATGATGAGCCACCACTGACTTATGCATCTGCTTATATTTTACGTTCCTAAAATGTTCTAAATGTGTACCATATTTCTCTTTGTTTTCCTAATATAAATGTTTCCACACTCTGCACAAGTTATTCTGTAAATACTTGCTTTTTTTCTCCTGTGAGGTCCTTTCAACTGCATTGTCCTTCAGAATATTTTTCAAATTAAATCTATTGATAGGTGCCAGTTTTATATTAAAATCTTTAAAAACACTTCAGAATTTTTTCGTTGCCCTTGGAGGGTGTGTAAATTTTTTAAAAATCAGTTTTTCTTTATTTGCAGATGTGATGGTATCTTTAATAAGTTTTTTCCTTTTAAAACACCCATCATATTTTTTAGCAAATTGGTTAAATGATGGATTTAAAGTGCTACCAAATTTTCCAAGTATAATTGTAAAGAACTTGTTTATACTAATAGAAAAGATAATAAAGAGCATTAAGTTATTGCTGTCTGATACATTAGTATCCTTTGATGTAGTTTCACTATTTCCAAGTATACAAAAAGAAAAACTTCCATCTTAGGTGAGTGGTTAAATGAGATTGGAATCAATGACATATATAAAAAAGAATATATAAAACGCACTGAAATTTGCATAAACCAATCTTCTTTTATTTTCAGAGGAACATTTTACAAACAAATTGGACTTGCTATGGATAGTCTTTTATCTCCTATTTTAGCTAACTTCTTCATGAGTTATTTTGCAATGCATCACCTCTGCCTTTCCACACATTTTTAAAAGTTGGTACAGATATATTGACATTTTCTCAATAGTAAACAAAAAATTGGTTGATGATGCCTTAAAACTCTGGAATATACAGGATAGAAACATCTCTTTTACATATGAATCAGAAACAGAAAATATGCTGCCTTTTTAGGCATTAAAATCATGAAGAGCCATGGGAATCTGAGCTTAGGTATGTACAGGAAACACACACACAGATAATCAAATCAAAGCAGATGGTTTTAACCCTATAACACATAAACATGCAGTTTTTAACAGTTTGATATATCAATTGGTTAACTTAACAATTAGTAAAGAAGAGTTTAGTAAAGAATACAGAAAGGTAGAATAAATTGCAATTTTAAATGGTTTTAATAAAGGTTTGGTACAAAAAAAAGGTAAAAAGGTTTCAAGAGAAAAACTTATTAAAGATACCACCATGTTATCTGCAAATAAAGAAAAAAATGATTTTTAAAAAATTTACATACTATGCAAGGGCAATGAAAAAAATTCTAAAGTGTTTATTTAGGAATGTAAAATATAAGCAGACAGATAAGTCAGTGGTGGCTTATCATTTTTGGACTGAAAATCATGATATAAAAAAATGAAATTGTTAAAAGCAGCACAAGGGCCTATAGAACTGGATATATGGGAAAAAATTTACATTTATAAATACAGAGATCGATTAATGAACTTCGATATTCCGAGGGAAGAAAATGCCAACTTTAGGTTCATCAAAATACCACCAGGGTGGAACTACACTTTCACATAGCCAGTGGAGTCTCCAGCCAGTCGGCCCGAGGTCCAGGATGAAGATAAATGTATTCGAAACTGGTACCATAGTTTACGAGTAAACGAGTAAGTGAAGCAATAAGAGAGTTTAGTCGACTTATCTCAAAGGATTATTGGTATTAATAATGTATAATTCAATTTGCTTATAGCACGAGAAGAAAAACTTTAATGTTTTTTGTCCCATACTAAAATATAGATTATTGGGTGTATGTTGCCCACAGTTGTAAGTTTATATCCTGCAAATTTGTGGCTAAACAAATATGTAAAGCCGAAATTCAGATATTCCTGCTTCTTACTTAATGGTTCTGTTTAAGCTAATTATTTGCAAGCGTAAGTTTTTTCCTTGTCCAAAATCAACAAAAAGTATCACCGAGATAAGATGCTTAATAAGAGCTTTATGAGTTCATTTGATATGCTCTCAGAATGACCCACAGATTGCAATAATTCCAAAGCCAAAAATTGTTATCTACCACAAAAACTCAAAATATCTGTGCATTGTTTCCCTTGGGAAAGGGCCAAAGTAAGTATTGCTCTTTTTATTACATTGCAGACATATACATATTGGAAAAATGGCAAATATGGAACAGCATGCAGTAACTAAATACTTTGTAAAAAAAGAGTATGACCATAACAGAAATTCATAGACACATGACATTTTTTCTCTGGAACTTTTTTCCATAACTTTAAATTGTTTCCCAGTGAAGCATTGAGTTCAAATGCAGTCATGAAAGCTTGAAGATAATGCATATAATGGACAACCAATACATTGTTGAAAAAGTACACTATATGGTACTGGAGAATTGCTGACTTAGGTGTCGGAAACTGCTGAAGCTATAGGTATCTCAGGCAAATAGATACTTCACATTTTGACAAGAGGAATTATGAATGACAAAATTATTTACAAGAGCATCTTGTATTTGCACCAGTTTCTCATTAACGCTTTTACCATCCTCCAGCATTTTAATTTCCGAATCAGGATACACAATTTTAATAATCTTCCACCCTTAAATTTAGCATAAGATTTTTTCAAGTATAATAGCTTTAACACACATTTAAATATACCTCACTGCATTTTAAATTAACTGATTACTAGTTTGCCTACTCAATAAACAAAATATTTCATATTGTATATCTTTTGCATGCAAGAAATCACTCAAAAATTGCTAAACATCGGTCTCTTTCTGTAAAAGAATACAATACTGAGCATTTAAATATTTTTAGGTCACTTCTGGTAGAATTTAGAAATAAAATTTTGGGAACTTATAGTTTAGTCATCACAGAATAAATAAATATAAAATTTAAAAAATGTATGTTTGATTATTTTCCCCCCTAAAGATGGTAGAACATTAATGGACATTGCACTGCATAGTATATTAATTGGAACATGCACAAACGATTGGGACGGTTGCAGCATATCATTTCTTGTGAGACATCCAGTTCAGTAAATTCAAGTAATCAAAATTAAATACTTTGGTTAATGAGTTGATTATACACTCTTATTTCCCCATTTATCAATGTTTATTGGCAGAACATGTATCATATCTATCATGGGCCTTTGTGCACATCCTCTTCTGCTAGTTGACTGATGATCCCAATAGCCAGGCTGCTTAAAGCTGGCTTTTGGCAGGAGGTTACAAAATTTTGTAATTAAACTATTATCTGTAGGAATCTTAAAACTCATCAATTTTATTTACCTTTTTCTTTATGTAGGTCTTTTCCCATGGAAAATCACTCATCACTCCATCCACTTTAATCACTGCATCCACTTGTTCATTAACAAGTCTTTCACAGCAACAAGCGACCAAAGTCATTACAGCGAGGACTTGTAAGCAGGCCTGGGATTCGATTCCCACCAGGACTCTCTGACAGGTTTTTTCCATGTTTTTCTCGGTCACAAATGGCAAATGCTGGGGAGGTACCCTTAAAAAAAAAAAAAAAAACTCTTTCCCAATTTGTCATTTCATATCATGTGTCCACCTCCTGTGATCCTCAGTAGTTAAAATGAAAATTGAACACTATTTAAAAGGAAAACATAGCTTTCAACATCTGCAATTTTTAAATTACTATACCATGCAGCACATGGAACAAGAGAGATCTCTATTCTTCCCAAACCAGAAGCAATAACAGAAAGCAATAATCATAGTTATCTTTAGGTATAAATACCAGTGATAGCTCTACACTGTTCTTTTTTATTACATCTGATAAGCTATGGAGATGTGCAATAAACCATTTAACTTTCAATATTAATTTAATTTGGAATCAAATCCAGTGAAACGTGCATTAATAATATCTTCTGAGTCGAAATATTTAGAACACACTTTATTTTCTCTTACATGAGATTTATTCAGGATATGTTCTTGGAACAGTTGTCTACATCCTCAGTTGTTAAAACAACTGTTTGTATTTAGTAGCAAAGAGGAAACTAGTTGTAATTGGCATCATAGCAAACCAAGCTGTTTACCAAATTAATGTAATATTTTAATGGTTTGCAAGCTGTTGGCTATTTATATTTCTTTTATCAAGTAATGTTGAAGATCAGCCAAATTGCTTTACAAATTGAAGAATGCAAGATAGGTGTGTAACAAGCCCATGAACTTGTCTCGGTGTTACTTGAGCACATTTTAAATTTGTGCCCAGGCGTCAAGTGAGACATATATTAAACTTTTAACTAAACACTGCATAATTATTGTGGTGTTAACATTTAAAGCTTGAACAATGCATACTGCCATAATTAAAATAGACTGTAAAATGAAACTTATTCTGTAGTTTAACCCTTTGATTCTGGTGTTGGTGCTGTTAGTATTTGAATCACCTTAATGCTGCCATTTGTAATAGCGCATACTCAGTATCATTGTGATCTTATAGCATAAAATCTGCATTATAAACTTGGTCTGTAATATTTTTAAATCCATGTTAGTAGTTTAAGCAAATTAAAATAGAAGACCCTAACTTAGTGTCATGGCACCACATTAAAATAGCCTTTTTAACCTTTTGCAGATTTAAGTTAAGAAATCTAACTACTCATTATTTCAGATAATTGAATAATACAAGGGCAAGTCGAAAAAGACAATGTTTTTTTATGTATGGAATATGTAGGCTTGATCCAGATTTGTGTGGTCTTTTTTTCAAAGTATTCTCAGTTGAGTTGAATGCACTTTGCCCAATGCATTTGCCAGTTCTGGAACATGTGCTGAAAGTCATTTTTTGACATCTTCAAAACTGCCTGTCTTTTTCATGATGGCCTTGGAAGTACCAAAACGTTCCCCCTTAGCTCCATTTTCAGACAGGAAAAGGCTAAGTCTGGGGAGGTTGGGGGACACACATTCAAAGTTCCCTACACACTTCCATTCACACCATCTTCTGTTTAGGACCCACCTTGCACATACGCATCTCATATTCAAGTGATTATATGAAGACTGGGAAATGTGTAACATGTCTGCAAATCTGTCAATTGTTATTTGTCGGTTTTCATGAACAATGATGCCAGCTGTATTAATCATGGTTTCTTTTACTGCTGTTGCTGGAGACTTGGACAGCCTTGTTTTGTTGTTGAAGCACTGCCCTTTTTAAATTCCTTGAACCACCGAAGTACTGTGGATTGTGGCAGAACATCAACATATGCCTGCTGCAACAAGCTGTAAGCTTCCATGTCGGATTTCTGCAAATGCAAAACTTCAATGCAATTGATCTTCACAAATAAACTCCATTTTGTGTGTAGGTGACTGGAGAACTAATGTAATTCGCTTGTCCCGTATGTACAAATATATGTGAGAGCAGACTGATTTGTTTTCATCATGCAACATGTTTCAACAATGTCTTTGCTGTGTCATTAAAAAAATTTTCATGCCCATGTAGTAATAATCTTTTCTCGGGTAACATTTGTATTTGAAAATAAGCCAAAATGCTTTACAAACTGAAGAATGCAACATATGCATGAACTTGTCTCAGTGTTACTTGAGCACACTTTAAATTTGTGCCCAGGCGTCAAGTGAGACAGACATTAAACTAAAACTTTTAACTTAGCACTACATAATGTATTGTGGTGTTCAACATTTAAAGCTTGAACAATGCATGTTGCAATAATTAAAATAGTATTATTCTATCCTTGTTTATACTTATCTGACCTATTGTACTTCTAAGGTTGTTACCCTCTATCTTCCTCTTAATCATTCTTATCCATTTCTCTGTAACTTTGCCCAAATTAGTTCCTATCGTTTTTATGTTCTTCTCTCCTTTTACAGTTAGAATTCTTCTAACTAATATTTCCCCATCTAAATTCTTCCATTTTAATTGCCATGGCTGTTCTCTCCATAATTTGCTTGCAGTATAATAATGAAAACTCTTATTGGTTTCTCCACACATTGGACATTTTTATATTTCTTTATATCTTGACCCTGTTAAATTTATAATTCCAGTTCAAGCCCATGCAAACCATTCCAGACCTGCTTTATCAAATTGTTTTACATATTTTTCTCTACCCCATACTATTTTTATTTTCACTAACTTTTCTCTGATAATACCAAATATTTCTTGTCTTTCAATATCTTCCAATCTTAGATTTATGAATCCTCTGTTTTCATATTCCCTATTTATTTATAAGTTTCCCATATCTATCTGTTGCAAAATTTCCTGCACTTTGAGATATATGATCCTTTCCACTTACATTTCTCTTGGATACTGAAACATTCTTTAATAACATCACTCTCTTCCTCTGTGATAATTTTGGATATGCATTTCATAATTCTTGTTATAATTTTTATCTTGGTGGAATACGTACCTAATTCTAGCTGCCATACACCATTTAGTAATGCAATCAGTCAACAAACATCTTTCCAGGCCTCCTGTATGCCCCATATTTCTCCCCCAAATAATATTTTGGCTTATACTATAGTGTGTAAATTCTTTCAAGCTAATAGACCCATATCTGGAGAGAAAATACCAAGAGGAAATAAGTAAGAGTGGTATTTAATTGATATTATTGTATGGTTCAGTTGAACTACACACTGTTAATGCTTCACTTACTTTACAAGAGTGTGTAGTTGAACTAAATCATACAATAATATCAAATATGATTGGCTTCACTGTGCAAGTTCCAATTAACATTTTAATTAAAGAGTTTTATTATTTTATTTTTAAATTTTATTTGTAATAAATTGAAAAAGTATGTATTTTTGACCTGCATTGCATCATAAACCTGATTCCTTAATGTTTTTAAATCCATGTTTGTAGTTTAAGCAAGTTAAAATAGAAGACACTAACTTAGCATAATGGCTTTAAAAATAGCCTTTCTAACCATTTTACAGATTGAAGTTCAGAAATTTGATTACTCAGATCCTGAGATAATTCAATAATAGTTAAAAGTCTTTTATCAAGTAATGTTCGTATTGAAGATAAGCCAAATTGCTTTACAAATTATATAAATTTGAATAGTTTGGGATTTTCACAGTGAAATATAGTATCATATAACAAATTATTTATGAGGAAGTCGCTCAAATTACCCGGTTTTATTCCACTTAGGCATGTTTCAAAGGCAAATTTCTTTCACTGTCAGCACAGTTGTAAGTTTGTAAAAAATGCATGAACTTGTCTCAGTGTTACTTGAGCACATTTTAAATTTGTGCCCAAGCGTCAAGTGAGACAGATATTAAACTTATCTTTTAACTTAGCACTGCATAGTGTATTGTGATTTATAAAGATTGAACAATGCATGCTACCATAATTGAAAAAGGCTGTAGAATGAAACTTTTTCTGTACTTTAACCCTTTCTGGTGTTGGTGCTGTCATTAAATCATTACTGCTAATTGCATAAAATGAGCATTATAAACCTGGCTCTTTAATGTTTTTAATTTCATGTCTTTAGTTTAAGCAAATTAAAATTTAAGACACTAACTAAGCATTAAGGCATTATGGCATAACTTAGTTAGTATCTTCTATTTTAATTTGCTTAAACTACAGACTAACCATTTTGCAGAATAAGTTACAAAATCTAACTTTACAGATCTTCACTAATTCAATAATAGTAATAAGATGTTGATGAAATTAATAACTGTTATTTTCCTACATTAATGTATTCAACATGTTCACACTAACTCCACTTGCATAACATTAGGACATGTTTTGGAAGCACTCGCTCATCAGCTGTTGACCACCCCCTGCTACTTGAATTGGTGGCTGGATACCAGGCTGGACACTGTGGCAGTGTCTGATGATTCTAGTAGGAACTTGCTGAGTTCATTCATATAAGGAAAAAAAATTCATTAAATTTTTCTTATTTTTCATGATGATAGATCCATTGGGTTGTGAAGTTGTTTCAGCAACTTAGCCTCTGGTTTAATTTTATGATTTTTGGTCCAGAAGTGAGCTGCTACTGCTGATTTATCAACCTGCTAAAACAAATATTCCTAAAGTGTTCTTTTCTCTGAATTTCCAAATTTCTCTTTATTTTTTCGGATTTCCTTATTTCTTGACATATTTGTTCTTTGGGGCTAACATTATGCCATATTCTTTGAATATCTTCTTAAATTTGTTATGGTAATTTGGATGGTACCGAAACTTTTGAATTTGTATTTTTCCTTGGTGCTATTCAGCATGGAGACCTCTCATCACTTTTTGTCTTAAATTTATTGATAATTTTTATTATTGTATCTTTCTTGAAACCATTGGTTATTGCTGTCTTAATTATCTGTTGGTATTCCATTTTGTACTCTGTTTCTGAGTGGGATATTAATTCAAAGGACATGGAATAATGTTATCCTCAAAGAACAAGTATAATATAAAGAATTTATAGGTTGCACTGTAAAAGACACCAAACCAAAAGAACAAAAATAAGAAATTTATGAAATCAGATATGTAGATTGTAGTCAGAGCTACATGGGAAAAACGAAGAGAAATTTTAAAATTCAGCGAAAAAAACACTTTAGGAATATTCGATTTAAGCAGGTTGATAAATCGGCAATAGCAGCTCACTTTTGGACCAAAAATCATGAAATTAAACTAGAGGCTAAGCCGCTGAAACAACTTCACAACCCAATGGAGCTATCTATTTGGAAAAAATTGTCATATTTAAAAAATAAGAAAAACTTAATGAATTTTGATTTTCCTCCTATGGATGAACTCGGAATTTTCCTACTAGAACCATCAAATATCACCATAGGAACATCATGGTATCCATGCACCATTTCAAGGAGCAGTAGTCAGTCAACATCTGATGATTAGCAATAGTCTTCAGAAACAAGTCCTAGTGATATATAAGTAATATGTTAAATGCATTAGTCTAGCATATATTTACCACTGCATTGTCTGCAGTTTCATAAGTACAATTTATTTAAAATGTGTTATTGCTCACCACCCTTCCTCTCACATCCAAATTCATCCTCTTATAGTTGCATTTCTTGCATTTTGGATTCTGGGCCAAATATAAATATTCCGTACACATTATATGCAAGGTTGATCAAATAAGCATTTGTTTATACTATATGATTCTGATTTAAATTGTTTTGATATTACTGAATCTCACAAACAATGAGGATAAAGCTCCCGAAATTTTAATGCTGCAGAGTTGTGATAACAATTTTATATCTCATCAAGAAAAGTGTGCAAGAAACAGCACTTTTATAATGGCTTAGGCTAGAGAATAAACATTCAAATTTAAGCCATAGTAAAACCAGGAACATGTCCATATGTATGCTGGATCTGACAACACACATTTTTCAGGTATGTTTTGTGGCTAATTCTAACTGGTGCAAATTGATATACTAAGCAGCAAATAAAATCAAAGGGGGAGAAAAGTCCATTTACTCTCTATAGAAACATGTTAATACTGAGAAAATAAACATATTTTTTCCTTGAAAATGCTAATTGGAACTTATATAGCAAAGCTAATTATATAATTAAAAGTATTATATAATTGAGTTGAACTGCACACTCTTATTAGCTCAGCCTACTTGTTTAGATGGTCTGTGAAACATGTATTATATTTAATCAAGTATGAGAAGGCAATAAGAGCATGTAGATAAACTCAATTATACAATGATTTTAATTATATTTTTTCCAGTTCTAAATAGGAAGCAATGAATTTGTTTACAAAATTAAAGTATCCAATGTCACTCATAAGAAAGTGTTGTAGAGATTCTGTTATGCCACCAGAATATAAGTGATAAATTATTATACTGGTTTTAAGCCATCAATTAGGTGACCACTTGTAGAACTCAACGAAAGGCAGTTGAAGCATTACAAGTGGAAGAAAGCTGATGCTAACACAACATTGTGAAAAAACCACCATGGATGACAAGGTTGTTAAGGCTTGGAATCTTGCGGGAGGGTTGGGGTTCAGTTCCCACCTTCTTCCCCGACTGAGATTTTTCCCAGGTTTTCCTCAGTCCTCATAAATGGCAAATGCCCAGGAGGTATCCTAAAACTTAGGCCTGGAACACTTGCTTTAAAATAAAATCCTTTCTCAATTTATCATTTCATCTCATGTATCATCAGTGTCCACCACCTGTGGTTTCTCAATAGTAAAAACGGGTGTTAAACACTATTCAAAAGAAAAAAAGTTGTGGCGGGGGGGGGGATTAAAAATGATAGAAGTGGTAGCACAGCCTTGCACATGAAACAGTATAACATTTCTAACAGTGCGTGATGTGAAAAAAAATGTTGCAGACTCACAATCTAGAAATATCCAACAAAAGAAAAAATCAGTAGTTGTACATGTAGCAAATGCAAGAGTGATGTCACACCAATTTTTCCAAAGGGAATCAACAAATGGAAGAAACTGTTTTCCATCTATTTGATTTTGTGTTTGTAAGCAGTACATGTTAAACCAAAAATGACTTTGCCACTCAATGGAAGTCCTAGCTGCTGAAGATGGTATAGAACTAACGTAATAGGGAGCACAAGGTCCTGCTGTAAGATATAGGAGCAAACAGAAACTTTTCTGCTAAAAATTCAGCGATATGGACAAAACAAAGCATTTTATAAGCAGCATGCTTTTCGTGCAAATGAACCAGAGACTAGAAATGGCAATACTGCACATCAGCATACTAACTAGTGCCAGAAGTATGTCTGGGATAAAGTTATGCTTATTGCCACAAAGATAGTTATTGAAAGTAGGCCAAATAATGTTCAAAGTAAGAATTGTAAATAATTTTTGTATATATATTTGTATGTATTTATTCCCTTTTAGATCCATTATAAATTTTTATGCTTATGTAAACAATTTTACAATTTCTTTAAATTTTTAACTTCCACTGACAACTTCTTCAGTTCATCAGCAATTGTTTACTAGAATTCCAGAGGACTAGTGCTGTACATAAACATATTTGAAATTAAAAGAAAAACTACATCCTAAACATGTATAAATAAATTTTATAATGGTTCCAGACCTTAAGCTGTCTTGTGTTACCTATTAATTGTCCATATCCACTAGTTTTTATATTATACAGGTGAATCAAAAACATCAAATAACTTTTGAGGCATGAATCACAGGATCTATTTGAGTATTTTCTTACAGAGAATGTATGCCCACAAATGGCTAGTTAATGACCTAGAGGGCACAAACTATTTTCAAAAGATGTGTCAGGTTAGATGAAATTCCACTGAACAAGCCACTATGCATCTTTTGCTACAAGGCATTGGGAGAGTTTTGGAATAAGAATAACTGCATATCTTTAAGTTTAAACAATGCGAAACACTCTTAAATTGACTTGGTACCTTATGAATATTTAATTATACAGCACTACAAGAATTTAACAAATGCATAAGTTTTAAGATAGTTGTGTGACTGAGTCGAACTAACACTCTTTTGCTCCACTTATTTAAATATGTAGAATGGTTTCACAAACACTTCATTTGCATCATCAGCCCCATTGTAAACTCAAAAAGAGTGTTAGTTCGACTCAATCACACAATAACTTAATATATGATTAGCTTCACTGTGCAATGTTCCAATTAACAATTTTAGTTAAGTGCATAACTGTTTATACAAGATTTTCAAAATGCCACCTGTTGACTTTGGAGCAGAGTTGATGGCATTGTTGTAATACCTGGGATATCATGAATAACTTATGCAACAAGATCCTGGCAATAAACTCCTATTTACTATTAACCAGCATTTCGTACACAAGAGTCTGAACATGTTCCCAAAGAAAAAATCCAAAGGGGTTAAATCTGGGGAATGAGCTGGCCATGATGTCATTGCTCCTCTACTGATCCAGCAGAGTATTAGGAAATCCCTTCTGTCTTCAGTATAATGCACAGGTGCTCCATTGCATTAGAACCACTTTCATTGGCATATTCAAAAGGAAGAGTTCCAGAAGTTCTGGCAAAGTATGCTATAAAAACCGTAGCAATGAGGAGTTTGTAAATTAGGATCAGGTGGGTGTCATTAACATTGCCAGCCCATATGTTAGCTGCAAACCAGTATTGGTGATTTCCAACTCTAATAGCTCTAGGGTTTTCTGTGCCCAAATATGACTGTTATGTACGTGGAACATGCCCTCTCATGTCAATATCTTCTCGTCTGTCCACAATATGACTAGGAAATCTTGGTTGATTAATGCACTTATGAAGAAACCATGGGACAAACTGTAATTAGGGTGAAACATCATCTGGACAGAGTGCTGAACTCTGATGAGATAATATGGATGTAATTGCTGTTCACACAGAATTCTAGTAATAGAAACTGACTTGTGTGCATGGAATGGGCTAATGTTATGGACAGAGAATTATGAAACTTGTCGAGAATCCCCTCTTCTAAAGCCACTGTTCTTAAATTTCTTTGTACTCCCGAACGATGCACTTGTTTTCAGAAATTCCTGTTTCTTGCAGTTGATAGATACAGAAGTAAACGTTCTGTGATGAAGCAAATGTCTCCTTGGGCAAAGCTCAGCATAAAGATCTCATGCCCTTTTCACATTTCCTCAAGCAGCATCATAAATATAATATATGTCTGCCTGTTCTGCATACAATAAGTTAAACATTTTTACAATATACTGTACAACTGAAAGTCCTTTCAGTAACTGAGCACTTTAGTATGTCCTGATGCATGTTAAGACTGCCTACCTGCACCTCTTGTAGCAACTGCAAATTTGCTGTATAATATGCAATGCAGTCTCTTAATCACTTAACCTAAAACCTGCATGCATTTAATGTTAACTATGTTAAAAACAGTACATTGTAATATTCCAAAGCACAAACAGAAAAATAATGCAGGGGATCTGTTCTGCAGAATTTTATTTAACCGAATGCATCTTTTGAACAACTTAATGCCCTCCTCTAGCTCGATAGGGAGATATTTACTGACATACAATCCATTTAAGAAAATGTTATTAGATCCCTTGAATCATACCTTAGATTTGTCAGGTGTTATTCTGACTCATCCTGTATGGTTATAACCATTTTTGAACATTCCCTTTATTGTAGCTTTTTTGTCAATATATTTCTCTCCAGTTATTTTTTCCGTTACATTAAAACATTTCTGTACTGCACATCTTCCTTACCCCCACATAATGGACATATGCCTTGTTCAATTCCATTTCTTAATTTTTTCATAATCCCCACACCTGCCCTTATCCATACCAATCCTTCTTTTATTTATATTGTCTGTATATCTTTGCCTATTAAATTACCCATCAACTTTAGAATCTCTACATCTTCAAAATGCCTTAATCCCTTCCAAAAACTCTTGATATTGTTCTCCTTTAGCAATATACATAGCTAAAGAGAATGGTTTAGGAGAAGTATGTGTGTATCCTAAACCATTTGTAAGTAAATAAGTAGTATATATAATAATGTTTTGAATATGTACCAAAGAAAAGAGGCTTGACATCAGTGCTACAGTAATATATAATGTACATTAAGCTTAGCTTTTGATACACTCAGAAAAATTATGGGCCTGTTTGTGGTGAGGGAAGTAACTACAATTTTATAGGGAACTTGAGGGTTTATATCGTTGCAACTCCCAAAGTTTCATCTTCCTAATTTCAAAATTCATACAGAGGCAGTGTTTTTAATCCCTCCTCTGCTTGCTAAGCCTTTAGCCTTTAGAAACAGCTTTAAAGTCAGCTGGTAGTGCAAGCAAGTAATTTAAATGAATCTGCACTCAAAGTTGCAGTTTGATGAGTTACATAGAACCATTTAGATCATGCTTAGCACAAAGTGCTAAACTTCAAGAATGGATTCTTTGGGCCCAAGGAATTCTAAGGCCATTTCAAATGCCCAAGATATTTTAATTCATTAAAAACTTCATTTAATATGTGAATTTTGTTTTTTTATACTCCTTTCCTTATTAGTGTTAAAAAATTATTTGATCTTGCATTAAATCATAATGGGGCTGAGGTCATTATGGCACAGACTCATGGAGTGGGAGGAAGTGGGGTTCGATTCCAACTAGGATCACCTTCCCTGACAGGATTCTTCCTTAGTCTTCATAAATGGCAAATGCGAGGGAGGTACCTTAAACTTAGGCCTGAAATGCTTCCTTTATAAAAAAAAAATCCCCGGCTTATCATTTCATCTCTTGCATCATTAGTGTCCACTGCCTGTGGTGCCTAAATACCCAAGGCCAGTATTAAAAACTATTAAAAAAATATATTGCATTAATTGGTTTATAAATCAATAGAGAAAGTATTGGTGGTTGATGTATGAAGGTATCAGGGAATATACCTAACTCACTATTCAGTTTCTTTGATTCTCTTACCATTACGCCAAGCCTTTAATTTAACCAAGATTAAATAAGCCATCAGACTATTTTTAACGAATCATACAGTCTTGTCTCGTGGAGTAAAATGGAGCAATTGATTAAGCACAGTGCTCCAATCTGCATCTTTCTTTCTTCGAAGCATTAAATGCAAACTGTTGCAATTTTATTAAGTGATTAGATTTTCCACAGACCAGTTTTATAATCTTTCCAAGAAATATTCCATTGTTTTTGAGCTCAGAACTCCTATTTCTTGGTTTGTAACTTCACATTACTATATCAGCAGCAAAAAACTCAGTTTTGTGCTTCTGCTCCTATTGAAACATAATAGTTGAGAATTGCCCACCATCACAACCAGCTCTCTTTTGAGAAGTAGCAGTACTGCAGTTACATATGATACTTTATGTTGAATGAACAAAATGAGTCTTCATTAATTATATGGTTCTTATGCTTTTAAGTTTCTTGGCCTTAGAGAATCCCCCCCATATGTGTGTGTGCGCCTAATAGGTATTATGGAAAGAAAGACTTTATATTAATTACAAGATTCTGTGTGTATTTAAATACTTGTGACTCCATTGTTATATGTCTGATACTTCAATGAAAATTTGGGGAATTGTGTTCAGGTTTTCTGGGTTGAGGGAGAGAGTTCCTTAAAATTCTGTGAATACTGAATTGGATAAGTGTAAAATGATAATAACAGTTATGTTTTGTTAGCAGTATATTAATCAAGCTGGAGCCTTCAGTTGTACATTCAACAAATCATTGTATTGAAAGTTTGACATTAGACATGTACACACATGTCCCACAGTTATAATAGTATTCTTGAAATTTTATAGTGCACTTCAAAGAAAGTGGGTTATTTTAATTTCATGAAGACAGAGAAAGATGTTGGCCTATGGAGTCGGGCATATTCATTTGCTTCAGAGAAATGCTTGTTGAAATAAGGTAAACATTCCATTTGCAGTTATAACTCATGTTACATTTCTCAAATAAAACTTAGGGAAATTTATATTGGTTTGTAAATTATTTTGTATTGCTCATATGTACTATTTTATCTTGCTTCAGATTGTCGGATGTTGTAAAAGGTACTGCCAAAGCCAAGAGCACAAATACAAAGGAGAAGGAAAGTGGTGGAGCAATCTGTACATCACCTCGTGCTGCCTCTCCAGCATCACCCAGTCCAAAGCTGGTAACTACTATTCCAGTACCAGCTGGAACTGCAGCAGTGGTTCCAGAGGTCAAAGTTCAACAGCCTCCTCCACCTCCACCACCTCTTCTGCCATTGCCAGTGCAGTCGACTAGTCAAACTCTGCCCACATCACCTTCAGTTGAAAAAGAAATAAAAGATGGGACAAACAGTGACATGGGACCGAGTTTGGTGTCTCAAACACCACCACCTTCTCCAGATAAGTAAGTAAAGAATAACTAACAGACAAGATTATGATAAGGATGCACAAATATTTTGTATAGTAATGATTCTAAGGAACCACAGCTCCTTTGATTAGCTTCATCATGAATGTTTACGAGGGGTGTTCAGAAAGATTTGGAATAATAGTTGCATGCTGTAACACTATGTTTTGTTCCTATTCATTTTTTCTTTTGAAATGAATCATTAGCAAGTAAATACATACACCACATTTGTACCATCCTTTTAATTAGGGTTTATATACAATACTTGGGGGGGGGGGAAGGCCAGCATACAACATTTGACTTTATTTTCTTTCTAAACTTAGGTATTCGTTTTTTACACTAAACTCCACTTACATAAAAAAACGATGTTTCAGGAGAATCTCTTCATTAGGTTTTCTCTATTTTTTAATATGAAAATTTTTCCCCAAGTGGATAACTTGATTGGGTTGTGAAGATGTTTCAGCAGTTTAATTTCCAGTTTTATTTCATGAATTTTGGTCAGAATTTCCAAATTTCTCTTTGTTTTGACTATGTAGCTCTGCTCACAATCTGCACATTTTATTTCTTAAATTCCTGATTTCTGTTCTGTTTCTGAAAAGACACCATACCAACAGAACAGAAATCAGGAATTTAAGAAATAAAATTTGCAGAAAAGACACCATAATACAAAAATGAAAAGACATACCAACAGAACAGAAATCAGGAATTAAGAAATAAAATGTGCAGATTGTGAGCAGAGCTACATAAGCAAAACAAACAGAAGTTTGGAAATCCGGAGGAAAGAACATTTTAGGAATATTCGGTTTAAGCATGTGGATAAATCAGCAGTAGCAGCTCACTTTTGGACCAAAATTCATGAAATAAAACTGGAAATTAAACTGCTGAAAATCTTCACAACCCATTGGTGTTATCCACTTGGGAAAAAATTTTCATATTAAAAAATAGAGAAAACCTAGTGAACTTCCAGTTTCCTCTTATGGATGAACTCAGCAATTTCCTACTTCAACCAACAGAGGCCACCACTGAAACATCTGGAGTCTAGCCATCATTTCGAGTAATGGGGGTTCAGTGAGCAACTTAAGATGGGAGAGATTCTCCGGAAACGTATCTTATTTTTATATGAGTAAGTGGAGTTTAGTGTAAAAAATGAATACCTAAGTTTAGAATAAAAAATCAAGTGTATAAATGTTGCATCCTGGGCTCTCTCTCTCTCTTTTTTTGGTCCCCCCTTTAAGTATTGTATATAAACCCTAATTAAAAGGATGGTACAAATGTGGTGTATGTATTTACTTGCTAATGATTCATTTCAAAAGAAAAAATGAATAGGAACAAAATAGTGTTACAGCATGTAATGGTTTATTAGTATAATGTTTATATGTTATCTTTTCCAGTGTGAATTTTTGCATGTGATATTCTAACCACTATGTATCCTGCAAACAAAGTTCTTGCACAGAAGAAAAAGCCCGGCGGTTTTGCTGTTCTTGTGCACTCCACATAGTTGACATGGGCCAGTTCTTCTATCATCAGAAGCCCCAGGTGTTCCATATTCCATCAGTATTTTGAAAGAAACTCTACTATGTCTTTTAGAAGCGAAGGAATATAGGCCCTCATTTTCATATGTTCACCAATGAGTAAATGCCAAAATAGTCCGAAATTTTCTTCTGATGTTGGTGACTAGTGAATTGTTAATGACTAAAATAGTGAATTGTTAATGACTAAAATAACATGGGTATTAATACCAGCAACATAAAATTGTCTAAAAAAAACAATCAAAGTGGCCATTTTTGTTTGTTTTTCTGCACTGTGGAGTTGCACGTTTGTGATCTATTATGTCTACATCACCCTTAGTTCTATTATAATCTAGAATCACAGTCAGCTTCTTTGTCTGCTCATCAATCTCCTCATTATTGTCATTACATGACAGCAGTAACACATTTAATTTTACTTAAATGTAAATTGGAACTTGCACAGTGAAGCCAATCTTATTAATTGATATCATTGTATGATTCAGTTGAACTACACACTCTTAAAGTTTCACTTACTTTTCATAAATGTATGGAACCGGTTTCGAGAACATTTATGAAAAGTAAGTGAAGCTTTAAGAGTGTGTAGTTCAACTGAATCATACAATGATATCAATTAACATTTAATTTTGCTGAAATTCTCTCTAATTTACTTTCAGGATTCATAAAAATGTGATACCATTTTTAAGGAGATCCAAAGAGTAATTACTATAATAGTTATGTGTCAAGTTCCTCTCATCTATAGTCACAAACTCTCCAAGGTTATTGTTGTGCTTACTATTCTGAATAAAGTTTGTATAAAATTCCCTGACTGCTGCTATTATCTGTTTGTCACAACATCAAATCTGATACACCACAGTAAAAACAGAAATCTTTTTAACTGAAAGCACTCTCAAGGTAACTGCCACTGCCATCTGTATTCCGTAATTCCATAACATTTGCATGCCAGCCTTTTTTGACACCTATGAGGAAAAATACACCAAAAGAGCCATTTTTTCAGGGTTTGTAGCTTTACGATCCCTTTCTCTTTGATAATGGATATCTGTTCTTCTCATAATATATAAATTAGTATGTTGTACAATTTTATCAATCATATCAAGAGTTATGAATCTTAATGAAGACTTACAAGGAAGTGGTCACATTTCTGCGATCCTTTTAGACCCTGGCAGGTGTTTCTTGTACTTTTAGAATTAGTCTTACCTGTAATTCCCCTTGGAGTACTAATCCAAATAGTTCCACCATCCTTGCCAACAATGACATTTTCAAAATCACATTCTCCAAATTGTTCTTAGTCACTCTGGTGGTCATCTTGATGAACCACTTCATATTCTCCATCAGATTTGCCTGAGAAATCGGTTATTCTTCACCTCCTCCAGCACCTTGATGATAGCTGCTTCTATCTTTTATGAAGTATGAAGTCTTTTGAACCTCAAAACAAATAAAAAAAAGAAAGAAAGAAAAAGGGAAAAAAAACTATTATTACTGCCTCAAACTGAGAATACTGTACTAAATACTTCACTAAATCACTGGAAGAGTGAGAAAAACATAAACTTCAAATTCATCACACCTCCTCCAGAGCAGATTACATATCCCCACAGCATAATGGTTTATCCTCCAGTCAACAATGGGCTGACGATGCAAATGAAGTGTTCCTGAAACAAGTCGTACGTATTTAAACAAGTGGAGCAAATGAGTGTTAGTTTGTCTCAATCACACAATGAGCTTAATAATTCTAACAATCGTTTCATATTTGCTTTGAATGATCTGTATTTATTCCAAAAAGGTGTGCCTTTATGCTTTCTAATTATTTCAAATTTACCAAAAACTTTTTTTCTCTGCCATCTCATTTCAAAATTCTACACAAAAGTTGAAGTAAATTTTCGAAAACTTCAGCATGTGCAGAAACTTTTAATTATGCACATATGCAGTGCTCTCATAAATAAAAGTTTATACAAATGTTATTATCTGGAATTAGTATAGTAAAACTTGTGTCATTCTACATTTTGAGCAATAAATCAAATCTGCAAAATTTCTGTTTGTATATGTTAATATCTATCTTTCCCAGACATGTAATAATGCAAATGTTATATTTACAGAACAGTTCCTGTTGCCAAATGCATGGCTGATAAAGCTACAAAGACTGATGATACTCTACTGAATGGCGAGATGGTGGGTGCTAGTGGAATAGGTAAAGCTAGCGAAGTATGTGGAAGTAAACAGCACCTGCAGCAGCAGCCAGCTGCAGCAAATGTATCTGCCTCAGTTAGCAAACCAGTGCCCACCACGACCAATGCTGCCACCATGACTAGTGCTGTGGTAGTGACAGATGTGGCTCCAGCTGCTGTGCGCATTATGGTTGCTACAACGACTAACACTGGTGCTGCTGTGACAGCAGTACCAGCTACTGGCAATCCTGCCCCTTCTGATGTCTGTCCCACAGTGGTAAGAAAGACAACTAATCGCTTCTCTTTAACATAATGTACATACACATACAGAAATAAAACAAGATAAACTGAGCATATTATACCAGGCACCTGGGAAAAGAAGTAGCATGGGCATTGTTTCACATACACTAAATTGTGGGAAGGTAATTTGCTGAAAGTGCATGGTCTCTACTACATTTGCAAGAGGAGGTGAGATATGCCATAGGTAATTGCAGTTAGAATACCCTGTAAACTGGAAATAGTATGGCAATGGATTGAAGCTTGCAGGCTGGTGAGGAGCAAGCACTAACAGACCATCAGAAGAACAACAAAAGGAGAAGAAAGACCACTTTCTGAACAGAATATCATTGTTCGTAGCATACAGCAAAGTCTTTTCCTGACTGTGATAAGGACTTTCTGTCAGCAGATGATCATGGTTTAAGGGTGCAAAACAGCAAAGGGCTTTAGGGCCCAAATATACTAAAGCTATGCCATAATACAATAAATATATAATCTGTCTACACTAAAATATTGCTGCAGAAAACAAGTCCTCCAATAAAAATCCCAATAAATGATAATTAATCTGTTGTCTATTATAATTTACATTTAACAAGCTTCACTGTGAGAGTTCCAACAGAACTTTTTAAAAATGTCTAATTTTTCGAAAGTTCTTAAATGAATGTTA
The DNA here is from genome assembly GCA_030762175.1 of Metallyticus violacea. NCBI lineage: Eukaryota > Metazoa > Arthropoda > Insecta > Mantodea > Metallyticidae > Metallyticus > Metallyticus violacea. Next base: position 140,922,263 of record CM060832.1, read on the forward strand.
AAATTACTTGCGATGCACTGTGCAAGAAGAAGTTGACCAAATAAAAGGGGCTGACTGTATTCTTGAACCCTGTTATCATGGAGCAAATGCCATTCTTCTGACCAGCGCAAAAGAATGCCTCTACATAAAAACTGCCTGAAATCTTATTGCTCAAATGCGGCTGGGTTTAAAAGGGCAGATTTTGCTGCAACATCTGCAGCCTCAGTAGTGGGATTTTCCACATGGCCAGGAACCCCGTCTCTCATTTCATGAAAAACCACTCTGATCAGTGTTATAAATACAGGAAGGGGGATAATGTTACAGTTGCTCTCTAGCTGTTTCCAAAAAGCTTTTTCTTCTTATTCCTTTATGAATGCCCTTGAAACAAATTTTATCTTCCTGCTTTTAATTTTATGAATGGTTTGGAAACTAGAAACCCAGGAAGAGTATGCACTAAAATCTGTTCTTCCAAATAAATAATTTTTTGAAATTTCCAAGTCCCAGAGCTTCAAATTTCTCTCCCTCTCTTCCAATATTTTAGAGCACATATGTACTCCAAATATTATTTTAGAGTAATACTTCGTTCAAGCTCATTTATTGCTATTCATAGATTTCTAGCTGATATTTTCTTCACCATACATGTAGTGAAGGTTTTTATGTAGATTTTGAATTTATGTACAGGATTTAGCTGGGGGTCCAACACGATTGAGCTATGCACAAGTAGCGCAACACACTAAAGAGAAGGTGGAAAAGTTGCCACGTGACAAGCAGAGCTCAACTGAACAAGAGAAAGAAAAAGAAAAGGACCGAAAGAAAGAAATGAATACAAGGATAATGCAGCAACATGGTGACAATAGAGGTGAGTTTGGTTAATATCTTTTACAGGGTAGTTTATTTTCCATGCTGCTAAGTTAATTGAAGTGAAGGAAATTTGAAAATTGCATATTAATAATTAAAAGGATCTTGCTAAGAAAATAAATATGGTTCACATTAAAATATAATTAATATAACAGAAACTTAATTACTGGTCTTGAGTATTAACTTTTAAGCTAAATTTTGTTGTGAGTGTTGTAACTTGTAGCTCTATGCACTTTACTTAATCCTGTCCATATTGGCAATACCCTTTTGTTTAATCTTCCTTCCTGGGCACAACAGCCCTTGAAGGGACAGGGCCAGCTGCTGCAACAGTTGTATCCACTTTCTCTTGTCTCAAGATCTCATTGGTATAAATTAGTACTGCAAGGGAATATGCAATCAGCACACAGCCACTAACATACAGCTTCCCAAATTGAAAGAATGCCATCTGCAGCTCCCCCAGTTGTACTCAGAAAGCTGAATGGACTCGGTTCCAAACCTCTCTTAACTAAGAAAATAGGCAATAAATACTGGAAATTAAACCTGAGATATCCTGGGCTGCAGCCAGCAATGCTAACGACTAGACCAATAAGGCAGTGTTTTCTTATAAACATATATTCCAATTGGAGTATTAGATCAAGTTAATAGCATCCTTTGCTTTTAGAATATGAAGCTTGCTCAATATAGTAGTTATTACCCAGCAAACCACTTTACTTTATTTTTTGATGCTAATTATGACAGTACTAGCAGCATGGAAAATAATGTAATATAATCCAAATTTTTTTTTTTCATTAGGGTAGATGCTTACTATGTATGTGAAAATTCCCACTATTCAAAACTACTTAGTCTGGACAATTGATATATACATGTGAGAATTTATCATTGTAGTAAAGAGAATTGGTGCTGGCACAGAAGCTCCTCTGTTTTAAATATAGTGAAAGCTGTTCAAGATGGAAGTGACCTAATCTCAATTTTTTTTACATTATTTGCTCATATGTTGTTCAGGTGTGAAGTATCTTGAAACCAAAGAAACACTGGGGCACTCTTTCAGTATTTTTCCACATATAACATTTTATCCATGCAAAGAGAGCATTTTGTATAAAGTGCTGTATAAATGAACCTTTCAACCCCATTGTATACAGTGTTGGTTGAAATGCCCTTAATGTTTCCAGTTTTTCCAGCCGCTCAATAATAACAGATATGTTAACGTAACTTGCTTCCTCACACATCTTACTGCAGACAATGTTGCACCTGTTTCTGAAGCTTTCTAGCCATCCATTAGAAACCCTGAATTACAATTTATTCCGTTTTTTCACTGTTAAAAGAATTTGGGCTTGCAGAATAAGAATAAAAAAGGCATTGTTTTTGTAATGGATATGAACAAACCATTTCCATAGCCTTCATTAATATCTTCATTGCCTGCAAGCCATTCATGATGCAAAAAACTTGTTTTTCTATAATTCATTTTTAACATTATTTCTCTTACACTCCATTTCTTCTATTTCCTGTAGTTCAGTAACTTCTACTTTATCTTTTAATGACAGTGTCCCATTTTAGGTGACATCATTGATCAGGAAAATTACAATTTTGTACTGTGCTTAGCAACTCAGAACAAGATGTACTGTGGGCATGGAAATTCACTGAAACTGCTCTTCTGCCTAACCAATGGGGCAATAAAACTACTGACTAAAATCCTAATACATCCTTGCATATTGTTGCAAAGAAATACAGCTCCGCAACAGTGATGCACATATTATATCGTCTCCTAGAAGGTACATACCATTTCAAAATGGGTTAAAATTCATTTAACCAACACGAACATCAGAAACCACTGGGTCAACGGCTGAGGATGGGATTGCTGGTTCCGAAATCATTGTTCAAACTTAAGAAAATATAGTAAGTGAAGTGTGTAAATTAGTTGCCCATAGTGTATCATTTTAAATAAAATTCATTTGTTGCTGAAACAACAATCAAACTGGTGGTGGTATTATTATTATTAATAATATTATCCTTATTACTACATTAGCAATTATTTGTTTCTTCATTCTATGCCTCTACAGATTTTTTGCCCAAATTGAAGAAACACCTTTATGGGAAATATTTTCAATCATCATTTATGAGAATGAGTAAAAATTTGTCAAAAAAAATTATGATCTTTCTTTATTGAACAATATATTATATAAGCAATCTACAAGGCTGCAAGATTTTGTGAGATATTCATCAACAACTGCTCAACTAGCTTGTTAGACCTTTGGGTACGCTACCAGCAGTAACCTTCAGCACTGGAATGTGCAGCTTTGTATTATTGTGATGCAGCATCCAACTGTTGCATGTAATTGTGGCTTTTTGTGTGCAATATAGCCTTGCAGGACATCCCTGTAGTAATGCCAAGGCTTTCACATTAAAAATATCCAGCACGTACATTGTTTGATTCTCAGTAGCTGCAATGGCAGTAAGAACAGATATGTAACACAGGAGAAAAGAGGGAATATTGCAATACTTGAACTACGAGTTCTAAAATGCAATCCTTTTCAGTTCTCTCTGTTCCCTAATGGGAATAAGAGCTTTGCTTGAAATAAAAAATTTTAATTAGTGTTTTTAGTGTTATTCTGGTTTTAATAGTGCAACATTTTAGTTTGCCTGACAGTATATATCACAACAGTCCATATAGTTTTTGGTGCTCCATTCTTTGTTTATATCCATAAATAAGCTCAATGTGCTTTTATGTTTAAAACTACTATATGTTTCTTTCTTTTCAACATCATCTTACTTCTTTTCAAAACCCTTTCTCTTGTTTCAAATATCACTCATCTCAATACTTTCTTAAAAAAATTGTAAATTCTTTTCCCAGCTTCCCTTCCAGTTGACTTTTTCTTGCATAATTAAGTGTTCCTTTAGCAGATTTCCATCATTTAAATTTCTTATTCTAAACAAGAATTTCAAAACTCTTTCAATTACCATTCCTAAAATGTGCAGTTCCACTAATGCTGCTCCATTAGGTGATGACTTCAGAAAACTCGGAATTTGTTTGCAAAATGATCTGTTTATCATATACATATTAACCCATCCTGCATCCAGACCCCAAACTTCAATCCATAATTACATTTTTGTCTCCATTACTTCAATTTCTTTTCATTCCAAATTCCATTTCTCATCTCTTCAAATTCACTCTTTCTTAAAAACAATCATTTTAGTTTATTTTTATCAATCTTCTAACCTAGTTCATTTCTTGCAATACTTAATTAAAATATCTTAGATTCTGATGGACCATTAATTGAAATGAACCCTATAACATCATCTGTGTAAGGTAATGCCTGGCATTTCTTAGTTGTTTACTAAAGGAAAATAGAGTAATTTTACTTATCTATATTTTCTATACATAAATAAATTAGGACTAGGCTTAATTTACATCCTTGTTTTAATTCTATCACATTCTGAAAATTATTTGTCACGTTTTTTTATTATTATTATTATTATTTACAATATATTTCACTCAGAATAATTATTGTTATATTCTTTATATAGCCATTAAATGCCTTATGCCCTTCTCTTTTAATTTTGCCCACAATGCTTTTCTGTTTATGATATCACAAGCTTTCTGAAAATCTACAAAGATCATGATGATCCTTTTGGTGAACAAACATGACCAATATCGGGCTCCATGCACATCTACATCTATATTGACCATGTAAAATGTTGTGTAAAGTTCATTAATGACTTGGAGCAAGAAATTCAGAAGAGGATAATGATGCTATCTCAGCATTCCTGTTAATTTCTGCCTTTACACCAATTACATTATCTTCCTTTGCCTTGGGAACAATTTATACATTAATATTAAGAGTAGTAAATCCCTAGCCCCTACAATAATATGCAAGTAATTGATACCATTAAAAAATTAGACAGTTTATCTGGCAAATGAGATTGTGAGTCATAATACCAGAGGAGGGTAAACAGTTCAAGAAAAAATAGTAGTAGTCACATCTGAAAACTATAGAATTATTTATTAATTTTGTTTTTGCAGAGCCACCACAGAGAGAATTCAGAGAGGGCCCAGTAAGATATATGGGTCGAGGTGGTCCACGGCCAGTGTATGACAGAGAGCGGACAGATAGAGGAGGATTAAGACGACGTGATGGTCCAGACAGAGTGCCTCGTTTCCGTGAGTTCCTTCATCCTCGTTCGCCGAAGTAACGGAGCCTCAACTCTGCATTGTCCTCTTGTTGTTTTGTCCAGTGCCTGTCATGCACCAAGGCATTTAGCAGAATTGGCCACTGTACGTGGGTGAGTGTGCTGCTGTTGCAAGTCGATAAAGTTCATCGAAGTTTGTCTTCTCAAGAAACTCTCTCACGTACCCTACTTGGTAGGATTTCTGCACTTTTATTCAGCAATTGCTGGAGTGTGTTTCTGGCAGGATCTTGACATCTCCAGATCAACGAAAAGTTGCATGGTAAAACTAATGGTGAACATCAACAATTCTCATATAGTGCATTTCAGTCCTTATTGTGATAATGGAACAAATTGCCATGCTGTCAGATATAGAAAACCAGCAGAAATTAAAGAAGGCAAGTTGCAAAAGAAATGAATTTATTGTGTTAACATACAGATTGAAATCATTGTTTAAGAAAGCAACAGAATCATAAAAAGGGAGTAAACAATAGATTGCAGGTAAAGTTGCACATTAGATTTAACCTAGCATGAAAAAACTCCCAGTAAAGCCCAAAGTTGGCACCAAGTGCCTCAGAACTGAAAACAGTGCTCTTTTAAGCTGCAGCTGTGAAGACTAAGGAATAATTTGTCACACGACAGACTTTTATATAACCTGTATGCATTATTAGAGTACATATTATCATACATACATACAAGAGATTGTGTGATGGCGTAGCTGATTCTCTTTTTAAGCTGACTTAGATAGCACATAAATGAAATGCAGGAAACTTATTTTATTCACATAATCTTGGCCATTTACAGCTAAAGTTTGCATTGTTAATGTATATCAAATATTTCAGTTAATTTGTTCAGTTGATGAGCAGTTTTACTACAAAAGTTACAGTTAATAAAAGTGTGATACATATGTGGGGAACAAATGCCTACATGTAATAGGGTAGGGTAGGGTAGGGTGGGGTGGGATGGGAGGGAGGGTGGAGGAGATCATAACACATTGTATAAACTGAAAACCTGTGCGTGTGTATGTGTGCAGTAACTGTGATAGCCCTTATTCTGAATATAAAGAACCACAAAAAAAAATTAAAAAATACTGTTGGTGTATATTATCAGGGATGGTGTGCATATGTGACGTTCCGAGTACTCTTATTACCATACCAATGTATAGGCTTGTTGGAAAGTTTTGAAGACATCAGGCTATGTATTCTTTTTTCCCCCTCTTTCTTTATTGTTGCCAAATAATGGGTGATAACTGATTAAAATATTGGTTTAAAGTAACTAATTCACATCTTAGATCCCTAACATAGACTTAGCATCTTCTGGAAGTAATTTTGTTTTTCATAACATATTGTTTTTACCTTCCTGCAGTGCCACTTTGCTTAAAAAGAATCTGTCATTACCAGTTTGCAGAATGTGTGTTTAATAGGAACATTGCACAGAAAGTTAGCTCTGGACTTGGCCCTCTCAGCTGATGTTGCTCCTTTATATGAAAGACTGATACGGGCACATGATGCTAATAGCAAATAGTGGGAGCAAAAACACGAGAGCTGAGTTGGAGTTGCAGTGTGGTGCTTATGATATTGTTGAAGAGTGTATGGTCTACACATAAAATAGTGTGAAAGTTTGGCAACAGAATCCTCCACTTCATTGTACAGAATAACAAATTTATTTTTGACAACTGTAAATAGATTACAGGTTAGCTGAACATATAATGTATTGCCCCAATCTTTCTCATTGTTGCAAATTAGAAGAATGAAGCATATAAGCGCAGATTGAAAATGTGGTGGTATATTATGATAGAAGGAAATGTTACGATGGTGATGGGAACTGCAACATTTGATGCATAAGACTGTTAAGCGCTTTATCTGAACTACGTGCAAGTGAGCTGCGGTCATTCCAACCATACTATTGCATACTTCAGAGCTGTTGAACAGAAGAAGGGGTTCATATCATACTTAGCATGCTCTCATAAAGTGGTACAATTGGGTTCTGTTTTCTGTTAACTAAGAATTGATGTGTGCAGGCTACTTCACTTTCTTGTGTGGTTTGTGGTATATTGGAAGTTAACTGGTATTCTTAGCAAAGTTCTTGGTGCTCATGCTGGCCTAACAAATACGCGCAAATTGAATTCATTATCATCTCAGCTTTAAGTCAAAAAATACATAGTGAAATATTTTATGGAAATGGGCTACTCTTAACAGTGTAGACATTTAACAAAAATGCAGAAAGTAAATAGTTATATCAGAATTTGGAATAATGGTGATGTGGAACTGAAAGAGGTGTTGTGAGCTTTGAGCAAGCTTAAAATTGCTTCATTTAGTGTTAACAAGTAAACTTATCTCTCAGGCAACTTTCAATATATCACATTTCTTTTCTTTTTCTCTCTTATTTTTATTACTATTATTATTTTTTTCTGTTCTTTTAAGTGTGATAATTCACTGCATATTGTAGATAATTAAAAGTTGCTTAGGCCCTTTGCCAGGGCATGATTGTAAGATATGTTTATGGGCAGAAAGGGGAATGTTTGTAGGTTTGACTGCCTGCTTCAGTTTTTCTTGTTCTCCATGCTGGTGACATACTGATATGTCCCAGCCAACCAGAGGCCTTTTTCAAGTTCAAGTTTGATTCCATGGTCCATTAATGATCAATTTAAGAAAATTCTCCAGATCTTTATTGAAATGTTAGGTTCATTGCATTTAAAATAATAAAGTTGCTCTCTGATACTGTATTCTAAACTGGGAATGGTTTGTACCTTGCTTCCCAGACCACACAGGATTTACTATGTAGGTAACACAGGTTGGTTGATTGGTTGGTTGATTGATTGGTTGGTCATAAAGAATTAAGTCTCGGATTAATTTTAGTTTTAAGAAAATGTGCTTCCATTAGAGTAGTAGCTTCCATTGATGAATACAACTCTGAAAAGTAATGACATCTTGGAAATAATGGATTAAAAAAGAAATAAAAGATTTAGCTTTAGGGTAATTGCACGTTTTCAGCATTCATTACTCTTACCCATTTATATTGCACATATTGGGTAAATAGGTAAGCAACCATCCTGTGCTCCACAGTTGTATGCCATTGGATTATGTGATTATAGTTCAGTCTTTAAACAAACAAATGTATTCTATAGTCATTGCAGTGTTACTTATTTATTTGATCAAAATACTGATTGTAATAATATGGCTGGAAATTAATGTGTTTTCCTTTATTTTTTATCTGTGACAGTAATGGAATTGTGTATAACAGAGTAGCAATTACCAAATCTGTGACATGAGTAAATCTCAGCTTTCTTTTCCCTCAATTTTTGGGATAAAACCTTTCTCCAGGAGGTGTTATACAATAGGCACACTGCATGGATTAATTATAATGTTAATCTTTATTTTTAGTAAATAATCTAAAGTGTGTGCAGCATGAGAGAGACTTATGTTTTTAAATAACAAAAATGGTAAAAAAAAAAAAAAGTATATATATATATATGCCTCGTTAAAAAGCTCCCCATTACTTTTTGTGAGGTGCTGACGGTGCTGCCCATCAATGTCTAACATGCAAATGCTGTGCAGAAGAGTAGGCCTTAAATTGAAAATATTACAAGGAAAATGGAAGTAAATTTTTTTTCTCTTTCTTCTCACCTTTTTCCCCTAAAGGAAAAAAAATGTTTTTCTGTTAATTTTGGTTGGAAATAAAAACAAAAAATTTGCATCTGGTTTCCATAAGGCTAATGTCCTTCTCCTTTACCGCATCCTGAATACATCTTCAGAGTTTTTATGCATTCAAGTGTATATAACTTAACTGTTGTGCATTAATCACCGGTAAAATTTGAAGTGCATTATATTGCAGTTAATTTGCATACTTATGCAAAATTAATTTTTTTTATAAAAATGGATACAGCAGTTCTACTTGCTCAACTTATTACATGTACATAGTAGCTAATGTCTCGACTCAGTTATTCTAAACTAATGTCTCATAGTTTCAGAAAATTTTACAATGCAACTGCCTTACAGAGTATCTGTTATGGATACAATGAATATAGGGACCTATATTGAATTAAATCTTTTGTCTAACACTCTTCATGCTTCACTGACCTTAAAAATATTCTGTACCGGTTTCAAAGATACGTTATCTCCATCTTCGACCATGGACAACATTGTTAGTGAAGCCTGAAGAGAGTTAAACGACAGATTCATGTGAGCTTCACTGTGTTAGTTCCATATGAAAAATTTTTTAAATTTTTACAATTTTTAAAAAATTTTAAATAGGTACCTAAATTTGTCAAAGATATCTCTTAGACTGTAGAAAATTAAATGTATATGGATTGAAAATTTAAATTTTGTAGATTTCTTTGAGCAGCTAGGTAAAAAATTGCAATGGTTCTTTCAAACCATGAGAAACAACTTCTTTGCCTAAGGTAAAACTCATCTCAACATTACTGAAAAAAAGAAAGAAATAACCTTTTTTCAGTAATTTCTAAAGTATCATGAGTTTCAGTGCAGTTGCTAACAGTGATGTGTTATATTAGATGGAGGTACTGTAGGTAGCTGGAGAGGTGGCTAGCAATATATGCAGGGAGAGGATGACTTTATCTGCCAGTTAAAACATTACACCTGCATATGCATCATCTATTCAAATGCTTGTGGTGATCCATTCTCATTGCATTAATGAAAGCAGAATATTAATAGCGAACAGCTGGACATTTTAAATTGCATGTTTTAGTTATTTGATAGTGTATAGTGTTAACATATATAGTGGCCTACAAATTATATATAAACCTAACAAATAATGAATGTACCACAACAACGAAAGAAGGGAAAAAGTATGCATACTAAAGCTCGAGGAATTGAGAATATTGATAGCTGCAGGTGATGAGTCGAGACAATAAAATATATATTAAAACTATCAAATTTATGTGTATCCTAGGGCAAGAACAAAAGAGGTTGAAGCGAATACGTTTTCTCTGTCAACTCCAGAAAATAGACCAGAGCATACATAAGTGAATTCAGCGTTTTTGATAAGAATGGTTTATACTGCTGCATAGACTAATTTTATTTAATGAAAAAGGAAGTTTCTACATGACCAAAATTTTTATGATATTCAAAAAGGAAGGAATTGTGTTTCATTAAGGGTTCACTTTGAGATGAGTTCTTAAAGAAATGAGCTACAAATGGAAAAAGTGCCAAAATTAAAGGAAAATATTAATTGAAAAGCCACATATAAATGGAATTATGCTGTATCTGTAAGCAATATGCTGCAATAGGGAACAGAATCATACTATTGTATATATTAATTTTTCAAGCAGGCAAAAACTCGGGAGATTATCGTGGTCAAATGAATTTCAGAAACTGAGAGCTTTAAATTAACAATCAACTGCTTTCCAACCCCCAGAGGAAAGAATTGTGGTTATTGATAATGCTCTGCAATATTCAGGAAAACAAACCATTTTCTAAATGCACCTTAAAAGAAGAGATGAAATTATGGCTGCAAAATGGCATTCCTCGCTCATCAAGAAACTGAGAAAATCTAAACTCTTACATATTGATAGAGATCCATTAATGGCAATGGCATTGACAAAATATTAAATTACATGGCCATGAAGCATTAAGTTTGCCCGCATACATGTGTGAACTGAACCCCATTCAGCTTGCATGGTCCTAAGTAAAACTTACTAATAGAGACAAAATTTTAGTGGGGAATTGATTTGCAAGCATTACTGAAACATGCCAATGACGTTTTCTTCATTCACTCCTGAACATAGGTGCCGACTTGTTATATATTGGGGATAGGGTAACCTTCCTTTGTGATATTTGTAAATATACACCCTGCTATATTAAGTGAACTGAGTCTTCCAGGCTGTAAGGCTGTGGTCCTAAGAGATTGTTCTTAATCTTGCCAGATGTTTCATCAATAACTGGGGTGGACATTTTCAGTTGTGTGGTTGCTGTAATCTTCTTGGAGACCATATAATAATGCTGTCAATTCCAATGGGTTGGTCACTGCCTCTCTCCAAGAATATTATGGCAACCACACCACTGAAAATGTATGCCACAGTCATGGATGAAACACCTGGGAAGATGGAGAAGAATCCCACTGGACCATGGCCTTACAGTCCGGAAGACTCGGGTCACATAATTAACATGGCCAGTAACATGTTTGATATGTAATGACTTGAAATGATGTTAATGAATTTGTTCAATTATGTTTTATTAATTCATTAAGTTGGGAAATGTTAAGCAAATTTACTGCAGCAAGTGTAAATGGTCAGTTTTTAGATGCATCATAGTACAGGCACAGGCTCTGCTTTCGATACGTGCGCTACTCTTAAACATTGCACTCTGGCACATTGTGTTATCATATTCCTCTGACTAGCCTCTCTCCAGCTCCAAACAGTAACTTGTTGATATACCAACTATAGCAATGGAAAATGAGTATGTATACCTCATGAAGCTTGAGAACTTTGTGATGTCTTGTTCAAGAAAACATCTCGTGAGACTTTCAAGAAAACTAAACATGCTATGACATCATACAGTACACTGAGAACAATAACACTATAACATCTTGGCCAACTAAACAAGTCAGGAGGTCTTTTAGCCTTCCATACACAGCAAATAGCATAGACATGTGCAAGTGGAAGGAAAGGTGGTAGGAGGTTTGATTGCCTGTCAGCTGAAGAAGCAAATAGCACAATCACTCATTTCATTTGAACCTGGGCCTTTGCTTTATGTTGGATGGGAAGCATTAAGATTTGATTTTTCACTTTAAATTTGATTTCCATTATCATTGTGTAAGTAACGTTCATATGTTTATGAAAAAGAATATGATAAAAAGTGGAATAGGATCTGCAGAGTATAACAGATTTAACACCATTTGACATGTTTCATGACATTTCTTAGAACGAAGAATGTAGAAGAAATTTCAAAGAAACGAAATGGATGTTATAGTGTTTAATGATGCAAATAGTTTTCTATGAAACTGGTTTTAACAAATTGTTACAGTACATTAAGCATTGCCCCCATTTTTATTTGACTGGATACACACAGTAAGTGTATGGCATTCTAATCTCTGAAATTAGAACATTAAACTCATTTTTCATAGATGCCATGTAAGCTAACATAGCAATTAAAATCACATTTTTTTACATGAAGATGCCTATAATTCAGTAAAGTCAGCAATGAGCTTTAGGTAAAAAATTGTGAATATGTTTATCAGGAAGTCTTGCTTCAGAACTTAAATTTTCTCTTTTACATATTTTAATTTTCCAGTGGTTCAGTGAATTTAAGAGAGAAAAAAAAATCCCTTAAAGTCTAGAGAGGTGGCAGACTTAAACATAGTAATAGAGAAAAATTGTATGATTGAAATAAACATAAAGATGCTTGGCTTAACATTTAATGGCCTGGATTATTTCAGCATATCCTCCAGCTTAAATATGTGAGAATACATCTTGAAAAGCTCAAGAACTTCTCCATACCTTTTATGAGTCTCAAGAAGACTTGAGCATGCTTCTTAGCACACACTGAGAGTAATAACATACAAGTCGAAACAAAGGAATTGGGAGATCTGGTTTACCCCAGTCAATTAAAGAGCAGAATCAGTCATTTCATTGGTTCTGAGCCTTCGTTTTATATTAGATAGGAGATATCTGCACTCTCATGCTTGTATTGTATTGAATTTCATTGTGTTTTTAGCACACATTGATGGCTACCAAAAGATGATCATGGAAGTATTTCACAAAGTCCCCAGAAAAGATATTGCAATGTACTATTTGTTTCCAATGTGTTTTGAAAGCAAAATTATGTGGGGCATGATGCAGCATTTAAAGTGTAACATCAGCTAATTGAAAATAATATTTCATTTGTTTTACAACTGGGTTTTGTTCTATTTCATTTTGCAAATAACAGTGATGTTAATATTAACATAAATGTAATGTCAGCTGAAGGCAAGGACTTCTAAAAAGCTGTTCCATATACAGAAAAAACTGAAATTGCAACCCTGCAAAGCAGCCTGAAGCTCATGCTTTGAGAGAGCAATGTTTGCACTGATTCACACAAATGCACAGAGAGTGCTATATTATTAATTTTCACTCAAGAGGGATTGAGGTTCTCCAAGATTTTAGATGCTGGCCTCAAGACTAATTCCCATCCTTACTTACATGATATTAATAACAAGGAAAAATTCTTCTCATTTAGTGTTACAAAACTTCTTTGAAAAACAAATATGAAATTGAAGAGGGAAATTAAAATATTTAGCAATGAAAGCTCTTGTGGGGTTCCAGAAACCAAAATTCACAAGACCTAGCTTGACTGATTTCAGCCCCTACCACATACTAGACTTTGGTATGGATGTTTTCATATAAACTGTTTCAAACAAAAGTGATTAAACATATAAATAACAAGGGAAAAAATTGCCACTTCTCATTAAGAGGTCTAACTGTAAGTTATTCTCAAAAAATCAAGAGAGGCAACTGAGACTGGGATGCAGAGTACTTTGTATAATAAGTTAACCTGAGCTGCTAAGCATAATCTAATAAACTTTGAAAAATTTATTTTAAATTTTATAGGAATTTAAAATTTTCCAGTTAAGCTCCCCTTGCAAGTGCCATTTAGACCTTTGTCTAAATTAGTCCGTATGCATTTAAAGTTAACACACACTCCAGCATTAAGAAAAAATTCAGTGGGATAGCTTGCCCAAAAATGGAACTGAACTAAGCTCTCTTTAACTAGTTAATGTCTGAGGTATGGTGATGGAAAATGAGGGCATACACCTCCAGAACTTTTTGTGAGCCCCTCAAGAAGACTAATCATGCTTCTGATGTCACACTTTACACTGTGAGCAATAACATGTGACCTCATGGCCAACTGGATGCATCAGGAGACACTTGAGCCTTCAATGTACAGCGAACATACATTGTGCATGCAGGAAGAAAGGTGATAGGAGATCTATTGTCAACCCACAAAGGGGATAGCATAATTGGCCATTTCATTGATACTAAACCTTTGCTTTATGTTGGATGAGAAGGATCTGCACCCTTGTGCGTGTAATATATTGAATTTTATTGTATTTTTATTGCACATAGCTATGGTTACCAAGAGAATGTCATGGTCCTAGGAGTATTTCACAATATTTGAGAAAAAGTGCAAAGCTCATTCCAGGGTATTAGTTTTGAAAGCAAAAATACATTGCCCATGATACAGCATTTGAATAGCCACAAGACATGTCAAGGCAGTTAAGCATCTACAAATTAGAAATAATATTTGGTTTGTTTTGCAAAAAATAAGTTGTGTTAATATTAGGGTACTCTAAAAAAAGACTTCGGACACATGTTCCACATACAGATTGAGAGAAATTGCCATCCTGCAAAACAGCTAGAGGAATTTCAAGAGAGCACAGCATAATTCACTTTTGCTCAAGAAGGAAAGTCATTCATATTCTAGAGTTTTATAGAAATATTATGTAAAAGTTTAAGCTTTATATTAAATCGCAATATGAGAAGAGTTTTTGATTTTTGGGATACAGAATACAAATTAAAATTTGTATGAACAGGTGAGATACACTAAAATCATGTCACTAGAATAAAATAGGCCATAAAGCTAAATAAGTATTTTAATACAGTCCCCCATTAACTAACGAAAAATAGTTTATAACCATTTATATTCGGAGCAAATTTTCAATAATGAAAAACTAATATTCAATGGCATGTTGCAATTTAAATATTCCAAATGCATATAATAAATTTATAATAAGAGTTTAATACTTCTAAAAATAATAGCAATAAAGTATTGTGTAGTAATATGTAAAGTTTTAGAATCAGAATTAAAAGATCTGAAAATGTCGCTGTAGACTTACCTTATTTGAACAAGCAGCATTCATTATGAGAAATTTAATTGCAATCTAAATTTCTGAATGCTGTTATGGGTTTGATTTATGCAACTTTCAAAATTAGGTGTAATAAGACAAAATATATGAATTCAAAGAACAAAAGCAGTAATTAAAAATACAATGTAAATGGAGTAGATGTAGTAATGTTTGGATGAAGGAAACTGCTTTGAGGTTATTAGAACCTTGGATTAAACAAGAGGAAAAACTGAAGTAAACTATTCAGAGTTATACAGAGCATAAAAGAATACTTAAAATGATTTGGTGGTTTGTCTTATCTGAATCTGGCCTCATTGCTGAACTACAGCATCCTATCATAATTATTCTGAAGGTTTTTATCCTGTTAGAACTGAACTTTTAGTGTAGTTCTCTTCCTAACTGTCTGTCCCAGTGGTGTAGTGGTAACCATACTTACCTTCTACACCTAAGATCGCAGTTTCAAACCTAGCCAGGGAGTTTGTATGGCTTTCTTCAGAAGGGAAGTAAAGCCATGGGTTCCCTGTCGTATATTTATGGCAGGAAAAAGAACCTCCAGCCAGAAAAAAGAGGCCTCTGAGCAAAATTTATCAGCCCTTTCACACATTGAATTGAATGGGATGCTGATGACCTGAAGTGTTAAAGAGCATCCGTAAATTTAAAAAAAAAAATCCTTACTATAGGTAATTGTGCAGAGTTGAGACAGTTGTAAACCATAACTCTGCAGTGATTTCAGACTTTACTGCATTGCAGAATTAGGTAATTGGAAATATCATCATTAGTTACGCATAGCTAAATAGGATTTCTCTTAAGTATTTTGAGATTAATATAGAAGTGGTGGTGATAGTATATAATGTGTTTCATTGTGATCACATCATCAAAATAGTGCAACTAAAACTATGGTGATATTTTCTGTTTTAATGTAGCAGTGAATCACATTTAGAAACTGAGGGTTGCCAGTCCTCGTTACCTTCACGTCTGTCTGGATCAAACACTTTCCAATTCATTAATTTAATGTCATGTACCATAAGTGATGCTGCAGTAGTTTAAAAGAGCATTAAACTCATTGTAAAAAATAAAAAAAAAAAAGGCTTCCCGGGTAGTAATTCACCTTTTCCTTTCTAGCTTTTCTTATAAATAATTGCTTATTCATTATAATGTAGAACAAACTAAACAAGTTATTTTGAAGTTGGTATCATTTCATCTTTTGATCATAGTAGGTAAATGCTTTTTTATAATGATGAAAACAAAATCTCTTTAACTAATAATTGAAATTAACTTTTCTCCTATTATTTTAGATATGATCTGAGCATATTGCAGATGTTATGCGACTTCATCCTGCGATCTGTTTTGCATTAGCAGTTCCTAAAATGTTCTGTATCTCCTGGCTTTTATTTAGCAAGAGTGAAACATTTTATTATTTTGTTATATATTGCTGCAGTGGTATCTTTCAAGGCTTAATGTTTTTTTGCAAATTTTATTCTGAAATGCTTCAATACTGGCATTTTTAGCAGAAAACTTCATATTATAACCCATTTCCTCCTATTATGCATCATTTCTGTTTAAAACAAGCCATCTATTTGCCTAATTTGTGAAATTCCAATGCTTTATCCTGTAGTCTCAATACTATAATTTTAGGTAGTTTTTCCTCTTGATAAAGCCAAAGTGATAAAAGATTCATCCTCCCCCACACATATCACCAAGGATTTTAAGGAGCCATTGCTCAATATGGAGAACATTTAAATGAGTAGCACTATCATAATGGTAAAAGCTTTTTATTTTGTTCAAGCCAGTCCTAAGGACTTCACTGCAGCATATACTGGACTGTTTTTTTAATATAATAATTCTTTCCCTTTGTTCATTTTTGTTTGCCTGTTATTCAGTTCATGTAGAAGAGAATTTTCATCACAACATTGCCAAGTTACAACTTAGACCACTAAAGTTGAAATGAAATATTTAATAGAATGTAATAAAATTGAAAAAGAAGAAATAAATTCATATGAAGAAAAAGCAGATAAATATGTTATGCTGCACAAGAGAAACTACTTTGGAATCAAAAGATGTAGGAGGAATGTAATTATTTGTCCTTTTTTGCCAATATAAAGGAGTATCCATATTCATTGTAACACTTAAAATATACTATATAGGAAAATCTTGTAAGATAAATTTTTACTAGATAGCTCTCTAGTATTATAAAAATAATTATCTCCTAATGTAAAATATAATATATGTATCAAATATGTTAACACTAATGACACTTATATAACGCTAGAACATGTTTTTGGGCACTTGCTCCCATCCCAAATCAGTTGATTTGATGGCTGTATCTAAATCACAGTCAACAGCTGATGATGGGATCAAGTGTCCTAGTGTTATATAAGTAAGTGGAGTTAGTGTGAATATATTTAATACATTAGTGTAGGTTATATTACCACTCCATTGTCTACAGCTTCATAAGTGAAATTTATTTAATTGAAAATAATTTAGATAGCAATGAAACTAAATTGCAAAGCATGTTTACTCTCAAATTGAACAATAAGTGATGTAATGTTGACTGGTCATAAAGCGTACAAATTACCTTTTATTTTCATTAAAATATTGCTCCTGAATTTTTTTCTTTCAGATACAGTGTAAGGGCAGGAAAACAATCTTTACCAGATTTAAAATGTTTAGCAACTCTGAGAAACTTTTCCCATAATTATGTTTTAGAAATAATGATATCAAAATGTTTTACCATATGTAGTAATGCAATTCAAATTTATAGGTAGTTCAGAGATTTTTGTGGTCACTTCACCATCAAATTAAATGATTTACACAGTAGAAAATAGAATGTTCACATACTTAGATGAAATAAGATAGCTTCCACTCCCTCTCTTCCTATATCAAGTAATCCCAGACTTTAGCAGTTAGCTTAATTAAGTTGTAAAAAAAAAAGGACATGTTTGGAATTATGGAATAAATATGTTGTAATTAGTGGGAGGGATGTACTTATTGTTCATTGCAATCTTGGAATCAAAACTGGACATAGTCACCCTCATTGTTTCATGTTGATTTTTGCAAAATACATTGTTTTATCACAGCAGCTGCCGAAAACAGTCACATATATGACATTCCAAATGGAATTAAGATTACCGCATTATAGCATATAGTTATTTTTTATTGATATCCAAAACTCAGTTTCATGTCACCATATTTAATTCTCAGTGAACAGCAGCTATGATTTTCTTTTTCTAAAATTGAGATAGAGCTTTGATTGTTGGTGGATGGGTATTGAATCCATGCAGACCTGTAAATTGTATCTTCTTAAAAGTATTTTTTCGTATGACAGATGCTCTTCAGAAATTGATTTTATCTTGGAAGAGAAATCACACTTCATTGCACATCAAATTGCCACAACAAATTCTTTCATCATCTGCGTTAATTTTTCTTTATTGTTTTAATTTGAAAGCTAAAATATTCATAAATTTCAAAGAATGCATATTTGCATCCTGCAGAGAGAGATAGCACATTTAACTTTTCATAGATGTTGCTCAAGTAAGTTTTTGGCATACTCATGATTTTACTAAAGCTTCATACTTTCACCAAACATTGTAAGGTTACATTTAGAAGAGGACCCAAATATGAGTGAAGCTATTGCTTCTCAACAGAGAACCAGCACCATCAATATAGATATCTGTAAAAGATCTGAAACAGACCTTGAGACTTTGTACTGGCAGTTGTACTGTTACAAATTGACAACCTGGTTCCAATGGTGGTCATCTGCAAATTCATTACTCTTCAGTATAAAGAAAAACTTTGGAAGGGAATATCAAATCAGGCTGTTAATATTTATTTATTTATTTATTTCATTGAAATAATTTACATTTAATAATGTCATTAATTTCAAATTACAAATAGCTTACACTTTGAATTGACTGGTTTTAATTATATTTTTGAAAGAATAATTAAATAGTCACAAATGGAACTAAGTATGTAAAATAATGGACATACATATAGTCATCTATCATTTAATAGAACAACAATTAGGTTTTATTTATTTGAAATACACAAACACTAGATGTACATAATCATAAAGACAAAACTTTAGTCATACACTTCCATCTTGCTTGGTAAAATATGCTTTTACTTGCAAAGAAAATCATCATTAATATCTGGCACCACTGTTTCATCATTTTCAAGAATGCGTCACTCAATAAATTCCCAGAGAAATCTTGACAGGTATTACAGACAACATATGAATAGCATGTTTCTTGTAAATGCTTTAATTTCATGCAGAAATCTCTTTTGACAGTGCAAAGGTCTGAGGCATTCCACCATGGTACTGATGGTAAATCATTGGCCTTTCCTTGGCAAAACGCTAATGTTATTATAATTCTCTTCAAAACATGTCTTAATTTTCATTACAAATTTCCACGTCATTTTTCACCAATTGACTTTAATCCCCTCTTCATCTGTAGTTATATTCATCACTAATTTGGCTAATGCATTCCAGTCAACAAATTTATATTTTTGATAAAATTCATACTTTGGTTCTGAATAATGTTTGACTGTTCTCACAATCATCGTCCATTCATGCAGCAGGTAAACTGGCATATGAGGATGGATCGATATGTCTAGTAGGTAAATAATATTTTTTGCAAAAACAAAAATTTGTTTCTCAACATAATCTCCTTTGAGCTAAATACATTTGGTCCAGCAAGATTCCAATTTTTTTATTCCCAGAGAAAAAAGAATTCTTTTAAACTGTGCTTAATACTTGTTTACAGCACAGATACCTTTCTCATTCCACAAAAATTTCTTCCCTCCAAGCCAATTTTTTGAGGTTAAGAAAGAGAAAAGTTACATAGGGACAAATCTGGGGAATATGGCAGATGGAGAACTATTTTGAATTCTAACTTTGGCACTTTTAGCACAGATACCTTTCTCATTCCACGAAAATTTCTTCCCTCCAAGCCAATTTTTTGAGGTTAAGAAAGAGAAAAGTTACATGGGGACAAATCTGGGGAATAGGGCAGATGGGGAACTATTTTGAATTCTAACTTTGGCACTTTTCTCAACTTGTAAGCAGGCACACTGTACTGTTAGAGGAGCACTTTTTTGCTTGCCAATTTAGGTTTTTTCTGCTTCAACTCACTATGCAGACAATCCAGTAATGTTAAATAACAATAGCCAGCCACTGTTTTAACCTTTTGCAAGTAGGCAATCATGATATTCTATGAGTCCCATAAAAGAGTTACCATCACTTTTCCCACTTACAAAACAGTTTTGGCTTTTTTCGGTGCAATTTTACTTTCCCCATCCCACTGCTTTGACTGCCATTTTGTCTGTAGGATGTATCGGTGTATCCAACCTTTATCTAGTCATTCTGATTGTACTGCAACCTTTCCAAACATGATTTTGAAATGTCCTTCCTCAAGTGTTTTTTGGTCTGGAGTCAACAAATGGGGCAACCATCATGCACTCAGCTTCTTTATACGTGCAACTTCATGCAGGATATTATGTACCCATTCATATGAGATGCCTATCATCTCTGCAATCTTATGATGCTAATGTGACAGTCTTCTTACTTGATACTATGAACTTTATTGATCATTTCTTCAGAAGAAATCTCAATTGGAACTTGGAATGTGCAGTATGTGAGTGCTCAAACAATCACATTTAAATTCATTTACCCAGTAAAAAATAATTTTGATTGCTGGTGCAGAGTTCCCTGAATTGCCTTTACCTCAGTTTGAATCTGAGCCTTAGTGCTTTAACCGTTTCTACTAAACATGTTGCAGTAATCACTTAAATAAGATAGCTGCCAACAAAGAACTGCACATTGCTTCTGTTTGAAAATTTGAATAAAACCATTACAGGAATCATGCTTACCAACAGTTGTACTGCTTATCAAAATTTCCCACCATTTCATTGGAATACACCAGACTTACCTATCCAACCCTCATATTGCATACATCAAATGGCATTCCATCTGACTACGCCCAGATATAAGAAAATTTTGGTCAATAGTTTCTATAGATAATTCATTACAAAGTAAATAGGCATTGCAGCTAAATACTAAATTTTTTATTTTACCCTCCTTATGTGTCACTGAACAGCCTTGCTTCACTGCATCTGAAATGCTTCTCATAATATGTGAAAGATGCAAGAAGCAATGTCACAAGGCCGTTATCTACCCTTTACTTAATTCCATGTAGCATTTTCCACTTCCATTTCAACAAACATTAAAGATTGTGAAATTGAATTTAGCTAACTTTGTTTTGTAGAGAAGCATGGGGTTTTTTAATCTGTGGGAGCATAAAATACTTGTTGCAAGTCAAAATTATAAAAATGTATATAAGTATGTAGTTTAGCATAATTTTTGTCAGGATCCTTCTCTTTTCATGCTCTCTGCTTTAATGTTAGTGTTTGTTGTATTCCATTATGAGCTTTTGTTAGCATTAGATGATCCAAAAACGATAGCTTTAGTACATTGGTACTTTTCATAGTTTATAAAAGGAAGGTTGAAACAAGTTTGGAAAATGTGATGGTAAAAATTTGTTCTTGACAGATTCTACACCAATATTCTTAATTTACTTTGATGCAATCTGTACATCTTAGCAATATTTATTTTTGGGCTTAGATACCTTTTATTAGAATTCTTTCTACAATAATGAAATGACATTGTAGGAATTTTGTTAATGTGATTTTTCACTAAAGATACAATCTGTGTAATCCATATGCAGTACCCCATTTGTCCTTTTATGTTGTCCCTTTGGGATTTTCTTTTGAATAGCAAAATTCAATATTCTTTGATACTTAAGAGTATTGAGGGAAACTTTTCTACACATTCTGTTCTCAAGAATTATCAACATTAAATAATCCATATACACCCCTTTTGTGTTGTCTCACATTGAGTTCACTTTTGAATAACAAAATTTAACACTCTTTTCTTAATATCCAGAGTATTGAATATATTTTGCACACCTCTTCTCGAGAATTATTAACATTAATTAAGAATTTCAGTGTTTTACATCATTTAGAGTTCTCTGCAACTGTCTTTTCAATACACTGGTTTACCTGAACAAGACAGCAAATAAAATCATGTTGCCTATCAATATTGCCAAGAGCCCAATAACTAGCAAAAATCTCACTTCTTTGAACTTGACTAATACGCCTGCTTCATTTTAACCTACAATCACAAGGCTCGGCAATTTTTTTTCCTGGAATATGTTGATCTTTAGTATTTACATATGGATTGCCAGAATTTTTATTTTTCTTTCATATATTTTCTTCCAAGAAAATGGGTATTTACCCTTCTTTACTTTCTTATCTTAAAATATTTCTTCAGGTTGTAGAGCTTCTTCCTCTTCTGGGTGGTTTTAGTAATTTCTTTCAACTTTCAAATTTTTGCAGCGGCACCCTTCCTCAGTAAAAACTGGTTATCTAGAGCGCTGTTATCTTTAAAAGCTTCCTCCAGCATATAGGTTTATTATTTAAATATGAATATTTTTAAACAATTCATCTGTAGATAAGTACACCATATATGAGGAATGTATTTGCATGTCTGCATCCTGTGATTTACAAGATGTTTTGGTAATCGGGTAACCATTTTGCTGTCATATGAGTTTAGGTACAGCAGAAACAGTACATTATTTGAGATTTAACCATATAATTGGGAGATTGTGGAAACTTTATTGCTGTTATAGTCCTTCATAAGGTTAGCAATTTATCTAGCAATATTTTTAAGATCCTTAAAAGACGGTACTGTTGACCATTTGAGATCTGGATGCCAATACACTTTAAAGAACCGCAATGGGTGGCCAAGGTTGTTAAGGTTCATACTGGTGAGTGGAAGATTGGGGGCTCGAATCCCATCAGGACCGTCCTCCTTGACTGAAGTTTTTTCCTGTTATTCCTCAGTCATAAATGACAAATGCTGAAGAGATAAAGGTAAACCTGGAATGTTTCCTTTCTTTAAAAAAAAAAAAATTCATCTCGAGTATCACAAGTGTCCACTGCCTGTGATGCCTCAGCAGTAAAACTGGCATTGAACACTTATTCACCAACACTGAACATATAAGGAGATCCATGTCCAGACTGCATAGGTAAGACCATGGACTGATAACATTTTGTCACAGTACTTGGTATTTTTTTAAGAGCAGAACTGAAGCAAAGTATGGTGTTCATTTTCAATTGACAACTAAAGCATTAACTAACAATGTCCATTGGAAATTAATTTTACTGAGAGTGGTATTCAATATTAAAGAAAGCTAGCAGCCATCAAAATACAAGAGTATATACTTCATGAAAACTTGTGAATGGGTGCTGAAGATCCAGAGATCAGTCAAAATGGATAGAAGAAAACAGCCAAAGTGTAGGGAACCACTCTGCTGAAATGTAAACACAACTGCAAGAAGTCATTGGAGCTTCCAACAAGATTTAACTCCAGCTCATAAGGCAAGATCTACCAAGGGTTGGCTTGAGAGAAATTTTTCCAATTAGAATGCTCTAGATTGGCATTCTAGAAGTCTTGGTCTGCATCTCCTGGACTACAAACTGATAAGTGCTTGAGGGTATGTTGTGCACCTTATATTGAGAATCTCAAGTCATCTGTGGGGTTCACAGTGGCAGATTTCCTAATGGAGTTTGTGCATGCTGCTGTAAATGAATGGCTAGAGAGACTTCAGTGGGAGCAAAAGGAGTTCATTTTTAAAACTGATTGGTGCTAAATGTTTAGAATATTTGAGAAAATAACTTATCTAAAACAGATATGTAGAATTTACTTAAACTAAACACTGTAATAGTATTTATGGTAAGACAAAGTACATAGCATGTCAAGAGTGCATTATTACTGTCAATGGCCTAATGCAAATGTAACCCAAATTCCTTGTCTCTTATTTTTTGCAGTTAATCACTTAATTAGTAAGGTCCTGTGCAATGTTCTGGGTACTATGACTGATAGTATTGTTAGACAAAGGCATTTCTTAAAGTAGTTTTGCAGTAGACCAATTATAATTTTTATTTTAATCACAAGTAACTCTGTTCATAAGGTTATTAATGGTAATTATTTTTTAGGTTCAGATTTGATAATTTAATATTTTATATTAAAGTTGTTGTTATTTCTTGCATATATATATATATTTGAGTTCGAGATACTTTATGTCTATACAGCATTTCTACTGTTAGTTTCTAAATAACATTTTGGCTTACATGGAAGCGTGCTCTCTGGTACCTAAATTTTTATGAACAGTGCCCATTTTACTTATCTGAATATTTGAATCCAATATTTATAGTATTTCCACTTCACACCTGTTCTAGTTTGTAATGCATCCTGTTAGTCATTCCTACAGTGCGTATTCATTTTTATAAAAACTTGCCCATTTTTAGGAAGATAAAGAACAATAACTTCAAAAGTGTACTGCTTCAGTTAGTTTGAGCTTCGGTAAATCTTGGAGATAGCTATTTAAATACATAGCAATTATTGAATGTACACTAAATAACTGGAATGATCCAGATTCATATTGATCCTCTAATAGTTTCATTCTATTGGCATGTGAAAACTCATATTCGTGCTTCAGGTGTCAACCAGTCTGTACCAAATTGCACAACTGTTCTTTACAAACATGCTGATTTCATGTACCAGGAATGGTAAGGTACTGAATGTGCTGAAGTGTTTTAACAGTTGGACAAAAAATACGGTAATTATTACAGGTTCTTCTAACAGATTATTAATTTCTAAGATATTTTAATACTATTTCATGAGAGAATCAGTACAATTTTCTACAGCAATGTGAAAAATTGAAGGCTCCTGAAGTTTATTTGTGGAAGCAGAAATATTAAAATAACAGTAAACTGTAATAAGTTTGCCCTTAGCAATGATATTCCTACTTATGAAACTCTTGAGATTTTTATGTTGCATCAATTGGGTAAGGTCCAATGTGGTTCTAAATTCTGAAATACAATAATATTTGTATCACTGTCTAGAACTGGAAACTATTTATTGCATCATCAGTGGGTAGCTACTCTTTAACATATATAAAAGTTGTGCATCTGAGATTGATTAGAAATTTAAAATAGTACACCTGAAGACAATTTTGATATCATACATAACTGGACAAAAGTTTTCTCAATATGGTAGTGTGCTTTTCAGCATAGTGTATGTGCATGCATATGGTGGACAGTATACTATCTTCATTTTTTCTCTTGGTACTCCAAAACTTCTTAAAAAACTTATACTTTGTTAATCTCCTCTCGAAATGTGTAGAACACTTTATGGTTTCGCTTACATGAGATTTACACAGGACATGTTTCGTGAAACATTTGTGTACATCATCAGCTGTTAAACAATAGTTGAATCATTCGTAGGAGCTGGGTAGGTAGGAATCCGGGTTGACTCTGGTGGTCCTGTGATAAACTTTAATAAAGTACTGCCTGCTTCCGGGATGTTTAAAGGTTTTTCTCATGTATATGCCCTGTCCATGTGCTCCTACAGCTGATTTATTTATTTGTTTATTATATGCGTTATAAACAGACAGATAAATCAGCTGTGACAGTACATTTTTGGAATGAAACCCATGAAATAGAAAAAGGCATCAAGTTATTAAAAATGTTCAACAACCAAAGGAACTAAACATGTGGAAAGGATTTATATAAAAAAAAAACCATGAGAAAAAAACCTATGAATTTCGACCTCCCAGAAGCAGACAGCACTTTATTCAAGTTTATCACAAGATCAGATGATGATGTGAACAAATGTTTCACGAAACATGTCTTGAGTAAATCTCATGTAAGTGAAACCATAAAGAGTGTGCTAAATATTTCGATTCAGAAGAAATTATTAATATGTGTTTTACTGTGTTCCAATCCAAAATGAATCAATATTAAAAATATACTTTTGTGTTGGAGAAGAGCATTCATTCCCTGAATTGCCACATGATGGAAAAGGGTCTTATGAAGATGGTATGTTCTGGATTTTCTCTGAATGGCAGATCTAGAATCTGTCCATCAAATATATTTCCGAAAGTTATTTATTCTGTAAGGAATTGGAACTCATTTCTGCTTCAAAATGGGTTGTGTATCCTCTTACAGGGTGATAGAATGAGAAAAGAAAAACTGTTAATTCACGTCCTACTTGTACTGTACATGACAACAGGGGTCCACATATAAAGTGTTTTTGTATTTAATGAGGTTAAATATATAAAATGTATATATATTATACGAGGGTGGTCTGAAAAGTTTCCGACCTCAACATGAAGATGGCAGCACTCGTAAATAAAAGCTAGTGAATTTCGTTGTTCATCTGTTGACAGTTACTCGCCAAAGTTTCAGCCATTTTGGACGCACATTGTTATGTAACAGTCGTTTGAGTGAGTTGATGTGAGTGTTTTTATGAAAATGGACAAAATCGAGTATCGAGCTATCATTAAATATTTGTTTTTGAAAGGCAATACGCCTACGCAAATCAAAGATAAGTTGGATTCTGTGTATGGGGACTCTGCACCATCATTTACCACAGTGA
The DNA here is from genome assembly GCA_030762175.1 of Metallyticus violacea. Classification (NCBI taxonomy): domain Eukaryota; kingdom Metazoa; phylum Arthropoda; class Insecta; order Mantodea; family Metallyticidae; genus Metallyticus; species Metallyticus violacea. Next base: position 140,948,598 of record CM060832.1, read on the forward strand.
AATTTTGGGCAGCTGAATTTAAACGTAGCCGTAAGAGCTTGGGAGACGATGAACGTTCGGGACGTCCAAAAACTGCAACTACCGACGAAAACATCGCCAAAGTTCACCAAATGGTGCTAGACGACCGCCGAATTAAAGTAAGAGAGATAGCAGAGGCTATGAACATGTCAAAAGAACGTGCTTGTCACATATTAAATCAACATTTAGACATGAGAAAGCTGTCCGCGCGTTGGGTGCCGCGTTTGCTCACGTTAGTACAAAAATGTGTTCGAATGAACATTTCCAACGCTCTGTTGGCGCAGTTTAGGCGCAATAAATCCGAGTTTTGGCGCCGATTAATTACTGTAGATGAAACTTGGATACACCATTATACACCCGAAACAAAAATACAGTCCAAACAGTGGACTGCAAAGGGAGAACCGGCTCCAAAAAAAGCAAAAACTGTTTTTTCGGCTGGGAAAGTGATGGCGACTGTTTTTTGGGATAGTCATGGAGTTATTTTAATCGATTATCTTCAAAGAGGAAAAACCATTACAGGAGCATACTACGCATCATTACTTGACAAGCTGAAGGCAGAACTTGCGGAAAACGGCCACATTTGCAGAAAAAGAAAATCCTGTTTCACCAAGACAATGCACCGTCTCACACCTCAGCGGTTGCAATGGCGAAAATCCAGAATTACGGTTTGAACTGCTTGACCATCCGCCTTACTCACCAGATCTAGCCCCAAGCGACTTCTTTTTGTTCCCTCATCTGAAAATTGCGCTCGGAGGACAGAGATTTTCGTCAAATGAAGAGGCAATCACCTTCGTGAACAATTATTTTGCAGAGAAAAACGCCGAGTACTATTTGGACGGGTTACAAAGATGGGAGCATCTCTGGGAGAAGTGTGTAGAGTTACAAGGAGACTATGTTGAAAAATAAAAAAAAAAAAAATCTGAAAAATGTCTTGTATCTTTATTAGGTTGGAAACTTTTCAGACCACCCTCGTATATTATTTAACAGAATCATTTCAAACAATTTGTTTCAATTAGAGAATATTTCATTTCTCTTATATTTATCATATTGTGCATACAAATACTTCACACATATATATTTATTTATTTTATAGCTGTAATATGTGAAGCTTTACAAATCAAATAATTAATCTTAAAACCTGATTTTGTAGTTTGTAAATTAGATTTCATGCTGTTAATAGTGTTTCTCCACAATATTTAAAAAATGTTTTATCATAAATCTAATATATGATGTAGAAAGATAAATTCTCTTGAATAGCTTCATTTTCTAAATTAATTTATAATAAAAAATGCCTCGGTATATTTTTTCATTTATTTTGAGTTATATTCTGATCATTAAAAATCTGTGTTATGAAAATGTTTAAGTTACAAGAGTTAAATGTATCCTTTCATAGTATCTAGTGTCAGTAGTTTTAACAAGCACTAAATCTATTTTATTCAGAGCAATAATTGTAAATTTTGTACTTCTTATGGTGGAATTGGAAAATATCATCCTAATTCACTTTATTTACAACTATTTATTTTATTTTTCCTGTTGAAGCATGCAGGTTCATACAGCTTTTGTTTCTCTCATATTACGTATGGCATTCTAATATTTTGCAAAAAATTAATGTTTCACAGGTAAAGTGATACATCAGAGGCTGGAATGTGATTAAAAGTTTATATCAGTAGTAGTAGAAAATTAAAGTCACAGAGAAGATCAATTTCTTGCACAGGTTTTCTCTTATTTTCATTCCCTTGTTGTACAATTATAAGTATGTGGTACAGTGCAGTAACAATTCTATGCAGCTTAATTTTAAATATTGCACAAACTAAAGCAAAATAGTAATATCCATTTCATTGTAAACAATGAAAAACATTTTATAATGACTGCTAGACAAAATAACATGCCAGAGTAATAAACCAATTTGAACCTGCCCTCCAAGGTTCTTCCACATATATTGATCTGAAACATGAAAATAATCAATTTATATTCTTTGGACTCACAGTATATACATAAGGTATTTCAGTGATTCATAAATAAATAAAAAATATCAAGAAAACCACTAGAATTTGGAAACTATTTCTCATGTTTGAACATAATAAAAATCCTCCAGAATTTTGGAAGAAAACTTGCCCCTTCTCACCAGCAGAGGATTTATTTGTTGATGAGATGTACCTGTAATTTCTTCATAAAATTGTTGAGCATTACCATTCAAATTTCAAATTCCGAAACTTTCATGTACCTCAGAGGAAATGGTGGAAAATGGCTAACCATAGAAACAGTAGCTCTGGGTTGATCTCAATTAACATACTGTTTATGGAGATCAAAGTTAATGTAAACATTTGTATTAATTCTGCAATAGCCTGAGTAATGGACATATTAGTATGTTGGCTATCAGCAATGTTACTTCAGCAATTCTGTTTAATATTGTCCCTGGCATTTATGATGCAGAACAACTGCTGTAGGTTTCTGTTATATCTAGAACAGGAAGAGAAAATCTAAAGAATTTTAAACTAATTTTGTTGGTCCAAAGTTTGACTAAAGAAAATGGAATCAGAACTAAACAAAAAAATAATCAGCAATATTTAAGGAATAAAAATTAGGTACTATCTTAGAGCATGCATTTCACTGCTTCGTTGGGCGTCGGATACCGTCCAAAAAGAAGAATCGTGGTTGCTGCGCGCAGCTCCACACTGCAGCCGAGTTTCAGCATTTGCTGAACCGATCGCGAACAGACTTATCGATACAATTTCTTCGCAGGGCTTGGAAGGTTCTGTTCGAAACATGCTTGTCCAATCCGTCACTGTCGTCTTCAATATGCATTTCTTAACATAACACGGCATCTGCATAATTACCCCTTCCCAACCCCCTAGCACCCCTGATTGGTACGCATAGCGTAGCGAGCGAATTTCAATTGACCACATCTCGTTAAGAGCTGCACTATGTCAGCGTTGCCCTTAAGTTTTTCTTCAGCGTCTGCCAGATAATCAAATTTAGGTAATGCAATCCAAAAATGTTTTTAATTAAACCGAAACCTGTAAATTGGGTTGAGGCCAAGTTACACGGCTTCTACACATTAGGTTTCAGAGCATATCGGAGATGCGTTAGCAAAATTCTCCTCTTATACCAGAACAGTCCTCGTGCCACCACTCAAAGAATTGCAGCACTGCATTCACTTCTAATGGTTGATTCTGCATTTTCTGAATGGCTGCTCTTTTTCCGTTACCAAAATGTAAGTATTTATTCTTTATATTATTTATTTTTTTTTTTTATTTATTTATTTTTTAAGAAACCCTCTTTTCATCAACTACGTTCTTGTTTGCCCTTCCATTTTTGCTTGGGACAGGTGTGAAAATCATTTCTTACACTTATAACTGCATTTTGGGTATTGTAATTAATCCTATATCCGGCGGTGATACAAAGATAAAAGCATTGATCTGAAATTAATTATTGAATGCATGGTTAACTTTTGAAGAAAAAATTATATATTAAAGATGTTATTCTGAATAAAACATTAACTTTTTTAATAAATTTATTATGACAATCCTTCAAATCAATAATGTGCATAATCTGATGATAAATGATGTTTACTTGTAGTTCCTGCAAGCCAATCTGCCTGTAGTTCTAACACATGTGGTGTCAACATGATGGTGCTCCACTTCATTTCTACGTAGCATTGGAACCGCATGTTTAGTGAGCTTTGGATTGGCCTCAGTGAACACATTGTATGGCTAGCTCGATCTCCCAACCTCACTTTTTTTGAGCGGGGGGGGGGAGAGGAGCTTGTCTCACGGAGGTTTATGCACTTGCTACAATGCGCACAATGCCTTAAGTATTTGAATGTGTGAAGCTTTAATGAAACAAGAGTCATGCTTTTGTTTAATTTTTATAAAGAATTTCAAATAAAATATGCAATTAATTTCATTTTCATTCACACAAAAACCTTTTTTGTTTCCAATTTCAGACCTATTTAATTTAACTTATAAATATTGTTTTTCCTTTCAGTCCGATTTCTGTATTTTTCAAATCAGTTCCGTTCTCGTCAGCATTTTGGCGAAATCAAAAGGAATATATAAGTTATTGTGGTTTTACAAAATGTTCTTCAAATCTCCTCGATTGTACTTTCTATGTATCAAAATTGACGACGAAAAAAAAACATATATAAAAATAATAAGTCCGAATGCCTCCTACAACAGGGTAGCTCTTATTTGCTAATGCAATGAGCTAAAGTTATTTAGAATTTGGTTTTTGATAATTATTTTCATTTATAATAAAAAAAAAAGCATACTTTTTTACGCAAATGAAAGAAGTAACCGCAACCATGAAAATACAGCATGTGGAGTCAACCAATAAAGAAAAGTAAGCGTCAAGGTTTTATGAAATAAATCACAATTCTGTTAACGAGTGTAAGGTTTCAGGTTTGAAAAAAAAAGTGTCTGCTTGGTATTACATATATCAAGCGGTATATTAGGAATTGGGGAACTTGAGTGATACTCTTGCATATTAAAGCAACTCTTTGTTTGCAAAAGGAACTGAAAAAACATTTAAGAGCCAGTAATTACCACCGAAATAACGCCTTTAAAGATTGCACGATGCTCATCAAGACGTTATAAGAAATACACAGATGCTTTCGCTTGTAGTACAAGGGTAGGTCCATAAGTTTCCTGCCTCGCCGATAAGGATTATCGCCTTCACAAAACCCTTATCTGTTTAGTAAATAATTGCAGCTGTATCTTCCGCTCCGATGTGTTCAGTTGTTCAGATATAGTTGCATAAAGAAGGCTATGTGTAGAAGATTGTGACAGGTTCAAAATGGAGTTTCGAGCTGTTATTAATTTCTTCACAAAAGAAGGACTTACTCTAAATGAAATTAAACACGATTGGAAGGTGTATATGGGGAAGCACCCCCCTCATATTCTACCGTAAAAAAATGGGCCAAACTTTTTCGAATGGGTTGAGAAAGTACTAAAGGCGAAGAGAGTGCAGGTCGGCCTTTGGAAGTGCTCACTCCTGAAAACATAGCTCTTGTGGAAGGCGAAATTATGGAAGACTGACAGCTCAAAGTTACAGAAATAGCAGTAAGGATGGGCCTTTCTAAAACAAGTCTTTCGAGTTACTCATGAACATTTAAACGTGAATAAGGTTAATGCAAGATGGGTGTCGAGACTTCTTTCCTTAGCCCAAAAGTAGCAACGAGTCATCTGTTGTCAGACATTTTTTGAGCTCTGATATGGCAACGAGAGAAAAGTTCTGCAAACCATTGTTACAGAAGATGAAACTATGATCCTCTACTATGATCCCTTGTCCAAAAGACAATCAATGGAGTGGCGCAAACCTGGAGGAACACCGCCTCTATAGGCCAGGTCACTCAGTCAACCAAGAAGATCATGGCAACATTCTTTTGGGACTGTGAAGGAATACTCTTCATTGACTTCAAGGAGAGGAACACCACAGTAAATTCTGGCCTACTTCACAGACTGCGTGCTTCCAGCAAAGAGAAAAGGCAAGGAAAGCAGAGTAATGGTGTGCGCCTGTGCACACAGCTCTTGTTACACAGGAAGCTGTAAAGAAATGTGGCTTCAATGAGATCGGCCATCCACCCTACAGCTCAGATCTACCTCCCAGTGACTATTTCCTCTTCTCAGTACTCAAGAAAGGCCTTCTAGAAAGGAAATTTAAGTGTGTTGAAGACGTGATGGATGCTGTTTATTCCCATTTTGCAGACAAGACTTCTGGCTATTTTGGGGAGGGGGATTTGAAATGTTAATTCAAAGATGTGAGAAGTGTATTACAATAAAGGGTAACTATATTGAAAAGTGAAATATAGTGTTTGTCTTTATCATGCCTAGAAAATGGTTAGGCCGGAAACTTATGGACCTACCCTCGTATCTGCCAACCGTACAAAGAGGTTTCAAGTGTGAGAGAGAATACAATTTTACTCTTATCCGTATCCAACATTTCTGTTCATAACTTCTTTCTAAATTGCAAGAATAGCGCATTAATGGTTTGCCTTTCTTAAGAACAAAAGAATCAATTTAAAATATGAAAAGTAAAGTCACAAACAACTATCGGTTCAAATCTCTAATACTCCCTTTTAGGGGAACTCCAGTGTATGCAGTAAGTTGCGTTATCTAGCGGCAACTGTAAGAAGTTAATGCAGCGATTGGTCGATAACTGGAATTTCCACTGACGGGGGAATGTTATGATCCCGTATCGATTGGGCTAAGCATTTCTTGGAAATCAGTTCACACTTGAAAGAAAGTGAGCTGTGGGCGTGCTCGAGGAAGATCTCATAACGCGGACTGCATATGACTAGCTGATTTTCTTCTTCCATAGTAAATAAAGCTTGTATTACACAATACCATCCACTTTCAGTTCATACTGCACCTCATTATTGTTTTATACGACTTGCATTATCACATGGTAATTTTTTTTTTTTTTTTTTTTGACAAAGTTGACTTATGTTGTTTTAATTTTAAAATGTTGGTATTTTTCCAAATCTTTTGTGTGTACGCGCGCGCCTGTCGAGCCATTGCTGAAATTTGTTCAGACTTCGTTCTAATTTTTCTCCTGTATTTTCAACTTTCTTATCGATAAGCAGAAGGTTGTTTATTTGCGGCATCTTATTGAGAACAGATGCCTTTTTTTCCGAAATGTATTTACAAGCTTGCTCGAGTTTGTTTTCAGGTAAGAATCATTTATAAAGCGTCATGGTATTATGTTGTGTCAATATAACAGCACTAACAACAATTGTCGGTTTACCATTTTAAGACTTTACCAAAGCAAATATAAGTACAAAACAAGGTTTCAGCTTATATTAATGTAAATAGACTGAGATGTAAATACGTTGGCTGAAGGCAAGCCAGCAGCCACCGCGCTCGGATGATTAGATTCCGAAGGTTTAGCCCCGCCTAAGACAAGTTTGTGACAGTATGACAGCAGATAATTTGGTCGGACAGAAGGTATTTGGATTCTACTAATAACGAAGACACCGTAATCCCACGGCTAACGAAAAATATTTGTGGTTGGCGTGTGTATATCCATTATTCTGCAGACTATTGTAACAGCTGTTGTCGTGCAACTCGACGTAACTATACTCAAGTTTTTTTTTAACTACACACCATTAAGCAACAATAAATCTAATATAACTAATATGTTGAATTCTGAGATGATTTTTATTAACTTAATAGCAGAAAAGTTACATTTTTACGTGAAATAAGAGAGACCATACTGAGGGTGCCAAAAATGTATACAAATGTATATTTCATATATTACAAAATTCGATCGAAAAACAACAGTAATGTGCAGTATGATGTTCTGTAAACAGATGTGACACACATACATCATGATAGTGTTGATACGTGACAGGTAAATCAACAATGAACAAATGAAGCCAAGATTATCGTATGATGTTCTGTAAACAGATGTGACTCACATTACTTATACTAGCGTTGCTACAACAAAATGGAGCAAGATTATCGTTTGAACAGCGGAAAGCAATTTTGAAGTTGTATTGTTGAAGTTCAAAGGCAATGGAGACGTGTGTACAGAACGAACCGCCAACGCGAGTAACAATTGCACGCATTCGAGACAAATTTGGGACTCATGGTACCGTATGCGATGTTCATAAGGGCAGATCTGGAAGACCTCGCATAGTAACAAGTCCCGCGCACTGGATAGAACGAAGAGATCCGATTGAGTTTCCACCGCGTTCTCCGGATCTAACTCCGTTGGACTTCTACCTATGGGGAACTCTTCAGAATGTTGTATACCGTAGAAAACCAGCTACACTGACAGCACTTCGGGAAGAAATTGAAACGGCATGTGCTGCAATCGCTGAGGACACTTCCGCAAACGTTGCTCAACCAGTAGTTCAAGTACTCAGAAGTGTATCAACGCCGATGGTGAGCATTTTGAGCAACTGTTGTAACTGTAAAAGTCTAAGATGATTAGTGCTCATCATTTTTTGTTTGTGTGAATTCGGTTTTGTTATGTTAACACAGTTTTATCTTTGATATGTATACATTTTGGCAACATCTGTATTTGTAATTAAGTTACAATAATATTTAGAACGTGCTTTGACTGGTTAGAACAATAAAACAGAATGTATTTACAATTTTTAATTATAACAAAAATTAATGAAGTTCAAGTACTTTTCACTTGCAAACATACATTACTAAATCAGCATGCTTTTTTCAAGTGAGACAATGACAGCAAACATCTTTTAGTGAGGATATGCTGTCTAAGAAAGTGAATGTAACCATTTATAGAATGAACCAACATGCTTTACTCTTAAGAAATATTATACGTCTGAAATTACTATTTGCCAATCATTATATCGACACAAAGAAATGCAAATCCTGTATTCAAAAATTTATATCCATATTAGTGCATATAAACGCTCGTACCCATGCTTATTGAAGTATGTCGGTCCTGGTGTGTAGTGGTAACCATACTTGCCTTCTAAACCCAAGATCGCAGGTTCAAACCCGGCCAGGACCGATGGATTTTTTCGGGCATAAAAATCCTAAGTATGGCTTCCTTCGGAAGGAGGTTAAAGCCGTGGGTCCCGTGTCTTACATTTACGTCACGTAAAAGAACCTCAGGCCTGAAAGGAGAGACTTCTGAGCAAAATTTATCGGCCGTTTCACGCGCTGATTTGAATGGGACGCTGATGACCTGAGATGTTAAAGAGCGTCCGTAAATAAAACAAATCACTGTGAATTGTGTCTCTCACCCCCTCCACCCCATAGTCCAGATTTAGCCCCGTGTGGCTTTTTGTTTTTCCCCAAATTGAAGAAGAACCCTTCGCGTTAGGTATTCTCCATCATCAGAAGCAACGGTAAAGGCTGTGGATGCGATTCTGAAGGACCAGTCTTAAAATGGTTACCAGCATTTCTTTTAAGACTGGCAGAAACGCTGGGACAGGTGCATTGTTGCATTCACCGGGAATTACTTTGAGAAAGTTGATGAAAATAATTAGTGAAGATATTGTGTCAAAAAAATTATGATCATTCTTTGTTGGGCAGCCCTAGTATGTTTAACAACAATGTCTATGGTTCCAGAGAGAATCTAAATAGTCACAAAAAGGAACTTGATGCCTAAGCACGGTCACAATTTACTTGTCAAACTAACAACACACATCTCTTGCATGTTCAGGACAAACCTACTTAATGCAACTTCTGCTACTATCACGTAGAATCGTGAACGAATTCCTAGTTAGGTTCCACGATAGGTTTGGGATCATCATTGTCTCTTCACTCCCACTGTCTTCCTCTTCTTCTGTTTCTTTTAGCCATTGCAGCTACTGATTTACATCTTTTGATGCTCGAGACATAGATCAAGGAAATAACGACAAACTAAATATACCCGAAAGTAGGTCCATACGTTTCCGGCCTAACCATTTTCTAGTTATGATAAAAACAAAAACTATATTTCACTTTTCAATATAGTTGCCCTTTTATGTAATGCACTTCTCACATCTTTGAATCAACATTCAACCCCCCCCCCCCCAATAGTCAGAAGTCTTGTCTGCAAAATGGGCGTAAACAGCATCCATCACTTCTTCATTGTACTTAAATTTCCTTCCTCGAAGGTCCTTCTTGAGTACTGAGAAGAGGAAATAGTCACTGAGAGCTAAATCTGGGCTGTAGGATGAATGGTCGATCTCCTTGAAGCGACATTTCTTCACAGCTTCCTTTGCAACAAGAGTTGTGTGCCCAGGCGCGTTATCATGAAGAAGACGCACACCACCACTCTGCTTTACTTGCCTTTTCTCTTTGATGGAAGCACGTAGTCTGTGCAGTAGGCCAGCATAGTACTCTCCATTTACTGTAGTTTCCTCTTCTTGAAGTCAATGAAGAGTATTCTTTCACAGTCCCAAAACGATTGTGGTTAGATGTTTTTGGTTGACTGAATGACCCTGACCTTTAGAGTCGGTGCTTCGCCAGGTTTACACCACTCCATTGATTCCCTTTTGGACAATGGATCATAGTAGAGGACCACAGTTTCATCTCCTGTAACAATGGTTTGCAGAACTTCTCTCTCTTTGCCACGGCAGAGCTCCAAAAATAACTGACAACAGATGATTCGTTGCTACTTTTGGACTGAGACAAGAAGTCTAGGCAACCATCTTGCACTAACTTTATTCATGTTTAATTGTTCATGAATAATTCGAAGGACTTTTATTTTAGAAAGGCCCAGCCTTGCTGCCATTTCTGTAACTTTGAGTCGCGGTCTTCTATAATTTCTCCTTACACAAGAGCGATGTTTTCAGGAGTAAGCATCTCCAAGGGCCGACCTGCACGCTCTTCATCTTCAATGCTTTCTGTACCCATTCCAAAAAATTTGACACGTTCTTTTACAGTAGAATATGAGGGGGATGCTTCCCCATATACATCGTTCAATCGCTGTTAATTTCGTTTGGAGTAAGTCCTTTTTTTGTGAAGAATTAATAACAGCTCGGTACTCCATTTTGAACATGTCACAATCTTCTACACATAGCCTTTTGTATGTAATTATATCTGAACCACTGAACGGAGCGGAGCGGAAGTTACAGCTGCGATTATTTACTTCACAGATAAGGTAAAACGCCAGATAGGGGTTTTGTGAAAGTGATAATCCTTATCGGCGAGACCGGAAACTTATGGACCTACTCTCGCACCTATCAATGAATTGTCAATAGTTAGTTCCTCGCGTTAGTACGACTTACAAAACAATAATGCGAGTAGCAATAACAATACTCATCCAGGCCACATGAATAGCTAGCTAATAATATTCTAGCAAGAATCGAGGTAAACCTTACTAAAGTATTAAAATAAGCTACTGAGAAGTTCACCATTGGAGAGTTAATGGTTATAAAATCTATCGAATTGGCAATAAACTGGTTGCAATCTATGGTCACTATTGTTGATCAGCCTAAGCTAATTGCACGAACAACGGATTAACATAAAATTTATCAAGTTATCAACTATAATGTCCGTAAAGTAGTGGTAGGTAGGCAAAGCGATGGTAGAATAAGTTTTTTAATAGTCAGAAGCATAACAACAATGGAAACGCCAACATAACAGCTCAACCACGGCAGCTATTTCATAAGTTTCGTTAGAATATGCAGGCTAGAGTTCTAAGAGATCCCCGTATTTAAAAAAAAAATACCTAAAGCAACTATCTTAACCAATCCCATCCATTAATATTCCCTCTTTTGTTGCAGACAGCTCTTATTGAAACCTCGTGACTCTAATACCCTTAACAACTTAAATCCATCATTGTTAGGCAATTGCTGAAGTTCCTGCCTACTGTAAGGTAAGTAATAGAGATTCTTAAAATGCACTTTGACTTACAATTAAAGACTTGGATAAGTCTACTTAATGCATGTATAGTCTAGCAATCAGAAGAAGGCGAGTGCGAGGTGGGCTGAACCGTTTATCTGCACACGAACAATGTATCCATGTTGCCATATGTTAAGCCATCAGACTCCGGATTTCTAACCATGGGTGAGTATATGACAACACTGTTACTGTTTGCGTAGCACATTCCTCTCGCTTGCCTTCTTCTGATCGCCAGATAACCCTCAAACTTTGCTCATTTGTAAGTTTTCAATTGATAGTACCTATAGCTAAGACTGTAAACTGTTACTTTTTGTCTGTCTTAATTAACATTAGGGGCATTGGTAATGTCAGAGTGGCCGAGATTCCTAAGATACGTGAACGAGAGATCTGCGGCTGAATAAAGCGAGGAACTCTTCCTTGATTGAGGTTTTCCTCAGTCCTCATTACTGGCAGATGCCCAGTAAGACTTGGAATGCTTCATTACCAAAATTTACTCTCATTTCATCTCATGTATCATCAATTTCCTCAAACTGACCCTTTTATAATCGAAAAAAGATATTTCTGATTTTCGGTAGTGACTACGGAAGGGCATACCTGTTATGTTTTTTTTTTTTTTTTAATCCCTCCCGCAGGGTTACATTTCATTATACTGAAGATTTTAACCATTGAAATGTGATCTTAATTGTTAATCATTACCATACTCACCTAAGCGATTTTATTAACGAGCAGGAATATAAAGAAGGATAGACGTACTAAACACCAAGCATTGTGTGCTAGTTTTAATGCTTAGTTTGTTTCGGATAAATAAAATTGTCGTTCTAGCGTTATTACAAATGTTTACGTTCTCAGTGAGCTTATATATTATGCGTACACAAAGTGGGAGGTGGTTGATGTACCAAACTAAAATTGCTAATATATCTTGATGAGATGGTGTTAATGGTTCCGAGCAATTGACTGATCACTGCAGAAACGGATTTGTAATCTATGAGCGGACAATTTTTTACGATGAACGATACTTTATTATATATAATAATAAATAAACTCCTGTAACAAAGTAACTAAAACAATAAAAACTAGAGAAGACAAAACTGACTTGTCTTCTGCCTTTGAATAAGAACACGAACTGTTCGAAATATAGCTAAAATTGTGTGGCTATTTAAGTGTTTTATCTATTTCTGCTTGTCTACTTCTTGTTATTTTAGATTTAGATAAAGAGTCATCGAGAAGTCGCTCAGCAGTCATTGTGTAGCTGAGAGTTTACTAGGGAGGCAAATTCGGGTGACAGCACTGACCGCGCGCCGAGCGTATAGCTATTGTGCTCACTTAACCACCAAGACAAGCAAACACAAGTTCAAATCTCAGCAACAGTGGGCAGATTGCCTGCTGAAACCGGTTTCGACAGATGGAAGGAATGTTAGAAATGTAGGAGTAGCAACTTTCTCCTGTGCGGTGCACCTCATCCGAGTGCGGAGGAACTTGTCGATGATCCGTTATATTTGTTGCATGTATCACGTAGACTCGAATCGCCTGTTAGCAAATTTCACCCTGTTTTTTTCCTACAGTCTTTTATAACTATTGAATTATATTGTAAGACAATTAAGTTTTGGTAACTGGTCAACACAGACATGTTTAAAATTAATGTATGTGAGAATTTTAATTCTATTCGTACATTGATTTTTTTTTAATTCCATTTTTCCAAACTTAAAAGAAGAGTTGCAAATTTCGCCTTAACTTAAAAATATGTCCGGCATTTGTACATCAAATTGAGCTTGGAAGATGCAATTGGCAAAACAAAATAAATAAGAACAGATCAGCAAAAACTGTGTATTTTTTCTTCTTTTTTTAACCATTTAGGCACCCCTTTGGAGCTATTATCACCAGCAAAAAGTTCGTGGGGAAATATAAACACTACTGTTGGTTCTCATAGAGAAGTATTCTTTGAATATCTTAAATCCTCGTTTAAACCATGACAATTATGTATTTCTATTGGGATTAAACCTTTCAAAACGAAGTACTTTATCACAGCTCCTGTTTCAGTTTATCCATTTTGTAGAAAATGTTAGCACCAGTTGGTTCGCATGATTGTCGCAAACAAGTGACTACACTTACGCGTCTAAAACTTTAAAGTGCGCCATTTAAAAGGAAATACTTAACAACTATCATAGTTAATTTGCCATCTTCTTGACATCTCAGAGTGAGACCGATAATTTTTAATGCAACAGAAACCAAACAAAAATTTACCACCATCATCATAAACACTACACCATGCACTATAGTTTGTAATGTACGTCACATATAAGTGAAAGCAACAATTCTCATCAATTTCTCGAGATTAGTGTTACCTCTGTATACTACACAGCGAACATTAACTAAATTTCAGTCCAGTTGTAGCTATATTAGAAGTTTAGTGAAGATCGCTGCACGAATTGTTGTGCTAGCGTTGCTACAACAAAACGGAACAAGATTATCGTTTGAACAGCGGAAAGCAATTTTAAGTGAAGGCACTGGATAGGACGAAGAGGTCCGATTGAGTTTCCACCGCGTTCTCCGGATCTAACTCCGTTGGACTTCTACCTATGGGGAACTCTTAAGGATATTGTATACCGTAGAAAATCAGCTACACTGGCAGCACTTCGGGAAGAAATTGAAACGGCATGTGCTGTAATCGCTGAGGACACTTTCGCAAACGTTACTTAATCAGTAGTTCAACGTACTCAGAAGTGTATCGACGACGATGGTGGGCATTTTGAGCAACTGTTGTAACTGTAAAAGTCTAAGATGATTAGTGCTCATCATTTTCTGTTTGTGTGAATTCAGTTTTGTTATGTTAACACAGTTTTTTATTGGCTTGAAGTGTGTATACATTTTTGACACCCTCTGTATTTACAAACATTTCCATTCCCTTTCATCTTTTAGCTCTGGTATGTGCTCTTGATGCAACCCATTCCTTCGTACAGAGGCATTGCTTTAGTATTGGCTTGTTTCGTTTCAAACTCTGTTTTAGGATACACGATGGTCCTGCTTGCTTATGCAGTATGTTGAATTTTCGCTCAATATATACCCAGAATCTTCTTAATTATTTCAACAGATTTCCTGTATTCTCGCACCATTTATTTGTTTGCTTTTGTTTTTCTTTAGTTAATATTTTAACATAATACTTATTTTTTAGCTGGAGATTATATTTTAAACGCACTGCCGTTCATATTCACCTTTAATCGAAAACGAGATTGTCCTGTAGTCAGTTTTGCTTAAAACATTCACTTTTCTCACTGCAAAGTGCGTTTGCATTTATGCTGTACTTGATAACCAGAGCCCGGAAGTTAGGCAAAGTGCCTTTTCTATCTGGGTGGATATATTTAAGAGTCATATAGAAATACCATGATTTCGTACATTTGGTATCGGTAGGGTTAATGTTTACTTTACCTTTTTGTGCTTATTTTGGCTTCTGTTGCCTATTTTAAGGTTTAAAATTCTTCTTCTTCTTCTTCTTCTTCTTCTTGCCTGTTTTGAATTGTTATGTGTTTTTTTTCCTGAGATTATTTGCATGTTTTAAAAAGACAAAAAGAATTTTCAATATATCACAGTGATAAAAGTTATAAAAATTAAACGGCATGTTCACCTCACAAAAATTTCTATTGAAAATCTTATTATACATTTATTTCTTTTCAAGCGATCAAAAACTTTCTCCGCAACCCATTCACTTAAGCTCTTTAAATAGCAGAATCTTCATTGGTGAAGGGAACACACTGTTACCTCGGGCATACGAATGTAAGGAAACAGAGAGGACGAAGGGTGTACTGTGGTTTTGAGTAAACCTGGCGATAGACGTTGTATCGATCTGCGCGAGACAATTCTATAAAGTTAGTGGAGGGGGTAACTTCTCAGCTGCATAAAAGTAACAAACAATTGCAAGCGAGAAAGATGAGAGCGGTACAGCTGTGCAATAAACCTTCCCTACAATGTGTTCAGTACGAAAGTAAGAGATATTAACCTAATTCCCCTGTAAAAGCATAAACAGAACATGAAATCCACCAGAAACCGCTGCGCATCCTTTGCTCGTTCGCCAGGACTATTCAAAACTACTTTACTTAGTATTGATCAATGTTTCTATCATGTCCTGAAAGGTGAATGTTCTGTTGTAACTGGTATGAATCCTTCCGAAATAACTTGTTTTAAATATACTGCAATCACTTCAGTGGAAGTAGAACGTTCATTTTCTGTAATGAAAAATGTTCTCTCTGACAAGCGACTGTCTATGACATTAGATTGAAAAAACATTTTGTTGTTGCTTGTAACCAAGAAAAGTAAGTTTAAGTACTTCAAGTATGTGATAAAGAAACTATTAAGTATCTTAAATATCTATTTTATTAATAATGAGTGATATTACTCTGTGTTTTCACTTTTAATAAATGACTGTTTTAATTCTATTCCTGCCTATTACAGTAATTTAAGTGACTTTTTATCTGCCTATTTTAACCAAAACAAATGCCTGAACTTCCGGGCTCTGTTAATAACTATTAATGACCACTAAGAACTCATTAAAGCCATTATATTTCTATGGTGTTAAGTAAGACATGTTCAGGAAGTATACACGCCTCCTATATGGCGATTTGGCACTCTCTCAAGGTGAAAGTGAAGACGATTACAAATTCAATAGCACTTGAATTACGTAACAATTTCAACAACGAGTTCATTAAATCAAAACTAGTTAATGATACAAAGCTATATAATGTTAAATTGAAAACAAGGCTGTGAAAACTCAAGATATAAAAATGTATATTCCATAACACGAACTAAGATTCTCGTTTGGTTAGCTGCAGAAAAAGAAGGAAGCATTCTAAGATAGTACGTTTCGAAATGATAGATTTGTTTTTTCATTTTATTTAAATTTGGAATATATTAATTATATTATTAGCGATGCCATACAATTTGAAAACCAGCGTGTTTTTCTACTGAAATAAAAACAATTCACTTTCATAATTTTGATTTATTAATGCATGAAAGTTGGATATAGCACATACTACCAATCACAAGTAAATAAATGACTGAAATGTTTTAAGAAATAAATAATGTTTCAAAATGTTAAGACTTGCAAACGAATACTTTTTTGTTTTACCTTTCAATGATACATTTATATATCGTATATTTCACATATTGCTTTTAATCCTCGCCACAAATGCTTTATGTCTAACTAAGTGCTAAGGGGTAATATTTTCCGCGACGTACTGTACCGGCGGAAAGATGTACTGGGGAGATCAGGTGTGTCCAGCGTAGTGCACCGTGGGGCAGTGTATGACTCACCCACGGCACGGTGAGTCACGTGACGTCGACCGGTTTACACGCTTTTCTCATCCAAACGAGTGTTTCCTGTGAATTTGCTCACTATGACCGCAG
This sequence comes from Metallyticus violacea, assembly GCA_030762175.1. Taxonomy (NCBI): domain Eukaryota; kingdom Metazoa; phylum Arthropoda; class Insecta; order Mantodea; family Metallyticidae; genus Metallyticus; species Metallyticus violacea. Next base: position 140,965,319 of record CM060832.1, read on the forward strand.
GCACTTTCCCTCTACGTTTACAAACATCTTCATGTTGTGGAATTCATTGATGCTACTAGAGATCATACATTACACGAAATAATGGGAAGAATAATTTTACTTTTCAGCTTAATCAAAGGCATTGTTCAAAATCAATTACGTCTTCCGGTGTGATTAGAACTTGCGTTAAAGCATGTATGCCAACTTCTACAGGGCTAAGAAACGGAATGTAGGAAAAAGTTCATACACTACACAAATATATTATTGTTTTTTAAAGTTTGTGTTATTTAAGCCGGATTTTTAACTTTTGGTTTCTTGCAAGCAGAAACTGATGGGAACAATAGAAAACTTGTGGAACATTTTCAATATTAGCCTATCAACTCTTTTTTAATTGTTTTATTTCCTAAAGAGTAGATAATTGTCACGGAAGTCGCCTGCCTTCATCACAAAATACAGTGTTTTATGAAAAAATCTGGTGACAGAGGTTTTTGTTTTGCTTCCGGTGATTTTCACTTAAAACAATTAAATGCGTAATGTTAAATTCTCTGTTCGTACCTGCACACACGTCTGTAATTGTGTAATACTTATCACATGCAAAAGGCCACATTCCTTGCTGTACCATGATAATGCACAGCCGTACATAGCAAATTATGCTGCTGAATATTTCACAAAAATCAATCTGAAGCGTGTCTATCATCCTCCCTATAGTCCAAATTTAGCCCCGTGTGACTTTTTCCATTTCCGCCACCAGAAGCAGTGGTAAAGGCTACCGAGGCAATTGAAGGATCCGTCAAAAATGGTTATCGGGGACTACTTTCAGAAAGGTCATCAAAATCATGAAGATGAATAAAGTTATTGTCAAAAAATTCTGGTCGTTCTTTATGGAACGCTCTCATATTTTTACTGGGGAAACACCAGGAATTTCTCTTCTCGCATGTCGCATATTAAAAAAGGGGTATGCCGTAGCAATCTTGCAAATTAATTAAGAATATGCCCTCATTGGAAGAACATAACAGGTTTAGTTCTGGATGATCACACTTATGTAATACGTTTTAGAACCAAAACAAATACTAGAAAAACGGAGAACATATAAAGTGTCGACAATTAGCATAAAGGCCTGCGACAAACGAAAGAGAGAAATGGATGACAAATAATTTTAAAATTATTTTAAGTTATTGTAAGCCTCTAATAGTAGAGGATACGAACGCGGAACGATAAGTTTGCTAAAAAAAATATATTTCTCAACATAATCTCCTTTGAGACCAATTCATTTGATCCAGCGAGATTCCAATTTTTTTTTAATTCCCTCAGAAAAAAAATGTCTTTCGTACTGTGCATAAACTCGTTTACAGCACAGATAATCTCTTCAGTAGACGAAAATTTCAGCCATTTCTGAGGTTAGGAAAGAGAAAAAAGTGACATAGACCCAAATCTGGGGAGTAGGGTATTTCGGAGCTCAGCTCGTGCACTTTTGCCATCGCAATGGATGTGTGCCAATCTTGGTCGCTTTCTGCTTCAACCCATGTGCAAGCGGTCCAATAGCATTGCGTAAGAACTAGTCATTATTTTATACTTTTCCAAACACTCAACCATGATGGTAGCCTGTGAGTTCCAAAAAAAAAGTTCCCACCCTTTTCCCGATTTCCAAATTGTTTTTGCTTTTTTCGGCACACTTTCACCGTCGCCAACTCGCTGTTTTGATTGCCATTTTGTCTCCGGGGTGTAGCAGTGAATCCAAGTTTCGTCTATAGCCAGAAGTCAACATTTCCAACACAATTTTGAAATGTACTTCCTCGAGAGATTTTTTGTCTGGAGTCAAGAAGCACGGCATACACCGCGCACCCAGTTTCCTCCTAAGCAGAACTTCATGTAGGATATTATGTACCCGTTCATATGAGATGACTACCATCTCAGCAATCTCACGACGTTAATGCGACGATCTTCTATCACGATACCATTAATTTTATCGACCATTTCTCATTTAACCTCATTCGGGTATCCGGAACGGACAGCGTCTGCAGTGCTCGTAAGGCCACGTTTAAATTCATTTATCCAGTAATAAAGGTCTTGATTACTGGTACAGAGTCTTCACTTTTTAAATATGTGTGTATCACTGCACAATACTCGTCTTTATCCATTTCTATAAAGCCCCTTACACCGACCACTTAAAATGGCTACCAACAAAGGTCTGCGCATTGCATCTGTTTGACAAGTTGAACAAAGCCGATACAAGAATCACTTTTACCATTGTTGTGCCGCTAACAACTTTTCCCGCCATTTCGTTTAAAGTCATCAGATTTATCAATCCGTCCTCGTATACAAAGTTTGTATAACAGGACAAATACTTCTTTAAATATAAACTCTTTTAAATGGAATTGTTTTAAATAATATGGTAGAAGGCAAATGTGTACTTTTATTACTTTTTGTGCGTGTGTTACTTACGATGCTGATGATGATGACAAATGAATGGGGAATGAAGTAGTCAGAAGGAATTAAAACAGTACGTATAATGTTTCGATAGTTTGTTTCATTGCGTTCAGTTGTATATTTACTAAATAAGGCACGCATATTCTATTCACAAAACTAAAACAATAGTCATGTTCGTAAAGACACAAAAAATTACACCAGACATCAAAGTATGAACAATTTCAAATTTGTAATTGTATGGTTTGCAATATTAGCTATACTATAGACGAAGACTATATTAAAATCGCATAAATGAGGTTTCTGAACCTAGAACGAGGGTGTACGAGCGTATGATATACAAAATGACAGAATGTGAGAAGAATTAGCTGTATAAAGATAAACAACTGAGTGGAAGAACATAACAAACAGGGAAAGTTCATTTATAAATTCCAAAATGTTATATTTGTTGTAATCAACTGAAGAACAGATGTAAAAATACTAAGAATAAGATCGGAACAGATAAGAAGAGAGAGGAAGAAGAAACACGCCAGCTACATAAAAGTTGCTAATTAATATGCGTATTTTTAAATCATTACTGCTTCTTTAATGTTTAACATTTTAATGGAAATTTTATGGATGATTTTGTTTATGGGATTTCTTTCTCATTTGTATGAATGAATGTTGTTTAACGCCCATTTTTGCTACAGAGGCACCATCGGTATGGATGAGATGAAATGATTTATTGGGAAAGAATTTATTTTTAAGTAAGGAAGCGTTTCAGGCTTAAGTTTAGGGTACCTCCCCGCCATTTGCTATTTATGAGGACTGAGGAAAACCTGGAAATAAACCTCAGTCAGGGAGGACGGTCCTGGCGGGATTCGAACCCCGTCCGCGCCTTAACGACCTTGGCCATCCGTGACAGTGAATATTAGCAGCCAAACGTTGATCACTATAGCAGATTATAAGCATTTGTAGGAAGCAGATGGCATCTCAAGATGAGAAATTCTGTTTTGTACATATGTACAGGGCTTTCGTGACCAAAACTTCCCAGTCTGAACAACTAGATAGATACCCATTAACATAAATTTAATTTAAACAAAAACATGTCAATTTTGATATTGAACGGGAAGTTTAAAGCCAAAGGTGATTACGTTTTAGGTTTCATCCCCTCACCCCCAGCTACGTCTACTTTAAAATGTTAAGTGATATCACTATGTTATGATACTTAAATTTTAAGAAAGATTCATTGTTATCGCATATTTTGCTTTTTGTCATTGCTGTAACCTGGATTGTTGTTTGAACTAGGACAGAATAAAAAACAAGCAGAACGAATATATATATATATATATATATATATATATATATATATATATATATATTATTTTGGGTAAAATTACAAATTACAAATCACTACAATAGTACAACCTATTTCAGAACTCCTCATTGTCATTACATAGTTATTACACGAAATGCTCAGTACTTATAGTATTATTCTAAATTTAAACAACAATAACAACGGTTCAGATCATCAAGCAACGTTAAAAAAACAAACAAACAAAAGACATGATAATATGTAAGCATAACACGTGGGGGTGTCATTTGAAATTTCAAAGGAGGAATGAATGGAGTTGAAACCTAACATATAATCAATATTAGTTTTAAAATCCCCCTCAATATCTACTTCCCTTATTTTTTTTTAAATACATTTATTGTTTCAACTGTCAAATTTTCATTGCAAACCCTGTATATCTTTCTTTATCTTTTCCTTATCCCCTTTAAGACAATCAACAAACACACCAGGATGCCAATTTTTACCGATAAGGAGAAATAAAGTATAGATGTACAAAAGTTTAGGCTCTTTGCCTTGAAATTTAATGTATTGTATATAGTAAGTGATTGATATTAAATAAATATATATTAAATATACATTTATATGTAAAAGATGCCTCTTGGAGAATTCTAAAAATAACATTGGTGCATTTTCCTGAATATTTAATGTCCCTATCAATAAACAGGTCTTCGAGTCTATAAATTGAATGACTGAATTAATAAATAACAAAATCAGAATCCGTCATCATCTTGAACTACAGAGTGAGCAATAGTAGACGCAACCGCGGGACCGACTGGCAGCGCTATGTCGGCGTATGTTGCCCCCCCCCCCGCGAGGCTTCAGTGCGAGTTGAAATCTTGCGCAAGTACCACGTGTTTGTTAGGCGACGCAATACAGTGAGTGAAAGTGTATCAAGCGGACCTCGCCGGTCGGCCGCACGCCACTAAATCGGTTGCGTGAAGGATTGTTCATCATTTGCCTTTTCCTTTTGAGAACAACATTGGAGAAACACCTATTCAAATAACTTGATCCGTGCAGGGTCCAAAACTGTTACTCTCCGCTCTTGCACCTGGTTGAACAACGATATGAGGTAGCTGTTGGTAGATATAGCTGAAAATGCTAAGTGCACTAGCACTAAGGTTAATGACAACAGCACAAGTGCTCTCATCTGATGTAAGAAGAAATTAAACTTTAGTAATACTCTCCCCCCCCCCCTAAAACGTTTCAAATATGTTGTGCAGGGCTTTAGCATGTGATAAAATCATTTGACTTTCACAAGACAATACGCATTTTGCTCTTGACCCAATGTGGAACTTGTGCAAAGTGAAGCGGCACATTGCCAGGTTACTTTCGGATACGCCGGTTTCTCTTGTCTCTGATTCTGCCACCTGCTTCATTGTCGTCCTCTTTTCATTATCATCGTATTCTAATATCGTTTGCATACGTTGTGACTAGAAAGTGAGCTGCATTCGCTCTCAGCGACAGGATTGTTGTCCACGAGAACTTATATTAGGCATCACCTCCACCAGATTTAGGAAACAATTCAAACCAATCAGAGCTTAAAATGTGAGATCTATCACTACCCAACGAGGTGTTAATCTTTTCTTATTTTATGTTTTCGTTTAAAATTAGGTCCCTCTAAACATTGTCCCGAGAGGGTGGGCAATAGGAAGTACGAGAATGCCTAAAAGAGTAGGTACATTGTGTTCCTTCACCGCTACGATAACTGAAAAATTCTTTAGGAACTTTGAAAACTGGCTTATCTATAGAAAAAGATAAATAAAATTCTCACATAGAGCCCCGAAACAATATCACATTTTCTGGAAGACGACTGAACGATAATAAGGCTAATAATGTTGGGATTACTTGCTGCATGGAATGTGTAAGAATTAGAAGTAATTGAGAAATAACTAAATAAAATTGTTAACGGATATTAAATAATATAGAGATAATACTACTAATAAAATTTATAAGGTACCAGCTGCATGGAAGGTTTTCTCATGCTTTGTAGTGAGTATACAAACGAAAAGAGCATATTATGGAATAGTTGTACCAATAGACAGAAAATGACAGGAGGATATAAAAGTATACTGTTTACTAAGCGAAAAAGCATTATCTGTGATACAGATACTTAGAAAATAATAAGTGCCTATGAACCAAAAGATACTGAATCGTATTATGAAAAGCTACAGATAAGTAGCTGGAGATTTGAATGCACGTATAGAGAAAGAGCCTGTTTTTAAACTGGCTGATAACGAATAAACAGACTTTAAAGTAAGACAACTGGTGTCTATGAATGAACTGAGAGCAGCAAATATATTTATGTAAAAATATATGCATAAACATATTATAGATTAAACAGTACAAGATAAAGAAATATAGAAACACAAGTGTACTAGAGGGGAAAACATAAATGCACATCACCATTTAGTGAATCAAAGATTCCATTTTGGAAAATATGGAGAAAACAGAAAAGGGGAAAGAAATGAGAAAGATATTTAAATGAAAAATTGAAAGGAGATTTGCTTCAAGAAAAAGCATTTATACAGACTAGCAAAATTACTTAAAACGAACATGTCAACGCAGAATAAGAAAATGTTTAAATGCAATAAGAATTGGGACGTATCTGGTTTTTGAAACGAAAGTATGTAAGAAGTCACAAAAATAATAAAGCATAGAACAAATACTTACAGAAGAAATCGGTAGAATTAAAGAAAATTAAAAAAAAAATACAATATGAAACTAAAGCAATAGTACGGCAAATACATAGAATATCATGAAAATGATTGACCTATAATCATGAGTTAAACATGATACTTATTGGCCGTTAGAAAAGAACATAATATCAACAAGAGATTGAATAGATCTTTATAAAGATTTGTGGCGTAACAAAAATATCTAGGCGATAATCTATGGAGAAAAAAAATCGAAGAGGTTAACTTTATAGAGATGGAAGACTTTTAAGTAAGCACTGAAGCAGAGGGGGAAGCGCCTGGGTTACATAATAACTCAGAACTTACACATTACGGAGGAATGTTCTGAGAATTAAGAATGTAATGGGTTTGTGTTAGACTTAAAGTATGACTGACCAAAATAATATAAAACTGCTAACAATTAATGCACTGTTGAAAAAGGAAAGACAAGCAAACGTTAAATTATAGAAGTACGTATCCATTCAAAGACTGTTGCTTATGAAATCTATATAAAGTTAATCAATAAAAACTTTGAAACATTTCTAATAAAGTTTTATGGGAAAAACAAGTGATTTGTAAAGATCCAGCGTAAATAACGTTTTTACGTTAAAAGTAAAACTACGAGACTCCAACTGAAAGACAAAATTAGCGTTCATGTATTAAATGAATTGCAATTTATAAAATGGATAAAAGAAAGGTGTGGCTCATCATGGAATAAGAGTTTCTTAAGGATTTGATAAAAGTTTCTCAGAGTATACTAACAGCAGAAATGACACTGTGACTAATCATGGAATAAGATAACGATTAACATACTCCCGGCATCTACATAGTTGACATAAGAAAATGGAGGAGACATGAGAATAAGACAAGATGCGTTTTCTTTTCGCAGTCATACAAGTACGGAAGAGAATTTACCAATGACAATGCATATATTATGTCAGAGATTCTCAAACAGCGGTCCACGAAGTCCTCCCAAGTGGTCCACGAAAAATTGTACTGTAAACAGTATTTATTTTTAAATGTATACCTATATACAAGCAATTACTTACGAGAAATTATGTGCATTAAGGTAAAGTACATAAGAAGTAAATTGAAGGATGCAATTTGTTCGGGAGGGAGCTTCGAAATAGTTAAGACAAAAACGTAGACCATGCAAATCACTAACATCATAGTTTCTGTGACAGTAGCATATATCTGCTCCGACAGCAAACTGATTTTGAGACAGACGAACCCCCAAGTTTTCTTCATACTACCAAAGGAGTTCATGAAAATATTGATGCTTTTCATTACAACTAACTTATATGAAAAATTCTCTGCATTTATTTATCTAGCAAACAAATCAAGTGTAGAAAACTTTTGGAAAAGGTAGAATCAGAATTCAGAATACAAATTTCACCTATAAAGATGGATGTATCATCCCTCTCTGTAGAAATGAAAATTAACGAATAGTGTGCCAACATATATTAGTTCATATTCATTTTTTGTAAGTTTTATATATTTTTCAAACGTAACGTTATTGTTATGATTATTACTATTGTGTAAGAATTCACTACAATAACAAAGCAAATATTGAAAATTTGTATTTTGTTTGTTTTTTATATCTTTAAATTTCCCAAATCAGTAATGAACAGTGTATATATATATATATATATATATATATATATATATATATACACCGGATGCATCTAAATTCCTATTACACATTTGTAGAGCTTGTAAAGGGGACCGAGAAACCCACCTCCGAAAAGGTATTCCCTGCTACAAACAAAACTTCACCACAATACGCGTTGAGCTCTCCCACGCCTGCTACTACAATGAGCGAAGCGGAATACTTAAATAATTTGACGATGAACACTCGATGTCACGTACCTGCATTCGGCCTGCTTCTGCTTCGCTGTGCTGCCCGTAGAAACGCCGGTTATTTGACCTCGGGTCTTCGTAGGCCTTGCGTAGTGCCTTGCTGTTGCATATGGCTGTCTACACATTTGCGGAGTATGCCGGTATGTACGGCGAAGCTAAGTGTAATGCAGGGGGTGTTTTACACACCGCCAGACACTATCGCACCCCCTCTTTGCCAAAGGTTATCAGCGGCTCCTCTGGCGTTTTATTCATGAACAACAGATACATCTGTACCATACCCCAGAGGGTACATGCAATGAGTACGGCGTATGTTGCGCCATGAGTTCAGTTCTCGCTCCCCATTTTGCACGACGAGATGAAGCAAAACTCACCGAGGAAGGTGTCTGCGCGCAAGTCATATTCGGGTTGAGGAAAACCCGCATGCTAGGCGTTCCCTTGGCATTCAGGAAGTATGGGCAGGATTTCTCGATGGTCATGTAATTGGTCCACTTCACTGCACAGGTGACGCTCACTTTTTCCTGCAGGAAGTACTCCAGTAGTTCTTGCGAGATGTCCCATAAAACATCTATAGAAAGTTCAACGCGATGGTGCACCATCTTATTTGGTTCGTGCGGTCCATTTGTTTTATACCACAAATCCACGATTAGGATTTATGTGTATATTAGAATTACCTAGAACATTTTAGAGAGAAAATGACGTAACCATAACCGTCCCGGCACCGATAGTAAACATGAGAAACTACCTTTATATTCCGCTGATAAATATTTAACACTAAGTTGCTGAAAATGAACTATTCCTTGTGTTTCCTGCCCCCCACCCCCCGGGAAAATCAATAGCACTGGTCTACAATGGATATATTATCTCAGAACTATTGCTGTTTCTCATAAATTGTTTTATGCTGTTTTCAGTAAAAATAGAAAAGTACACCATTCTTTCACAAGCTCGGATTTTAGTGTTCATTATTAAGAATCGTTGTAAAGAATTAACAAAGCGAATTTTGAATACGTGTATTTTTTCACTAGAGTACAGGTTTTTACTACTTGGCATTTTCGGGAAGAATGTTGGTATGCCCGAATATTTTCATTAGGGTTTTATTATTTATTTTTATGCCTGGCTTATGCTGGAAAAAATATAGTTATTTATACAACTGGTGGAATGTCGCACCAGTTACATACAATATGTTATCCGTGTTCGTTTAATAACTACTTACATTGGAGTAGTTTTAATAACAATATCGTTCTGTTTCTTGTTTGTAATAACCATAGAAGAAACGAAAATCTGTGAGGAAAGAAAAGTATTTCTTTTAAAAAATGAAAAGCGATTTTGAGGGCAGTTTACATTTGGATATTGAATTAGGTACTTCGAAAATTATTTCATCACTTCTGCCAAGTAACGCGAAGGTGAAATATGAATTGGTTTATGAGCGCCTCGGTGCGAAAGTAAGAAAGTAAGTGACATAATAAAGAAAAAAGTTTTGTTTGCATATTTTGAGCATTTATCAAAATCATATGGATGTGTTATTCTATATTGCGAGCTAGCATTTCCATGAAAAGAAAATTTAATATTGGTAAATATACAACTTTAATTGCATTTTTTATAAGAAAGAGTGAGGAATTTTGTACCAAACCTGAAATTACAAAATGTTTAAGAGAAGCGGTCAATGTATTTCTGTTTGTGGAAGTAGTGCTTATTACTGGATTAGCTGGTGCTTGTAAAACAGATGAACTGCTAGTGGAAAATGTCAGAGATGAACATTTCATAGAGTATCCTTGGTCTGGAAGAATTAATAAACAAGAAATCAAGATGGTAAGTAGAAATTTTCGAGAACAATTGTCGTCTGGCATTCAGTTATTTAATTGCAAGGAATGTGTTGTAAATTTATATAATAAATAAGAAACGTAAAGCTCAAGTGTGTTTCTTTTTATGTGACTTTTTTGCAGGAATCGTTTCGAAGGGTGAAGGATGCGGTAATAAGTTGATTATTGCACTCAATGGAATAATGACTGCCATTTCCATAGTGATATGTCGCTGGATAAGTATTTGTTATTAAACGAGCGCGAATAAAAATATTTTATGTCACTGGCATCGCAAAACTCAAGTTATAAAATGAAAAGATTGGGTCGTTTTGTATTGCATTACAAAAATGTCTGCAACTTTGTTGCCATTTTAACTCAGCGAAACGATTTGAACACATTCAGTGTAAATTTCTAAACGTATAGTTTGTGCAAAAGTTTAATTTTTCCTATTTCATGGGTGGTGATCTTCAGTTTTTATTTGTGTTAGATGTCTGATGGGATTGTCACCATTCACTTTATAACACTGGTATATTTATGGGTACTTTCTGATAAAGAAACACCAAACAGACTTTGTATTGTATATATTTTGATGTGGAATTTACAGATCGGTGTAGGTATTGGCCTCCACATAAAGTGTGCTCTACTAGTGTAGGACAGATCGAAAATAGTTTTCATGTGGGGTTGCTATGCTGTGTATGGAGCCCCTATGTACGAGTGTTGGAAATGATTTTCTGTCAATAAAGCTGCATATGAATATACTTGCGTGAATGAAATATTTATTGAAATCAAATTAAATAAAAATGGATACATTTAATTTTTCTATTTAAGCCACATTTTCTTCCAGCTGGATAGGAAACTTCTTGATCCCCTTGTCGAAGAAAGAGTACAGTTGGGTTTCCAGCCATTTGTGCAGAAATTTCATCACTGTCGAATCATCGACCTTGCTTCCTTTATTCAATGGGATAAGTCTGGACTAATTCTTGATTCCGGTTTGAGCTCAAAGTCTCTGACACTCCCACACTTGCAGCCTTTTGATCCTCAGCGAGGAATTCCAGGAATCCACCTTGCCGAGATTTTTCGGCAATCCAATTGAAATGATGGATTGAACACTTCCATAACTTATCCCATTCACCGAAGCGATTTCATTTCTGAATACATTCTTTTCCCCATCATTCAATTGTATAAAAGCAGTTTATAATTAAAAAGTTTTAAAGTTTTTAAAAAACAAGTACATATAAAATGAATCCAAAATATACACATGTTTTAACAACCCCCCCCCCCTTAGCAGCTTGTTAAAAAACTGATTTTTTTTTCTAATACGATGTTGATTTTTTATTTATTTTTTTCGTTTTTCGTAAAGCTATAGATTTTTACAATAATTATGTGAAGACGTAAATGTTTTCATGGCCTTCTTTGATACCCCGGGAAGTTCTGGAGCTCGCCTGCGTCCCTGAGTCTGGCGAGCCCCAGCCTGCGCGATCCGCTGCCGAAAGATCCTACTATTGTCAGGGAAACTATGACAATACTGAGTGTTCTGCCAAGTCCACATTTTCCGCTTATCCACTCGTAAGCTCCCTCTGGGGCAAATAGTGGTCTTAAGTTTAATTCTTGTTTACTTTACCTCAATAAATGTACATGTTACATTTGTATACTTTTTCGTTTGTTTATAAGTAATTGCAATTATACATTCATAGTTAAATGGTAAGATCTCGCGAAACACAGCTTGAGAACCGCTGCTTTATTTCATTGTTGTAGGTTTTATTTTTATCGTTCTGCCATGTTATTTATGTTTGTGGGCAGATTTTTAATTTGTAAAACTTGTAGATTAAAGCACTTCACGTGTTGATATACAACAAATGTTAACAAATACTCTTGAACAGAGCTATACTGCACTAATGAAAAGCAATTAATTCAAATACATACTTTTTTTCAATGAAAAAGTTATGTGATAATGTAATATGTGTGTATAAAATTAAAAAAAAATACAAATCAATAGAATGCGTATAATAAATGGATTGCGTTTATTTCGTGGTAAAGTGTTGTGTTGTTCGTTTCTTAATTCAACAGTATTATTAACATAAAGTGTAAGTATTATTCCTTTTGTGCTTACAAGGCACATGGTGTCTTTATGTGTGTTAACTTGTAATGAAGCATTGGATCATTTTTTTCTTTTTTAAGCATACATTGATTCACACAGCGAATAAATTCCATGAGAGCAATTCACAATGTGTTTCCACAAGACAGAGTTATTAGAGGGGATTTGTGGCCTCCTCGGTCCCTCGGTTTAACAGCCTGAGATTATTATTTCTGGGGTGAATTAAAAAATTAAAAAATGCCATGATGAACTCGTACACCATACTCAAAGATAATATATTATTCTGGATTTCTCAAAATGAACTAAGCGAGTGATGAATATTTTCCTAAAGATATGCCAAAAATATGTAGAGAATGATGGCGGGCAGTTTCACCATCTCGTTTGATAATATGGTAAGTAATGAGTCATTGTTTTACCCTCCCTCCAATCACCGATACACGGCTGGCCCGGCTAACCGGCTAACGAGCGGCATGCTGGCCCATAGGCAAAACACTCCGGGGGAAAACAAAACTGATTGCACGGTACTATCTCGAAAACCTGTGATAGTTGGCATATGACGTTGAACGCTCAAAAACAAAAGAAAGGTTAACTGGTAGTTGATGAAAAATAAAATTCACTAATTTAGATTCCCTATACACACATGTATGGTACTAGTGATTTTTTTTTCAAAAAGCCTAAAAACAAATAGAAATTAAAATGAACTTTATCTAGCAGCATAGTTAGTGTATTTTCACTTGAACAAACTGTTTTTTTTTTAGCGATAATGTAAGAAATATAAGTTCAAAACCATTTGTAAAGATGAATGTAATAACTATATATATATATATTAAGTGCAACGTTTAGTGATTTGAAACACCTCTTTGTAGAATGCAACTGCTAGGTTAAGAATTCACAGGCTATTGAAGTTATTTGGCAGAGTCACAAAACAAGTCAAAGTCAATATCATATGATTAGAAAACACTGTTATGTTAAAGTGAATCTTAGTTTAGTACATTTTATTAACGAAATGTATAATATTGAAGTTACTTTTCTTTCCTTCATTTAATCATTTATAATAAAGATAAATTTAATTAATTAATGAATACATTATTACCAAAGTTCACGACAAAATAGTATTAAATCCTGTTTAATGGAATGGAAGGGCAAAAATATCTGATATCGTAGCAATTAAGCATTGTTTCTAATATATCTGCTTTTGCAATATCATCTATCTTGATTTTAGATGTAACATAATCTGAATAGAAAAAATAATTTACAAGTATAGTGGAATGTAGTGGAATGAAGTTATGTCTGACTGATATGGGCAGATGAGGACCTAGGGGCTGTCCTTGACCATCGGATAGAGTAAAAGTGAGTCGATTACCTTCTGTAAGCACCAAAGAATCTGTTTGTACTAATTTTATAAATTATAATTCGGAAGCGCATTTCGGTGATGTATGTTTTCCTTATGTATCTGTACCGAAGATTTGTAAGTATAATTTCCGGTTCAACACCGGCCAGAGCTGATGAATATTTTCGGAAGGAAAGTAAAACCATGGGTTCCCGTGTCGTAGATTACGGCACGTTAAAGAACCTCAAGCCTGAAAAAAGAGGCCTCTGAGCAAAATTTCTTTACGCCTTGATTGAATGGAACGTTGATAATCTGAGATGTTAAAGAGTGTCCGCAAATAAATTAAATAAATATTATAAGTAACTGAAATTAAATCTCCAGTGTAATAATTGATTGGAAATACATTTATTAATTCAAACGTTATCAATTCCTGAAGCAAAAAAAAAAAAATAATAATAGTGATTTCAAACCAACGATGATTAAAAAAAAAAAGTCAAAATATACTACAACAAATAGACTCATATTTTTTCTTTCCTCTTATCTTCTCCCTCGACAAGAGCTTATGAGCTAAGAAGCTAATTTTAGAGCACCCGGTACAGGTCTTACAGAGATTTTGTTTGCAGGTAAAACGTGTTATTTTTTCAGTGATACCCTGGACTTCTTCTTTCTAAGCGCACAGGTGCTTCAAAGAGGGAGAGAACCGTTGAAGCGAACAGGTAGAAAAGGAAGTAGGCAGGTAGTGGCCTGTGTCCCTCCTCCCTTGTGCATGCAGGTGTATTTCAAGGACAGCTTTACATCGTCCATGCAGTGATAGTTCTTTTGTTCGGCCCTCTCCTGACGTTCTAAAATATGGCATGTAACAAAGACTTTGCAGATCTTTGGGGTGAAGAAAAGCAGCGTTTCTCGTAAACTACAAGTTTAACTTCTCTCCTTGTAAAGAGCACATGGCTGACTCCTGCAAGTATCAACCATTTTAAATAAATCTCTGCGGATGTTGAAATAAAAATAAGTGTAAACCCTTTATTGATTTGGGGGGGGGGGTTTCTCGTTGGGAGGGGTTCCCTAGGGTCTTACTTATTTCAATCCTTTGCAATTTTCTTGCCAATACATTCTTTGTATAGTAAACATGCATTTAGCCAATATGACCTATGTATTTAAATTAGGTCTAAATGTATTAGACAGTTATTTAATGTTTTATAAGATTTTAATATAATTCTAACTTTGTACAAAACGACTTTATAGTGACGCTTGCCAAACCTACATTTAAAGTAAACAGCAGCAAATTTTTGATTACACTTTTGCACGAAAAAGTTAATAAAAAATCAAACGTTCAAATAAGTTGCAAACACTTTCAAACATGTTCTAGCATTAGCGGCAAATATGATACTTTCAGTCCATTTTAGTGTTAGAGAACATAATGAAGTTATTTTACTTTCTTGTTCCATGGCTAATGCTGTAAAATAAAAAAATATTTCTCTTCATCAATGATGTAACCTGCTGCTCTCCAGTGCTATCAAAAGTCATTTAGTGAAGGAAACCCAAACAAAGGAACTGTCAGTATATCGGTCAGGTCAAGCTGAGTAACTTTTTTTTTTAATAGATTTTCCTTACCCTGAGAAGGTGAATGCCTCCGGGATCATTTGTGTCATCATTAATGTATTTCATTGCCCCATCCCTGCAGACTTACACCTATAGTATTCAGTCCATAATATACAAACGCCTTCTCACCAATGCAATAATAAATAAATAAATAAATAAATAAAGCCTTAAATAAAACATATGGAGGTTATATTTACCTTCTTGTTCCATGGTTCTCGATTATATATCTGTTAAAACGGAAAAATAATATTTTCATTGTCAAGACCGATACGTAAATAAATGAGGAGTTATTCGGCATTGAGGCCTTTTCAATATAAAAAGCAAACGCAAGCCCAACATATAAATTAAAGGCCCTAATCACATTATCACTATGATCTGTAAGCATTAAGATGTTAGCTTGCTATATCTAAATGTTCGCGGGCTGTCAGGTGAACACATCAAAATTGTGGCATCATTTCATGAATATTTTACTATTATATTTAGAGAGGAATGTTTCCTTAACGTACAAATAAAAACAAAACATTATTCCGTATTATCCAAAATGCAATTTTAAACATTGAAGAATAGAAAGAAAACAATAAGGAAACTATCATAATTTTGTAGAATTTCCATGTGTTAGGGGAACAAGGAGTGTTTCATCTCTCTAGCTGATATTTAGATATTTTCACTGCAGTAATTTCATATAAGTACCACATTTAAAATATGTGCATTTTCCTGCAAGATTTTACATAATAGTTCACAAATACCTAAAGGGTATTTTCACTCAAAAGAAGACTGGCTAGTCATCTGTAAACACAACATATCTCCCTTTCTCTCTCTCTCTCTCTCTCTCTCTCTCTCTCTCTCTCTCTATTTCAAAACAAAAACTCCTGTTTCTGTTATTATGGTCCAAATATACATTATGAGCGTAGATCCATAAGTTTCCGGCCTCGCCGATAAGGATTATCGCCTTCTCAAAATCCTTAACTGGTGTCATACATTATCTGTTAAGTAAATAATTGCAGCTGTGACTGTTCAGTTGTTCAGATATAGCTGCATAAAGAAGGCTATTTATAGTAGATTGTGACATGTTCAAAACGCGGTGTCAAGCTTTTATTAAGTTCTTCATAAAAGAAGAACTACTCCAAATAAAATGAAATTAAACAGCGATTGGACGGTGTTTATGAGGAAACATCCCTCCCATATTCTACCGTAAAAGAATGATCCAAACTTTTTCGAATGGATCAAAAGAGCATTGAAGACGAAGAGCGTGCTGGTCGGCCCTTGAAGGTGCTCACTCCTGAAAACATCGCCCTTGTGGAAAGAGAAATTATGGAAGACCGGCGGCTCAAAGTTACAGAAATAGCAGAAAGGCTGAGCCTTTCTAAAGCAACACTTTCGAATTATTCATGAACATTTAAACATGAATAAGGTTAGTACAAGATGGGTGTCTAGACTTCTTTCCTCAGTCCAAAAGCAGCAACGAGTCATCTGTTGTCAGACATTTTTGGAGCTCTGCCGTGGTAACGAGAGAGAAGTTCTACAAACCATTGTTACAGGCGATGGAACTATGGTCCTCTACTATGATCCTTTGTCCAAAAGAGAATCAATGGATAGCAGGCGTAAACCTGGCGAGGCACCACCTTCTTCACGACAATGCGTCTGTGCACACAGCTCTTGTTGCAAAGGAAACTATGAAGAAATGTGGCTTCAAGGAGATTGACTATCCACCCTACAGCCCAGATCTAGCTTCCAGTGACTATTTCCTCTTCTCAAAACTCCAGAAGAACCTTAGAGAAAGGAAACTTAAGTGTGACGAAGAAGTGATGGATGCTGTTTATGACCATTTTGCAGACTTCTGACTATTTGGGGGGGGGGGGTTGAAATGTTAATTCAAAGATGTGTGAAGTGTATTGCAATATTGCAATTTCAACAGTATTGAAAAGTGAAGTTTAGTTTTAGTCTTTATTATACCTAGAAAATGGTTAGGCCGGAAATTTTTGGACCTACCCTAGTAAATAAAAAATAACCCACACGATTGATTCTCCTTACCCGTTCCATCTCCACAAAGCTTCTGAAATTGTTTTTGCATACTTTTCTTTGTCTTTTTATTTTATTTTCTCCTGCTGGGCGGTTGGAAGGGGTTGGTATTGGGTCATTCAAAGGAAATGTTCTCCAATTTATCTATATCCGTGTCATAAGCAGTTCTTTGCATATTTCTCCTTCTTTTAACGATATAACACAACAAAGTGGGCTAAAAGAGCAACGTTTTCATTTGTAATGTTTACACCTTTTAATAACTGTTCAAGTTTTTCATTCATTAGATAATTTTGAAGTAGGTAATACTTTATAAATATTTAAAAAAAATCTTTTCAAACATTTTTACACACAGTTAAAACTCAAATGTTGTTAACCCATTTGTTCGTCTATTTCTGATTTTGTCCTCAAATGGGATTCTCCTCTAAAACCAAATAGTCATGTTCAAGTCATAGTCATTTCTTAATATGTTGTCTTTGTGTACTGCCCTTAGCAAATTGTTAATTGAGTCAACGGAACTGCTTGTTTAAAACAAGCCTGTATATTAGAACAATTACTTTTAAATGCATTCCTATTGAAGTAACGATTCAACAAAGTATTTTCGTATCCCTTTTGATTTCTTTGTACGAGGTCTGTTCAATAAAGACGGATCATGACAATGTATCTCTCTCATCCTCATTGTTCTCAAAGTAGTTCCGTTGGATGGAATGTGTCTGTCTCCAGCGTTTCTGCCAGTCTTCAAAAACATACTGCAAACCATTTTTGACAGGTCCTTTATTTTCACCTCCGCAGCCTTCACCACTGCTTCTGATGATGGAAAAATGCCTTAGACCAAGGCGTTTCTTCATTTTGGGGAAAAGGAAGAAGTCACAGGGTGAAAATCTGAACTACAGGGAGGGTGATGATTTGATGAACACACTTCATATTGAATTTTGTGAGATATTCAACAACTGCCTTGTGCGGCGGCGCGTTATAGCGGTACAGCTTGTTTTACGGAAACATGGCATTTTGCTTATGATATGCTATCCAGTTATAGTTTGTGTGTTCAGATACGACATGCTGGTAAACCAGTCCTTGAACCATAAATTTCCCAACAGAAGCAACCACACTGAGATTTGCTGTGTAGTCAAAAAGTTACCTTTGAAAGAAATTTCGCATTTTCCTGTAACATCATCTTCAACTTTAATGCGAACTTCTTTTGTTCTGGAATCAACGTTCTTGGCACCCACCGAGCACAAAGAGGTCTTATGTGCATCTTTTCAGTTAACAACCTATAGATGGCATCCAGTGAAGTTTTCAGAATTTCTGCAAGCGTTAATGTTATTCCATGATCTTCTCTCATAATGACAGCAGAGATGTTAATGTTTTCTTCCGTTAGAGCACAAACTGGGTCCAGCTTCCTTTGAAATTGATTGTCTTCCCTCTTTAAGAATGTAAACCATAATCGAGCTGTTCTGTAGGAAAGACACACTCTCCATACACCGCAGCTGAACATTTGTTTAGACGAAAGAGCAGCACATTGTTCATCGCGTGTTACCTGCATTTTGCTGCAGGCGTAACTGAACATGTCGCAACTTGCACACCTCTCAGAAAAAGGAATTTGAATTAACAATAATGAAACTAGTTCCATCCATTAAGCATTAAGCTAACAAAATATTGAAAAGTTAAATTTTAGTGCGACAAATTAAAAATGACGGTATATTTTTACTGGACAATCTTCGTATTTTGCACTGTTCGCTTTAAATATAAACTCAATTTATATAGTCAATTCTATTAGCATATTAATAACGAACGTGCAATTTTTTACCGTCACGGGTGGCCGAGATCATTAAGGCGCGGACTTGTGAGCGGGAGGTCTGGGGTTCGATTCCCACTAGGACCGTCCTCCCTGACTGAGGTTTTTCCATGTTTTCCTCGGTCCTCATAGATGGCAAATGCCGGGGAGGTAGCCTAATTTTAGACCTACAACGCTTCCTTCCTTTTTTAAAAAAAATCCTTTCCCAATTTATCATTTCATCTCATGTATCATCAGTGTCTACCGCCTGTGATAGACACTTATTAGTAAAAACGGGTTTTAAACACTATAAAAAATAATGCAATTTTGGCAATGCTTCCTATGCTATTCCTCCCAAAGTTTGTGCTGTTGTTCTATTGAAATTATTTAAGATATGTTTTTGTTCACTTTGAAGTATATTACGTAATTTTTATAGTTGCAGTTTCTCTTTCGCGTTTTTGGTTTGTCCGTTAACAAATAACAATATAAAAGTTACAACAAGAAATCAGAAGAAGTAAGAAAAATATACATTTAAAAAATCACAATAAAGAAATTCTGGTGTAACTGGTGAAAAAAAGATAAAACACTTTCTAGATCTCGTTTTTACATTTTTTAGGCTCAATTAAAATCAGTAGGAAAACAGATGTTTTAATTTGTTTAAAAGTTCATAGCAAAATTATAAAACGCAACACGGAATCACTTCTTTTATGAAAGCATAACATCCTGAAAAACTAACTGATCTTTTCAGTTAAAGCGGTAAAGGATACACACAGGTCTTGTCATTTTCAAGCAAGTGATTCAAATGCTTGTTACAGGCTGCTCGTATAACACACATGGTCAATTTTTCATGTCTGTAACAGTTTAAAAATAAAAGTTCTTAATTTGCTTTATGTTGTGAAAATAAATTGGTAAATATATTTTTTTCGTATTGCCCTGGCTGTCTACAAAAAATCCTACGCTTATAATACACATTTAATTATGGTATATCTTGAGCAATATAAAAGTGTTCTGAAGCCATATAAAAAGTTTTGTTCATATTACATCGTGCGGGACATTTTGAATGCAAAAAATAATAAAATGAAAATTTGAGAAAAATTAAATTAAAAAAGCCCAATATTTTAGAAATGTAATTATAAGGTTTTACAATAGTCACACTTTTCAGTGAGAGTTTAAAAAATAATAAGAAATAATGTGAAAAGAAATATATTATTGCAAAATAGGATTTAATTTGTTAAAGCTTTTAATGACTTTCTGTAACATTTTGATAAAATTTTACATATGAATACCCTTATTACATGTTTTATTGTGAGTGCAGAAATATGTGTTCCTAAATGGATGCCTTTATGAAGAGTTCTAGGAAACCCCTCTTTGCTGAAAGGACTAGATCCCTGAATACCTATAGTGGGTTATAAGCGTATCGGATCATGGACCAGTGGAGAAGACTAAACAGCGTTATTGTGTCGAGTAGAATGGCGACTTGGTGGCTGGCCGACTGCGGCGCGGTGATAGTATTGATCGCTGTTGTTAAGGCGCCCTAGCTGTAGACGCCGTCCAAATGTCTCTCTTATCGATTGCATAGATACCGCATTAGCAAGTGGCAACTTCCCAAAAGCCGAAATACTGCTGAAAAGTAAAAGCTCCCTGGCTGGCATGGTAGCTCAGGTTGTCTACCTGCCCTCCAACCAAATCCTGGAACACGTACAATGACGTAATGGAGAACTTTCATCGACCGTCTGTAACTGGCCGCAAGAGCGCACTACCTGTTCGCCATATTGCATTCCTCTTGAGCGACAGCTTTAGTTTGTCACACTGCTCCAAAGGAACACGCGCGTAGGCGCAGAAGGGAATTCGCGGAGCAGGATTTAAGACAAAAAAAAATGTTTATCGAGAAGGCAATAAATACAGATGAACCGGAAGGTGGGACATCATGCGGGATGTGTTAGTGTGTACATGTGCAATGTGTGTCAGGTCTTTGACAGGAAAGCTAACAAAGAATCAACATCACAGAGATTATCGTGTGTGAATGCTCTTGACGTATAGGTCAGTGATCGATACATAAGTGAGTGCAGTGCAAGAAATAAACCTAGTGCAGCTGCAGCGGGATGTTGATTTGCGAAGCTTAAATCACAGAATGCACACTCCAGTGGGGACCATGGAGTGCCCGCAGCCTCCTACACCCTCAGATGGAGCTCTTTCCACCAGCAGGGACGATGTTGACAATTTCACTAACAGGTAAATGTAATTTACATTAGGGAAATATTGATGAGAACCTCGAGAATTTCCAAGCTTAACTATTTCTCCCAGAGGTTTATCTATTCATTTTATAGTTTTTAGTGTTTAAAATGTATTTCTGACCTTTTTACAATCTGACACTTCTCCGTTTATGCAGGTTATCCACAGTTTCCTTTTTTATCATTTGCTTGGCCTTAAATGGACGTAGTTTTAGGTAACTTTAATCGTATTTAGTGCCAATAATAACATTTAATTTCAATAGATAAAGTTAAGAATCTGCTTTTACTTACGAATAATACAACTCGGCTCCATAAATAATTACACTGTTATCATTTAATTATAATTATTATGACATCCATCATTACATAAAACATTTGTGTAAATCCGAACGTAGGTAACCTCACTTTATGAAGTTCGTGTATTAACTTTACTGTCAATATTCTAAATCATAGTTGTTGCCCTGTATATGATCATCTGTAAATAAACGTGACTAACGAAATTCCTGTTGCTATAATTAACACTTAGTATAGGAGCTCCTGTTAAATGTAGGCCTAATGGCTAAAGCAGATCCATTAATAAGGAAATAACGTGGTAATGTAACCAATACAGTGCCTGGTATTTCATGTTGCCCCAAAATTCCATAACGACAGACATGAACTGCCTTGCCACTGGTGGACCTCGAACCCATGCCCTTTTGATTATTACCTATATACTTACATTAACCAATACAGAAAGGCGAAATACTGACTATAAAAATGACACCTTATAAAAAAACAATATTGAAAGCAATTGCAGCCTTTCTGTATTTTCCTAATGGTAACCTAATCCAAATGCTTGAATATACAAATACACAACTTTGATTTTGTGATTATAGAGCAATCGCAGCGACTTATAGGTAAGAGCGAATACACAAAAATATGCAGAAAATAAAACAGGACAAATGTAACTGACACATATACCAGGTCTATAAACAGACAGGCGGGAAAAGTACCGTAGCGGAATATTCAGGGCGGCTGTAAACAAATAACATAGACTTTGCTAAAGGTAAACACATAATATTGACAGAAGGTCGCAGAAACAATTAAAAGAAAAAAGTTTGTAGCACAAAGTCTGTGTTCCAGGTTTGGAAATCCCCAACCAGGTGTATTTAAAAAATCTAAGGCGGATATGCGCTGGGCTCATTTGCGTCAGTTTCTCTTGAACCCAATAGCTATCAGTCCTGGAAGATTTAAACTTCTGTAGTAAATAAATAGCTGTTGTGTTTAACCTTGACAGTGCATATGCTACTTAACCATAATTATTTCTGATTATCTGGGTTAATGACCAGAAAAAGGAGTATAAATAGTAGAACTTATTTTTCAAATCTAGATTTTAATTTTAAATTTATTTTAATACAAGTTGCATTTTAATACAATTTATATGGACTCAACAGATTGTAGAAAAAATATACGAGGGGCGTTCAGAAGTGGTTTACAATAATGGCGTTTTACAATCTATGGGTATGTACATTCGTAGGGCGATGGATACCAGTACGCCATGCAGATGGTTGTAAGCAGTGTATGTAGCAAAAGAACAGTGTTCGTTTGTTGTCAATTAGAGAAAGACGTGGGCAGATGGAAAGTGACTATCGTGGACATCGATGGACTGTATGTTTAGTGGAAGGAAATTGCAGAAACTCATGAAGGTTTAAATTGCTGCATATGGTCAAGAAGACCAGGTCAGTGGGAGTTTGCCAGTGTACACAAGACGTGAGGACAGATCGTCCGTCAACATTGAGGTTGTGTAGGCGCATACTTTTGATGAACTGGAGTGTAAGACAGGCATCGGGCGCGCTACCAGCCCATCACTATTGACGACGATTTGAACGTGAAAAAGATCTGCACACATTGCAACGGAACTGCACAGAAGGACCCAAGGATTATAGTCTGTCGTCGGCTACTGGAAATGTGCATAATAAAGATTCAGATTTTTTTTTTTTTTTTTTGGAGAAGTTGGAGTTATGTTACGACTACTCACCAGAATAGTCCAATCCGTGCAATGGAAAATGCAGGAAGTCCCTAGTCCCCCAAAAGTCCGTGCTACTCCCGCTGCGGGCAAGCAAATGATAATTGACTTTTGGGACACTTCAGGCTTCCTGAACAGCGAGGCCCTTACAGACTTAGACGCAGGATTAGAAGAAGAGGCCGACTGGAGAATTTCTTCTATATGTCTGACTCCACACCAGCAACACTAGGACTGCAAAGTTGGGATCGCTGGGGTCTCACTCCGTCTGATCATGCCTTTAATTCATAACAAGAAGGGAGGGGAAAAAAAAAATCTGCAACATTGAGGTAATTTAGTTCCCTGTCCACTATTGGCGGTTTAGTACTCCCAAACAATTTCGCGAAGCCATAAGGAAGTTACCAGGAAGATGGCAAATGTGTATTGATTTTTGTGGGGTGTACATTGAGAGAGCCGTGTGCATTTTACCTTATAACATAATAAACAAGGTGCAAGAAACTACTATACAAATCATTTCCGAACACACCTCGTAAATGTACTGTATATGTCACTGGCTGTTACTTAATTTATACACGAGGGTTGATCCATAAGTTTCCGGTCTAACCATTTTCTAGCTGTGATAAAGACAAGAACCATATTTCACTTTTCAATATCGTCACCCTTTATTGCAATACACTTCTCAAATCTTTGAATTAACATTTTAACCCCCTCCCCACAAAATAATAAGAAATCTTGTTTGCATAAACAGCATCCACCACTTCTTCGTCACACTTTAATTTCCTTCCACGAAGGTCCTTCTTGAGTTTTGAGAAGAGCAAATAGTCACTGTGAGCTAGATGTGGGCTGTGGGTGGATGGTCGATATCCTTGAAGCCACATTTCTTCACAGCTTCCTTTGCAACAAGAGCTGGGTCCACAGGAGCGTTATAGAGAAGAAGGCGCACACCACCATATAGCATTTCTCGCCTTTTCTCTTAAGCACGTAGTCTGTGCAGTAGGCCAGCATAGTACTCCCAATTTACTGTGTTCCTCTCCTTGAAGACAATGACGAGTATTCCTTCTCAGTCCCAAAAGATTGTAGCCATGATCTTCTTGGTTGACTGAGTGACCTTGGCCTTTAGAGTTGGTGCTTTGTCAGGTTTGCGTTACTTCATTGATTCTCTTTTGGACAAGGGATCATAGTAGAGGACCATAGTTTCATCTCCTGTAACAATGGGTTTCAGAACTTCTCTCTCGTTACCACGGCAGAGCTCCAAAAATGCCTGACAAATGACTCGATTGCGCTTTTGCACTGAGGAAAGAAGTCTAGGTACTAACCTTATTCATGTTTAAATGTTCATGAATAATTCGAAAGTGTTGTTTTAGAAAGGCCCAGCCTTGCTGCTATTTCTGTAACTTTGAGCCGCCGATCTTCCATAATTTCTCCTTCTTCAAGAGCGACGTTTTCAGGAGTGAGCACTTCCAAAGGCCGACCTGCACACTCCTCGTCTTCAATGTTTTTTCGACCCATTCGAAAAAGTTAGGCACATTCTTTTACGGTAGAACATGAGGGAAATGCTTTCCCATCTACACAATCCAATCGCGGTTTAATTTCATTTGGAGTAAGTTCTTCTTTTGTGAAGAACTGAATAACAGCTCGAGACTCCATTTTGATCATGTCACAATCTTGTACTCATAGTTATTTATGCAACTAGGTCGGTCCTGGTGGTGGTGGTAACTATACTTGCCTTCTAAAATCAAGACCGTGTGTTCGAACCCGGCCAGGATCGTTGGATTTTTTCGGGCGTAAAAATCTTAAGTATGGCTTCCTTAGGAAGGGAAGTAAAGCCGTGGGTCCCGTGTCATACATTTACAGAACGATAAAGAACTTCAAGCCTGAAAGAAGAGGCCTCTGAGCAAAATTTGTCGGCCATTTCACCCTCCGAATTGAATGGGACGCTGATGACCTGAGGTGTTTAAGAGCGTTCGTAAATAAACCAAATCAACAACAAACTTAATTTGGCCAAACATTACAATTTAAAGTACTATTACTTATCAATTAATTAACATTGTAACGGGTAATTAATTTGACCGGATAAAGTTTATAAATTATTATTATTACTATTATTATTACTTTTGTTTTAGTCGGTCCTGGTGGTATAGTGGTAATCATATTTACCTCCTAAACTCAAGATCGTGGGTTCGAACCCGGCCAGAGTCAATGGTTTTTTTCGGGCGTAAAAATCCTAAGTATGGCTTCCTTAGGAAGGGAAGTAAAGCCGTGGGTCCCGTGTCGTACTTTACGGCACGAAAAAGAACCTCAAGCCTGAAAGAGAGGCATCTGAGCAAAATTTGTCGGCCGTTTCACGCCCTGATTTGAATGGAACGCTGATGACCTGAGATGTTAAAGAGCGTCCGTAAATAAACCAATTTCTCGACACACCTAGAATACACATACATACTGTGGAGCTCCCTGAACGAGTGATCAGTCCAATGCCATGGCCGTCTCGAAGACATCACAAACACAGAAAGACGAAGACACAACATACAGATATAAGGAAAATGAATGATGTTGGTGGCAGAGAAAGACTAACCCGGGATTCTCCCTTTTTGAAAATGTAGCTGAAGAAAATCACGGAAAAACCTCTTCAATCAAGTTAGAGGTGCAAATGTCTGAACCTAAGATCTCCAGAATACGAGTACCTCCTCGGAGAATATTGTTCTCTAGAAATGCTTAAAAAATGAAAATTTCACACACTGCGGCCAGGAGCACGAGCATAGCACCCTTTCGGGTGTGTTCACTGACCATGTGATGACAAGATGAAGGAAATGGAGCCTTTGATACCCAAATGCACTTGTCCGACACATATTCCGCTCTTTATAAAATACATGCATATGTCCCTTCTCTGGGTCAGCAGATAACAGAATAGTGTTAATTTTGATAGTAATTAAATATTTCGGCAATCTTTTGTGGATTGTGTTTGTATCCTATAAACAAATTCTTGAAGGTGTCCCTATAATAAATAATATTGAACATTGAAGTCCTGCTCTGTGTGTAGTTCGCTTGCGACCTGTGTTGCGTAGAATGATAAAAATCAGCGATTACGCCGTGTTCGTATGCAGCACGCCGCTCTGATACCGTACCAAGCTTAAAACTCTCTGCATACTTAAAACGCCCCATGCTTTTTTTTTTTTTTTAATTTAAGCAGTTGCCAATATGCGGTGGCATTTAAGAATAACAATAGAAAGGGCATCGGCATGCTTAAATTATGGCATTATACTGCAGCGAAATATTGACAAGATAATGCCTGTTATCTTGAAATAATTCTTATATCTTTCACCATGTTTTTCTCTCAACGTATATGGATAAACACTTCTCTTTAGCCTTCCATGGATTAGATCTTTGGTCTGTTGCGGTTTCAAGTTCAATATCTCACCGATGCTCTCTAGCTCTTCTGTTAGGATTTCACTGTACAACCATTTTTTGAATGCTCTAGTACTCATTTCTTCAAGATGTTTCTTCTAGTTTAATATCTATCTCTCTGGTTTATCGTCTGCTGAAATTATATTTAATTATTTTCTAATTTAGGTACCTTATCCCACTACTGCAGCTCTTCGCTTTCAAGAATTTAATTTCAGTTGCTTGAATTCAGCAGAAATCTGTTTTCTTCATTAGATCAAGATTGACTATCGTATATCAGAACGGGCAGCCATGATCCCAGACTTTATTTTAATATTTTTCATATTTATATTAATTATCCGATACATTGTTTGATATCTCTATAGTTTGATACATATTTCCTTTGTTTTCGTGACAAAAAAGAAAAGAAAGTCACTGCTCAAATAGTTGAAATTCTGTATTTGTTCCAAAATACAGAATTTCAACTATTTGGGCAGCGACTTGTTCCAAAATTTGATCTTCAAGTATAATTTTGTTTCGATCGAAATATTTGTTCCAAAATGCCTGTCTTAATTTTATTATATTTTAAGATTGTGTTCTTTTCCAATTACATTTAACAAGTATATATTTTTATAGTTTATCTTATGAATTTCATATTAGCACGTCATCTGCATGTAAGAATATATGAATGTAGTTTCTGGCCGTTGGTGCTTTCTTATTCCATTTTAGTGGCATTTATAAATACTTTTTTTTTTCTATAAACGCCTTATGCTAATTATATAAATCTTAGAGAGAATGTTACAGTGGTTAAGTAGAATGGATGATATTCATATTATATCAAACGCACTAAAGGTACTTAATGGTTATTCTTCCAGTTTTAGAAGATTAAACTCTAAGCGGGACGGTTTGACCAAGTTCAGGTCCAAATCCGCGCCGCCCACGTTTAGGTCGGTCAAGTTGTTTAGAACCTGCAAAACGCAGAGCGTTTGGGACAGAGATCGATATATCGTTTGGGGCTGTTGCAGAACTGCTAAATTGGTACAAGACCAACTATATTTACCAGATCCCAATACGGAGATAAAATTGCCGATTATTATTATTCGTTTTATTTACGAATGCTCTTTAACATCTCAGGTCAACAGCGTCCCATTCAATTCAGGGCGTGAAACGACCGACAAATTTTGCTCAGAGGCCTCTTTTTTCAGGCTTGAGGTTCTTTATCGTGCCGTAAATGTACGACACGGGACCCACAGCTTTATTTCCCTTCCGAAGAAAGTCATGCTTAGGATTTTTACGCCCGATCTTGGGTTTAGGAGGTAAATATCATTACCACTAAACCACCAGGAAGGATAAAATGGCGGCCGAACTATTGTGTTTACAAGATAAAATTATTTATCATTAGAAAATATTTCGATGATTTTTAAGAATCTGAAATTGTTTACAAACAATATCTTTCACGTGCAAACGAAATATAAAACAATATGATTAAAGTTTCTCTACAAGTAAGCACAACTCTTTATAAAGTACTGGAACTTCTAAATAATGGACACTTTAAAACTAGGATCAAACTATTTTATAATTAACGATTGAAAAGTTGCACTGAATGATGGTATGTATTTTCGTCAAAACAGAGGCCTCTATCAGAAAGGATATGCTGATATTCAGAAAAACTTTGTTTAAATTCCAGCTTCATGTCTGCAAATAATGTTAGTATCTTATAAAAATTCGAATGGTGTGTACATAGCACAACCAATTCCAGTTTTCAGCCGCTTGCCTTTTGTTCTCCTTAAACCATTCTCAGTTTGTTTATATTTTCTAAGGTGTAGCAAGCGAAAGTCCTGTAGTATCTATTTTCAAGTGGGGGGACCACTTTTTTTTAGTTAAAATGTGCAGATCACCCTGTTCTTACCGCTACGGGTGACCGAGGTCGTTAAAGCGTGGACTCTGCGTCTTAGTTCAGGTTTTTTTTTTACTTGTTTGGAATTGAAAATATAGATTTTAGAACAAATATATCATGTTATAGAACTCCGCGCTGACGTGCTTTTGTTATCGCATAATTAATCTTCACGTGTTGCACGCATTACTCTCTTAGCATAGCTGACACCTGCACATTAAACAGTCTGAGAATGAACGCGTTGCAACACCCATGTTACATTAAAAATGAAAATGAACATTTACATGTTTACTTCAGCTGAGGACTAGAAATTAGATTCGTGGGTTCATTGTATTGCAATTTTACTTTTAAAAATATGTCTGTGTTTGTAAGTAGATATTGAAGCCATTTCATTTGTGACGCTTTGATACATGAGGGTTAGTCAATGAAGATTGAAGTACTTATAGGCAGGATCAAGGTTGATATGCTCCCCATTGAGTAGTATGCACTTTGCCCAACGTTTCTGCCAGTTTTGAAAGACGCGCTAGAAACAGTTTTGACATCGTCTTCACGACGGCCTTGATGAACCTTAACACTAACCCCACAGCTTGTTTTTTGGGACGAGAGAGTAGGAAAAATCCACATGGGGCTAGGTCTCGGCTGTATGAAGAGCGGACACATGTCTTCTTCTTCTTCTTCTTCTTCTTCTTCTTCTTCTTCTTCTTTTTCTTCTTTTAATCCCTGACCATTGTTGAGCAGCAATGCTGCCAACGCGAGGACGTGCCGTCACGGTGGAGTCACCGACTAGAGCGTTTTCGTCGGATGTTTTGGCAGGACGCTCAACATTTCCCATTAACTGTCGTTTGCAGAGGAATTCATATTCATGAACCATTCCACGACAGTCCAAAAATGATATGAGCAAAACGTTTCTTCCCGACTGAACAACCCTGGTCTTCATTGGTGTCTGAGAACAAACTGAGCTCTCCTTTTGCTTTTGGTGATGTCAAGTCCTCATCACTTTTAATAGCGAAATTCGCCATGCTGCGCTACCAGACGCTCCACTCGCACCGTCTTCTGTTCGGCACCCATCTGTCATAGACACGTCTCGTGTAACGATTGTGCACTACCATGGGAAACCTGTGACATTCTATCCATTGCTGAAGAATGACAGCAGCTGTGCTAATCACTGAAGTGGTTGGAGACCTGGACCGTCCTACTTGTTGAAACACGACCCTTCTTAAACGCTTTGAACGGCCAAAGTGCCATTGATTGTGGCAGATATGATTGCTGTAACATCACATACCGGATTTCTGCAGATGGAAGCAAAATTTCACGTTTGCGCACTGCTCGTTACGAAGCGACGCCATTTTGCGCAGGCGACTGGCAAGCTGTCACTTTTTGCTGACTGGCTTCTTATACTTAGACGCATTTCCAACTTTTACCACAATTACTTGAGATCTGTTCTTCTGAGTACAATTGTGGAGAGAAAACATATTATCAATCTTTATTGGCCAGCCCTTGTATTTTAAGTACTGTAACAATATTTTTAATTTTCTTTTTATTTCTCTGTTGTAACAACTCTCTGTAAAGCCAGAGCGGTCAGCCACTTAGCTGGAGTGAACTAGGGTACAAACAAAATAAGCGTGCTTTTACTCTATTTATTTTTGTCATTATTGTCCAGGGACTATCACTATACAGCTGCCAAGATCGCGGGTTCGAACCCAGCCAGGACCGATGGATTTTTTCGGGCGTAAAAATCGTAAGTATGGCTTCCTTCGGAAGGGAAGTAAAGCCGCGGGTCCCGTGTCGTACATTTACGGCACGAAAAAGAACCTCAAGCCTGAAAGAGAGGCCTCTGAGCAAAATTTGTCGGCCGTTTCACGCCCTGAGTTGAATGGGGACGCTGATGACCTGAGAAATTAAAGAGCGTCCATAAATAAACAAATAAAAAAACTATACAGCTGTTTGTGTTTATAAATGAACTGTCGGGAACTCATCTCGACATTTTATCTCAAACTTTACACTAGTTAGATAAAGTTACTAAGTTGCTCATACGAATAAAAATGTGAAATTAAAGCTTGCAAAGAGGCAAATAGCTCGTCTCCGTACCTTGCCACTCTACTCACTCTAGCATGTCAGTTGGCTGCGTGCGCATCGCTTGTAAAAGTGGGAACGGAAGGTGGGCGTGAAGGCTGGCGCCAGGTACTTGCGCGCTGCACTTTCTATACACAAATGAAACATTCCAAGTGTTTTCGTGCTGGAAGCTAACGTTTTTGCACTTACATATCTTCTGACTATATGTAACTTGTGTAAAGTTGAGAGAGCTTCCTGGCAGTTCCTAGGGAGTATATTTCGGATGCAAAGTGTTGTTTTCTTTCCGTACATTCTCTTACAATCAACTGTTGTATTAGATACAATTTGCTACACGGCTCTTGTATGCATTAGACTAAAGCAAGGACAGATCCTAATTTTCCCATATCTGAATCAGATTACTAAAAATTCTCAAAATACCAGGATATGGTAGTTTAGTTCGT
The DNA here is from genome assembly GCA_030762175.1 of Metallyticus violacea. NCBI lineage: Eukaryota > Metazoa > Arthropoda > Insecta > Mantodea > Metallyticidae > Metallyticus > Metallyticus violacea. The sequence goes on from CM060832.1 coordinate 140,996,215, forward strand.
TGGAACTTGGGACGGAAGGCCGAAGATACTTGGTTTGAATTCAGGCTATGACTCGAATTTTTCAAGTCTGATTCTTTCTTTCCAACTAATGTCCTACACAGGACTAGTGTGAAAGAACTAATTCATATATAAATATTAATCTTAGCAGTATAATGCTCTGTTGCACATTAATAGATTTTTGAACCTATACGTTAACTTCAAACCGTTATAATGTAATAGTATCATCTCTGCTTAAAACACTCTCCCTGAACACTCGAACGAAATTTCTTATCTTTTCACTCTGTAAGTTTTAGTCAAGTTAAAATTGAAATGGCATTTCTCGTTAGAAAGAAAGAGAAACAAAAGGAGAGGGGAGATAGTATACTAAAACATATTTTCTCTTTTCAAGAGATCAGCAAAGCAGTTTTTGGTAACGCCAAACAAAGGGGAGTAAAGGATGGCGTTCAGAGGCTCCTTTTGAGTTGATGAGAAAATACCTAAACACCCGATGTAAAATTACCTGCTAACAGGCAAAATTGTCTATAGAATATCTTCCTGAACACTTGTAACAAAAATTCATTTCAGAATTTCAGTGCAAGCAATTCTATCAACCATTGTAAGTACTTGTTATTAGTAATATTTTTCACTTAGAATGAAAAAACCAAACGTATACTTTATCACAGCAATTAGCATAAATGCGACCAATAACTTATAAAAGTAAAAAATAAATAAAACATGATTTGTAAGACAAATGAAAACCACTAAATATTTATCAGAAGGCATACATGTGTGTGTTTTTACCTTCTTAAAGGAAAAGAACATGGCATGCAATATAAATCTGCCTGTATTAATGTACAAATGAAGTACATAGGTAATGCAAATGCTCCATGGCTTCTATTATTGAACCTAAACGAGTCCCATTCTGTGGCATTCGAAATTGAATGCAGCAGAATGCAGAATATGATTCGGAATTTGAATGGCCTGAGGGAGAGACATTCATGATATTAGTGAAACAAATTTTGCGCTGTACAGTGCGTTCAGTGATGCTTTCCTCCACGGCGCGAGGTTTTTCTAATGGGCGAGCCCCCACTCGTTTGCCGCGCCGTGGAGGGGATAGTAAGCCTGCTGACTGTCGTAGTCATAGCGCAACTGTTCCCGGTTATGTGTTGTGTTGTTCGTTTCTTAATTCGACAGTACTGATTAAGTATAGTATGGCTCGCGTGTTTACGATTCAACGTGTCTAACTCAGTGGTGAAAGAATTATAAGATCAAATTTTTTAAGCATGCAGTTGATTCTGTTACTTATGTGAATGTCGTACTGACTCTCTTTTTTCAGAGAATTAATCGACAGGGAGCGCGATCGTGCATTTTTTCAACAGGACTCTGCCACTGCTCACACTACGAATAATTCCATGAGAGTAATTCACAATACAAAGTTATTAGCAGGGATTTGTGGTCCCCTCGGCTCCCCTGCGATTAGTTTCTCTGGGGTAAATTAAAAAAAATGTATTGTTCAAAATGAACTCGTACACCATACATAAATTCCAAAAGATAATATTCCTCAGAAAATTGTCCGAATTTCTCAAAATGAATACAGCGAGTAATGAATAATTTCTTAAAAAGGTGCCAAAAAGGTATGAAAAATGAAGGTGGGAAGTCTCAACACCTCATTTGATAATCTGGTATGATAAATTTCTTCAATTGGTTTGTGTATTGTTGTATGATTGGTTTGTTTCACTGTTTTACCCTTCCGCTAACCACCGAGACCCGGCTAGCCGACGCTCGCCCATAGGCAAAACACCCAAAGGTAAACTGATCGCATGACCCTATCGCCTCCAAAGCCTGATAACATTTGAACAGAGCCTTTTGACTTGTTGATTTTTCCTCATAAACGAACATCAATGAGTTTAACACGTTGTACCGCGTTTGTGAGATTCACTCGCATGCTATATACTGATTTTCCTTTTCACTAAGTTAAAAGAGATGTTTTATTAAATATGAACTTTAGGTTAATGTATAGCTTATGAACTAAACGGTTTATCTACAACTGGATTTTCCATATGCGTCATAGTTTTAAGCAGATTATGGCGTAGTGACTTTTAAACTAGCCCTGGGTCGCCACCACATATTCCTAGCTTCTTAAAACGTGAACAGCGGCACAAAATTCGAAATAAAAGAGGCTTAGATCATTAAAAAGATTAGAAACAGTGCTAAATATAACACGCTTTTATACAGGCCATGTTCATAGACTTCAAAAACGGTAATGTAAAAGCTAAAGAAACAGTTTTCTGCTGGTTAGTTATGAAATTTAAGTAATTGCTGACTCAGTTGTAAAATTCGAATTGACTCAAGTAGCTTGTCTTCTGTTTTTCGTTAACCCATGAAAAGAATACAGCACAAAAACCATGTCTGCCACACCATTAAGTAGAACTTTGTTGGGAGCCTAGCAGATAATGAAGCGGCAGATCCACTTCATAGGACCAGAACCAGAAAAACTGCTAGTTTATAGTGGACCAATAAAGAACATTACATAAAATGAAACAACTTATTGAATGAAATTCTTATTTTAACATCCGATAGCACCCTAGCTAAGGACCTGCAGAGTAGGGACATACAGCAAACTAAGAAAACTATAGGAATAAATAATTGACATCGGTCATTCCTATGGGCGATGGCGCTCTTATAATGGAAATCCCAAATGCCGTCTCTGTGAACAGTCTGGCCAATCACTGCCGGATATCGCAGTGAAATTGTCAAATCTGTTTTATCACGCTACGTGCATTTGTCTTGTGATGCCTGTAGTCAACTCTATACCTCCACTATATAATTCCTGGACACGCATCACTGACTCCTTTTCTGTGTTTTCAAGCAATTGTTTTTGCGTATTCAATGAAACCATGTTATTAATTATGTAACAATATCTGCCTTAGCAATCATAAATCTTAATAAATACGTTATTCAGAATGGTAAAATGCTTTTTCCGTTTTGTTTTTCTCAGTTGGTATTAGTAAATCGAACTGTAGCGACTGTAATAGTCGATTTTCGTATATTTCATTCTCAGGTTTATGAATAAGTAGGTATTCCTAAGTAAGTATAATATTTTATACGATTGTTAATAATGCGTAAGCCAATTCAAAATGTTTATTACATTTATTCTATTCATCAAATAGTCCCAAACCCGTATTTGGCTTGCATTACGACAATGGACATTCGTCTGTTGCTAGATGGCTTGAAAATTCATGTCGGTTCTGGTGGTGTAGTGGTTACCATACTTGCCTCCTAAACCCAAGCTCGCGGGTTCGAACCCGGCCAGGACCGATGGATTTTTCAGGGCATAAAAATCCTAAGTATGGCTTCCTTCGGAAGGGAAGAAAAGCCGAGGGCCCCGTGTCGTACATTTACGGCACGAAAAAGAACCTCAAACCTGAGAGAGGCCTCTGAGCAAAATTTGTCGGCCGTTTCACGCCCTGATTTGAATGGGACGCTGATGACCTGAGCTGTTAAAGAGCGTCCGTAAATAATAAATCAATAATTGAAAATTCATAATACAAATGTACAATTATAACAATATTATAAGCTAAGATTACAGGAATTATATTTAAATTCTTATTTTATTCGTGAGGGTCTGAGCTTTCCAGGCAAATGTACTCCCTACGTTCGTGAATTTATCGGCAATCTCAGACCCTCTTGTGATATTGTATTACATGTAATAATTTTTAGATGGCGTGCTGTAAAGTTTCAAACGCATAAATGTAGGCACCTGTTTGTGACGATCGTGCAAAAAAATTAGTGTTCACATTTTCTGCAAAATTAATAAAACTTTGGGTAATCGTTGTACTAAATGTATTGATTTACAAAGTGACTATGTTGGGAAACTTTTTTTTTTTAAATTTTGTGTTTTCATGATCAGGCGAGAACTTTTAGAACACCCATTAGTAGCTAACACAGGGCGTTGGTTAATAAAAGCAGCTAGAGATCCTCCTCGCTCTTTTCTTTGAGGAAAATCATCATAACAGCGTCATCGGCTTGTTACTAGTTTAACTATGCGTTTCATGATGTAAGTTTTTGTTGGAATCGATCGTGACCTACTCGTTTCATTTCAATTATTTTTTTGCTGTATTGTACACCTAAACCTCTCTAAAGAGCAAAATTGATTATTTTTGCTTTGTGCATGCTTAAAAGAACAGAAGTTTCTAGTCAACGTTAGCTCAAGAATAATGATACTATTTATCTAATTAATTTATAAAAGTGATAAAAACAGATATTTTAAAATATAATGTAAGTAGCCATATCATTCTTTTGCCTGAAGCTTCCCTCTGTTATCCGGGTGATTGGATAAAATTATTATTATCTTGGATAATAATAATTTTGCTACATTAAGAGACATTGGAACGAATTTTCTAAGTTCCACATTTTTGTATAGATTTTTTGAAACTTTTCCTGTGGTTGCATTGCTATTACGTTAATATGTATACAACATTTCATTCAAATTGCATCAATACTTTGCGAGTTACAAATTACTTAATACATTTTATTACATAAATATGACCATAATCAAAATTTCCCAGCGGCTGATGAGAAAATTGGTGGCATTTTTGCAATTGGAGCTTTGAACCCCATACAAAAATTCTATAGAGAGATATTTTAAATAAATTGGATGTGATATTTTTTAAATCTATAAAGTTAACAACTTTTTTCACAGAAAATATCTTTTTGAAATTATTATTGGTCTTAGCGTGTTTTTGTCCTATAGAATGTTACAATGCATACTGCTACCCATTCAGGTAAATTTACATTCAATTAAAACAAAAACTGTGACGCATGGAACATTTTGAATGTTTGAAAATGAAGTTTTGAGAAAAATGTTGTTTTATAAAAACGTGTGATTTAAATGGCTGTAGAGCCCGAAGGGTGAGGGGACATGCAAATTGACTCTCTATGGGGCCTAAAGGTTCAAGAAACCATTGCAGCAAAATCGAATATTATTTTTTTTTTTTCCCCCCGATTTTGGTCAAAAACTCATTCCCAGTGCCCCTTAATAACGCAATAAAGGGCGGGTGCATGAGACCAGGACTGCAAACTGTTCTCTGTCTCCATTCACTCTACTGTTATTTTAAATAAGTTTCTACTTCCCCTTGTACTTGCTACATATATTAAATAGTCCAAATAGTTAAAATGTGTACAGTGCAAATTTAGGGATTTGTTTTCTCTGAAGTTTGAAATTCAGACTTTTTTTTTTTCACCAACATAACTATTTTTCTGTTTTTTGAGTTTGATTAAAAAAAAGATTATTGCCTTGTCTACTTTGAGTCAATTGGGATTAATAATAGGGAACAATGAAGCTCAGATTATTGACTTTAACAAGAAGAAAGTCTATGCAAAATTAAATGCACTTATCTTCAAAATATAGAAGTTATGATGTAAAACAGTTTTGAAAAAACACACTTTTTAGAAAACTAGAGGCAAACTGACAGTTAAAGTTGCAGTCTCAGTGGGGATTTAGTTTTCTTTTCAGTAGCATTATCTTTAAAATCACATTTTTTCCTTGCTGTATTCTACATTTCTTACATATTTGTTTATACTAGAAAAACATTTTTTCAAGTGCTTTCGCTTTTTAAAACACAACAAAATATTAAGTAAATAATGAACTTAAATAGTTCTTCAAGGAAGGAAAAGGAGTTAATTTAAGCTGTCAACTTTGCTCACACGCTAAACTGGTTTAATTCATAACTTTTGCATTTGTAAATTTGAAATATATATCTTACAAGCTGAAAGTTTGTTTCACATCAATATGCCAACATTTGCACATAAACTTTTGACTCCGGGCTCTGTTTAACTAAAGTATGCTCTAATACATTACAAATATATGGGCTTGTAACTTGTAGTTATTTATATAATTCTCTTCCACAAAGGTTTCTGCTACATTTGTATTTTACTATTCCATACTTACAAGTGAGTTTTCGTTGTTCTCTTCCACAGAATTATTAACATTAGTCGGACACTGGCAATTTGTATAAATTTCTGTTATAAGTGTGGGAATATTGGTAACTTCAAATACTAGTACAATATTTATTATCTTTTTAATGAATTTGGCAGTCAGTTGGCCTAAATGTGCTAAGTATTAGTGAAAGTGATGATAATGATGAGTGGGAATACATAAAAAGAAAGAATTAAGGAGTACAATCATAAAGTTGGAGTAAATGCAATTAAAGTTCGACTTATGCCCGATAGTGGCGTTTCCTGTTCCAAATGCATATTTCAGAAGCATCTTAGTTTATCTAATTTTAAGATTCTACATGGCACGAAAATAATTTCTTTTCATTCTTCATTCTCTTTTAAAATCTTTCACAGTTTTCCCAATTATTTGCTTATAATGAAAACATGATTGTTAAGCAATATAAAAAATTAAAAAATAAGTACAGATGATCAAATGGACTAATTAAATTAAATGATTGAGTGCAATTGGGAAGCTCGATTCTTCTACCATCTCTCGACGACTGAAATTTATGCTCCTAAATGTAGCAATATAAGAATGTCGTGTCAAAATGAATTATTACGCTTGAATATCCATAAATACTCAATAAAGTATTTAAATTGTCGTTATATCTGACAAAAAATACAAGACCCATTTAACAAGAATGATAATAACCCGCTATGTACAGTAAAAATCCATAAGTAGTGGACATAACCTAATTCAAGGTATGGCTACCTATGGCAAACGTTTGTTGCTCCATCTTGTTCTTATATGATGTCACTTGTAATTTTTTACTAATACTTTACAAGTGTTGCATTTCTTTCTTGGATTAGAAAGTTACCTGACCATATTTTACAAGGACTTGTATGTATTAGACCCTATTTTGTGGAATAGGGCCCCGATGGTTTAAGTGGTACTTAATTAAAGGAGCCAACAAGATTTTTTCCCCTATTAGTGGCAAGGTATTACTTTGAGAGCTAAGTAACTAAATAATAAATGCTTAGCAATAAGTTTGTGTTAATATCAGTTAATGTGTTGTGTTAATATCAGTTACATTTAATTACTGCACAAATCGTTAAAATTTTTTACTTTATATTTTCACAATTACAATATCTGACTACATACGTTAGATTAATTACTGTCTAGAATAATAAAGATCCAGGGGGAAATAAGTTTATTTATGACAATTTAGATTAAATATTTGACATTAAACTTTAATTTAACGAAGTCCGAGTGCAATATAAAAATATTAAAACAATTTGGCGCGTTTGTAAGGTGTTGATTTTTCTTAAACCTCACATTATAAATTGGAATACGAAAATAAGCTAATGCTAGAAAAATGCAGGAAAAACAAAATGTAAATCCTCGCTGGCGTCATAGTGTTACAGACGTTGCGTGTGACATAATACGGAAAAGTAAATCCTCATGGTATTATAGATGTGCGTGACACAGGTTAGAGGAAGAAGAAGAAGGAAAAAAAAGAAATGCACGTGTTCTGAAGAGGGAGGGGCAGGCCAGACTGAACTCAAATGGAATGCGCGGAGAAGTATCTGCAACGAGCGTATGCCGACATTCTTTATACATTTTTCATCTGACCCCGCGTTCCTGCAACGCAAAAAGAGGCAGGGGAAACTGCCCTGGCCACATTTTTCAAATTCCATTACAGTGACTGTGTTAAATTGTTAGCTTCTTATTTTTTCAGCAGTCTTGGCAATGTATAGAGAGGAAATTTACCAATTCAATCACAACAATAGTGTTTATATACTTTGACATGTCCTACAATTTTATATGAATGTATGGACGTAAATAGTTTTGTATCAACATTTTAGAAAGTCCGCTTAAAAATTAGCAAAAAATCAGTTTTAATAAAGAACACTTGGCCAGCTCACCCAGAAATAAACTTTTACACATCTGATGCGTTTTGGAAAAGATCGTATCGAAAATGTTTCAGCTCTTAGGCTGTGTATACAATTGAAAATGGCGGTATTTTTCCTTTCATCATGAATCCATTAAACTTTAAACCCCATACAAATACAGGATAAGGCACAAACGCATTTGGGACCATCCAGCTCAAATCGGACAAGACGTTTAAAAAAATGGATCTCGTATTTTTAATCAATTTTTTTTAAAAATATATGAAGCATCAAGGGATAAAACTATGCAAAATATGAAACCCTTGTACTCATATACACATTTTTATGATAAATGTAAATATTTGGCATTCTAAGAAAAATTGCATCTCCTAAAATAAACATATCTGAAACTATGTTCTGCAGAAACACACGTTAAAATTATACATTGCCTCATTTTTTAAGTTTTCTTAATAGTATACAATCAATGTGTATTTATTTAACCAAGCGCATTTTAAAGCGTTTAAAGAGTTAGTCATGTTAATATAGCAAAATACACGTTAAAACATTCTAATTTAAAATGGAACAATTATTAGTTTTGAAAAATAGTCCGGTATTAGAAACAATGTACAAAAATTAAACCTTCTGTAACAATTTATTTTAGCGTGCGGCGGAGGGTTTGATGCCCTGAGGCGTGACCTGCATAGCACACTCCACACACCATGGGTTTAGCACGCAAGCGAAAGTGATTTGAACCAACCCTGTTTTATTCCGGATCTCTTTTCTCGGTTCCTGTTAAGGGTACCAGTCATCTGAAAACTGTTATCTTATTCAATTTTATTAAGGAATCAACATGGATTACAAAAATAGTTTATAGTTACTGCAAGATGGTGTTAATAAATAAAATTAAAAAGAAATATATAGCAAACCTTTATATTTAATTTAGAACTAATTGCAACAAATAGCTTAGTATTATTTTTGGTATTCCGAAATATTTCGCAGTTATTGATTTTGAAAGACCAGGAAAAATTTGGCCACAAAAGAGCAATTTAGTTCTTGGATAAATAAAATGTGAAGTGTAAACCATTGGTTTCTCCTTCTAACGTTCTTCCACTACTCCATATTAAGTTATGTCTGATGAATAATTTATTGTTGCTCTGAAAGGACAGTGATTGCTTCAACTTTCTTGTTACAAAGTTCCCACAGAAAACTGAAGTTAAGATAGCAGCAGGTATTTTCGCGTGAGCTTGTGCAGGATGAGACCTTTCCCCAGTCATGTCCGGATTACAGAAGTCAACTTGGGATACAAGAGAAAGAGCTTTCTTGGGCAACAAGAAATCTGAGAACTATAAAGAAACGTTCAATATGTTCATTAATATTTAGGTTAAAACGAAAGCTACAAAAACAAATTTGTCTGAGCTATATGTCTTAAAACTTAATAATATTAAACAAAAATATAAGTACATTGTAAGCTAGCAACACCGTTCAGCCGGCCATTTCATAGCTAGTGTATATAAATTGACCTAATTTTGTTTAAATTACTTTTATTTTAAATAAATAAATATTCACACTGCTAAGTTTTGAAATGAAAGTCTTGTATGGTGTATGGCGTCTTTTTGTATGCTGATGAAAATTTCTTTGGCATTTCTCTCTTTTTATCATGAATGCAAGGCCTGAATTGCTCCATTAGGTGTGCGTGGTAAACTTTTGTTATCGTTGGACACTTTGGAAAGTAATTAATAATCACTATTCCTTTATCATTTCAGAAAATTTAATCTATAAATGTTTAACCATTCCTGCTGCTAGAAAGTATTTCATTTCTGTTGGCGGGAAATTGCCATGCCTTTACTAATAAACTCGCCTCAACTTTCTTCTGCAACTACAAATCATCTAATAAAACCAATGTATCTCCCTCGAAAATTACATCTTTAAAAGTGTTAGTAAAAGCGATGCAAATTTTGCACAAACTGTTTGTATTAGCGACTGTGTATTAAAGTGGGATATGAACCTTAACCTGCAATGCCCAAGTTCTTTACAAACTTCGATAAACAGTTTTGAAATAAAAATTATAATACTTCTAAGTAAATATATTTAAGATGTTTAAGCAGTACCAGAATAGAGTTATATATGTATATTTCAATAAATCGTTTTCAAAGGTGGCAGTCAATTTCATTACTGCTATGTACGAAGACGCTCTTTTACCCAATGCTTATTTACATTCCAATTTGTACTGATGCTGAAACTGTTTAAAGAATAATTTAATCACAGCACATTCAAATGTATCTATTTCAAATTGTACCCCAATTGCCTTTAAAAATTTTTGATGTTAGATTTTGTTTATAACGTATTTATAACGCGCCAAAAACATTTTAATACTACAGCCATCTATATGTGAGACCGCTAAGTTTTTCAAATGCTGCTTATTGATCGCTGTGGTTTGCCCGTGACCTCTACACTTTCGTGTCTAGTAAAAATCGAATTAATTTAACTAATTTAATACGTCATTGGTAACGCTGCTTGCTGCCTTAGGTTGATTATTCATCGATGATTCCCATAATTATGGGTACAAAACATCAAATATAACTTTCAGTTTAAATGCATGGTTAGAAAAAAATGGCATTTAAACTATAGCCGTAATATTCTAAGTTTCGAGCAATGGTTAAAACATTTACCTATAGATTAAGAGAGATATGTCATTTTATTCAGCAGTTGCGTATAATGGAATGAAGTATGAAGTAAATTTCGGCAGTAACAATGCGCTATGAACGCTCATCCAAAGAAGGTCGTGCAGGGCTTTTTATTCCAAAACTCCCCAATCTGATTACCTATTTAACATAAATAAACAAGCACGTTAATTTATATATTGAGGTAAAGTCAATGTTCGTTACATTTTAGGATTCGCCCCTGTGTCCCTCTTTGAAATTTCAAATGTTACCCCCTAACTTTTGATGCGCAAATGTCAAAGAAAGTGCAACGTTTATCATATGTTTTGTTTTTCTATCGTTGCCTGGCAACCTGAACTGTTACGTTGTTTGAATTTGGATAGAATAGAAAACTACTACGCATTTAATGTTTTGATGATGAATTGTTTCAAAATGGTATATCCTTAGGCTTGCTTCATTAATAAAGAATTAGAGACATCCCTTTGTTAATAGTATCGGACTTATTACAATATAGGAACCTATGGATTACATTAGGTGTATAACCGTGACGTTAAATTACATATAATGAAAACATTTGCTGTCTTCTTTTAAAACTATTACTTTTCGGCGCACTAAAGTCGTCTTATCCTATAGTACATCTGTTCCTAACTTACCTTGTAGTTACAACATATTTTCATTTCTTCTTTGATGGCAGCTACAGAGGCACGTCATCTTTCCTTGCGCCATTTCTTTAACTTAAGTGAAAAATGCAATTAGCACATATGATACTGTTTTTCACGCATTAGTTAACTTTTGTTTTTTCACTTGCAAAATAACATTCACCCATCTACTGTCAACATTTATGTCCAATATACTCTTGTTAAAACTCTTCTCTGTTAAAACTGATGAACTACAGACACGTCATCAAACAAAGCATTCATATCCAATTGGGCCACATTGTTCAAATGTAGTGTTTCAATGGCCTTGTCTGTATCTACATATTTCAACTGATCACTGGCAATAGAAAAGCGATTCAGGAGGAACAGCGTATTACCTTCATCAAAGTACAGAGGGTGCCAAAATGTATACACACTTCAAGCTAAGAAAAAAATGTGTTAACATAACAAAACTGAATTCACATAAACATAATATGATAAGCACTAATCATCTTAGACTTTTACAGTTACATCAGTTGCTCAAAATGCCCACCATCGGTGTCGATATACTTTTGAGTACGTTCAACTACTGATGGGCAACGTTTGCGAAAGTGTCCTCAGCGATTGCAGTACATGTCGTTTCAATTTCTTCCCCAAGTGCTGCCAGTGTAGCTGATTTTCTACGGTATACAACATCCTGAAGAGTTCCCCATCATAGATAGAATTTGAAAGGCGGTTCTGTTCTGTACACGCGTCTCCATTGCCTTTGAACGTCAACAACATTCTCAGTTTTCCAATACCGCTGTTCAAACGATAATCTTGGCTCCATTTTGTTGTAGCAACGCTATCATAATGTATATGAGTCACATCTGTTAACAGAACATCATACTACACATTACTGTTGTTTTTAGGTTCAACTTTGAAATATATTAAATAGATATCTACTGTGAAAGTGTGTATACATTTTTGGCACCCTCCTGCATGTACTTTTCAACATAGTTTAGACATACTTCATAGGCTTTTGAAGTTTCTGTAAAGTGTTTCTTTTCTGGGTCCGGATTCAATTTTCTCTGTTTCTTCTTAACCTTAAAGTGTAAAGAATTAATATCACAAGCAGGGTTTGGTTCACAGCTGTAATCAAATACATTTTGGACACTGTTCTTCACCAATATTTTGAAATTATAAGCTTCCCATTGCTTCAAAAGATACTGTAATTGATCCTCTGTTGGATATATATTTTATAGTTCATGCCAATAAAGTCAAAGATCTCTTTTAATTCATCCCTTCTTGCTGCATGGATAGAAAAAGAATTAAACATGTTTAAGGCAAACTCTTCCATATCAAAACTTAATTTTTCTGAAACTGTTATATAAAACATATACAAAACAGCTTGCCTTGAAATTTACTGAGTTTTCCTTTGAAAGTTGTTGATAAGCAGCCTGAATCTTGCCAAAATTTACATTTGTTGAAACTGAGGAGCATTTTAATATCTAAGCCATTTTCTTGTAAGACGTTCTTTATGTTTTCAGTTATGTTAATTTTAGTTTACTGGCATGTTTAGAAAATAAGAAGACTAGCAGGCGTCAAATGGGGAGGATCCATATGTCTCCTTAATGAAATATTGACCATTATAACAGAATTAGAAAATCTACTGTATAAACCTAACATAAATAACAAAATTGTTATCTTAAGTGACTATAAAGCAGCACTACAAAGTATAATGAATTACAGTTACCCATCAACATACACTATAATTGAAATAAGAAAACTATATCATACAATCCGTACAGACTGAAATACCGATATATAGTTTTACGATGGATTCCGAGCCATGTGGGATTGAAGCGGCATGAGATTGCCGATACTTTAGCAAAGAAAGAAGCCACCATAAAATTAAAACCATATTTTGAACTAGAATTTCCCTCTAAATTGATTTGTCGGTTCTGATGGTCTAGTGGTGACCATACTTGCCTTCTAAACTCAAGATCGCGTTTTCAATCCCGGCAAGGATCAATGGATTTTTGGGCGTAAAAATCCTAAGTATGGCTTCCTTCGGAAGGGAAGTAAAGGCGTGGGTCCCGTGTCGTACATTTACAGCACGAAAAAGAACCTCAAGCCTGAAAGAGAGGCCTCTGAGCAAAATTTACCGATCGTTTCACGCCGGTATTGAATGGGACGCTGATTACCTTAGATGTTAAAAACGAAATCAACAACAATCTAAACTGAAAATCTTAAAAAAGATAATAGCTGAACAAGAACAACAAAATCTTGAAAACCAGATGAAGATCTAGACTTTCATCAAATGTTTTTTTTTTAATCAAGTAAAACAGCAGTTGTTCAATGCTACTTAATTGTTGGGCATGATTGCTTGTCAGAACATTTCTTCAGGATGAAATCAGTCACGGACAGCCACTGCCCATGTGTAAGGATGTGAATGCTATCTTAAACAAAGAACATCTACTGAAATGCAGCCAACTTAATAGTATCAAACAATTTGGAAGTTCTTTATTAGGAAGCAAGGGCAAAAATGATAAATATCAGCATCCCAAATAACCACTATCAACCATCTTCAAACATTTTCATGAAATTCCAACCGTTTCCTCCAGTGTGGAAAACTGCATCAAAATTGTGATTTTTATGAATTGATGCATTGGTAGGTAAACGCTTCTTTGGGGGGGGGGGATTCAAGAGTGCTACAAACATTAAAAATGCCAGAACTGCTTTAGTGTGGCCACAACTTAGCTTACGACTCTTCAAATAACAACTTGTTAGTTTTGTTTGACAATCAAAACACATGTACCTTCACTCTTGCAGTTACCTGTAAGCAAAAACAAATTGAATAAGATCACATATTATGCTGTTTCAGAATAATATTCTACAGACCACCCTAAAATACAGCTATACTCAGGTGTTTTTATTTGTTACTGCTCTCTTATATTAAAAGTATTACTAACCTTGTCTGATTCAGCTGATTTGTCAAATTTGTTCAGAAATGAATGCTTCAGCTGGCTTGAGACTTGTTCAGTATTTTTTGTGGGGTTTATGAACATGAGCTCAGATGCTCCTCCATACTCGATTGAACTGTCTTTGTTGCATCTAGCCGCGCCTGCATTACATTTTCTGACCGAAATAAAATGTTTAAGGCACTCATTTCGAAATAAAGCCTTTTTGTGGATTATCAGCAGAGCCCTTGAACCCTTTCATAATTTTCATTCATTCTTTTTTAATTGCATCAACTAATCACTGGCCATTCGTATTAATTTCAAGCGATTTCTGTTCTGAAACCGGAAATCGTGCAACACTAGGAGCCAGCGAAATAAAAACGAAGCAGCACTAAAGACATTCATAATAACGATGGTAAAACATTCTGTCACAACAAACTAATGAAATATGAATTTATATTTCCTGCTCACCATGTACTACGTCTGAAAATTGTCATAACGGTTGGGCCGCACTTCAAATTCAAAGAGCAATAATAACATTACGGACTGTGGAAGAGGATGAAGGCTTGAGATTGGTGTCATAGGGAACGCGGTCGAAAGAAGAGGTTCCGATATTGAAAAACGTGTAAAATTGCTTCGTGAAGACGAAAGTGTTCTTGGAAAATTGGATCATTAACTGAACTTGGTAACTACCTGGGGTAGATCTCAACGATGCCGAAGTAAATGTCTTAGGAGAGGGAAATTCAACTGAGAATATCTGAGCACAAGTTTGGAAGCAAGCTCAGGCGAGAGTGAAGACTACATCACAATGAAAAACCACATCCATGCAACATAGTCTTTAGTTAACTACCTCTTCAATGCGAGGTACGCATTTTAACTGTAGAATTGTTTTGTAAGCTGTAATTAAATATCTACGGTGGAGTTTACTCCGCCACAGCTTGTGTACTACTGCTGTTGACCCTGACCGCCACATATCAACGTGCTGTTATCTGACTTCCTCATTTTGCCGCCGTGACTCCGCATGACAACCTTCTTTTGATAAACCTGCAATGTACACGTCAGGTTCAATGGGAAGGTAGTGTCATAACCGCAAAAGTACGACCTTGGCCTATTAATAGTGCGCATCTTTGGTTCAGAATACATTTCGTGTTCTTCTGCAGCCAGCATTCTCCTGGAACTCGCAATGACCCATCCGGAGTGAGATGATTAACAGTTTTTGGCATGTGAGGACAACTTTTGTCTCCAAAAAATTATTGCATTTTCTTTGCAGCAGAGATCATTCTTACGAATTGATAGGCACCTAATTCAGTCGCTCTAACAAGTTATTACAATTGGGCCCGCATAAGGAAAAACAGGGAACTTCATTTGGTTTATTGCTAAAGAACTTCAAACTCCATTTCAATCGTGTGATTTTTGCAGATGACGTGTAAATAAACATGCTTATTTCTATTCAGATATGAAATATGTATAAATATTTTGGGGCGATTCCTTGTAAATATAGTGTCACGTGCGAGGAGGTCGGTCGGCGTACTACAGAAGAGTGGTGGTCCGACTTGCAACACCGCGCACCTGCTTTTATTCGTTCTTTAATCCCACCAAAGCTTGTGACAAGTTCGGAAGGGGTTTGAGTGTTTACGTGTTACACGTGTTTTGGGTTGTGTTATAATGCCACGAGATAAGTACACGTTATAGCAGGCATCTTACAGGGCAGTAAGACGGCAATTTTAACAGAATTCCCAGGTGTTTGTCCTCCAAACAAAGAAGCTGTGCTAAAACTTTTAAATAAATTTAGGGAAACAGGTTCAATTCTCGATAAGAAGCTACAGGTAAAGCGGTGCTCGCTTACTCTGGAGAAATTAAGATAAAGGGGGAGAAAGATTAGAAATCTTCTCTTCAAAAATCTTTGCGACATCTTGCACAGGAAATCGCAATTTCAATGAACTCAGCTTGACGATAAACCATACAACATTTGCTGTTCACAAATTACTATGTACCATGTGATAACGAGAGGCGGATGTACTGGTATTTCTGTAACTGGATTTTGAGGAACATTAATGATAATTGATCCAAATTTAATATTCTTCTCTGACGAAGTATGGTTGTATTTACATAACCAAAATAACCGGCATTGAAGCTCAGAGAAACCCGATTTAATGTAGAAAACCCCCATTAAATGACTAGAAAATCCGGGTAATGCGTACAGGATAATTTTGCAGATACCTTAAATTACAGAAATGGCATACCCATCTCATTTTTTGAACAACTCACCGATATTGAATATGGTCTGGATATTTCCAGCAAGATTCTGCTACTGCGCATACAGTTGCACAGTCAATACTTTTCGTTGAGAATTTTTTTAAGATAGGGTAATTAGTAGAGGGTTATATCCTGCACGATCCACGGAATTCATATCATGTGAGGTTTATGTACGGGGAACTTTAAAAACAAAGTGTATAGGTTAAACTCCCCACACATTAGATGAACTGATATCAGAAGATAAATTAAATCTACTTATTATCAAAGCTGAACTGATGAGCGTGAAAAGGTGCCAGAGTTGTGTGGATACAGGAGTAGGACATTTGGAACATCTGTCGTGATCAGGTACGTGCTTATTTTCATTGTACGAACCTGAGTCATTACAAAGTTGGTGGTTTGTTTCCTAGATATTTTATCCGATTACTCGGCAATAAGACCTCTAACTGCCGCCAGAAAGACCCCATCCGTTTTTTTATGTTAATGATCAAGAAAAGTATATGCAAATACATTTCAGTACTAGACAAAAAAATATCTTCGCACACATATGTCGCTATATAGAAGAAATGAAGAAGCCAGCCTGTCGTTTACCTCATAAAATATAACTATAACCCACATAGACACAGAGATACAGGAAAACCATGCCGCAGTTCCAAATGAAGTCAACGAACTGGAATTATAACTTAAAACTGCAGCTTGGAAAAAGATCAAAAGGGAGTACATTATGAACGCGCAAGAATAATTAATGGTATCCCAAACAATTGCAATATTATCCGGTGATAAAAATACAAATCTGCTCTTACAGAATACTTACATAATAAAGAGTACCGCCATGTACATTTATAAATAAACAACGGGTTTTCTTTATATTAACTACGTTTAACAAACTTTTTCTTACTCTTTGAAGAGATAATATATATATATATATATATATATATATATAATAAAGAATTTTAATAGATACTCGTATAACTTCAGGTGCCAACTCCTAGGGGCTGAACCCTCAGTTCTTGGAGAAGGAGCCAAGCCCCCCAATATTCTCAAGGGATGGTGATAATATCAACAAATATTTACTTTTTAGTTTAAATGTTATAAATTTGATAAAAATATAAAAATTCGCCTAAAAGACGTTCATTCTTCAAGAAGTTACAGGCGATGACACTGTTAATATAAGGTCATTTTGTTCAGTTAGATGGACTGTTCGCTTCTCATCATTTCATTCCAATTATTATGAGCATCTGATTCAGTTTCTTGAAGAATTGTCAGTAACAGATCATGAGATCTGTTCTAAAGCAAATAGTTTATTTCTTCATATGTACTTGTTTAATTTCTATTTGTATAAATAATGCAAGATGGTTGTCCCATTGATGCAGTTAATGTTGTGCTACAGAAGAAACCTAAAAGCGTATTCTATGATTCACCGTCTGGCAGATACCTCTTACATATATGATCGAACTTATGACATATTTTGGGTAGAAATTATAAGAAGTGTCAAATTTCTTAAATACAGCTAACATGCCAAAGATGCACTCCGAGATGATAGATTCAGGAAGTCCTCCTCACAGCTTTGTCACCCTGAAGATATGTACCTTCTAATGCTTTTAAATAATTGATGTTTAAGTTGTATCTAGATTTGAAAGTGTTGCTTTTCATCTATTAGTTAAAATGCAACAATTCATCACAAACGGAAGTGAAGATATTACAGATATTGCCAATTTTTTAAAGGGTGATATTGATTCTGTCAGGTTGACACCGCATCGGTACATGATGATGGACATTTTGACATAAAAGGCGAAGAAGAACACAAGGATTACTTTTCCCCAGTTGTACAGTTTCTGAAAAGTAATAACTGTGTACTCGAATTTCTTCCGAAGTTATCCAAATTTGTACGATTTGTTTTAACTGCTCCTATGTCAAGTTGTACAGCTGAACGATCATGCTTGAGTCTTAGAAGGCTGAAGCACTACTTGAGATCATCAAAGGAACGGAATTGTCTTAATGCAATCACCATTTTAAACTGCCACCGAAACATATGGATATCAATGTTATAACCGACCAGTTAACCTGGGGGAATGGGTTGTGGTCAAGCTTTCATTAAAAAATGTAATGCTTAAGTTATTTTATTTCTTAAAATGTTTTATTGATTTAAATTTATAATTGTTCTTTTTAAGGTCTTAATTTGTTTTTAAAATCTAATAGTGGAGTTATTGAACAAATAAACAATCACATCTGGACGAATATTTACAAACTTTTAATTTCAGTTGATGTCACTGACGTGTACATTTACATACAAATCTTACAGTATGCTGCGTGCGGAAAAACAATGTGGAGAATATTGTAGAGCAGACAGACAGCACCAAACCAAGCATTTAGAGGGTAGAAACAAGGGGTCGAGAAGCTTTCATACTGTGCTATCTGCGTCAACATTAAGTCCTTTGTTGTTGATTTGGTTTATTTAGGGACGTTCTTTAACATCTCAGGTCATCAGCGTCCCATTCAAATCAGGGCGTTAAACAGCAGACAAATTTTGCACAGAGACTTCTTTTTTCAGGCTTGAGGTTCATTTTCGTGCCGTAAATGTACAACACGGGACCCACGGCTTTACTTCCGTTCCGAAGGAAGGCATACTTAGGATTTTTACGCCCCGAAAAAAATCCCTCGATCCTGGCCGGATTTGAACCCGGGATCTTGGGTGTAGAAGACATGTATGGTTAGCACTACACCACCAGTAGCGACACACATTAAGTCCGTCATGTTAGAAATCTCAGATAGTGAAACTTATTTGTGGCGTGCCAGATATAAACAAACCGCACTCTTGTACAATTTGTCACTGTCGCTAGGTGTGTCTGATGTTCAATGCAACGTTTGTGCCTTGAAGCCTAATGGATAGTACGGTAATACCTAACGCTTCGTTTTGAAATTAGACGAAACTTATGGTTCGCACAAGACGGGGCCCCTGCACATTTTTCACTTGTATCTCAAAATCACCTAAAAGAACATTTGGTGAGAGCGGATCGGGCGCGGTGGATCAACGCGGTGGTCTTCACGGTACATGAATTAAGTACGCGAATATAATATTTAGTTTCTCATGTGTAAAGTGCGTACACGCTTGGCTTGTGAGTTACAGTTCATTTTGACTGACAAATGAAGATGTTTCATAACGCTAGGTTTCAATTATAATTATGCCAGCTGTTATACTACCAGCGCTCCAGCTACCCCATGTTCCTAACCTCAAAATGCTTAGTTTGGT
This sequence comes from Metallyticus violacea, assembly GCA_030762175.1. Taxonomy (NCBI): domain Eukaryota; kingdom Metazoa; phylum Arthropoda; class Insecta; order Mantodea; family Metallyticidae; genus Metallyticus; species Metallyticus violacea. Next base: position 141,015,761 of record CM060832.1, read on the forward strand.
ACTGCATTCCTACTCTACAATTTTCTGCACATTGTTTTTCCGCAATCTGTATATTACATTAGTCGGCGCCTACGGATAAAACTAGATTTTTACCTATAAAAGAGTACTTTATGATACATTAAAAAATGGCAAATTTTCATGTACTACTTGTCCCGTATAGCGCACACACACACACACACACACACACACACACACACATACATACCTTGCATTAACCCTGGAAAATAATGAATAGTGTTTAACGCCCGTTTTTTGCTACAGGCGATGTACAGTGATGATATATGAAATGATATATTGGGAAAGGATTTATTTTTAAGGAAGGAATCGTTCTAGGCCTAAGTTTAGGGTACCTCCCCGGCATTTGCCATTTATGAGGACTGAGGAAAACCTGGAAAAAACCTCATTTAGGGAGGACTGTCCTGGCGGTATTCGAACCCAGACTCCCACTCACGAGTCCGCGCCTTAACTACCTCGGCCACCCGTGGCGGTTAATAAACCCTGGAAGCACAGTTTTGTGAAGAAAATGTGCTTATTAGTAATACAAAAAATAACTGATTAAATAAACGTCAACATCCAAATGCGCTGAAGCCTATTAGTGGTAGTATTGAAAAAAGAAACAAAACACGTGCATCCAGTATTAGGGTAATACGGGAACAGACTTCCGGTCACGAGAGGTCACTGTGATGCATGTGCGACTTCCAGAACGGCTCGCTAGATGTCTAGTACACAAAAAGGAAATACAAAGGTGATGTACCGTTACATTAGATGACTTTGCTTTAACACTGCTGGCACAGCTATATTTTAGTTTAATTCTCCCTTTACTTTCTAATAATATATAATAAGAATCAGAAATACAAGTCTTAGAGTTTTCGTTTGAATTCTCTGTATGTTTTCTTACCTTGTAACATATAGTGCCACATTTTGTTGCAGAAATTTCACTCTAATATTTAATTAAGTGTTTTTCAAAAGAAATTAGAGAATTTGTGAGGCATATTTCAAGATAGTGCTTTGCTGAAATGCATGTTTATATTCATGAAATTGCCAAAGTGCTTCTTACCTTTGCTTCTGACTCCCGAAACATAGGCATACCACACATTAGAGATACTGAGCAAGTTGCCTATATTACAGCGTTTCTAGAGCGTGTCAGAAATCTCCTGTGGAGGGCAAAGGAGTAATGAGAGCAGTAGGGCATAATTCTGCGTTTTTAAAATAGAGTTTACCGCCTTTTTTATTTATTTACTATGGCATCGTACTGATACATGCTCGTAAATGAGATTAAATGATAAATTGGGAAAGGAGTAAGCGCTCCAGGGCTAAGTTTAGGGTACCTTCCCGGCATTTGCCATTAATGAAGTCTGAGAAAAACCTCAGCCGGGAAGTACATCTCTGGCGGAGATCGAACCGCCTTAGCGATTTCGGTTACTCGTGTGGGTACTTCATAAACACACATTAATAAGTGCACGTTTCACAATATTTGAGCTGAAAGATTAATATATTCTTCCGCAGTGCAACTAGGGCACGTTTAAAGGTCATATGGTGACCTTTACAGCTTTACCCTATTGAATTTTTGTACAATGAGAGTAAAAATTACAAAAGAGCAAAAATCTCAGTAATATAAGACGAAGAGTTTTTGAAATTAAAAGTTTCCAGGTTTGGTACTTTAAAAATTCATAGAGCAACAAATGATGATCTGCTGGTAATACTACATTATGCGTCTTCTTAATGAGAGAACGAAGTGGAAAGAAGAAAAAGGTGTGCCAAGAAAGGGAATTAGAAAGGAGTAAATAAATATGAAAAGAAAAAAAAAAAACAAGAAAATGAGAACACAAATAAAAGAAAATAAAGAAACGAAGCAAGGTACATTCTCTTTACCTCCCTCTTGATAAGAAGGATACCAGTTGAGTCTTCTCATCCTGTAGATCGGTAACTAGGCAAACCTTTACTGTCGATGGGAACTGCAGGTGCTTTTAAGCGAAAAGCCGCATTCACCAGACAGTCCTACAAGGGAGTTTACCTTTATCTACTGTGTACATATTGCTCCAGAACTACTCCTATTTTTGTCTTTCTTTTGTTTGTATGAATATCTACAAAGAGTAAAATATTATTCAATATGTTATGTTTGTCATTTCACGTTAATGTAAACTTATTCACATTTGCTTATTATGTTCAATAAAGCAGGTTCTTATAGTAATTTTTGATTTTATTTAAATTTATAGAATTAAGTTGTACATTAATAAATATAACAGAATAAGCATTATCTCTCTTCCATGTCAGAAAAAAATATTTCATGGGCCATTATTTGAACTCCGGATCTTCATCCCTAAAGCCCAGCGTGCACACACTCAGTGCAACATCCCGAAAGGTACATAGCAGCCAATTTGGTCGTAGTCGATACGACCTAAAGAGGCAGGGTTTACGGGAAAGTCTGTAAAACGTCGGGATTGTAGAATTTCCCAATCCACAGGATTATTTGTTTGGTTTATTTAACATTCAATTCAGGCAGTTAAACGACTAATAAATTTTACTCATAGGCCTCTTCTTTTAGGCTTTGCCGTAAATCTACGACAAGGTATTCACGGTTTACTTTCCTGCAAGGAATCTATACTTAGGATTTTTACGCCGGAAAAAATCCATCGACCCTGGTCTGGATTGAACCCACGATCTTGGTTCTGCGAGGCAAGTACGGCTATCACTACACCACCAGAACTGACAAATCTGTAAGATGAGAAACTACTGTTTAAGACAATGACTTGATTTGTTCTTTGGTTACCCCATTTCTCACTGCACTAGTTGCTTCTCGAGATATACACCGCCACGGTGGCCGAGGTCGTTAAGTCTCGGACTCGTGAGCGGGAGGTCTGGGTTCGAATACCGCCAGGACCGTCCTTCCTGACTGAGGTTTTTTCCAGGTTTTCCTCAGTCGTCATAAATGGCAAATGCCGGGGAGGTACCCTAAACTTAGGCCTGGAATGTTCCATAAAAATAAATCCTTTCCCAAGATATCATTTCATCTCATGTATCATCAGTGTACATCGCCTGTGGTGCCTCTGTAGCAAAAACGGGCGTTAAACACCATTCATTCATTCTCGAGATATTTCCATTTTTCTCTTCCTCTTGCTACTTTTGACAAATCTGGACCTACATATTCCTTGAACAGGTCTGTCCATCTTCTTCTAGGTCTGATTGTGTCCTTTTTCCTTTCCGGGGGTCCCACATAGAGATTTTGTAGGTCCATCTATTGTCCTGCATTCTTGCGACGTGACCGCCCCATTGCCATTTGCTTCTGGTAACTATTTGTGTGATGTCTGTTGTCTGAGATAACTGATTTATTAATACAATAGGTATTTTGTTCTTCAAAGCTATTCCCAGGATCTGGCGTTGCATTTTTCTTTGGCACATTTGAATTTGTTTTTCTGTTAGTGACCATGTCTGACCCCCATATAGTATTACAGGGTATACACGGGTTTCGAGCGTCTGAAATCTGATTTTCTTAGTTAGCGTTTGGTATAACAATATATATATACACAACTTACGAGAGTGCAGAGTAATTTAGCTAGTTTCCTTTTCTTGAAGAAAAAGCATTGTTAAATTCTGTATTTTCTTTGCTGTGTTTTGCTAGTTCACTGAATTAATGGGTTTAATTATAACACTTCGCAATTAAACGAGCGGAATGGTATTTTTAAAGTAACCTTTTGTTTTAGTTATGTTGCGCACTCACAAATTTATCTAAACAGCATGGTATTATTATCTAATAATAATAATAATAATAATAATAATAATAATAATAATTTGCATGCACAACTATTACACATGAGCTTATGTAACACAAGCGCCAATCTTTAAATGTGAAAGTGTCAAGCGCGAGGCTCGTTTTCCCGGCTTCCGGAGGGCTAAGGACAGATCGATCCGCACAGCCCCCTGGCACTTGGTGGAGATGACTCATGCATGTACTCCATTCGATTGCGTAACTTGACTACATTGTTCCACTTGCTGGGTTTCTCTTTGTATGTCACGTGACTTGTGCAGCACTTAATCGTCAGCTTTCCCATTAATGAGCTTAAAAGTTCAGAATTTCAAGAATCGCAGGTGATTTTCAAAGAATATGGCTGTGTCAGCGCTTCTTGGTTTCAGGCCAGGCTAATCCGATCACTATAATAGTAACGTATTTAATAGATTCTCGTCCAAAACATCACAACATGTGCTAAGGTTGACCTCCTTGAAGTCACGATATCAATAAAACAGAGATTTTATTGAGTAATTTATCCATGCAAATATTTAAAGTAGTAGAACGGAAAATTCTGCAAAAATATTTGACAGAATGTGCAAAATGACGGCATGCCATTAAGTAAAATTAACTTTCACAGTTCTGTTAGCAATAAAATGTCTATAAATCACATAATTACGGCAAAGTAATTTTATGTTTTCTTTTTATATGGTAGTTGAGAAGCGCGGAAATAGTTCAGCTCCGAGGATCCGAGCTTTGCCAAAGCCACATCGGATAGAGGAGCTTGCTATCCACCTCTTTCAGGAGATTTCACTAAGAGTGCCGGAATTTGAATATGGGACATCAGCTCCAACCAATAACTGAACTCTGGTTATCAGCGAACTAAACATATTTAATACCTGGGCTATGGTGATAGGCTTCCTTCAATCTAAACCACACTATGACTTATGAGTTTCCATTCAGTGAAAGTAGAATTCACTTTGAACTTGAGCATCCTTATTATCAAGAAGAAATGTAACTAAGTGTAGAAGAGGTATAGAATAAAATAGAGAAATTAAAAATTCCTTTCTATGTGTAAAGTGGTAGTACGGAATGTTCGATATATACATAAATCAATTTGATAATATTGCAACACTATGATAAAATGTTATACGTATCAAAACAAAAGTGATAATAGTACAGCAAAACTTCTGTATTTGGACACTCCTGTATGTTATTCGCCTCATTATATTGGACATCTTTTCTTGGAACCTTATGCTTTAACACGTCCAGTATAACCTGTATGTTAGACACCCCTGAATCCCGGAAACTGAACATCCCTTATGGTCATAACTAGGAGAATTTATCTTTCTATTATGTGTTTATGCTATCTTATTTAAGCTTGATTAGCATTTACTCGCATCTCTAAAGCATTAAATGGATCATTAGCAAGTATACAGTTCTGTAACATCAAAAGGATGTTTTTCCCTAACTGGCTTTCTTTTACCTGTTTGAGCTTGATCGACATTTATCTCTATGCTTTCCAGTGGGTCATTAAGCACACTGGTATGGTGGAAAGGGTGGGGTTTTCTTAAACTTTTATTTTCTGTTGTGCTTCACAAAATGTCAAATTGTTACATATTTATCGGAAAGTACACTGTACATAATCGACTTATTGAAACAAACAATTGCATGCCTAAAATGAGCAGAATTATTCTCAGTTATGTTGAGTTTTAAAGTGGAATAGAGCAGTTTCAAAATGAGTAACTTTAATTTTACTTTAATGTGTATTACATGTCATTTCCTTTAAATTATGAAAACCTACTACCTCTATCTGGATACCTCATTAAAATGGACAATTTTATTGAACCATACCTGTCTGGCTAATATCTGATACATGGACATTAGTAGAATGTATTTATAATTTACCACATCACCTGTAACCAACATTTTCCTTTCTTATAGTAGGTAATCAGTTTATTTAAGACATTGAATAATTTGACTTCTCTCTTAGCGAATCATTTACTAAACAGATTCCCACTTCTCGGAAAGGGTTTGACGTTACGTTCACTGCAATGTGAGATAAGCCGGCCCTTTTCTAGTTTGGGAAAACTATTTCTAGTAAGTTTTATGTTTCTTATTGCCAATAATCAGAGTTTGACGACCTAAGAATGCTTTACAAGTGAATAAAAAGACAGTAAAAATTATTGAAAATAATTAAAATATATTCCATTTTTTTTAGCAAAAACACAAATATCTGCTTTTAAATAGTATATATTGTTACATACTTTATGGTATAACATTTTAAAATAGCACTTTTTATACTAAATGGAAAATATTTTACAATTTTTTAATGGCGTCTAACGCCCATTGTTACTACGGAGGTACCACAAGCGGTGGACACTGATGATACATGAAATGAAATGATATATTGGGAAAGGAATTTGTTAAAGAAGGAAACGTTCCAGGCCTAAATTTAGTGGCGCGATTCAAACCCTAGACCTCACGCTCACTACTTCGGGCACCCGTGGCGGTCCCAAAAGAGTTAGGTGTTCGTATTCCTACAAATACATTTACGACGAATCTCTCTGCCCCATCTGTTGTTTCATCCATACTGACGAATATTTTGCTGTCACCCACTTCTTTTCTGATTTTGTTCAAACGTCCTGGTACTAAAATAATGTCGACTCATATGTTGCATTGTATATTCACTTAGGAAGTCCCGAAAGTGTACATTATCTAATTTTTTAAATGGGATGTTTTCACCAATCATAGCACATTTCGCATTTGAATTTTCATCCGATCTTATATGCATTCCCTGTGTTTTCTGCTGTTATGTTGCCTTTTTAATTGCCACTTTTTCGTAGCTCAATTTGCACGTAATTATTCCTCCTTCATTACTGAAAATATTCCTCCGAAAACGAGTACAGGACGTTCAGCTTTACCACTTTGCACACGTTTTTATTAGACATTCTGACGGTTGATAAATAATAACACCAATAGCACACGGTTGTTCCTAACGCTGTTTGACTGTAGGCTTACAACTGTGCGCAGTGCATGTATTCTCAAACAATATCTTTGAATTTGTTTATCTAGGGCTGTAACAGTAGCGCACATTCATTCTCTGTTTGCGAAGCGGAACATAATGCCTACTACCGCATATTTCGTTAACCAACGCGTGTAAAGACATTACTCTCTCTGCACCAGTTAACTTTGAATTGACGGACCCGATCGCTCTGATCCGTTGTCTGCCCAGCATCTTTATGAATTTATTACCGGCTGAATATTCATAGTAGTCGTTATTTTAATACTTGGCGACGTTTATAATTAAGCAAAGCTTTATTATAAAATGAAGTTGTCCTTTTTAAGATGCATTCATTTTCTCAAAAGTTATTCAGCTGCACTTTCGCAATTACAGAAGTCATGACTTCAATTTTCTCTCAAGCATGCGCAAGGACCCAGTCTGCCCTTAGGAGGGGGTACAAACATCAGTTTTTTGTGTGATGGGCTTAGTATAATAGAGTTGAACTTTCTTTCGTCTTGTGTCATAATAGCGTACCGTTATTACATGCATTGGTTACCGCGTGTTTATTAGTTCCCTAACCTTGACAAGAGAGTAGTGGCATTCACGCTGCAGAGTCATCTTGCGGCAATCTGAGAAACTGTTTGGGAGCGTGGTCGGAAAGAGCAGCACTGCCAAAGGGCGGAATTCCGCTATGTGAATCTTGAGCTACAGTCAAGAATACAATATGTAAAACTTTCCTGCCTAGTTTTGTCGCATCTCAGAGTTTTTGGCAGTATATTAAGCCAGGTTATGTGTTCATGTAAGTCAAAGGAATACCGATAAACACTAAAGATGAACGATTATTTAATAATAATGTAACTAAATGATTATTTTAAAGGCACTTCCTAATTATACACGTATGGGTAACTTTATCGTCCGTTTCCTCCCAGAATTAAGTGGAATGCTAATCCAGAGATATTAAAGAGCGTCCTTAAATAAGCCCAATAATAATAATAATAATAATAATAATAATAATAATAATAATAATAATAATAATAATAGGGGTATCATTTTCATGTCTTTGTATGTGTTTTTGTGTTCCTCACTTCGTACATATTAACCCTTTGACTAATGCGATATGAATGACATTTTCCGCAGACGGAAATGAAAAAAAAATGGCTACCTTAAAATGCAGACAAATTCCCAGAACTCTCCTCAGAAACATTTAAGTGATTCGGCAACTTTTCCTGATTTCATTTCTACATATGATTTTGCCATTCGAAGACAAAGCTGCACACATATGTATAAATAACCTTTAGGTATTTTAAACAGGATCAACATATCTCAGGTTTAAGGTAATGTGATATCTACAAAACAAAAATGGAACCTATTTATCATTTAAGGAATACAGATGGTAAGAATGCTACTTTAGAAGCTTTAGCGCACCACATTGGATGTTTCCGTGATCTACTAATGGCCACATTCTTGGTTTAGTGGTTAGCGTTGCTGGCGACTGTCTAGGTCTTAGATTCGATAGAAAATGCCACAGCTCACCCAGCCTCGTGAGGACAATTAGGGAGATGCCTGGTAGGCGAAAGTCACATGGAGATTGTTGTAGTCGCTATAATGATCACATTGCCCTCTGCCGATGATGTCGCAGTCAAGAACCGCTGAGGGCTGAGGCGCTAATGTGTATACAACAATGTCATACGTAAAATCTGACAGGTGTTCATGTTTAAATGAAGCACGTGCAAGAAATGGAAGACATTCTAGTGGTGAGCAAAGGAATCTCACGTAATCTTTTTTATTGATGATTAACTGATTAGGCTATAATTGCAGAGAAATAAATGCAGCGGTCTACAACACAATGCTTCAAGATATGAAATGAAAATACCTCCAACAGGACTAAAAGTGTGGTCCTCTTAGGAAAAGGGAGAAAAAAAAGTCTTTACCGAATAGAATTAAATCTAACATAAATTAATTTATTGCTAAGATTTAATCTTTTCCCATTAATTAGTAAAACGTATGGACAAAAGATACCAAACTTTGGGAAAGTGACTAGGATTGATTGTGAAAGAAAGCTCTTAAAGTGTTTTGTTTTATTGCAGTGCCTGAGGGGGCGACATATATGTGGAATATCATGTTTCTTGGGATAAAAATGCATTAGTGTGAAAAGCTAAGAACTAAGTTGTTACAGCAATAAGAAAAGTCCGTCACGCAAGCAGCTGCGTAAACTAAGCGAGTTCCTCAGCAAGTTGAATTGGTGAAGGGATTACAGAGCGCTAAAGCAGAGAATGTAGTTAAAAAAAAAAAAAAAAAAAAAAAAAGTAATGCTAAGTGAAGATATACATATGAGTTAAAAATAGTTTTCAGGCTTAAAAGTGTAAGCTTTTCCCGTATCATTATTTTATTTACGTGTGATATTGTTAGTTTAACTTTTCCAAGTCTTTCAAAACCATTACGTTCTCTCCGCCTGCAGTTACTGTATACTTTACACTACCATTTGTACATCGTCCAGCATTCCCTGGAATTCGGCTTTATCCTCTGCCGTTCGGTACTGAAGCAGCAGGATGACCGCTATCGGTAAGGATAAACCAGATTATGCGTCCATGCGCATGCGCAGACTGTTTCCCCCATACGTTTTCACATAACATCGAGCTTATCTCTTGGCGCGAATACTCGATTGTTAATGCTAATAATAACAACCCCCCTTATCTTCCCCCGGGCCATGGAGATTACAAAAATGTGGTTTTCAGGTATACCGTCATTTCTAATTGTCCTATTTCCCTGATTTTCTGAACTATTTTATTTTATTTAAATGGCATTTGCCGAGTTTCGTTGCAAAACAAATATTTATTTTTAATTTTTTGGTTTCATGTAAACCTCCACTCATCTGACTTTAAGAAACTACTTCCTGTATTTTATTTCAATGGCATACATCAAGTTTCGTTGAGAAAAAACAGAAATTGCGGCCGCTAGAATAACTTTTAAATTTTCGTTTTAGGTTACCCTCCTCCAATGGTCCAATTTTGCTAGTTAATGAACTCGATGAAACGTTTAGTTAATTGATCATGTACCGAATTTCGTTGAGAAAAAAACAAAAATTGGAGTCACCAGTGTGTTAACACACACACACACACACACACACACACACACATAACCTTTCATCATTTTTGATGCCCAGAAATTAGGATGGAAGAAGAAAATTTTCAAAAATCTTTTCATGGGTACCACCATGATAGCTCATTATTTCGGAATTCGCTAAAAGTTAAGGTAGTAAAAATTAGCTGTAGAACATAATATGTATTCCCCAAAGATTTTCTGTAGCAGAGCTTCCAAATAGCAAGGAGGAGGAGGAGGTACTTTTAGTTTCGACAGTAATAATCAGGGCCCGGAATTTGTGGTTTTCATGAACTCTGTAATACTTTTTTTAACACATTACAACAATGTTATTTTCAGATAATATTTTTAAAGTTCTTCTTTACTAAAGCACATAAACACATTGAGACAAATATATTCTTTTTCCACTAAATTTTGCATTTAAATTATGTTACATCTATATAGCATGAAGTTCAACAAAGGCCCCGCTGCAGGCACCCCTGGAGAACTGCAGATAAAATGTTTATCGTAGCAGACCCTGGGCTCTGCTGCAGCTCCAACGAACAGGCTACGCCCACTAGTCTCGGCGTTTCTTTCTTTGAAAGTATGTCAATGACTTCAATTGCATCTTTGAAGCGGCAAGGATGCGGATTCCAAAGAACTGCAAGATGATCACAGATCTTCAATAAGTTATGAAGCTTATTCTGGAGAACCGTGCAGGCTGCATCGTTGACACCTGGACATCTTCAAAGTGAATGATTTAGTTTATGGCTGTCATCAGCCAAGTTCCTCATCGGTTCTGGTGGCAGAGGTGTTTGTGATGAGCATGTGAATGCAGTTGGGAGCTTTCAGAAAGAACTTTCTTCACGGATGAAATGAAATTGTTCCTAATCTTTTCAGCCAATCGGCGTAAGCCGTAATGATACGAAGCAGTTAGGGTAGAAAGTTTTCAAAGTCTCTCCCGCCTTGATCATTCAGGCCGCACTGTCGGAAATGAAGCTTCTTATATCGATTTTCTGCTGGCGTCTGTGACGGTTCAGGCATCTTGCATATTATGAGGTGAGGTTTAACAGGTTCTGTGGGTCTAACTTACTCGCCACACGTTAGGGATGAAAGGACCACAACTACCGGTGATCTCATCTGGTGAAAGCCGCGTGTTACCGTTCAGACAAATTCAAGGTTTTTCTCATACAGTTGAAGCAAAATTTTTTCCTTAAGGATGGTTCGTCTGGTATCCTTCTGGCACTGATATCGTGAAGAAATGTATTGAATGCTGGATTCTGTAGCCCATGCCATACAGCATATTTACTGATATTGCACCTCACATATTTTAATTGATATTATGAAGAGGCAAAAAAATGTGGTTGGAAGTGGATACTCGGTTTCCTGTCAATGCTACTGATATACAATTTTTGGTCATTGGTCACCTGCTTTTGGCAGACTGCATAAAATATAATTTTGCCATCAGTGGTAACAATTTCTAATGGCGAATCAACCAACTTTTAGAGCACTTTACTTTTGACATCTTGCTGGAGTAAACACTGCTAATTAATTGCACATGTAAGCTTATTAAGAGCCTTAAATTTGCTTTTCTCTACTGCGACACACATAGGTTAAATACAATATTTTTTATTTGAAATGTGACAATGAGCTAAAATATACAATGTTGACTAATGTTTTAAAAGTAACTTTTAGCAAAACATAACATAATATCTTAATGTTTTTCATTTGTTATTTTATTAATCAAATTATCGTATATTTTAATGTTTTCTTAATAATAGTTTTAGCCTTTTATATGTTTAAACTCTTATTTAGCCACTTTTAAATTTTTATAAGACTTGACTGTGTGACTCCCATTATAATCAAACTAATAATTATTTTCAAATATCACAAGGAACAAAGTATTTTAAAACGTGAGAATCCGGGCTCTAATAGTAATTATAGTTTACTATTTCACTGGTATAGAAACTGAAATCAATCCTTTGCATAAGAGAACATGAAGCAACTTGTTTTTATAGAGACAGCAGGAATTTGTCGTAATGATACGTCGGCAAATAGATATTCTTTATCTAAGGAAAAATTGCCGTAAACAATTTAACTTTTATGAAAAATAATCAAATGAACGAAGAAAGTTAAATTTATTGAGTTTGGAGGACTGTCTACAGAAATATTAAAACTGTTATTTTTTTTAATGGTGTTTAACCCCGTTTTTACTATTGAGACTTCACAGGCGGTGGACATCGTTGATATATGAGATGAAATGATATATTAGGAAAGGATGTTTAAGGAAGGAAACGTTTCAGGCCTAAGTTTAGGGGTACTTCCCCGGCATTTGTCATTTATGAGGACTGAGAAAAACTTGGAAAAAACCTCAGTCAGGGAGGACGGTCCTGGCGGGATTTGAATCCCAGATCTCCTGCTCACGAGTCCGCACCTTAACGACCTCGGCCACACGTGGCGGTATTATTAGTTCAGATGTGCATAGGTTGGCATTAGTTAATTTGGATATTATACACAAAGTGTTGAAAAATTAAAAACATAACAAACAAATGTATGCAAATTATGGCTATTAATATATTCGGCCTATAGGGAGTAAAACGAACTGAAATATGGGGAAAATAACTATTACTTGCATATTTTGCTTTAACAGCTAATTCAGGAAAAACTTAGATGCAGTTTTTCCACACATTTGCTCTTATTTTCAGATATACATACCTTATTAAAAATTATTAGTTAATACTTATTAATATGGAACTTCTCTGTTATGCAAGGTATTCTTTGAGATTGCTGTCTTTCGCCCATTTTGTTTAAGTATTCCAGAATGCATATGCTATAGATGGGGTTCGTTTCGAAAAATGACCCTTTGTTAGTAATGGAGATTTTAGTAATTTTGAATCGTTATATGACAGAGAATTTGAATAAACTAGTGTACAATTAGTCCGAATGAAACTAGCAGGTTTAAAATTATGACAAAGAAATACGAAATGTAAACATTTGCAAATTGATCCTGGAGTGAAAATGACTTGACAGTAGCAAAATATATGGGAAATAAACTCTTGTTAGACAAATTAATTAATAAAATAAGAAAAACTGATACCTATAAAACACTAACTAAGAGTGTGTTGATATTACCAACTAAAATAAACTTTGAAATATTTGTTGCGATTAATTCTCTTATCGCATCTGCTGAATGACTCAAATTAAAGAAAGTTGAAATTAAGGCATTTGTAATGTGAACTCTGTTAGGCTGTATGAAAAGGAAAAAGTTAAAAGTTTTGATGGATGGAAAACTGAAATGGTTAATAATGCACTTTGCCGTGTATTCTCAACAAGTTTAATGAGAGATAGTGTGTCCTTTCTTACTGTCGACTTGTTAAGTGTTTTATGTGTTTGCATTCATACCAGTCCTTCTAAGGAAGTGTTTCCGCTGATTTTATTTTATGTTTTACATGTCATAGTATTTATAATCTCACGCTGTAATTCCAGGGAATTGAACCAAGTAAGAACTTCTGGATGATGATTAGATAGCATGAGTGATTATTATATTTAAAAATACATACATAATGCATATTTATGTCCTGCTACATTTTATTATGGTTAAAATCAATTAAATGTAATTCATGCATATTTTAAAATCTTGTCTCTCTTTCAAAGGGTACATTTGTAAAAAATATAACTAAATATTACCATTTAAGTACTTTAGCAAACATTACAATATAGACAATAAACCTTAAGGAGTTGACAGGTGTGCTGTTAAATAATAAACATAAAAAAGATCATGGTGGTAAGTAGATGTTACGGGATTCGTAGCGATGCCTACTAAAACTACCCACCCTTGCTAGTTCCTCTTTTTTAATATTTGTAACTGTGACGTACTAATGTGAAGAATGTACAGTGAGGTGTAGGGCTGCTTACTGCAGCTGCTGCAACCGGAAAAAGGAAAATAATAGTCAGTAGTAGCTATATTTTTATTGATGCATAAAAGCATACTATATTTAACACTGATGATGATGATGATGATGATGATAATAATAATAATAATAATATAATTGCTATCCTGTATTATAAGAGTTGTTTGAAAATGATGCCTCTCAGCGACAATACATTGCCGGTATCTGCATAGGTAATTCCTGTATTTCATCTTCCTTAAGAAAACGGCGATTAGGAACACGTTTCTTTTTCATTGAAAGATCCTCTTTATCGTAACTTTTTATCAAGTTGACGAACAGTTTTTTTTTTCTTTCTTTTCTATCTGAAACACAACAGTCTAATGAATTGCCTTACCACTTCTCTGCAAGAACCGATTTCACATGTATTACACCCGTAAATAAAAACTCGTTCAAGGCTTTATTTATATAGGGGCATAACTAACGAATCCGCACACAGTAAAAGTACCGAGCAATGTAAGAAAGCACAACCACTCGCTGAGGAGCTGCCGTCAAGGTCTATAATGCATGTGCAGGTAGCAGGTTGCATTCTCAGTGAGTGATTGCGCATTCGTGTGTTACTCATTGTGTAGAAATTGGATGCTAATTGTACTTTGCTAGTTATGCCACTGTTATGTACGATATATTTGTGAAAACGATTCTTGCAGAGAAGTGTAAGGCGATTCGCAAGAAAATACCCTGGCAATTGTGTCCCAAGTAGAGAAACTGCTCGCTATCTGTTACAGAGTTACGAGAGACAGAATATCATGTCCTGAACCACTGTTAAATGAAATACAGGAATTTCCTACATAGAAGCGGACAATGTATTGCCGCTGAGAGGCATCATTTTCAACACCTTTTTATATCTCAAGTTAGTGCTTATATCACTACCAGTTTTAAACACAGTACATTATGTGCTTTCAATAATAATAAAAATATTGACTTTGCTCACGACTCTGTTCCCCTTTTTCTGATTGGACGGTTGTACTAAACAGCCGCGTTCAGGTGGCCTATCTAGTTATTATAGCAAATACGACGCGCGTCTCAAAAATGCACTACGCGCGTTAAACGTAACATTGCATTGGTTAAGACGATCTTTATATATTCCTCTCTGTAAACTTTAATTTTCCTGTGCTGAGTGGTACTTAAGCAGAACTTATTTCACGGCGTTGTGAATATCGACAAGTTCTCCCGCACTCGGATGATGTGCACCGCATAGGAGAAAGTTGGGATTCCTAAATTTCTGACTTCTTTCTTTCCAGCAGGTAATGCACCCACTGTTTCTAAGGTTTGGACTTTGGAGTGAGTGCTTGCCTTGGTGGTTAAGTGAACACAATAACTATACTCGGTCAGTGTTGCCATCCAAATTCGCTTCCTTTGTAAAATCTTGGCTACTCAATGGCTGCGGAGCGACTTCTCGATTTAGTATGAAAGGTTTAATAATAGCACTTAAATGGCTTATAGGAGGAAGAAATGCTGCATTATGGAAAATCGGAAAGCTTTTCCCTAAATTAATAGGCAGTTTCAGTTAATACAGAAAAGCTCGTTTAACGGCAAGCAATAAACGTTACGAAAGAGTGAATTAAAAAGAAAAATACACTTTACTTTTATTTTCTTATATATATATATATATATATATATATATAATGAAACTTAAAAAGAACTTGATATATAACAGCATTTTCTTTGTATCTAATTTTTTTATAAGTTTACCCGCCTTCAGTTGCTCGTCATTAACGCCCCCTTGTTTAACCTTTAGTGTCTTTATGAGGTAAATACTGTGTTAATGAGTGACTTGTTGGCATTCAACTCTATTTGCTGGGGATGTTTGACGTTCCCCTCCTTTCCTCCCCTCTTATGTAGTGACGTATATTGCGCTTAGTTCGTGGCATTCAGTTGTATGGCGTATTACGCACTTGCCAGGTGGAATTTGTTAGTGCCCCGCGCCATGAACTCGCGATAGAAGGCAGATTCGTGGTCGTGTATGTGTCGGCACGTATGGATGGGCATTTCCTGCTGTTCCTGTATGTTCCCTTACATCAGGGACGACAGGGACAAGCACCAGGTGCATGTCACCATCTTCCAGAACATCTTTGTCAGCAGGAGCACTACTACTACTAGCACCATCCCTGCCAGGAATGTAAGGAAAAGAGCGAAGATATCGCCACCACCTTCCTCTGACAGGTTTGCACTAAAGCATTTTATTTACTTGTTTTCTTTCAGTATATAACATTCTTGCGTGTATATGGGGAATCACCTGTCCGTTCAAGTGGCACTATGCGCGGCTCACATATTGGAGTTGTCTAATCGCATTATTTCATGTCTACAAATTAAGCAGACGATGTTGATTTGTTTTATTTACTGACTTTCTTTAACATCTCAGGTCATCAGCGTCCCATTCAATTCAGGGCGTGAAACGGCCAACAAATTTTGCTCAGAGGCCTCTCTTTCATGCTTGAGGTTCTTTTTCGTGCCGTAAATGTACGACACGGGACCCACGGCTTTACTTCCCTTCCGAAGGAAGCCATACTTAGGATTTTTACGCCCGAAAAAATCCATCGATCCTGGCCGGGTTTGAACCCGCGATCTTGGGTTTAGGAGGCAAGTATGGTTACCACTACACCTCCAAGACCGACATTTAAGGAGACGTGGGAAAATTTTCCTCCCAAGGGTGAATAGTTATGACATATACAATAAGCTGCAAAATTAATGTAGTATAAATAACATACATGAAGAACTAAAGAAGAACAATAACACGGCACGTGCTACTCTAACTAAACAACAGCTGATGCAATACCTTTTCCTTGCGGATCATGACAAATGTAAGTCGATTAGCAACAACCGCGTCATGTGTTTCATAAAACTCGTCTTGAAATTCGGTCATTTAACTTTATATTCATTTATATACAAAATGCCCACCAATACTTGTATTAATAGAGTGTATAACATTTATATTTATATACTAAAATGTATGGTGTTTTGTGCGAAAAAATAACCACTTATGATAGATTCCATATATATCTATAAGGTAATGTTTTTTGTAACATTACTGAAAGTAGTAACACATTTCTAAAACAAAATAAGTCAATTTTGATACAGATATACCACTATAGTGTTCAGCATTCAATACAGACTGTAGGTCTGTAGATCGGTTGTATTCAGAATGACATAAACAAGCTCTGATTTGAGAGCAACTGTCATACAAGATTACAGCTTAACTGAAATAGTAAGCAAGCTACATCCTACTTACAGTATGTTGTAAAAATGAAGGCACAAATAATTTTTTCCCCACCCAAAGCAAGGAGGAGGAACTGTCCAAAAGGTAGAAACGTTTTGTGTGAAAGTCAGTAGGAAGTTAACAACGTGTGTTATAAATATTAAATCAGTAAAGAGAATCTATCAGCAGCACCAGGAAGAAGAGCCGCTAATAAGGATCAAGTCCTCCTCCTGTGGAGTGAACACTAATGATTTAATTGATGACATAATGGATAAAACGGTCTACAACACGAATGTTAAACAATCGGCGCAGAAAATGGAAATGCGGTCTCATTACACGATCTAGGTCTAACATATTGATAAAGATAATAATTGTATTAACTGTAGTTCATATGTGTAAAATTAAATTGGCATGAAAGTAATTAGTTTGAAAAACTTAACTAGATTGACATGTTTTTAGTTAGGTAAAGTGGCATGCAAAATTAATTGAACGTGTATTTAAATTATATTTATTTAATTAATTCAAGATTGACGTGTTTAATGAATTTATCTGGTTCCTTTTATAAGTATGTTGCTGTAAAAAGTAGTTGTATTTGCATTATTCTTTACTGCCACCGGGTGTAAATCCAATCGCATTTAATACATACATAGGAGGGTAGGTCCATAAGTTTCTGGCCTCGCCGATAAGAATTATCGCCTTTACAAAACCCTCATCTATCTTCGTACCTTATCTGATAAGTAAATAATTGCTGCTGTAACTGTATTCAATTGTTCAGATATAGTTTCATAAAGAAGGCTATGTGTAGAAGATTGTGACATGTTCAAAATGCAGTTTCGAGCTGTTATTAAGTTCTTCACAAAAGAAGGACTTACTCTAAATGAAATTAAACAGTGATTGGACGGTGTATATGG
The DNA here is from genome assembly GCA_030762175.1 of Metallyticus violacea. Lineage (NCBI taxonomy): Eukaryota > Metazoa > Arthropoda > Insecta > Mantodea > Metallyticidae > Metallyticus > Metallyticus violacea. The sequence goes on from CM060832.1 coordinate 141,033,621, forward strand.
AGAAGCACCCCGCTCATGTTCTACCGTATAGGAATGGGCAAAACTTTTTGGAATGGGTCGACAAAGCATTGAAGACGAAGAACGTGCAGGCCGACCCTTGGAGGTGCTCACTCCTGAAAACATCGCTCTTGTGGAAGAAATTATGGAAGACCGGCGATTCAAAGTAACAGAAATAGCAGCAAAGTTGGACCTTTCTAAAACAACTGTCCTTTGAATTATTCATGAACATTTAAACATGAATAACGTCAGTGCAAGGTGGGTGCCTAGACTTCTTTCCTCAGTTCAAAAGCAGCAACGAGTCATTTGTTGTCGGAGCTCTGTCGTGGCAACGAGAGAGAATTTCGGCACACCATTGTTACAGGAGATGAAACTATGGTTCTCTACTATGATTCCTTGACCAAAAGAGAATCAATGGATTGGCGTGAACCTGGCGAAGCACCGCCTCTAAAGGCCAAGGTCACACAGTCAACCAAGAAGATCATGGCCACAATCTTTTGGGACTGTGAAGGAATACTCTTCATTGACTTCAAGGAGAGGAGCACCACAGTAAATGGGGAGTACTATGCTAGCCTACTGCACAGACTACGTGCTTCCATCAAAAAGAAAAGGCGAAGAAAGCTTGTGGTATGCGCCTTCTTCACGACAATGCGCTTGTTCACATAGCTATTGTTGAAAAGGAAGCTGCGAAGAAATGAGTCTTCAAGGAGATCGACCATTCACCCTACAGCCCAGATCTAGCTCCCAGTGACTATTTCCTCCTCTCAAAACCCAAGAAGGATCTTCGAGGAAGGAAATTTAAGTGAGACGAAGAAGTGATGAATGCTGTTTATGTCCATTTTGCAGACAAGAGTTTTGATTAATGGGGGGGGGGGGATTGGCATTTTAGTTCAAAGATGTGATAAGTATATTGCAATAAAGGGTAACTATATTGAAAACTGAAATATAATTTTTCTCTTTATTATACATAGAAAATGTTTAGGTCTGAAATTTATGGATCTTCGTATGTATGCGGGGGTTGTTAGATGCAGTTTCAATTGTTAATATACTATTAGCTTGGGTGAGCTCATCCCTTGTTCTGTCCTGTTCTTGAGAGTTGTGTATTAGTTCATAAATTGTGTCCTGATTTTGTAACAATAACAACAACAAAAGAAAAGGAAAAAAGAAGAGAGAAATATCGCTTAAAGCCACGTCCTGCTATTTTCATGTTTGAGTCCTTGACTGTTTCAACATAAGTACTTTAACCTACTTCATCTTCTTTTTAATAAAAATACTAATATTTAATTTATTTTTAAGTGTTATTTATTGTCGCTTTGACTTCATTGGTCTTCTCGCGACATCTGTAGGTAGGACGTGAATTTTGTGGGTATAACTCTGTAATTATGAAGTGAATTAATGATGGCGCAAATGAACTTGAGTCCTTAACATCTTTAAGCCACCTGGCATTATGGCATTAATCTTTACAAGGTATGGAAATATCGGAAACAAACCCCAGGCCCTTTGAATTAAGAGTCGCAAACGCTGTTATAACGAAAACCTGGAAAAAAATAATTTGCTAGTCCAACAAAAAGAAACACAGCTTTGTAAAGCTTTTAAAAATGTAATAACTAAAGCAAATGTTAAACTCTCAGCTATCCTTAGAAAATTGCAGAGTATCGTTGAAAATAGCAACATTCTTAATGATACCTTGTGATATCAATAGGTTATTCTGTTTCAGCAGAAAAAGGTAGATATCTTGAAGTTACTTCAGCCAATGACAGGAAAGAATAAAAATGGAATTATTTGATTAGCGAGACTAACATAACTGAAAAGTATCCTAACAGAGTTTAAACCGTGAAAATGCTAATGTTATGTAACTTATGGCGTCAGCATTGAGGAGTACGTGTAAGGCGTTATAAATTGAAAGAAAGTGAATCGTCACCCTTATTATTTCTTGTGACCATGCGAAACAATCTCTGAAACAATTTCCAGTTCTCATAGTGTAAGGTCACCAAACAAGTAATTGTAGTAGTTCGGAATGGAATGGTATGAAACCCACAGGCAAGACCTGTGCGCTATAGCGTTCTGTGTTACTGCATGCTCACTCGAGCGACAAGTGACTTTCGACTGATAATATGCTTCACTGCTGTGAAGTGCTTGCCTCTACTGAAGCCGATTCGCACAGATGGTGCAAACACTGTAATAATTAGAACTAAAACTTGCGCTCGTCTATTAAGTGAAACAAGTTCTTTTTTTATACAATGAGGTTCCTGCAGAACGGCGTCCGGAAGTTTACACTGTTAATTATTTGCTTGCAATAATGCGATAAATTAAACATCGTCTTGAATTTACTGTTCTACAGAGAAACCCAGCATACTTTATGACCAGAGCCGTGCGTTTTTGTTTGTTTTTATTTTATTTGGTTTATTTACGGACGCTCTTTAATTTCTCAGGTCATCATCGTCTCATTCAATTCAGGACGTGAAACGGTCGATAAATTTTGCTCAGAGGCCTCTTCTTTCAGGCTTGAGGTTCTTTATCGCGCCGTAAATGTACGACACGGGACCCACGGATTTGCTTCCCTTCCGAAGGAAGTCATACTTAGGATTTTTACGTCCCAAAAAATCCATCGATCCTGGCCGGGTTTGAACCCGCGATCTTGGGTTTAGGAAGCAAGTATGGTTACCACTACACCACCAGGACCCACTTGAAGAGTGTAAAGTGTTATTCTCATGTTTTATGTGATTTTGTTTCACCGCAGAGTATAGAAAATCAGTGAAGCTCTTTCATGTAAATATCTAATTTAAGGATCAACCTTATTTAAAACCTCATATACTAGCAAGGCAGTTTATTTCTTGCTTTCTTTTGCTAACTGAAAATACGTGACAACTCATTTGTCAAAATATAACTCAATGATAGAAATTAATCTGCCAAATAGAGCCTTTCTGGTCTTCAGGGCCCATGTTGATTATATCATCTTCTATCTAAAATATCGCAAATAATGCTAATGCATGTATAAATTTTGATCGTGAGATTTTTATATAAAGCGCGTATTTTTAGTGCCAATTTTTGTAATTTTCCTGAAAATTTTGTTTTGGTACATTATTAGTCATTTTTTATATTTTCAGCGATATACTTATTTTATTTTTAATTTAATTTTTGTCTATTCTGCACTTGTTGCCTTCCTCAATTAAAACTAGGATGAGGTTTTTAAACGAGTCATACCTTAATAACTGCAGTGTAGGAAAAAGTTTTTAGCCTTACGCATTTCGTTCACAACTTTACCTAGCAACTTACTTTTAAACAACCAGCTAAAAATTAAGAAGTAAGACGTGATACATGGACAAACCCATAGCCCCTCATCACGCAACTGTTGCTGAGTACGACTGTGGTTTACTGCTCTATTGTTGTTACACCTCGCTCCTTGCAGTCCAATACAACCCTAGGAAAACAGTTACTTTAATGGCCTGCAAAGAAAGCTCCGTATAGTTGCCGATCAGTTGCGCTCTAAAAGCCACGTAAACCAAATGGTTTTTTTAATTTGGCAAAGGCATGTTTGCGACTTATGGTTTTGTATTATTGTGTAAACGGACAGGTAGGCAATACAACGGCACACCAAACGCTACATGCATACACACTCTCGAGAATGTTGTAAAATAGCGTAGCTGCTGTTAACACAAGTTGCAGTAGTGAATCGTCATCACTTTTCAAAGTACTGTGTGACTGAATACAACTCTGTGTAAACTAAATAAGGCACTTCCTGCAACGCTGCACTGGCCAACCTGTTCCCAGTGAGACGAATTCAAGAAGAAATTATAAGGACACCATAACAAGACATTTGTCTCTCCTGATGAAACTAGCGACATGGAAGACTGTGCCATAGCCCACGTCATTATGGGAATCACCGGCCAGGGCTAAGGATTTCTGCTGAACACCAAAGTTTTGAAAACATTCACAACCTGTCTACTGTTCCACCGCTCTCCGTACGTCTAGTGACCCTGGGGTATTCGTCATGACGACGTCGTACTGTTTGTCACTTATGCAGCTACGTGATGGTAAAAACTGCTAGAGCTATTAAAGACTTCTATCTGAATATAAAATTGGTGTATTAATTGCTTTGTGCACGCTGTGCACAGCGTCGCGGAAGAAGTTCGTGCCCATTTTCCTTAAGTGGATCAGCTTGCGTCTCAAATAAGGAAAAGTTTCTCCTATCCATAGCTTCAGGTGTTCCCCCACTACTGGAACCCTTTCATTACGCGGTGGAGCTCCTGCATCATGTACTGCTGCAACAAGTACCAAGCTGTGAAATCCGCAGTAGGCGCCTGGAAGACACAAGCTTCTGCGGACAGGAACTGTTTTCTGACAATGAAATGGAGAGGGAGAAGCTGGCATACTTAAAAGCAAAAGTCCGTTTTCTATCCTCTACAATGCAGAATTTCAAGAGAGGTGTGAAGCTTGGAAACCTTCATTGGACTTGGCAACAAAACTCGAGTTGCGCTTAGCGATATTGTGTGGTGAAGTTGGTGAAATTGTGAAAAATAAAATGAAAAGGATGCTAGATAAAAGTTCAGGGTATCGCCCCATGTACTTTCTGAAGTGCTAGCTGATGTAAAGTTGAAAAAAACTTATTGTAAGTGCCGATGTTGAACAGAGGTTTACAAAATATAAGAATGTTCTTGCTGATAATCGCCGTTCCTTTAAGTTTAAGAATCTTTAGGGGTGAATGAAATGCATTAATGAGGGCGCAAATAAGCTCGGAGTCATTTGCGCCTTATAGTTATCTGATATTCGCCTCAGAGCAAGGAAAAACTGCGAAATAATTTTTCTGACCTAACCGGGGGTAAAACCCAGAACTTCCTGATTAGTAGTTGCAAACGCTAGCACTACACACGGAGACAAGTCATTTTCTAATAAATTTACATTCCGGAATACACAAATAATGAACATTTCCGACCTTCGTATGAACCACGTGGTGTGCCATTGTTGCGAGAAAATATTTTAATTATTGTTATTTTATTGAGGTTTGGTACATTCCGTACCGTATAAGAAAATTAAGACCTTTAGCAAGATAATATATTGCTGAAGTATTAACATTGTAAATACGGAAGGCACCAAGTGGGTGTCGGTCCTGGTGGTGTAGTCCCATACTTGCCTCCTAAACCCAAGATCGCGGGTTCAAACCCGGCCAGGATCGATGGATTTTTTCGGGCGTAAAAATCCTAAGTATGGCTTCCTTCGGAAGGGAAGTAAAGCCGTGGGTCCCGTGTCGTACATTTAAGGCACGATAAAGAACCTCAAACCTGAAAGAAGAGGCCTCTGAGCAAAATTTGTCGGCCGTTTCACGCCCTGAATAGAATGAGACGATGATGACCTGAGATGTTAAAGAGCGTCCATAAATAAATCAATTAAAAAAAACCAAGTGGGTATCTGACTGAATTTATTTTAATTCTGCTCTGCATATAAGGAGAGAATACTAGAGAGCTTTCAAATAAAGACTATCTCGCATGCGCAGTGTTTTGAAATTCTGTCGGTTGCAAGCGGCGCTCCCCACTCTTTCCCCTACAAGTCTCCCCTCCTGTCCTTGAACGTCGCTCGAAGCAGTGCAGTAGTTGAGTTTCGCCAAAATGGGACAGTTGACTCTAGAGCAGCGCATTCTCGTGTGTAAATGTTACCGCAAGTATGAGTCAGCTGTCATGTTCGTACAGAATTTCGTTTGCAATTTCCTGGTCAATTGTCTCCTTCCACGATATTGCGAATAAATTTGATTGTACTTAATCAGTGCACAACAAAAAACAAACGCGAAAACATAACTGTTTTAACAGAGAATAAAGGAGACGAAATTGATGCAAAACTTGAATGTTGGGCAACAAAGTTACTTCCGAAATTAGCGCAACAAGTGGAGGTTTCTGTGGTTCTGCACACAAAGCAGCAAAAGTATTATATCCCAAACTGTTAAAATATACATTGTTTAAAACAAGGCGAAGCAATAGCAAGAGGTGCGTTATTGTGAATGAAGGTTTAATGCAACCGAAACTTCTCTTCTTTTTGGAAGAGCTCTGGTTTCACCTGATAGGCCGTGTGAACAATCAAAAAACATGCAAAGTCAGAACGGTACAGAAGGGACAGTTTGTCCCCATTTTTTCAGCAGCTTGCAGAAGAAAAGTCATGCTGGTGGTTTCAACAGGATTCTGCTCCTGCTCATACAGCAGCGGAGTCCACGAATTAAATTAAGGAAGATGAAGTGATTAGTGTTGGTGTATGACCCTCGCGCTCACCAGACTTAACAGTGTGTGATATTTACCTGTGGGGTTGCCTGGAGGACAGAGTTTATAAAACAAGCCCTCACCTATTGCAGGAACTAAAAGAAAATATCACAAATCATAGCAAAAACATTTCAGTGGCCGAACTTAAACGTATCAATCAGAATGTGTCTTCCTGATACAATACTGTTTATCGTACGGGGACGGCATTCCCAGCATCTCTAAGGTAACATTTTATGCACAATTTTAGAAGCGAAGTTAAAAGTACGTTCTTGGGCGGCCGCGACACGCTCAATCGTCCAGATCAAAACACTGCGTGCGGAATAGTTTTTACGTGAAAGCCTGGTTTACTGTATTCTGTATTTCGCCAGGACAAATGAATGAGTAAATAAATGTTATAAAATATGTTAAATAGAGGGGTAAATTTAGATTAAACCTGCATTCTATAGACATGTGATATTAAGAGAAAATAGCTATGCAAAATGTGTTTAGCGGGCTACATAATAAGACCTTAAAAAAAAAAAAAAAAAAAAAAAAAAAAAAAAAAAAAAAACGGGCACCTGAATTTCTAGAGCTTCAATTTCGACTTCAAATTACTGTAAATTAATTTTGTTCAATTCTTTTGTAATTTTAGTTCCTTGATATGCAATTATTTCAAGTTATAAACGCCTTTGACAGTGTTATATCTCATTAGAGCTATTTGTAAAATCTTACTTCTATTTTTGAACTCGTGAGCCGCCACTGGTTGCAATATGCGTCTGTTTTCCCTGCTTGCCGGGCACTCACTTTCTTTAACAAAGCATTGCACCAGCGCCATCTGTGCGGTGAAGGTCGCACGTTACAAAACAAACTAGATGCTTGTGTAACCACAACATATTGTCACCCCACCATTTCTATGAGTTCTCAGGGGAACTCATTTTCCTACTATTCCTCGTATTTTGGTATTCTTTGGACTTAGTCCTTATTGCTTGTGTGTTGAGCTTTTGCAAAGCGTTTAGTGCTCTGAGATGAATTGTCCTAAAGAACATGATATAGGTCTGAAACACCTGGCGATGTTGTAAGCGGAACTGCGAGATAATGTAAATCGTAAAAGAAAAGGTTTTGAAGTAGATTGATTTTCAGACATTATTTCTTGTATTGGGAATTAAATTCTATGAATTAGATGTAAGCATGTGGAATGCACAGGGGATAGTGCGCCTAAAGTCCTCTATTATAAAAATATTTTGGGTCTAACCGTCTCTAACTCCCATAAGATTACGTGTTAAGTTTCCCTTGTTTTACTCGATTGTCATACAGTTAATTCCTAAAACATTTGTGTTATACTGTTGAATGATACCTACTGATGTTCTTCTTTTTGCATTAGAAGACCTAGATCAGACAGAAAATACATACTTTTGAGATTATGTCAATTATAGTTACGACACTCGCGTAGTACCGCATCCGAACTCAACGGCCAATGACTGGTCATTTGTCGACAGAGGAAATGACTGTCATCGGTTAAAGCAGAAATCGCAATATTAAACGTAGACTTTAATTACATCCTTTAACACGTGAAACTTAAAATAAGAATTTCTCATTTTATTTTGCCATTCACTATTTAAATTATTTGTTGCAATGAGTTTATTATATCAGTGTTTAACCTGTTAGTTAAGAAAGAATTATAAGAATTATAGGGTTTAGAGAGCTTCCTAAAAAATTCAATTTAGAGCAAAAAACTTATGTAGTTGGACATTTCTCTGCCCTAAAGTAGTCCAATGAGAACGGCTATGACAACCAAAAGCCTATATTTTTAATTGGTATGTGAAAACAAGAGATAAAAATACTAAATGATATGCCTGAAAATTTAAACTATTCATAATCCATAGATCTGCATTTTATGTTTTTCTTCCAATTATGAACGTGCATTTAGATATCTTACAGTAGCATGTTGCGTTTTTAAAATTATTTTTTCTGCAATAGTGGCAAATTACATACATTCGTCTAATTTTTTAAAGTTATGGCAAATGTATTCGAGAATAAGGACAAGGTATACTGTAATACAGTAATACTATTGTAAGTATCTACACTTAGTAATAGTCGCTGCCAAATACGACTTGTTGACAAATATTTTATTACATAAGTTATTTTCAATGCAGTTTACATGTCAAATTAAACCTTGAATAAGATATTACGTTGAGTTTTACAACCAAATGCACAACAATAAGACATATTAACTTAATTAAAATACAAATTTTAAAATGTTCTCCATATAAGCATATGGCACAACACACAGACATCAGACTGATGCTGGCGAACCAATCATGAAGCTCGGTTGTCGACAAATTCCGCCGCAAAGCGTGTCCATACTGAGGGCTTTAAGTGCGCCAATGCTATTTTACTTTCATATTGACTTGTACTTTTTAAAACTTAAACCCTTAGGTAACACTTCAGTCAAGGTAAACTTCTTTCAATAATGAACACTTGTTTAGGTTCCCGTCAGAAAGCAAATGGTACAAACATTGTGATTATAAATGTGTATGTTCTTTAATGATATTTTCTTCTGAGAAACATAACATAATATAACATAACTTAGGTGGAAGATGTTTCTAAGCAACTACAATTCCAAATGCGATGCTTTCTCTTGGATGCTTGTACAGAATATATTCCATACTGTTATCTCTAGAGGTTGTTTCCGCGCCCAATGAAACACCTGTTAGTACAAGCCTATTATGTCTTTTATTTCTGAGATGCAGTGGAGATTATGTGCTTTACATAAACTGGGTTAACTAGATTCATTTACTTAGATACAGATAAGATGATGCTGATGGTATGATATTCTAAGAGGTATTAGGCTTCTAGGTCGGTGTGTACATCATCTCCTCGTTTGCGCCCTCGTAAATACGGTAAAAATTCTCGCTGACGTTTCGCACAAATCGAGTTGCACATTAGCGCTTAATAGGGCAAATGAAAAATAAAAAGTCCGTCACGCAGGGGCTGCGTAAACTAAGCAAAGTTATAGCAAAATAATGACATGAAATAAGTAATGGCACAAAACTAGAATACTTGCAATATATAAAATGCACAAGTGAAACAGCATCTATTGTTGTTGTTATTATTATTATTGAGATTAAACCACAACAATTGATAGTACACTATTAATTAAATGAAATAATGACCACTGATAGGGAAAACTATACTGTGCGGACATTTTTACGCATTTTTAAATGTAACCATGTTTACCAACTAAGCCCTTGATAACATTTTTACATTCACTAAAGTAGAGAGAAGCAACAAGTTGCGATTTAACGTGTGTATTTAAGAAGGTGATGTTCATATGTTTCAATAAAACAAAAACATGTTACTATTTGAAAACATTTACAATACACTAAGGTATTATACAATCAACAATATGCAATCGAAAGCTTCAGTAGCAATGAAATTTATTTAAATATTATTGCAGTAAAGATCAGTAACGCAAACGATTACTGAAGGTTATTACAGAGAGCTCTTACATACAAATATAATTCACAGTTGTTATCTTCACTAAAATGCTTTTGTTAAATATAAAATCTATCCATGTTTGTAAATACAGTTTATATGCTGAGTTAATTTATTTTGAAACAATTGAGAGAAAATTAAACAATAGAACAAATTTTTATTTTCAGTCATACCTCCACGCACTCCTAACGATCCGATCTCTCTAATTTACCGAAATTATTGTTCTTATTTTATTTATATTATACATATTGAATTTTGTTGTAAAAAAAAAAAACAAATGTTGATGCCGCTACAGCGGTTTTTAAAATTTGGTTTTCAGGTAAACATCCACTCCTAATGGTACTATTTTCCCGATTTTCAGAAACTATTGTTTTTATTTTATTTAAATGAGCTTTGTTGCAAAAAAACAAATATTGGTGCCGCTAAAGTGATTTTTAAATTTCAGGCAAACCTCCATTCCCAATAAATTGATTTCAATGACTTTCATAAGCTATTTTTCTTATTTTATTTCAATGGCATATACCGAGTTAAAAAAAAAAAAAAAAAAAGAATTAAAAACTGCGGTTGCTGCGATTTTTAAATTTCATTTTACCCCTCTCTTCTCTTTAAATTTTGGTTTTCAGGTATACCCCCACTGCTAATGGCCCTATTTCCCTTATTTTCAGAAACACTTTTTCTTATATATTTAAATAGTAGATACATAGTTTCGTTAGGAAAATAAATCAGTACCGCTAGAGCAATTTTTTATTTTAGGTTTCACATAAACTCCCATTTCTAATAATCTAGGTTCGTTAACTTTCGGAAACTATTTTTAATTATTTATTTTAATGGACCCCAGTTTCGTGAGAGAAAAAAAAATTGCGGCCACGAGAGGGATTTTTAAATTTTCACTTTAAGTTAACTTCCGCTTCCGATGTCCATTTTTGATGATTGACAACTTCGATGAATCGTTTGTTAATTGATAGTTATGCCGAGTTTCATTGAGGGGAAAAAACATAATTTGCGGTCACTAGAGTAACAAAAGATATATATATATATATATATATATATATTGTAATTTTCGATGCATAGAGGTGGGATCGTTGGAGATTTGAAGAAAATTTCCAAAAATCTTTTCATGGGTGCAACCGCTATAGTTATCTATATTCTTTTGGAATTCGCTAAAAGATGTTCTACCAAGCTGTTTAACAAAAACTATAAATATATTCAGTTTGACACAAATGATACTTGAATTTGCTGGTTTGTGTGCTCTTTTAAAATGATTTATTTTCCGGGGAGAAATTTGAACTATTGTGAATGTGGACATATCTTATGGAGAAATTGTTACTAAGTTGTTGTTTGGAGCTGTTAGATCTGTAATCTGACGTGTAAATCTAGCTATTATGTTAAGTTAGAAATCACAATCTGGTTACTTTACACACACACGCACGCACACACATATATATGAAAGCGATTAATGTTTAACATAAGGAATTAAAATTGAACAAAAAGTAAATATAAATATGATCATTTCAACAAATTAAAGACAATGGTGCTCCTAAATTTGCACAAATAAAGTTCAAAGTGTTTCAATATTAACGATTAATTAAATAATTAAAAATAGTTTTATAAATGTATGTCATTAAATTTATCGCCAAAATGTGTCTGTCGGGAGGGGGGAAGGTAGCGGCAGGTCCTTTCTGCACCTAGACCATTTTGTCTTTGAATATATTCTAAATGTCTAATACAGCGAACAGAACGTGAAACACCCAGTCCATGCATTGTATTGCATTTTCTTTCTCATATACATACTATGCAATGCAAACAATAGGATCCAATTGGTCTTCAAAAGAATTCTGTATAGTAGCTAACAATATTTAAAGGTTCATATCCAATGTATCACTGTTGCAGGGTCATTGACACCCAAGTGATAATGTAGGCATTTTTTTAATTTTGTTCCCCAAGTATCTCCCGATTGAAAAGTTAATGTAACACCGGCGTTTTATAGACTATACCGTAAACACGGTTCCGCTGCATTATCATATCCAGTTTGCTGTGATCTTTGAAGACTACAGAGCCCTCGTTTGGACGTGTGGCCGGCTTAACGGGGATTTGCTTGGCACCGGGAAGCACGCTGTTTGCCGGCGGAGTCGAATATTTATAGCCTCTTAAATTCAAGCGCATAGATTTCTACAGCACACCAAACACCAATTTTTTGACCGTACGTCATGCACCTGATTTATGATGAGGAAAAACTTGTGCTGCATAGATCTACAGCTAATAGAAGCCATCCACTTCAATCTTTTGACGGGCGTTTGCATGATAAGGCAAACAAAGCAGATATCATACTGGACAAACTCGCCGCATTGGAAGAGGATTCTACCACCCGTTGTGCAGTGAACGTCAAGAACGGCAAGTTCTGCAGGGCAACTCTATCCTTTCCAATACATACCTTAGGTTCGGAGGACTTGATTCCCACTTGCAATTTTGCAGTTAATACCAGATTTCTTTTCTCTGGTGTTATTCACAGATAACGCCAATTTTAACAGGGATGGGTTGGTACTAAAGCCAGGATCAGTTAATATGTGGTATCTTGATGCCACCGCGGAGATAGGTGTGATGTAGTTTCCAATCACATGTCTTCCTCAAGATTAAACGTACATCACACACTGCTTGGCTTGCTTGAACACGTTTCTCTTTCAATGTGAAATGAAGAAGCTCCTCCCCATTTCAGCATGAGTGTGAGAGCATTTGGATCAAGTTTTTCGAGACCTCCGGACTTGAAGAACGTCCTACATGGCTAGCGCTGCCGAACTTTAGGAGCATTTCATAAGAAATTGTTTAATATTATCAGAAATAATCGATTACCCTAGATTCAGATTGCTTTTGTTACAACGTATGTATTTATTTGTTTTACCTGCTGTGGATTATTTTTATTACTTTCATAAATGTTCCTATCTCCTTCATAGTATTGTCAGGGTTTAATTTTATGTTTTGCTTGCATCTTTATTTCCACTTTCAGGATTACGTAGGTTGATATATGTATAAGTTCTCATTGCTGGTGCTTGTTGTATGTTGTTCTTTTATTTTGTTATATTTTCTTCTTCTTAAGTTAATATTTTTCATTATCAATATTATGTATTCGTATATTTATTTATATACATAATGGTTTATATATACGAGTATTGTCAACTTTATTGTCAATGTTGTGATTGTAATATTGTCGCTATAACTTCACGTAATTATTATTAGATGGTAGAGCAGAGGAGAAGGCCTAATGGCCTCAGCTCTACTAAATAAATAAATCAATATATGAAACTTCTCTAGTTTCGGAATTAGTTACCTGCAAAGCATTAGTTTGTGATTGTATCCGCAATAGGTTACAATGTTTCAGGAGTGGCGAACAAGTTTGCAACTCTCATAGAGTGGTGTAATCAATCAGAGTACAGCGAGAGCCGTTTAAGGTCTCGATTCACAGTCTAGCCGGTCTTTCGGCAGTCAGACCCTGTGTTTCTTACGTAGACTCGCGGTGCTCAAGCGCTTCACATTTTAAAACTCGGATACAACAGATATCGACACTCGCCCCCCTTACTGCAAAAGTTTGGTTATTTTTGCTGACACTTTAGCCATACCCTTGTCATTGACACACTCAGTTCCTCATCACTAATAGACCTAAGTCAGTGTGTGAGTTAGTTGTATATACTATATTTTTTCAACTTCCCGCAAAAATAAACATCATAAATCGCAAAATCGGGAGAAAATAATTCTGGGGCCAAATATAAGGCACAATTCCTTCATGGATTAATGAAAAGTTGACATGTTGGAACTTTGCTATTAAAAAGTCTCTATCAGTTTTAACAGAAAGTATGAGCTACTTCAGAAAAAATAAATCACCAGAGATCACAAGTAGGTTTAGAGCAACTCGTTCTAGTTTTCAGATGACAGATGTGTGTAATAAGTACGGCATCTGTTGCTCTAATAAACGTTTGATATCGTATTGTGTAACTAGCGTTTAGAAATGTCATTCTTAAGGGTGGTTCTGTTCTTCACGTTTGTGTGAGAATAAATAATTATCTTTGTAATAAAGCACTGCTAACTTAGCCCAGCTTTCAGAGACTGTATTCACAAGAGAAAAAAAATATAATTGTTTACTTCACTTCGTCTTTGTCATAATCAGAGTCCAGAAGTTCACGGGCTTATTTGATTAAAATAGGCAGACAAAAAGACACTTAAATACTGAAAATAGGCAGTAATATAATTAAAATAAGACATTTATTGAAAGTAATGTCAACCATTATTAAATATTGAAGATGCTTGATAATTTATTTATCACATCATTAAAATACTTAAACTTACTTTTCTTAATTACAAGCAACTACAAGGTGCTTTTTTCTATCAACTGTCATAGTCAGCCGCTTGTCCGAGAGAACATTTTTCATCATGGAAAAAGAACTTTCTACTTCCACTGAAGGGATTGGAACATATTTAAAACGAACCATTTTTGAAAGGATTCATACCAGTTAAAATAGTTTTTTTTATTTGTTATATTTACGGACGCTCTTTAACATCTCAGGTCATCAGCTTCCCATTCACAGGCGTTTTCTTTCAGGCTTGAGGTTTTTTATCGTGCCGTAAATGTACGACATGGGACCCACGGCTTTACTTCCCTTTTACGCCTGAAAAAATCCATCGATCCTGGCCGGGTTTCAACCCGCGATCTTTGGTTTAGAAGGCAAGTTTGGTTACCACTACACCACCAGGACTGACAGTTACAACAGAACATTCACCTTTCGTTGATCAAGACAAAGTAAAGTAGTTTTGAATAATCTTGGCGAATGAGCAAAAATTGCGCAATGGTTTCTGGTGGAATTCTGAAATATCTCTCACATTTCCATACTGAACTGTATCAAATGCTCAGCAAAGGTCGTATTTTCCCGGTAGCAAAAATGATAGCAACAGAAATATTACTCTGCCGTGCAGATACAATATAATTAAGTTTGTGAGGCTCCCTAGATACTGCTGCACGTTTTTTGTTTAATATCTAGAGATAACATTGTGGCATATTTACTTTTATAATGTATTTCAATGTTATCATTTGTTTCGTTTCAGGTAAGCATGCAGTAAATTTGCTTTTGGAATGCAACATACATATGCGTAAGTATGCCTGTTAACGTTTGCATTATTTCATATCGATGTTATATTTTCTTTATTAAGATATAATAAACGTTTAATAAAGGAAAGACTTGCGGATATGCAGAAAAAATTCCATGACTCCAACTTTCAAACGTCATGTTGTAGAGAAAATATTTTATCAATTATTATACAAAATACTGGTCAAAAATGAGAAATTGAGGAGGTGTATTTAAGTAAGCAAGTTTTATGTAGACTATCAGTAGACATGCGTTAGCTAGTTTGCAACAGAATCCCGTTTATTTTACATTAGAAATAAATCGGTGAATTTTTCTGGCCTATTGGAAGTAACACAGTTACTTGTTCGATCTTCGGTCAGTATCCTATGTGATTCTGTCTTTGGCAATTTTAACGCAACTAAAAAATGCTTCTTTTGAGTATAAACGGTTGTTTTTAATTGATTTATTTATGGGCGCTCTTTAACATCTCAGATCATCAGCGTCCCATTCTATTCAGGGCGTGAAAAGGCCGACAAATTTTGCTCAGAGGTCTCTCTTTCAGGCTTGAGGTTCTTTTTCGTGCCGTAAATGTACGACACGGGACCCACGACTTTACTTCCCTTCCGAAGGAAGGCATACTTAGGATTTTTACGCCCGAAAAAATCTATCGGTCCTGGCCGGGTTCGAACCCGCGTTCTTGGGTGTGGGAAGCAAGTGTGGTAACCGACAATATACCGTTGTGAACTGGGTGTTTATATAGATAAGTAACACACAATGACAGAATTCTTATTCAGTGTAATAAAAGTCTAACAGGCTTTAAATATTTGTTATAATCATCCAATTACCATCATCTAACAAACAGTTCTTTCTGCATCACATCAGACGATCTAATGTGGCATTTCTTTTTACAGCAACCGTATTCACTTTGCTGGAATCGTATGACTTGCTCATATTCCAGAGCCTCCTTGAGACATTTCTATTTCATTCTAATGGAGTTGCACTTCATTTACGGCCTTTATTTCCAAAATTCTTGTATTCTTAATAGCCACTCAGATGACCGAAAGATTCCATTTTACGAATCAGTAACCACAATTTAAAACGCAAGAAAAGTGTAAAGTGTTGTGTGTAACCCGGCGATATGGCGCATCTGATGCGACGGTCACTCTTGAAAGTTTTGAGTATGAAAGTAATAACATTTTAAAAATGTTTCTTTTTATGATTTCATCTTTTAAAAGTAACCTCCATTACACTCTATACGTCTCATCGTTCAAACCATTTTGTAGATGCTGAACGCCATGCTTCTTTGGAGAGGATATGCAGTCACTGCGACTCCAAGCGATTCAAATCATTGACCATGAACTTTTTGTTTTATTTTCGGGAATAGAAAAAAGTAGCATTGAGCCAGATTTGAGGTGTAGGGAGGATGGGAAAAATATTTGACTCCTGCTGCAAGAATTGAATTGTTTCCAGCGCAGTGTATGCCAAGGGTTGTCGCTGTACAACAGAATTCAACGCAGACCAGTTTGTTCTCAGTGCGTTGAAGATTTGGGACACATCGCTTGTGGGTACCATCTGGCAGAATGGTTTTTTGTCCCTCAAGTGAAACTATCATTGGCCATTAGCTGAGAAGAAGGAACAGCTCGCTCCCCTTGTTTTTGTTGTGGGATTCTCTTCTAGGGTTACTCGGATCGACGTTTCTGGATCATACTGCTTTATCCAGCTTTCGTCACCTGTTATGATGTTAAATACGTTGTCTGATTCTCCCATCAAACGTTCCCAACATTTTCTGGCGCCAATCCGCACGCGCTGTTTTCTGTTCATCTGTGAGGTTCATCAACTCCATGAAGTGTATGTACATCGATGATCTTCCCGCAACACATACTCTGCATTCATCCCATGTTCTTCCTTGTTGCTGTAGCGGGCCGTCCTGTGCGGTCTGAAATCTTTGAGGGAGTTCCTTTTCTCTCATAAACTCTTCCGACCCATCGTAGTGGATTGCGAAAGGCAAATTTCCCCAAATGCACAATGCAATCTTTCAAGTCTCTCTCTCTCCTTCCGAAACTGACTTTAAAGTCGTAGTAAATCACAGCGCGGAAATGTTCTTGCTTGAGATTCAGCCTAGCGTCTGGCGCAGCAACACCCGCGTACACATACACAGAAGTACTGATATAACACATTGTTAAACTTGCATGGGTTGCTATCTAAACTTCAATCTTAAGCTAAGAAAACCTGCACTGGCTTGTCACAGCGCTTTATCTGTTCTCAAATCGTTGTGTAACCCTCGCACTAGGGCCAGTTGTTGATCTCAGGTGTCATGCATAAAACTCACCTTGAACCTATTTCGACCATGCAATATCAGGCAAGTGCATTTACAGTGATTTTATTTCGGTGCTTTTACAGTCTAGGTTTGTTAAGTAGAGATACTTTAATTTGGTTTCTAAATTCAGTGTACTATTGTATAGTTGATTTTTACTTAAAGTAATTACTTATACCAGTGATATTCTGAAAGACAAAATAATTGGGGACGGGCCGTAAGTGATTGAGCGGTTCAAATCTTCCTTAGAACTGAAAGAAAATCTTGTAAAAACTTGAGCGAGGTAGCTTGACCGCAGAAAGATTCGATTGTATGTTTTCTGAATAAATCTTTTCTCATTAATTGAATATGTTGCTTATCTAAATGTTAAGAGTATCGCTGTTATCAGTTTCGGTCAGCCTTATTCTTGATCGTGCAAAAGACTTCGTCAGCACAAATGAACACTTAACAGTTTTAAAGTTCTGGTCAAGAATGGAGAATAGTGGAGACGTATTAGTCCATCACCATGTGCAGACTGCGTATAAACTCAAAGTGTGTTGCGTTAAGTTTTCTGGGTGAAACGTTCTCATCTTGAAAGATCTTGCGAATAATAAATTACCATACATATTCAGATCTACTCATCGCGTGATTATTTACACAGTTGATATCGTGTCTCAGTCCTGTTGAGCACGAGTCACAAAATAGCTAAACGAAACCCTAAGATATTTTTGCCATGAAGCGTGAGGGAACAACGCCAAAGCAATCAAATTAAACGAAACGCCGCTACAAAATATGGCTATTAGCAAATAAATCGCTTCATAATTGGCGTTCAACATGAGGCCATCGACCAATTTCATCTTTTGATTTATACTCCCTAAATAATGTGAAAACCAAAATTTAATTTTGCCAAAAATTAAAACATAGGCAACGAATAGTTTGAAAAGCACAAGAATATAAGCATTGTTCTTGCTTCATGTATATAAAAATATCTCTTTAGTTAGATATAAAATTGCTGGTGAATTGCTTATCCGTGTAAGGAAGAAGTAAAATATTTAAAATTTTCTTGAGCACATCCCAAACTCTATTAAAGAGAACAAATTGTATATAATTTAAAATAAGATTTTAAATAATCCGTAAATATAAACATTCAAAAGCACACTACTATTAAAGTGTTAAAAACGAATAAGATGTATATACAGAGGGTGCCAAAAATGTATGCATACTTCAAGCAAAGAAAAAACTGTATTAACATAACAAAACTGAAGTCACACAAATAGAAAATGATGAGCACTAATCATTTGAGACTTTTACAGTTACAACAGTTGCTCAAAATGCCCATCATCGGCGTCGATACACTTCTGAGTACGTTGAACTACTGATTGAGTAACGTTTGCGAAAGTGTCCTCAGCGATTGCAGCACTTGCCATTCAGTGTAGCTGGTTTTCTACGGTATACAACATCCTTAAGAGTTCCCCATCATAGGTAGAAGTCCAACGGATTTAGATCCAGAGAACGCGGTGGAAACTCAATCGGACTTCTTGGTCTAATCCAGTGGCTTACAAGGTTGTCATCAAAATATACACGCACATCTCGCTTTTTTTGCTTGGTATTCTGCTCGATTAAATTCCATGCCGACTCAGAAGTTCATATTGAGAAAGAAATTACTTGGATAATAAACTTTAGATAGAAAACTGAATACATAGTTAATCTTTGGAAAATGAAACAATATAGTTTCTTCCACATGGCTGATTTCAGTTGATTGTCATTAGATATATTTTATCTTTGATCTCAAAAGCAGCTTTTACTTTTGGACAAATAGACAAAAACTGTAAAATACATCCTGTCTAACACAACTTTAATTTTTAATTAGTACAAGTAGGTGAAAAACCATTTACCCGTTGTCTTGTGCTTAGTTTTGAAGAGAAAATTATGTTTTACAGGCACTGAATTGGACTAAACAGTAAACACTCATTCACCTTTTGCAAATGAGCATAATATTCTTTTCAATTGTACCATGCGTTCCACTCAAGCATTTACTAGCCGCTGACCGAATAAATCCTGGCGTTATCAATCCGCTGGCAGGTGACACTGCAAAAAACATGCGCTCTATTGTAGAATTTCAATTTCCATTCTCTGTCGCACGGTATAAGCAAGCCCCATGATACTCTTCGCGTGGAAGTATTGCTAAACCCAAATGCATACTTCGCATGAGAGGTTATGCTGAAACCAAGCCTGTGCACAAATTGCGTGTGATAGATACGATAGGTAATCGTGGCTAAGTGTAAACAAATTGCAGGCAATGTCAGCTGACAGTTGCTGGCGGCGAGGTGGGAGGACGTTCGCTCTCGGCATTATCGCAATGAGCTGCAGTGTTTGGATCAACGCTGGAATGCGTGACGTGCTGGACATGATAAGTAATCTAATGACGTCAGTATCTCGTCTCATCACGTGCCCGACACAGTTCGTGGAACGTCTACCCTGTCCGGACCGCCAGTTGACTGTAATTGTGAAAGGTAGCCTTCCGCATCGATTGTAATATTGGGGCAGTGTTTATGTATTAAAGTGCTTGCTTCATCTGGTCGTCAAAGTGGCTGCTTTATGCATTTTGCTTGAATGGAAAGAACTAGGGAAACACATCGTCATGAAAATTGGGTAAGCCGATGATTGCAGTTGCTGTTTAAGTTTGTATTGCCACGTCATAACATTTATAATAATTTGAAAGCATGTGTTATGCTCATCCTGTCACGAAAACTACTAGGCGAAGGTAGCGGCAGAACTTGCCGCCTCGTGAGCAAGTTAGAAATTTGTAAATAAAATGTCAGTTTCTTCCACTTTTAACAACCGTACCGTTTTTAAAAGGCTGCAGAGTTTTAAAATTATGATCAAATAAAATGTGTTGGCGAATCAGGTGCACTGATACCATTTTTCAGCTTACTTGCCTTTTCAATCGGACACTGAGGTGGAAAGGGGAAGATTTTGACATTTCCAACGTAATATGAATATGTGTATTAATGTCGTCTTGCAACTCAGAAACTTACTGCTCAGGTTCTGGTGTATCGAAATTGCGGACTTTACTTTGGCAAAGATAATAAAGTCCTTTGTACAAGTGGGATGAAATGTTTCTGTACTTTTGGCAAACTGAATGTCCATCTCTGGGCTGAAAAAAAAAAAAATAAATAAATAAAACTGTTAATAGGACGTCATTTAGAATAAGATATAATTTTGGGATAGTTGAAGATTGAATTGGCAGCCATGGGCGCACAAGAGAGAGGGTCAACCCATAATGTTTACCTGTCCATTGACATGAGTTGCTAATGATCGACTTTTGGGGTTTTTCTCAAAGACTCTTAACGCTCGTATTTCTAAAATTTTGTTATCTTGTGACAAGTATATAATTCATGTTAAAGTTAACAATTTTCATAATTTTCCACTTGACACTTTAGCTTGCTGTATCAATGACAACTACAAGTACACAACTGATAATCGATCAACTGAAGAACGGTGTTAAAATAAAACGAATGACTTCACAAGTTACACACAAAGAGATGGAAGAACAAGAAACAGTACGATACTAGGGTGTTAGGAAATAAATTAAGTACGCTCATAACAAAGAATGCATGAAAAAAGGGTATTAACCTTCTCTCCCCCCCCCCTTAGTGACTTGCACGCGCTATTCATTTTTTTCCTTGACATATAAGTAACTTAGCTGTCATAAGGACGGTTCTTCTTCTTCTTCTTCTTCTTCTTCTTCTTCTTCTTCTTCTTCTTCTAATAATAATAATAATAATAATAATTATTATTATTATTATTATTATTATTATTATTATAAGTAGTAGTAGTAGTAGTAGTAGTAGTAGTAGTAGTAGTAATAGTAGTAGTAGTAGTAGTAGTGATAGTGAGATTAAACCACGAAAATTGATAAAAATGATATATTATAGACAAAGCTATACTATGTGGGTATTTTAAACCTTTTTAAATTTAACCGTGTTTATGTACTGAGCCATTGATATCATTTTTACATTTACTAAACTATAGAGAAATGACAAAGTTTCGACTTAACTTGTGTATTTAATAATATAATGTTCACATGTTTCAATAAAGCAAAAACATGTTACTATTTAAAAACAATTACAATACACTAAGCAATTGTACACAATGAACAATATACAATCAAAAGTTTCATCTATTTTCTGTGGCAATGAAATTTTTTGTAAAATTTACTGTAGGAAAGACAAGTAACGCAAAGGTTTACTAGAGGTTATTAATGAGAGCTCTTATATACAAATTAATTCTAACATACATATTAAATTATATTTAACAGTTGTTATCTTCACGACAATGCTTTTGTTAAAAATTTCGCTTTGGGTTAACCCCCACCCCTAGTGGTCCAATTTTGCTGGTTAATGAATTCGTCGAATCGTTTGTTAATTGATGATTATATGCTGAATTTCGTTGAGATAAAAAAAAACAATCAAAAATTGCGACCACTATACAGGATGTTAATGAACTACACCGAAATAATTTCAGAGAGTGTAGAGATGTCGTATATAAACAATTTGCGACAGTAAACATAAAGCCTATCTGTTCAAATTTCGAAGCTATGGCTATAAGTTTCTAAAGCGCCAGTACGCCACTGACTAATGAAGATGCCCCTCGAAAGCATAACACACGGTAACAATGGCAGGTTTCCGAACGTATCACTCTGGTTTCATGGTTATGGCATTAGCTTTCGAGTAAGAGATGGTCATTTGTTTGACTTAATAATGCAGCGTTTAGCCTATGTTTTAAGTTCAGGTTTCAATTTATACACTTAAATCTTAACATATCAATTCATATAATTACAACTTTGCATTTGTTATAGTGTTTTATCAATCAAAATCGTGTCCTGATTATGTGTTACGTAAATTAAGTTTTAGACATCACCTTAGTTAGCCATTGTATTACATTCATTGCTAAGAAAGAGAATAAAACTTGAAAGCATCAACTGAATTTCATTTAATTCTTTAGCATTGCATATCACAACATTTAATAAACATATAAAATTAACGCAATGCCAAGAATTGAACCCGCGGTTTGCGGAACATCAGTTTTTGTGTTATGCATAACGTCACACAAGCTAAGAGCTCCTTCTAGAGTAGACTACACAATGCAAGGAGGCAGTTAATAGATAATCAGTGTCGCACTGTCACATGATTAGTTCGAGATTTGAGGAATTTTTATGGCATTAAATCTTGAAAACGCTGATAACCAGTTTAGGAAAATCCATATTTCTGTGCTCGCAAGGCAGTTTAAAGACATTGTAAACTAATTTTTACCCGGGCTTCGTTTTAACCTCGACTTATTAGCATATGATGCAAGAGTGTTTAACACCATATAGCTGCATTATGTTTGTGGGCCATATATTGCCTATCTAAAATTACCTGATATACACTCTAGTCTCTGAAAAAATTTCGGTGTAGTTTATTAACATCCTGTATATATGTAAACATATATTTTTTTCCACCCATTGTCATTTTCGGTGTCTAGTAAGTAGATGGAAATTGAAAGAATTTTCAAAAATGGTTTCATAGGTATAACCGCAAAAGCCACATTCCTTCGGAATGGTATAGTTAGTAGGCAAATGAATAGAGAAGTTACCAAAAGTGAACTTCAAGAAGAGGTTAGAAAGAATACAGCTGTAAGACAAAATACCTCGTATACAGTTTAGCACGCAGCATCAACTTTAAGATTATGTTTCTATATGCAATTCAAATCGGTTTTAAACAACCGGTTATAAGGAAAAAATGCGCACCTTTCGCTGAAAATTTCAAACATATTCAAATAGTTGGAATGTACACTGTATAACTGCTCTGAACGCATGGAAAGTGGCAGATTTCGGAGTGCCGTAACCCCCGGATGATATGCAGCTCCGTAGAGCAAGTGCATAATGAAACTTTGTAAAAATGTTGGAAATATAATACAATTTATTATTATTATTATTATTATTATTATTATTATTATTTTGGGGCGAATTCCGAAGGAATGTAAGCTATTGTAGTTGTACCCATGGGAGGATTTTTGAATAATTTTTCCAAATATCCATCAAATTTACCTACTAGACACCTACAGTTAAAGAAAAATATAATTAAAAATATGTGTGTGTGTGTATGTGTGTGTATGTGTCAATTAACGCTCTAACGGCCGCAGTTTTTGTTTTTTCTCAACGAAACTCGGCACATAACCATTAATTAACAAACAATTCGTCGAATTCGTTAATCGGTAAAAGTGGACCATTGGGGAAGCGGTTTAACCTAAAGCGAACCTTTAAAAAAAATTGAAAAAATCACTCTAGCAGCCGCAATTTTTGTTTATTCTCAAAACTTAGAAATTTCTTTTAAAAATGATAAAAGTAGATTCTGAAAAGCAGGGTAATTGGGCCATTAGCAGTGGGGGTATACCCGAAAAAGAGAGGAGGTTAAAGCGAAATTTAAAAATCGCTCTAGTAGCCGCATTTTTAATTTTATTTAAGGAAACTTGGTATATGTCATTTAAATAATTCAAGAAAAATAGTTTGTGAAAAATCAGTGAAATCGGACTATTATGAGGAGGCTACCTGAAACCCATAATTTAAAAATCGCTCTAGTGGCATTAATATGTGTTTTTTCGCAAGGAAACTCGGTATATACCATTTAAATAAAATAAAAAATCTGAAGATCAGGGAAATTGAGTCATTAGGAAGATGGGGGCTAACTTGAATCCAAAAATTTAAAAGTCGCTCTAACAGCACCAAATATTGTTGTTTCACAACAAAATCGGTATATACCATTTAAATAAAATAAGAAAAATAGTTCCCAAAAATTAGGGAAATTGGACAATTAGGAATAGTGGATATACTTGAAAACCGAAATTTAAAAAACGTTTCTGCGTTTAATTTTCTATATATTCTTTTAAAATAAAAGGACAAATTAATTCAGAATATAAATTGTATTTATTATTATGCGTATGTTTTATATTTAACCAAGGCATCGTCGTGAAGAGCAAATGTGAAATATTAATCTACTATGTGTCTAAGAATTATATTTGTAAGTAAGAGCGCTCTGTAAAAACCTTCAGAAAACGTTTGCCTTATAGGTTTTACTACAAAAACATTTGAATTAAAATTCAAAGCCACTGAAAAATGATTAAACATGCGATTGTTTATTGTTGCATGTATATATTTACCAGCACATTGAAATTGTTTTTGAATAGTAACATGTTTTTGTTTTATTGAAACATATAAACATCTTAAATACGGAATGTAACTCGAAACTTTCTGTTATTTCTCTCTATTTTAGTGAATGTAAAGATGGTGCTAAGGGCTCAGTTAATAAACATGGTTACATTTAAAATGTTTAAAAATACCCAGCATAGCTTTGTCTATCAGTGGTCATATATTTCATTTAATTAATTGTATGTAACTCATTTTTGTATTTAATCTCAATAATAAAAATGGTAATTCTAAAAATGTAGTCTCTCTTTTGTAATACTTATAGGTTGCAATAATTCTAATTTTGTTCCCCTAATACCACACAGTAATGTCACAACTTATTTCATTTTTTTTAATAATTTCGGCCATTATCAAAGATATCTTGCTAATAGAAGACACGCTAAACGTAATAGTCAATTTTTAAAAAAAGTATTATTGGTGACAAACTGACAAAAAATATGTTACAGCATTATAAACGCAGTAGAGTTAAAAGCAATTAAATATTTTCAGTTATTATTAAAAACCAACAGAAGTACAGTATTGAAACGGTAGGCATATTCAATGGAGATGTACTACTTAATTGTTATTGCATCCGCGCATTTATTTCGGATAGTAATCTTTCTCCTCGGCACATCAGGAAACGTTTAGTGCGAGAGACGCTTCAATACACGACGAAAGCGCTAAGCATGGAACTAGTACTTAATGGCACTTAATGAAAGTGTGTTTGATGAGGGTATTTAGTTTGCACCATTTACGAGTACTTATCATTTAACTACAACACCTGAAATCCCGAAAACGCAATATAATAGGATCGCAGTTAAAAACCGTAATTCTGTTGCAAGTTCTTTTCCTGTTCAACGAAAACTTACATCATTTCTATCCAGTGGTAGAACTGTTTGCAGACAATGTTTTGTTCATGCTGTGGTATTGAAATAGCAATATAGAAACATATGCAGTGCAACTTTACAACACATATACCAAAATAAATTTAGCGTAGTAGGAAAAAGAAAGGCTACGGCATAGAAATGACAATCAAGCTTTAAGGAAAAATTTAAGTAATTGTAATGATAATTCAAGTTTCTGAGCTATATCCATTGATATAGAGGAAATTAAAATTAAAGGATTATTCTAGATGAAACGCAGACTAAAGTTAATTTTTAAACTATTTTTTTTTAATGCATATAAATGCGTTTAGCTTTTCTAGCAAAGGAAAGGGATTCTCACTTAACATAATGGAAACCTCTGTTCACTGAATAAATGTACCATATTTAAAGTGCGATTAAAAATCCTAAGCAGGATATATGGTGATGCACGTAGAAGTTTTATTGAAGCATTTGTAAGTAATCCTGAAATCCATTTTCCTAAAAAAATTCTAAACATTTTTTAGTTTTTTTCACTCATGACTTTCTTTGCTAATTGTATTCTTAAAATAAATTTGACCAAAAGAGCATTTACACTCAGAAACACACTAAAAGTTTTCGATGGGAAAAGATTAAAAAAAAAAAAAAAAAAAAAATACAGGTGTATCTTCATAAATAAGGAAGGTCAAATGGAGAGGGGAACGACATGAATATATGAGAATGAATATTTTTTAATTAACAGAAGTAAAAGGTATTTGAGATTACAGTTGACCAAGTGGACCAGGCTTTTGAATTCAAACATATCACCGCTTTGTGGCAACTACAAATAGGAATTTTCAAAATCAAAATAGAGAATACTAGATAGCATGGCTGCTATAGCTTTCCTTTTCCATTTAACAATAATGCGTAAAAATAAATACATGCTCAAGGTTAAAATGACTTGAAGGAGAACAATAAACGTATTCACTGTCGGAAGTCGGCCGTCGCCTTGAACTGTGCTATAGAATTATTGCCTAGATTTTTAGGGGATTAATCAGAATGTTTATATTTTTATAAATATTGTAAGAAACGCATTGTTGCTTTGAAGAACGAAAAAAGAAAAATGTCAAGCGCAAATTGATGGGCACCGATCCATGACAAGGGGACAGGTTATTCCACTAATCCCAATAAAATATGTTTATATTGTTGTCCGAGACAGTGGCGAATAAATAAACCAACTTGCTTTACTTGGTTATCAGCCTCGGAAGCATTCACAAACTTTTTCATAAACATCTGCACTTGCGCACAGTGTCGCATGTCTGAGCAGAAGACCCAATGCATGATGATTGAGGATAATACAATAAGTATGACTTACCGGTACATACGTAAATTCCTGTTGCTCCAGTCCCGAGCGGCAGCGGGGAGATCCACATGCCGCAGTTGCGAACGGCAAAGGAAGAAGCGAGACTGAGTAGCAACCAAAATGAAAAAGGCATACCCTTGTAACAAAATAAAATTTGAACGTGTGTGTGTTTAATCTAAAAAGCTGAATGTCGCAGTCCGGAACGGCAGCGGGAAGAAGGGGACTGCAGCCTCAACCGAAATATTATTATTATTACACACAACTTATAGCGTTGAAAGCGTATGCATTTTTCATTAAAAAATAATAATAATAATAATTAATAATAATAATTTATAATAATAACTTATAATAATAAATTTATTATTATTATTATTATTATTATTATTATTATTATTATTATTTGTTTAACCTAACCTAAAATTGCAACCTATGACGCTTTTAATATTAGTAAGTTTTAACAAGTATTTTTGTAACCTAACATAACCTAAAATTGCAACCTATGCATTACCCTTCCTAAAAAAAGCAACTTTTGTAAAAAATAACATTTATTCTATTAAGAATAGTACAGACAAATGATGAAGATTACAAGAGGAGAGAGAGAAGAGAAAGAAAAAGGAATAAAATGGTTGGGTCACAAGGACTTGAATCCATGACCTTCAGATCGTTAGCACAACGCTCCAACCAACTGAGCTAACATGCCGATGTGCTCATCTATCTAATTATCTGCCTACATCCGTTGGCACACTTTCACAGTAGATATCCATTTTTATATATTTCAAAGTTGAACCGAAAAACAACGGTAATGTGTGGTATAATGTTCTATAAACAAATGTGACTCACATGCATTATGATAGCGTTGCTACGTGACAGGTAAATCAACAATGAACAAATGAAGCTAGGATTATCGTAAATCAACAATAAAAATAAAGCCAAGAGTATCGTTTGAACAGCGAAAACAATTTGAAGTGGTACTGGAAAACCGAGAATGTTGTTGAAATTCGAAGGCAATAAATAGGACGAAGAAGTTTCCACCGCGTTCTCCGGATTTAACTCCGTTGGACTTTACCTATGGGGAATTCTTAAGGATGTTGTGTACCGTAGAAAACCAGCTACACTGGCAGCACTTCGGGAAGAAATTGAAACGGCATATGCTGCAATTGCTGAGGACACTTTCGCAAACGTTGCTCAATCAGTAGTTCAACGTACACAGAAGTGTATCGACGCAGATGGTCAACGTACACAGAAGTGTATCGACGCCGATGGTGGGCATTTTGAGCAACTGTTGTAACTGTAAAAGGCTAAGGTGATTAGGCTCATCATTTTCTGTTTGTGTGTTTTAAGTTTTGTTATGTTAACACAGTTTTTTCTTTGCTTGAAGTGTGTATACATTTTTTGGCCCCCTCTGTAATAACTTAACTCTGTTTAAACATTACATTTTGCAATAGTTTTACAATTGTGAATTTGAAATATGTCAAGAAGGACGTTCAAATAAAGAATGTATTTTTTTTTTTTTTTTGGACAGTATACCTTTACTCATCCTCAAATTTTGATCGCCTTTCCCAATGTAGTCCTCATTTTGTGCAATGTAATCTGTTTCAGCATTTCTGCCAGTCTTCAAACCATTTTTTGACAAGTTTTTCAGAATCACCTTCGCAGCCTTCACCATTGCTTCTAATGATGGTGTTTCTTCAAATTGGAGAAAGGGATAGGTCACTTGGGCATATATTTGGACTATAGGGAATGTGAGGAACACACTTCACATTGATTTTATGAGACACTAGGATAACATTTGCAATGTATGACTGGCTGTAAACTATTATGATGCAGCTTCCACCTTGTTGCATGGAATTGTAGCATGTGATAGAATGCTGCTGAGATTTTGGGACATCTCTGTAGTATTGGCCAGTTATGGTTGTGTGCAGTTACAACATGCTGGTAAACCATTCCTTGAATATTGAAAAATGCGATGACCATAACTTTCCCAGCAGAAGCAACCACTTTTGCATTTTTAAGTGCTTGTGATGATGGAGATTTGCACACAGATCCTGTTTGCTCTCAGGATCAAATGATGTAACCAAATTTCATCAGCAGCTTTGAAAAATACTTCACATATTCCTGTAACATTATCTTTAACTGCGTACAAATATATTTTTGTTCAAGAATCAGTAGTCTTAGACCCCACCATGCAAAAACACATCTTATGTGCAACTTTTCAGTTTTTAACATGCAGTGGCACTCGAAGACATTTTCAGAATTTCTGAAAATATCCTGAATGTTATTCAACTATATTCTCTCACAGTGACAGCAGTGGTATTAATTTGTTCTTCCATTGGAACTGGAGTGCCTGGTCACCTTCCTTTGAAATTGATTTTAAACCATCTTCAAGCTATAGGGAAGAACAACACTCCAAGGGCCTCAGCTGAAGACTTGAGATGAAAACAGAATTCGGAGCACATATTGCAGGTCATTTGTCACTTCCATTTTGCTGTAGGCTGAACTGAATATGTCCTTTTTTTTTTTTTTTTTTTTTATTGATTTATTTATGGACGCTCTTTAACATCTGAGGTCATCAGCATCCCACTCAACTCAGGGCGTGAAACGGCCTACAAATTTTGCTCAGAGGCCTCTCTGAATATGTCCAAACTTCCACACCTCTCTCAAATGGAAATTGAAAGTAATGCAATGAAACTTGTATCATGTGTATGTTTCACATTGCAAAGTTAAATTTTAGTGTGAGAAATTATGCCTGTAAAAAATTATGATAATTCTTTATTGAACACACATACACAGCCCGAACTCATTTGATACACAAATTTGGATAGTTTGGTAGGAATTTGAAAATAGAAACAAAATTTTAATAAACACAAATTGTTTATTTAATGTACAGCTACAGAATAAAATAATAATGTCTACTAGATAATAGGTCTATATTTATATGTGTACCTCGACTTCATTACTGAATTTATTTACCATTTCTTGCTTGCTAGTAAAATGTATATCATGCCTCCCTTTTGATAAATCTTTTCATGTAGTTTCATGCTGCACACAATTAAACTATCTTTCATAACCATTGAAACAGCAAGCAGGGAAACACGAATAATATCTTCACTTTATTGCTATTGCTACTAATGGTTACGCTTTCAATTTGAGATCATTAAACAAGTAGTGCTTTATTGTACTTAACAAAGCTGTTGACAATGGAGTGGTAATATATCCTAAACTTAGGTACATTTTTTACTCTAAACTCCACTTACTTACATAAAAATAAGATTCTCCCGAAACGCGTCTTACTTTTATGTAAGTGGAGTTTAGTGTAAAAAATGAATATCTAAGTTTAGGATAAGTAGTGCTTTGTTAGTAAGTTTTTACCTACAGGCATGCCTCCATAAACAAACTTCTTTCTTTTAGCACATTACTATACAGCACATAGCATTTAACTACTGCAACATAAGATTGATATATTGTAAATTACTTACCTTTTACTGAATTTTTCTAGTATTCTATGCATCAAGGAAGAACTGGGACAGCGAAGTCTACAGTCACCACCCCAAGAAGAGAAAGCAGTTACAGAGTCATGTGCTGGTGAAAACCCTGAACTTTCATCATCAGCGCCAGGAGTCAGTGTTGGTTACCATGATCCTACATCAGCTGCTCAGAGGGCTGGTTGGATAGATGGGCTCCTGGGATGCCTTCGACCAGTATGGACTATAATTGGGAAGGCAGCAGCAAATGAAATCAAAGGCAAACAAGGTAGGCAATTCAATTTAGACTGTTACAATGTTTAAAAAGCTGTAAATTTGCTGAAATGTGCTTATAGTTTATCCAGATTGTAATAGAAGTTATTAGTGTCACAAATCTATACTGCTAACTGCTATGCTGTAATGAGTTTATGCTCTTAGGCTGGTAAAACCAGAGTCAAACATTGTCGTATTACAGATTAGGATACTTTACAAAGATCTAAGTTTACACACAAACTGAAGTTACAAAATGGATGAGCAGGATAAGGAACTGCCATGTTTCATGGTGTTAAGTTTTGTGCTTGGCATTATCTTCTCTCAGAGGCTTAAGAAAAAGTAACTGCATTTGCAGCCTTCATAAACTAAGATTGTGAAACTTATCTTTTCAGATGACTGGGAGATTCCATTTGAAATGATCAGTGATCTGCAGTGGCTTGGCTCTGGAGCTCAAGGTGCAGTGTTCAGTGGAAAGTTAAAAGGTGAAGTGGTAGCAGTGAAGAAGGTTAGAGAGCAGAAGGAGACAGATATACGCAATTTGCGGAAATTAAATCATCCAAACATAGTTCAGTTCAAGTAAGTTTTCCATGTACTGTTGCAGTTGCATTCAGATAAAAATGTGCTAACATCTGTTCAAGCAATGGAATATTAGCTTTCTCTCACAGATTTCCCTCGTTCCACAAAAAACTGCATGTGTCCATTTTATGCTTTGAATTAATATATTACAAAACTCTTTATGTGGAGCAAATACAGTAATAGAATAGGGATTTGCCACATTCAGAAAGAGAAGTTAATCTATCTAATACACTTTGGTGTATGTAGATTCTCTAGTCACACATTTTTTCAAATTTTCCATTTTTGCTCAAAGCACCCAAATACAGATGACATTATTAGCAGCAATACAAGTTAAAACCAAAAAAATTTAAATATATGGTGACAGCAATTTCAAACTAAACAAACTAGAAAATTTTTGCTTTCAACAGAGATCATTAATCAAAATTTGTAGGCTTTCACGGCTGGTGTCAGTTATAGATAGAAAAGCTCCTCGGCTTGTAGGCTGTGCTCTACTGGGTTCCTTCTTCTCAGAAGTTTTGTCCACTTCTGCAGTAGACATCTTAAAACCATATTGTTTAATTTGTAACAGTACAAGACTTCAAATTCAACAGTTGCCAACGCTTGCTCATCATCTGTTGTGCTTTACCATTTTTGATAAAAAAAAAAAAAGGATCAACAGATACGAAACTCAAAATGACTCAAGCTCTCTAAAATGATGGTAATGTGAATCACTCAATTAGAGCAACTTGATTTAGATAGAAAAATTTGGATTGTTTTGCGTCAGCCAACACTCGGAGCTATTTCTGACAAACTTGGTGTATAATTGAAGTTCACAAAATTGGATCACAATCTTTGCTTTTCTAATAGTAACTAAGGAAAGTAGTAAAAATAGTACAAAGAAAAGTGTACATTGGGTATATCAATAATGTTTATGGCACAATATGGTGTTACTGTGATTGAGAGATCAATCAATTATACACCCAGGATGAACAGCAATTTCCTCACTGGTTGCCATGATCACAAAATAGATATGCAGACACTTTGTAAAGGAACGTTCATCACAAACAATTTATTCACTGTATCATTATTATATTTATTGTGTGACAATTTAGCATGGAGATTAGCAATTCTAAATGTACTGAATTCTGTGTTTATTAATAAAGAAAATTGAACTTTGGGTGGTCAGCAGAGCACAGATTGCAACCATGTAAAAGGGGGATATTGGATAAGTAACTACTGATAAACTACATTTTAGTTTTGTCACTCAACAGACAGTATTAAATCTCTAAGGAAGCCCCCCATTCTGTAAAGGGGCAAGGAAGGAAGAGAAAAAACCCCTAACTACTTTTCTGAATATAGATAGGAATATATGGCACACTCACCACTAATCATTTGACTATAAGGGAAATACTGTGTCAGAATATGATAAAACTGATGAATATTTTTTTCTTTATTTTATAAATAACTGGTCATTAAATCACTCTCACTTTTTTTTTTGAACTCCTTCATGCATTTTAAGCCTTTATATTGTTCTTGAGATTTGTTATACAGATTGTAGTTATGAATTAATGTAAGCCAAATGCTAAACTGGAATTCACCAATTAGAAATGCGGTTAAGTTAGCATTTTTGTATTACAGAAATATATTTTTTAAAGATCCATGAGTGAAATACAATATAAAATTGGTATTTAGCATGATTTAAGTTAAATAAGAAAATTAATTAATAATTGATATCATTGTATGATTTAGGTGAACTACACACTCATAATGTATGGAACCAGTTTCGAGAACATTTAGTTCTCATCATCAGCCAAGCTGAAGTTCAACTTAAATTAATTAATGTTTATATCATTAAAAATGCAAGCATCACTCCATGAAATATGCATGTCCTAATGAAAATAAGGTTGATTTATTTGTTGTTACTGAAGATGGAAACAGTTAAATAGGAATAGTAAAGCAGTATTGTGGAGTAAAGGTTGTAGCATTAGCCTTGTTTAAAACAAGTGAGAGACTGTGGTGCAGTTCTGGCCAGAAAAGCACTACTTCATTTTGGAAACAAAATTACTGAAATGTGCTAAAAATTCATTAGAATTAACAGCATGGGAAGGAATCTTCATCAGAAAAAAGTAATGAACTAAGTTCCACTTTTCGAGCAACTTGAGTAAAATTCACCCTATATCCATCAAATAGCTCCAACTCATCTACAACCATCTCCAGTCAATCTCCAGCTAATTATTTGAACAAGATTCTTGAAACACATACTGTTTTTAAATGTGATTAGTGAAATAGTAATACCCACAATGCTGTTTTATGAAGTTGACTTGTTGAATTATTCACCTCCACTTATGTTACCTTACTTCATCCCCACTGTGGTGACCAAGTTAGTGTCTAGGCAACATTTCTTCAATTACTTTGGTTTCTTTTTGCCATCATTTTCCATAATAAGCATTGCCGCTGCCGTCACCACCACTATCACCACCCTTATGCAGGTAATCCAGTGATAGGTGCACATCTGCAAATCAAATATGATTTTCAATAGCAGTCGATGAGTATGACATTCAGAATTGTTCAAAATGGACAATTTTTGTACATGTCTAATTAAAAAATCTGTGGAATTTTGTCCTTTTTGAGGCAGTTTTCAAGAAAATAAAGTTTGTTACTTCATCTTTTATATGCATTTGCCACACAGAATTTAAGGCATTTTGGAAATTATTCTCTGGCATGAGGAAGCAGTCTTATTCACAGCTTGTTAAAACATTAATTGATATCATAGTAAGATTCAGTTGAACTACACACTCTTAAAGCTTCACTTACTTTTCATAAATGTATGGAACCGATTTCGAGAACATTTTGTTCCCATCTTCAACTCAGTTGAACTTTAGCCTGGCTGAAGATGGGAACTAAATGTTCTCGAAACCGGTTCCATACATTTATGAAAAGTAAGTGAAACTTTAAGAGTGTATAGTTCAACTGAATCATACTATGATATCAATTAATATGATTGGCTTCACTGTGCAAGTTCCAATTTACATTTAAAAAATTTGTTAAAATATGTTTTGAAAGAAGAATTTCTGAAATGAAAATGAAAGCACACAAATGTACATAAAATGGATTGATTCAATCTCCACAAAAACTTGTATTTCCACTTTTCATACATGCATTCTATTCTTGGTTCATGGATTTTTATGGCAAATATCCTGTGATAAAAACATTTGCCACATATTATGTAACAATTTCTCTGTAATTCAGTTATCTCCATTCATTTATTACCATGACATCTGTTATGTAGTGCTCATTTCATATGGAATTCTTCTTCTAACTAGTATTTGGTGAATATTCTTATAGGCTGAGTTTTTGACAGTAGCTGTTACATTCTAATGTGAAGAAGACAAAGTATAGTTTTGGAGTTTTTGAATACAAACCTAGCAAAGTTGGCTGTTAATTGTGTCACACAATGTGACAATGCTACCAAAGAGAAATCAGATTCATTGCATGTCTAACAGGCAACTTTGTTTATCTGAAACCATTTATCTTTGAAATAAAGAAATGTCAAATGTAAAAGCCAAAATCTCAGAAAGATTAATGAAAGTGGTTTACAAACCAAACACATATGGTGACTAGAATTTCTAATCAGAATCAGAGGGTAACATCACTGGGACTTGAACCACAGATCTTCAGCTTGCTGTGCTAAATCTCTTAACTAGTACCATGTGATCAGTTTTGTTTTCCCCCAGAGTGTTTTGCCTATGGGTGAGCATGCTGCTAATTAGCTGCTGGCAAGCCTGGTCTTGATGATCAGAGGAAGGGTAAAACATTAAAATATACCAACCATACAAGAATACACAAATCAATTGAAGAGGATCAAATCAGGTGCTAAAACTGCCTGTCTTCATTCTTCACGCATTTTTGGTATCTCTTTAGGAAATTATTCATTACTCACTGAAGTTCGAGAAATCTGGACAATTTCCCGACAAATAGTACCTTTTGAGTTCTTGTATGATAATTGGGTTCTTCTTGCACACAGCATTTTTTAATTTACCTCAGAGATAATAATTGCAGGCTGTTAAATTTAGTAGCCTTTTGTACAGACCCATATAAAATTCCCACTTGTTGTGCAAGACAGCGAAAATATTTATAGAAAAATTTTCTAAACAATTACCAATGTCATGTAATCTTTCTTCAGTGAGAATCCTATGCTGCTTTTTTGGTTTCTTAGGCTGGACACTTCATTTTCTTAAAATTTATTATACAGATTATGAACTGTTTTATGATCTGGAGCATCTGCACCCAGGAATTTTGCTGAAACAGTCTTTGAACTTCATAGCTGACTGAGAGTTAACCGACATGAATCATACATAAAGGCATGCGTGCCCGCATAAACACATGAGACATAATACACTTTATGTACACTGTCAAATTAAGAAGTGAACAACACAGCACACATCTGGAAACAGCTGTGTCACATCTATGATAGTCAGCAAGTAAGCAAGCATGATTGCTACCCACTCCATGGTACTGCAAATGAGTGGGAGCTTGCTCATAGGAAAAACCCCATGCTGCAGGGGAAAACATCACTGATTGCATTGTATAGTTCCTAGCTGCAACAAATGCTTTATGTGAAAACCACATCTAATGACAAAAGTTAAGCTGAGAATCCTGGAACAAAAGTAGTAGAATTGAGTCTCTTCTGAGGAATCAAATCACTGTAATAAGATAATCTTGAAAATATCCAGGTACATACCCTCAGATGGGAGAGATTCACAGTTATGGCTGGACAGGGCATGGTAGCTCAATGGAGAGACCATTTACACAATAAGTCAAAGTAAGATCCATGACTCTCAAGTCCCAGCCATGACCATGAGCTTTTCCTTGTTCCTGAGCAATATCATTTGACATAGCTGTAAAAAAAGTCTCACTTAATGTTCTCCTAAATAATTTAATTGATAGGAGCTCTTTATAATGTTACAGGGGAGTGTGTACACAAGCACCTTGTTACTGTATCATCATGGAGTTCTGCCCTTATGGCCCACTGTACAACCTCCTGAAGGATGGAGAAGAAGTGCCACCAAGACGGCTAGTGAGTTGGGCCAAACAAATAGCTTCAGGAATGAATTATTTGCATTCACATAAAATTATTCATCGTGATCTGAAAAGCCCAAAGTAAGAAACTTTATGTATACTATTTTCATTCAGTTTTCCCACATGGGATCAATACAGCAGGTCTAGGGAGTGGCAACCTTGAGGTGTCTGAGCTACCCAGTGCCTGGTTACTCTTGTCTCCAGGGGTCATTAATATGCAAATTAGTTCTTCAGGTTGGGGATTGGGTGCCTGGCAGGTAACCGGTCACATGAAGCAGATGTTAGGAAATAAAAATGACTTTAGAAAGATTGCTGTAGCAGAACTCTGCTCAGCCTTGGGAAAGGACAAATTATATTAAATGTGGGATTTGGAATGCTTGATCTTTATATAGATCTGAGGAAATCAGGGGATTAGTAGAACAAATGGAAATGTACAGAATAGACATGTGCTATTCAGGTAATGAAGATGGCCTGGCACTGGGAATCCTCAAAACTCTAAATGCATCTATTTTATTTTGGCATTGGAAGGGAATAATGAATTCAATTTAGTCTTATATTAGTAAGAGAATAAATTTTAAGCCTGTAAATAGCAGAATTAAGACAATTCTTCAATTTAATATAGGACAAAAAGATGTGCCTTTACCAGGAAATTTGGCTATGGAAGAACTTGGTTTCTACTCAAAGAAATTCACACAGATACATGGTGCTTGCCAATCATTCCAGTGTTGGATCATCCAATTATCTGATGTCTGATGCAACAGGGAATTGCATCGGCTCATAGCAAGTCAGGCTATACTATAATAGGGTGAGGCAACACAAGAATTGATGGTGTAGAAACATTAGAGCAACAAGTTATTAAATTCTATGTACTCGGAGATTATGTACTCACCCATATCATATAAGGAAAAAATGGACTGCCTGCCTTAATTTACTACACATTTCTGACATCAATTAATGAAATTACCCATTTCCCTTCTTAATACTCTTTGAGAAATTAAATGTATCTATGAAGGATGTTATTCTTTAGTTCTATCTAAATCGCATGGATACTATTAATTTATGAATTACATTATGACATGGAGTTTCTCCTCAAATAATGTGGAGTGGACTTTGTACAAACTTATAGATTATAAATAAACATTCATTATTGAACATAATTATTAGATCTAGTATTTGTCATTTAGAGTTCTAAGTAGATTTTACTGCAGGATTAGATATGTATTGTGCCTTTCCCTGTTCAAACCACAGATTGTGTGGCATGAAACTCACAGCTAAAAAGTAGCAGTTTGGTAAACCTTGCCTGTTCCCACTTCCAGCTGACCTTGAATGGTGGCTTATGCTGATGATGTTCCCCTCTGCTGCATGGGTCATTTGATTGTTGGATGACCAAATATATAGCCAAATTTATGATATATGACAAATAGGAGGCACTGTTCATCCATTAATTAAAGGAAATCTAAGGGGAGCAAGCATGTAATCAGACCATTTTTAATAAGAGTGAAGGTAAGAGTTAAAGTCAGGAAAACTAGTATTAGTAAAAATGGAAAAATGAGATATAACGTAACTGCAGATTAAAAAATCTCTGAAAGCTATGTGAAGGACATTTCAGAAAATTTAAATATGGGAAGAAAACAATATGGAAGGAGATTAAAAGTAGCATTAATATGGCTATAAGCAAAGTGACAGGTAAAGAAGATATGCATTATTGATGAGGAATATTCAAAATGATAATTGAAGAAGGAAAAGGAGAAGTTAGAAGATATAATAAACTCAAGAGTATAATAATCAAAATGCCAAAGCATTTTATAAGTTAACTGTATTAAAAATCCAGAATAATGATTAGGATAATTCAGGTAACATTATTAGCAATAAACAGCAAGCTCTCCTAAGCTGAAAGGTTCTATTCACATCATTTTCAATTGTACAGCAAAGAAATAGAAACAATACCTGAATTATGTCACACAGATACGAACAGCAAAATTTATTTTAGATCTGCTGCTGTAATTGAAATAGAAATGGCTTTAGACAAGATGAAAAAAAACAAAGCTCCAGGATATGATTTTATCCCTGTTCAGGTAATAAGGGATGAGATTAAAGCAAACAGTATTAAATCTAATGCAAAATATATGGGAAACAGAATCTGTTCTATATAAATGTAAATTTGAAATGATTAACTCAATACACATAATGGGGGAATATATGGAATTCATAGAGCACCAACAATATTAAGAATGACATAAAAGTTTAGCTAATATTCTTTACAATATAAGCAACCATATATTAAACAAATCATTGGAAAATATCAGATTGGGCTTCAGAGTGGGAAATCAACTATAGAAATTGAAATTGAAATTTATTGATATGCTGGGGGGGGGGGGGGAAACCGTCCTACCAGGAGGCCTCCACCTATCTGGCCCAGTCCATATAGGGTATGCCTCCTCACAATTACAAAAATATATAAATACAATAATCAGTTTTATTCTATCACCTTTATCCAAGTTTTAATATAATGAACAATACAATATTTCCACTTTGATTGCATCAGTCCCCAGTCCCTGATTCATCAGCAGCAGCCTACTGGAATTCCAAGGGACCAGGCTCCGACCCAATCTATGGTCCTAAGTAAAATTTTTCCATTACTGTACCAATACCACTATTTTGTTAGCTAGCTACAGTCTCTACAAACTATTTTTGACTTTATTTCTCAAATGTACACTAAATGTACATTTGAAATTTAATACAAACATAACCTACTCCTAACCATATTCACCTTTATCTACATATAAACTATAGTTCAGATATTCATCATGAACAAATTATAGAGAAGTGCTGGGAGCAAAATAAAGATTCAAATTATTTATAAATCTTGAATCTAAATATAATTTGGTAATAAAGGAGTTATGAAGATCATGAAGATCATTGCTTAAAATGAGGTAACTGAGGACTTAGTTTGTGTATGGTCATATCATTGGAAATATATGCAGCATTAAAAATTGGTGAAAGAATATCACTAAAATTTTCATTGGAAAAAGAATTAGGAAAAATAATACACAACTGTTTTTAACATAGCTGTAGAAATTACAATTTTTAGAAAAAAATTCAAATATAATTAGTATCTTCAATAATTATCATACAATTCGGCATATGCTAATGATATTAGTTATTCTGACTGGAAAATGATAGTTATGAACAAAGCTTTTGTCCTTAAAAGAACAAATAAAAATCTGGGAGAAAAAAATTTAACATCAAGGAAACTAAAATTATTTCTGTATATAGGAAGCTGAAAATAGAAATATTATCAAATAGAAAGATATGCTTTTTATAAAGTTAATGAATTTGCATTTAGGTGCAGCCTTCATAACTAATAATGAAATAAAGAATGAAATTTGAAGAAGAATAAACATAGGCAATAGAGCACATATTATGCTATTACCCATAATAATAAAAAAAAAAATTATCACAAGAAACATTAAGGAAAAGTTTTAAATTCTTAATTAGACCAATAGTAAAGTTTGGTGCAAAAAGATGAACACAAAATAAAAAAATGTAAGTACAAATATATCTGTGTTTGAAAGAAATATTCTCAGCAGGATATATATGTTGCTCAGAATGGGAATGAATATAAAAATGAAATGAAATCAAGGAACATTTTAAGGATTTTGATTTAGTAACATATATTAGTGTAACTATATAGTTGGGGCAAGTAACAGAATGACAGAAATAAGCAAAGTTAAATAGAAATGAAATTCATATGTAGATGATTTCTACTAAAGGGCAGGCCTAAGAATAGAATGGTATTGTGTTCAGCAGATATATAAAGATTCAGAATTTGGAAATGGTGAGAATTGCCAAGAAAAGGAACGAATGAAAGAAAGCCATGAAGGAAGTGAAGTTTCACATTTGAGTGTAGGCCATGGAAGAAGAAGAAAAAGAAAATTTGTATAATCATTTTTGTCACCTATGCTTGCTTTTCTCATATTTCTCCTTACTTCTTGTTTGTATTTTTTATGTTTTATCTGTTTTTCTCATTTTGTTTTCCCCTCCTCACTTTCATTTTCTTCCCCATAAGCCACTGTTTTAATATAAAAATATTTTTTAAAAATATTATCCTTTTATATTATACTCCTCTTTGTAATTTTTTGTTTCTCTTTCTCTCTTCTCCATCTTTCATTTTTTGTTTTTAGTTTTCATTTAGTCACTTTGTCATTCTTCTCTTGAATTTACCTAATTATGTTTAAGAAAATTATTTTTGTATCCATTTTTTCTTCTTTCTCCTTATTATTGAAGGTGCACTTTTTAGATGTAAATATAATGTACAGGTAATGAATGGTTGATATATTAAGAGGTGCACAAAGTTGCATTACCACAGTTATAATGTTCTTCAATAATTATCGGGCTGTACCTTGCGTATGAAACAAAGGACCTTTCCTCTGAGATTCAGTATTGTGTTCTGGTGTAAGTAATTTTGTATTAGTAGTTTATTTCACATTTACTAACTTCTACAGCATTGTTTCATAACATTATCTCTGTGTACACCACAAAATAAATATTACTTACTTCATATTGCTGATACATTTGCTTAGAGTTTACCTTTGAAGATATAGGAGAGAAAGAAATTTTTATATAATCATTTATATTAAAGGAGAGAATATTATTTCTGATGTACTAATTTTGAATCAGTGACATCACTGAAAAGTGCAGATATATTATGATACAAGGGAAAGATATCAGTTAATAGATGCACATTAATTTGGAGATAAGGTTTAGTTTTTATTAGACCTTCTGCAATTTGTTTATCAAAATAGTGAATTTTGTGATGCTAAGTTGCAATAATTGTTGTACATGGATGATAGATATAATGCACTTTGTGTTGCTAATACATATATTTAAGAATAACATTAGCCCTTCTTGGCTAGCAAATTAACAACAAGATAAATGTTTGAGTCTTATGGATATTTTCTTGCCAGTACTCATTGTGCATGTTTCACTTAAAATTTCATTTCATTCTGTAATACATCCAAAATTCCCATTTTTCCCCTCACATTTTTAAGGAAAGTTAAACATTTGTATCAGAAAATGGACCATAGATAGGATAAAAAAAATATTTCTTCATAAATAATTTCAAGGTCTTTTGAGTATTTAAAGAGTGAGAAAATACTTGGAAAACATTTATTTATAAGAATTTATCTGAAAATTTTTTGAAATTCTGTATTTTATACTTCACAATGATGGTAATAAGTAGCAATGTGTAATTTTTGTGCTTCATGTAATCTTGAATTATTTACAAATTGTAAACTTTGCCTTTCTTTAGCTTTTCCTTTAAATCTTAAAATTTTTAAACATACTTCATGTCTCATTAGCTAAGTTTAATAATGCACTATTTGCTCAATTTTATTTGCTTGAAAAAAAATGGTAAAGTACAAATAAATTGATGAAAATGTTTGTTTACAGTGTGCTCATTGGAAGGGGAGAGGTGGTGAAAATCAGTGACTTTGGAACAAGCAAAGAATGGAATGAAATCAGCACCAAGATGACTTTTGCTGGAACTGTAGCATGGATGGCTCCAGAGATAATCCGTAATGAACCTTGTTCTGAGAAAGTTGATGTGTGGTAAGAGCAGTTGTACTTTTGGTGGTTAACCAAAACAAAATTAAAAGTCATTGTTGTAACATCCTTTTATAGCATAAAAACCATGAATTCCAAATTGAATCTTAACTCTTCAAAAAACCATAGAATTATCAGCAGGAAGATATATTCATAAACAAAACAAGGAAAATTTAGTTAATTTTGATCTTCCAAACAACAGTAACCTCATCACCTTAATGCCACAATGGGAAACTGACAGTGGAGCTGTGCTGATGATGAAGGCAACAGCCTTCAAAACAAGTCCAAGTAGAACAAAACTAGTGAAATTTGAAAAGGATTTAAATGATGATGAGCTTGTGAAAGAATGTTTAACTAGTTGCTGTCCGAAAATATTTTGAGTTATTCCCAGATAGTAAAATATTGTAACTATTTCAATTTTACCTTTAATCCTCCATTTCCTATCTCTTTTTTGCAAACCATAAATTTTGTTTATCCTCAAACCCTATTCTTTGCAATATTTTATTAAAATATCTATAGATTTTTCTAAGTCCACAATTGAAATGGACCCTATGACAAGATCATCAACAAACAATAACATGGTATTTTTTATTGTTTGTCATGTAATTTCATTTATCCATAAATGAAATTACATCTCAGTCTGAAACCTTATCACATTCTGTAAATTACTGTCCTATTTTTTGTATATTTCAAACAAAATATTTTCTTCGTATATTCTTTCTGTAGTCCTTATATCTTACCTATAATACTTTCCAATTAATGGTATCAAAAACTTTCTCAAAATCTACAAAGATCATATATACCCTACCTCTCTTTTGGCTCAATAAGATCATGTTTATTATAATAAATGTTACCCATTGTTTCCTAAATCTTGCATGAAAAATCTATAATTTTCCTTCTATTTCAGTCCAATCTTTTAATCTCTTAGCTAACAATCCTGTATATACCATACTTATATCATGTCATATAAGCTAACATCTACCCCTGCAGTTACCAGGGTTATTTGCTTCTCCTTTATTCTTATAGATTGGTACTATAATTCTTGTTTTCCAGTTATTTGGTACCCTTTCC
Source organism: Metallyticus violacea (assembly GCA_030762175.1). NCBI lineage: Eukaryota > Metazoa > Arthropoda > Insecta > Mantodea > Metallyticidae > Metallyticus > Metallyticus violacea. The sequence goes on from CM060832.1 coordinate 141,076,205, forward strand.
ACTTTCAAAATTATATTCATTAATCTTACCAGTAATAAAAATCTGTCTCTATCCTGACTCCATCATTTCCAGAATTCACCTATATATATAAGAAAATAGGTAATATATCAAATTAAGGATCTCAAATCAAATATGGACAGTGGCCCAGGTGGGATAACTGGTGAATTTTGGAAATGATGGAGTCAGGATAATATACATACATCTAATTTCTCTGCTTTCTCTTAATAGTCTTAACTTATAATTGTTAATGTTTGTCCTCCCAGGAGCCTTCTGAAATGATTATAGCAAATTTCAGCAGGTATTGTATTCCTTACCACTTTGTTGCTATATATATATATATATAAGCCCTCTATTAGAGACCACATCCTTTTATTATTTTTTCCTTTTACAGCATCACAAATATTTTACTCATTTGAATTTACCATTCCTTTCCCCCCCTCTTTATTAAGCAGTCTATATCCCCCATCTTTTTTATCTGATAACATTTTCTTCTCCTCTAATTCTTTAGTTTCCATGTTTTAAATTCTCTCATTACTCTATTCTTAGTCTCTTTACATTCATGTCATACCAACCTAATCCTTTCTCTAATTCTAATTGTTTCACTTTAGATCTACTAATCATTCTCTTAAGAATGAACTTTATTGCTGAAAGAGGCTCCTGAGAATAACCTTTGTTTAGGTTTTATACCATTACATTGCTGTTCCCATCTAATAAACACTTTTCTAATTTTTTATTATAACTTTCTTTTCCTGCTTTCCTCCCTGCACTCTTAAACTTGGCAAACAATGGAAAGTGATTACTTGTAATCACTGTACCTCTTAAATCTTAAAATCCATAACAGAACTAAATTCCAAGAACATAACACACAATCTACAACACTTTGCCCATCATTATAATATTTTCTTCATAAAATCTCAGCATCTTCTTTCCCTTATTATGTATTTAGTATTTTATCTCTACTATACCTTTCTTTAATTTTCTTCTAGCTCTTTCTTCCTCCAGAGTATTTAAATAATAATTGCTCTCTCTCGTCCTAGCATTAAAACTCCCCTTAACTATTATTCCAATATGGATATTCTGGATATTATTTGCAGACTTCTGTACTTTACTTCTCTCTCTCTCTGGTCTGTGTTGTGCTTCAGTGGCCATGGCCTTATTTGCAGACTTTTGTACTTTTTTTTTATCTTGTTGGCTATGTTGTGCTTTTTTCTTATTTTGTGGATTGTAACAATAGACTGTTTTTTTTTGTCACCAAGTATTGCCCCCATTCTGAACACACAGTTTTATGTAATGGCACACAACAGCATAATTCTGCATTTATTCAGGAGTAAGCATCTACAGTATTTATCATATGCAAACTCTTGAGATGTGTGAAACAGTCACTCAGAATAGCATGAGTGTTACCAACAGATATTCCCAGAAGGTGTGCAAACTGTCCAACTGTGAAACATGAGCCAGTATGAATAATGAGTTCAATGCTGTTGTCTCCATGAAGGCTATTACAGATGCACCATCTCCTCCTTGCTTTGAGTCCATCTTTCTAATGTGTTTGCCATAAAAAAAGAGTTCGATGGGACATCAGAAACTCATCATAACCTCTTTTGAGTTCTTGATAGGCTGTCAGTGCATTTTTGTCTATGTGAATGCAAAATTTAATTGTATAATGCTGCTTGCAAAAGTCCAAGGTCAAACATGAAGTTTTAGATAAAATTATATATTGGGAAAGGCCTTTTTTTATTTTATTTTATAAAGGAAACATTCTGGTCCTAAGTTTAGGGTACTGGCATTTGTCATTTATAAGGACTGAGGAAAACCTGGAAAAAACCCCAGTTAGGGAGGAAGGTCATGGCAGGATTCGAACCCCAGACATCCAGCTCACAAGTCTGCACCTTAATGACCTCGGCCACCCATCTCGCCCATGGCGGTTTGTTGAGAGAGTGCATATGCAACCACTTTTATGAGGGCTATAATGATGGTACCAATCTTTATTAAACAGCCCTCATATATGCATGTGTCTAATAAAAAGAATAATATCTGGAGTTACTTTCACCACACTGTTATTCACTATTCCAGAGGGCTGCCTGTATTTCTTTATAGTAAGATTAAATAAATATGAAAGTAATGTATATCTTATGCTGCAGGTCATATGGTGTGGTATTGTGGGAGTTGCTGACTTGTGAGACACCTTACAAAGATGTAGATTCTTCTGCCATCATGTTTGGTGTGGGGAATTATTCACTTCATCTTCCAATACCTTCTTCTTGCCCTGAAGGTTATCGCCTCCTGGTGAAGCAATGCTGGAATGCCAAACCAAGAAATAGGCCTTCATTCAAACACATCCTGTTGCATTTAGATATAGCTTCTGTGGAAGTACTCAACAAATCTCCTGAAGACTATTTGAAAACGCAGGTAAATAGTATACTTAAAGCTTTATGCACTAGTTGCATTTACTAAATATGTAAATATAATTAAAATTTCTATAATCACTGATAGATCCAAGATAATTTATCATTGTGCTATTGTGATTCATAAATTCTGTTAAAATGTAATAAGAAGTGTAAGAAAGACTGACATAAATAATTTTTATATAGTAAATGAAATTACAGTTTGAAAATTGAAATACCATCTTTTTTGCCTCATTTAAGTACAAGAAAGAATGTAGGATTATGGAATTCTTTTATATAAAGTGTAAATTTTTTCTACTTACATTTATGTTAGAATTATTTAAACTAAAAACTGATTCATCTTGATTTTTTCCTGTAAAAGTCAATCATTTTTACAAAAAAAGAACCCTGTAATTTGATTTTTTATATATATTACACCATATATTGGTGATTATCTGTCATTATTGTTCTTAGACATCTTTTCATATGTCGTAAAGTACCATAAAAATCATAAAAATGTAATACAATCTTTTTAAATTATTCTGCTGAGATAAGTGCTTAGAACACGTCTCATACAAAAATAATATAAACTTTTGTAAAATAAGTACTCATTCTATTCTTACTTTGTCAACTAATATTAGCTATTTTTTTTAATAGGTTTACTAGCATCAACATACAATTTCTTTATAAACCTTTTGGCAAAGGGTCCCTATATTCATATGGTTTGTTCTACATCTACAATAAAAATGATTTATTCTGCTCTCAATATTCAGTAATTATCTTTCTGTTGAATTTGGAACAAAACTGAATGACTCATTCTTGTAAATACATCATATTATAATTATGAACGTGAACAAAAACGTCCTCTTTAAGTTTAACAATCTCCAGGTGATGAAGTACCCCTTAACAAAGAGATTTTAGATTTGTTGATTGTTATTAATAATTTACAAGCAAACAACAAAACCATTTATTTTCCTCTATATATTGTAGTGAATTTAACATGATAAAATATCATATGCACCTATTCACATTAAATAAAATCTCAGAAGGGGCAATTGTCCCTACTGCCCCCCCCCTGCTTATGGGCATTGCTGAACTTTATAATGGCTTTGGAATTTTTAGTTTATGGAAGATTTTATGAAAGCTTTACCAAGATTAGTAATGTGTAATGTAGATAGAACAAATTTGCATGCTTAATTGTAAGTTTATCACATGATATTTGCACCTGCTTTATGAATCCTGACTAATGCCATAATATTCAAAATATTTTTAGGCAACATGGAAACAGGAAGTAAGGCAGCATATGCAGCAGATGCAATCAAGTGGAACGCATCTTCCTAAGTATGAGGAAGATATAATCAATAAACGTAAGGAGGAGTTGAGACATGCACAGGATATTCGGGAGCATTATGAGCGTAAACTGGATCGTGTGAATGACATGTACATGGAGATGATCACCAGACTCTTACAGGTGGATCAGCAAAAGCAGGAGCTTATGGTGAAGCTGTTACAAGTAGAACAAAAAGAACAAGTGCTAAAAGTAAAGCTGAGACAAGTGGACAAATGGGAACAAGCATTAATAAAGTAAGTTTGTATAGTTTAAAATAAAAGCTACAAATGGTAATAATTTGAAAGGATATGTGGTGTTAATGTCAAATATCAATGAGTGAATTACTGCCGCTTTTCTTTCTGCAAAGTTTGTAATAGACACTTATAGAGCATAGATATTATTGCTTTATAAATGTTTAGTAAATTGTACCATTTGGCAAATCACCCATACATTCCTGGAAGAGAGAAAATTGTTTCTAATTGAAAAGGAGCACAAGACTTTTTCAGTTTTGACTATCTCCTATACCTGCATATTTTATGCAAATGCACAATTTATTTTGTTTGTATTTAAAGAGGCAAATGCCAATGTGTGCTTATTACTTACAGCAGTGAAATGAAAAAATACAACTATGACTGAATTTAGCTTTTATTCCAATTGATGAACTTAAAACCTGGATTTTATCTAAGAGTAAAAATTTTGGGCAGAATTAACTCACATCTGCTGGATATTTCAATAGCCAACCTCTGATAAGCAAAAGACTTAAGTTTTGTTTATTTGTTGAGAATTAATGCTAGAGGAATACTGATGAGTGTTCTCTGAATTGGTTTTAATTAATAATTTTTACTTACAATTTGTATGAAGGGGTTAAAACACAAAATAACTAGGGTCAAGAAGATTCAGAACATAATGTTACAACATCAACAGAAGATAAACCATTCCCTCTAATGATCTTATACTGCATTAGGTATTAGTCTATTCCAAAATTATGAAGCCAGATCACTGTGATAACCAATCTTAAAAACTGGAAAGAATTGAAGGTTTTCTTAATTTTCTCCTGTTTTTCCATACCAAAATGCCTTTTCATGTGAATAAAATGCATGATTAATAGATGATTAATTTGATGGCTTAAACTTAGATGATATGAATTATTGTGTCAAAAATGATGAAAGACTAATGTATAAATGAGATCTTATTTTATTTAAGACAAAACATCCCCCAGTAAATTATATTTTATCCTTCTTGCATAAATCTAAACACAATGAATGACTTACCTTTTATAGCTGTCAGAGCAATGCCATCTCCAAAACTGACTTAATTAATGCTATATTGAGATAGGGTCTCTCTTTCAGCAAGAAGTATTTGTGCATGAATTTCTGGCAGCCAGTTTCACTTAATTTACTGGCATTCATTTTACATTCTACTCTTTGCAAAAGAGCTGAAGTTTTAAGGTCATATGTTAGGAAGCCTAATTGCTCCAAAGTAAAAGCTTGGTACGAAAGTTTTTATGTGGCACATTGTGAGGAGCAGAATGTCAGTTTGTTACATGTACTTGAAACAAGATTATGAGAGCATAATACACTCCCATGCAAAAATTATCTTGTAATTTGTAATATATGTTTGGTAGTGGCTGCAGTTTATTACCAGTTTCTAAATGGAGATAGCAGGGTCTATTCAGAATTATGAGATAAAGCAGAATGTTATGGAGCAAAAATTAAGTTAACTCAAAATTGTCACATAATATGCAGACTGAAATATTTTGAAAACAATGTAAATACTAATCTTAATTCAATTATTCAAAATTATCTGACACTATATCTAACATAGTCCTTCAAAATTATGTGACATAATATGTAGGCCTAGAATGCTATAGAACAAAGCAGGGAAAAAAAAGCCTAACTTAGCAAACCACCTTTTTACAAATACAGAAGCAATGAAACAATCAACATTTATAGGGAAAACTTATTCAATTTGGTCTGTCCTGGTAAATGTGCACATTTCCCAGTAAATGTGATGACAAAAATTAGAAATATATACAATGATTTCTCTCTGATGTCTATATTTACTAAGCAACAAGACAAGTATTTCAATAACCATAATCTAATTGTGAACATTTATCTCATTTTTCCCTGCAACCATAACATATTTATGTCATCTAATTCTCTGTGTATTATATTTTCATTTTTCTTCCTCTATTGCATGTCTTTTGTACCATTATTTGGAGCATAGTTGTAAGGAAAGGGGTAATTGGCATATTTTTTTAAATTTATTTTTTATGCATCCAGTGTCCATTTGGACTTGCATGATGGAGGTTGGGAAGCCTGGAAATTACAGCTATGTTATTCCAAGGATAGCTGACAGAGGAATGATAGGTAATAATTCAGACAAATGAGTTCAGGGGACTTTGTGGTTGAAGTTTCCCAGTCATTCACTGTAAGACTTGAAAAAAAAAAGCTAAGTTAGGACACTTTGAGAGTTGAACCTGGGCCCACTCTATAGCAAGCAAACAAATTATGTTAGCCTGTTAAATGAGTCTGACTTTTCTATATTTTGAAGTTTTTCGTGTTGATCAATTTCAATGTGGGTTTTTCATTATTACCATGCAATCTATTTCAAACCTGTCAGCATTCTAGCAGGCAGTATGTATGCGTTTACCCAGATGAAGAAAATCAATCACATGCATACTACACCAGCCGGCCGCTCAGTGTCATTCAAACGTCTTGTTCAAAACATGCCAGGTACAGTAAATCCCTTGTTTACAATGGTATGGTATAGTGTCAAGCAACAAATATTCATTGTTGAAATTTATCTCTTAAAGAAATAATTTTATGGCAGACGTGCAAATAAATTTTGACATCATTTTCCTGGAGCTATTGTCCCTTCAAGATCGTCTGTAACTGAATTGTTTAGAAAGTGGCATGAAAGGGGTCTGTTGAAGACAAAAGAAAAACTGAAAGAAGACAGTTTTGACAGAGGAGAAACTTGCAGATGTATGCAGAGAGAAGTCCTAGGAAACCTTCATGCCGATTAGCACAAGAATGTGGCATCTCAAAAACATCAGCATTAAGAGGACCATCTCCCCAGTAAAAGCACACTATATGGCCCCTAGAACACTGACAGGTTTGAAATACAGCACTATGTTACCCAACATATCTGAGAAATAAGTGCAAATGTTTTGGTGCATATGAGGTGAAGTCCATTATTCCAACATAACAGCGCTGGTTCAAAGATGCATTGTTATGACTCTAAACAATGAAACTGCTCCAAATTTTGCATCATTAAGACTCCCCATTGATATCCATGGCCTAACATCCAAGCAGACCAAAGTATGCACTTATGCACAATCAAAAAATTTTACCGTGGGTCACATGGTCGTCTGGTGTTTTGTACAGCTGGGTCTCTACTGTTGCCAACCCAAAACTTGTACACAAGAGATGTGTCTTTAAATCACACAGTTTTTAATTTATTTATTATATGCACATTAATATTGGTGCATACCTGTTATCCCTAAAACATGGAACAGTTTCCCTGGCTGGAGCTTGCTAATTTACTTTGTCTATGGTGCTGCAGTTACAATGACCAGAGTTTAAAGTATTTATGCAAAGCGTATTTCAAACACACAATTATAAAATACAAAGAGTTTTTGATAGTGGTATTTGAAAGATGCCATATTGTGGCAATAAACAGTCATGTCTTGGTTGGCAGCATTAGATTCATATACAAGAGTTAGAAAAGAAGTTGCCAATGTAGTTGCACAAATCCTTCATTAACATTTGAACCGTGGCACTAAGTCTTAGATCAGTAAGAATATTGTTTGGAAAGTTGTTCTCAATGTCCTTCAACATTCTCTCAAATGTGCAAATATTTAGAAATTTTATATTTGACATGAGATGATAAATGGTTAATGAAGAATTAAACAAAAATGGTTAAGATATAATAATGTTACTATGCTGACCACTATGATAAAATGATAAACAGTTATTGCTTCAGGGAATTTATATCCCACCAATGAGCTGTAGTTAGACATCCTCTACAGCAAAAACATTCATGCTGTGTAGGTTCCCAAATTTTGGAATATGTAGAAGGAAATTGTAAACAATGTTTAGCTGGGCCTGTATCTTCATTTTCATTGCTTAAACAAGCAGTGCACAAGATGTGAATTATGTAAATACTTTAATAAATGTTAAAAAATAACAAAACAAATTGCAATATGATAATTATAAAAATAACTTTATAAATAAAAACTTGCTATGAATTATTTGCATTTGCATTTTTAATTTTTGCTGTAAGAATGAATCTCATCCATTCATGTCCACTAAAATATCTGCACTCATGATTTCATCTAGGTTAAGGCAGATGAGAAAGTGTTAAGCTGATGACTATTGTGAGAAATTTTTTTATGTTATTTTGCGTTCTAAAATTTTTTGTTATCTAATTTGAAAAAAAAAACAAATACTATTAAAACTAATTTAAAAATAGAAATTGAATATTAATATCTACTTTCTGATTTTTTAGCATTTTTAATCAAATTAATGGCATTAGTTCAAAAGTAATATTACAAACAACTCTAGTAGGTGCAATCATTTCCAAACAGTCTGCAACATGGAGAGAGCTGACATAATATCTAATTATAAGGTTCTTATTTTCAGATAGTTGGAATGCAGGATTCATTTATGTGGCTCATATTTTCTGAAGATACTGTCATTTTTGTCTATTGTACATAATTTCTCTTTTAGATTTCAAATATTTGGAATTTTCACTCTTCATATGTTAACTATATTGGATACATTATATTAATCTTGGCCTGCATTATTTGAAAATTAAAAAGTAAAAGTTTCAGTAAAATAAGTCTGAATGTTATGAATAAGCCTGCTTTAATATCCTTTTCTACTCTTAATACATAGAACATAATCTATTTCTTATAGTAGAGGTAGTTTGTTAAGATGTTAAAATAATATCATTTAATATTTCATCAATGAGAATGAATTTGGTTTTCCCACACAGGCGTGAGAAGAAAGTGGGAATCAAACATTCATTGCTGAAAGCTCAGAAACAGCTAAGTAAACATAACTCATTGAGCAATCATTCCACACCAACTTCACCTGAGATGCAGACAAGCCCAGAATCCCCACAAAACTGGATGCAAGGGGTCAGTTCAGTATCTGATAATTACTAATCCTAGTTGAAATTGTTCTAAAACTTCAAATAGCATTTGATGACTATTTATTTTATGGAAGTTTTCCCATATATTCCTTAAACTGCATTATTTTATTTCAGCAGCAGAATCCTGTGGTGGCTGCATATGTACTGAATAAGTCTTCACAGCCAGAATCAGTCATAGCTACAACTGCCAATGGCACTACTGGTACAACAACATGTGAAAGACTTTTCAAGCAACGTAGATCTAGGTATCGAAGCAGCCTAATAAAATGCAGCCCCAAAAAGGTAAAAGCAAGAGATATCTCATTATCATAAAAATTCTAAAATGCAAAGATGTGTGTATGTGTGTGTGAGAGGGAGAGAGACAATTGTAATGGAATGTTTAATATTTTATTTCAATAATTAATATAAGTCTGATTTATCATATCTATTCAATATGATTAATAAAAAAAATTCTCAAATAAGTGTACTTACGAAGCTGTTGACAATGGAGTGGTATATATATATAAACAATGTATACAGTTTTTTTCACACTAACTCCATTCACTTACATAAATTTGGAACATATGTTTCGGGAGCGATCCCTCCCATCTTCAGCCTGTTGACAAAAAAATTCTGTTTTATCTATATGAGGTTGTTATTTATTTTTGTATTTATTTAATATGATTTCATAAGTCCTATTTGTAGAAAAGTATTTCTAATGCCCATTATTAGTCTAATTGACAATGCAATTCTATATATGTAAAGGTAAACAGAAGAGGCACCTGTATAGTCAATTTTCTGGATACTCATGTTGTATTAGATGTGTAATATTTGATGTAAAGAGAAAATTATATTTTTAATACATAGTAGCATACTTGAGTGATACCTATTGGCAGTTTATATTTCCAATTAAAATGTAAATTGGAACTTGCACAGTAAATCATATAATATCATTTATATTTCCAAGTTTATAGCTAGTAGGCAAGTCACTACTGCTATTCTCTCAGTTTCAACTATGGACATATCAAGGAAAATGTGGTGTGAAAATAATGTGTTTGATGCAGTGCAAATGCCCATAACTTTTATTTTTTACCATAAAAATATTAGAAAACTTAGGTTTAGGCAGCAAGCAAATCTTTAAACCTTTTTATTCTTAAATGCTTTTAAATAATATATTTTTGGTGTGAGCATAAAATTGTGGTAAGTTTGATTCTAGGCAGCAAAGTAATAGTACATAGTTCAGTACCTTAATTCTTAGTACCTACCAAGAAAAGAAAGTTCATTTTGATCGTGGTCAAGCATCAGTATAGTTAGTTTCCACAGAACATGGCACACTACTTATGCAGTAATTTAATGGCAAAATCACCAATCAGCTAGAGCGTCGCTCAACCTATACTCCAGCATCAGCTCTTAATGGGTTAGTATGTAGTAATATTATAAACTGTTACATAATATACTGTAAAATTTGGGAACAGCCCAACCATTCATTAAGTTTAGGTAAATTTGTGAATGTAAGGCAAAGTATAAAAAGGCTAAAAGTTTATCTGATATTAAGGTAAATGATTTTCTTGCATCTGAAGAGCTCATGCCACACTATCTATATTGCACTTCACACAAAGTTTTTTGCTGCCACACAATTGATATTAATCCTTAAACAATCAAATTTCACCCAAGTGTCATTTTGGCTTAAAGTGACATTTCAGAACCATTTTTCTGCTTAGTTTTTCATTTAGAGCTGCATCTTTCCGAATGTATAATGAGTATATTAATAGCTTTTAGTGCCTAATAATAGCATTATTTACAGAAGTTGAACCCAAACTGGCATGTAATAAAATATAATAAGCTGCTAAATAACAATGCCATGGTAAGATTATATACACTGCAGTAGTTTTAAAAAATGTTTAACAACATAATGCCCCAAGCCGCACAGATTGGTGATGAATGGAAATGGATACAACCTGTAATACTTTTTCCTCATAAAAAGGCAAATATTAGAGGCAGGCATGGATGAATTCTTAAACCTTTTCTTGTTTGGTTGGATGAGACCTGCTTAAATGCCAGACACAGTTTAGCTAAGAGATGGATCTGACCCAACAAGGTCAAGTTCATAAAATGGTTTTCTCTTTGTATGATTATTTCAAGCAAAGGGGGAAAACTGTTAACCTTTGGTAAATATTAACAAAATGGTGGAGAGAACAGCCGCTGTGTTGAATATTTCCAGATGCAGCATAATGAGGATAGAAAAGAAAAAAAAGTGTGAGTTATAACTTTGATTCAATAATTTTATTCACAAAAATGAAATGTAGCAACCTGATAGTTACTGTTATTTTTTAATTTGCTGAAATGAAAAAATAATTTAAGTTAAATTAAATCCAATTGTAGATTCTGAAAGCCCATGATTTCATAATATTTTATGTGTTGCATGTCTAGATCTATATTTATAATTTAGGAATGGTGATATGAATGTATTTTTGAGTAAATGTTACATTCTGTGTTCTTAATCTAAAATCTGGAAAAAATATTTGTTATAAATTAAAAATATTGTACAATCTTAAACTTCTTTATATATTGCATAAATTAAAATTTACTTTATGATCCTAAATCTTGTCATTATGAAATTATTAAACATTAAATCTACATTAGTGCATAAGCCAAACAGCTGACCTTTGCTTGCCAAGTTTTAATTTTACTATAACTGATTTTAAAAACACTCAACAGTTTTTCAAAGTATTCTCCTTTTACACTGACATACTTATGCATTCTTTCAACCTCTTGCAAATTTTTTTAAATCATGAATCATTGATAAATTGCAATAAGTGCAGTACAATGTTTTTGAAACATACTGTAGCAAAGTGCACATTGTTTTCTCATTTGTGAAGCCAGAAGGTATCACCTGAATGGAGCACTAAAGGGCAAAAGATGTATCATGTGTATGTGAGAAGGGAAGTGGAAATAGAAATGAAAATGTTCAAAACAGACAAAGCTGCTAATGAACTCTTGTAATAAGAAATCTGTTACCAAAGTCATGGTGCATCTAGTGAATCATGTGAGGACACTTGATGGCCTAAAGGTTATTTTAGACCATGAACATCTCTGATGGGAGGAACTTGACCCATGTCAGTATTTTGATATTTTAAAATGAATATAATGGCATATTTCTATATTCTGCAGGCTTTCTTTCATTTTTTCAATTTTAACATACCAGCAATACCCATGTTTTAGTACTCTTTCCCCATCCTTATTTTAAGAAGAATTGCAAGAAAAAATTTTCCCCAACATTTTGGTCCCTTCTGACTTTTGTTGGTGGTCCTTCAGAGCACCAGACCTGCAACTGTTGTTTAGTTTTGGGACCATGCTGATATATCCAAGTATTGTCTCTTATGAAGATATTGTACATCCCTGTTTTCACTTCCATTGAATTTTTTAAGCACAAATTCACACAAATCTACATTCTGATTATCAGTAAGAGAATGTGGCACCCAATAGGCACAATATTTGCTGAGATGAAGATTTTCCTGCATAATGACTTGAACAGACTTGAACAGCTATTGATCCTATGTTTAAGGTTTTCTTTTTCTTAAGAAATGTGATTTGAAGATCTTCTTTCAATATTTTCTCAAGTAACTGTAGTTTGCGGTTGACCAGGGTGAATCTCATCTTGTAAAGATGTTCTCCCTTCACATTCTCCGTAACAATTGAATACCTTGACTCATGAAGAGGCAGACTTATAAGTGGAGTTAGTGTGAATATAAATTTGAATAATTTGAAATTTTCACAGTGAAATGTAATATCATATAACAAATTATTTATGAGAAAGTCACTCAAATTTCACTAGTTTTTTTCCTCTTACCTGGACATGTTTCAAAGGTAAATTTCCTTCATCATCAGCACTGTAGTGGAAAGCTGACAGTGGAACCATGCTGACAATGAAGGAAATTTGCCTTTGAAACATGTCCAAGTAAGTGCAAAAAAAATTAGTGAAATTTGAGTGACTTCCTCATAAATAATTTGTTATATAATGTGAATATGTTTAATACATTCTTATGGGATATATTACCACTCCATTATCTTCAGCTTCGTAAGTAAAATTTAATACTTATAAGAGACAAACAAGTCTACAGAACAAAATAGATCACACATGTTTTTAAGGATATAAATGGTGAATCCAAAGGCAAGCAATATTAATGCATCATATAATTTGAATTTTAGAAACTCAACAATTGATATTAAATGTATTTTTGAAATTACAAATTAGAATGAGAAATATTGCAACTAATATTAACCTCCTGAACTTTGCCTCAAAAATAAAGTTACCCCTAACTTCTTAAGAAAAACAATTAAAAAAGAAAACAATACCATACACCAAAAAGCAGCAGAGAAAAAGGTAATTGAAACAGAGAAAAGATTACAATATAAGAAATTAAATGAAATTGATTTAACAATCTATGGATTGCATTTAAAACTTTCAAAATCATTAAGGTGGGTTCAAATGGGGAACTTTTGTATACAAATGTATATTATATTTTGTATCATACAAATTTGTTCCACACAAAACAAATGAGTGTTTAAATTTGCAACTTTTGATAGGACATTATTGCAAGTCATTTTTGACATGCAGGAAACTTTCTTGTTTTGTGCAGCTGCCGCTCCTTCTGTGCTGTTATTGCAGAAGAAAATAAGAGGAAAAATGCAAAACACAGGTGGTGGACAAGACACTTTTTTGCTGAAAGGAATTCCTATTTTTTGTTCCTGCCTAATCCTGAAATTTTATACTTAATTACTTTCATCAATTGCCTGTTGTAATGGGATTTTAAGTTATTCTCTCTCTCTCTTTTTAATGCAACCCCAACTTTGAGGACAGAAGCAATTTTACACAAAGAATCTTTTGTGAAATTGCTTCTGAAATCTGAAATTCCTATTTTGAGGATCCCAAATACATTTTCTAATTTCCATTCTTTTATTGAACTTAAATTGTTTTTGTAATTGACCACTCCATGTTTGTTGTGTATGAAAAAAGAAGGTGAAAAAAAAATAAAGAAAACGGAATGCCATTAATTGAGTCAGTATGCAAATGATCAGTTTGCAGAAGAATTGTTTTCGCTCATCTAGCAATGCACGAAATTTTGTCCTATACATGTACAAAAGTCATTTATTTATATGAAACATGAAGGAGCTTGTTCCATAATGACCAGAATATGTTCAGAATGCAAGTTCAATATATAATGTTTTTGATGTGAACCCACCTTTAGGGTGCCATGTTTGAGAAAATTTACAATATCATCTAACCAAAATTTAAATCATCAAATGAAAACCAAGAATTGGAAGGGGAAGGGGAAAAAAACAACTTTGCAATTTACGTAAGACACCAAACAAAACTTTATCAACCACGTGCACAAATAGAAGATAATGTAATTAACCTCTCTTACAGTGAAGAAATTACTTTCCTAAAAAAAGGTCTCAAAACCTGCTTGGACTTTTCAGAAAATGTGGAGGAGTATATAGCAGACATTAATATAGCTACCCATCAGGAGAAAAAACATTAATGAAAATGAAATGCAGCAAAATTTTAGATAACCCATAAAATATATCAGAAACATGTCTTATTGTTATATAAGTAAGTGGAGTTTAGTGTAAACATATTTAATAAATTCTAATGGGATTAGGAAAATATGCTTTGGTTTATGCATGATTTGAAGAGATTCAAGGAAAGATATTGTTCTAACATTGCATTTTTATTATTTCCTCTGTTTTGAAATATGGGGTAATATTTTGGGGCAACTCCTCACAATCCAAAATCATTTTTAAATTACAAAAGAAGGCTATACAAATTATGATAGAGGTAGGGAAGTAAACCAGTGGATATGTTTTTAAAATTTTAATCATTTATGCGATTCTAATGTGACACTGAATGTAATGCACACCCCAAATTTGAAACTTAAAATCATAAAAAAAGATTTTTACATATTATTGTATGGCATCTTGGAGATAAACTTGTCTGCTTCATAAAATGATCAGAACATAGAATTTATAAGTGAACTATTGTTATATCTTGGAACATGTAGGACAAAATCCATCACTTGTGCTGTTGTCAGGACAGTTGGTGTAGGTCGAAGAAAAAAAAGTTATTTCTTATAGTCTTATTATTTCTATAGTCTTATTAGTCACAGATTTCTCATTTTCCTCCTTTCATATATGAATTCCAAAACTTATTCCTCAATGTCAGGATATCTTCTTCTGCAGAGATTGATGAATTTCTTCCTACTAGCATTAGTTGCAAATAAATGCCAATTTCTGTTGCAGCCACAAGCAAACATTGCTCTCAGTTACCTTGAACTCTCTTCCTGCCCTTCTGTTACCATTTTTTTCAGCATAAGAAATTACTTTTTGCTTGAAAGTAGCATCATAAGATGTTCTTCTCTGATTGCCCTACATTTCATGGCTACCTACTATTATAACACTCTTTACAATAATAGGCCAACAATAAATGTAACTAAGTTCAGAATTGCAAAAATGCATTGTAATGAATAAATGATAAATTAGATTGAAGTTACCAGCCAACCACAGAATGGATTAGCACTCGTATCTAATGCACGCCACAATTTTTAATACTGCATTTGGACAAAAAGGTGTGTATTAGATTCGCATAAGTACAGTATATATTTTCTGTATACTGATAAAATTATAAAATAAATTGCCACTTCTTCCTAGAGAAGTTTGAGCAATGCATCAATATAATAAAGTATCTCTCATCACTTCTCCAATTGGACAGAAGAGAAATAAGGAAAGTAATTGCGTTAATCACTGAACATGGTCACTTTAGGAAACATCTACGTAAGGTGAGTCTCTATAAAGATGATCCCACATGTAGAATGTGCAAACAGGATGAGAAATCTGCCTTGCATATCCTGTTTGAGTGTCAAATCCTAAAAAGAAACACATTCATTCTCTGTATAACGAGGGAAGATCTGGGAAAAGATGCCAACATTGGAACCAAAAATACTGTAACTTGCACAAGGAGCGGATTTTGGTAAACAATGAAGGCACCCTTCCCAATGGGGTAGCACAATAAGCCATAAGGCAGACATGTTGGATGAATTTTAAAACTCCTTTAAATCCCCCCAATATTTAATCTAATTATGTAATATATATATTACATAATATATTAGAATAGCATTGCTTGTGTAGTAGGTATAGATTAATTAAAATGTAAATTGGAACTAGCACAATGAAGCCAATCATATAATAAATAGATAAATTTATTTCTTCTAAATAAAGCAGTTTATATGAAATACATTGATAATATTCATGAATCAGCTTATTGTATTATTTCATGTTTTATATATATATAAGGTCTTTGTGCAACATATAATTTGCAAGCAGTAATCATTAAAAGGTTGAGATTATTTTCTTTGACCAATGCTATAATTTAGCATTGTACATGTGGGAATTATACTATTATTGTGAATCAGATGTTAAGCAAAATTTTAAATGCTTTTAAAATCATTCATCACAAATACCTTTTGGTTTTGGTATTTTCAATATGAAATTCATTAAAAATATGTACTTTTTTATTTAAAACACAAATAATTACAAAATTTACTTGCAAAATGTTTATCTTCTCTTGCTTTAAGGAGTAGGGAAATAATTTAATTCTGTTTCCTAAAGTTGTGAATTGTTATTGTGTAAATAGTATATTTATGCTATATGACAAAGAAAAGAACACTTGCTAAAGAGCAGAAGGTGTAGAGTAACATATAGAGAATTACTATTGATTAATTTTAAGATATTTTCATGTTTATTTCAGACTGATGGAATTTCTGTGCAGCAGCTTGTGGATGGAGAGACACAGACTGAAATGATGGATGTCAGTGAGACAGACACCAGCCCAAATCCTAATTATGCAGGTCGCCTATTTCATGTGCCAGAAATTGCAACCAAAGCTAAGGATGTAGCTGATGCCATGTCACCAGATACAGAAAGCCTTAATGGAAACAGCACAGGACATGGTGGTGTAGAAAAGTTGGGGCATGAATCAGAACAGGAACCAGAAGTGAACAGTAATTTGCAAATATCAATGCGTGAAAGTGACGATGAGCATTTAGAGCAACTAGGACGTAAGGTGTGTGAAATGTTCAATGGTAACCCATCTCCAAATGCTCTTGTCAGTGTGAGTAATGGAAATGATCCTGAAGTGCCGGAAAGTGTTATTACTAAGTTAACAGAATTAGGTAATCGAGACGATATAGAGCTGGCAAGACAGATTGCAGCGGCAGGGCATAGCAATCGGAAGCTAGCAGTTCATTACCAAGGTGTGATAGTGTCTGGTGGGAGGGTGCAACCTGTTGCACAATTGAGACTTAGGAAGGGTGATAGTTCTGAAACTTTAGACTCACAAGACTCCAGCAGGGATGATATTTGTGAAGATGAAAGTTGGTCTGAAGAGGAAGGAGAGGATTCAGCAGCAAGCTACACACTGTGTAGAGGCAGGTAAGGTTTCGCTTACACATGTCTGAAAAGCTAATGCAACTGGCTTTGAATTACGGTCCTTTTACCTTTTAGAAACTTGTTGACAAAGCTGAAATAATATAAGGACTTGAAAGTACAGGATACTGTTGTTGAAACAAATGGATGTTAAAACTTTGCTACCAGTTTGGATGATAATAGACAGAATGGTGCTTATTTCTATTTTCAGTGAAGTAAAACACATTTGCCAACATGAGAAAATATCTTCCAGTCTGTTATTTTAAATTAAAGAAATAACATTATTGATTGAAATTTAATGCAACTGAGTCCAAAGAGTAATGCTATAAGATTAAATGTTATCCAGAAACAAAGAAATAATAACTCTGTGTAATCTTTATTTGTAATTCTGGCTTAGAAATTTGCATGAAAACTTTGCATTTATTTTCCTGTTGATTCTCTAGAGATAGATAATGTGTGTTCTGCCCAAGGCCTTCATTGCATACACAGCACATGCCATGATTTTGTATCTTTCTGCAATGAAAATTTAGGTACACTTTTTCTCTACTGAGGGTAGTGCAATAATGGTCAACCCATCACCTGTATCCACATCTAGTACAGAACTAATTTATTTGGATGTAAAATGACTTAATTTTGTCCAGAGACATCAATTTCTTTTAACATGCTGTAAATCTTTCCTGGAGAACTTGCATTTTGAATTCTTTTATTTTTAATATATATTGACCCCATAAACCTTAGATAGAAGAAGAAGAGGAGGAGGAGGAGCTTATGTTTAATACTAGAAAGGAAAATCTACATTAAGCACAAAAAATTAAATAATTCAGATGATGTAATGCAATTTTTAGGTAAGGTCACCGGTTGTAATTGACAAATAGCGCACTATTTAAAATTAAATCTGTCATTGAATATAACTTCACAGCTCATAAGATAATATTAACAAAATTTAAAGAATCTGTTATTCACTGTGATATTTTTATTCACATAGCTTGCTAATTTTTTTTTTTTTTTTTTTTTTTTTTTTTTTTAAATAAAGAATGTTATTACTTCACTTGTCTGCACACTTAAAAATGGAAATTATTTTGCTATTGTTAGAGCAGAAAGCAGAGATAACAAATCAAGTTTCTTGGAAACTCTTTCCATCTCAATGCAATTAAGCAAAATATTTAAGTTAATAATATCCTAATTTTAAATATCAGGAATTTTCACAGTGAATTATAGTATAATATAACAAATTATTATTGTCGAAAATACTCAAATCTCCTAATTTTGTTCCACTTACTTGGACATGTTTCAAAGGCTGTTGCCTTCATCTTGAGCATGTTCCCACTGTTTCTTCTCAGTGTGGTATTAAGATGTAATTTAAAATATAAACACATGGAAAAATCAACAATAGCAGATTATTTCTGTTAAAAGAGCCATGAATTCCAAAGGGAACCAAAACTCTTAAAAACTCTTTAAAAACCCATAGAATTAAGTGTGGGAAAATATATTCATAAACAAAAAGAAGGAAAATTTGGTTAAGTTTGATCTTCCAAACAATAGTAATCTCATCACTAAGTTCGTAAAATCCACATAGCAGCATTTTAATACCATGCTAAAGCAGACAGTGGAACCATGCTGAAGATGAAGGCAACAGCCGTTGAAACATGTCTAAGTAAATGGAACAAAATTAGTGAAATTTGAGAGTTTTCCTCAATAATAATTTGTTATGTAATAATATCCTCTTATACTGTGAAAATACACAATTTTCTTTCATCATTTTTCTTTTGTATTTGCGATTTTCTTACTATGATTACAGAGTTGTCTTCGTTAATGATAGAAACATGTGACAAATTCAACAAACCATCTTCTCCTGCACTACCATACTATAGCAATAATGCACTGAATATAATTTGGCATTTCATGTTAATAATGATAACTGAAATTAAGCATCATCTACAAAACATTTTAGCATGAAAGAGAAATTTTTATGCTGTTATATTAAAAAAAGTACAGAGGAAATGTTGACACATTGTCACAATCAGTATAATTCAAAATAAATTTGAATCATGGTAAATGAACAGAGCTTTGGTATAAACAATGGTATCTACAGCAAATGACATTGATTACACCTAGTTTAATGTGTGTACATCTTACTTCAGATTTGTTATTTGATACAGAGGATGTTATTTTGCACATCTGGAACATAGTCTGAACCCTTAATGAATCATCAAACTCAGAATCACTGTTTAGAAGGCATTGTTTTAATAAATAAGCATTATTTCACACTAACTCTGAAAAAATTAACTTCCTTTGGGCAGCCATCTTGAAGTAGATATGTGAAATTAGTGGTAGATGCCATAACTTTGAACTTTACTTTTTCTGTCATCTGTTGTCCCTTTGTATAACCATTTGGAATACAGTTATAACTTGCTAGCAACAATTAAGTGCAATCAAAATCTCAATTTTAAGAAAAATATCAGTTATCAGTATTTACACCAGAATACCTCAATCTCTTGTGAGTTGAAATATTTAATAATACCAGAAAGAGTGTTTTCAAATAGTTTGACTCAGAAAAGGTTATTAATGCATGTTTCATTGTGTTAGATTCCAAATTTAAATAATATTATTTTTCTACTAGCACCTGCCTGCAATATCAAAAATTTAAGGTCAAAAGTACATGTTTATCTTTATACTTCAAACATTTGAATCTCTAACTAAATAAACTGCTGATAGAAGAAAGGTACATATAAACCTCCATTCCCTTTGAGGAATTAACTGCTAGTCATTTAAAAAATTTCAACAGTATTTCCATTCATATAGAAGTAGCAAATAGCACAGCAACAATTAAATGATGATGAAGTGCAACATTAGATGGGGTGCCACCATCTTGGTTACTCCTTCAGGAGTTGGCACACATTCATGTACTGAATGCTTTCCTACTTCATTCAAATGAAGCTTTCATATCCCATACAAGATATTTCTTCACATTACATAGGCAGAACTTATCTTGCCTTTTAACATACAGCTGTTTTATCATATATCCTTGCTTGATTACTAAAGTCATGTGTATAGCTTTCCAAAAAATATTTAAAATGTCACATTCTTTTTTAGATTTGGCATTTTGCATGTTTCATATTTCATTTCACATGCACATTTCTGGTTATGTTTTTTTTTTATTATTTTTATTACTTTTTGTTTTAATTTTTCTTTTTTGTTGATATTACCTATTTATATAATCCATAACTGTTAAATAAATAGACAAATTTTCAGGAAGCTATCTTTATTACTCATTTTAGACTTGCCAGCATTGGTGGTTATTCTCTGGTGACTGCAGATTGCAGGTTTTAGCCCTACTGTAGGCAGTAAATATTGCTTGTCTGCTCTGTTGTGGCTATGCATAATGCTGACCACATCGTTATTGTGTCGATTTCATCATGTTATTATTAAACTTACTTTGAAAATTTAGTTAATTATTCATAAGTACACATAAGATAATCAACTCTACAAGCCTAGAACTTTTTTAATTTTCAGCTTTGGTAGACGACCAGTTGCACCCCGTTCTAAAACACGTCGCATCAAAAAGGCAGCAATTATTGAGACAGATGCTGCTGGCTCAGATGAAGAAAATACTCCTGAATATAGTCATCCTCCATCTAGTGAGTGCTCTACACTGGAAAGCAATCCAGAACTGCCACAAATGATGAAGAGTTTGGGTGCTTCTGCAACAGCAAGGAAGAGGCCACATTCTGATACTCAAGAGGTATTTTGCTCAGCTTAAAAATAATGACAGTTAAATAGGTGCATTTTTTTTATTATTTCAAAATGCAGGAAAGACTATTATTATTATTATTGAAGGTTTAATATACAAAAATGAGAAAGGAACTGAGACATTTCGTATTAAAAACAAAATGAGCAGTGTAATTTATTTAGGACTGAAAGCAAACAAGAATATTGCGAAAAACCTAGGAGTTATTATAAACAGTAATCTCTGTTGGGAAATCTGCATGAAGGTAAGCTCTCTAATCCATACATTTAAAAGATTAAATGTGTCCCTACCCAGAACCTTGAAAAAGATCTTGGTGCAATCCTTGGTTATGACTCACTTTGACTACTGTGATTTTGTGCTCACAGACTTAAACTCTAACCTAATGCAAAAAGTACATCGTGTTCATAATATGTACTTATGTTACATCTGTGATGTGAGTCTGTACAATCATATAACACCCTCCCTCGATGTGCTGTCTTGGCTCCGCCTGAAAGACCGAAGAAACATTCATTGTTTCACACTATTTTTCAAAATTATCCATACCTCTTCTCCATCTTATCTATCTTCTCATTTTCAAAATCTATCTTCCTCTCGTAATCTTAACACACGTTCTGAATTCCAGCATGTACTATTATTACATTGCACCGAACAGCACTTGACTCATCATCATTCACCGTAACCACAGCCCGTTTCTGGAATGCATTACCATGTGATGTCAGGGACTGCCGAACTTTAAGAAATTTTTTAATATTGTTAGAAATAATCGTTTACCCTCAATTCAGATTCCTTTTGTTTCAATGCATGTGTTTATTTGTTTTACCCTGCGTAGAATTATTCATTCTATTATTTTTATTACTATCATAAATGTTTCTATCTCCTTCATAGTATTGTTAGGTTTTAATTTTATGTTTGGCTTGTATCTTTCAAATGGTAAATAAATTATTATTATTATTATTATTATTATTATTATTATTATTATTATTTACTTCTACTTTTAGGATTTACATAGGTTGATATATGTATATGCCGTCATTTCTGGTACTTATCGTATATTATTGTTCTTTTATTATATTCATATTTTTCTTCTTAAGTTTTTTTCATTATTAATATTTATATATTATCATACACTTATTTATATACATAATGTTTTACATTGGTTTATGTGTGTACAAGTATTGTCAACTTTACTGTCAATGTAGTGATTGTAATATTGTCGCTATAATCCCATGTAATTATTATTAGATTGTAAAGCAGAGGAGAAGGCCAAATGACCTTAGCTCTACCAAAATAAATAAATATTAGTGGATAGTTGCAAGAATTGTTATTTTTTTGTTTTCCTATAAAATAAAATGTGTAATGTGTACAGAAAATTCATATAAATATACAATAAGGTTAGTTGAGTAATGGGTCAGCAGAATGCAGCTGTTTATTGGAAGAAGTCAGTCATTAAGGCTGTACAATCATGTGCAAGTAGCAGTTTGTACATAGTTTGAGGGAGGCTTTGTCAGCAAGTGGTTGTGTATTCATGTATTACTTGCTTTCATTGTATGCTAATTGCTCTTTATTAGTTTTAAAGTCTATATTTATGCCACTACATAAATACAGTCTTGAAGAAAAGTTTTTATTTATAATGCAAATGTGAAGTAATTCTTGCAGCAGAGAACTGGTAAGACAATTTACAAGAAAATATCCTAACAATAATGTTCCAGATAGAGAAACTGTCCACTGAATGTTATAAAGTTATGAGGGACAGCATCTCTTAATGACAAGAAACATATTTTGAACCACCATGTTCTTATTGAAGAAAAGTTTGATGAAATATAGACATTTTCTATGCAGCAGGCAACATATTGCCATTGAGGAGCACCATTTTCTGACTAATTGAAACAATGATAAAATGTCATTGCCAGAAATTGTGCATATGGTACAATTAATTTGTGCTTTATAATATTACTGTGTACCATAATATAATTTTTTACTGGAAATAAAGCACATTTTTCTATACATAAGTTTGTTCTGGAGTAAACCTGAAATAACTTTTAAGCTCCTGAAGGTCTCTTTCATAGAATCTTGAATGAGAATGAACTTGTAAACATTAAAATTAGTTTATTTTCAAACTACATTTTTCTAATTCAGATGACTGCATTAGTTGAATAATTTATTTATAGAATGCACTAATGCTGAATAAATAAACCAGTGATTTTGTTATGTTTTATTTAATAGGTTCTTTTACATAATATTCTGTAAATGATATGTACTTGAGGTATTAGGTTTTGCATTATAATATATTACAAAAGTTTTTAAATTGTTTTGTTTCAGAGATCAGGAGCAACTTCAGCAGAGACCTCTGATTCAGAATCTGATGATATCAGTAACATGACAATTGCCACTCAGCTTGGTCAGTCACCTAAGCTAGAAACAGTGGTATGATATACAATGACTAAACTGTAGCTGTAAAGACAAAATTATGAAAACTACTACATATTTGTAAAATGGCAGATATTAGTAAAATAAACTCCAAACTTTAACAAGTGTGCATAAATGTAGAAATTGTTGCAGTTCATCATGCTGAACTCAAGTTAAATCAGTATTTTGTGTTCTAACTTGAGAACATGCATAACCATAAGTTTACATTAAAAATTCTTAGACGTGGGTAAACTTCTGTTTCACAGTCCTATATCTCCTACTTTGCAGCAAATGGGGGAAAAATTAATAAACAAATGAAAAGAGAGAAAAAGTTGCACAAATCCCTTGTTAGAAAATAAAGATTCAATACATCATGTAGCACCAAAATACTTTTATTGATATGAAAAATAGGTGTTACACAATATGGATGTTACATAAAACATTAAGAAATAATAAATTGAATGCTATGTAATTATAACCAGTATTTATAGTAAAGAGTTGGATTATTTAAAACTTTAACAATATTTGGTACTATCAGGTGTAAGTGCTTGAAATTTTTAAGACTTTCTAAAAAATAAGGAGAAACTTGTCATATGCCTGTAAAAAAATATTCTTGTTGGCATGACCCAACAATTTACTGAGCTAAACTCTTACCTAATTACAAAAATTCAAACTGCTGACAATTTGGTGAAGCATTATAATATGAAGATTTGGTTTGTTAGTGAAATTATTCATCAGTTATGAAATAATGAAAGGAAAAGCACAATAATAATATGCATTGATATGATTGCTTTAATGAGCATTCATGACAAAATTAGGCAAAAACTAAAAATTATCAAATCGAAAGCTGTCAATAACCATTTTTTATTAAAGTCCACTTGCTACAGAATGCAATTAGTTTTTACATTTTAAATATTTATTAATCCACCTGCATGAATCTTATCATTTTGGTCTCCAAAATAGCTTGCAGGTTTCCTGTAATTGATATGTTATTTCTATAATAATTACAGTTATTCTCTGAGAGTAATTTGTATGTTTATTATGGGGATCATAAATCATTAATGTGATATTTTAAATTGACTAGTATTGCCTTTTTGAAATATTTGATATGAAAAAATGCAAATTCAAATGTAATATGCAGCTACATAGCATTAAAGTCAAGTGCTAGAATAGAAAACTTGCAAAAATAAACAGCAGAAAAGGCATTTCTCTAAAATTACAATGTGCTTTGGGGTTTGCAAATGGTACATTTATGACAAATGAGAATGTGAGTTCTTGAGAGTGTAAATACCAATTAGTAACTCTGGTCAACAAAATTAAATAAATTGCCTAATTCAATTTTTCATGCTAATTTCAGATATATTTATTTTTCTCCTATCGCATATAGATTTTGAATTATAACTCATGCATTCAATTTATCAAAATTGGCATAAATATCTGGCACATTTTTTTTTCATGTATAAAATTTTACATAAATATTATGAATTGAGTACTCACAATATTATTTGAAACTTAGTACCTGCGTTGAACTTGATGCAAAATTGAAAGATAGAAATGCTTTGCTTATAATTTTCTTTTATATACACTATTGAATTATCATGATATAGCATCCAAAAACTCTCATCATGGGCTCTTAGCAGAAGCACTATATTTGTCTATCAGTTTAATGTCATGGCAAAATCCTTCACCTATCTCATCATTGACATCATCATAATTGGTTAGGAAAAATTCTAAATGCAAATGCAAGAAATGAATTTTGAGTGACATCTGAAACAATTTCTTTCTATGCATCCAACAATTCCTGCACTGATTGTGTTTAATAAGAGAACTTTGTTTTATCCAGGAATTTATACAAAGCCATTTGAAGCTTTTCCAAGCCCTCACTCTGCTCTTATTCAAGATTTCTTCAAATGATTCATCCATATTAGTTCCCATACCTGTGATTCCACTAAGACATCTTTCTTTAGTTTTCCAGCTAAGATAATACAACATTTTTCATTCAGTAACTTAATCCTTTTGGATTTGTCCCTTCAAACATTTTCAAGGAGCTTTGAGCACCTTAATTTAACATGAAAAAGTGGGAGTAAAACTTTTGTGGGAGTCGACAAATGGGATATGCTGAATATGTTTTTCTCCTGGATTGTAGTTGCTTTTTTCCCAGTCATATCTTATGTAATGTTCTGCTATACTTGGCTGTCCCATAGGCATAACAAAACTCTGCTTATCCATTAATGTTCTCCTGCAGACTGTATTGAAATGCTTTGAGGTATCACAATTTTCTTTCAAATGAAGGAATGGGCAGTGGGTATGGAAGACTTTAAATTTCCATTATGTAGAAGAACTGCTTTCATACTTCTCTGAGAGGAGCCAATAAATAGTCTGCAATCTGAGCAGTGTACCATTGTTTCAGTTCCTCAAAGAGGCCATTCACATACTTACAGAAAACCATTAGATCTTCTACAGAAAATAACTGTTCTAAAATTGATATGCATGTTCTGTAGTGGGAAATTCTGACATCTTCCTCCTTTAGTCTAGAGGTTAAGTCAATATTCTGCCTTATCTTTGGAAAGTGAAATTCTGTTATAAGAGCAATTAATTCAGATTGCATAAGACTTTGTAGTTCAGGAGTAAGATTTTTCTTCAGTATCAACATATTTTTGAAAGTTTACAAACTTCATTATTTTCATGATTCATTCCTTGAAAATTTTCCATTTTATTTTCTGGAGCATTTAAAGCTGACAAATGGTCTTCATGCAAGATAGGTTTCATTGTAGGTTCAAAATTTGAGTAAACAATTGTATGCTTGCTCTTTGTAGAGAATCCAGTGATATTCACAGCAAAAATAAATAGTTGCTGTGGTTCCTTGGTTCCTGCCAAATCATTGGAATGGCAAACTGCATCTACTGTTTCTTTTTTGCATCCAATTTCTAATTTTGTTGGACAAGGTTTACATACAAGATGCAAAGCTTAGACTTTATATTGAACTTCAGGTGCATAGCTAAAATACAACTGATACACTTTCTGGTAGCAAGGAGTGATAGTGCATCTTTATGATTTCAGAGACATGATATGAAACAATATGAACAAAACAAAATGCAATGCTGATTTTTCTGCACACTTATCACAATACCTACACAAATATGCATTTTGCTCTTATTTGTTCATAAAGTATATTATGAAATGTAATGGAAATGTTCCCTAGTGGCAATAACACAAATAAAAAATGTAATAGAAAAAAACTGAAAACAGATTTGTAATAAGCATATCAATATCGTCCTCAGAAATCAATTATTCCATTGCTGCCCCCCCCCCACAAAAATTTCTTGTTGACCAGTGCAACCTCAAGATATGTAATTTACAAAATGGTTGGAAAAGCTTGGGAACTGTTGCCTCAAAATGATGTAGAAATAATAGAATATAGGCAAGTAAATTAATAAGTTAAATCAGGAAAGGTAGTAAAAGCCCTGTGAGCAAATATAATTAAAGTGTTACTAGGTAATGAGGAAGAGAGGAAAGGAGTTGCTCCATGGAAAATATGGCCCCTCTCCAGATGTTTGGTACATTAATATCTATGTTTGTATTTATAATCTAAAAAAGTATTCCAATTGTAGAATATTTCCATTGATAGACTTCAACAATTTTAACACGATGCCAGTTAACCTTTGAAAGATGTGGTCTTGCAATACATTTTATAGGTGTGCAAAATTTTTCTTAAAAATATTTCTTGATTTCTAATGGTGACTGTCTTCAGGGTTATGATGATAGTGTAAATGAGTCCAAAGAATGTAGAAAGTAAAGTTACATGGCATTCCAGTGAGGCAAAATTTAGTGGGGGCTGGGGTTGCCTCACATAGGCAGCTTGTTCCAAGTGAATGTTGAATTCAGGCCCACTAGTTAGAGAGTAGATTCACGCCTTAGCAGTGAACCATATTCATTTGTTAACATAGCACAAAGTCTTATCATAATAGAAATATTAAAAGAAAGTTACAAAGTTCATATGTTTATAACTACAGTAATAGTAATGATGAATGAAAATAGTATAATAACTAATGATAGACAAAGTGAAAATGAAATAATTAAATCATAACTGGATATCCAAATCTGTGTTCTGCACTTTTCATTTATGGGATACATCTTAACAACAATGGAGCAAATACAGAATCAGAAACAAATATAGGTAAAATATATATTACTGTAATCAAGACTAGCTATGTAAATTCTATCTAATCTGTCATCTAACACACTCTTATGCTTCACTTAGTTTTAAATATGGTGGGACCGGTTTCGAAGAGACATCCTCTCCATCTTCAACCAACTTGACCAATTAGAATTTACATTTAAAAAGCTTCACTGTGTGAGTTCCAACAGAAATTTAAAAAAAAAAAAAAATACATTTTTCGAAAGTTCTTAAATGAAAGACTAGCTATGTTCATACAGATGGTCCCTTATCTTATGTGAGAAAGCGGCAAAAGTTATAAGTAAAAATATGTTCTCTCCTTTTCTTTATGGAATAATAGTACTGATATAAAAATATTTTCAATACTCATATTCTATACTTCCTTGGAAGAAGATAAAATACTCTAAAATGTTGTTGACTAGACAAAATTAAGTAAAAGAATAATGTTGCAATTAACATCATCATCTGTGGTGCATTGGCAAATGATATTCAGATTCTTTAGCAAAATTTCTCACAACTCCATTTAAAAATTAGCTTTTTAAACAGTGAAAGACTAATTATACTAGATTACAATGGTTAAAGCACAATATATAGCACTCACCAGAGAAAAAGCACAGAAAAATATGCCAGAACCTAAAATGAATTCCAGAACTACCCAAAATTTCAGCTCTTGTAACATTATTATTAAAAATGAACTGTATGGCAAAACATGTACACATATAGATTCATCAGACACCAAATTACAGTCTGTCACTTAAACAATTAAATGACTATATATAGTATTTCAACATACGATAACACTAATAAAACAATTTGTGAAGTAAGAGGTCAATAGCCTGGCATTAGAAAAGCAACATTGCTGCTACAAAAATAAACATAACAATAAACAAGTTTTAATTCTATGTACCAAAGAAGTGCATCGCAACTGATAGGATTTTGTGTAAAACTATATGCAAAACATACTTGCTGAGGATAACTGATGTATAGTATAGTTGTGAAGTCTGCTGTACATTAGGACATTTTTAGGTTTTCCGTTCTGAAAAGTATGCATACTTTTAAACTTTTATTAAACAGTAATAATGTGAATGCAGAACCAAAATTAATCATAGGATTGTTTCTTTCTTTAAAGTTTTTCAGACAAAAAATGTAATTTTTTCCCCCAAACTGGAAAGATCTCTGTTCAAAGATAATCTATTATTCTTGAAATGTGCTAATTTTATGTTAAAACCATGAATTACAGCTATTAAGTTGTACATGCCCTTATAAATATATTATATAATGTTATATAATATAACTCATTCATATCAAAATATTATTATATTGAAAATGCAAATATAAAACTTACATAATTCAAAAGTAATAATAAATTGGCAAGCACTTTTAAAGCCTAAAATTTTGGAAACAATTTTATATTTAGACAGTTGTATTAGCATTCATTTGTTGTAAATGTCGTAGGCATATTATATCCTACATGGAACTACCAGGCATTTTAAGCAGTGAAGTGAATCCACTGCTCTCCTCTAGCAGGAATAATATACTATTTGTTCATGCTATGTTAAAAGAACATGCCCATCCTTAGAAGATTTTTTTAAAAATAGTCTTTAATACTTGTTTTAACTGTGGTGGACACTGATGATACAGGGAATGAAATGATAAATTGGGAAAGAAATATTTCAGGTCTAAATTAAGGGTAACTTCCCGGTTTTTTAACCAGCTATGAGGGCTGAGGAAAATCTGAAGAAATTCTTAGTCAGGAAGGATGGTCCTGACAGGATTTGGACCATAGACCTACCCATTAATAAGTCCATGTTTTAACAATGTAGCATTTTTTGTAGCTTCAGTTTTTTTTTTTCCCAAGACCTAGTACCTTATTTACAGCCATATTACAGTTTAATTATTCTTTTATGGTCTGTTGCTATACAGGAGAAAAAGCAAACGTCTGTTCCACTTGCTAAAAATAGGTTGCACAATTTGGTGTGAATAGGGGGTGGCACTATAATCAATCCAATTACAGTGATGGTATCCAAGATTTTGTGTTCTGTGTGAACTACTGTTATGCCGTATGTGCTGTGGGGTATTTGTTACTATTAATCTGAAATTTTTGCACGTTATATTAGGAAACACACACATTTGGCAAACGAGGTATTTGGCTACATAACAGATGATTAATATAAAAATGGCATCATGTACATGGTAAATAATCTCAACCTGCAGATTGGTAACTGGGTAAACCTGATTTTTTACAGTCTATGAGACTGTATCTACTGTGTACATATTGCTCCAGAACTACTCCTATTTTTTTGTCTTTCTTTGTATGTAAGAATATCTACAAATAGTAAAATATCATTCAATGCCTTATGTTTGTCATTTCACATTAATGTAAAGTTATTTGCATTTACTTATTATTTTCTTATAGTAAGAAATTTACATATTTAGGATTTTTACATTAATAAAGATCTCAAAATAGGCATTATCTCTCTCTCCTGTGCCAGAAAACAAAACAAACAAGGTATATTTTCATGGGCCAGTATTTGAACCTCAGATCTTCACTGCTAAAGACCAGGTGCTCTGTAACACTAACCAGAACCTGTAGAGAGGCACATAGTAGATTTGACTGAAATTGATATCCACACAGGGGACATTGTTTATGGGATAGTCTGTAAAATGGCATGATTTTATAACTTTCCAATCTGCAGGAGGAAAAAACTTATTGGGTATATTTATTTATTTAAATATTACTAAGTTCACAAATATTAAATATTGCCTAGTTCTATTCCAGGCCAATATTTTTATATCAGTCTGATACAAATTATTCTAATTAACATACACTTTTTACCATTCAACTAATTATATTTTACAATATTTGCCAAGCCCCAGTCCTTGGTTCATCAGTAGCTTCCTACTGATATCCAGAGGACTTACTACACTATAATCCCCCTATTTATATTAATTCTTTGTATTACATCTAAATAAAGGTTCATCGAGAAGTTGCTCTGTAGCCATTGTCTAGCCAAGATTTCACTAGGGAAGAAAACTCGAGTGGCAGCACTGATAGTGTGCTGAGCATATACTTATTGGCTCACTTAACCACCAAGGCAGGCACATGCTCTAAAAGTCCAACCTTAGCAACAGTAGGCAGATTACTTGCTAAAAACTGTTTCAAAGGAAGGAAAGAATGTCAGAAATGTAGGAGTACCAACTTTCTTTTGTGCAATGATCGAGTGCGGAGGAACTTGTTGATGACCCATTACATGAATTATGGTTGGAAATCATCCTATCTCTTTCCCACCACTATAACCCTCTAAATAACCAAAATAAAGAAACACTATAATGGCAAACTAAAACATTTTATACAATTCAATAATCACCCAAATTAACAATAAATCCATTCTCATTTATAGAACCCCTCCCCTTGACTAGCTTACTTCCATACACATTTAAACTTTTAATTTACTACACATATAATCAAAATATATTACCAATCAGTTACACATGTCAAACACAAACTCATAGACCCTCTCTCCTCACTGACCATAACCATTTATTAAATATTCCCTAAGATTTCTAATATGTCTTTGATCACCAAACATTTTTAGCTGTAATTTTCTTATTTAATTTCA
Organism: Metallyticus violacea; assembly: GCA_030762175.1. Classification (NCBI taxonomy): domain Eukaryota; kingdom Metazoa; phylum Arthropoda; class Insecta; order Mantodea; family Metallyticidae; genus Metallyticus; species Metallyticus violacea. The sequence goes on from CM060832.1 coordinate 141,107,490, forward strand.
ACCATTTACTATGTATTGCTTGTTGTCTCCATTCACTTATTCCTGAGCATTAAAAAAAAGTGTTCTACATTTTTCAAATTTCCACATATAGGGCAAACTCCATGCCCACAATTACTTCTAAAACTCCTTCAGCTGCAGATTTCTAATATAAACCATGCCATCCCTCTCTCTCCTGCTTATTACACTTACTAATGTATCTATCTCTTTTAGCATCCCTTTTTATCTCCTTATAGATCATTAGTGACCTCTTCACCCTCATTATAGAATGTAATATTTGTTCATCTATATTCTCAAACCTTACTCTAATCTAATCTCGCTCCAATTGGCTTCTTCTTAACCATACATCAATTGATATGTGTGCACTTCAACCTCACAGAGCTGCCTAAAGCTTAAAAAAAGATAACACATCAGCAACCTTGACCACCAGTGTAGGTTGCTCGGAAGATGCTTGCCTTCAGATATGTCTTTTATGCACCACAAATTGGTATTTGATTTTACTCTCCTTCATTTTCTTTACTTCTTCCTTCTTTGCTATTCCTTGATTATTCTTATTCACATGACTCAGGTGGTAATGCTTGGTGCTGTATTCAAGATTTCTCAAGTTTAAATCCTTTAGGGCTTCTTTTTTTTTTTTTTTTTTGGTGGTTTCTCCTGGTTGCTTAGGCAAATGCTGGAATGAATCTTTCTTTTTCATGAACTTTTGGTTCTCCCGTTTCATATCATTTCATTCCATTACAGGGTCGAAAATGCCAGGGCAATATGGGTTGATATGTGTGATGGTGGCGTGTACTTTGAAAAAGTTTCTATCCTGTGTCTGGTATGGAAGTGGTCCTTCTGAGGGTCTTAAACTGCTTGGAGGGAGCACTTGCTGGTGCCAGGTTGTTCTATCTGGAAGCAACGTTAGAGACCCCATCTACATCTGTGCCTCACTGTCCAGTGTCTCTCTCAGATCATCTCTTCCTCCTGGAGTTGCCTTCACAGGGACTATAAACGGCAAGCCTTGAGCACAAGACAGAAGCACAAAAATATCCTCTCCAACCCTAACAATCCAATCCAATTCTTATTTCAAATTTTATTTTCGAGTTATCTGTTTTTCATGTTTTTATTTGAAAAAAGTATTCACATTTCTCTCTCACTGAATAAAAGTTTGTCTCTTTCTGAAGTTTCTGGAGTCTCATCAGTTTTACAACACATCACATATTGAATTGTATTGAATAGCAATCAATGATTATTCATTTGGGACTGATAAAACTTGCATATAAGTTTGGTCATTTGCAGTAAATGTACCTGTCTTCAAATTTTGAAAAAAAAAAATCTCATATAATCATACTAGGTTTCTTGAGACTTCTAATTGCAACTGACCAAACTTGAACATTTGCCAAATCCTGACAAAAATATTCTCCAGATAATGAATGATACCAGACTTCTTCAATTTACTAATTGTAACCAACCAAACTTATATGCACTTTTATGAACAGCAGCCTAACAGTTAATTCCTCTGGCACAAATGATTGTAGACAGTGTAATAATAATCACAGTGACAATGAACGGTAATCAGATCAGAAACATACTTAAAAACTCATTTTGAGGAATAATTTCATAAATTTCATAATCATAATGAAAAGGAAGAAAGCAAGTATAAAAAGTAATTTTAAAAAATAATTGCACTTCACAGATTTAACCAACAGTAATAAGAGTTTGATTTTAGCTCCTGAGAAAAGATATATATTTTAAGTATTTCTCTTAGAATGAATATTGTTGTCATATTTTCAGCAAAGGAGAATATTATATGAAATGGTGTAACTACTGTCATAATATAAGAGTTGATGTTATTCATAATTTGACCTTATGGTATTTTACAGCATTTTGTGCAAGGAAATCATTGTTAGATTATTATGCCACATGCACTTTATATTAGAAGATTACGTGCTATATCTTTGAATATGTAAGGCAAGATAATGAAACTGTGCTCATAACTGGTTAGAGTTAAAAATAGTAGAGCATTAATAGATTACCAACACACCAATAGATTGATGTGTGGGAGGGGGAAAAAAAGAGAAAAAAAACATACATGATAGATTGTTCAACAAAATACTATGGTGGTTCATATCAAATGCTGTAGAAAAACACAGGACGTCTCAGAAAAGAAAATATTTTTCTCTTTTTAATCTTGATATAGTTTTCAAACAATTTCAAATTCTGTTTTTTCATATCCTTTGGTTTTTTTGCATGTATTTTTGTGCGTGCATTCAGCAAGCTAGTTTCCTTAATTGGCAATATATATTATGTTATATGGTGTGCTCATTCTTGTCCTGCAATCAAATTTACTTTAATTATTGTATTAGATATAGACTACTGTAAACAAGGTTTTTCTTTTTTAAACAACTGTATTAAAAGAGTATAAATATAGTCAAGAGATATATGTCCCACAGATGTTGTACTCCAACTGTTCATATGTTCAAAAAAAATATACTTCAATTGTGCATATATTGAACATCCCTAACCAAACTGCCTTGTGTACCAGAATCAGATTTTTTTATTCTGGAATATTTTGCATGTGTGACCCAATTTAAACATGGAATTAATTTAAGTTTCATACAAAACTAATGCATTCAGTTTGAAGTAAAGATATTGTATAAAATTATGTCTGAAACTAAGTTGCACATGAATTCAGTTGTGAAATTTTTTTCTTACAGCTTCATATGTGCTCAAAAAATTTCAGATTTTTACTAGGAATCTTTATCATGATGATATTTAATGTTGATGCTCACTCCAAAAGACAAGTTCCTCGTATTCCCTATTATAATTTTTATTCTGTACACTTTGGTAATGTAGGGAGGGGTACAGTCATGCAAAAGTGGTTATCTCTCAAGTTTCAGTTAAAATATGTAATGGTTCTAAAGCAGCCTGATAGTACCATGAACACTGGTTGGTTTGCTCAGTAACCTAGCCTTATTTATTTCAATAGGAAATTCAACGTATAAGCATTATATATGAAAAATGTTTTTATTTAAAAATCACAGAAAATATGTTAAATAAATAATAAGTTCTGCAATATTCAGAGACAATTTTTTAAATGTTAATACTAAAATCAATGTTCAAATCAATCTCTCATGGTACAATTTTTCTGCAAAATAAAAATTGTTAGCACCTACCGTCACATTTTAAGTAAATCATTATAGCACTACCTCACATAGTTGGTGTATAAACCAGCAGTATCTCTTGTATAAATGAGTTTTATGTAAGTTATAATTGCTATTGTATAAATAGGTATGATATTTTTAAGTACATTTTCACTTTTTGTATTATGAGTTGTTAATCTCTTGTTTGAGAACATTCTTATGTAATATTACTCAGCAGTATAGTTGAGTTGAATGAATTGTAAGGAGATTTTACTCATTGGCCTAACTGATTCTATCCTAACATAATGGATGTAGTCATTAATTATTTTTACTTTGATCTCATATTGTATATAAAAGCTGAGTATAAATGCTATAATCAGATGTCAGATGCAGATCCAATTTCAATACTCAAAACTTTGAAACATTTGAATGATGATGTTTTTTTATTTTATCATTAATAACAAGAAGGCTCTTGTTCTATAAGATTAATATTAAGTGACATAGTACAACTACTTTGTAAAGCAAAATGCAACTTAAGTACTGCTCATGTTGTATTCCTATTAAAGTCATGTCAGTTTGAAAACTAATTTTAAAGTTCATTCTTTCTTACACCTTTTAATGCAATAAGTGATTAAAAAATTAGAGAAGAAATTTGTCATCTATAACATTTATTACATTCCAATTCATTTCTGCACTGCACATAAGAATGCAAATAAAATAATTTCAGAGTTGAATGAAAAGTAATGCCTTCACCTATATAACTTAGTAACAGATGGAAGCACTGGCATGAAACTGGCATAGACTTTCTTTCTTCCACCTTAATTGGCAGGAAGTCATGGCAGTGGACGGTTTTGTTGTTACTCTATGTAGGATGGAATCTTGTGCAGATATCAGTCAAAGCAATATAAGCAACATGTTTTCATAGAATTCCTGACAGTATAAGGTCTTACTCCAATGTTATATTGAAGAATGCAAGCTCTTTATGGTGAATCTGTTGATACGAACACTGCATCATTTTTTTTTTTTTGGATTGATTTATTTATGGACGCTCTTTAACATCTCAGGTCATCAGCGTCCCATTCAACTCAGGGCATGAAACGGCCGACAAATTTTGCTCAGAGGCCTCTCTTTCAGGCTTGAGGTTCTTTTTCGTGCCGTAAATGTATGACATGGGACCCATGGCTTTACTTCCCTTCCGAAGGAAGCCATACTTAGGATTTTTATACCCGAAAAAATCCGTCAGTCCTGGCCGGATCGAACCTGCGTTCTTGGGTGTAGGAGGCAAGTATGGTAACCACTACAACACCAGGACCGACTGTGCATCATTGAGCCAATAGGTGTAAAGATGGCAAGGTGGGAATATCTGACCTGACCAGCATAAATTGGACATCTGTGACAGCAACCACACAATTTCATAGAGAACAAGTTGACACATGACTCAGAAAAATTGTTTTTACTGAACTTATGAAAGATATTTAAGACAGCATTATGCATCCAATAAAATTCAGAGGGCTGTGAGAGGTTGGTTGAAGATGCAGAGTTTGGGCTTCTTCCATGACAGCTTTACAAAGCTTGTTTATTGTTGGCAGAAGTACATCCAGTTGTCTGAGGGTTATGTTGACAAACGAATGTGACCAAAGGAGTGTGAAGGAAAGAAACGTGCAAAAGCAGATTTTTAAGGACATTCTTAAAGAAAAATAGTGGAAGACAAGTAAATATGCAGAAAACAATTGTTTTGGGCTGTGTTGCGGCAGCTGCTCTATATTTCACAAAGTGCATATGTTGTGCTAGCATGTCGTGATGTGAGAGCTGCAAGTGATACTTGTGCATGGATTATTAAGAATATAGGTAATTAAAGAGCACATTCTAAGGATTATTTCTGTGTTTGAATAATTAAAATATCTCCATCCTTACACTAACTATAAAGGAAGCAGCATTACTTTTCATTCAACCCTTGTGTAATAAAATATACGGACCAGTTTAATAATCGTAACATCAAACGATATATGTATACAAATGAGTACCAACTCTGCAATGAGCATAATTAAAATTACTTTAGAAAGAAAAAAAAATCTACGGTGCAGTAGTGATTGCGTTTCAGATGAAGTAATAAGACATACAGTGCAGTTTAATAATCGTTATTCCAAACCATATGTATACAAATAAGTGCCAACTCTGCAATAAACGTAATTAAAATTACTTTATATAGAAAAGTATTCTAGGGTGCAGTAGTGATTGGAGTTTCAGATTAATGATTTGGCCGAATGGTAATAATGTAACATAATCCTCATATTCTTGAACAGGCTTATTTGCTATGGACATTTTTGAAATTAATTAGAAAATTTAATAGAAAATGATGAAAATATCCTTGTTTAATACATCACATTTGGATAAGAAGTTTTATGAATCATTTGGGAAATGTTATAGCATTTTCTTTTTCCAATATTAGACATGTGATTATGTATTTTCATCTCAGGGAACTTATGACCATGGGCTCTGCTATGTAACAGGAACTTTTTTGAGATTCCCATAAGTTGATATCTCTTAATTGTGAAGATTTTAATGCAACAAAAAAGTACAGTTCTCTTGCATATCATATTTTGCAGTTTCCCCCCTTTCTGTTTTAGTTTTAAAAGTGAGTTTAAATAAATATAATAGTTTAAGATCTGAAAGTGGATGTTAAAAAAAAAATTGACAATATCTTCTTTAAGAAAGGTTTTTAAAAGACCAGTTTGAGTCATATGATCTAGGTCACATTGAATATATAAAGAAAGGTATAGACCAATTTACAGAAATTTACCTGAATATCAGGAACACCTGCCTGCAATTTGTGGACAACAATAACCTTGCATGCTTTCAAATTAAATAGACACAATTTTGGGAGATTAACTAATGCACTGAATAATAATTTTAAAAAGATGCCAGAAATGTGTGGATGTAGCAGAACATTTCCAATATCTTCTGTCATAAGGTAAGTGCTTATTTTTATTATAATTGCAGGTGTAATTATAAGAATTGGAATCACAAGTACTGTTGTGACTGCCATTCCATTAGCTGCCATGAAACAGCTTACAAAATCATATTTGCCTTTTTGAAAAGTTTCCCATGGAAAATTGCAAAGCAAAGATAGGCTATTTTCCATGATAAATTTTTCTAAGAGGCAAAGATAGGCTATTTTCCAGGGGGACATTATAAAAAGGCAAAGATAGGCTATTTACCATGGGAAATTTTCCAAAAAGGCAAAGATAGGCTATTTTCCATGAGAAATGTTTTCTAAGAGGCAAAGATAGGCTATTTTCCAGGAAAGGACATTATAAAAAGGCAAAGATAGGCTATTTACCATGGGGAAATTTTCCAAAAAGGCAAAGATAGGCAATTTTCCAGGGGGGGACATTATTAAAAAGGCAAAGATAGGCTATTTTCCATAGGGGGACATTATTAAAAAGGCAAAGATAGGCTATTTTCCATGAGAAAATTTTCTAAAAGGCAAAGATAGGCTATTTTCCATGGGGGGAAATTTCCAAAAAGGCAAAGATAGGCAAAGATAGGCTATTTTCCATGAGAAATTTCCAAAAAGGCAAAGATAGGCTATTTTCCATGAGAAAATTTTCTAAGAGGCAAATATAGGCAAAGATAGGTTATTTTCCATGGGGGAAAATTTCCAAAAGGCAAATATAGGCAAAGATAGGCTATTTTCCATGAGAAATTTTTTCCAAGAGGCAAATAAAGGCAAAGATAGGCTATTTTCCATGGGAGAATTTTAAAAAATGCAAAGATAGGCTATTTTTTTGTCTCCCCATGTGAAATAGCCTATCTTTGCCTATATTTGCCTTTTTGGAAATTTTTCCATGGAAAATAGCCTATCTTTGCCTTTTTAATAATGTCTGCCCCTGGAAAATAGCCTATATTTACCTCTTAAAAAAATTTCTCATGTAAAAATAGCCTATCTTTGCCTTTTATAATGTCCCCCATGGAAAATAGCCTATCTTTCCCTTTTTAATAATGTCCCCATGGAAAATAACCTATCTTTGCCTTTTTATAATGTCCCTCATGGAAAATGGACTATCACATTATTTTTCAACATAATTGCCCAGTTTTTGTAATCATATTATATATGATTGTATATATTTAATTCTTTGATATAAATATGCTGCAGATTACCTTGGACGATGAAATGAGCACTGTCTATCGAGATATACAAAGCAATTTCTGCAACAGTTGCTCTGCTGTTGCTAAGAACCATTGCTTCAATCTGCAGCACATCTTCTGTGCTTGACGTTGTTGGTCTCTTACTTGCCATTTAGCATTAATTACATCTGTACAACCTTTTCCGAACTGCTTGCTTGCCATTTCAATATGGCTGGATGTGACATTGCATTTGGCCTAATTTCCATGATGAATCTCCATGAAATCAAGACATTTTTCCCACAAAAATCATAGTTCTTCATATTTCAATCTTCATTTGTTCTTATGCAACAAATGCTGCCAGATTAGGGCAAAAAGTGTAACTTAGGTTTTGAATTCTCCTCAGAAATGCTCTTTCATCAATATATATGAAGTTATTATTCTGTGCTGCAGAAAAAAAACAAAATACTTATCTAGGTTATACATTAAGATATAATAAACATTGATTTGCAGAAGCATTCATATTTATTTTGTCACAACAGTACATAATTTATCTAGTTTGTAATACATTTTTGAATGAATGTATGGTTACAATATTTGGTTCATTTCTTTCAACTAAAATATAAATATTACTAAGAAGTGTCTATTTAGACTAGTCCTCATGCATATCATATATATATATATATATATTTTTTTTTTTCCCCCATTAAAGCCTGAATTATTGAAGTGTTTAAAGCTATGGATAAGAACTATTTTGTTAATTTCTTTTGTGAAAGGAACGTCTACAGTCTGAATGCTGATCAAAGTGCTATGATGGGAAGATAGCAGCAATTAACTACTTGAATACAGTAAGTTTACATAAATACATAGTATTATTATGTAATTGCTTACAGCATTTATAGTTTAATTATGAATTAAACTCTCTTATACTACTTAATAAACCATACTTCTTCCTTTATATGGATAAATGCTTTTGGTTTCAAGTCTATATCACACAAAAGTGGTGCATAAACGTTTTTAATATCTATGGTTTTCAATTATTGCATTTAGGAAAGAAAGAAAACATTCCTTCACCCTCCCAGAAGACCAATTCCTATGGCCTAATGTCATTATCGTACATTCAAATGAGCTTCAAGAGAACATAATAAAATATCATTAACTCATTTGAGGTCATTTAGACTGGCTTTTTACAGTAATACTGCTTTACAGTTTACTTTAGAATAGGGAGTACAAGCTTAATACATGTACTTTTTTGTATTTGTTTCCATCTTGAACTTATGAATATGTTATTCAGACTATTGATGTGATGATCAAAGAATATAGGTAATCTAAGTATCATGGCTTTACAAATTGGCCACCTACAGTAAAATATGATTAGTCTGTCCAATTCAAAATATATTTGCCATTCATTATAAAATGAAATAAACATCCTGCTACAATATTATCATAATAAAAAATACATTTAACATTTTCAATATACTAAAAATTACAATTCATGAACAGCAGCTGCCTAATATTCCAAACAATTAGTAAAATGGAATGCTCTTGTATATGAAATTCCATTTGTGATATGTTGAACTTTTCTTACAAATACACTGTGCAATAGCTCAGAGAGATGGTTGCTTAATATGACTTAAAATAAAAATTTTTGCTATCAACATTTAACTTACCGATTCAAAATATAATGTAGTAACTGTGCAAACAATCAACTTTTTTACCACAAGCTGCCTCAACTCTCAAAAATGAGCATCACAAATGGCAAAGCCATAAAATGAAAACACACTGTGTGGTTCTGCAATATAATAATTGCAAGATAATAAATTCATTGTAATTCAACATGCATTAATGCATAACAAGGTAAATTATGGGACTGAAATTATAAATGCAGTGATGATTTTACTATGAGTAATTCAGTATTTCAGTCTTTGTATTTCAGAGCATACTTGTTAGTATGAAACACATTTTTACCACATCAGCCAAGGAATCACCTTAGTACCCTTCCACATTAAATGAATATAAATGTTTCAAATGCAGCTTTTAATGAAAAACAATGTCTTAACATAATGGCAGCATATGCTGGATATGCATTTGTTACAAGCGCATTTTACCACTAGCTATATCCTGATATAACTGTTGTGTCAAAGGAACAAACTGGGTTCCATTGTTAAAATAAAGTTTATCTTGGATTACATTTAGATTATATGATTCTTCTTGCAGTTCTTTTTTCTTCAGTTTGTATGTGCCTGCAACATAAAAAATACAATGTTTCAAAATTGTTTTTGGATTGGTTAAAATATTTTTGGGAGGGGGTAGGGTATGAACATTTCTATTTGTATTAGATTTATCTGCAGAGAGCTCCTTCTATTCTCACAAATTAACAACATTCCATTTCTAAATAATGTATCATTAAAAATTTCACACCTAAACTATCATGTTATAAATTCTAAGCTTTGAAGAACTTCAAGGTATGGTGTACATTAGAGGAGCTTGCAAAGGTGTGGAAATGAGAACTAAAACAGTGACAGATATTACACATGCTCCTGCTTGATTTAGGTAGCTGTCAGTTATTTTTATTTGTAAAATATAGCATAATGTTATCTAAAATAAATCCAGTTAAGAGGCACTTCTCTCAATATTTAAAGGCTCCCAATTTAAAATCTTCAGGGCATTCATAATATAATTTTAAATGTATGCATGTGTGAATCATAATGTGCTGTAAACATTGATTACTCTTCAAAACTTAAAATGTAAATTGGAACTTGCACAGTGAAGCTAATCATATTAATTGATATCATTGTATGATTCAGTTAATTGATTACTCTATCAAAGTGCGGACCTATGGCTGTTTTAGGATTGCAATTTTGGTTACTCTGTGTGTTAAACATCTTTTTACAAGTCCTTGGCTTTAGAGTACCACATAGGACCTTCCTTGACATTACTATTAAGTTAATATTAATATAATTGTTTATTTGCGAAATGAAATGAAACAGTACAACACCCAGCTCAAAACCAAATGAAATATTAATTTAAATTAGCTGATGCTTGACTGCCTTGCTTGACATATCTCTTGGCCCAGAAATTTTGCATCGTGCTTTATGTATTTTGGCTTTCAAAACTAATACATGGGGAACAAATATTACATTGCACTTTCTTTTCTGGGACTTCCGCAAAATACTTCCAGAAGCATGTGCTTATCATGCCGTCAATGTGCACTAATAATGATGAAATTCAATACATTACAAGCATAAGGATGCAGGTCTTTCCCATTCAACATTAAGCAAAGGCTCAGGATCAAATCAAATGACCAATTCTGTTATCCGCTTGATGGGTTGACTGGGGTAAATCAGACCTGCTGGCACCCTAACTTGCACATATTCTGTGCATTGAGATCTGAGTGTCTGGTTGGCCAAGACATTACAGCTGTTATTCCTCTCAATGTACTGCTTGATGTCAGAAGCGTGCTTAGCATTCTCAAGCAGTTCATGAGATGTGTTTCTTCTGCAATGCATCCAGAAGTTCTCAAGCTTCTCAAAGTATATGCTTTCATTTCCCATCCCTATCCACAAGTGCTAGCCTCTGGTATTATAGGTCCCTTCTTAGGGAGACCCTGTTTGAAATTGTTATAATCTGTAGTAAATGGGATACTTCAGAAGCCAAGACAATAATTTCTCTGATATTTGCAGGTGTTTTTAGAAAAGTGTGTTAATATCCTTTGGCATCATTTATTGAAATGTTAAAATACATTGTCTAAATTTCAGAAATAATCTAGTAATGCAATGATGACAAACAATTATTACTTACATTTAATACAAAAGTTTTGCTCAGAAAAGAAGGAAAAAAAATTGTTTGCTAAGGAAATAAATCTGCACAGCCAACAATTAAAAAGCTTTAACACTTTATATTTGAACTTACAGGCACACAAATGTTACTGCATAAAAACTTCTATCTTTCATACAGTGGAGGAGGGAATTTATCTGCCCAATTCTAATTTTTACCACTTTAATCTTCTTGAGCTTTCTCTACCATTTTGTCATTCTGCTTCTATGAAGAGCATGGCCAGTGAATTTATAATGCATCATATCACTGATTGCCAGATAGTTTGGCAGAGTAACTTCCAGTTTCTTGCAAAACACTATCATGTATAACAGAGTCAGCATGACATTCTGTGTTCATTAGATGGGTGGACAAACTACTCTTCAGTTAAGCAAAATGGTGATATTGTTACTAATGACAGAGTATAGTAAATGCAGGAGAGGAAATAAAAAGATAGGAAACCTGACCTGACTAATCACGATAAGAAAATTATTTAACATTTGCAACCAATGATCATGCAACATATTGTGTATATAACTGTGCAAAATATATAATATTGAAAGACATCATAAAGACAGACTGCAGTTACATAAAATTAATCAGAAGAGGAGGTAATTTTAAGATTTTACAAACTTAAAAATAATCTAAAGAGGTATACCTTGAAATTGTATAAAATAGAGTGAACTTTTGTAACAGTGATGTCAAATATTAACATTTTAAAAAAATTGAGCCGAGATCGTAACATACACATCACTAAAATTCAATAAAGAGGAAGACTAGTTTCAGGAGCCATCACTCCTATTGTCAGTTCCTGATCGATGATAGAAGCAATGGCTCCCGAAACTAGTCTCCCTCTTTATTGAATTTTAGTGATGTGTATGTTACGATCTCGACTCAATTTTTTTAAATGTTAATACCTTGAAATGTTTACTTTCAGTTTTCTGTTAATGATGCTTGTATTTTAGTATCTTGTTTAAGCTTATATACAACTCATCTTAATTAGATTACATTTAGCAAATATAGTAAAATGTTATTAATTATGTAAATTTCTACGAGGGTAGGTCCATAAGTTTCCAGCCTCACCAATAAGGATTATCGCGTTCACAAAACCCTTATCTGGTGCCATATATTATCTGTTAAGTAAATAATTGCAACTGTAACTTTTGCTCCACTGTGTTCAAATGTTCAGATATAGTTGCATAAAGAAGGCTAAGCGTAGAAGATTGTGACATGTTCAAAATGGAGTATCAATTGTAATTAAGTTCTTCACAATAAAAGAACTTACTCCAAATGAAACTAAACAGCAATTGGACAATGTATATGGGGAAGCATCCTCCTCATATTCTACATAAAAGGATGAGCGAAATTTTTCCAAATGGGTTGAGAAAGCATTGAAGATGAAGAGCATGCAGGCTCTTGGAGTTGCTCACTCTTGAAAACATCAATCAGAGAAATTATGGAAGACCAGCGGCTCAAAGTTACAGAAATAGCAGCAAGGTTGGGCCTTTCTAAAACAACAGTCCTTCGAATTATTCATGTTCATTTAAACATGAATAGCCAAGATGGGTGACTTCTTTCCTCAGTCCAAAAGCAGTCATCTGTTAGGTATTTTTGGAGCTCTGCCGTGGCAACGAGAGAGAAGTTCTGCAAACATTTATTACAGGAGATGAAACTATGGTCCTCTACTATGATCCCTTATCCAAAAGAGAATCAATAGAGTGGCATAAACCTGGCGAAACACCGCCGCTAAAGGCCAAGGTCACTCAGTCAACCAAAAAGATCATAGCCACAATTTTTTGGGACTGTGAAGGAATACTCTTCATTAACTTCAAGGAGAGGAACACCACAGTAAATGGGGAGTACTATGCTGGCCTACTGCACAGACTATGTGCTTCCATCAAAGAGAAAAGGCGAAGAAAGCTGTGGAGAAATATGGCTTCAAAGAGATCGACCATCTATCCTACAATGCAGATCTAGAATCCCAGTGACTATTTCATCTTCTCAAAATTCAAGAAGGACCTTTGAGGAAGGAAATTTAAATGTGATGAATAAGTAATGGATGCTGTTTATGCCCATTTTGCAGACAAGACTTCTGTTTTTTTTTTGGGGGGGGGGAGATTGAAATGTTAATTTAAAGATGTGAGAGGTGTATTGCAATAAAGGGTAACTATATTGAAAAGCGAAATATAGTTTTTGTCTTTATTATACCTAGAAAATGGTTAGGCCGGAAACTTATGGACCTACCCTCATAACACTTTAAACAGAGAATGAGCCAAGTCTTTCCATTAAGCTGCTGTTGAAGCTAGCTATAAAATCACACATTCATTAAGAAGGAATATTCACAGAAGGTTCTTTTTAAAACAGATATAGTAGATGCTAAAATACTTCCTCAGCAAAAGTGGCTAAGTTTGCATGGTTAATCTCTCATCACAATTGTGAAGAACTAGTTCAGATTCTAAATGGCAATGATCATTAAGACTAAAAATTATGTACCATTTTCTTTTTTCTGTGATGAAAGTGCATATATTTTTGGTGTAGTACAGCAGCAACTCTAGGCATTTGGTTTAGAAGTCTTCAGAGGTATCCTGATTCTATCCCTTCCATACTTGCTACATAACTTCTCAGAAATAGCTGAAGCTTTCTAAATGCACTTCCAGAATATTTCCATCCACTTTGTTTCATAACAATTCTGTAAAGTTTTGGTGTGGCCACGCCATATCTTTCAGCATCCTCTGCTTTTCTTTTGATGCAATGTACCTCATGCAGTATTGAGATCAATATTTAGAGCCCTTACCTTGATGCAAAATGAAACTTTTCCCCCCTAGATGAAATTCAAATGGTATTGCTGATACTGAAATATTTTATGGTATTTTTTCTGTACCCTCTTTCCTTCAATTTTCACAAAATGTCCAATTCTATTTCCAGAAAAACATCCCCAAACCATAATAGACCCTGCTTTGCTATAACAGCACAACACACCTTCTCTCATGACATTGGCTTTTGTGGCTGAAGTAAGCCATGGTAAACAAAATTTTGACTTACACTGCATGTAACTAAATAATAATACACAATACAATATTTTGAGAACCTTGCAGTCCTCCTCAGGGAGTTTTTAATTCATAATTGCAAGGTCTTCAAAACATTGGATGGTGTATTATCATTAAGTTTCATGTGATACAAGCCAAAAAACTTTTCTCGTGACACCTCTCCTTCATATTGTGAATATATTTTCTTAACTTGGTACCAAAGTACTCATTTGAAAAGTACTTTAGACCAATCAGCAGAAGTTCAATAGTGATGCTGCCCAGCCCATTGGTAACTCTTCTTTATGTTCATAGGTTTTAGCTTTGATTTCTTTACTGCCCTTTAGATCAGCTTCTTAAAGTCTCATTTTACAGACACAATCTTCCTGTTCATTTCTACTGTTTTGCACCTATTTGTTGTGTGTGTTTTATATCTATTCCTTTTACTTGTAATTTTAATGAATTTATTATCTATTTCAAGGCTGTTTTGATCATGGTAAGTGTTGGTTGCTATTTGTAATACTGTGCTCGGCAAGAGTATATTGTGTTCCCTCAAAAGAAAGTCACATTCATTAATAATTTAATGAAATAATAAATCTACCTTCCCCCATGCCATAATTGCAGTATGTTTGTCATATGATATTTCCACTGATTGACATATACCTCATATAATGACTTTAACTATCATTCATCAACTGAACTGAATTCATTATCGATATAAAACTCGACAGGAATCAACACAGCAAAACGTATGTAATTTCTTTGTGTAAAAGCTATTTCAAACCAGCTAAAACTTCTTTCCCAAGGGAAAGTTTAAAATTTTAAATGGTTAAAATATTCAACACTTTTGAGTATTTCCTCTTTAAATTACTAAAATTCAGGACATGTTTTGTGAACTATTGTTCATATTGTCAAATGAACACAGACTTATGAACTTTGAAATTCCGGAAGCGTTCGACATTCTCTGTATGAGTTCTTTCATAGACCTTCCTCTCCAACCCAGAATTACTCTTTAGTCATGTCATTTGACAATGTGAACAACAGTTCATGAAACATGTCCTGAATTTTAGTAATTTATACAGCAAAATGCTCAAGAGTGTTGAACATTTTAACCATTTTAAAATTTTAAACTATCCCTTGGAAAAGAATTTTTAACTGGTTTGAAATAGGTTTTACACAATGAATTCATTATGTTTATCAACAACTTTGACCTTAATGCACACTAGTGGTTGGTTATAGTATATAGAGTAGTACTGGCGCTAAGTTACATAAGCTGATCCACTTGACCAAGCCAAAAATATATGTACTGTTCCAGTTTTTTATAGTTTATGTTTCTCTAATACAAATAAACTAACTTTTTTATAAAAACAACTTGTAGAACTGCATTTTAAATTAATATACTATTTATTTAGTAATTAAACATAATCAACTCAATTATAGTGAATCTTTATTTATTGAAATGCTGATTTCATGTAAATGAGCAAATAAATTTTTCTACTGCACTGAAATTCCTTTTAGATATTAATTATTAATGATCAGCATAACTCCTACACATTAAAAGATGTTTTCACTGAAGCTTTTTCATTTATCTGGAGGGAGGAGAAGTATATTACATGTAACAAGCCATTTCCATTACATATGCATGCAAATAATTCTGAATCTAAGTTTAATATTTCTTGCTTAGCTGCACTGTGTACCATGCTAACTCCTTTCAATTAAATTATATAAACTTTTAATTTTTAGAATGTGTTAAAGTAGTAAATTTGCTAATACTAATGCTAATTCTTATACAATAGATAGGTATGTAACCTTATCAGTTTGGCAATGCTTAAGGTTTCATTCATTTTACCAAAATGATGAGGTTACATTATGTGCATAAATTTGTGCTCACCAGTCATTGGTAAATGTGAAAGCACGCGAACGAATAGAGGTCTAGCATATGCAGGGAGATTTTCTTGCACACCCTTTGCCAAATGGGAGAGATTGAGTGTATCATCCACATCCACTAGTGCAGCCATGCCAGCACGGCCTTCCACATTTGGTATCTGGAGATGCATTAAAACATTTTGCACAAATATAACATTTGTTAATGCAAGAACATGTTAATCACATTAATATGCTGTTTATTTTTCTTTCAGTTAAACTTATTAGGCAAGGAATAGAAAAACTGAGGCCCACATCTAGAATTTACACTAACGAACTGTCTTATCCATTTTAATGGGGTTATTGAGTTAATTATTATGCAGGAATTTTGATTATCCAAAAAAGAAACGAAACAAAGGGGATTCGGTTATTCATATGTTGAAGCACAACTTAAAAAACCTGTTAAACTGAAAACAACAACATGAACATAGAGGAACAATGTTAGTTTTATTTTAGGTTTCACCATTCGCTCCTATATTGAAATTTCAAATGGAACTCTTACTTTATGACACTTAAATTTTAAAGATATTCAGTTACTGTCAATCTTTTCTTTTTCCATTGTTGTCTGATAATTTTGATTGTTGCTGTTTGAATTTGGACAGAATAACAATTATTTCAGTTGTTATAGTATGATAAAACAGCTTATTTTGGGTAATTTTACTAAATTACATATTAAAAATGTGCTCCATTGTTGGATTGGATTGGAGGAGGATATTTTAGCCTTACTTCCTGCTGGCTCTTTGTGCCCACATCCCCAATTGGGGCCCCTCCAGGAGGAAGAGAGGGATGATGGTAACACTGGAAGATCAGGATTCATGGGCAGTGAGGCATAGACGTAGATAAGGCCCCTAACATTGTTTCCAGATAGAACACGCCCTTCAAAATGTTTGAGCTCCTCAGAATGACTGCTTCCATATCAGATGCAAAGGGAGGAACCTTTTCAAACCATAAGCCACCATCACATGGCACCATCCTACCTCATTTCTGGTACTTTTGGCTTTCTAACAGAAAGGAATGGAATTATATGAAATGGGAGACCTGAAAATTTATGGCAAGGAAAGATCCATCCCAGCCAGCATTTGCCAAAGTGACCAGGAGAAATCACAAAAACTCAATATTAGACCTTTTTCAAATCAGCAAAGCCTGTTCTGTAAACACTCTAATTCAAAGTGTGTGAATACAATTATATTATAAGTACTTAAAGAGTTTAACTTTATTTGTATTCTTATAGTACCCTTTTTAAAACTGTTTGAAATCCTAATAAATGCATAATTTTTAACCAACACAAACCCTTGAATTTGTTGTAGGCAAAGTAGTTAATACACGAGTTCTTTCACTTAATTATGAGAGATCAAAATTTTTGTCAATTAGTAGTAAATATGAAGAAAAACTGATGTAATATTAGTTGAAAGAATCTATAAGAACACAAATGGTTTGAAATATAGCACTATTATTTATTTCTGCTTCTGTATTATTCATATATATATATATATATATATATATATATATATATATAATATAAATGAAAATAACATAATTCTTGGAACAATGTAACAAATATAACAAGAACACTAGAGAAGCAGAAATAGCTAAAACACTTAAATAGTCACACATTTCTTTGCCATATTTCGAACAACTAGCACTCTTCTTTAAAGGCAGAATACAAGTACAGATGATGAGAATAAATATTGATTCTCGAAGGTAATATAATACGTATATTAAAAAGTAAGATTTAAACCTGGCAGTGGTGTATACATTTTATGCATTTCTGAGTATATATTTTTTCATAAAGTGTTTACACCATTAGATTTAAATGTTATGTATTGATAGTTTTTTCCCCCCTTATTATATGTTTCCATGCATTATGTTATCTTTAAGAGTCAATATTTATTTTTACCATCATCATTTGTCTTCTGTCTTTGAAGAAGAACAAGAGTTATACAAAATATAGTGAAATTGTGTGACTTTTTAAGTGTTTTATCTATCAGTGCTTCTCTAGTGCTCTCTCTCTCACTAACTCTCACACATACGTACAAACAACATGTATGTGTGTGTGAAATGGAGTTTGAAACTTTTACATACATATAATTACAATAATTGGTTTCATTAAAATAATTGTCAATTTAATGAAATGTTAGTATTCACGATAAAACTAAGGTTCAAGCTCCATTCCTTAAAATACATATATCTTCTAATTGGCATAGCTTTATTTTATTTGCAGGAGTTATGAATGAGTTTTTTTTATTATGCTCAATGTGTAATTGCCTGAACTGGTACATATTTTACATATTTATTTGTGCAATGAAATATAATTTTTTTTTGAGTAGTGTTTAATGCCTGTTTTTACCACTGAGACACCACAGGTGGTGGACGCTGATGATACATGAAATGATATATTGTGAAAGGATATTTTTTTAAGGAAGGAAGTGTTTCAGGCCAAAGTTTAGGGTATCTTCCCAGCATTTGCCAGTTATGAGGACTGAGGAAAACCTGGAAAAAACCCCAGTCAGGGAGGACGGTCCTGGCGAGATTCGAACCCCAGATCTCCCGCTCACGAGTTCGCACCTTAACGACCTCAGCCACCCGTGGCTGTGTAAAATATAATGAATAGTTACAGATCATTACATAAAATTTTCTTGCTATGAGAGCAGTGCCAACAAGTATCTACTTAAACATAGTGATTTCAAGTTCTGAAGAAAAATTAACAAATATCTTACCTCAACTCCATAGACAACACAGTCTTTCAAACCAGCTACATTGCTGATTACAGCTTCAACCTCTGATGTTGCCACATTTTCTCCTCGCCATCTGAGACACAAAATGGATCCATCTAACTTCTGCTATAGATCATGTTTATGTAACGTAGACTTTACACAAACCACAAGAGGAAATAAATTACTATTGCAAGCTGATAAGTTTGACATAAAACTATAATAAAAATAAATGTATAAAGAAAAAAAATGATATTAATTTATTTCTTTTTTATTTTTATTATTAATTGTACTTTCTCTTTCAGAATTCTTCAGTAGTTTTGAAAAACATTTTTAACCATTTATATTTTATTGCTTTGACTGTATTGGTCAAGAACAATGAAGTACAGATGTTAGTTAATAGTGATGAATGAAATGGTGCAAATGAGCTTGGTGTCCTCAAAAGCTATCTGGCACTCACCTTCTTAGAGTAAGGAAAAACGGCCAAAAAAGCATTACCTAGACATTTTCAAACAGTACATCATCATATTAGCACCTCACTGATACAGTGTAAAAACATTTTTATTAAAATTAAACAAAAATTCCAGGCCCAAAGAGGAAAGTATTTACCAGATTAATTGTAAGGATTGTGAAAAAATCTATGTAGGGAAGACAAAGAGAAATATACGCATTAGGTTGAAGAAAACATCCGTTACAAACAAATAGATGAATTAGCTGTGGCAGTACATTTTTGGAATGAATACTGTGAAATAGAAGAAGCACCAAGTTATTAAAAACTGTTCAACAACCAAAAGAACTAAACATTTTGGAAAGGTTTTATATAAAAAAAGTGAGCATAACCTTATGAATTTTGACATCCCGAAAGCAGACAGCACTTTATTTAAGTTTAGCTCTAGACCACCAGAGTTAACCCAGATACTAACCAGCTCCTACGAATAATCCAACAGTCGTTTAACAGCTGATGATGCGGACAATAGTTCCACAAAACATATGTCCTGAGTAAATCTCATGTAAGTGAAACCATAAAGGGTGTTTTAAGCATCCGACTCAGAAGAGATTATAAATGGGTGTTTCCCTGTGTTCAATTCCAAATTGAATTAATATTAAAATTACCTAGACAGTTTGACCTGACCACCATTTGAACTCAGACTTCTGGATTAGTAGTCACAAACCATAGAGGCAGTCAATTCAAAATTATAGAAATGATCTCATTGTTATAAGAGCAAGTTGGATGAAATGTTAATTTCTTTTTACTGTCAAAAGTTGCACTGTTCAATGTTTATTTTTCATTATTATTAACAATAATAATAGTAATAATAGCAAAACAATAACATTATTTGATAAGTTATGCATACAGATACAATACATGTTAATAGTCGCCTGCAGCAATATACAACTCACATTAAAACTTTTTAACCTGCTGATACCTTCAATATCATGATGAAGCAATTATATCTCTACAGCTCAAGGATTTATAGAAAGATTTTTAGATAAAATGGTCTGGCAACAGGTGAATCATAAACTAATACAACAAATAAATACAGCTATATCCTTGTATGCCACAACAATACAGTTAGAGCAAATTTGATTTAGTTATATCTGTGCACTGGTGTAGAAATTGTCTGGTTGTTCAAAACTAGTAAGTGTAAAATGGAGCTTGAGAATAAACTTTTTCATGCAATTATTTTATATATGTTTAGGTCATAATCATTTGAGCATTTTAGGCATACATTTGTTCATCTTTCTCTGTATAAGCTACAGTTTTTTGCTAAATATAAGAGAGAAAAACTCCTTAAAAAGAAAGAGAAATGGCGGCCAGAATTAGATGGGTGCCATTATTTAATGTTTCCTAGCACATCAATAAATATAAATATGTTGCTTTCTAAATAAAAAAAATTCTGTCTATTATATATGATCAAAGTTAGTTGGGGGCAATGTCTATTGGACACAGGCTGGACTGTTGGATCTTACTGTTTCATATCTTAAGTCTTCTTTTATCTCATTTTTGCATACTGGAAATTCATTTTAAAGTTTGCCAGTCCTTGTCAATCTTAGCATCGCCCCCCCACCTCCCATTTTTGCATATATACTGGGTGCCTTCAGCTCTTAATGTTTATCTACATTAGTCTACTTTTTGTCATTTTTGCATACTAGAGAATTCAAGTTCTTTAAAGTTTGTCTGTCATTGCCTATCTTAGCATCCCCCTCATTTTGCAAATTGGATGCCTTCAGCTCTTAATGTTTACCTTACCTTAGCCTTCTTTTCCTCAATGTTGCTTACTTGAATCCGATTATGTACTATATATATTTATTTATAATACTAGGTTTCCACTTCTTAATCTTTGCCTAGGTTCCAAATATCCTATCAGCACAAACAGAAGCAATAGCAGGGTATCATATGAGGGAGGTTCGGATACTAACTGCTGACTGGCTATAAATAACAGTCTCCTGTTAAATTTAAGTGCTTGTCATAGGTTTCATTAATTTGAATATTCCTTCTGCATAAAATTCTGCCACCTGGGAAGGTAGCGAACCTGTCACCATTTTTGAGAGCTTCATTGTCATCAAAGTGCTGGGTCCCAAGCCACTTCTTTATGTGTGTGAACAATGGAAATCAGATGGAGCCCAGTCAGGCTGTACAGGGATGATCTAAAATGTCCCATTTGAATTGCCTCAAAAGGTTTTCTGTTCACCAAGCACTGTGAGGGAGTGTGTTGTCTTGCAAGAACACAATGCCCGATGTCAGCAGATCACGAGTTTGCTCTGGATGACTCTACTCAGTTTTTTCAAAATCTCACAGTAAACTTTAGAAGTGATTGTTGTATCACGTTCACTGAATTTGACTTTCAAGATTCCTATAGCATTCCAAAACATGTTGGCTATAAGCTTCACATCGCTGACAAAGTTTAAGCTTTCTTCGGCTTATTTGGAGAACTGGTATGACCCCATGCCATAGACTATTGTTTTATCTCAGTGTTAATATATGCCACCCAAGTCTCATTGCCAGTCACTACTCTGTTCAAAAAATCTTCTGAACTATTCCGCAAATGCAAATTTCTTGGACTGTATTGTACGAGGTTGTCACTGAAACATTAGACTACTGGATGTTCTGTGCTCAGTGGGTACCGAAAATTCTAATGGAAATCCACAAGACCAAACCAATGGGCTTTGCCTTAGAATTTATTTCATACTACAAAGTCTCACAGTAAATCTCAGAAGTGATTATCATACCATATTCACTGAATTCCACTTGCAAGATTCCCATAGCATCCCAAACCATGGTGGCCATTAGCTTCCTCTCCGACAAAGTTTGATAGGCTTTCTTCGGTTTGTTTGGAGAACTGGTCGACCCCAAGCCATAGACTGTTATTTTGTCTGTGTTCACATATGCCACCTAACTCTCATTGGCAGTCACTATTCTGTTCAAAAAAATCTTTCCTTCCAAGTTGTATCATGAAAGAAATTCTAAGGTATTTATTAACTAAAAATGTTAATTGGAACGTTCACAGTGAAGCCAATCATATAATTGAAAACATTTTATGATACAGTCGAACTACACACTCTTATGCTTCACTTACTTGTCATTGTAATTGTAATAATGACAAGTAAGTGAAGCATAAGAGTGTGTAGTTCGACTGTATCATAAAATGTTTTCAATTATCTAAGGTATTTGTTTGGTCTTGTGGATCTCCATTAGAATTTTTTGTACCCATCAAGCACAGAACTTCCAGTAGCCTAAAGTTTTGGTGATAATCTTATAAAAAACAATCTAAGAAATTTAAAGAAATTGTTCAGAAAGTTCCAAGATAATGAAATGACAGTTCTCACAAACTCTTTCATCAATTTTATTTTCAATATCATCACTAGCTACCGAAGGTCTACTATTACTCAGTTCATCATGGATGTTTGTTCTTCCAGCTTTAAAAATCAGATCCACTGACCCACAACACATTCACTAATAATGTTTGGGCCATACACAGCATACAGTTAATTCATGATGAATGTCTGCTGCTGATATATGTTTTGCACAAAAAAATCTTATCACACCACATACCTTGCATTTGGCAGGATTTTTTATTGCAGCATTAATTTTGTGAGGTTATAATGAGCAAACGCGTGGCACTATAATGCTCCCACTAACAAAGTTCAAAACTTACTGAATCACAAATTATGTTGATATAATGGTGGCAGAGCTTGACCCTCACTACTAATGCTATGGAACAACAGCAATTAGTTTCCAAAATTCCCTCATATTATTGTTATATTGTATTAAGAGTGAAATATTATACATAACAGACATTTCATAATCAATTTCTTACAAATTTAAATTTTATAAATATTCTGGTATCTCTAAATGTGTACCATAATAATTAATGATTATATACAATATGATAAACAGAATGTAGTGAATCAGGTGCACACCAACAATTTGCAAAAATTACAGCTGCTCATTTTCAAATATATTCAAGCTGAAAAGTACATTAGAATTAGCATCTGCTTAATATATTTATATCTGTAAGTTTTACTTACCATGAAGCTCCTCCTGGTAATGCTAAAAGCATACATACATCAGGTGAGTAAATATGCCATTTCTGATAACCTTATACTAATCTAAACGAAACTATTATCTTTAAACAGCTAGACCAAAATTACAACATCAAAGAAAATAGACAGTGAATGGCTGAATCTGTGCTTCAACAGACAGAAAGGCAAGACAAGATTTTCTTTGTATCATTGCCAAAGATATGTACACTGTGGATGCTAATAGAATGGCTGAACTTCATTGCAGCAAAGTCAATACCTATATAAAGGTCACTATGCCATGTTGCATGAAATTCTAAGTGTTTTGCCTTGTATTATAAAATTTGCTGTGGATGAATTGGTGCATAGGTCAGTTAGGTAGGATGGTAGGTTGGTAGGTTGGCAGGGCTTACATTTCAAAACTTCTCAGTCTAAATAATTACTATTTAATATGACTTAAATTTAAACAAAAACCACACCTATTTAAATATTAAGGGTAGAGTTTAAAATCAATGCTGATTACATTTTGATTTTCATTCCTTCATCCCCAGCCAACCCCACTTTTAAATGTCAAATGGCATCCCTCCCTTTTAATACCTAATTAATAAAAAGAATTAAATTGTCATTACATCTTTTTGTTTACTATCATTTCCTGGCTACTTTGACTGATATTATATATAAAAAAGGTCAATTAATAGTAATGTGAACAAAACTATTTTGTGTAAAATTATTTTCTGACTAGCCTACTTTCTGTTCTTTCCAGTCTCAAAAAAAAAAAAAAAGAAATATATATATATATTACAAAAATGCATCAATTACATTAAATGCTAAATTTTTATACTATTATTATATTCAAATTCAAACAGCAATAACAGCATTCCTAATTGCCTGGCAAGAATAAAATTTCAAAGATGTGATAAGCATTACCCTCTTTAAAATTTCAGCATCAAAAGGTAGGGCTACCATTTAAAATTTCAAAGTGGGAGTAGCTGGAGGTGAGAAAGTGAAACCTGATATGTAATCAAAGGTGGTTTTAAACTTCCTTGTCAATGTCATTTTTTAATTTGTGGGAATTTTCACAATGAAATGTAACATTAAATTATAATTTGGGCTACATATCACTCAATTTCACTAATTTCCGATCACTTACTCTTCATTTCAAGGAGTACATTAGAATGTCAAACTTAAACATATGGGAAAATTGGCAATAGCATATCATTATTGGTCTGGAAATCATCCAAAAAGGAGCAAATTGCTTCAAGCAATCCAGACCAATACAACTAACAGTTTGAAAAAATTGATTTTAAAGATTTTATTAATTTTGATCTTCCAAAACAGAATGACCACATCTCCAAGATTGTAAAACTACAGAGTGACATCTGCAAACCACACAGAAAAGTTGACAATGAATCCACGCTGAGGATGAAGGCAACTGCCTCCAAAATATATTGAAGGAAATTAGTGAACTTTGAGTGATATCTAGCCAAAATTACAATTTTCCCTTAATATATAAATTTACATTTAACAAGCTTCACTATGAGAGTTCCAACAGAATTTTTTAAAAATGTCTTATTTTTCGAAAGTTCTTAAATGATGTATGTATATTTGTTTAAATTAAATGTTAAACAGGAGTTAATCAGATGGTAAGTTTTGAAATGAAAGCCCTATATATTAAATGGCATTGGTCTTATGGTTTTCATCACATTTGCCTTCTAGCATTCCCATAAACACTCAAGATTTTATTTCCTTTACAAAGAAATTAATGCTTGCTGTCCATCACTGTATCAGATTTCTTCATAAAGTGCAAACTATCAGTATTAAATGTTTCATGTGAAGATGCTTAGTCAGAAGTTGTTTTTCTGCAATACTGTTATCTGATTTACTTATCATTAAGCACTCGTGTTAATGGTAGTTAACGGTTATCTTTTCTTTTCCAGGACTTCTTATGTGTAAATCCATTGAATTTGTATGCTACTTTTTTGTTAATGGTCTATGCTATACTGTCCTCAGCCACCCATGTACAGAACCAATACCTTGCTAGCAAGTGAGCTGGCATATTAGGGAACAGCAGGGGGGGAAATAAAAACATACGCATGCATATAGAACACATACAAACACCCCTCTCTCTCTCTCCCCCTATTAGTGTTTAACACCCATTTTCACTACTGAGGCACCACAAGCGATGGACACTGACGATACACGAGGTGAAATGATAAACTGGGAAAGGATTGTTTAAAGGAAGGAAGCATTCCAGGTCTAAGTTTAGGGTACCTCCCCAGCATTTGCCATTTATGAGGCCTGAGAAAAACCTGGAAAAAACCTCAGTTTGGAAGGACGGTCCTGGCAGGATTCAAACCCCAGACCTCCTGCTCACAAGTCTGTAAACTGGGAGCTATGCAGACTTTTTTGAGATAGGAAGAAAAAAAAACCAGATTAATGAAGTAAACTATACAGTACTCTACCTGAATGTGTCTCCTGTCCTGTCCCTAAAGTAGAAATATCCCAGCTCATCCATAATCAGGATGTCACCTTCAAAAACAAAAAATAAACCACACTTTAGAAATGAGTCATATTAAAATAAACATTTAAATATCAATATTATAGGATGTGCATTCTAAATTTTGTCTTGTTTACCTCTTTCTGATACATGCTTAAAGGGGCATAAAAATCTTAAGTATGGCTTTATTCAGAAGGGATGTAAAGCTGTGGGTCCTATGTCTCAGATTTACAGTATGTAAAAGAACTTCAAGCCTGAAAGAAGAGGCCTCTGACAAAATTGTTCCCAAATTGAATGGGACGCTGATGACTGAAATGTTAAAGAGCATCCATAAACAAACCAAATCAACATGCTTAAAGAAATATAAATTGCGCAGAATGTGAAAAATTCTACATTGGAAAAACAAAGAGAAACATAGGCACATGGTTAAAGGAGCATTTCAGGAACATAAAGTACAAGCAAATAGAGAAATCAGCAGTAGCATATCATTTTTGGACAGAAAATCACGACATAGTGAATAAAGCAAAATTATTAAAATCAGTACAAGGACCTACAGAAATGGCAACTTGGTCTACAAATACAAAGAGACAGTCTAATTAACTTTGACACTGCGGGAGATGAAAACATAAAATACTACTTTATCACACCACCACCAGAGCTGTAATACACATTTCTAAAGCTTAACGAATTATCAAACAGTTGAATTTTAGCCAAGCTGATGATGAGAACTAAATGTTCCTGAAATCAGTTCTATATATTATGACAAGTAAGTGAAGCATTAAGAGTGTGTAGTTCAACTAAATCAATTATATTAATTACATGATTAAGTTCCAATTAACATTTTAATTAATGCTTAAAGAAGTTTGTTCCTTGGTGACATGGTAGCAAGGACACTAATTTGACAATCTTAGCATTCTGGTTTTGAGCTTAATAATGATCCATATATTTTATTTTTATCTTTATTTCCAACTGTTGCAAAACAGAACATAATCTGAAAACTAGCATCAATAAAATACTAAAGATTCATTTTACAAATTGCCTGAACATGTTTTCTTTATTTTTATTTTCATCAAGAAATCTGAAAATACCAGTTTCCAGATCACAGTTTTCTCCTATATGCATACAATCTTGGTTTATACACACAAAATACTTAAATTTTCATAATGTACTCTTATGGTAAAGTATATACACAAATGATCTAACAAAAATGTTATATAACAAAATTACATCAAATTATACAACAGTATCAAAAGTATTCACTATATGTTGTGAGAAATAGCTTTGATATATTCTTAATTGAACTAGAGAGCATACTTATTAAGTAAAACAAAGTCTGCAACATATTGTGTATTTATATGAACTTATAATCTTAAAGCTATTAACAGTGAAATATTAAAATAAAGTTGATAAAGAGTTGATTAGATGATATTTATATTCAGTGTTGGCAAGGTAATTCACTTGTTATGTTTTACATTCTAATGAGTGATATGAACAGTGTTGGAAGTTTGCAAAGCTTTATTGGTCAGATTGGGCCATCTTCGCCATGCCACTGGTTACAGACCAAATTACATTGAAATTAACCACCAAAATCTGAAACTGCCCTTTACTTAATCAAATTTCTATGGTGCTGAAGCCAAAATCCAAAATTTCACTGTCTTATTATTAATGGACCTGTTCTTTGCAGATAATTCACAGCTGCAGGGAATTAGAATCAGAAAATATTTATAATCTCAAAAATTTTTCATTTGCAGACCATTACTTACTGTAAGTTTTGTGCTCTTTTTCATTTATATTTCTCATGTTCCAATTATTGACCATCACTTTGAAACACCTCATACGTACACACTAGAAAACAAATGCATGTACTTTTTATTTTTATAATCTTTGTTTTCTTTACTTTTTAATACTAGCTTGTGTAAACAATATTAATGTGTCAATTAAATGTACTTATGAAGCTGTTGACAATGGAGTGGTATATATATATATAAACAATGTATACAGTTTTTTTCACACTAACTCCATTCACTTACATAAAATTTGGACATATATTTCGGGAGCGATCCCTCCCATCTTCAGCCTGATGACAAACTACTAACAAGTAGTACAAACAAGTAGTTTGTCAACAGGCTGAAGATGGGAGGGATCGCTCCCGAAACATATGTCCAAATTTTATGTAAGTGAATGGAGTTAGTGTGAAAAAAACTGTATACATTGTTTAAATATTAATGTGTACCTTCTGTTCATGAAATATAAGGATAAATAAACAACTTCTCCTCCACACATAGTAATAATTACCAGAATTAAAGGCTTGATCTCCTTTGGCAAAAACATCATGTATAATCTTTTTTTTTGAAGCTTGCTGATCAGCATATCCACTAAATGAACTAATGGCTTTATTTGGATTTATTTTGCCCATGAATACTCCTGGTTCCCCTGAAATCAAAAAGAAATCGCATAGTTATATTTCTTCCTTTACTCCATTTAGAGCTTGTAAATCTACTCAAGGTTTTTCTTAAATGTTATCCAGATTTGATATACATATTAAAAATATTTTGTATCGTTTCTAATATTAATGTACAATATGAGGCTTCTAGACTAGGAAGCACATATGACCAGCATTTATTTTCAAGAAAAATGCTTTCAAACTTGTGTAACAATTTCTTTCCAAACAGCATGGTAGTCTCAATGGAAACTTTGTTCTTTATCAGGCCAAAGTCACAAGAATGAAAGAGAGAAGTTTATAGTATACATTATAATAATAGGGTGTATGCCCCATTATTTAACTTTGAACACATTCAAGCATGCACAACATTTTCTTTCCTTATGACAAGTCAATTTCAATGGAAACTTTGTTCCTGGTTCATTATCAATGAATCAAAGTCAGAAAAATGAAAGAGGAATTTTATTAATCTAGTTATAATTTAACACAATAAAGCTAAAATAAAAATCCTTCAATATAATTTAGAAATATAAGATTTCACCTGGTTTACATCTCATGCAAAGGCCATTTTCACCACGTAGAGGCACACCAGTCTTTTCATCTATTTTAATCAGACCAACAGGATAAACATTTCCTGCATATCTTGGCACAAAACCTACTGCTCCTACTGTGTTATCAATGTTCACTGTGAAAAAAAGCCCATCATAATTACATGTTATGAAATAATACCACATATATAGATATAAAAATATAACAGTGTAAAAAGACAAATTATATTGAATTTCAGAAGCAACATATTTTTAATCTAACAGAATGAAATCAAAAAATGTATAATTTAATTGATATTATTGTATGACTTAGTTGAACTACACATTCTTAATGCTTTACTTACTTGTCATAATATATAGAACCGGTTTTGAGAGCATCTCGTTCTCATCGTAAGCTAAGCTAAAAGTCAATTGTCAAATAATTTGTTAAGTCATGGAATCTATATTCTGCTCTGGTGGCGGTGTGATAAACTAGTATTTTATGTTTTCACTCCTGTATTGTTGAAGTTTGTTAGATTGTCTTTGTATTTGTATAGGTATATTTTCTCCCAAGTTGCTATTTCTGTAGGTCCTTGTATTGATTTTAATAATTTTGTTTTATTCACTATGTCGTGATTTTCTGTCAAAAAATGATATGCTATGGCTGATTTCTCTATTTGCTTGTACTTTAATTTCCTGAAGTGTTCCTTTAACCATGTGCCTATATTTCTCTTTGTGTTTCCAATGTAGATTTTTTCACATTCTGCACAATTTATTTTGTAAATACCTGCTTTTTTTTTTCTTGTGGAATACTGTCATTAACATTTTCTATCAGTAGGTTTTTAACATTAAATCTGTTGATTGGTGCCAACCTGATATTAAAATCTTTAAGAATATTTTGAAATTTTTTTGTAGCCCATGGATGATATGTGAACCTTTTAAAAATTAGCTTAGCTTTTCTTGCTGAAAATGTTGTGGTTTCTTTGATACGTTTTTGTCTCTTGAATTTCTGTACATTTTTGTGTACTAGTTGTTTTTTAAAACCATTTTTAACCTGTTTCTTGTATTTGTTTATATTCATGAAAATATTCTTCTTTGCTAATTTATAGGTTAACTAGCCGATGTGTTAAACTGTTGATAACTGCATATTTGTGTGTTTGGGGTTAAAACTGTTAGCTTTGATGTGATTGTCTGTATATTCCACATTTCAGGTTTCCTTGACATTTCATTATTTTAATATCTAAGAATGGCAACATGTTATCTCAAATAAGTGTACTTACGAAGCTGTTGACAATGGAGTGGTATATATATAATGTTATCTGTTTCTTTTCATAAGACCGCACAAGAACATCAGCCTTTCACAACAACGGAAGCTTATTACATCACACCAACCCTGCTGCTCTACACATGTTCACTGTTGAGTTTCAAATGGAATTTAATTACACACTACAAGTTAGTAGTTATCAAGATAATTTAAATTTAAGCATTATTTTGACTTTTAATTATAAATATTATATACATTTTCAAATACATTTTAAATTTTAGGGGGAACTTTTTAATTTCTGGGGAATTCTACCCTGGATCACCCCCTAAATACATCAGTGCTCCCACCCCACTCTCCTGCAAAATCACAATAGGATATACACTGCATATCAGGTTTTGGTAGACAGACTATATATAAACTGTTATCTTAGAAGTTGTAACATACCTTTCACACCTTTAACACAAATTTTATCCAGACAATTTTGTTTGGTATTTTTAAGCACTCCAGCTGTTTAACATCTGATGTTTAAAACTAAGTCATAATACTTTTTAAAATTGGGTTCATCCTTTTGGAGGTTCAATGATAATTGATTACAAACAGCTGGCAGTTAGTTCATTTTGTGAGGAAAAAGGTTTATATTGGAAATTCTATACTCTATTTATTAAAAAAGAATATATATATTTTCCAAATGAAGAAAGCTATGAAATCAGGTAATGAGAAATATGCCTCAAAAGGTTGGAGAACAATGGCTTGTAACAGCAACTGAAAAATAAGCAAAGAAGACAACAATATAGGTGGAAATAATGTACAATGTTTGCAAATAAGACAGTGATAACCCATAACAAGGCCAAGACTCATATTGGCTTAACTACATTTAAAATTTAAAATTTAAAAAAAAAAAAAAAACAAAAAAAAAAAAACTTTAAAATAAAGGAATTTGGTAAGCTTTTTGCCATTTTACAGATAAACAAATGTGATGAGCATGAAAAGATCAGAGAATTTGTGATAATTCAAAAAAAAAACTTAAGAATAATGAAATATTAGAACTGCTTTGAAAATGCTTATAAAAGAAGGATGTTAATGCAACATACAGCTTCTTCTTTAATCACAGTCAGGTTTTTTTTATTCATAGTAAGCTTCTTGAAATAGCTGGCATGTGGGAGTCAAGGTCACTGGACACTGCTAAGTAGTTGGGAATGTTGCTTTGTAATGTAAGAAGTATTTTCATGGCTTCTGGTTCTATGCTTTAGTGAAACAGTTAAATAGCTAAATTGAAAGTTATTTACTGAACAAGGAGCAGAATATGGTTTATGTGTGTTAATTAATTCAGCTCACTGGTTTGTTAATGTTAGATTTAAATGGCAGGTGAGCTTGTGAATAATAGGATACAAAGCATGGAATTTTGTTGAAAATCTTGTGATTGGAGGAAGAGGAAAGGGAGTTAAAAACTAATATCTGTTGAGAGAAAGCTGGAAGTTCTCAAGAAAGACAGCAATGCATTACTGCTATTTTCTCAAGCAGAGGTTTAGAGGCATGGAAAGAAGTGGCAGAAAACTGCAGCAGTTCAGCATTCTCCTTTGTTAATTTGGTGAGTAAAAAGGTTAATGTTGGCAGCCATAGGTGTCTCAAGACATCTTTGAACATTAAAACTATTTATACACTTCTATTATAATTGAAAGTTAATACTTTTTTACTAGAGAGTTGCATTAGTTTAAGTCTTCCTCTTTTCCAATTACTCAATTTAAGAAAAAATACAAAATCAGGTGATATTGGCCCAGGCCACTCTTTCTGTTGAAAATGTGATATTTTTCTTGTACTATAACCAATAATTAATGAGCAAATAGTTTTTGTTGTATAATATGAAAAGCATTTTGTTCTCGCAAAATCTCAACAATAGCTGAAATTTATGACTGTCAAATTTATTGCTCCAACACTAACTTAATGTTAACTCCATACATGGCAATGCTATTTAAATAAAACTAGAATTAACAATGATTTACATTTAAATGAATTTATTGCAGTTTATCTGAATTTTGTGTGTTCTGGTGATTTAAATGTTGCATTATTCTTCAAACTTCTGATGCTTGTGTCTAATCTTATACCAGTATTTCATCTAATGTAAACATATAGATAATGCAGGGGTTCCTCTTAATGAATACAATGATTTCCAGAATTAATCACAGATATGAAAGAAAGTTGTTTTAAAAGCAAACTGAGAAAGCTTCTATTTTTAAATACAGAGCATGTTCATTTGCAGGGATAGGTTAAATAAATTAGAAAAATGAGTGAAAACCAGGAAATTATATCTACAGTTGTTAAGGAACGTCAAGTGGACAATTAGCACCTCAGGTGATCAAAGTTGCTTAGGCATAAACTGGTTAATGGCAAATCTGGGATGTGGTTCTTGCCTCCTTGACTGAGGTTTTCCCTAGTCCTCATCAATGACAAATGTTAGGGAGGTACTCAAAACTTAAGCTAAAATATTTCTTTCCTAATTAACCATTTCATTTCATGTATCAGTACCCAACAACTGCGAAGCCTCAGTAGTGAAAATAAGAATTAAAATTCTCAGAACTGAGTCCATATTTTGAAAATTTCCGCAGAAAATGGACAATTGTGACAAAATTCTTCCTTCATACCTAAACAATGGATTTTAAATTGTTATACACCATGTGAAAGATAAATTCTTTTGCATTCATACATCTTAAATGATGCAAAAGTATTGTTCTTTATTACACTGTAAAATGAAAAAAAGAAAAAGTGCTTCAAACATCAACTAAAATTGTTAATTGGAACATTGCACAATGAAGCTAATTATATATCAATGTGTGATTGAGTCGAACAAACTCTTTTGCTCCACTTACTTGTTTAAATATGTAGGACAATACGAAAGAAAGGTTGATGATACCAGTCCTACATATTTAAACAACTAAGTGCAGCAAAAGAGTGTTATATTAATTTATATATTGCAGGTAAATTAATATATAATACCTTCACTGTAAAAGCTTCAAAATTAAATGAAAGAGTGTTAGTTTGACTGAATCACATAGTGGTCTTAATAATTTAAACATATTTGTTCCTAAATCACTCCTAACTTAAATAGTTTTCCTCATTCTAATCAGAGGAGCTGCTACTAATTAATGTTCCCTAGAACATAAAAAAATAGTACCGAACTACATTCTGATGACAAAAACTAACTTTATACTTTGAAAAATGTTACATTTTACTTGAAAGTATTTACAGCACATAACTTCAAATATGCCAAATTCTTCCATTTCACATATTTTACTATAAAAGTTAATAATATTATCATCTGCATTCAATAATAAATTATGGGTTATTTAGCTAGGTCTTTTCACATCACCTTGAGCCATTACAACTATCTATTGGCACAGATACATTTCTGTTTCTCTTCAATGTAAACATGAATAATATAAAGGAAATGGCAACAGAGTGACCCTTTGTTGCAAGAACCTGTTTCTAATAGCATGGGGAATATGAAACACTAACAAACAGATAAACTTTGTGGGCAGTGATTTTTAAACGAAATATTATGGTAGACCTCATAGAAATGATGTAAATTCCAAAAGAATTTAAGCCCATAATTTGATGAGCAAGGTGCCTAGTGTGTTAAAACACTATTAAAAAAAAGTAGGCAATTTCTTCCTACAATTCTGGAAAAGCTGATAACTTTGACTTATCTGCATATGAAAACGAATATTATGTGCTAATGTGATAACTTTCCCTTAAGTTCAAGCACCTTGTAATTGTTCTGTAAATTTTTGACAAACTTAGGTTTTTTAAAAAACACTGCACAGAAGCAAAAATCATAATGCATTACAGCTGGATGCAATGGCATATAATTTAAAGTCACTGCACTGATATTTTATATTGCTTCCTTAGATATTAGCATATTACAAGTTACAGTGACCTCTATAGTCAACACTAAAAAAATTAAATAAGCAGTAAGGAAGTGAAGGGCACTGGAAAATAATCCATTATGTGATCTGGTTATGTTTAAAGACAGGCAGAGAACACAGAGTGTGAAGCAAATTTCTATATTCTGACATTATATAAGCATTCTGCTATAATTTCTCTCCTTCATTTCTTGGACATTTAAAACAAATTATTCTTAATTAGGCTTGAAGTAGAAGCACTAAAATTTACCTGGGTATATTCTTTAAGTACAGCAAAAGTTCAACCAAGCAGCATAAACATGTGGTTTCTGTATACGAACCACAATGTATACCATGTTTATAAAGCTTTTTATGTCAAAACGAATTATAAAAAAACTACTGAGTTTAGTAGCTTTTATCTTATAGGTTCCTATGCTATGCTATGTACTGACTATCCATGATCAATTTCATGTGGTCTGCTTTATTTTTATTTATTTGAATGCTAAGAAAATACAAACTGCAAGGAGCCTCAATCTATCTGGCCCAGGCCATTTTAGGTGTACCCCTCACAATTACAATTTTTATAATAATTAATGATATACTAATGCCTTAATCTAAATTCCAAATAAACAGAATACCAATTGATATCATTGTGATATCAATTATATGATTAGCTTCACTGTGCAAGTTCCAATTTACATTTAATTAGAATACCAATTGTTCACTTCTATTGTATCAGACTCCAGTCCCCTGTTCATCAGCACAACATACTGGAATTCCAGGGGACCCTGCTCTGACCCGACCCCAGGTACCAAAATAATATTCAACTTACTTAGTCTGTACCATTATTTTATCGACTATATACTATTATTTATGTGAATTTTCTTCTTCTCTCTTCACTGTCCCTTTCCACTTCTGTTTAACTTTAAATAAATACTGACCCACACTCCTGCATTCTTTTATGAATGTTCTCTTTGTTGTTCTAATATCCCTTTTAAATTTTACCTTAATGAATTCATTTCTTCAGTTTTCAGTTTCCTTACAATCAAATACTATATATTCTAAGTCTTCTTTCTCTCCACATAATGAGCATTCCCTTTGTGTAAAACCTCCTCTTTCACTTTTTAACTTCCACATGCATGCTCTTGCCCATGCTATACCCTATCTTTCCTACTTATTTGTTTTATCTATGTAAATTTCCCTTTCCCATGCCCCATTTCATCTTAACATAAAATGATGTTTTCCAGTGATGTTTTCCCAGTTAAATTACTAAATAGTTTTTGTATCTCTGTATCTTCAAAACGTCTACTTGCCTATTTCCAAAAACCTGTTACATTTGTATCTCTTTTCCTCCACATATACCCAAATCTATTGCTTTCTAAAATATTTTTAAATCACTCAACCATCTCTTGGTTAAAAAGTCTGCTTTATTACCAAAACAGAGTCTACAAGTCTTGGCAGATAGGTGCTGACTCAATTAATCTTAAGATATGTAATACATATGCTAGTTTCCATAACATAGGTACAGTTATTTAAACTCTATTAGAAAAAATGTGCACAGAATATCACAATGATGGAGACAGCCTGGCCATATCAGGACAGTAAGAATCCAGAAAGTTCATGAAAGCAAATTACATGGTTTAAATTATTTCAAGCAGTATTAGGTTAAACCTCTCTAATTACAAAGAATGAATGGAACCTATGCTGTTATGTGCAGGCATATAAGTTTCCCCATAAGTAAATACACTTAATTTAAATAAGTGTACTTACGAAGCTGTTGACAATGGAGTGGTATATATATAAACAATGTATACAGTTTTTTTCACACTAACTCCATTCATTTACTTATTTTTTCCTCACGAATTTTAGTAAATGAATGGAGTTAGTGTGAAAAAAACTGTATACATTGTTTATATTTATACACTTAATTTATATTCAAATTACTGGGCCTTTGCATTATTAATATTGCTTATAACCTGGTTTTCTCTGGCAGTTAACTTAAGGTAGCAATTTTGTGTGTGAAACCCATAAACAAATATTAACTGAATGCTGAATGGTCAGTCTCATAAATGCTACATCTATTGAACAAGAGGGATTAAGAGAAAACAGAATGAAAGTACATAAAAACCTGCAACAGAGTTCAGAAGATTGTTTTAAATTTCAGTCATCAAAAGTGCCTCAGAAATAATAGATAAAAGACCTTTAGCTGAAAGTGAACAAGGCAAAATAATGTAAAGCTTACGTAACCTTCATTTGGAACCGAAGCAGTAAACTATATGCAGTAATGTAAAGTCAGAACTTTTGTAACAAACCTATCAGCTATTATTTATTCTTTTATGCAGATAAAAGAACAGTGTTTTGTTTACAACATATTGCATTTGTTTATAGTGCCAACTTCTAGAGTTCAGCTTCCCTTTAAACACCTCATTCCAATTATTAAAAACTCTTTTCAGCTTTTATTTTGCATAGACACTAGTGGAGATGCTATCAGTAACAATAAATAAAGTGCTTGTATATCCAAATTATACTTATGTTCAATTTTTGCAGAACATGTTTTGAAGCATATTGCTGGTGTTATTGTCTCCAATTCAGTACTATTATACCTAATTCTTGAATATTACAATACATCTTTTAACTAAATTAACAAACTTGATGAAAATCAATTATCTCAGGAAGTCTTTTAAATTTGCTCAAAGCAGCATACTTTAAATGTCATTCGCAAAATTTGACTTCAAATTTTAAGCATTGTAATGCTTATTTTATATTAAAAATAAATATAACAAGGAAAAATAAAGGATACTAAAAAAAGAATGTTTACTAATAAAACAATATTGATAAATTAAATAAAAATGAGATGAAGGGTCTGTTTTGGTTTCAGTTGGGTTTGTGAAGACGGATATTTTATAGGGATTATGTGCAATAAAACAGAAGTCTAATTTGTGGGTACTCACGAGGATGCTATTCATATTTTATTTGTTTATGACAGAATAATGGAAGAGAGAAAAAATAATACAAGAGAAATGGCTTAAGATTAGGAAGGAGGTAGCATTTAAGAACATTTTTATGGAATGTCGGAATCCACACAGTGAAACTTTTGTTAATCTTATTTTGATTTTTAGTGTTTTACTTTAAATCAAAATAAGATTTAAGAACATTTTTGGGAGACCTAATGGTTCAAAGTTATGGGCAAGTTTTTATAGCAGGCTAAGAGAAAATGTATTTGGTCAACAAACAAGGAGCAGTATTTTAACTTCAAATGCTAATTGGAACTTGTACAGTGAAACTAATCACATCATTATTTGAAATTTATTGAAATGTTAAGAAAAATATATACTACAAAGGGGTGTCCACCTATCTGGCCCAAGCCATTTTAGGTGTAACCCCTTAAAATTACAAAAAAATTTAATACAATAATTATTTTATACTAACTCTTTATGTAAATTCTAAATAATTATAGAAAGCACAAAATTTCCATCATGATTGCATCAGAACTTAGTCTCCAGTTCATCAGTAATAGCCTATTGGAATTCCAGGGGACCAGGCTCCAACCCAACCCAAGGGACTAAAATAAACTATTTCAATTACTCTACCTATAGCATTATTTTATCAGCTAACTACAATCTCTACAAACTACTAATTCCTTTGAGTCAAACTATACACTCTTATTGCTCCACTTGTTTATAATATGTAGAACTAATTTCACAAATCCTTTTGTTCGTATCCTCACTAACTGGATGCAAACAAAAGGGTTCGTAAAACTAGTTCTATATAAAGAGGGTGCCAAAAAATGTATTCATACTTCAAACAAAGAAAAAATTGTGTTAACATAACAATACTGAATTCACACAAACAGAAAATGATGCACACTAATCTCTCAGACTTTTACAGTTACAACAGTGGTTCAAAATGCCCAACATCGGCGTTGCTACACTTCTGAGTACATTGAACTACTGAGTGAGTAATGTTTGTGAGTGTCCTCAGTGATTGCAGCACTTGCCATTTCAATTTCTTCCCAAAGTGCTGCCAGTGCAGCTGGTTTTCTAAGGCATACAACATCTTTTAAGAGTTCCCCATAGGTAGAAGTTCAACAGAGTTAGATCTGGAGAACATGGTGGAAACTCAATCGAGCCTCTTCGTCCTATCCATTGCCTTGGAAGATTGTTATCAAGTTACACATGTACATCTCGGTGGTAATGTGGTGATGCACCATCCTGTTGGAAGTAAAAATCCCTCATTTCCATAGAGTGTATGAATGGCAGGTAAGACGTTGTGCGTATCATGTTCATTGCTGATTAACCTGTCACATAGCAATGCTATTATAATGTATGCGAGTCACATCCATTTACAGAACATCATACTACACATTACTGTTGTTTTTCGGTCCAACTTTGAAATATATTAAATAGATATCTATTGTGAAAGTGTGTATACCTTTTTTGACACCATCGGTATTACAAACAAGTAAGTGGAGCTATAAGAGTGTGTAGTTCAACTCAATCATACAATGATCTTAATATATGACTAGCTTCACTGTAAAAGTTCCAATTAACCTTTTTAATTACCAATTTTTTTTATTTCTCAAATATCTACTACAATATTACACTTAACACCTTAAAATAATAAATCCACAATACAATACTATATCTCAGATTATTATCCAATTCAAATAATTCCATGCCATAGATCTAAATTACTAAAACCAAAGATCATTTACTTATTAATCATCCATATCCATTTATTTTTAATTCTATACAAATATTTCCCTAAATTCCTTAATTGAGATTTCTCCCCCCAAAAATTTCTTACTGCTATCTCAGATCTTATATAAACCCATTTTACTTAGATCAACTGACTCCTCCACTCTCGTTTCTGGACATTCAAATAGGATGTGAATGGCATTTTCATTACTCCTACACATTGGACATACACTCTGTTCCAGATTTCTTCTAATTCATCATATCTCTACCAGAGCAGAATATATATCCCCAAAGTATAAAAGTATCTGGCAGTTGACGGTTAGCTGAGAATGTGGATGATAGTCTGCAAAACATGTTCTACATTTAAACAAATGGAGTCAATAAGAGTGTGTAGTTTGATTCAGTCATACAATGGTCTTAAGTGATCTTTGATATATAGGTAGAAGGAATTGTTTGGAGTTGTTTTATGTTTGGACTTATACATTATTTAAATTTATTACATATTATTTAAAATGATTATATAGGATCTAATGAATATGCTTTGGCTTAAAGTGGAGCTTGGGCTTAAAAATATACACTATCGACTCAAGTTGGTTGAAAATGGAGAGAATGTCTCTTCGAAACCAGTCCCACTGTATTTAAAAGTAAGTGAAGCATAAGAGTGTGTTAGACGACAGACTAGATAAAATATACATTTAACAAGTTTCACTGTGTGAGTCCCAACAAAATGTTTTAAAAATTTCCTATAATTTTTCCAAAGTTCTTAAATGGATATACTATATAGTTTACTTAGCATTAAATAAATAATTGGAATGCATACCAAGATTTGAGTTTCCTTCAGTAGCACCATAAAATTCTCCAATTTGTTTTATTTTGAATCTTAAGATGAATTTTTCCCAAATCTGAGGTCTAAGACCATTACCAAACATCAGTCGAACCTTATGTTGTACATCAGCTGATTGTTCGGGCACAGATAGAAGATATCGACACATTTCTCCTATATACTGTGCTACCTGAAAATGAAAGGGAAAAAAGCTATCACTCCTGCTTTTTATCAGTTAATGGTGGATCTTGGGGTTTAGGAGTCAAGTAAGGTTACCATTACAGCACCAGGACCGACAACGCTGCAGGGGAAAGCATCACTGATCACATGGTATATTAGATTCACACTACATAGCACTTGAGGATGACCACCTTGGCATCTGTAAGTGTTAAATGTAACTATATTTGAATGGTTCATATGATCTGTTAGGTCATGAAACATACTTAAAGCCCTAATCCTTTTAAGCTGTTATTGTAGTCATGATGATATGGGCTTAATTATTGGAGTAATGCTTCCAGATATGTTTACTTTTTAAAGTATTTTAATTTCAAGATAAGGGTTGGAAGAAGGCAAAGCAGTGATTGGACAGATTTTATCTGGGATTCTCCCGTCTTTCATTCCATAAATTGCTTCCTTCATCCCAATCATAATAAACTGAAAACCTCTGCTAAATTCGTAACATTTTAAATGGACGCACCACTGTTTTTTTACTGTTAATTTACAGAACTCGAAAATATAATTGTTATTGGACTAGGTGATATCCACCACCATTACCACCAGTAATTTCTTAAACAACAGCAAATTTCAGGAAGACATATAAAGGAACAGTGTTATCAATCTCTAAGATTTCAGTCGCAATTATTGAAACAATATGTAAACTTCTAATAAAGATACATATGGAAATAAACAAATGCAAATACAAGAACAAAAGATTTAAAGTGAAACAATTATGACATTATTAAGCAATTAAAGTACTTCATTTTCTTTCTTAATACCCCAGCACTTAATTAAGAGTTCATAGTTCCTTAGTAAGCACTATTAGAGCTTTCTTGTGCAGCATCAAGAGAGCTCAAGGTAAATCAAAATGTAAAATTATCTTTATTAGTTTTTCATTGCAGAAAGGACTCTGAAAACTTTCCATTAGAGCACTGAACTGAACTCAAAATCAGGTCCTCCAGATAACCATTTATTAAATTGATCTCAAGCTTATTATCAAATAAATAATCTAATTTTCACATGAACTTTCCAAAGTGAGTAAAACCTTCCATAAAATCCATATAACTGAAGAACTGATGATGGACAAAGATACTGCCAAAAATAGGCATTATTCTACACGTGTGTATAAATATGCTTAAAAAAGGAAATACCTGCTTTACTATTATTAACAACCCCATCCAAAAAAATGTATTTCATCTAAAATATACAAGAACCCCCTCCCTTTTTTTGGCTTTCTTTTTATGCATTAAAATGCTTCTGAAGCCTGTCTTATGAAAGTATACTTACAGTGCATCCATAAGTGATACAGTCAGTCCAGAAATTTGAAGCAGAAAATTTTGGTCGAATTGCAACAGAAGCACCACGAAGTAATGCTTGACCTACTCCAAGCATTCCTCCAGCTGTGTGATACAAGGGTAGAGGTGTATATAGCACATCGTCTGCTTTTATTTTTAACATATAATGCACTCCTATGCACATAAACATATATCTGGAACATAAACATCCATGGACAGTTGAATTACAATGAATAAAGCAGAGATTGAGGTGTGTAAGATATCAACAGATATGGAATGAAGGCTATTGGATCATCATAATAGTAGCAGTAAATGTAAGAAATAATAAAGAATTGTACGCTTTCAATACTCATTATCAGAGTATAGCAAATAATTCCATGAATAGTGAAATAATAACAATAACAACAACAACAACAACAACAATAATAATAATAATAATAATAATAATAATAATAATAATGGGTTTGCATATGAAATCAAAAACTTTTGCATAGTCGAGAGTGAACTACAACCAAAATTACTTTTTTTTTTTTTAACCACCTAATTTGGATTTGAACTGGAGTTCCTCATTGCCAAATTATAGAGATGAAGGTGTAAGAGTTCTAAATTCTCAGCTTGATATAAAATGCAAAAACAATAGTTCTTAACTATGTAGCCCAAACTGACTACAATGTACCTTCTACATTACAGTGCTGAAAACTATACAAAAAAAATCATAGTATGTTTTCCTAGTTATTTTTTTGAATATTTTGGGATGTGGCCATACTGAATATGAGCAGCTATTAAGCATTGGTGATAATTATATTTTACTTTATACTTAAATATGCTTTTCTTTCCAAGATTAAATCTAATTCTATTATTACCTAAAAATATTTTCAATTTTCTCACAAGATTATCTATTCTCAACTATTTTCATTATTCATCAATTAAGTTTCTTTTCTTGTTCCTGAATCCACACAGCTCAATATAAAGAATATATCTCATGCACAAAATAACACCTTAAAGTTCCTTCATTTCAAATCTCCTTGTTCTAATTTTCCTCCTCACATTGCTCACAATGAACTAGCAGTTTAATGATCTAAATGTTGGCATAGAATACATTTAAAATGATGTATTTATGACCTAAAATCACTCAAAAAAAACTCTCTAATCCATAACAAAATATGCTACACTTAACACAAAGGTAAGTAACTATTCCTATAAAATGTAATTTATAGATACAGATTTAGAGTATAATAAAAAAATGGCAAATGACTGGGTTTTGATGATAAAGACTATCAGAATTTTACATATCCTGAATTTTTCTGTATTTAATTGCAAAAGAGCTATAACATAGCTAAAATATGCAATATATTTAACATAAAGATAAAATACAGTTCATTAAAACTAATTTGGAATACTATAAACAAGATCTTATTAGGGTTTGAATACACAATTTAACTTCTTCTTTACACTTACTGATTGTTTTTCTGTACTGCGTTGCAAAATATAGGCACAATAATTTGCATATTTGAGTTATCAAAAGAAAATGATTGACAACTATCTACCAACATAGATTTATACATCGAGAAGCTGCTCTCAACTTCTGCAGAAGAACCAAGGCTTTTTCAAAATGAATGTCCTTTAATTCCAAAGCTCTATCTCCTCGAGGGAAGTTTTATTTCCTAGAGAGAATATCTGCTTTTAAACACAATTTTTTTCAATCTGTATTTTTTAATATTTGGTTTATTTTTTGTTTTACTGCATCTCCAGTTTTGCTGGAAACACTATGCAAATTATTAACTACTTTCTTCATAAATTCAATACTGTCAGCTAACTAAACCCAAAATTTGCAACTGGAAGAAAAATTTGTCCTAATATAACCTAATTTACCTTCTATTTCTGGAAAGTAGGTTCTTGGAATTTTTAATAGATGATGTTTCAATGCCCCATTATGATTATCAGTAGAATTTTTCACTGTTTTGAAGTACTCGATGTAATAGCTGCAGAATTCAATTCAAATTTACCATAAGTAAGAAGAGGAGCAAGTTGCAAGGGAATATCTAGGGCCATGAACTTGAAGATGCTATATGGAATGGTATTTATTACTTAAATTACTTAAATGTAAAATTGGAACTTAAACACAGTGAAGCCAATCATATTAATGGATATCATTGTATGATTAGTTGAACTACACACTCTTAAAGCTTCACTTACTTTTTATAAATGTATGGAACCGGTTTCGAGAACATTTTGTTCCCATCTTCAGCCATGCTAATTAGCAACCTGGGAGAAAATCTACATCTACAAATACAAAAACAGCATAATGAACTTCGACATTGTCGGGGATGAAAACATAAACTACAAGTTTATCACACCGCCACCAGAGCAGAATATACATTCCCACAGCTCAACGAATGATCCGACAGTTGAACCTTAGCATGGCTGAAGATGGGAACAAAATGTTCTCGAAACCGGTTCCATACATTTATAAAAAGTAAGTGAAGCTTTAAGAGTGTGTAGTTCAACTAATCATACAATGATATCCATTAATATGATTGGCTTCACTGTGTTTAAGTTCCAATTTTACATTTAAGTAATTGAGCTATCTTCTTATATTGTACACCATGAACCCTGTATTTATGTTTTTCTCTATTCACATGCTGCACAACAGTGAACTTCCTCTTAGCAGCTACTCTCACATTACAAATTTAAACTTTTTTTTTCATCAATACTACATATCTTGCCACCATATTTAAACATAAAGATTTTTTATTTGTATGCAGTATTTATCTTCCCTTTAGGCATATAGAAAACATTAAACACAACTTTAAAAACAATTCTTCCAGTAAGAGTCACTATTGAGGCTTTGGTTTGCCGATGTTTTACCTGTCTTTTAACGAGGTTCTTTTTGGGCGTCTGTTCTTAGCACTGAAGAATGAACTAAAATAGCCAGTTGTTACTGTTATTATTTGGTTTTAATTACAGATGCTCCTTAACATCAGGTCATCAGCGTATCATTCAATTCACAATTCAGGGCAGGAAATGGCCACATATATTTGAGTAAAATTAGTAAAAATCTGAAATGATGCTTGGGGGGGGGGGGGAAGGAAAGAAAGAAGAAAAAAAAGCAGTTCTTGCAGTGGAAAAATTAGTGGAGTGGATCCAATTGAGTGACTTAGAACGAGATTGCTAGTGCATAAAAATGGCAAAAAATTATTAAAGTGCATGACTTCAAACTTCACAATTCAGTACTGTGCGTGCATGTGCAATTTTAAGGGTTGCTATTAAATTCAGTGAATGAAGGTTTAGAGAAAAACTCACCACTTGACTATT
Source organism: Metallyticus violacea (assembly GCA_030762175.1). NCBI lineage: Eukaryota > Metazoa > Arthropoda > Insecta > Mantodea > Metallyticidae > Metallyticus > Metallyticus violacea. Next base: position 141,151,698 of record CM060832.1, read on the forward strand.
TATGTCAAAATGAAGGCAATATTTTCAGCATCTTGTTATGAGCTAAAATTCACTTCTCCAGCTTATACTCGGTAGCAAGCCGATACACCCTATACATCAGAAACCAAACAGTAATCCAAAGAAATGTGTCTGCAGCATCTACTGGAAAGTCTTTCTGCAACCTGGTATTAAAAGACTCATCTTTAATAAGAGAGAAATATGCTAAAATTCTGGATCAATTAGTGAAATACATCATGAAAAGATTTGATTTAGCACTGAAAAACAGAGGTTTTATCAAGTTAGACATCCTATCCATAATAGTAATTGAAGTGTGATTTGCCACACATCCCAATTTGCTCAACTTAGCTCCATCTGCTCCCATGAGGGATATATGAGGGTAGGTTCATAAGTTTCCAGCCTAACCATTTTCTAGTTATGGTAAAGACAAAAACTACATTTCACTTTTCAATATAGTTACCCCTTTATTGCAATACACGTCTCACATCTTTGAATTAACATTTAAAACTCCCCCAGAAGTCTTGTCTGCAAAATCGGCATAAACAGCATCCATCACTTCATCGTCACACTTAAATTTCCTTCCTTGAATGTACTTCTTGAGTTCTGAAAAGAGGAAATAGTCACTGGGAGCTATATCTGGGTTGTAGGGTGGATGATCGATCTCCCTGAAGCCACGTTTCTCCACAGCTTCCTTTGCAACAAGAACTGTGTATGCAGGCGCATTGTATGGTAAGGTGCGACACCAAATAGGGATTTTGTGAAGGCGATAATCCTTATCGGTGAGAGCAGAAACTTATGAATCTACCTTCACACACACACATATATATATATATATATATATATATATCTGGAATGACAAGAGTTCAGGGTCATTGAAATATTTGATCTTTAGGAAAATATATTTAAAGAACGTTGTTCAAAAGTTTTCCAGTTATATTACATTTTAGTGGACACTGTTTCAGACCTCCCTAACTTAGAAAAATTCCAAAGTAGTTACTGGGAATCGAACCCAGGCCTCCTGACCAGCAGTCAGCAGTACTAGCCACTAGACCAAAGAGCGACCAGCTATACAAAATGAAAATGCAAAAGTTTTAGATAGATATTACCTTTACTAGTATTGCATAAAATCACTATTCTAGATATACATGTTGACATTAATGAAGCATTTAAAGATAATTTTGCATTTCTAAACTTATTTTTAACAGAATCTGGAGAATTATAGTAAAAGTATTAAGAAATTCTTAAATGTCCCTCACACTTTACTTCACTTGGTACTCTTCATTCCATTCTAGAACACACATCCCTGCTATATGAACAATTTTGATTATCATAGAGAATTTATTTGATTATTTTCCTACGGATGGCAGAATAACAGATGGTAAGCCCATGGACTCCATCACCATCTGGTAGGTAATAATGTAGTTTTTGGGTGTGTAATGGCTGACAATTTTGTCTAGGAACTTTTTTTCCAGGCATGGAGCTCTTTATTATGCGTAAATCTATGACACAGATGCATGCTTAGAGTCCCTTCTGATGCTCTAGGCTCAAGATTTTTACTTCTAGAAAAACTTATCAACCTTGCCTGGGTTGGAATCTGCAAACCTTGCATCCAAAGGAGAATGAACTAACCCTAGGCCAACCCTCATACTTCAATGCTTATTTATCCCCTGTAAATCTTACATACCTTAGATGTGTAATGACTGCAGCCTTGGGTAATCCAGTAGTCCCTGATGTATAAATGTATAATAATTTATCCCTGCATGAACCTAAGGCTATATCATTCGCTGGATTAGATGCTTTGGACTCTGAAAGTGCACGGCACAAATCAACTGCTCCTGGTACAATGTAGTCACTCTGTCCACTTAAATAAAACTGGTAAAAAGACACACCTTCAAAGCTGTCATGTATATCAGCAACTTCTGCAACATAAAACAAAACATACATTTTTAATACATCAGATGGCATCTGTAAAATTTTTAAGAGGCACAAGGTCAAGACTTTTTCTTCCCACAACCAAATTACAACAGATTCTACACAATGCCAGGATGCAAATGATCTCCTCCTATTTGCAGTATATGTAGGAATCACAAATTGTAGCATTAAAACCCATATTTTGGAACAAAAGCAATTATCACCTGGGACAGATAAAAAAATCAACTGCTATTGAGCATGTTATTACATCAGAATGACTGCAAACTTTATGAAGATACCAAGGCCCTTGCCACTACCAAAAGTTACCACAGTAGACTTTACAGGGAAGAAATAGGAATCCATTTAACAATGATAAAAAAAAAAAAAAAAAGACAAACTAAAATGAACATGAATTCCAGCTCTTGCTGAACTTATGACCATTCCAGCAGACAACCAATATCAAAAGTGGTACCCCTCTTCTGTCTTCTCCTTCCTATATCACATCTTAGCCTTTACTGTTGACAGCTAAGCCTCAAGCCAATAAACAATCAGAGAGAGTCAAGCATACAGCTACATCATTTTATTTTTCTGTAGATTTCCGCCACAATGTGTGATGAAATATTAGGTTGAGATGAAAATTTTATGACCAGTGCACCACAGCTTCAAAGCCTAGAATGTATTATTTTCACATTCATAATTCTGGCCTGAAAGCCTACATACAATTTTTAATTTTTTATTTCTTACTCTGAAAAATTTGGTTTGGGAAGGGATTTCTAATTAGTGAGGGAATTTAATATGAAAGAAAACATGAAATTAATCACAGTATATAAAACACCTGGAAAGTGCTTTATTTCAGAGGAAAGTATAAGATGGTGAGGAAGCAAGCTAGTATTGAGGAAGAATTAGCCACATTTCTTAATTTAAATTTTTCTCTTAAATGAAGGATTTAATGTAGTGTTGTAGTATGAAAGTATGTTCCATCCCTATGAGAGTGTACAGTTCCACAGAGGAATGCTAATTTTCTGGAGGATTTGCATCAAATGTATGTGCATTTGACAGAGAAATTTTTGACAAAAAAGTACAGAACATATTCCACTGGCATACAGCTGAAATGGAATAAGTTTATTTTCTTGCTTTAAGGAAGAAGGAATGCTTTAAATATTCCTAACTTAAAGTTATTATCTCATAAGCACTGAAAATGCATATTGTTCCCATAATTAGTAGTCTATCCACAACAAAACTTATCAAATGACATAAATTAAATATAAAGTGGGGTTGTAAAATTATTTAGTTGTACACTATCATACTGAAAGTGTGATCACTGTCTCAGATCACTGCCAAAATAAAATTATAAATTTCTGCTTGAAAACTATATTGCAGACTAAAGACCTTTGACTTCTACAAAAAGTCAGTTTCAGATATTTCCTAGTATATTTATTTACTGTAAATAGACTCATTTAATAAATGTCAATGTCAATTTTCTACATAGTTAAATTTTATATACCGTATTGTATTTACGAAGCTGTTGACAATGGAGTGATGATATATCCTGAACTTAGGTATTCATTAAATTTTGTATTAAACAAAATTACTTCAGCTTCAACAAAAAATATTACCAACAAGTTTCAGGCCTAACCATGGGAAACCCTTTGTCACTTTTTCTAGCATAGTTATTCTTGAGTTCATTTGAAACACATAACACAAAAGCTTTCCCTTTCATTTTCAAGTCGTGGTATAGGTATGTGGAAGACATTTTTGCAATAATACTGAAGAAACAGTCAATAGATGCCCTGAAACTTCTTAATTTGCAACATGAATCTATAAAATTTACCAAAGAAGAAGAAAGAAGTGGTTGGCTACCATTTCTAGATTTAAAAATTATAAGAAATGGAAATTGTTTGAATTTTGGAGTTTACAGAAAAGAAACACATAGGAAAACTACATAAAAAATGAGAGTTATAACCCCATTTCACATAAGTATGCAGTATTTTACAGTTTGACACACAGATTGATGAATATTCCACTCTCAGAAGCAGAGTAAAAAATGGAATACAAACAAATAATAAAGACAGCTATAATCAATGGTTTCAGCAAAGACACAGTGATAAAAATTATCAATAAATCTAAAAGACAAAAAGGGATAAGGGAAGTTTCCACACTGAAAAAAACAAAAGAAGAATACAAATTCAAAAGTTTCACCTACCATCCAACTTACCACAAGAAGTTCAAAAAAAGTTTCAAAGAACATGGGATAATGTTAGCTCCAAAGAACAGATACAACATCAGGAATTTATTAGATTGCACAATAAAAGACCCCCATATCAACAGAACAGAAATCAGGAATTTACGAAATAAAATGTGCAGATTGTGAGCAGAGCTACATAGGCAAAACAAAGAGAAGTTTGGAAATTCGGAGGAAAGAACATTTTAGGAATATTCGGTTTAGAAGGTGGATAAATCAGTAGTAGCAGCTCACTTTTGGACCAAAAACCATGAAATAAAACCAGAAATTAAACCGCTGAAACATCTTCACAACCCATTGGAGATATCCACTTGGGAAAAAAATTTTATATTAAAAAATAGGAAAAAACCTAATGAATTCCAAGTTCACATCTTCACAACCCATTGGAGATATCCACTTGGGAAAAAAATTTTATATTAAAAAATAGGAAAAAACCTAATGAATTCCAAGTTTTTTCCTATGGATGAACTCAGCAATTTCCTACTTCAACCAACAGAGGCCACCACAGAAACAACCGGGTGTCCAGTCATCATTTTGAGTAATGGCAGTTCGGTGAGCAACTGAAGATAGGAGAAATTCTCCCAAAACGCATCTTACTTTTATGTAAGTAAATGGAGTTTAGTGTAAAAAAATGAATACCTAAGTTTAGGATTTATATACCGTATTTATGCAATTCTAATGCACCATCAAATGTAATGCACACCCTAAATTTGAAACTTAAAATCACAAAAAAAGATTTTGGCCTATTGTTGCATGGTCCACTTCCTAAACTGATCAGGACATAGAATTTATACTTGGACTATTGTTACATCTTGAAGCACTTAGGACAAAGTACATCACCTGTGCTGTTGCCAGTACAGTTGGTGTAGGAAAATAAGAAAAAGTTAAGATTATTGTATGATCTTAATTATATAATTAGCTTCACTGTACAGTTCCAATTAGCATTTCAAAAAAAATTATTACTTATGGTGTCACAGGTTGCCCATTCTTACTCCTTTCATGTACAAATTCCAAAACTTTTTCTTCAATGTCAGGATGTCATTGCAAGTACCAGTGAATATCTTCCTATTAGCTTTAGTTGCAAATAATGCCAATTTCTATTGCTGCCATAAGCGAACATTGCTCTCAGCTACATTGAACTCTCTTCCTGCCTTTCTGTTTTCATTTTTTTTTTTTTTTTTTTTAAATTTATCATTAAAAGCAGCATCTAAGACGTTCTTCTCTGTTTGCCCTCAATTTCGTGACTACAAACTATTCAAAAGCTCTATGCAATAACAGACTAACAATAATTGTAATGAAGTTACCGACAAACTACAAAATGTATTTGCACTCGAATTTAATATGAACCACAATTTTAAATGCTACATTTGGATAAAATGGTGTGCATTTGATTCATGTAAATACAGTATAACCACAGAACAGATTATTAATATGATTACAGACAAATAATATGGAAAAAGATACGATAAATATAAGATATAATTACAATTATTTAGCACATACACAAATCAGTAAATTACAGCTCATTAACATTATATATACATTTATCTGTCAAATGTTTCTTAAGTTTAATTATAAATTTACTACCTTTGCAGTCTTTTACATATACTGGTAATCAATCCTAATCAATAATCTATGATAATCAATATCAACTGTTTATTGTTCGATCTTTATCTTTGATTTAAGGTTAACATTAGTTTTGAGATAATTTGTCTTTGCCTCTGGCATTATAAAAGTAACAATTATTGTTAATTGCTTTATGTTCATCCTTTTATAGACCTGCTAGAACTACTCTATAGTCCTATCACAAGCTATTTGTTTACTCTAAAGACCTCCCTAAATGAATCTGTTTTACTTAAGCCATATTGCACCTTAAACATATCAATACCCTTTTCATATTAGTAATATTACTGCTTCCCCATAATTCAATTCCATAAACTAAGTAAGGATATGCATAAAAGTTTGATTAAGCATTTGAAGTATAACATAAAAGTCAAGCTCACCTGAAGCTAGTTCTGAACCAAAAATAATGGCTCGAGAATTTGCAACTTTCACTGAATGAATAAGTGATCCATGACGTAAATTTGAATTTATTAGTGCTGCCACAATACCAACTTTGGAGAGACCAAGCCAAAAGCCTACATATTCTGGTTTTGATTCCATGAAGATAGCCACTGTCTCTCCTCTTTTGAAGCCAGCTGATTTGAAGAAATGAGCAACTCGGTTGCTGAATTCCTCCACCTTAAACACAAAGATGTTGTTAGTACTTGTTCACAAAATATAAACCTTTTACAATGCATGTAACAGTTTGATTTATAAAAACAAAAATTTCTACTTATACCTTGAAAATGTAAATCCTTATCTTTGTAAAAAAGGAAATATATATTCTTTAGAAAAAAAATTAATACTCTGTAAATTCAGGAAGCATTAAAATCTGTCCTGTATATTTATGAGAGAGGCAGTTATCTTCTCTTTTAATGGAGTCTCTTTCGTGCTAAAAATTCAGTGAATTCAGAATCCTAACTTGTATTCTTTTGCTAAAAGTTGAACATGCTTTGTGCCAGTTATAATGAAGTCAACAGTTTCTGCTTGTCATTTGTGCCACACTGTCAACATTAATTTGTTTCATTATATATGATAAATAAACTGAAATGAAACACAAATTATTTTCATTTTCTAAGAGGTAAATATACTCTTGATATTATAGTATGATTTAATTGAACTACATACCCTTAATGCTTCACTCACTTGTCATAATGTACAGAATCGGTTTCGAGAACATTTCACTCTAAACATCAGCTAAGCTAAAAGTCAACTCTCGAATAATTCGTTAATCTGTAGGAATGTGACAGTTGGCTTTTAGCTTAGGTGTTGATGAGAACAAAATGTTCTTGAAACTGGTTCTATATATTATGACAAGTAAATGAAGCATTAAGAATGTGTAGTTCAACTAAATCATACAATAATATCAACATATACATTTAAAAAGTTGAAAGGTTTGTACTTCTAATAACCTAGCAGCTCATTCACAATTAAATAAACCTGCAAACCAGTGCATGCTTTAAATACTAAATGTTGCAGTTTCAATATCATGTTTTGAATGGTAATATACCAAAGAATTTTACAAAAAGTGCCATCTTTTTATACAGAACTAAACAATTAAAAAAAATGAGCTAAATAAAATAAATACTCAACGGTATCTAATGATAAGGTAGAAAAAGGGAAATGATATGCAGGAATCTGCAATCCTCTGCTATGATATTTCAATATCCAGTCTTATAAACATGTGGAATAAAGGGCACAATCAATTTTGTTGCCTGAACCATGAGATCAGTACTCCTGTGAAATGGCTCGAGAAGAAATGGGAGATAGATAGCTGCACATGCACACGCATGCAAACACACACACATATATACATAGATGTACTGAACAGAAAAATAAATGCTATCATATAAAATAACAAATATTTAACAAAGAAGTATGTAATTCACACTAAAAATAGCTATACAATCTATGTGACATTTCAAATAGATAGGGTTCCCCCCCCCCACAGGCTGAGGAGAATAGGCTGACAGAAACCATTGACCATGTTTGATATTTAGGTACATACTAAACTATTACAGTTAATAATAAATTTAGGTTGGAAGGCAGCAATCAGATAGGGTATGAATGTTATAATGTTGTATGAACTGTTTATATTGCTGGTCAATGGTATTCATTTAATAATGAAATAATGATTTTAAAAGATTTCCTATACCTAGAGATCCTGCAAGAACCTCTTTACCCTTACCTCATAAAATGTCCATGACCGTTTGTTGCAGTAAAATGCCACTTTATTTGGATGTTTATGGACCTGTTGTGCAAAAACCTTTGGCACTGTAAGGTCTCGTTTTTCCCACCACCATAGCAGTAAATTGATTCTTGCAAAACGAGCTGCAGCTCTAGGGGGAAAAAAAAAAAAAAAAGGTTTAAAAATTATGTTTGAGAACTTCATATGCATACTGTAGAAGTAAAAACATTCACTGCAAGATCACTCTAGTATGATTCATTTTTATATGCCTTGCAATGGATGTTTTCTTCTCTTGCTGGTAGTAGTTAACAGTTATGACCCCTGATGGAAAATGAAAGACTGATGCTACACATTATTTTGAAAAGAGAGATTAGCAAAGTGCATAAAGCAGATTATTACTTTTATTATAACAATTTTTATGTTGTTTTTCACTTGTCTACTAGTTTATCAGACAGATTTGCAATGGTACAATTTTTTGCTTATTGCTGTATTGATTTCTTGTCCTAAAATAACAACAACTATGGCAGGACTGAGGGCATTCTGAAAAGTAAAGAAAAAGTAAATTGATGATATTGTTTGTTCACAAACATTTACTTCAACACATAAAGGTGAGACTGGAAAGACATCCAGCAGCCAAATTCATTGGAATAAGAAATTGAATGGCTTTTACCTTGAATGAATAGAAAGGAATGTGGTCTTTATCAACGGTGGATAATAATAAATTATGACCATATAGTCTCACTAACATTCAAATTTGTTGCATGTTCTCTTTGTATTTATTCCATGGGTGTTTTGACATAGGGTATGCACAATTTTGATGAATTTTTCTAATGATACACATTAAGAATGTATGTCATAGATAAAGTATTTAGACTATCCAAGCTCGAATTAAGATATTTTAAATAGGAGAGCTTAGAAATGGATTCTTTTGGAGCATGTTCCAAAAGAATCCATTAATCCATCTGAAGACATCCCATTATCACTCTCAACTGAAACAGATTACCCAGCTAGAGAATTATTTAATAAGTACTCTCCATCTGGTGGCAAAAGAATGTTATGCAACCCAAATCAAAATCTGTAGAGAATGATTTACTTGAAGTTTTATGTGAGGGATCTTCACAAAGTAATTATCCACCATTATGGCTCATATGTTAGCGCATCTGCCTGTCAACTGGCATGCGTGGATTCAATCTCCTGTCAGTATCTGTTGCCTGGTAAGTTTTTTTTATCCTGCAAAGTAATTACTGGTAACTTTAAACACTAAGGACTTCACATTAATCTGTCACATTTCATTCATTGTATTCACCATCTTGAAAGACATTGACAGTTGGTAGGACATTAAATGCCAGCAAAAAATAAAGGTTACAATACGAAACAATAAAATAATAAGGTTATTTATTCTATACGTTTTGTTGGAAACCATGAGGTAGTAGTAAAGAATAAGGAGAGACTCATAGCTTAATGTTTTTAAATAGTAAACTGTATTTGAAGGCTGCACATTGATGCAAAGGAACATCCCACAGAATTAATAATCTTGTCACTCATGCCTTAAGAACATAGAAGGCTGTTAAGTTATATAAGATAAATGCTCATGAAAAATGATAAATTCTGAAATAGTGATTAAAATCTTAAGGAAAATATAGACTGAAGAAATGCTTGGGTTGTTGACTTGATTAAAGCAAGGTCATGCATTCTTTCCATTCTAGCCTCTGCCTGGATTGATAAATTGGGATTTGTTCAATTTATGGCAACAAACATGGATGCTAGCAGATAACAGGCTGGAATACATGTTACATAGCAAAACTTTAGCTACCATGCATCATGTGATGGAATCAAGTACACAGGAATACAATAAAATTAAAGATCTAAATTTATCAGCCCAATGGTCTTTTGAGTAATTTGATCTTCTCTGAACTAAGGTTCATAGGTTAAAACAAGCTGAGGTCAAAAGGTTTCTCTCGACATAAATATCTCAGCGCAAGTCCTTCAAGAGAAACTTTAAGTCATGAGTTGACTGGATCACTAGAGCAACATCTAATGGGCTTTTCCATTCTCATTCTCATTTTAATTAAATCTTTGTTTAAATAGTACAAGGATAGACAAGTTTTAAAACATTTATAAATACATTTGTAATTAGTATTTCACCTTGTTTTGTATGTTAATTCTTCCAAATTAATACAATGCATTTTCTGCTAAATAATTTTTATGGCTTTCAATGTAGCCTTCATTTGTGTCCTTACTTTTTTTCTTCTTTGGGGGGGGGGGGGGGCAGCCTAATATGATTCTTGAGAACTGGTTATTTAGGGTTCCCTTGTGAATATAAAATAATTATTTCTTAGATTATAATTATGTCCCTTATGCCTTTGGTTCATTCCATAAACAGAAGAGAGAGTGGGAGCAAAGGAACATCACATTAGTAGTGTGTCTAGTGAGAGGTGCTAGAAAGGAAAATAATCTATATTATGAAACATATAATCTGAAGTCCTATCTATTACCTCGAAGATGTTTTAGAACTTATCATATTTAAGAGCAATATCTATATGGCTAAATGTCCCTTTTAACAACGTAAAGAATTGCTATATACTTAATTTTTTAATGAAGAAAAACAACCATTTTATCTGTTAAGCTACTTATGACACTTTTTTATAACATTATAACCTTAACATAAAAATGAAAAAGAAAACATGCTAATAATATATAGCAATTATTTTTGTATGTATATTAGTAACATGACCACCTCCTTGGTAAAGTGGTTACTGCTGCCCAGGAGGCTCGAGTTTGATTCCTGGCACCTACTTAGGAATTTTACTAAGATAGGACAATTGGGAAGTTGCTTGATGGAAAGGTGGCATTCTTCGATCTAGTAAGCTGCAATATAGTGATCAGCGGGATGCAGTGTGCTGATCATATTCCCCCTGCAATACTGCACTTTACCAATGAAATCACGTGATGGAGGTAGAAGATGCAGTGATCGTCACGGTAAAGCTCAGGCCCACATGGGGCAGTAAAAAAACCTCACAGATTTAGTAACATAGCCCACAAAAAGGGATCATTCCATTTTTATCAATAAGAGTTTTGAACCTCATTGTGTAAGGTATTTGTTTTTGTTTTTTTTCTTCTAAATTTATTGTATATATACTAATGCAGTAAACAAATAATGAAATGTCTCGGATATTTTTGAGCCAAAAAATTGTGTTTATTAATTTTAAAAAATTGGATTTTCTCATATTTTATAGAAATAATTTTTAGTTCTAGAGAACTGAAACTTGTCATTTTTTTAAAGCTCAAAAAATATTTTAACTTTTCTAAAAAATATAAAATGTTTTTCTCACACATGTTAATCTACTAAGGTAGAAATATGAAGATTGGAAAAAAATAATATCATGAAATATTAATTTTTTAATGTGACATTACATAAAACTATTCTCATGATGTTCTTAACTTTTCTTTAAATGAAGAGTAATATTTTGCTTATGCTATGCATATAGTTAGTTTAAAGTAAAGGTTTTTGGTTATCTAAAATATACATAATTATACTGTTATGATTCAATAATTTTTCTGAATTTTTTTAGAAAGATCTAAAATATAACTACATTTTTGGTTATCAGACACTGTTCAGTGCAACAAGCTTCTATTTATATTAAAAATACAGAATAAACATTACTTTTCAATCAATATTTCAAATCACATTTACACAATAATTAAATGGTTTAATGATATTATTATGCTATATGAAGAGCAAAATAAATTATTTTAGCGAAGTAAAATAAATTTCGGTTATGAGAAATTATCCCTCTGTAAGTTATTTTTTTTTTGTCAAAAACTATTTCTGTTGATTTGAAATGAGTGCATACAGCTTTAACTTTAATAGTACTTCAATAAACTCATCATTATTTTTTAACATTGGTTTCTACAATGCATCTATCTATATGAGTCACTTTCTATGGTATTTTCAAGTATTTTATCATCAATTCTTTATATTAGTGCACATCTTAGCTCATTTTTGGTATTCTCTCATTTAACACTCAATAGTTGGAGAACTACACACTTTCAGTTAGATATACTAGGTTTGGTTTAGTTCCTGGAACATTCAGTGAGTTCGCAAAGTAGTCACACAGACTTACAAACTTGTCATATAATTACTACAGTAGCACATAATCTATAATTACAAAAAATATTGTGAACATCTACATAAATAGTTTCAATAAAAATGAAAAAGAATGCCTAGAACAACTCAACTAGGCAACAAAAACAGAGAAGCAGAAACAGACATGTCACTTAATCACACAATTTTAGTATATGCATGTTTACATATGCATTGATATAACATTATTCCAGTGTTTTATATTCAATGTAATATATTGACACTCATATATTCCTTTACTGAATAAAAGGCCTTTTTACATAAGTATTTTCTAAGAGCATTTTGTACCAAAATGCATTTATAATAATCTCCTTTTTGATGGCAAGAAAGCATTGAAGTCAGTCTATTTAAATTTTCTTTTTGTCTAGTATTCTTGTCATGTATAATTTGATATATAACAAATTTTTCTTTATTTCTTATATAAACGTTAATGAGGGATAATATATAGTCACAAGGAAGAGTTATAATTTCAAATTGTCTATAGAGGCTTCTGTATGAATGTCTGTTTTGTATACCAGCGATTATGCCTTTTTTCTGTAATAGGATGATACATTCACTTTTTACTGAATTTCCCCAAAATATTAGACCTGATTTCATTAGTGAGTTGAAATAAACATAATAAGCTAGTTTTAGACTCCAATATTACAAATGCACTGCTAAGTTTAGGTATGATAAGATTGATGTGATCTCTCCAATTCCCGTGGTTATCAAATATAAAACCAAGGAATTTAATATATTTGGTTTGTAGAAGTACACTGTTAGGCAATCTTTAATAATGGTTAACCATCATCCAGGACAAATTGTCAAGGATGACCAAGTCACTTAGATTGACTCGTGAACTGAAAATCTGAAATTTGATTACCATCAGAACTATCTTCCTTGACTAAGATTTTATTCTTTTCACCAGTTCTAAGTTTTCTTCAATGGCAAATGCCAGAGAGGTACCTAAACTTATAATCTAATGTTTCCTTTCCTCCAAATATTTTTTTTTTCCCAATTTATAATTTCATTTGATATATCATTAGTGTTCACCACCTGATTCCTCAGTACATAAAAATTATAATACAAAATTAGATAAAATTCTGCCTATAAGCACAACTCATCATTAGTTAATATTTCACACATACAAAGGTCTTCGATCACAAAAGTTTTAATTGCAAAACAAAAAACAACAAAATGCAGAGAGTTTGGTATTCGCCATAAAAAGTTTGTGAAGTTTTTTAAGGTAAATGAAAATAAATATACAAACAATTCCAGCAAATGATACAAAAATCATTCACTACACTTACATCAGATCTCGCGGGAGTGTCTTATAGATTACGTATATACACTGGTAACGGCTCCCACTTAGCAGATAACCTATGCAAGACAGCAACAATATCTGAGGAATCAGTCGACGCCCAATAAAATACGAAGCGCCCGCAGCACCTAGACAAATGAAGGTGATAACTGTTGAAGACGCCTTCTGCAAGTCTTTTGCATCCATAGCTAAGTTACTACTACCATCAACCTGTTTCCAAATTATCAGTTCACCATTATGAAACAATTTAGACAATGGCAGGTTAATTCAGAAGGTCGCATTTATTCTCATAAATGTCCATAGAGTAACAATGATATTTAAGATTTTTTGCAGAGTGGCCAAAACAACCAAACTAAAAAACTCGCTCTAATGTTTAGCAGATAGGGCTACCATGGAGCGAAACACCTGTTACTATTGAACATTGCATTTCAAAGTATTCTATTCTTTATACTCTTCTTAAATTATAATTTTTAACACTGAACCCTGACAGCTAACTTCTTGTTCGTAGTCCTTCTGATTATATAAATGATATTGCACATACTCTTTCTAAAACACGTATAAAGTATAAAAATGTTATGAAACTGTTTTTAAAATGAAGTAGTTCCATTCAGACCGATAGGCTGTGTAAGGTAGCATATTAAACTACATATGAAGATACTGAGTTCGATTTACGGTCAGGTCAAACTTTCTGGTATTCTTTTTTTTTTTTTTTTACACGGAGTTTTTCCTAACCCTGAGAAGGTGAATTTAAGATAGCTTTATGGCACCAAGGTCTCTGAGTTCATTTGCATCATCATTATTTCATTTCATTCTTAATAATACTTAATCTCTGATTCATTCCTATAGTATTCACGTCCAATCTACAGACGTCGGGAGAAGATCAATGCATTCAAAGCAATGATGATTTTTTTTTAAATAGTGTTTAATGTCCGTTTTTACTACTGGGGTACCACAGACGATGGGCACTTATGATACATGAAATGAAATGATATATTGGGAAAGGATTTTTTAAGGTAGGAAACGTTCCAGGCGTAAATTTAAGGTACCTCCGGGCATTTGTCATTTATGAGCACTGAGAAAAACCTGGAAAAAACCTGTTAGGGAGAACGGTCCTGGCAGGATTCGAACCCCAGACCTCCTGCGCTTGAGTCTGGGCCCGTGGCGGTAATGATGATGATGATCATAATAATAATAACAATAATAATAACAATAATAATAATAATAATAATAATAATAATAATAATAATAATAATAATAATAATAATAATAAAGTGTGCATATTTTTGCTTTATGGTAAGAAAAATAAGTGTTTTTAACACAAATTTGTCACATATATGAGAAAGCGCTGAATGTTGAACATGTGATCAGCGATTCGGCAAAAATTGTTGCCATATCTAAGATAAAGAGTGTAAAAATTGGAAGTTCATGTTATAACTGTGATAGGTATTTGCATTTTAGATGCGAAAATGTAGATTCTATTATCGCCGAAAGCAACTAGTGAGCCCATGTGATATTGCAATGACAGTATGTTTGTATTTCATTTGCTGTTAAAAACTAACCAACGGACACAATCGGCAGTAGTTTGAAAAATTTAAGGCCATATTGGGGAGGGGAATGTAAAATGTTCACATTTTTGGTTAATATAAACTTTTGCCTTATTATTTGGTAAGAGTAGATAATATAGAGAAATCGTTTTATATCGTCCCACTTTTGAAATGCATTTACCGTCAAGTGTAAGATTTTACCAAGGCAGTGTGTGTTGGTTTTCTCTATCTGTTTTAACTTTATGGCCACCTTAGGCTTCCTTTCTGAAATTACCTTAGCTTTTGAAAACTCATGAAAGTTTAACCGAAGATAATGTTTCAAGATGACATTAAAATTCCGATTACCAAAATCGGAATTTTCTCCTACGTTTACTGTATGAGCCGGCAGTTTCTCATACTCATTTTCGTTGTTAGTAAACAAGTGAATGCCATACTAGTTTTCTGTTTGCGTTTCGTTAATGTCAACGAGACTATCGTGCCATATTTGCATATAATTATCTAAACGTGTTTGCAAACGAGCAGAAAAAGAAGGGATAATACTGATAATATTCATTGGTTTTGTTTTTCCAGAGCTGTCACTAAGAGGTACGCAGAAGATGCCTCCGGTACGGGTGGAGGGGATTATAATAAACGAATAAAGCGATCTATTCTCAACTACCGTTATCCATTCTGTTTAATTTTATATTATTTATGTTGCGGTGTCAATGTAATACTGCAGTTTTTTAAAATCTAAAATTGGTCAAAATTCTAGTGGCTGAGACAACACTTTCGGGATAAGCCTAGGAAGTGGGAGTTTTGGGAGGGGAAATGTAAAGAAAATAAACAAATGGATGAATAAAAAATAAAACAAAAATTTTTAAAAAGTGAGAGAATATGAGGAGAAAGGGTAAAAACGACTTCGTATGTTTTTCCTAGCTCACAACATTGCCTATATCTGTCTCCTTTTTCTCTCATTACGTTTTCTTAATTACCTTTATCATAATATTGACAATGTTTGGATACTTCAACACATAGTAATTCTGAAATTATAAACTACTGATATTTATATTAGCAATTTCGGAGTGAGTTTCAATCCCATGTAGACGAACTTACCTCAAAATTCCCAATCAGCACGCTATCCACCAGACCACTGGAATGAATGAACAGCTCGGGGAAAATTGTTTTATTTACGTTGTAAGTCGGTGAGCCATTGATATGAAAAGTGGCGGGTAGAGTTTTAGTATATACATATAACTTGCTAGTAATTGGTTTAACTACATTAACTGTTAAAAGAGCCACAAAGAAATAGAAAAAGGGGAAAATAATGAAACGAGATAGTCTTATATGAAGTACAAAGGCAGAATGTTGATTTGAGTTCGGAAATGAGTGATAAGGGTGCGAGAGAAAAGACTACACAACATAATGTTCATAACCTCTGAACAAAGCTTCACCGAAACTGAAATCGGATTTCTACGTAAAGGATTCAAAATATGCGTAAGTTTCTCTAAAAAAATTGAAGACTACATTGCAGATATACTAACTGCCATCAAAAATCTTTTAGAAATAAGACTTTTTTGATTGATTTATTTATTTATGGACGCTCTTTAACAGCTCAGGTCATCAGCGTCCCATTCAACCCAGGGCATGAAACGGCCGACAAATTTTGCTCAGAGGCCTCTCAGGCTTGAGGTTCTTTTTCGTACCGTAAATGTACGACACGGGACCCACGGCTTTACTTCCCTTCCGAAGGAAGCCATACTTAGGATTTTTACGCCCCGAAACAATCCATCGATCCTGGCCGGGTTCGAACCCGCGATCTTGGGTTTAGGAGGCAAGTATGGTAACCACTACACCACCAGGACCGACAAGCAAATACACAGGTCTGTCTCTTCCTAATACTGACCATTCCAATCTTCTAATATAGTAATAAGGTAACCCTACAAAATTTAACACTGCCTTTTTCCCGTTGTGCATATAGCCCCTGATTATTTATTTAAAACTGTAATAAACATTATTTGTATTTGCTATCTCTGTACCATACCTGTTGAAAACTTTCTTTGCATTTAAAATAAATAATATAACTGCTTTGGCACTTTTACTCCCTTATTTGTACAGTTCCAGGAAAAAGTAATGACCCACTTGAATATTTAAATTCCCAAATACAAGACACTGCATGTTCTAAGACCCAAAGATCAAGCTGTACCAACATACACACAGAGATAAAAATAATTTTTTTTTGTTAGCATATGGTGATTCTAATTCAGATTTTGAACCTTTTATTTAGATAATTCAAATGCGAGATTTTATTTATTCAAAAAACAGTACTTATTTCCAAATTTTTGCTGTGTTAAGACAGTAAGCAGACTGTTTAATACCATTTCAAATGGTTTACAGTTGTAGGGAAGTAAACTTTGTTTGCTTTTAATATACCTGCAGCTATCTTCTCAAGTATAATTGTCTTTTTTCTGTTTTGTGTGCAGATGTTTGTCTTTCAACCCCCCTCCCCCCACTACCCTCTACCATTAAAATTTGTAAGAACAAAAAGAGTTTGTAAAAATATTCATTTCAAACAAATTATAAGGTATTATATGAGTTGTCTGGAAAGTATCCAGCCCTTATATAAGTTTTAACAAAGATATTTACTCATAACAATGAAACCATGGTACACTTTCAAACCTCATATACTTATCCCAACTGTTTCATAGGAGTCTGCAAAGTCTTTTGAAATGCTATGATCTTCACATGTTCTCTTTAGGCTGTTTCAAGGCAAAAAGGTGAAAAATTGCACAAAAAATAGTCAGTCCAATAATTCTTGAGATAATCATAATGGTCAATCAAATAATGTAAATATTTGTATTGTTAATAAGGCTTTCAAATGATATTACTAACAAAAATTAAATATAATTTACGCAATGGAATGAATGAGCAACAATGTTTGACTTTGCTCCGAGAATAAATGAATATATGCAAGCAGGACACAATCAACAGAGCTGTCAGTCCTGGTGCTCTAGTTGTAACCATGTTTGCCTCATAGACCTATGGTCACTGTGTTAAACATGACCTGGTTGATGCATTTATTAGGGCATGAAATTTCTACTTTGGCTTCCTTTGGTCCATTAGTCTTGTAGATTTACTGCATGTAAAAGAAAATCAAATCTGAGAGGAGCAGCCCCTGAGCAAAGTTTATCAGTCATTTCATGATCCATATTTAATGGAACAGCAATGACCAAATTTAAAGAGTGTGCTTAAATAAATGAATGAATCAATAGAGCTACACAACACAAAAGAAGAAGAAAATTCTTGGATGAACTTCATCAGAGTGCCTAAAAGGTGAGATGATGAGCAGAGCCTGAAAGTTAGGCAAAATGCCTTTTCTATCTGGGTGGATATCTTTATGGATTTTCTGCAATTATTTAAGCATTTTAAAAAGCACATCAAGAATTTCAATATATCAAAGTAAAAAAAGTTATCAAAATTATATAGCATGTTCATCTCACAAAAATATCTATTAACAATTTTGTTATATATTTATTTTCAAGCAGTCAAAAACATTCTCCTTAACTTACTTAAGCTTTTTAAATAGTAGAACCTTCATTGGTGAAAGGAATTTATGGTTACCTCAGGTATACGAATACCAGGAAATAGAGGGGATGAGGGAAATACTGTAGTTTTGAATAGTTCTGGCAAATGACCTTGTACAATGTGTATGAGAAAATTCTAGCAAATTTGTGGTGGGGGTAACTTCTAAGCTACATGAATTATCAAATAACTGCAAGCAAGAAAGATGATCTGTACTGCTGTGCAATAAACCATCCCTACAATGAGTTCAATCTGGAAGTAAGAGAAATACTAACCTGATTCCTTATAAATGCATAAACAGAAAATGAAGTCGATCAGAAACTACTGCACATCTGCTCATTCGCCAGAACTATTCTAAATTACTTTACTTTGTCTTCATCAACCTTTCCATGAAGTGTATTGCTTGAGATCAGCAAATGGCACATATCAGTTTCACGCTTCCTTACATCTGACATGCAGACAATACAAAGTCCCATTACCCATTGTCTCACACCTCACTTCTTTTGATAATGTACAATCAGTTTTTTCCAATTTCACAAAGATAAGGGGCAAAGAAAGGAAGAAAATCAATTCTTTCTAACAGGTAAATTATATAAATGAACAGTTGAACTTTAAGACAATTTGAGTGTTCATGGTGAATTATCATGCAAGAGCATTTGTGATGTTCTGTTGTAACTGGTATGTGTCTTTCTGAAATAGCTCGTTTTAAATATGCTCCAATCACTTCAGTGAGAGTAGAATGTTCTTTTTCCATGATGAAAAATGTTCTCTTTGACAAGCGGATGACTATAACAGTTGATATCTTCAAAAACATCTTGTTGCTTGTAACCAAGAAAAGTAAGCTTAAGTACTTTAATTATGTGATAGAGATATTAAGTATCTTAAATACCTATTTTCAATTACATTACTGCCTATTTGCAGTATCATAAGTGCCTTTTTGCCTACATATTTTAACCAAAATAAATGCTTGAACTTCCCGACTCTGGTAATGAGGATCAAGTGTTAGGCAAAACAAGTCAAGTTGAGTAAAAATGTTTATTTAGTACATTTGGAATTGTTAATCTTCATTTTACTGAATATAAATTTTCTTGCTTGTTTGTTTAAAAGAAAACTTCTAAAATACTATATTTATTATTATTATTTAACATAATTACAAGAATAAATTCTGCAACACTTAATTCATATGCACCACATTACCATGTGGGATTGCCAAACCTCTGTAGAACTTTGTCCTGTGTCACCAGATCAAGTTGCACCTTTTTACGCATGTAGAATATGGGACAATCTCGGCTGAAACAAAAATCTATAATAATTTATGGTAATAATGATTGAGTTCCCAGCCAAATTGGAATGAAATACCTGTTTTCCAAGCTTTCACCAAGACTTGCCCTATCTTCAGCAAAAAAAGCTCTTATTGCGTTCTTGTACAGATTTTATACCAGTGAGAGCTTAGAAACAAGTTTAATCACCAAAGGTTGAACTGATCTAAAATGTAGCAGGTTTATCCACTGTGCAATGCAAAGCAATGCCCTTAATTCAATTTCCAGAGAATGGTATACAATATTACTTTTTTCTTATATTTCTCAATATTGAAGTTTTATAATGGTTCCACTGTCCAAGTTGTCCACTGCTGTCAATAGCTGAAGATGGGAACAGAGGTTCCCAAAACATGTCCTAATTTAAAAATTTGTATTGAATTGAATTTGAATTTATTTCCTACTACACAAACAACTTATAATAGAATTGATATATTTCCATTATTTCACAATAAATACAATTGTTAATTTTGAACCTAGTCCCTGGTTCTTCAATGGCTCCACTTTTTTATATTTAGAGCATGTTTCACACACCATCATCAGCCTCAGCTATCAACATTTAGCTACGGATGCGGATGACTGTCTGCAAAATATTTCTAAATATAAACAAGTAGAGCCAATAAGAGTGTTTAGTTCAGCTCAGTCATACAATAATTTTAATTATATGATTTGCTTCATTGTGCAAGTTCCAATTTGCATATCAACCAAATTTAATGTTCATGTTTAATAGCCTCTTTTTGACTTCATTTGCCAACCTTTGGCATATAATAAATTTAGAAAGATATTACAGAAATATAGCATTAACTTGCTCTGCAGAACAAATTCAGCATAAATAAATTGTTAAAAAACACACAAAAAGATACAATTGAAAAAAAAAATATACATATATATATAAAATAAAAATAAAGTAACACTATTAACAATGTAACAAATTAACAGTAATTATAATAGTAGAAAAGGATAAAACACTAAGAAAAAGTCACACTTGAGATCGCTATATTTTGAACTTGTGGAGTCCTTCTATGGCAAGAAGACAAGCCCACACACACAAAAGTTGCAAAGAATGTAACTATGTTTATATAGGATGGAAAAATGAAATTAGAATATAAGGACAAAAGAATACTTTAGAAACAGAAAAATCTGCAGTAGCTGCACATTTTTGGTCGAAATAGAGAAACTGAACAACAGCAAATAACAATGTGGAATTACTGGTCTGGGAAACTCTTCATATATGAAAACAAACAATAAGCAATGATTTAAATAGCGGGGATTTCCTCATAATTAATTTAGTACAATAAGCAATGAATTTTGAAATGCCACTAGAAGATGACCTCATCAAGAAGTTTGTCTTGCCAACAAAAAGAGGGAGAAAAGATGACTCAACAACAGTTGGTGAAAGTAGTTAACGGTGAATACAATGGCATTTGAAACATGTCCAAATATTAAAAGGTTAATAAATATTGTACTTACAAAGCTGTTGACAATGGAGTGGCAATATAACCTAAACTTAGGTATTCATTTTTTAGTGTAAAAAATTAATACCTAAGTTCAGATTAAAAGGTTAGTGCAATTCTAGCGTTAAAACTCTCCAACTAAATATCAGACCTGAATACAACTGTTTACCATTACTTTGTAAGAACTTGTGAACATTAAAGCTATATTTCATATACTTTTTCAATATAATTATTTTTTAATTTATCAAATCACCATAATATGATTCACACTTGTCCAGAGCATCAAATAGAATCACATTACACAAATGCAACAAAACTCCAGTGCATATTTTTTGTGTGCTACAACCTCTGAAATAAACAAAGAAGCTTGTATAGAACAATTAAATGATGCAATGAGCTGTGCTGTCAATGACAGGGCTAGAAGTGGTTGTACGTGTGAAAGTTGTTGCCAACAGCCATCAAAGTTCACTGAAATAATCAGAAATTCCTGTATTTCTTCTTGATGGAAAAAGATATATAAGCACTCAGAAATTTACTGCATAAAAGATTAAATATATGAAAAAGTAATAATTAGAAACAGCGAAAGAGACGAAAGTATGCAAAAGTAATTTTTCACAAGAAAATCTTATTTTATACTTCCAGATGAAATCTATAGCATGTAACATAAGCACAGAGTTATATAAAAAAAAAAAAATAAATAAAATAAAATAAAAAAGAAGGAAGATCAAAATTAATGCAATGATTTTCAAATGTTAGCATTCTGGATATGAATCACTACATATCTTTCAGAATCTGTCATGAAAATGTATTAAATCTACATTAAAACATCTTAAGAAATTACAAACTGATGTGTTCTTACCTTGTGCACAGAACCTCTTCATGCAATGATCCCTGGCATCTTTGACACTGTGTCCAAAGACGACAGAATCTATCTTCTAGAGCAGTGAGACGTGCTAATTCTTGCTGGTATAGTTGTGTCTCATTGGTAATACAGTGTTTACAAAGAGGTATTCCTGAATCTGACAGCACTGCCTTACAGCCAATACAGGTCTCTTTCTTTCTAGTGAAAGCTGAAAGAGCTCCAACACGAGATGTGATAACAGCCTTCGTGCGTGTGTGGTCACCTCCTGTGTTCAAATATGTATCACTGTTTCATTTATTTTGATTTCATAGTATATGGTTACCTCATATTTTACTCCTGCTATTAATCCATGGCTATATTGAAATTTCAATTCTAAACCATATGTTCTTAAAATTCCCCTTACACATTAAAGAAGTGAAAGTCTTCAGTTAGTATTGCCATTAGTTTTTGAAATATTAATATTATGTACTAATCCACTTTCAATACTAATAATATTTTAAATTTGCCCTGTGCAAATAAATGTTACTTTAAATGTTAATTCAATTTGAAATTGAACACAGTGAAACACCCATTAATAAAAAAAAAGTGTGTTTATACTGAGTTATCTTGGCCTGTATCCACAGATGACTGTGAAATACAAAAACTGGTTTAGAATTTGTTTTTTGCTGGAATTTCAGTATATCCTTGCCTTATAAAAATCAGTACTATTCAGCAACATTAATTTACTGTATTCAAGGCTGCAAAATCATCTTGATTTCAGTTCCTTCCCATAATGATGAAATTGCTACTGTAAGCTTTATATTGTTCAACCAAATTCTTGTAAGTTGTTATGCTCCTAAGTAAAATAGTGCAGATAATTTTCTCTATAGCATTCTCGCATACATATATTGAAGTTTTTATAATTATTCATAAACATTGATCTTAAAGCACAGAATTGCTGTTATGCACAAACAAAGCAATGAAAATTATAGTGTATATAAAATTAGCTGATCTAACATCACCGAACACATGGGCAAGGGACTGTGAAAGTCACAAGAAGGTGTCACATTTGTTTTGGCAACCAAATCACATTGACATTTTCTTGTTCCCAAATAAACAGTGACAAAATATGTTTTCTGATACTTATGCATTTAAATAATTTTGATTAAAGTCTGCAGCAACTTTTTAACACTAAAAGTATCTGGTATTAGACAATCACATTTTCCTATTTATAAGAGCAAGCATTTTCAGTATTGGTGTTATTACAAACTATTGGTGTGCTAGATTAATTCAGTATATGTCACTGAAACAAATTTTAATGTAATGTATGGTACTGAAATTGAAACAAATTTTAATGTAATGTATGGTACTGAAATTTAATCACTAGAATAAAATATACAACTGTAATATTTAATAGGAAACCTTTCATCAAAGTTAAATTATCATAATTTTAGATATTTATATAATATATTTCGATTGGAATCAGCACTTAATAAAAAATACAGTTGAACCTGATATCTCTTAATCATTATGGGATATTAAAAATATTTTGACATATCAAAATTTGGTTGATATTAGTAACATTGCATACTTTTCTATGTTTTCATGTTGCATTTAAACCTATGTATTTCATATAAACAATGGTTTTATTAACTACGTAAATATTCAATTTTTTCTATTGAGCTACAGGTATCTACTTGTTATCATGCACTACTGATTTTTTGTGTAATCTATGAAACAATAGAAAGTGTATATGTATATATGAGTATAATGCTGTGCTTGTTTTTGTATGGTTTAATAATTAAGTATTTAACTGAAGGTTTGAAAATTTCTCCAAGACAATGTTAAGACACCCTCAGTGTTTTAACCATTTTTATAAAAGTAATTGAAATGCTTTAATTAGAAATTGTGTATAACTGGAATTATTTCTGTGTGTTAGAAATTAGCTTTCTCTTCGTTTAAACCTATTTCAAACCAGTTAAAACAACTTTCCCTTGGGAAAGAGATTTTAACTGGTTTGAAATAGATTTATACAAAGAAATTACATTTTGCTGTGTTGATTCCTATTGAGTTTTATATTAATTAGCTATCTATTCCTCCAACCATTTTTCTCAGTGGTTTCACTGCATTCTTCACATCTTAGAGCCACATTTTTCAAGAGCAATGGCTAAATAACAACAAAATGGTCTCAATATATACTTTCATTTCATCCAGACATTTTAACTTTATTTTACACAACATAAAACTAACGCTAATTTGTATGAAACTACATCTATTGCTGTGTATAAATCATTTTATACACAATATTCTATTTCACAAAATAGAATTTAGGAAATTAAAAATTTCATTCTTTCTATTAGTTAAATAATTTTCAAACTAATAAATAAAAATGGCACATATATGAAATGCACAAATATTAAATTTAAAAAATAACACTAGAGTAGATAAATACCTCAACTGCAATTCCTTGAATCACTGTAGTACAAAACCATTTAAAATTAAATGTGCTTCATTGCAAAGTTAGTTAAACTACATGAACATTTAGAAATGTACTTACTTAGTAACACAGATTCTGCCTTTTCACCCAATATAGGAGCAAAAATCCTGAGAAGTGGTTTAGAAAGTTGATTTTCTAAATAATAACTAGAATCTATTGGAACACTGTTTTCCAAAGCAAAAATTGGATCCTGCACAAAAACAGAAACAAGATTGCAAAAGTTACTATTACTAACAGTTAACTAAATATTTCCTTATTATACAGTTACATATATATTGCAAAACATAATTTCATCTTAGTTAAAATGTAAATATTATCCATGGGCTACAAAAAAATGTCAGAATATTCATAAAGATTTTAATATCAGGTTGGCACCAATTAATAGATTTAATGTTAAAAATTTACTGATAGACGATGTTAATGACAGTATTCCACAAGAGAAAAAAGCCGGTATTTACAAAATAAATTTTGCAGAAATATGAAAAATTCTACATTGGAAAAACAAAGAGAAACATAGGCACATGGTTAAAGGAACATTTCAGGAATATAAAGTACAAGCAAATAGAAATCAGCAGTAGCATATTTTTGGACACAAAATCACGACATGGTGAATAAAGCACAATTATTAAAATCCATACAAGAACCTATGGAACTAGCAACCTGGGAGAAAATCTACATCTACAAATATAAAGACAGTCTAATGACCTTCGATACTGCCGATGAAAACAAACTATAAGTTTATCACCCTGCCACCAGAGCAGAATACACATTCCCACAGCTCAACGAATTATCCGACAGTTGAATTTTAGCTGATGGTGAGAACCAAATGTTCTCAACCAGTTCTTATACATTATGACAAGTAAGTGAAGCATTAAGAGTGTGTAGTTCAACTCAATCATACAATAAAATTAACAATTTCATCCATTCATATAATGCAAAATGCAGCGAATAAAACAGCCACCTTCTTGGTTCTGCTGGATTGCCCCCAAAACCTATAAAGGACTTGAATCAACCTAAATGAGGTTTTTCCTTTGCTCATAGTTTCAGCATTTCTGATCTCCGGAACATTTTGGCTAATATACCAGTTATCCTTTATATAATCAAAACTATCAGAATATTTTGGCAATAAACAGAAACACTACCAGCAATATAAACACACCAAGACAGGAACAAGAGAGACGGAGGGTTATTTAAAATTATTAAATGGTGAAAAGACAACATTCATGAACTTACAAGTAAAATTATAAGGAAAAGCCTTTGTACAAACTTTCATGGTAAATGGAAAATATCAGCATATTTGAGAGGTAATAAGGGATTCTATATTTCAATGATGAATTTCAAAAATCTATTATCACAAATGTATTTTATTTATACTGAAACTTAAGAATGTTGTACTTAATGCTTTTTTTATACCATTACAAAAATAAAAAACTGAATAATCAAACTTGAAATGCTAATTGGAAATTGTACAATGAAGTGAATCATATAATTAAGATCATTGTATGATTGAGTTGAACATCACACTTTTATTGGCTCTACTTAATTGTTTAAATTTACTATTAACTAGATGGAAGATACCGATATCATTAACCTTAATGACTTCAACTTCTACATTTAAACAAATGGAGCCAATAAGAGTGTGCAATTCAACTCAATCATCTTAATTATATAGCTTCACTGTACAAGTTCCAATCAACATTTCAAGTTAATAAGAGGTCTTTGAGCCCACAAGGAACAAAGACATGGATAAAATTCACTATTCTAAGATGGACAATTCCGATGTAACATACATTAATCTTAACGACTTTAACATCTACATTTAAACAAGTAGAGCCAATAAGAGTATGTAGTTCAACTCAATCATATAATGATCTTAATTATATGAATAATCAAAATTTAAGTTTTATGGCAAGAAATATGTATTAAGTAGTTTTATTTCTCATACATCAACAGATTTTTTTTAACAAAACAAACAACAAACAAAAATAAAACACATTACTTTTAAATATAACAATTAGGAACTGTGCCTTTGGCAATTCCAGAAGGCACTAAATCTAATCAAAATTTATTCCAATTTGATTGGCTCAGCTCCCCAGTCCCCGGTTCATCAGCAGCTACCTACTGGAATATCCAGGGGACAGGGCTCCGATCCAACCAAAAACAAAACACAACATTAAAGATAATTTATATAATCAATACAATATTAAGTTATATTTCCTGCAATACTAAACCTTCACTAACACCCTGGTTATTGGTGTATAAGGATCCTGTTTAACTAATATTAGATAACTAGCCCCCTACCCTCCCCTACTCATTTCATCCTCCTTTCACTATCTGACAATTTTATTCTCAAGCACATTTCCTAAGTATTTTACACCCATAACCATTTTTGTCTTACTTTGCCCATGTATTTTCCTAGTTCCCCAAAGTTTTCATCTGTTTTTAAATTTAAAATTCTTCTACCTCTTATTTCATCTGGTAGGTTTTCCCATTTTCATAATAGGAACTGTTCACTCCAAAACTTAGTTTGCTTACATTCTTAGCAATGCCAAGTACTATCTGGTTCTGCACACATAGGACATTTCCCATTAGTGTGTCCATTTTTTAATCCACTTAAATA
This sequence comes from Metallyticus violacea, assembly GCA_030762175.1. Classification (NCBI taxonomy): domain Eukaryota; kingdom Metazoa; phylum Arthropoda; class Insecta; order Mantodea; family Metallyticidae; genus Metallyticus; species Metallyticus violacea. The sequence goes on from CM060832.1 coordinate 141,178,912, forward strand.
TTTTACTCCTGTTCTAAACCATGCCAACCCTTCCCTTCCCTTCCTAACTTATTACAAATTTCAATATATCTTTCTCTTCACCACACATTTTTTAGTGTGCTATATAATTTCAAATATTTTTTGGTGTTAAGATTTGCCCATATTTCCTATTTTTCAATATCCTCAATTCTTATTGTTATCTCTTTCCAAAATCCTTTACTCAATCTTACTCTCTTGTACCATACTAATCCCATGCCCACTTCTTGTAGGGTATTTTGGATTTTAGATAACCAAGTTTCTTTCCCTATATTTTTCCTTTTGCTACCAGACATTGATTAATGATAATTCTTCTCCTCTAGTTTCAATACTCTTTCTATGACCTTGCAAATAGCCCAATCTTCCTAGTTGCATTAGGGCAACCTGGTTAGGTGAAGATCTAGGTAAGCCTAGAACAATTCTACAAAATAATCTGTTTATCACATTTATCACTTTCCATTCTTCGCCTGGTCCCCAAATTTCTAATCCACACATCATTCTGCTCTCCACTATTGACCAATATATTCTTTCTAACCATTTTACTTGCATATTTGGTATTTTGTTTATGCAAGATCTGATTATACTCATGACATTTATCTGGAAATGAACATAGTGCTACTGCAACTCATGCAAATTCTTGACAATTATTGATAGGTGGATTGGCTTATTCAATGTAGGACAATCAAAGTGTTCTCAACATTATTTAGATTTATGCAGAGCATCTGTACCAGCTGATACTAAATATATCGACATTGAGCCTCCTGAAGAATCAACATTAAGAACCACCTTCCTAAGTGCTATGATTAAACTTTGCAAAAAATTAGGGCAGCATGTGAAAATGAAGAACTTTGGGTGAGCACTCATGAAACCCAAAATTCAAGTTTCAGAAAATTAGGAAATGTTGTCGGTGTATTGAAAAATGACGAAATAGTTAGTGAGAAGTCATATTCAGAGGCATGTAAAGAACTATCCGCATCAAATAATATAATGATTATGAGGCTATTCAATGAAACTATGCAGAGATATGGCCAAATGTTATAAAATATGACAAGCATTACTATGGAACACCATACATGATAAAAGTAGGTCAAGTCCTTTCCACGAGTTTTCCAAAAATGATTCATGTCACTTGAGTAATTCATGCTATTCATAGATTATGTGAATGCATCAGACTCCTATATTCCAATGTGAATAGGCTTGTATCAAATGGAAAAAAATCTTTTTTAAATCACCAATGAGGATTGATTCCTTCAGAGCAAAAAATCCCAATTTTCCTCTTCAGCCTGGGCCAATGGCCACTTGCTGGGGATCTTGGTTAAGTGCAGTTTTGTACTATGCAACAAATGAAAGTTTTGCATCTGTTAGAAATGAACAAAATGATGCGTCATCTATTGAAATAGTTCAGTGTTTATTGAAAGATTAAAAAATATTTGGCATTTATATCTACAAATCTAAACTTTTTGTTAAAAAATATTTGGCATTTATATCTACAAATCTTAAACTTTTTGTGACTCCATTTAAAAGTAGAAACTTAAACAAATGTTATATTTTAACATTTTTTAAAAACTTCTTTTTAAAAAATGTATGAATTAACACAGTGAAGCTAGTTATGTGATTTTATTCATTCAACAAATCTGTTCAGTGAAACACTTTAAGGACGTATGGGATGTTGAAATGAAAATTAATTAGTTACCAAGGCTAAAAGTACTAAAAGACAAATTTAAAAATTTGCTTGAGAAAAGCAATGGTTTTCAAAAGCTGTGTAAAGTGGCTCAAGTTATGGAAGGTAAATAAGTAGGCGATTTAGGGTGTGTGTGTTAGTGACATTTAAATATGCACGTTTGACATCCTGTGATGTGGAAAGATCATTTTCACAATATAAGATGCTATTTACAGACAATCCGCATGCATTCATGATGGACAATTTGGAGAAAACTGTTTTTGTCCTCTGCAATTTTAAGAGAACGTGCTAGGAGTTACTATCCATCTATGAGTGGTGAGTACCTCTAAAAATAATAAATTAATAATTTTCTCTCATTTCTGTGAATTTAAGCAAAACAGTTAAAAAAATTTACCAGATATTTTCTTTTATAGCACATAAAAAGTAAATACTGTAACTTTTTTACTACATAAAAACCTACTCCCTATATATAACCATATTTAGTTATTTAACCAAAGGGTTGTTATTTCATTTTAACATATTTTAAGAGCTGCATACTCTTACTACATACTGTGCATTCACTGGAGAAACAGCATGCAAGTGCTTAAAACAACCCCTTTTTCCCCATTTCATTCCAGATTTATTCTCTTGTTTCTGCTAAAGATACCAGTAAACTGGAAAGTGTTATTTTATTCCATATAAATAGGGAATCGACATGAATTGAAAAAAATGCTATTAGTGACTGCAAAATGATGAAATAAATTAATTCCAAAAGCAACCCTTTAGGAAACAATTATATTTAATAAAAAGCAATTTACAGCAAATAGCTTTATCCGAGGCTTTAACTTACGTTACTCTTTCCATTTCTCAATGAATTTTGCTGTTCCATATATAGTGAAGCTATTTTGCAGATAAGGAACACCGATTTACAATAACTACAATTTATCATTATTCTCATGACTTAGCATCTAACTTTGTAATTTATAATTATAACTACATAATTACATTTATAACATACTTTCTCATCCTGTTTAATGTTCTAAAACCATTTACTCTAAATTGGCATAAACTTTACCTTTTGTTTTGGTTTTACCTTTCAATCGTTATTGATTATGATAAGTCTTGCATGTATCTGAATTTGATAATCAAATTGATTTTGTACAAACAAAAAAGATAAATAAAGATATTGAAACCTCATATATTCATATTTGACAGTTACCTCTGCTTTCATGTATGCTGGTGTATTCTTTGCTGCAGCTACAATAACATAGGGTACACGATCTCCAAGCTTCGGTGCAGTGCCTGGATCCCTTTTTTTCATTTTTGCAGCAAGTTCAACATGGGCTTGTTTGGCTGCATAATCTGACTTTGTCAGTTCCTTAGTAATAACCAACTGAGATATATCAATGCGATTGCAAAGTAAATCTGCAATTACTTGTTTTGCATAATCCACTGCACCATTAGGATCTCTGAAAATGGAAAATTCACTCTTTGGAGTATGGAATTATAAGATAATTATAAACAATGCCATATAAATAACTTACGTTTTAGATATCCTATTAGAATGTATTAAATATGCTCATACTAACTCCAATTATACAACATTAGGACATGTTTTGGGGGATGGCTCCCATCATCAGCTGTTGACTGACAACTTGAATATGGTGACTGGATCCGAAGGTGATTCTGTGGCGGTCTCTGATGGTTCGAGCAGCAACTTGCCAAGTTCATCTGTGGATGGAACACCAAGACTCATTAACTTTTTTCTGTTTTTTTAGGATGAAATTTATTTCCAAATAGATGGCTCTATTGAGTTGTGAAGTTCTTTCGGCAGCTTAGTCTCTGATTTAATTTCATGATTTTGGATCCAATTATTAAGATTTAAATTTTAGTGAAGTAAAATTAAACCAGAGGCTAAGCGTTGAAGAACACCTAATAGAGCTATCTACTTGGGAAAAAAATTTTCTTTCAAAAAATAGAAAAAACTTAATGAATTTTGATGCTCCACCCAAGGATAAGCTCATCAAGTTCCTGCTCAAAAACCATCAGAGACCTTAGGATCTAGTCACTAAATCAAGTAGTTGGTCAACAGCTGATGGCAGCGATTCCCAGAAACATGTCTTAATGTTATGAGTAACTGGAGTTAGTGTGAATGTATTCAATGCATTCTAAGAGGATATAAATTTCTACTCCATTGTCTATAGTTTTCTGATAAGTACAATTTAATTAAGTTTTAGAATTACACTTTATGTTTCAAGTTAGTATTTTGTTCTATTATGGCACCATAGCCCATTTCAAGTCTCTTTAAGAGAGAGGTTTTAAGTATTTAAAACTATATAAAACTGAACATAACCAAGCAATTGGATGGCGTTCTGACATATATGGGCAAATTAATGCACTTATTTCCTGCATTTTACAATGATTTGGGTCTAACTGATTTTACTCACCATTGCTAATCATTTAGTTTTTATTCCCCTCAAAGTATATATTTCAGAAGTAGTTATATCTACCTTATACAAAACTCTTTATTTTTTAATAGAATATTTCTAAAATCAAATACAGAATGGTAAAAGTACTTTCTAAGAATAATGATTATTTCAATGAGCACTCAAGTATTCAAGTTTATCATCACTCTTCTTTTGTTCTTTTTACATTTATTTTTCTTTACATTTTAATCAGATTTGCCTTTCCAGTCATTGTATTATTCATTGTATCAGTTTGCATTGATGCAACATATTATTCTGAAGAAAAAGGGATAGGGATCAAAACACAAATCATTACAAAGTACAACTAACCAACCCAAAATCAATAAACCCATACTTCTTTCTCCATTTGCCACACTTCATCAACACTTTGAACGCTACATGTGACAATATTCTTGTCCAATGACTCGTAAGTGTGAAAATGGCAGCGGCAACAGCAACTCTGGCCCTTTCTTTGCATTCGCTATCATCATCAGCAGCAGCAATATTCTGCAGCATGTTTAGAAAGATGCTACCATAACATGCACAGAAATTTATAATTGAAAAAATTGGCTTCTTGAGATGTTGCTGCCCTTTATTGTACACTTTCTGATTCGTGCTATTTTATAAATATTATGCTTTCCTTTGCTACTCAAAATTACTACCTTAGAAAAATCAATAAAACTGCAGAAACCGTTTTGTTCCTTGATAGCATCAAATCTTACCCACCTGTCTATGAGTAGTTTCTGCAAGCATGTGTTCATCATATTGGCAACAAGTGGTGAGTTATCACGACGAACAGTCTCAATGCCTTTACAATCCATTTTATCATATTTGTCAGGGCGTGTGAAGTACAGGCCTGCATACCTCTTTTTGCTAATTAACAAATATGGAAAGTAAACTTTTTCGAATTCGAGTCGGATTGGTGGAGTAAATTTTGCACTAACATAATCTGCTGCCTCACGACCTAATTTCATAGCTTCTTCAACAGTCTTCACTCCAAATTTTACCATGACAGAATCTGTATCTCCATAGATAACCTGCAACAGTGTAAGAGATTTGTTTTGTTTATATCTATTCCATGCTATATAACAAAGATAAAAGATGGGACATTTATAGCAATTTTATCGGGAAAACAACAATTTATCTTTAAGAACAACTATGTGTCAAAACTAATACAGTGAAGCAAATTTTATATAATTGTGATTATGGAAAAGGTAGAATACCAGTTAAAAATGAAAGAACTTCTCAGGGGAGAATGCATAAAAATAAAATTGGACCCATTGAACAAATGTATACTGTTTCTAAACAAATCAGTCAATAAAAGCACATTATACTACCCAAGGAGAAACCAAAATTAAAAACAGATAATGACACAGAAGCAAGGATTCATGGACCACCAAAAATACATAAACAGAGAAATACCGTGAGACCAATAATTAACTATACATCTTACTAACCAAAGTCTGCACCAGTAAAAATTTCTTCAGATCCAATTATGAATTTCATAAACAAGAAGCAGGATTAGATATTAGGAGATCCATTATCACTTTCCCTGGCAGATTTATAAATGAATAATTTAGAAATGCATACCACCAAATCATTCCCATACATTTTTAAAGTCTGGCATAGATTTGTTGATATCTTTCTGGTAGTTCATAAGAAGTGTTTGGGTGTTGCTTTGAAATTGTTAATCCTACAAGATATAGAAATTTCTGAAACAGAACAACATATCACGATTCCTTTCCTACAGATTAAAAACTGGCAATAATTTGAAATTTGGAATGAACAAAAAGGATATGCATACTAACAATTACATAAAAGCAAGTGGCTTCAATCGCACACACAGCAAATGAACATACACTTATACAAATGAGTCAGTATTAGTGACACTAAAACTTCACTAACTGATTAATTCTTCAGAACATGTTTCAAGAGCATTCGCTCTCATCTTCAGCTGGGGACTGACTAACTCTAGCAGGCGACATAGTGGCATCTGGTGGTTCCATTAGATAACGGAAGAGGAAGTCCATTGGTGGAATGTCAAAATTCATAACTCTATAGAACTCTAATAATGCTCTAATAATGAATAATGCTCTGTGAGCCAGTGAACACAAATCAATAATAATTTGTTATATTATACCATATTTCACTGTGAAAATTCCCGCTATTCAAAACAAATCAATACTTTTACACTATGATTTTGATCTTTAGTGATTATACTGCAAAAAGCTACCAAAAACAGTTTTAAGTAATATCTATATTAAACACAAGAATAAATGTAACACAGGCCTATTTTAATAATTTTTTTCTGTGTGAAACACTACTGCAGAGTTTATACCAGCTTGTCCACAAGAGATAGTATTAATCTAAAAAATTATTACAATTTCAACAACTTTCTTGTGTCTTTATTTTAATTTATCTGATGGCTGTTAAAGTTTAATGTGCTCTTTCTAGACTATAATATGGTTAAAATGGGAGAAAGATGTTTACAGAAAAGACATAAGAGAAAGAGAAGACCGTTCTGTCCTTTGCCTTTGGGAAAACATAAATGCATACCAGTTTTTTTTTATTATCATTTCTCTACTATGCCCCAATGTTTTGTATAGTGCGCATGCTTTATTTACAATTTACTACTGCTTTAAATTATTAAATAGTAATTTATTATATAAATGAGAGTATCTAAGGGTAATATATATTATCCATGTGTACTTATTTATATTACTGCTTTTCATAAACACTTGTTTGGACAGTATCCTAACATTACTTAAAATATGTAATTTTGATATCAGTAAACTTAATGCATAACTGTTGTTCTAATATAAATATTAGGAAAGAAAGTGAATTGTTGTCATCTTGAAATAACTGGGGGGAAAAAGAAGAGAGAACCAAATAACTTATATAAAAAAAAAAATTAAAAAAAAATTGTTTTAAAAAATACTTCAATCGACAGATAGCTATATAATTATTAATTTTGCAATTTGGTATCAACAAAAATGTTTTGATTGTCTCTGTGGTCTAGTGGCAGTGTTTGCAACTACTAATCCAGAGAACCTGGGTTCGATTCCTGGTCAGGTCAAGTTGTGTGGGCAAGGATTTTTTCAGAATTTTTTCTTACCCTGAGAAGTAAATGCCAAATAGCTTTAAGGTGCCAAAGCCTCTGAATTCATTTGCGCCATCATTAATCTATTTCATTTCATTCATGACTACAGACTTACACCTACAGTTTATGTCCACAATCAATAGATGATGCAAGAAGACCTATGCAATCAAAGCACAATATATATATAACATTACACAGAATATAAAAATAAATAAAAAATTACATTACATTACATGCATATAAATTACCATTACCCCACCTGTGCATCATTTTCATAACCATTTTCTGTGTTGTAATGTTGCTCCACTTCTTGTTTCGTCTGTTCTATCATAGTTCGGCCATATGCTGTTACACTCTGCAACAATTAAAATGTTTACATATATATTACACTATATGATATTGTTCTTTTTCTGGCTTATAAGCTATTTAAATTGTAATTCCTGAAACATGAGGGAGAAAAAGTTTCTTTAGATCAATGTTTAACATGAAATCAGAAATGAAATTTCATTTATACCAAAATATTATGTACCACGATGCTGCATTCTAGTACAGTTAAGTACAACGAAGACTGAATTTCAAGAGATTATTCAATGAAATTATATTTCAAGATTAGTAACTTTCCTTTGGTGATATTTCATATTTTCAGAACAAAGTAATATTTTCAAATATGCTTCCTGTCATACATAATAGGATGTGGTAATTTAGACTAAAACAATATTCTTGAAAACAAGGCACATTGGCTGACTTGGAGGAAGGAATATCAGAATTCACATTTTTATATTCATATAGATAGCTGTCTGGGGAAATGCTTCAGTGATTCTTTGATTTATGAAATATAACTGTCAATTTTATGAGGTATAGTATTAATTTAATTAATGTATGTTAATTTTATTTTACTGAATCATGTTAATAACTAAAATTATTCTGTATTATTTTGCAGGTGTAAAAGTTAAGGAATCGAAAAAATGATGCTTAAGTTAATTTAGATATTTTCAAGCAGAGAGGGACAAACACAGTTCACATATATGGAGCTCAGAGGACAAATGGTGTAACTCCATCATGAGATAAAGCCAAGTTCTTTAAAAACAATACAGGCAATTAATGAATATACCAATAAATTTTATTTAAATCTATAAATTAAAATAAGTTCAGAATGTATTAAAATGTTTAGAATAATACTTCTCAATTAGACAAAGACAAAAAAAAAATCTTAGTTTGTGCACCAAATATTTCATTCAATCTTTCTATAATACTTCATTTACATTACTCAAGTTTATAGTATATCAACAAAACAACAAAGGATCATCATCTTTCTCATCAGAAATCTGGTCTTATGAAGGCATTGAAATATGAATAGAAGAACATTTTGGTAATTTTTTAAAGGTACAAAGGAGAAATGTTAGGAAGATATGTCCTTCTTGGTAATGTCTGGTCTTGGAGACAGCTATCTGTTTCATAGTTCATAGATTTGTAGAGATCTACCTCTTTGGCACTCCATTTGCTTATACTGCAGTTTTAACAAACGTGATTTGGTGACTAATCATGTAAAAATTATTTCTCAATCCTTGCATATCCTCTTATTTATGCTATCATCAAAACCTGAATTGCAATTTGAAATTGTGATATATATATAAAAAGCAAATGTGCAGATTTAATCGGTTAAGACATTTTAAAGCAGATATATCCCTGAAAATAATCCTATTTCAGGTACTTCCATAGGCTAAAGTGGATTGGATTTACCATTATGAGCAGTTTTTACTTTAAAAATTAGCATTCAAAAATTGCACAAAACAAATTATAACCTACATGTATAGTTAATAACCATTGCTATGATTCAACTTCAAATTTTGGTGGAATAGTGAAATAACAATTTGTATCCTAAACTTAGGTATTCATTTTTTACATTGAACTCCATTTACTTATTACCACTCCACTCCTTTGTCAACAGCTTCGTAAGTACAAATTTATTTACAAACAATTTGTATTGTAAGCGAAAAAAATTATGACACTTTGTCTTATTCTTAGGTAGTACAGAAATTATCCTTAAACAAACAGGAGCTTAAGTATATAAAATTTGATTTGATCCAAGAATGTAATTATGACAATATGAATAAGAGAATATATATAGAGCTTGCAAGTAGTAACACATAAATAATTAAATTATTTATCCACTTGGTTTCCTTGTTCCCTTCCTTCAGCAAACTTCAGTACCTAGCATTAGTGTACTTAATCCACTGTAAGAGATATAGTGCAGCACTGCACATAGAAGGTCAAACAGCTAATAATCCAAATCCCTGTTTACTTACTGTATTGCACAGTATCAGAAATGAAACTATACCAACCTCTGGTTTAATGCATGAACCAGAAGTCATTGCATGAAGTATTTATGCAATTTTCAGTTTCCTTACTATACAATTAGGATGTGAAAGATAAACACAACTTGAATCTTCACACGCCTCATTTAATGTATTCCATTTCCATTAATTTTATATGTGCTAACAAAAGATAAACATATAAATCAATATACCATATAGGAAAACGGTAAAAAGCAATGAAATTAATAAGGATGAATTTGCATTATTTGTGGAAGTAAACAAATTTGATTAACTTATGATCCAGTTACTGAACTTGAAAAAATGAATTTAAGTACTTACACCAGAAATCTCCAGGCATGGAAGCTTGCCGACTTGAGCACCTGTGAAACCATACACAGAATTGGCGCTTATTTTTAGTGCAAGCTGCCTCCCATCAAGGACTTTTTGCCTAAAAGGATCTTTCTCATTCTTTAAATCTACTTTAGCTTTCTTCCTGGCTGCTAGTAGGTTTTCTAGAATCTCTGGCAGAAGACCCTTCCTAACTGATTTTGTAACAAAGAAGTTTGAAGAAGGTGTTTTTACATATTGGTCTGGTGTCAAACTGGAAAGAAAGAAAATAAAAAGTGTATTTTATATATGTTCTTTAATTACTGTATTTATCTCTAGTTCTTGATGTTAATAAAAATTAAACCATATGGCCCACATTAATATCCTCATTATAGATCCACACATTTTTAAGACAAAATGTTATTGTGTCCAGTTCCAGATCCTAACTGGTGAACTATGTATTACTACTGTTACCATAACTTGTCACCCAGCTCAATTATGTTACTGATATTTGAATGTGTTTAAGATCAAGGATGACACGCCATTAGAACGACTTCTGCTACTAAAAATTGCAATGTTCAATTTAATATAAATATTGCTTAATGCATGTTTATGTGTATAAAACGATGTCTGTAGCAAACTTTTACCTTGTACCTGATGATTGTATTTACAGCTATCAACTCTATGCCACTTGGTTTGCAGTTGCTTTGATTAGTTTGTGCACTATTTTGATTGAGGGAGGTGAGAGGAAGCTGTAGGAGAAGCCTCTTGTCCACAAGAGTCATTATCAGTATGCACTACCTGAAGATCAGTCCTGGTGATGTAGTGGTAACTATACTTGCCTCCTAAATCCAAGATTGCGGGTTCAATTCTGGCAAGGATCAATGGATTTTTTGGGAGTAAAAAATCGTAAGTATGGCTTCCTTCAGAAGGGAAGTAAAGTCATGGGTCCATGTGGTAAATTTATGGAATTTAAAAGAACTTCAAGCCTAAAAGATGAGGCTTCTGACCAAAATTTATCAGCGGTTTCACACCCTAAATTGAATGAGATGCTGATGACCTGAGATGTTAAAGAGTGTCCATAAATAAACCAAATCAATGCTACCTGAAACATCCTTTTTGTCATATGGTTTCCAAGGAAAATTTGCTTTTAGTTTTATATGACTTGATGCATTATAAAGTTGAAAAAAATATTTCAAAAGACTATTAGATAATTACAGTGAAAAACAGTATATTAATGGCAACATGATCAAGTACAATAAATAAATACACTCACACAGGGTAGCACAAAAGTAACTACACAATTAGTGAATTTTAATTAATATATGGTTTCACTTCTTTGTATATCATCTCAAAACGTTTTTCTTCTTCATTTGCTTTAACTATACTGTATGTATGTTTCTAGTTTGGCAATACTGTCAGCAGGAAGACTAGAAAACAAGAAGTGAATCATTAGTAAAGTTGAAAGTGTTAACGAAAGAGGAAAGAATTTTTGCTGTAAAGATGTGTTACAAGCGCTGTACTGAAGGAATGGGGAGAACATTTTGAGTCAGATTCACCATCACTTAAGGCTGTTTAAAATGTAATTTACAAATTTGAAATTGAAGGCTCTATTTTGATTCCATCTCATAGTGGGTGACCCAGGACAGCACGGAATTCAATATCTGTCTGGCTGTCAATCCAAAGGATATTGCATCAGCAGAAGTCCAAAGTGTACATTCTATGCCTGACACATGGGTTGTGGAAGATAATCCTAATAATAGGTGGCTACAATTTTATGAAATTATGCTTGATCAGTATCCACATAGCCCAAATTTATTTCAAAACTCTGTGGTCTGATGAGAGCACCTTTAAGTTATCCGAACATGTAAACCGACAATTATACTTATCGGTACACAGAAAACCATCATGTTGTTTTGCAGCAAGAACTAACTCAACCAAGCATGTAAATGTAAATAAGATGCAACATTCGCATGTGGTGTAATTGACCCACACTTTATTGAAATCTCGATGGTAAAAAATACTTGGCTTTACTTCAAGAGGCTACGCCAGGAATCATTATGCATTTAACTTTGATCAACTCTACTTCCAGTATCATGGATTTTCTGTGCATTATGCTACAATTCAGACGTACACTGATAAAATTTACAATAGAAGAGTGCTTGGAAATAGTGCAGCAATTGAATTCTCATCACAATCCACTGATCTTACCTTAATAGATTTCTTTCTTTAGGGTATGGTTAAAGACCAAATGTATGGAAGAAAACCACAAAATGTTGAAGAGCTGGCTGCTTACAATGTAGATGTCTTCCACAATCTGGACAACAACATTAAACTGTTTGCATGTATGTCAGTGTTCCTGGTAGACTCCAATGGTGCATTAATGCAGAAGGGAAACAGTTTGAACACGAACACAAACACACGCACACAAAAAAGGGCCTTTACTAACTGAAATAATTCACTAAGTGTATAGCTACTTTTGCACCACCCTCTATAGAATAAAAATTGAAAAAATAACTCTTGGAACTTACTAGCTAAAATAACAAGAAAATAGAAGCAGAAATAGATAAAACACTTAAATAGCAATAGATATAATGCCATTATTTTGGAACTACTTGTGTTCTTCTTCAAAGGAGGGAGAGAGAAAAAAACACAAACATACAAAATAAAAGAACTTAAGACAACTTATGATGAACAAAGAACAGTAGTAATAATGTACAAGAATATCACACTAAATTCCCCGTAAAAATCCCAGTAGTCATCACAATTTAATTGAGAATATTAGAAAACAAATTTGGATTCTTGAAGAAAACTGGAAAATTGCTTTAAATTGGATAAAAGTTCAAGCACAATCATGGAAACAAATTGGCTGACAAACTGGCAAAGGAAGCATCAAGCAGCAGCAAGCTAGAAATCTTGCTACAAAAATCTCCAAAAGTTACTTGGTGAAAGACACAAGTGTTATATGCAAATAAGTGGGAAAATGAATGGCAACTAACCACAAAAGATATGACCAAAACATTCTTTTCCAGAGTGAAAGATAGGATGCAACTTAACATATCAGTAACACCAATTTTCACAGCTCTTGTTACAGGTCGAGGATATTTTCCTATTACTACAGGTTCAAAATAAAGAATAGCCCACAGTGCCCATGTCGTGCAACGGAGCAAACAGTTCACCATGTTTCTAATCAGTTGTCAAGTTGGTTGAAGATGGAGAGGATGTCTCTTCAAAACCGACCCCACCGCATTTAAAAGTGAGGCATAAGAGTGTGTTAGATGACAGATTAGATATAATTTACATTTAACAAGCTTCCTGTGTGAGTTCCAACAGAATTTTTTAAAAATGTCTTATTTTTCGAAAGTTCTTAAATGAGTTGACCATGTAGTTTTTAAGTGTAAAATACTGAAAGGGAACGAAATAAATTCAAATGAAAAATAAGAATAAATTAAAGACACTGGCTAGTTCCAAAAAATGTAATAATAAAAACACACAGAAAAAGTTTCCAAGAATATGTAAATAGAATAACCTGTGACCTATTGTAAAGCAAACAGTAATTGTCAAAGCATGTAGGATATGCACCTATTAGGAATCCAAACAATTATATTAGTTACTCAACATAGTTATTCCAATAATTTTGTAAGGTACTGTACATGGTATCCAATTCCATAATGATGTTTACCAAAAGCGAACTTTCATGAAATTATATATACCACAGCCATTAGAATAGCATAAGGAAATCTATAATTGTATAACTGTCAACCAAATGTTATATATGTAAAATTTGGCGTGTAACTTTTATGAAATTATATACACACAGCCTTTAGAATAGCATAAGAAAATCTATGATGCATAATTGCCAAGCCTAATGTAATATATGTAAAATTTGGCATGTAGTATTACTTTAAATGTAATGGAGCACGATGTATCAATAAAGGTTATAAATAAACAAAAGAACATACACATTGAATACAGAAAGACTTGCAGCAATTTCAATGTCAATATCAAACCTCCTCCACCATCTGGTCATCTTGGCTACCTCTCCTCATCCTTGTCCTATTAATCTTTTCTTCTTCCCCAAGGTTGGTTGTGTTGCAGGCATTATCCAACATGCATCTTCAATTTAGCTGATGAATATCCTGTTTCCTGTCGTTAATCCACAATTCCAAGCCTCAAAAATAAGCTTTCACTCCCTATCCCTTGCGTTTTTTAACTCTCTTAACAGAACATTTCTTCAATTAAATGTACTTACGAAGCTGTTGACAATGGAGTGGTATATACATAAACAATGTAATACAGTTTTTTTCACACTAACTCCATTCACTTACATAAAATTTGGGAATCCGGAAAAAAGAACACTTCAGAAATATTCGCTTAAAACAAATTGATAAATCAGCAATAGCAGTGCACTTTTAGAATAAAAATCATGAAATTAAACCAGAGATAAAACTACTTAAACAACTTTATAACGCAATAGAACTTTCCACTTGGGAAAACATTTTCATTACAAAAAATAAGGATAATTTGATGAATTTCGATTTCCCTCCATTGGATGAACTCAGCAAATTCCTAATAGAACCAACAGATGCCGCCACAAGAACATCAAGAGACCCAACCGCCACATATAACAACAGTTTATCTACAGGCTGAAGATGGGAGGAATCACTCCCGAAACATATGTCCAAATTTTATGTAAGTGAATGGAGTTAGTGTGAAAAAAACTGTATACATTGTTTATGTAAGAACATTTCTTATTTCTCATTCTCCCTTCCTGTTATCTTGCTCAATAAATATTTTTGTCACTTTTAACATTTTGGCATTTACTAAGATTGTCCATTTTATTTTCATCGTAGCAAGCTTGTTAATGATTAGTCTTGGGTTCAGACCTTTTCTGTCCACTATAAAAACATCAGTTATTTCCCAACCACCAAGTTGTAGCCCTAATTTGTTTCAGGAGATCTCTTAAATTAGTTCCCATACTTGTCTCTCATTTCTTTAACTTCAAATATTATTATGTTCATTTTTCTTCAGTTTTCTTCCTCTTTCTCCAAGTATGATATTCTCCTTTTGTATTCTTCTAATTCTCTATTTACTTCACCTAGGAATTTCTCCATATCTTCATTTCCTAGAATTATCCTGTTACTTTTTGTAGATTCTCCTTCCCATTCCTTTTAAATGTGCCATATCTTCAGAAGTGCACCTTAACATTCCCATAATTTATTCCATATTCAGCCCAGGGTTAAGTTTCTCTCCTCCAGTTTAAGTACCACTATTATCACTAAAGCCTACCACGACATTCTGGCCCTCTGCTTGTGGTTACTTCCACCACCCAAGGTGAATCCAGAAATACCAAATAGGCCAATTCTGGCTCTATACACTTCCAGTTGGATTACATCCTTTAAATCTAATGAGCATAGGTATACACACATTTGTCTCCAGCCATCTGCTGTCAGCAATTCTGGCTTACATCATACTCTGTACAGCTTACTGTGAAAGATCAGTTTGTTGAAGCAAGAACTTATTGTTGTCTCTATTGGTGCATGAATAATTGACCAAAAGATTATTCGTAATTTCTAATATATTATAATTGTTATATACTGCACTTCATTGCTAATGGTTCACATAAGCACATCTTATTTGTATAATACTATTCAGACTACACATTGTTTATAGCATTGTGATCTGACCATACCATGATTTCGACTGTGCCATTGTCTCACTTCCTGCAATCATCTATATCTTGTCAACAGCAACACTAACAGTACAATGATCAATGGTAAAGTTAGCGATAGATTAATTATTTATTAAGCACATTTATTATCTGATGTGAAAATGCAGCCCATAGTTGCTTTACTTTTGTAGTTTGCCAGCTATTTATTCCAACAAATCAACCTGTTAAATAAAAAATTGACAACTAATTGATGATGCAGACGACAGTTTGCCTAACATGCTCTAGATATAACCAAGCCAAGACACAAGAGTGTGCAGTAACTCACTCATACAATAATTTAATTATATTTGCTTCTTGCTTCCCTGTACAAGTTCCAATTCATAATTAGAGTTAATAAATTGATTCATACTACATTTCATCCAAATAATACAGTATATAAGAAAAATGCTATTTAATTTTCATTATCAATTTCTGATAATGACACAGGGAAGAGGAACTGGACAGTGAACCATTCATAATATTGCATATTTTATCAGACATGAGGAAAATCTACAAGCTTCTAAATATTCTCTTAAATTAGCATGATACAAAGCATGGTCACAGGCCAAGTTTTCTACTGTTTTTTTAATATTAGAAACAATAAAATTTTGTTTGAACAATAGGAAATAAGTACGTTGAAAAGAATACAATTCCTACAGAAAAAAACATTTCTGTGTTGGTGTCACTAATATACATAAATAACAAGACAACACCAAGGCACTTCATAAGGAACCAAGATGCCATCTTGTTGCATCCTGTCCCACTATGTTGTACAAAATACTTGATTAGGCAAAGCAATTTTATGGCAAAATAACATACCCCAGTTTTTCACGAGGTCCAGACTGTAGTAGTGTTGTGTAACACAAGTTGTGTGCCATCATGATGCTTGGATATAGTGAACTGAAGTCAAGGGTTGCTATGGGATCTGCATAGTAACCTTTCTTAGGTTCAATTACAGTGGCACCTTCATATTGTTCCTCTTGGACACCACCACCATAAGCAGGTATTACATAACCCTTTTCTCTTGCCTGTAACATGGATGATATTAATACAATTTAGTTCATAAATCAACCATACCTATTTCTTTCATTTTATAAAACAACATCCTATAAAAAGGTTGCCTAAAATACCCTAGTATACAGGTTAAAGATTTTTTCATCTTTCTGTTTTCCTAAGCAAATATTATTAATTCTTTAATTTTTACCTTTATTGTTGTTACCACAACTGCAGAGATGTGTTATAATAGTGCACAACGCTGGGTGTTACTGAACTACTCTGCAATAATTTTAGGGATTGTAGAGGAGTATTACACAAGAAATTTGAGATACAGAATTTATATTCCATGTAGAACAATAACAGAGTTATATGGCTATAAAGAAGTTGAAATTAGATGCTGTAAGTCATTGTTAAAGGGAAATGAGATAAACATTTGCCATAGAATGTCTTCAAATATACTTTATGAGCATAGAAACCTCACAATAGATCATTATTTTCATGATTTAGTGCCAAAAAAATCAAAAGAATTCATGGGGAAAAAAGGGGAGTTCAATTTCAGACAAAATTGAGATTTGCATTCTATTAAATGCTACATATTGCAACATCTTATAAATTGTAACATGATTCTTAATTACTAAGTAATTAGTATATAACATTCCAGGATAAGAAGGGAACATATCCATAACTAACAGTGAAAAAAGGAACATTCATTATATCTTGTTTACATTTATTTGTTTTTAGGTTAGAAATGATACTGGATTTTTCTTAATCTATTGTTGGCAACTGCTGACAAATTTTTCAATATGGGTTTTTAATAATCAATTTATGTTAGTTTTACTTGAGTGGAAACATTTGTGACAGCATATCTGCTTGCACAAATCCAATTTTGTTGATTTGATTTATTTATGGACACTCTTTTAACAGCTCAGGTCACCAGCGTCCCATTCAATTCAGGGCGTGAAACGGTGGACAAATTTTTCTCAGAGGCCTCTTCTTTCAGGCTTGAGGTTCTTTTTCCTGCCATAAATGTATGACACGGGACCCACGGCTTTACTTCTCTTCCGAAGGAAGGAAGCCATACTTAGGATTTTTACGCCCGAAAAAATCCATCGTTTCTGGCCTGGTTTGAACTCGTGATCTTGGGTTTAGAAGGTAAGTATGGTTACCACTTCACCACCAGGACTTACTGCACAAATCCAAGAAGGAGTAAGATGCATGGATGTGTTATTGATGTAATAGGCTCTCATTTCGCAATATGTTCATTGTTAATATAAAAATAATGAGAAGAAAAGTAAGTTGTTTAAAAAATTTCTTGCAGTTAATATTTCAGTTCACAATTCAACACCATGCCAAAGGTAAGTGAGCATTTAGTACCAAACTGAACAAATAAATGCAATAGAGTAATGTCTAACAACCAAGACCTAGAAACAAAATGTTTAGACAAGATTCTCAGTTGTGATAATGTAGATTCTGTAACCATGGACCCATTTCTTGCAGTTAATATTTCAGTTCACAGTTCAACACCATGCCAAAGGTAGTTGAGCATTTAGTATCAAACTGAACAAATAAATCTCTGTGAGGGACAAATTATTGAATTTCAGTATTGTGGCCATATGTGCTTGGGTCAAAGATTTTATCTTGCAAAGATGGATAGCATAAAAATGGAATGGAAAAACCTCATTTCACAATATGTTCATTGTTAATCAGTTTAAAAAAAATCTCTGTGAGCTGGAATATTAGAACACTCTGATTTCACTTAAATGAGATTTTATTCAGGACATATGTTTCGTGGACATATTTTCCACATCATCAGCTGTTAACGACTAATGGATCACTCACAGAAGGTGGGTAAGTAAGAATCTGGGTGGATTCCTGCGGTCTTGTGATGAACTTAAATAAACTGTTTGTCTGCTTCTGGGATATCAAAATTCATAAGGTTACGCTCATGTTTTTTATATATATATAAATCCTTTCACATATATTTAGTTCTTTTGGTTGTTAAACAATTTTTAACAGCACTGCTGATTTATCTATTTGTTTGTAACAGGTGTTTCTCCAATGTTCCTTCAACTTAGTGCCTATATTTCTCTTTGTCTTCCCTATGTATATCTTTTCACAATCCTTACAATTAATTTGGTAAATGCCACATTTTTCCTCTTTGGGCCTGGAATGAGTTTTGTTTAATTTCAATAATTTTTTTGCACTGTATCTGTTTTGAGGTGCTAAGATAATGTTGTAATGCTTAAATTTTTTTTGAAATTTCTTATTAGCTGAGGGATGATAAGCAAACTTTTTAGAAGTTTTTTTCCTTTGTTGAATCACTCAACGTTGTTATTTGTTTAATTCTTTAATCCTCTGTTTGTTGAACCCATTAGATTTAGCTGCTTCTATTATGTGTAGATATTCATATAATAGAAGCAGCTAAATCTAATGGGTTTGTAAATAATATTGCTGTTTAAAAATATAAATGCCTCTTTTTTTTTTTTTTTTTTTTTTTTTTTTTTTTTTTTACACTCTATATTTACATATTTTTCTACCTTTTTTAAATGCCTGAACATCCAGGTTCCAATTTTAATAAAAGTTTTTCAGTTATTTTCCACCATTCCTGCAGTCATCAATAACCAGTAAGTCAGTAGTGTAGCCAGAACTGTGTACCAACAGTGCAATCAATGATCAACAGAATTTGTTAATGCTGGATAAACACTTAGAATTACCTTGATGTGCCTTAAATATAGACATAAATAGGCATCTGTAACTTTCCATCTAATTGATTGATTATAGAACATAGGATTTCATGGGCTAGTGTCAATTATTTGAACTGAGTCTTCTGGGCTGCATGCCATGGTCCCATTGGATTCTTCTCCATTTTCCCAGACATTTTGTTGTGGTGAACATAATCAGTGGTATGCTATATGTGATCTTGGAGACAAGGCAAGACTCATTGCTGGAATGGGTGGCAATGTATATGATGGGGGTGCCTGTGGAATTGAATTCTGATTGGTTCGCTTGGTTAAGAGGGTTGGGTCTAAGCTGGAAATGCCCAGGAGCTCCAGATTAGATCCAACCCCCTAAGCAAGTGAACCAATCAGAGCTCAGTTCCATAGGCACCTCCACCACATATACTGCAACCCATTCCAGTAATGAGGCAGTTACAGAAGATTATGTTCAGCACACCACAGATATGATGCTCATCATAGTCATACATGAAGCATCTGGGAAGAGGAAGAAGAATCCCATTGGGCCACCGCCTTACAGACCAGAAGAGTTAGTTCACTGAATGTTTAATGCTTGAGAAGCCAAAGGGCGAAACTAACAAATTTTTTTTCTTCTTCGCAGGACCATAATTGAGAAAGCATTCTGATGTGAACAGAGATACTGCCTGGAACAGATTATGATAAAACTACCATTTTATTTATGAACACTGATCTTCAAAACTACTGAATTACATTTCTCTTGTTCATTTCATAGATATGTGTGACATTTCGTGTGAAATACAGTGTAATTATATTTTAAAATAAATTTATCAAAATAAATGTTCATGAAATTACTTACCCCTATTCCCATGCCAATAACTTTTTGTAAGACAAATAGAATTTCAACTACATTTGGTGTAAAACTGTTTCAAATAGGCTAGTACTATTTGCAAGTAAATTTGGTAATGACTAAAGTAAAGAATGTGAGAAAAATAAACCTTATTTTACTTCACCTTTCTCAAAAGTTGTGAAACAACTTTAATTTGTTGACCCCTGGTAAGCAGACTAGATAGTGAAATACCAGTTACACGAGCCATTTCCATATAATTTATGATGCACATTAGTTTCTCCAATAGCTTCAGTGGCAAAAATGCATCCTTCAAGCAATACACTGCAAGTCTGAAAATAAGAAAAGCAAATTGGATTTCCAGTGATATGTACTCAACATATCTTAGCATTTCCTGCAATGACATGCAAATGTCATCTCTATTGTTTTCTGCTGGCTGCAAAATTTTATTTTCATCAATTAATTAAATTAAGTGAGTAAATGTAGCTATAATCTCTACTTGGGGATGGTGTCCGAGCCAAAGTCAAAGAAATTTCCAATTGCTAAGATTTATTCAAAGTGCTACTGTAACAAGGCATTGGGGCCATACCATTAACCAGCAGTACAAGCCAGAAGTAGTACCTTCACATATCAAATTTAATGCTGGATAATTTACCACATACATACTTAAAATTTAGAAGTAAACTGTTTTTATTGTATAAAATGAAAGAACTAATCCTAACCTAACTTGTATCAACTTGATAATTGTTTATTATACTACATAGAAAAACTAACTGATCAACTGTTACTTTCATGCGATGTTGGCTATATCCTAGTTATATCTGGTAATAGTTAATGTAGGGTCTGAAACAGACTAGAGAAGTTAACCCTCGTGATTAGCAGAAAAACTGTCCATGCTAACACTATTCACTGGTGATAAAATTTTTCCGCACGTTCTTTTCTTGAATGCAACAGCTCTAAGTTGATTTGGTTTATTTATGGATGCTTCTTAACATCCCAGGTCATCAGTAGCAATTCATTTAAGGCATGAAATGGCCAATAAATTTTGCTCATAGGCCTTTATTTCAGGCTTGAGATTCTTTTATATGTTGTAAATCTAAACATGGGACTCATGGCTTTACTTCCTTTCCAAAGGAAGCCATATTTAGGGTTTTTGTCCCCGATAAAAAATCCATCGACCCTGGCTGGGGTTGAACCCACGATCTTGGGTCTATAAAGCAAGAGCTGCAATGGGATAGTACAATTCATCTATTTAATATTATTGCATGGATTTATTTAAAATTACACAAAGAAAATGTGGAATAGATTTACCTTCTCCTTGTTGTGGCATTACCATTTTGCAACTCTGCTATTATACTATGATGCACATCTTCTTTCTGCTCTCCCAGGAAATGAAAGCTCACTGCATTAAGTGTGTATGAACGAAGTTTGTAATCCCGAAGAAGCACCTATGATATAAGGGAAACAGAAATAAGTGTTACAATCATTCAGCATTTTACGCATTAAATATTCAACTTAAGACAGTTCATGAAGTATTGACAGATACTGTAATAAAGTGTTTTATCTCTTCTGTCCAAAATTATTGGCTATTTTATTACGTTCATTTACATTTATGACACTCACTGGAATACAGATCTGAACAAGGCATTGTGTCCTGATGTTTAGCATATAGTACAGAATATATTTTTGGCATGGTGGAGTCCATGAGAAGAACTAAGTCACTTATTTCTGGATAATGCTAATTAAAAATAAATATTTTGATTATATAAAAAAAAGTTTGAGAGTGAAAGGAAGGCTTCTCTCTTCTGGGAATCTGAAGAGGGGTGCCTTATTATGTATACAAGGGTGGGGCTAGAATCTTCAGTATTTAGTCAAAGGCCCTGGCCTAATCGCATTGATGTAGTTAATTTTTAAGTGCTCGTTAGAAATCAATTTATTAAAATTTATAATTATAAAATTAGGTAAAGCCATTACAAATATTACTTGTTCTACAATTTCTTTTTAGTATATTGATTATCCCTTTGTCTTTCATGTGGTTTTGCATTATAGTTTACATATCAGATATTCCAAGTAATAAGGGCAAATTCAACAAGTTATATTTTCAGGTAAATGTGTTTAAGTATTTATACAAAAATCCTATCACCTGGAAACACAGAACTTACTAACCAACCTGGCTTCAGAGCAAATGTAAAACCAATACACCAAGTAATACAACTTAATGGACACATTAAAAGGCCTTCAATCATGGAAGTGGTTTAATGATTTTATTTGTGGATTTCAAAAATGCATTTGATATTGTTTGGAAGGACAAATTATTGAATGTTTAAAATTTCAGTATTGTGGCCATATGTTTAATTTGGTCAAAGATTTTATCTTGCCTCTAAGTGGAAACAGAAACATGCAGAACTACCTCAAGAAACAATATTCAGTACAATACTTTTTAATATTTATATAATTGACTTACAACAATGGTGCAATTAAAAAATTATACTAAACTAGAAATGTATGCAGATAAGGTAATTTATACAGATATACTCATAGAAAATAAAAATTAAAAGTCAATAATAATGGAAAATAAAATCAACATCGCACTAAAACAACTTGGTAAATGGTCTGATGAAAATGCAATGTTCTTAAGCACTGAAAAGCAATTTATAAATTTTTTTCATTAAAACACTCGACAGAAGATCTACTTATATAGATCTGTGAAAATGAAATCAACACAAGTGACTGTACCTAACATCTTGGAATAAGCCTAAATAATAAACTATTAGTGTATAAACAAGCAAATTGAGAAAACAAAAAAACTCTGAATCCTCAAAAGATTAGCTGGCAGTAAGTGGGAGAGCTATATGAATATCCTTAACAAAAATATAAATCTTATACCGATCAATATTAAAGTTCAAAGATGAAATTGTATGAACTAAGCAAAAACAACAAATTGAAGATGGAATCTTGTCAAAACAAAATGTTGTGGGTTGTCATGGGAGCAATGAAAACAATACCCATTCTTGAACTCCTTATTGCAACAAACATTCCCCTTGTTCAAGTCTAGTGCAATCTCCAAACCATGCAACTTTAAGAAAATCCTTTCCTTGATAAATAAAAAAATCCTTGTTTTCATGAATATAAGCAGAACAACACACTTAAGACCCAAATTTGTTTTAAAACAATGGCAGAAGAGCTATTGTAAAACATCAGAGAAAATATAAAATTGCCACCTATCAACTCTACAGACTACATAGACCTCAAAATCCATACCTCGTTGATAGAAGTCTCCAAAGAATATGTCAGATCAACTTTTACAACTTTCACTTCAAACAATAAATCTACAATACCCTTGAGGAAAATAGCTCTGAATTTGTACAAGGTGGACAGAAACTACCTGTACAAACTTCAGGAGGTGATTTCTGACAGGAAAAGGAACAAAAAAAGTTCATATGAACAAGTCTGGAAATGCATATTTTCTAAAGTAGATGGCATTGATGAAAGTATTCTATCATAACACTGAAAACAAACGAAGTTCAAAGTGGCATCCATGGAATGCAACAATCGTCCATATATGTCACATCATGGATTGCCTCACTTTTTTTAATATTCCAGCCAGTTCCCAAATAGCATCATAGGCTACATGGATATGCAGTTCAACTGTGTGCACATCAGTAACTGACTTAGCATACACATCTTCCAGATGCCCCCACAATCAAGGGGGTTAAGCCCAGTGGGCCATCAAACAGGACCTACTCGACCTATCCATCTTCTGGGGAAGATGTTATTGAGGTGTTGATGAACAATAATGTGGAATTGGGGCTCCATCATACATGTTTCATGGCCTGTTTGATCACCAGACTTAAACCCCTTTGATTTTTACTCGTGGGGGAATCTGAAAAGTGTTGTGTATGCTAAGTCAGTTCCTGATGTGCATACCCTTGAACAGCGAATCAGCCTGTAAAGCTATTCCGGTAGCTTGGAACATTCGAGAAAGTGGGGCAATCCATGATGAGACATATGGAGTTTGCATTGCATCCCATGGAGGTCACTTTGAACATATTTTGTTCTGAGTGTTATGATAGAATGATGCTGTTCATCAGTGCCACCTATTTAGAAAATACGAATTTCTGGATATATGTTTATATGAATTATTTTTTTCCCTTTCCTGTAAGGTATCACCTCCTGAAATTTGTACAGACAGTTTCCATCTACCCTGTATAGATAGTTCATTCCTAAACACCAGAGAAAAAGAAGGTGCAGGTTATTTATAGTGAAGTATTTTCAGAATGCCTAGCATTAAGCCACAGATTTACAAATTTCAATGCAGAAACAGTTGCAATTTCTAAAACTGTACAAAAAAAATACTGTATAGACTTTCAGTACAAATGAAAATAATCATACTTATAGATTCAAAATCAGTTTTACAGGTCAATGTAGTTACCAAATTCGGTTCAATACCTTAGATGAAATTAGATACATGTACAAATCATTAACAAATCAAGACAAGGAAATAATCCTATAACAGATCCCACCACATATCGGTACATTTGCAATTGCTATTTAGCAAAAAATAAAAAAGAAACCTATGTAATACATAATAGAAAGAAGACTCAAAAACTTAAATATTACATTAACCCTGAAACACAAATACAAATTAAAGAAAAAATGATTGGGAAAGCATTTGAAAATAATGAAGAATTCTGTAAGAGCATCTTAAAAGGGGGAGGGGTGTTTGGGTCACCTTCTTTACTACAGAAAGCTAAATCAAGAGACAAAGAAGGAGAATTTGTCATTTTTCTTCTGGGAAGCTAGAGAAACTATGACCTACCCAAGTTTGATATTTTATTTATTATTAATATTATCCTCATACACAACTGGCTGGCACCACAGACAAATGGTCGGACTACTTGCCTTCCACTGACATGGCCCAGGTTTCATCCCAATAGTTATATTTAGGATTTATAGTGGACAAAGTGGTGTCTAAGCAGACACCATGCCTCTCTCATCCTCTTTCACTTCACTTATCAACCGACATTTATCCCAATTTATTTATTTTTATTTTATTCTGGTTTACTGATTCTAGCAACAAAAAAAAAAAAAAAAAAGTTTTATTAATGGAATAGGTTTTCTTTCATTTTGACTTTTTTTCAGTACTGAAACATCACAGGTTGCAGACATTGATGATATATGAACTGAAATAAGTAAGGAGAGGAATTTTATTTGGGAAGGGAGTATTCCTGGCTTAAGTTTAGATATCTCCCTGACATTTGCCAATGATGAGAACTGAGGAAAACCTGGAACAAACCTCAGATGGTACTGTCAAGAATTAAACCCAATTCTCATGCCCATGCTTTTAGCGATCTCGGCCAACCATGGTGGTATAATTTTAAGACGTAAATCACTCATGATTGATTTATGTCATTCAATTAAATGCTCTGGGACATTTTACAATATAGGATGTAAGTGTATCCAACTGTCAGCACTTTTCAAATTATCCTCACTTTTCAAGAAACATATCAAACTAATATAAATCATCAATATGTTGTGTTTTTTCTCTTGTGTTATACACTGAATTCTCCCTCATTCTTCTTTGAGAACTCAAAAAATTATAGAATTACAGTTAAGAAGAATAAAACTGTAATAAGGTGACATTCCAATTCTTTAACGTACATCCTTGATGAAATCTTCTCTTGGAATTCATTTTATATGTTCACTGTCCAATCTATTTCAGGATACAACATTTTTTGCTCAGGAACTGTGATTATATTAACAAACAATTATTACACTGCAAGTTTAATTACAGCTATAAATTGCTGTTATGCATACATAAGGATTATAACAAAAGGAAAAGACATGTGACATATAAATATCAACATTCATGGACTTATAAATAGTTAATCTACACATATAATCTACTAAAGTTAGTGGATGCTAATAATTTTTTTTTGATTGATTTATTTATGGACGCTCTTTTAACAGCTCAGGTCATTAGCGTCCCATTCAACTCAGGGCGTGAAACGGCCAACAAATTTTGCTCAGAGGCCTCTCTTTCAGGCTTGAGATTCTTTTTTCGTGCCGTACATGTACGACACGGAACCCACAGCTTTACTTCCCTTCCGAAGGAAGCCATACTTAGGATTTTTACGCCCCGAAAAAATCCATCGGTCCTGGCCGGGTTCGAACCCGCGACCTTGGGTTTAGGAGGCAAGTATGGTAACCACTACACCACCAGGACCGACTATAATAATTTGAGTTTCTGAGTTCAATATACATTTATTTTCAAATTACTGAATTTTAAATATTTACAAGTTTAAATATGTCTGCAACTAGAACTACAAATCACTGTAAGAAGAATTTAAAATATATATATATATATATATATATATATATATATATATATATATAATTATTTTACCAATCTCTATTAAAGAATATTTAATGCAGTACTTACAAATAAAAGATCAAAAGGTACTCTTCCTTCAAAGTTTACACTTTTATTTTCTCTCCTTCCCATTTGTTTGCTCTGAAGAACTGTATCTTTTATAACAGACCTAAATTATGGAGAAAAATTTGAAAATGTATAAATAATACACTCTAGTTTATGCATTCAGTAATATAATACATAAGCATAAATATCTGTGTAGAGATGGTATATTTACTGCTTTTAGAAAGAATATTTTTAGTCCCTTCCCACTTATCAAGTTCCTCCTAAAAAGTTTCATGTTGAATGCATATAATTAATGAAGCTGCTTGAAGTAACTTCTAAACAAAATGTCTTGTATATCTTGCACATAACCAAATTTTGGGCTGATCTCACCGAGCTCAATTAACTTTCAATTTCTACCTAATTCTCCTCTAACTGAGGTATTGCATCTCACCATCAACAATTGTATGCTAATCCATCATTAAACTTCAACTGAGTTAATTGGCATATATTTGGCCATTTAACGAGTTAATTCTTAATTTTTCATCATGGCAAGGCAAATGTTGAACATGCTATTTGAAGACCACATTATTCAAAGACAGCTGAGGATAATTTCTGAAAGACAAGATTAATTTAATGACTTGGGAAAACAGATTTCCAAATGCAGTTAAAATTTTTTAAAAATTGTAAATCTTTAAAAAAGTTTTAATGTGGAACTAACACAGTGAAGCTCATGTGAATTGAATCTGTCGTCTTAACACTCTTCATGCTTCACTAACCTTAAAATTATACGCAACCGGTTTCAAAGATATGTTATCTCCATCTTCGGCCATGGACGACTGGTGTGAAAGGTGAATGCATATAATTTTAAGGTTAGTGAAGCATGAAGAGTGTTAAGACCACAGATTCATTTTCCAAATGCAGTTTTGGCTGAGTAAAGTTTTGGCATTAGATCTAGAATTCCCAACAGAATTAGAATTTTTATAATATTTAAATAATGCTAAAAACATTCTTATTATTTCGCTGAACATATTACATAAAACAGGAATCTTAATGTTGTAGGTTATGTGAAGTTACACTAAGGAGGTTGGTTATCTGAACTGTCAACACTCAGTTTGTAATGAAATGTAATCGAAAGTATTGTATTCTATTAGTTTAAGGAATCAAGCCATTTCTTCAATGAATGTACACTATGAGATGATGCTACAGGAAGTAAATGTATAACAGCAGGTGATTTCGGTGGATTTTAGAGCAACACCCAACGAATTGCATATTAAGTGAGTGCTGCTACAGCTTTGTCTTCCTCCCTTAAGCATTAAATTCTCTTCTTTCCCTCCATTTCTGATGCATGATTGCCATGAAAAACGAATGATAAATGATCTCCAGTATTTTATAAATGGTGTATAGAGTATTCTTTGCTGTATCCATGACTTTTTAAATCACGGGTTTTCTATAATTCAGAAGCCCATCATGACTTAAATACTAATTAGCTAATTTACTGAGTATTTAGTTTGGTGAGATGCAAAAGATGCAATTGGGAATTAACTTAAAAATCTTAATTAGTTTATTTTCAATTAGTAAGAAATTGGTGAGATTGGCCCTAAATGTTGAAATGCTAATCGGAACTTATATAATATAAGCTAATTACATAACTAAGATTTATGTTTGATTGAGTTGTACTACACACTTTTATTTGCTCTACTTATTTAAATGCAGCATATGTTTTGCTGACCTTTATTTGCATCATCAACTAACCGTTGACTGCTGGATAATTTGTTAGGCTTCTGGTTATGTATATTCTGCTCTGGTACTATATTTAAAGAAGTGGAGCCAATAACAGTGTATAGTTCAACTCAATCAACGATCTTAATTAAATTTAATGTTTTATCTTAGAAAACTATACAAGTCTTAAGCATATAATTGTGAGTTGAAAGTGAGGTTCTTTTAGATTTTTGATTGGAATATGTGGACATGCATGTCATAACAGGATATATGAATTACTTATTAGTTACACATCAGTCATCTTGTATGCTCAAGCAAGTGTCCCAGCACATCATCAAATGATGAATGTGGAACCATTTTTTAACAGTCACAGAGCTCAGCATCTTATGATGAACACAGTGTAACAGGCACTCATAACATTGTATAAAATATAATGAACTTTTGTAACAGTGATGTCAAATATTAACATTTTAAAAAAAATTGAGTCAAGATTGTAACATACACCTAAAATTCAATAAAAAGGAAGACTAGTTTCGGGAACCATCACTCCTATCGTCAGTTCCTGATCGACCAGGAACTGACAATAGGAGCGATGATATGATATACAGATTAATAAATGTGCCACTCAACAGTATTGAATATAAGGAATATCAGTACATAATAGGCACAGACATCTCTAATGGTTTTAAAAAACAGATGATAGATCAAAAAATTATAAGATTTCAGAAACAAAAGAAAACTAAACAAATTACCACATTGAATGCTTTACCTAAAGATAAGATCTACAAAAAGTTCACTTAATAAATTTCAAAAAAAATTTAATCAGTACAATATTATACTGGCTCTTCTAAATAGATACAGTATCAGAAAATTGTTGAATCGAAACAAAGTAGTTAGCAAACCCAAAGAGGAAGCATCAGGGATATATCAGATAAATTGTAAGGAGTGAAAACGTATACATAGGAAAAACTAAGAGAAATTTAGGTATTAGAATGAAGGAATATATGAGAAACATTATACACAAACAGAAAAATCAGCTTTATTGGAACATTTTTGAAATGAACAACATGAAATTGATAGATATTAATTTAATGAAAGCTGTCCAATTTCCTAAAGAACTGAGCATAATGGAGAATATCTTTATTAAGCAAAATGAACACTGACTTACGAACTTTGAAATTGTGGGAGCGGACAACATTTCATATAAGTTCTTTCACAGACCACCAGAGTCCCTTACAGTTGCTTGTCTCTCCAACCCTGCATGGCTCGTTAATCGTGCCAACTGACAATGTGAACAAAGTTTACAAAACATGTCCTGAATTTTAATAATTTAAAGAGAGAAAACGCTCAAGGGTGTTGAATATTTTAACCATTTTAAACCTTCCCTTGGGAAATAAATTTTAACTGGTTTGAATTAGATTTATACAAAGAAATTACATACATTTTGCTGTGTTGATTCCTACTAAGTTTTACATTAGCCAATGATTTACCAAAAGTGCAGGGAATACATCATCACAGCTTATCATTACCCCAGTCATGGTGCATAGAGTAATAATGACAATGTTTCATAATACAAAGGCATCGTAATAACCATATTACTTTCAGAGCTGAGATAAATTCAATGACATTGCTTGGATTAACATCAACATGAATGGCCAGGGTCGTTAAGATATGAGCTCATCAGAAGAGCTCAGGGGTTCAGTTCCTCCCAGTACTATCCTCCCTGACTGGTATTTTTTTCAGGTTTTCCTCATAAATGGCATATGTCAATGAGGTGCTTTAAATTTAGGCCTGGTATGCTTCATACCTTTACTAAAAGAAATCTTTTCCAATTTATATTGCCTGTGATGCCATAATAGTAAAAATGGATGTTTCACTGCATAAGTATTCCAATTTGGACACTACATTGTAAAATGCAGGACTTAGTAACCAATAGGTACAGTTGTGTGAGTCATTGCATATACTTATTTTACATATATAGCAAAATTGCTCGTATCTGGCAACTATGGGATAAAGCCAAAGCCAGATAAATGGAAATACTTTTATAGATTATGTAAAGACATGCAACACAAATGTTTTTTCCATGCATTTCTATGTGGGCTTTTAAAAATGAAATTTTGAAGTTCAAACTTTATATCCAATACTGAACACTATACATTCATTTGTTAGTTCATAATTAAAAACATACTAAAAAGAGCATCCTTAAACAACCGAAATAATTAACATTGCAACTGACTGCAATTATGTAAACGAAGTTGTAGTATGCAATTATTCTTAAATTAACTATGTCCTACTAATATCCTTTTCCATTTTATCCAACAGCTACAATTTCTTTTTAAGAATAAGAATATTTTGTTTGTGCTTCATTGTGCAATAGCAAGTTAATTCACCTTGGCTATTATCTATAAGTGTGCCAGTGTGTGACTGCCATATTATTATGCTTGTACTGTGAAGAGTGGAATCACATCATATTGGCATTACCATGCTTGTTACTATGAAATCATGATAACTATAATGCTTTTAAAAGTCAATGAAAATTTCACCAAAAAGACCGCATATTTAAAAATGCAATATTTTTTAATTGCAAAGTGCCATTGTTTTGGCACTGCCAGTTATTTGGGTACCACATATGACAGATTTTACTGTTTAATTTTGTGTTGGAACCAATATTGGAAAAACAAAAGGCATTGGAATCAGGCTGAAGGAACACTGGAGAAACATAAGGTACAATCAGCAGTTGCACATAACTTTTGGAGAGATAAACATGATATAAAAATGGAAGGAAATTATTGAAATTCATAGATTGACCTGCTCAGCTGGGAATATGGGAAAAAATTTATATAAAAACGTATGAGGATAAAGTTATGAACTTTGAGATCCCAACAGAAGACAAATTAATCCAGAAATTCATAAAATGTCCACAAGAGCTACACCAAGTCCAGCCAACCAACAACGAAGCTAACAGTTGACTCGCTACTGAGGATGCAGGTAAAAGCCTGTGAAACTGGTTTTGCATAATTCAACAGTAAGTGGAGCATAAGATTATCAAATCAACTCACAAGATAATTAAGATTTTACTGTATTTATACAATTTTCCTAAAGGTTATTTTCAGTGTAAGACAAACAGTAAATCATTAACATGTAAAGAAAACTATTCAATTTAAGATTCCTATAAGAACCCACTGCTGGGATTATTATAAGTACAAGAGAGCTCAGTGGGGAATACCAACATTTATAAAAGATCTCACTAACATGTTCATTGAAGATAATTACCTACAAATACTTCAGATTTAATAATTTATCATAATTATTTTGCGATACAATGAAAACTTTTGACAATCATGAAGAATGGACAGCATCTGAATCTGTAGATTACATGCACTAAAATCACTTAAATCATCCTGGTTAAAAATTTAGCCAGTCAGCTCAAAACAGATTTTTAACTTGCATCCTTCACTGTTGTTTCTGGAAATATGTGTAATCAGCTTAGCATTACCCAGGTGCACCATGAGGAGGTGGAATTACTGCGCATTATTTAACAAATGATAAATACACAGTTTGTCAACAGGCTGAAGATGGGAGGGATCGCTCCCGAAACATATGTTCCAAATTTATGTAAGTGAATGGAGTTAGTGTGAAAAAACTGTATACATTGTTTATAAATGATAAATAATTTGTAAGCTCTTTATTGGGAAGCTAGGGAAAAAATGTTAAATATCAGCATTCCCAATGGCACTAGCAACCAAACACTTTTTTTTCTGGCTTTATAACAAGCTTTAACTACGTAAGCCAATAAATATTAGCACTAATTTAAACAATATACATGTCCCAAATCAATAACTGATAATTAAAAAATTAATAATCCATATTTTACTATTAAACAATCATAGTTTTCTTCTTTACTTACCTTATATTTTTTATGCGTCCTAAATAAGTGAAATTTTTGACCTTCAGATGATTAGCACGATTTATCAAATATGGAATGTCAAAATTGTTTATGTTGTAACCTGTTAAAATATCAGGGTCCACTTCTCGAACAAATGCTGCCCATTCCTGGATTTGAAAGCAAACAAAAGAGTAAATACGATAATCAGCCATTAACAAGAAAAAAATCATTCAATACATGAGTATGTGACAACAGTTTATTATTATTTTTTTTTCCTTTGCATTTTCATCCAATTTCATGGTTGACTACTCCTAACTCTCTTTTCTCTAATCTTTAAAGAGAGTGCAAGGGTGTACATCTACCAATGCATGCACTAAATGTTAATTACCCTATTTTCCTGAATGTAAGGTACAGTAACGCACATTCCAAATAACCCAAACAAAAGTAGCAAGTGTCATAAAAAAAAATTGCATGTAACGCTATTTTAATGCAATAATTTATAAGATGTGGATAACAATCTAAATGCTTATCCTGTTTCTTAGTCACAAAACAGAAATTTTAAAATTTATTTTAGATTATTACGTTACACTTTTATGGTTTTATAATTTCATTCTTAAGTGCCTATTTTGTGATTGTTAAGACCTCAAAATAATTCATTTGTTAAAGTCTGTCATTTTTCAATTAAATTAGTGTGTGCTATATTTCCCACAGAAGTTTTAATGAAGAACTGATTAGCTTAAAATCAACTCAATTTAAAGAGCCTTTTACAAATTGTGAATTATGTTTAACTTTGTTTCATTTATGCTGAAAGCCCTTTAATAAAAAAATTACTTAAATGATGTTTACTGTTCATGTCCTGAATAGACTTGTAGAGAAAAACCATAATCAAGTTTCCAGAGGGAATACAGTCATCTTTGTGAAGGTGTTTTGGAAACCACCATCAAGGACAGCTGTCTTTAAATATAACCTACAGCTCTACTTGCACCAGTCATATTGACACATGGGGGAAGTGATTTAAAGCTAAACTAAATCATGCCAATACAATCTCTGCAATTAGAGAGATAAATGCCTCCAGAAAATATTACAGTTTCAAAAACTGAAATCTAATCTTGGAAAGCAGAGATTTATATATGACCATGAGTTGAAGGATACTGTTTTTCAGCATTTTACAGATAAATTATTCAGAATTTTTTAGGAGGATTGAAATGCTAATTCACAAATGTGAGAAATGCATTTAAATAAAGCCAAATTGTGCTGAAAAGTGATATCTGTTTTTTATTGTATCACATATATAACAAGACCAGGCCAGAAACTTATGGACCGTACATCATATAGATGTTCACTGTATGTGAATAAATCACGCTAATTTGATGAATCCAACGTCTATCATTATATTGAAATAAAGGTAATAATCATTCAAGCACGTCAGTCTTCCTTTATTAGTCTATATTCAGTATGTGAAGAAGGTGGACAGTGTGATTAAACCCTGTGGTTCAATTACATAAAATTTGGAACATATGTTTCGGGAGCGATCCCTCCCATCTTCAGCCTGTTGACAAACTGTTGTTGAACGTGGCGGTTGGGTCTCTTGATGTTCTTGTGGCGGCATCTGTTGGTTCTATTAGGAATTTGCTGAGTTCATCCAATGGAGGGATATCGAAATCCATCAAATTATCCTTATTTTTTGTAATGAAAATGTTTTCCCTAGTGGAAAGTTCTATTGCATTATGAAGTTGTTTAAGTAGTTTTATCTCTGGTTTAATTTCATGATTTTTATTCCAAAAGTGTGCTGCTATTGCTGATTTATCAATTTGTTTTAAGCAATATTTCTGAAGTGTTCTTTTTTCCGGATTCCCAAATTCCTCTTCGTTTTTCCAATGTATTTTTTGTCGCACTCTGCACATTCTATTTCGTAAATACCTGACTTTTGTTCTGTTGGCATGTAGTCCTTTACTCTGCAACCTAATAAGTTCTTTATATTAAAATTGTTCTTTGAATATCATTTTGATATAAAATCTTTTTATATAAAAACTGCTCAAGTTTATTCTCCATTTTCCACTGCTACTGATTATAACAAATAAAATGCAAATAGATATTCATTTAAATACTTGCTTAAATGCTATATGACTTTCCAGCTGCTTCAGAATACTCCTGAGAACTCTCACTACTTGAGATAATTTACTTAAAAATTGTTAATACATTCTGGTTGAAAATAACTTAAGCAACATGAAAAAATCAAGTATTACATATCAAATCGCTTCATTTTTTTTTTTTTTTTTTTTTGATTAGTGTTTAATGCCCATTTTTACTATTGAGGCACTACAGGCAGG
This sequence comes from Metallyticus violacea, assembly GCA_030762175.1. Lineage (NCBI taxonomy): Eukaryota > Metazoa > Arthropoda > Insecta > Mantodea > Metallyticidae > Metallyticus > Metallyticus violacea. The sequence continues at coordinate 141,213,393 of CM060832.1, forward strand.
CTTCATATGTAATATCATTCTTGTTTATATAGATATTAATTTAAAGATAAAATGTTTGAACTACCTCCAGCATTTCAGACTCCTGTTTAAAGCTCAGCACTTGAGAGCCAACAATTGGTGCACATGTGTCCAAAGTAAATACATTGCGTATAAATGGCTCCTTGCTGCCTTGCCGGATCACCATATTTGCAATCTGAATTACTGGATCATACTCTGGTTCAGGGAACACTCCTGAAATATATTAAGATATAATAGCAATGTTTACCATTTATTTCAAGGTATATTACCAATACAATTATCACCATTACTATTAAGGAGCAACCATCTTTTCTTATTAATGTTGGTAAACCAGAAGTTATTCTACTGATGCTAATACATATTTTTACATATTAACTGCCGTAGTGCATTGAGTAAATTTATTTATTCACCTTTAACTGCCATAGAGCATTGAGTAAATTTATTTATTCATCTTCACAATATTTAGGAACCAAATCATTGCATTCATAGTAAACAAATAAATAAATAATATGACAAACCCTTTAATGACTATGAATTAAGTACATTATCTGCGTTTTCCTTCTAGAATATTTTGCCTAGACCATCAACCTCCAATAACTTATATTCAAGATCACCTAGCTACTCATTGAGGGGAAATTTTTCATTTATCACCATTCATTTCCAAATTATAAAAGACAAATCTTGTGTATAAATAACACTGTGCACATTAAATACAATGTTCACAAATATTTGCAATCACCACACAGCTGGAATGTTAAATCTCATCTTTAACAAATGCCAGTTAAGATGCTGAGGTTAAAATAAACCCTGCCATGTGAAAAATTAGGAAAAATATAAAACTGCAAGAAATTATTAATATGCAGTAAGGAATAATAGGTATGAATTTCAATACATACAATGAATACATAAAAGTATGTGCATGCAATATAGTTATGCTGAGTCTGAAACTATTCCTGAAACATTCAGATTAGTCAAACACAGTTTACTGACTTTAGAACAATTCTGACAAGATTAGGACAGTTTTAAGTTTTAATCAGGAACTTTGCAAATGGAGAGGAGGAAAAAGCATATCATAATTAACTGTGCAGCTAACTGCAAGATACAAAGGGAAAGAAAATTAAAATAAATGATTCATCATAGATATGCTGCTCAGATACCCTAAAATATTTTGATAGTAGCTCTATTTCATGCATTAATGCAAGTATAGCTAAGAAATCTACTACTTAGTTGGTCAGTTTATTCTAGGATCCTAATTACTTTTATGGGTTTTCTCCAGAAAAGAAAGACTCACCTTTGCGTCCAGCACATTCAATATCAAAACTTAATATTCTAAAAGGTGCCATTTTTGCCCATTCTCCTTCAGGGGGATGAGATATGATAGCTTCCCAAGAAACATCTGTTTCAATTTGACATCTAGATATGGAAGATGAAGCAGGCCGCAGCTTCCAACTGCCTACTGGAAGTTCCACCCAGCAACAACCTACTATATCTGTGTCCACCATAAACCTGCAATCAAGTATCTAATTTCAAGATAAAATTAATAAAAGCAGAATTATTAAATATAAATATTACTTACAATTTCTTCATGAGATGATGCTTATTTCTGAACTTGAGTCACTGTTCTTTAGGCTTTATTTTTCTGCTTTCCTCCTTAGCATCCTATTGTAACTCTTCAGTATTCTGTTGTTTTCCATTCTTTTCAACTGTCAAACAGTGTTGGACCTCTTTCTTCAACTCTCTAATACATTTCCCTTTACTTTCACAATATTCCTAACATAATTTTACACCCCACACTAATGTATTCAACATGTTCACACTAACTCTACTTAATTACATAACACTAAGACATGTTTTGGAAGCCATTGCTCCCATCATTAGCTGTTGATCAACTGTGACTCTGACTTGATGATGAAAAACATGTCCTAGTGTTGTGTAAGTAAGTACATGGAGTTAGTGTGAATATGTTGAATACATTAGTGTAGGATGTATTATTAAATACAATTTATTTAAATATAATTTTTAACTTTTTCTCTGCCAGGATCAACAGCTCTGCTCTAATATGGTTGCCTATCATCTACCTTATGTCCACATTTCAGCTACACAATCTACACCAACATTTATTAGTAATTTTTAATACTTCTACAGCACTAAATTTAGCATCATTCTTCCTATCTTCTTTTCTCTATTTCACATTTAGATGATTTCAGTTTCCACTAAAATTAATTAAAAATCTGCAAAAATTAATGATGTACATATTTCCGAAAGTACATCTTCTAATCCAATTATGCATGAACATCTTAATGTACATAAATAATAGAAAACAAGTTAAATATGGTGTACTTTTGTAACAGTGATATTTAATACTATGAATTTAAAATAGAAATTATGTTTTCATTTTTTAAATATTAGTGATGTGTTACAAATTCAACTCAATCATTTTAAATTCTTAATTACAAAACAAGTTTCATACTAGAGCTTAGCATATATTCCCTAATATAAAAAAATTGTTCATAAATTATTTACAATTTTTCTTCCGTATTTTACTTCTACAGTGTCTTCTATTTATGCTTCCCCAAAGGTTATCTATAACACATCCATGGTACACTATTGTACACATTTTTTAGACTGATAAATCATCACAATTTCCAAAGATTTTTTCTCTACACTTCTCTATAAGGAATCTTATTAAACATGATCATCCTGCTGTGAAGCCATATTGTTTATGTTACTATTTACATTATAAATACTTATTGTTATATTATTCTTGTAATGGTTTTTATTACTGGATTCATTATATATTCTCGATAAATTCTGCACAATATTTTGCTATTCTTACATTCTTCTTTTAATTTCTTAAAGTATATGTTCTTGCAAAATACTTGTATACAGCAGACCCTCGATCCATAGTATTTGGAGGGCCTGGTTAAAAATAGATGGATGAGGATAAACAATAGATATAGGAAGAGCATAAATCATATTAAAAATAAATAATATCAGTATATAGTATATTATATATAATTATATAATATATTTGTACCAATTTTATAAGTTACCATGCACACATTTTACAAGTTACTACTTTCTTTGAAAAAGGTTGTTAATTGATATTTGCTCCCCCCCATGCAAAACATAAATTTTCCATATTGAACACTATGAATGTCACATGTGGCCAAGGTTGTTATGACGCAGACTCATGAGCAGGAGGTCTGGGGTTCGAATCGTGCGCGGACCATCCTCCCTGACTGAGGATTTTTCCAGATTTTCCTCAGTCCTCATAAATGGCAAATGCTGGGAAGGTGCTTTAAACTTGGGCCTGAAACATTTCCTTTTAAAAAAATCCTTTCCCAATATATCATTAAATCTTATGTATCATCGGTGTCCATTGATTGTAGTGACTCAGTAGTAAAAACGGGCATTAAACACCATTAAATAAATAAATAAATAAAAAATCTTGTCCATAGTCAGGTAGGAGTCAAAACTGGTGGCATTGGCAACTCTGGCCCATTCTTCACATCTTATAACATCCTACTAATCAAAAAGTGTCAGCAATTACAGAGGTTTAAAGTCATGCTTGATTCCAGAAAGCAGATGGATCCCAGTTTACTTCACGCTCTACTGGTTTCCTCTCGCCCACCCACTTTCTTGAGTCATATCGACTTGAATTTTGTACATGTGACGGTCACTGCTTCAATTAGTCAAGTTTGAAAATGATTGTTCGAGAATAGAATTTCTTTTGGGATTGAACTTTTTGAATGAATAATGCAGGAAAATGATGCTTCAAGGATCGATAAATGCAGGTTTTATTTTTATACGTTATAATGTAAAATATTTAGCATCACATAATTAAACAATACATCTGGGAAAGGGATTGTTCCAGGAACAATAGATCAAGGTTCTACTTTATAATTTTAACAGTAATGTTTTAATTTCAAATGTGTACCTCCTGGATCATTAGCTGTGTTTCGTCTTTGCTGTTATCAAGAACTTCACATTCTCTTAAGTAAATCTTATTCATACCTTATATCTAAAATCATACTAAATTTTACCCTTTTTCTTTGAATACATTCTGATAATACTATTAGCTATAAAATTCTTATTAATTTACCTCTCAGTTATCCCTTTCAATCCTTCAAACACTTCTCATATCATAGCTGATAGTGTATTTCTGCATACACCTTTCCTCACTGTAACATGTTTTGCTCTTCTTGTTTCTTTAACTTCAATACAGTTTAAATCCTGCATATATATAAAAAGGGTGTCTATAAGTAACTTCTGTTTTATTATTACCAAAGCAATAATATAGGTACAAAAGCTTCATTAATATAACATGAAAGTACTACCATTGACCTATTTTTCAATGTAGTTTCCTACCCACTGAGACTCTTACCAAAGCATTTAACTAGCTTCAGAATTCCCTGTTATAAAATTCTCCTGCCTATTATTGAAGTCACCACACAATGCTGGATTGCAATGTCTCATCATAGTCAAAGCACCAAGTGCATGAATAGTTGGTAATCACTAGGTACTAACTTTGGTTTGTATGGAGGATGGTCAAACACTTAACACTTCCGAATTGAATTTTTGCAGCTTATTGTACACCACACAGTACATGGGCAGGCATTGTCTTGCAAGAAAACTACCACAGACCTCAATATGTTCCGATGTTTATTTTGAATGGTTCTCGTTAAATTTTTAATGTTTGACAATAATATTCTGCATATCTCATTTTAATAATTCCACTAGCTGTACTCCTATCCCAAAAGATAGTTGCCATGAATTTCATGTCAGGTTAGGTTTATTTTATTTTAGGACACTCTTCAATGTCACTGGTCATTTCCACTTTATCCAGGGTATGAAATGGCCAATAAATTTTCTTCAAAAGCCTTTCTTTCATGTTTCATGTCCAAAAAAGTTTGATGTCACTTCAGTATGGTCCCACTCTAATGACAGATTTTTTTTGTCTCTGGATTCATATAATGTGCCCAAGTCTTATCATTTTTAATGATCTGATCCAAAAATTATCATCGTTTTCATTATACTCGAGGAATATTAGCGCTGACCTCAACCAGTGCTTCTAGTATTCTTCTGAAAGCATTGTTTTGCACTAGTTCACACATTGCATTACCTCCATAAACCATGCAAAATAAAAGCTGACAATGGATTTCAGCAATTTTACAGTTTCTGGTCACAAGAAATCACCATCATACCTGTCCGTCCTAGTAACCATATTTGCCTTATAAATCCAAGGTCTCATGCTCAAACCTGTATTTTAGGACAAAAATATTCCTTTTTTTTTTTTTTTTTTTTTTTGGCAAGGGAAATAAAGTCATTGGTCCCATATTATAAATTTGCAGCACATAAAAGAACCTCAAGCCTGAAAGAATAGACCTTTGAGCACAATTTATTAGCTGTTTTTCCACTCTTGTTAATTTGGACTCTAATGACCAAAGCTGTTAAAGAGTGTTCTTAAATAAAATAGGTAAATCTAACTGAGCATCCCTGACAATTGGCAGGACCCTTAATAGCCGCATGCATTTTTAATGCCTATAGCTCAGATGACAACTGCATGTTGTTGATTTGGTTTATTTATATACATTTTTAACATCTCAGGTCATTAGCATCCCATTCAATTCAAGACATAAATGATTGATAAATTTAGCTTAGAGGCCTCTTCCTTCAGGCTTGACGTTCTTTTACTTGCCATAAATCTACAAAATGGAACCCATGGCTTTACTTCCTTCCCAAAGGAAGCCATACCTATGATTTTTACACCTGAAAACCCATTGACCCTGGCCGGGATTGAACCCACCATCTTAGGTCTATAAGGCAATTACGACCAGATGACAACCACCACAAAAAACCTGTACTCTGGCACCGTTCAGTGTATACTTGGTCAAGTTAAACAGTCACGTCAACATATTTCAACTGTCATCTACTTCATATGCTGCATGAAAATGGAAATTACTACTACAAAGTCTATTATAAACTTTTACTTTATTTGCTTTTTTTCCTAACTTAATTTTAGATTATTTTCAACCATATCTATATTCCAATGTGCTCTTAAGATGATCAGTTAATTTTTATAGCAATGAATAATGTATGATTAATAAAACAAAAGTATTTTACTGCATAGGGACAACAAATCTTAAATTGCCAATGCCAATTATGAGTTTGGGAATAGTGTTCACCATTCTTCACTTTTCAAGGAATAGAAACAGTCCTAAAAACATAGAAATTTTAAAGTACAGATGACTAATAAATGATCACATTTACAATTTCAATATTTTTTGAGAGTGAAACATCAAGAGTGTCTTAATATTTTAAACGTTTTAATTCACTACTTTATTCCTCAGGTGTGAAGCCACAAGAGTGTATTTAACATTTTAAATGTTTTATCTACTAGAGAAATGATCATATGTTCATAGTGAAGCCATAGTTCAATGGTTTTCAGTGTTTTTGAGCATAGTTCTGAAAATATGATATGAGATTCTTTATACTATATTGTTCTGTGGAGGCTAAGTGATGTTAAAATTCTTTGAAAATTTGAATCAAATTATATAGACAAAATTCACTCCCAAAAAGAAACCAGATATCTATTTAAAAAACAAGCCAAGACCTATGAATATTTAAGCAATATCACATGTAAGCAAAATGTCAGACTTAAGAATATTTAAGGGATATCACATGTAAGCAAACCGATAAATATGCTGTGGCCAACAATTTTTGGGAAATTAATAGTGAAATAGAAATGAAATTGTTAAAATCAACATAACAACCAATAGAACTAGTTTATGGGAAATGGTCTGCATAAAGAAATGTGAAGATAGCATTATGCATTTTGAAATCCCAACAGATGATAGATTAATTACAAAATTTTATAATCTCTCACTGTAAGTCAGCTGTAAGCATCCCAGATGCAATTTGAATCACCTGTCTATTAATTAGCAGCCAAGGATATGAACAAGGTTCCACAAAGCTTATTCCACCAAAGCATTCGTAAGTGGAGAAATAAGAATATGTAATCAACTCACCAGCTAAAATCTTTAGCTTCTTTATGTTTTCATGTTGACATGTCCTTGTTTTGAAGCTCCTTTAGTAGTTTCATGTTTCTGTCTCTCAACCTATTTGAGTGCTTTGGTTTCCCGATTTCTTCCTCCTAGGAAGACCATAATTTAAGTCTGAAAGCAAGCAGCTAAGCAGTCTTATTCTCATTATTGGTGATGTCATTAGTTTGTGAGGTGCTGGTCTCAGTTTGTATTGCTGATTTTAGATTTTATGTTTACTGCTTTTATGACAATTTTAAGCCTGATTGGTCTCTGATAATTACGATTATTTTGTACTTAACGAAGACCAGAAACACATAAATCTACATAACCTCATTCTTCCTTGCTGCAATATAACATCCTTTTAATGCAAATGAACACCACTCTTTTCTGCATATACACACAACATTCTTCAATACATTTCTGTTGTCTCTTGTAATAGCCCCAGTTTTATACATATATCACAAAATTACTTCCAATGGAAATTTTCTCTAGAACCCTGTTCCTCTTTCACAATAAACTTTCAGGAATTCATTATACCATAGATTTTAACCATAAAAGAAATTTAAAAATAGTACTACTCATATATATTAGTGCATTCAGACATTTTAATGGCTGAAGTCCTAGTTTCTGACTAAGACTAGCTGCCCAGTAGCTTAGAATAGCACAGAAAGTAAGAAACACATAGAGAAGAATTCACTTGGATAAAAGTGTTTAAGGTCTGAATTAATAATGACCTTAAGTACCTAAATACTACAATGCAACAGAAGTTAAAATAATTTTATTGTAATCATACCTGATGTCAAAATCCACATTGGATTCAAATGCCTGAAAGCAATGTGAACCTGCTGGAGAATATATAACTTCCTTCTCCAGTAATCGTTTACATGCAGCTATTAGTCGAGGTAATGCCACTGTTATTTTGATAAATCCTGCCTTTTCTTCACCCTGGTAGCCCAGTATATTCTGCCGATATACCAATTCTACTGCCAAAATTGCCTCATGGATTGCTTCTCTATTAGAGCGTAGGTCTGCCATAACTGCCTTGTTCAATGATGTCTGTATGTAAAACAAAGGATTTTTATTTCAATATACATTTTTCTATAATATTATAAACATTCACAGTTATTGTACTTATTGCAGTAGTCATGGTTTTTGTCATCACTAGATATCAGATTGAGACTAAAAATGTCTCAAATGCTGGATGCATTTATGCCAGAAAAAACTTAAAAATATGCACAAGTATTTTTAAAATATGAATTCAAAACACGCACAAAAAATTAAAAGCTGCTTTTGGATTATACGGTGGATAGATAAACTGACATTAAAACATATCCTTTAAATGATGCTCTATTGGTTTTAACTTGATCATAATGGTCTTTTCCAGATGCTTAGGAATAAGTTTGACATTTGTCACTTTATTAATTTGTATGCTGAGAAGGACCTTTCAATATCTACAGATATTGGGCAGAAAATAAAAACAGCTAACTTTGGAGTAACTTCTTCAGAAAAAACAAAACTGCCCCCTTGTAAAAAAAACCTCTTCATTGAATGGTGTTTAACACCCATAATGAAGCACCACAAAATGATACATTGGGAAAGATTTTTAAGGAAGGAAATGTTCCAAGCCAAGTTTAGGGTACCTCCGATGCCATTTGCCACTATGAGGACTGAGGAAAACCTGGGAAAAACCTCAGCCAGGGAGAACAGTCCTGGCAGGATTCGAACCCCAGACCCCCAGCTCACGAGTCTGCCTTTTCATTGAACACAAGATATGAAAGCCACGATATCTTTACAAAACATTGCTCAGTTTTTAACATATTTTGAAGCACGTGCAAACTTTCACTGCACTTCAAGAATTACATAGATTCTTTGAGCAGTAAACACATGTGTCTTCAGTTGAACTACACACTCATAATGCTTCACATACTTGTTATAATGTATGGAACCGCTTTCGAGAACATTTAGTTCTCATCTTCAGCCAGCTAAAATCCAACTGTTGGATCATTCGTTGAGCTGTGGGAATGTGTATTCTGCTCTGGTAGCTGTGTGATACTTGTAGTTTATGTTTTCATCTCCGGCTGTCTTTGTATTTGTAGTTTAAAAAAGAACTAGTACACAAAAAGGTGCAGAAATTCAAGAGACAAATAAGTGTAGCAATTAATGTGTAATTTGATTCAATCATACTTAATTAACAGAAAATTTATTTAATTTTCATCTTTCAAACAGCAGTAACATCACAATTCATAAAATCTAGAGAGCAACTTTTTCCTACCATGTTGGGAAGCTGATAGTGGAACCAAGCTGATGATGAAGGTAACAGCCTACAAAATCCAAGTAATTAGTTAAAATAAGTGATTTCTTCATAAAAAAATTGCAAAATGTTGTTATATTCTAGGGTTCAAATATTTTTATTTAAGTACAAATAAGAATTCCAGCTTGGAGGACCAGGACACTTATTTACAGGAAAATAGGCAGAGAAAATGCTCACTCAAAAACAAGAAAAATAATGCAAGCACACAAAATAGTAGAAAGATCACTAAAAAGTACTTTTATTAAATTCTGCCAAAATGCACTAATTAAATTCAATTGTACTAACAAGAAGTATGATACTGCAATGAATAGTGACTTACAAATAAATTAGAAAGTGTAAAAAATAACTCAAAAGCAATGTGTAATAACAATATTAGGGAATGATAAATGTTTTCACAATTCCAAAAAATGAAATTTTCTTATTTCATGATTACTTACCATTAATTAGATTAATGTATTGTCCGTACTGTTCATACTATAGTATGACATATGCATTAATGAAAAATAAATAACATTTATGCTATATAAGCCTGGAAATAAGAGACATTAGAACAGCTACCCAATGCACATACTGAAAATGTGAAAAGCATAGCTAACAGGCTATGCCAGGCACTTTATCACACACACACTCTCTTATATTTGCACTCTTACCTATCAGGAAGTATTATTTCATAAATTGGCATTAATGCATAGAAGAATAATTTTACCTTGAATGGTTGGCAGTCATTATCAGTGAAGTTGGCTGGAGCTGACACAAACAGATATGGAGAAAATCCATGCACATGGCAGCAAACAGAGTTGCCTTCTAAAGTAACACCATACATGCGCATAATGGGTACTGGACCTTGTTGGCTTCCAGGCATTCCAAACACTGCTGAACCTATTTGTGAGCGCAGTGCAACTATATGAGATATACATTAACATAAAATACATAAATATAGCCTGGTGATCAGAAGATGGCAAGAGAGGATTGAAGTGTGAGGGGAGCTTAAAATGTTTATCTGCACACATACAAGTGTATGTGAGGTACCCATGCTACCACATGAATGAGGACTTACTATGGGCGAGTACATGACACTTTATTTTTATCGGCACTAACATATGTGAACATAGTAATTAGGGTAGAAAATATTTATGTAGCATGTTCCTGTTGCTTGCCTTCTTCTCATCGCAAGACAACACAATCTGGAGTTTAGGTTTGGGATAATGGTACCACTTTCTTAAATACGTGAAATTTTAATTATAATTTTATTTGTTTTTTTATATATTGAATGAAATTAAGTACTAAAAATGTATCATTGTAGTAAAATAATATTTAGGTATTGCCGTGGACCCATTTTATGATACTTCTTTTCAACACTTGCATGAGTTTTGAGTATTTCCAAGATACTGCTTTGAGAATTAAGGCATATTAGTACTTTTCAGCCTGTACAATAACTATATAAACATATTATTGTCTTTATATCGACCTTCCTTGTGATAAACAGAGCTGTAATCAAATGACTCCTTGTTTGCTAAACGTATTCTTACTGATGCTGTTTTTATATACCCGTGGATTCATAGTAATGTGCACAATGTGAAACACTTACATTGTATAAATACTGTAACGGTTCAGTGAGCAACTGAAGATGGGAGAGATTCTCCCAAAACACGTCTTATTTATGTAAGTAAATGGAGTTCATGAATACCTAAGTAAAGGAGACTTACATTGTAGTTTTTCATTATTGATCTAGTTGATCAATTTAGTATAATCAATGTACAATATGTCTTAATAAAACAATGAATTATATACAAGAATATCAAAACAAAAAAATCATAAATACAATTAAGTACATAAAATATCACAGTAAATACATAGATGAAATATGTGGTCATTCTTACACTACTAGGACATAGTGCTGTTATGAAATTGTTATTATTATTATTTACAAGGAAATCTTGAATGGAGTAGAAGCAGTGGTTATTAAATACGCCTTTAGAAATAATTTGAAAGTTTTATATTCTTGTATTTCCTTTAAGTGGTTTGGAAGGTTACTGTATACTTTATGCCAGAGTGCAATGTGCTTCTTTGGTGTAAGGAGGTATTTATGCTTATATACCTGAATGCATGAGTTTTGTCTTATATTGATGAAGTGCTTCATTCATAATGAAAGATGGATGTGTATTATTTATGGTTTTATGGATAAACATTATTTCCAATATGTAGACACAAGAAAGAGGAAGGACTAATTTTTTTAAAAAGTGGTTTACATGTTGTTCTTGGACTTACTCCCACCATTGCTCAAATTATTTTCTTTTGCATGTGAAACATACCTTACTTGCAGTTGACATCCCCAAGAATATTATAACATACTTCAACAAGGAATGGACTTATTTAAGTAAGCCATTCTAACAGTCTCCACCCTTGTACATCTTGCTTGTCCCTTAACATATAACATATCATTCTGAATTTTTTGTTTATGTGATTTATAGGTATCCCCATTCTAAATTGCTTTGAATCCATAAGCAGAGAAATTTGGTGGATTCTACTTTCTCAATTGCATGATTTAGGAGTTTTATTTATGGAGCTATATATTCTTTATTTTCTTTTATGAATGATTTTTATTTCAGCAATTATTCAAATTTACATTTTTCCTTGCTACCTTTGCAACTATTTACAGAACTTCATAATTACACCCATTTGTTAATTATACATTTTCAATCCATTTTCAGCAGACCACATCACAATTTAATTTACATAAACATACAAGGACTCTTAAAAGTTTGGCAGTACCAAAACTGAGGTTCTCCCATCTCTTGGCCACCAGGTATATGTATGGTAAAGAACCCCTAAAATAAATTACTATTTTTCACCATTGCATGTGCCACCAATTACTTATACTTTTCTGTAATTTTTCTAAAAAATTTCCCTATCTTATTCATTTTCTCTATTCTCGTATCTGATAACATATTTATTGCTATTTTTTGTTGTAATTTGTCCCATTTTCCATCCCAAATACTATATCTTCACCTTTACCAGTTAGCATTCAATTCAACAATGGAACCATCTTTCCACTTTCCCACACATAATGCAACCTTCTTTACAATTTATTCTTAATCCTTTTATAAATAATACCCCTCTTGGCATCCAAGCAAAACCTATTTTTCCAAATTGGTCACAAATGTCTATATATTTCTCTCGTCCCCAATTTGTTTTAACTATTTTATATAAATCTAAGGAACTTTTATCCTCTAAACTAGCCCATATCTTTTGCCTCTCTATGTCTTCCATCCTCTGTCTCACTTCTTTCCAAAATCCATAACCATTAATTTCATCCAATTGCCATATATCACTCATTCCAATTTCTTCTAATAGTTTATTTTCTTTTATATGAATATCCATTGCTACTGTCTTAGATATTTATTATGATATTAAATGTGATCTACTCATTAAAACTCAACTTGTCATAATCATCTTTTACTTTCAATACAAATTCAGTTGAGCACTGAATTATGGCTCAAATGTAAGTTATTGTTTTAAAATATATTATGTTCAAACACTCTCCATTCAAAAACCAAGTGACCAATAGTTGTAAAGATTTTTTCTTGGGATTTTGTTGCATAGAACAACATTCGCATACAAAATATATTATAACATTAATAAAACCTGAACCAATCTGAACGTGATTTTTTATGGTTGAGGAAATTTGACAAATTTTGAAATGACATTCCTTGTATACTTTTATTTGTACATGTTTTGAGTTTCTGTAATTAAAATTGATTATTTTTTCTTTAATTTCTCTTTTTTTTCCCTAGGGCAATATTAATATACTTTGCTTACTTCCGATATGCTTAAAATATACATTCAACATTTGCAAAAGCATATTTAACACAAACCCTGAAGTTTATTATGAGGAATAAAAAAATCATATGCAGAAAGTTGGATCTATCATTCCTTACCTGTATAATGATCTATTTCCACTTGTTGGAATATGAGGCAGTCGTGATTTGGATTTAGAGATGGAACTGGGGGCCGGCTCCATTTTACAGTTGTAGTTTGCATATCTGGACCCTGACATATAAATGGAAATGCCATCAATAACAGGCTTAATACTAGAAATTGCTGTGTGTTAAATAAAGTTCATGATTACCTTGCTATACATTTTAAGTAATTTTAACCTTCCTACTTTATGCAAGAAAATCTTATGTTAAAGTGATTTCAAATGAAATATATTTATTATGTGACTGCAACAGCGTTGAGTCACTGATTTAAATTACTTGTATGGTATTTCATGTCTCTTAATAAAAGAATAGCTAAATACTGTTGTTGTCTGACTTCCTGGCCTGTTTCTTTATGGGGCTAGATGCAGAGAGAGGAGCAGAAAGAGCTATACGAGTCTTCTGCTCAGTGCAGCTGAATGTATATACTACCTTTCATTTGAGACATCTTCAGTCTGTTGTCTGAGAGTAATTTTTATGATGTATGGAGGAATTTAAAGCTTCGAAAAGTGTCTTGCAAGAGGAGGAGTTCTTCAGTTATCCACAGTTGTGGATTAATAAATAATATTGCTATTGTGATCTATTTTAAAATATTTTGTTCCATTGACCCTATGGTAAAAGATGCGAGGAATGGTTTAGCACTATGTTTTCAGCACAGTAATACAACACCATATCACCCTGAGAGTTCAAGGAGGTGTGGTTGACACATTAGGGAACTCGGGGACAAGAAAGTCAGACAAGTACACTGTTAGTTCATTATGGTTATGAGTGCAACAACTACAATAAAAAATATAACACCTAAAATTTGTTTAATTTTTTAATTTAATGCATTATTATAATTCCATTCATTTTTGAACATCAAATACTTTTTCAAACATTTTGCAACCACCCTTATGTATTCAGATATCATTTTGAGTCTATAATTTCCTTTATTGTATGAGCATGAACATGAATGCAATTTAATCACAATTTTACACATGTGCCATTTGAAATGTCTAATGGCATTAATGTTCTCGCATTGTTATTACATCAGCTTTAATTTATTGTTGAGGTATTTTAATCAGCTTAACACAATTTTGTGAGGTAAAGATGTTAAGTCCAGGTGGCTGCTAAAGCAGTTACCCTGTTGGAAGATGGATGGGGCATGTGTTATGTTGCCCAGGTGTCATGAGTCAATGTCTCCACTGCTAAGGATGTACTGAATGCTCAGGAAACTTGGCATCTACTGCAGAAGACCAAGATCAGGTTGCAGAGAGTGACATCTGCCAGAGATGATCGATTTCTGCAGCTGAAAGTTTTGAGTGATTGTCACATAATAGCTACAGAAGCTCAAAATTGGTTGCAAAGGGCATCAGGAGTCAATGTCAGCATGAGAACAGTGAAAAGATGATTTGAAGAAACACAGCTCACCTCTAGAAGACCAGCAAGAGGTCCTTTGTTTACTCAGCAAATAGGCAAGCATCCCTTGCCTTTCCAGTTTTTAATACAATCAGGAATCAAACACAGTGAAAGAAGCATAAAATCTCTTCTAGTTAAACTATTTAAAAAGCTCTTTATGGCTTCATTCCAATGGGATAAAATCAGTCTGAGTTACAATATTTAAAATATTCAAAACACTCTTTATGATTTCATTCTCAAGAATAAAAAATCCAGGATATGTTTCGTGAAACATTTGTTCACATCGTCAACTGTTAAATAACTGACAGATCGCTAGTTGAAGTTTCACAAAACATATCCTGGATTTTTAATTCTTGGGAGTGAAACCAAGAGTATTTTGAATATTTGAAATATTTTAATTCAGACTGATTTTATCCCATGGGAATGAAGCCATAAAGAATTTTTTTAAAATATTTTAACTATAAGAGATTTTATGCCTTTCCTTTGCTTATCAACATCTGGAAAGAACTGAGGAGTATAGAAAGGTGTCATATTCACAGGCAAGTCAAGGTTCAGCCCATGATCACCTGATCACAGGGAAAGAGTATGGAGTAGGATTGAAGAAGATATGCCCCTTGCGCCTTCTCATCGACTATGGCTTTCAGGGGAGATTCCACCATAGTGTAGACTCAAAACAGTTGGTTTTCATGGAGAATGGGACTCTGAATGCAAAACAGTACATTGAGGAAATTCTTCAGGAAGGAGCATGTTATTCCGTCTCCATACATTGGCAATGATTACTGCTTCATGCATGACAATGCCTGTCCACATGTGGCCCACATTATGACACAGTACTTGCATCAGGTGGGGATCCAGGCACTAATTTGGTCAGCATGAAGCCCTTACCTCAACCCCATTGAGCATATTTGGGACATGATGGGAAAAAATGTTAGTCAATGTGTTCCTGAGAGCCTCAATGGACTTCAGGAGGCTTTGTGTGAGCAGTGGAAGGCCATACCACAACAGAACCTAAGGACCTTCATCCACAGCATGCGAGCTGTGATACAAGCCAGAGGAGGAAACACCTGCTTCTGAGAGTGCCACTGAGTGTTGAAAGGTGTGTTGTCATGTTACCAATGTAGGTGTGCTGCCTTGTGTCTGAAATTTTACAGCATGCCATCCAAAGGTTGATACTCAACAATTATAAGTAATTTGGTCATCTTCGCAATATCTGAATTGGGCCAAGTACTTTTAGAATACACCTCATACATAAATCAGTATGAAATTTCATTATGAAATTTCCTGGACCACATCCATATTTGAATCAAGGTTCCAAGGCATTCAGTTTACTTATTTTTTTTTAAAAAAAACATTTCATTAATTTATAATATTCTTCTAGGGATAATAGGGATAGAGTACCTCCCCAACATATGCCATCGAGGACTACGAAAAACCTTGAAAAAACCCCACTCAGGAAGGACGATCGTAGCAAGAAATGACCTTCCATTCAAGAACATTCTTTAGTCACATATGCCAATGAAATCAAAAAGCAGAGTCAAACCAGTATACATTATAGTTGAAGAGCCATCATATCATCAAGTGCCTTGCTTGGAGAGAAAATGGTCCACATGTAATACATTAGATTAGATGGAAAAAAATGTAATGGAAAGGGAAATTCAACCAATTAAGCTTTATGTACATTCCTTACTTGCTTTAATAGTTTCCATAGTTGTAGATCTGTTGCTTCAAACAGTTCCCAAATCTTTCCTATGAAGCTTTCACATTCCTCTTAGGGTCGAGCTGCTCTAAAGTTTATGTAACCTAGCTTCACACTCTAGCAATACATGCTTGGCAGTCTCTACTGACTGCCTGCAGAGAAAGCACAAAAGATCAAGGAGATTCATAATTTGGAAATTTTTTTCTAAAGAGTTCATATTCAGTGATACTGTCCAAGAATTTTGCCTTATTAGTTAGCAGCAATGATGTATTAAGACAATTTAGCACTCCTGATTTGGAGAAACAAAATTTGCACTTGTTGAATTAAACGTAAAACTTCTAAAATCATGTCCATATATTAAACTCTCTTCCCATTTCACATTAAAACTTTTTTTTATTAAAAAGTGAGTTGGGACTAGTTTCATGAGTCACTTGCTCACATTGCCAACCAATTGACGACTAATGGATCTCTTCAAGTAGGATGTATACTTGACTGTGTGCGCCCTGGTGGTCTGTTGATGAACCTGTACAATATGTTATCTGCTTCTGGTATATCAAAATTCATAAGTCTGTGTTCATATTTTTTATATAAATCTTCTCCCATATACCAAGTTCCTTTGGGTGCTAAACTGCTCTTAGCATTATTATATCTTTTCCTGTTTCATGATTTTCATTCCAGAAATATGCTGCTAGTGATGATTCTTCTATTTGTCTGTATCTGATGTTTCTCCAGTATTCTTTCAATCTAATACCCAAGCTTCTTTTGGTCTTGCCTAAATATACTTTATCACACTCCTTATAGTTGATCCTATATATACCGGAACTAGCTTCTTTGATCTGGGTTCAATTTTATTTAGATTCAGTAATTTGCCTACACTGTATCTATTTATGGGTGCCAAAGCGATGTTGTAGTTTTGAATATTTTTTTTAAATTTGTGATTGATATAAGGGTGGTACATGAACTTTTGATAAGTTTTTTCTTTATAGAGTGTGGTGATTTGTTTGATTTTCTTTTTTCCTTTCAATCTTTTTATTTTTTGATCTATCATTTGTTTACTAAGCCCATTAATAAAAACTTTTTAATAAAAAAAGTTTTAATGTGAAACGTCAAGAGAGTTTAATATATTGACATGATTTTAGACGTTTTACATTTAATTCAACAAGATCATGATAGTTTCACTGTGTGGATTCCTACATTCATTTTTAATTGAAAATTTGCACTGTTAAAAATAGCTGGAATTTCCCATTTCCTCGCTGTCTTTTATATATATACATATCATTAGATATTAATAAAAACTAATTGACTTCATATAGCAAGTTGGTAATAATTACTGTCAATTATCATAAAATACCAATCTATTCTGTATATTCATTTGCTGAAGCTCTGAAACACATATATTGTGCTTCAAACATTTAACCCATGCTCCAAACTCTAATTTAGAGAAACAGAAAAGTATTTTCAAATCACACAATGTAAAATAAGATATAAAAGATTTAAACACACCAGAAGCTGTGCTTACCAATTAAATGCAGAAATACTGAAAAAAATAAAATTTATATGTACTGCCTCTTATACATAACATATTTCTAAACACCTATGAAAATAAATTACTTTTAATACTGCATACATGTTCACAACATAACCTAAACAGGTCACATGTATTTCTTTAAACTCCTGCATTTCACAGCCTTCTAGATACATTATGTCAATACTGTCAATATGGATACTGTGCTCAATAATTTTATTGCTGTTGAAATATTTAGCACAACTAAATTAAATGGAGAAGGAGATAATAGGAAAAAAAGTGTTCAGTTCTGGCTAAGGTTAACCTCAATTTTCAATGAAACTTAATATTCAATTAGTTATTATGAATTCAATTACCCTCTGACCGTCTCATGCATGCACACAAAAATCAATGTTTAACATTACTAATTAGCAGCAAAGTGCAGTTTGCATACAACCATGTTTATAACATCTGGATGCAAATTCAAAGAGAAAAAATATATACACATAATTTTATGTTAAATATTGATTATTCTAATAAACTAGATAAAATTAATGTGACACCAACTGCTACTTTCAAGCCAGGATATGTAGCTATGTGACAAATATTATATCCTTAACTGAAAGGCAGCATGACTACATAATTTACATGCTTCTTAATTTTCTTCTACCTTCTAAGAGGCTATCATGCCACATTACATAAAAATAGATCATGCTTTATGATGTTTAGAAAATTTAAAATTAGCACTGTATCTTTTAATCACTGATTTTATATGAAAATATACCATTTTCCTACACCTTGTGAATAATAACATTTCTTCACGTCAAGGGAACAATTTCTGCTGCTAGATGGTAATATGTTATTTGAAACAGTTTCACTTGTATTATAATATATTTTAAGATATGCAATCCCAACAAGTTCCAAATAATTTCCTAGATGAGATTTAAGTTTCATGAGGATACTTGTAATTAATGAATTTTTGCTTCAGCTAGGTAAGTTTGGTACAAGAAATTTGCATTAAATGTATACTTGGATAGGTATCTGTCACAAGCATTCTTTTCACATCAGCTAACACTTTAAATTTCCCACCCAATAGAAATGCACTAAACTTCTGCTAGTATCTGCTTTATGTTGCCCACCCTGCTTTTTGGTTAATGGAAAGAGTCTGCACCTATAAAAGAAATGCACACACAAGGTGGGTGTGAGAGGGCTATGGGACGTGACCACCTTCTAGTGGACTTGAGCTGGAAAAAATGCTCTATGAAAACATTAATAGCTTTGAAATTACCATGTTATTTTTTTATCTTGCATATATTCACTCAAACCTTAATACACGATTGTTGAATAACCTGCTAAGGTTTTAAGACTCTTGATGGATATTAGTTTTTTTACTTTAAGCTTAATAAATAAAAAGTTTGCTTAATTTACAGTTAAAAATTCTTCAGAATACCATGTTATGAAACAAATGAACTGCAAAATTTTAGCTGGTTTTGTATTGCGTATGTAATTTAAAAGCATGTTATGCATTATGCTTTACTGGGCAATAAGAACCACCAGAACAACACAAATATTTAAACTACTACTTATTGAAAGACAAATCTTATCACATATTTGTTTTGAAGCAGTTCATTTAGCTTAATTTACGTTAACCAAACATAAACAATTCTAATTACATATTCATTGTTACAAAGTATTCTCTGACTTAAGAAAAGCTGAGATGTGATGTCAACACATGCCATAGCACAAATGTCATATTTCTCCGCTTGTAAATATTTTAAAAAATGTCTGATAATTTCAGCTTGTTATTTAGGTTATTCATCAATTACTTCATAAATAGCTGTAAGAGGTTTCTCAACCAATAACCATTTTAAATGTGCGTGCAACTGCTGTACTGATAAGATACTGTGGCTAATGTGAAGCTAATAGAGGGATGTTTGCTTCTTATACCCTCCATCTCTGTTCATGTCCAGTCATAGTCCCTTATCTCTGCTGTTCTGCCCCAGCATAAATGCAGAAGGATATCACATTTGTTGAGAATGCATATCAACTTTCAATATACAGGGTATAAGTTCATCTAACAGATGAACATTATGATGGGGGGAGAGCACAGTAAAATGCGCTTACTGTAAAGTTGGTGCAAATGCTGGTGACTATGATAAACTTCATACATTTATGACTGGCAAGTTGAAGTCATGCTTTTTCATCAGTAATGATGCAAATGAAGAGGCATGGACAACATCTGAACTTTTTGAAAAAGTTTGAGCAATCTTATTATCAGGAAAAACATAGTAAAATTTATCTGGTTCACCTATGAATGATAAATTTTGCTCAGCGGCCTCTGAAAGCATTCAGTTGAAGGAAACTGGAAAGGACTCCTCCTCAAAAGTTTTGATTTTACATGCCTTACATTTTATTCCAAAGGAATAGGGGAAATTAAAGCATTCATTCCATTTTCTGAAAGCTGGCTTCTTCCAGCTAGATAAGGCAGAAGGAAGCAAATTAGAAGATGGTATGTTCGCTTTTCCTTCAGTTGATGAAATTGTCACAGTGATAGTGTGCTGGTGGAAGATATACTGAATTCAAATATTCACAAAGAAGATAAATTTCTGCTCTAGATGAAGATATCAAAAGCTCTGACACTATATATGCACCAGAAAAACACAGTGATGACTCAACGAAAAGTCACAGGATATATTAGAATTTTGTAAAAAAAATAGAGAGTACAAGACCTCCAAGAATTACAAATTAGTGTTATTGGCATAACACTAATAGAATAATGAATTGGAGTTCTATAAACTAAATATATACAAAAATGTGTGATTATACATTCTAATGCCAATTCACTTGCCAGCCAGGCATTCAAATTTGGCTTCCCATAATTTACACTATTATTTAGCACCTTGAAAAGTGTAAAAGGTGTTTTCTGTATATAGGCAAAACACTACCTGCGAATTCATGGGAACATTTTCATAATGCTAAGCATAATGTTTTAGGCAAAGAGCATTTCTTGATTCAATTGCCACTAAGTATTGTATTTACAACTTGAGACAATTAAAGGGAAGGTATACTTACAATGAATCTTCTGTCATGACATCACAACTGTCAGGTATGCGAATGATTAGCATGTTATAGTGGAGTTTCTAATAAGAAGTAACATTAAGCTTTTTATATTTAAACTTGACTTACAGGATAATTATTAAATAGTTTGATGGAAAGTACCACAATGTACAAAATGATGTAACTGACAGCACTTCAACAGTCCCTGGCAGATTCAGTATATCTTGTTTGGCACATTAACAGAAAAGTACCTAAATTAATTATATATTATCTTATTGATATTCTCATTCTAGATGCAACCTCTAAACTATTAGAAGCATAATAACTTAATAAGGCACAGATTATTCACAAATGAATAAAAGCAACATGCATCAATACATATGATTTTCCAGTTACCATAAGCACCAGATGTAATGAAATGTATTTTGAGGTTCTTTCATTCATTTAAGATTCAAGGTCACTGATTTTTGCCAGAGAAAATGTGTAGCATCAGCTTCTAAAAAGTTATCTCAATCATACTGACCTGTCCATTCATCTCTGCAGATGTTATGCCATCGTCAAGCTCCTGTATGTCCATATTTGCCAATTCCTCTTCAAAAGTTACACCAAGAAAATCCTCATCGTCATCATCCAACGAGCTCCTTTAAAATAGAAATTCAATATTATATGCATAAAAAGTACAGCTTTTAGCAATGAAACTATTTTAACAATTTAGTCACTTTTAAAAAGTTGTTACTTCTATCTATTTTGAAACATCAGAATCTTCACCAATGTCAAATTAAGATCACATATCCAAGCAGGCATGTTTCTGTGTTGACTGTTGCTTAATAACGAGACTTATTCACCAAAAGTCCAATTTCACTAAATTTGAAAAAGCATCATTATATTCCTCAATAAGTTTGAAAAATAAAGGTGCTTTCATATTTCTGAATCTATTTGACTTATTTTGAGGAAGAAAATTTTTCGATTTTCCATGTAATTTGCATCACTAAAATTTCCACAATACAACATTTTATTGCTAATTTTTAGTAGTTTCTCTCTTCAATTTCCAAACAAGACATGTTTCAGCAGTGTACTACTATTTTCACTCAAATCTGAGTGTATCAAATCTGTTCCACACAAATGCCATCAAACATGGAGTCATTACTTGAAATGGGAAAAGGTAACTGATGGAGCAAATATTAAATTATTGGTTTAGGATATATCAGTTGAATGAAGAAAATATTTTAAAGCAATGTGTGAAATATCAAGAAAACAATAGGTGTGTTAAATGGGTTGATAAGACAAAGGACTAATTGGAAAAGAATGGGATGGGAGATGTGTGGGTGGAGAGAGAACACCCAAGGAATGGATTTTGGAAGCAAGATTAAGGTATGGATAGACTGATTATCAGGATGCAATAAGGAGAAAGCTCCACTCATTTACTTAAGGAAATGAAGATAAATTTAGGATGAAAAGATATATTGAGATGTGCAACAAAGAAGAGAAGGGACTACTTGCTTTAAATTAGGATGTTGAAAATTGAGAGGATTGGAAAATAATTGTAAATAGACCATTCAGTTCAGTAAGGGAACTGAAGAAGCAATCCATATATCGTTTGAATGTCCAGGAACTAATGAATGCTAAGTATAGGTATGATAAGATAGATGTGATCTTTTCAATTCAGATGGTTAACAATTATTAAACCAAGGAATTTAATATATTTGGTTTGTAGAAGTATACTGTTATAATATCCTATCTGCAATTGTGGATCTGGAGATCTGAGCGATGAATTTCATAACATTTTTTTTTCTAGATTTAGGGACAATTTGTTTACTTAAATGTAAATTGGAACTTGCACAGTGAAGCCAATCATATTAATTGATATCATAGTATGATTCAGTTGAACTACACACTGTTAAAGCTTCACTTACTTTTCATAAATGTATGGAACCGGTAATGTTCTCGAAACCGGTTCCATACATTTATGAAAAGTAAGTGAAGCTTTAAGAGTGTGTAGTTCAACTGAATCATACTATGATATCAATTAATAAGACAATTTGTTTGCTTTAAACCATACACATAAAAAACTCAAAACCAGATTTAGTTTAATGGCACAATCATTAAGGCTATTCCATTTATCAATATGCTTGTGTCATCTGCAAATAGAACAGTATTTCCTACATCTTGGATAGATAAGGAGAGATCATTTATATATATTAGAAAAAGAAGAGGGCCCAGAAAGATCCTTGAGGCACTCTATGGTTAATCATTCCCCACTCTGATGCATTATGTTTTTTGTTTCCTTTTGTCAAGGTAGGATATAAACCATTTTAAATGTTGGTTTTTTTATTCTGTAGAAAGCTAATTTATCTATCAGAATTCCATGATTGACATAATCGGAAGTTTTGCTAAAACACAAAATATTTTTCCTACATGTACTCTTTCATTAAATGCAGTTAAAATGTCATTAGTGAGATTATAGATGGCATTTTCTGTTAACATTTCTTTTCTACAGCCAAACTGATCATTAACTAGAAGATTGTTACTTTTAAGGTAATGGTAAAACCTATTTATTGTACAATGCTTTCTCAAACATCTTTGAAAATGTTGGTGAAATAGCTATAGGTCTATAATTAGAGACATTTATCTTTTCTCCCTTGTTTAACAGAGGCTTTACTATTGAATATTTTAGCCTATCAGGAAATACACCCAATGTTAGAGACTCATTACACAAGTGACTAAGGGGATAATTTCTTTTGCACAGGCCTTTATGACTTTTGTTGCTAATCTTATCATAGCCAAAAGAGTTTTAATTTTCTAATGATATTACTAATTTCTAGTGGAGTAGTGGTACATAGTTTGAATTCATTATTTTGGCTAAGAAATGGTTGTAAAATTCTTAATGTACCTCTTTTATCACCAGACAATAAATTAAAATTTTTTGTTATATTAAGAAAGTACTCATTAAACACATTTGTTACATCTGCAGGGTGTTGTATCTCTTGATCGTTAATGCTTTGCATCTTGTTGCAAATTTTTGCCGTTTCTTGTTTTATTTTATTTCAAGCAGTTTTTATTTTGTTTTTGACTGACTGATACACGTTTGATAATAGAGGCCTTTGGCTGCTTTTATGACTTTCCTAAGTATCTTACAATACCTTTTAAAATGTATTTTTAATTTAGGGTCTTTACTGAGCTTAGATCATTATATAAAATTGTCTTTTATGTTGAAGATTTTTTCATTCCTTGGGTTAACCATTCCCTGCTCATATTATAAGGTCTTTTTTTAATTTTTATTCAGAAATATACTTAAAAATGCAATTTAAAAATGTGGGGAGAAAAAAAATTGAATTAACATAAATTGCACTGTAGACACTATTCCACAATTCTTGAAGTGTCTCTACCATTTTATTGAGGTTTGCATCATTAATATCTCTATAATTTATATATCTATAACATTCTTTGAGTTTTATTGTTGAATCTTTTTTCACTATTACTAGAGCATCATGGTCAGAGGGACCATTGATCAATGGAAATACAGAATATGATGAATTGTCTGAATTTACAAATACATTATCTATTGCTGTGCTAGAGTTATTATTTCTGGTAGGAAAGCTAATTGTATGCACCATATTATATGCATTAAGAAGGAAATTTGATTCATTCTGATTCTTGGCATTAAGTAATCAATATTTATGTTCCCACATATAATTATTTCATGCTTAGGCTTAAATAAAAAGTTAAAGGTATCTTCAAGTTTCGTCAAGAAAGTTTTAAAGTTTCCTAATGGTGAGTGATAAATAACAATTACAATTATTTTTTTATTTTTGCTATCCAATTGGATTGTGCATAATTCAATGTCCTGTTCTGAATTAAATTTTGATATATCTAATGTTTTATAGTACATCCAGCCCGACATAAATGCAAACTCCTCCATTATTTAGTTTTTTCCTTAAATTTCTGCTCCCAAACAATAACCATGTAATGAAAATTATGATAATTCCTGTTGTTTGAAATGATGTTCAAATAGGCAGATAATATGTGGTTTTGTATTGTCACAAGTTAAACTGTTTAATTATTCATCTACTTTACTTTTCAGTCCTCTAATATTTTGATGAAATTTTTACTTTATTTTCTGCAATATTACTATCATTGATATGACTGTTATTTGAGTTAATATTAACTGCTGTTAAGTTTGGCTCGATGAATTTTTGGCCTGTATTTTCCCAAGAAGTAATTATAATTTAAATACTTTATTTATGCATTAATCAAAATTCAAGACTCAATTTCAGTCCACAAGAAATGTCAGAAGAACTAAGCTTCCCGATTGCACTTAAGTCATTTATTTTATTGGTCCATTTTGATAATTTATTATATATAAATAAACTTGAACTGAAAAGACATATATAAGTTATAGCAGTACTTTACTTTTTCAATATACTCAAATACTGTATTATTTTGTATACATATATGTATACATTCGCACTTGCATCATCACTTTTGCACACATATGCATATTCAGGTCAACTGATTACAAAACTTATTAAAAATACGTCAAAACTTGTACTTAGTATTTATAGTTGCCAATATTACTGCAATTGTAAGGAAATCTATACACGTTACAAGTATACTTCTTGGAACAAAATAAGGAAAATTCATTTGTAAGTTTGAACTTTTACAGCATGAGTATAGTGGAAGAGAATTCTGCTAATAACCAAAAGTTACAATTCCATATATTTTTAACGTATTAGACCATATTTTTGTGAAACAGAACCCAGGACCAATATTTCTACAGCAAGCGAGTCCTAAGAGATGTTCACAATTAATACTAAAGCGGTTAATAACCATTTATCTCATACTATTCCTAAGAAAATGCATCATGTTATATTTCCAATGATTTTAAGAATCATACACAAATGTGACATGTCACAATATGGTTATAAACTGTAATTCATAGCAGTTCTAGAAAACGAACATGCGGGTTTACTGATAATACAGTGGGTATTGCTGTCAGAATAAATACATTTCTACAAATACAGGCTATCCCGTTTCAGAAGGAAATACTGCGATAGTCTGTTTGGAATGCAAACTTACTTTTGCCTCTTAGTTCCAGTAGTAGGAGTCCTAGGTACGGCCCCTTTACGCTTATTATCCATCGCTTCTCACCAAAATATCCGATTATGCAGAATGGATTCGAGAACCCAACCTAAAGTACACTAATAGCTCTTTTTCCTTATAAGATAACTTTAACGTAACTCATAACAAATTTGAGCGGGAAAGTTTCCATAGTACCAACATACGGAAAACTCATATATTTCTCGAACCGTTGTCATTGAGGAAATCACTGTAGAAAGCACAATATTTTCTTATGCCTCCATGGCATAGTGCGGAGTATAAACTATACATTTTTGGCACCTGCGTTGTTACAGTAGTAGAAATGTGCATAAAATGTGCACAGAATGTTACGTTGTTAAGTAACAAAGAATGACGTAATAACACTCACAGGATTTTTACAGAGTTCGCAGCTATAATGCGTGTTAAAACGTGGCCAACAGCACCAAGAGAAGATCCAGGGATGTACATATTTAATCTGCAAATAATATAGGAGGCATGCCTCCAAAATAAACATGAACTTTATAGAGTGCACAATATTTTATTTTTATTTTACTGAATAGAAATAAGTTTACAACATATGACCTGGTTCTAACCCGGATCCTATTCCAGGCCAACACAATACAACTACTAAAAAAATCTGGATAATTAACTATACGCTCAAAAGATTCGGACCCCCCAAAACTATCCCTACATTCAAACGTAGGGTAAACCGTCTTTGAATAACTAGAGCGATGTAGATGTAGGTAGTCTCATCCGCCATTTTCACTCCTTTGATGCTAACCGACGCTACAATAACCATATTGTGACATGTCACATTTGTGTATGATTCTTAAAATCATTGGAAATATAACATGATGCATTTTCTTAGGAATAGTATGAGATAAATTGTTATTAACCGCTTTAGTATTAATTGTGAACATCTCTTAGGACTCGCTTGCCGTAGAAATATTGGTCCTGGGTTCCGTTTAACAAAAATATTGTCTAATACGTTAAAAATATATGGAATGTATTACTATGTTTGTTCAGTGTTTTTAATCGTTTTGTGCATTAAAAATAGTGGATTTTTATTAATAAGATGACTTAAAAAGTGTTTGTAGAGATAATTAAAAGACTGAAATATATTGCATGTGAAATAAAAAGACAATTTAGCTCTATATAAGTAGTGTTTACTATATATAGGTACGTATAATAATAGTATAATGATAGTAATAGTTGTAGTTATAAGCAACAGTGATAATTAAGTACCTTTATAAAATATTAAATAAATACTTATTTTATTGAGCGTCATGATTATTGATTCAATAGTTTTTATGAATATCAATGTTACTATGAAAGAAACATACCTATAATTTGTATAATATATAAATAACTACGTATTGTACGCACGTACACATATGTACAAACAACTTTTGTTTCATTTTATGTTATTTATAAATACTGAATTGTGCAACACTTAACAATACATTATATGTACATAATAATTTAATATCATAATTTTTGTGTTTAATAATAATTTATAAAATTATAGATTATAATTATATTTATATTTTTCAGCTAAGCAACTTATCTAAAAATATCTAAAATTTAAATAAATGCGTTTATATACACCGCTGGATGACTGTGCTATAAGCGTCTGCCTGTTTGTGTTCCCCAACTGTTGCTCCGAAATAAAGGAGTAAAAATGGCGGACGAAAATACACATTTATTCTAGTACCTTGGGATAACCAGAAGACAATGGCCTCCTCCAATCAATACCATAATGAAGGCAAATCCATCATTAGGCTTTCCTGAAGGAACTTCCCGCAGTGATACGTACTCAATGCCCTGTACGCCTGCAATTCTGTATCCAAATCCACTTAAAAATTATGTTTAATTGACTAAAAATCCAAATTCAACAAATTCTGATTAATTGTTAACTATCCGCATTCATTTTGTCCACAGAAGATACAAAAGCTCCCCTATCTTCACACACTGATCAATATTATGCAACATATTTTAAAAAAGAACTCCATTTTAAACCATTCATAACTAAACAATTCCTTTCTCGATTCCTTTATACCTCGAGAAGCAAGTAGGACATGAACAGCATCCCCAGAATATTTACAGATAGGTCACATATTTGCTGTGTTGATTGGTAAGCCTAACATTAGCTTGCAGAAAATAGTTATTACATTATTGTTTCTTCCACTCTTCATATACTCTATAGAAATTCCACTCCATTAACTCATGACGATCCTGGTAGTAAAATAATAATCTCATTTCCCTCGTAGACACAAGGTCGCGAGTCGGTTTATTTTTTCGGGTTAAAATATTTAGTATGGCATCTAAACTGCTTATATAAGACCTAAATATTTTGATTCCTTTATTGCCTGTATTTCCTTGTCATTCAGAAATAATTTTTGAATTCCTTTCAATTTAAAGCGTTTAAAAATATCTTAATCTTACCTTGGTTAATATTCCAAGTCCCTATTCATTACAATATCTCCCAATTCCAATTATTATTTTATTTAAACCAACCATCGACAAGGAGGCTACAGTCAGGTCATCAACATATAATAGGCCTGAGATTTCATGATTCTTGATATAAAATTTTTAATTATGTATGTATGTCCTGAAGTTTTCAGTAATATTTCTTCGCCAAAAAAGAAAGAAAAAAAAATTTACTGAGCTATTTCACTTTTTTATAAGCGTTTAACGGCCGTCACCTACCAAAGTCTTTCGAGCGATGAAAGAAGCGAAGACGCAAATGAGTCCTGTGTCCTTAGTGTGTAAAGTTACGCAGTATCACCATTCTACAATGGAAAATTTCGGAAGAAATATTACCCAGGCAATGTGTCCCTGTCGGGAGCTAACAGGGGCACGCCATTTGATAAGCAGATGCACTGGCATCTAAGCCATGATAATGACATCATCTTATTAGGGAGTAGTACAACGAGAGAATACTTTCATCTCAATTCAATACATTATATTTCTGAATAATTAGCAGTGATAAAAGGAAACGCAATCTTATTAAGCTCAATTTTTCTACCACTTTCAAGACATATTTGCGGATTCAGCGCAAAGTACCTCTTTATGTTTAATGCACTGCACAGCTTTGAAATTGCCAAAGAGATTCCCTACATTTCCTCATTCTGCCTATAAAACAATTTATTTTTCCTACCATAGCAAATACACCATTGACCGTAAAAAAGAAGAAGAAAAATTCATCAAATTAAGACAGAACTAATATCCAATATTTATCTTCTAAAAATATCTTCACTGTAGTTATTGCTTTTTAAAGAGTAACACGTCCAAGATTTATCAACGATGCAACGGTTGAAATCAATGGACCTATGTGTTCATGCTCATTCTCAGTTAGAAAACCCCCTTAGAAGCCCCATGACCTTGAAGTTGTTTCTGTTGGCTGTATTGGGGGTGGCAATCACTCCAAGAGTTACTCATGCTAGGGAGTATACAGGGGAGATAACAGACAAAGAAGTGGCTAATCTTGAATAAATCCAACTTTAAAGTGCAGTACCACCCGTGCAAATATGCCGTAAAGGGGCCTCTGGATGCCAGGCTATCTCCAGAGTATAAGCCTAACTCAGGTATGTGGGGCTCTGCTTCTCGTGGCGCCACTATGGAAACCACATTAAAAAAACAAAAATTCATTTCTGAGGACAACTAGTGAACCCTCAGCAACAGCACATTTTTTCCTAGACGAGGAAGCTCTTTTGAGCAAGCCTCAGACACGGAACTGGGTACTGTCTCTTTCGAGAGGATTCGCCATGAGATCCTTTTGGGCCTCGTTAGAATTACAATTGTGATTCTAGAAAAGGATAGCCCTAAAAGTCCTCCAGATCAGTTTCAATATAAGGTGTCCTTGGCCTTTCTATGAAGAAGGAATAGACTTAGTCCTGATTCAAGGACCCCCTGGATTAACAGGGGCAAATTACAGGACTAGAAGAATGTCAAGTTAAGTTGATACATTGCAACAAGGGCAATAGACTTTGGAGTTGTATTCCTGTTCGCAATGGAATTCAATGCTCATCTCCTCTAGACTTTGCTCTAGTGACATCACCAGGGTGAAAATCGACTGCGGCACATCGAGATGAAAAAATGCCTATTATTGAGCTCTGTCAATCTCCCCTGTGATGACACTAATTCACCCACCCGGGAACCAAAACAGTTGGTGGCACATTGCACTCAGAGAAGGGAGTAGACCATCTTGCCTGTGAGCCAACTCCCACCATGAAACGCTGATAACCTGAGATGTTAAAGAGCGTCCATAAATAAACCAATCCCACCACGAAATCTGCGGCAACAAAGATATCAACAAAAGAGATGAATACCTTTCTCTGCTCTAATTTATACATACTTCAAGTCGCCAAACAAGCCTACCTTTGCCAATCGTATAATGCACCAAGTTATGGACATTACTTTTTATATAGAGTGCATTACTACTCAGATTACTGATTGGACGTTCTTTGATGAACTGTTACTTTCGGATCATAACTATATATAAAATAAAAATAAAGTAACACTATTAACAACGTAACAAATTAACAGTAATTATAACAGTAAAAAACGATAATACACCAAGATAAAGTCACACTTGAAATCGCTATATTTCGAACTCGTTGAGCTCTTCTATGGCAAGAAGACAAGTGATCACTTTTATAATTACTGTTAATTTGTTACATTATATATACACATAAATTAAAAGAACTAACCTCTACAGGATTTCCAGGAGAACCTGGTGGGAGACAGTATCTGTCAGATAGGACTAGATCTTTTGGTGATATTGGCAGGGTTGTCCACTCTATCCAAGAGGCTATACTTGACAATTATCACGATAACTGTTCCATGCAATTACAGATAAGAAAGTGTCATGGTGGACTAAAGACCTTGGACACAAGAGAGGCAAATTACATCTCTTTAACAAGGCAAAAAGAACTGGAGACAGCAGGGAATATCAGGTAGCCCTCACAGGCTACAATAAAAGCTTACGTAAGGCCAAACAAAACATGTTGTTCGTAAGCCCTCTGCCAGGAAATGTCTATCCTGTCAAAGGGAGGCAGGTTACAGAGAACTTTGGCCTACGTACAAACAAATCCTGTAGAAGCAATAAGCAAGCCTACAAGTGGCTTTGCGTGTGACTGAAGAAACACACTTTGAGAGGCAGGCGCGCGGATCAAGAAATCAAGAAATATTTGAAGGGAAAGGGGGGGGGGGGCGATCTACTACTATATGGATATATCAGAATTAAGGTTATATATATAAATTAGCTGCTGTGATGCACATTCTATTTGTAAATAACAAGCCCACAGAAAATTTTCTATCTTTAATACACATATTCGGTTTACATTCCAAAAAATGTGACTCTGTTATATTAGTTCCACGAATGCAATATGTGAATAAAAATAAATTAATTGCACCCAGAAAAAATTGTACGTTAATAATAATGCTGTAAATTACATGTCATTGAAGTTGTAATCTCCTGGGATGTTTTCTTGCGAAAAGATTAACTACCTCCGGTGGTATCACCTCAATGTTGCGGTGGACGTTAAGTAGCACCAAACCATTCAGTCTATCCTGTTGCATATTGGACCTTAGATAGGTTTTCACACACCTTAATGTTGGGAAAATGATCTTTCGGCCATGCATGACACACTTGATTAGAATTTCCGTTATGTTTGGATAGAAGTTGCTTTTGGTGTGGAGAAAGAGAAGGGCTTCAATAGCCGTTTCGGTTTACTATGCAGTTAAACAATAATTTTAATTCACCTCGAATCTCTAAAATAGTTCCTGGCTAGTCTTGTTCATAAATGCTTGCACCTTTTACTAAATAGCCAATATCTGAATTCAGGTCATTCCGAAAAAACTGGAATCAAGGACTGAAGTTTAAGAATCTGGTTGTTTTTATCATGTGAGAATCTACTGTACAATTCATTGACAACATAATCCAAGAATATTAGAAAACATTTACGTGATAATGATCTTCTGGAGAAGTTTTAGTAAGAATATTGCTTCCATAAGTTTGTCCGATGTTATTCGAGACACCTTAATTTCTATATCAATATCTTTTGCTAATGTAATAGCGTTTTCAAGAACAGAATGAAAAGTTTGATTTTAGTGATATTCTTTTAAGGTATCTTAAAGGCTTACAATTATTCAGAATATTTGAGCTATAGTAACTAGAGCAATTATGAACTCAAACTTAGGATAAAGTTGAGGAAAATGTATGCATTTTTACTCAGACTCTGCTTCTTCTAGGAATTACACGATTGTTGGGAAAATCTTCTTAAATTGTAAATTAGCATCGTGCGCTCAGTCTATCAGTTTCACACAATGATATATATATATACACCTATTTTTTTTTAATGCTGAGAGCACAACTGACTGATTTTGCCTTACCTGAGCGATGACCGCTTATTAGACTCCCTAACGAAATTCATAATTTTGTTGATTGTGTCAAAAGCTGGTCTAATGGAAATGATAGAACACGCTTTAGAAACCGACAGATTGAGGCAACGTGCGGCACAATGCTATGGAACGCAAGAGGTTCAACTGTTAAAATGCTGGCTTGCATGCCACGAAACTGTCCTGAAAATTTTACACCACCATCCTATCCTTGTCCACACAGGTGCGAAATGTCTAATCTCAAGTCTTGCAGTTCATTCAGTATTAACTTACACAACCCTCCACCACTTAAATCGTGCGTTACAACAAATCTTAAAAATTCCTCCCTCACACAACACTTTTCTAGGTCAACAAAACGCAAGCAAAATGTTAATGGTACATTTATACTAATATCCGTAGTTTAGTCAAATAGAATAGAAAAATATTTTCCTCTCTTAACGTCATATATCATTTTGTTTTCAATTATGACAGCACAACAGTTTTATCAAATCATTTTGAAGCGCCAAGGGTAAACGAAGTCGTTAAGGTGCGAATTCGTGAGCGATAGGTCTGGGGTTCCATTCCAACTAAGACCGTCCTCCCTGACGCGGGGGTTTTCCAGGTTTCCCGCAGTCCTCCTAAGTGGTACCCTAAACTTAGGCTTGGAACGCTTTCTTCCTTAAAAATATCCCTTCCAATTTATCATTTCGTTTCATGTATCATCAGTGTCCACCACCTGTGGTGCCTTGGCAGTAAAAACGGGTGTTAAACAACATTAAGAGAGAAAAAAATAATAATTTTGACTTCATTTATTAGAATAGAATTTTTAGGTGCCTTTGCAAGATGACCTCTGAGAATTTCTTCCCCTGCGTCAAATCAAAATTTAAGATGTTCCTTAAAATTCCCCCTTGTTTCCCCTTCCAGAATAATGGTCTTTCACAATGGAAATCAAATTCATACGATTGTCATTTGCCTATGAAAGAAAGAAAGAAAAAAGTCACTAAAGAGATTTTTGCCCCAAGAAAATGGTATGTTAATAGAGGGGCATTTTTAAATTTCAAGCAACATTAGTGAGATAATGGAGGTAAAAGTCACCAGAGAATATCCTAGGGGGGAAGCTTTATCACCAACTCCTTTGGAGCAATGTGTTGTCAAACTGTCACCATGCACAGGAAATAGCAATATTAATATAAGGAAAATTTCCTGCTAGTTTCAGAAATTATGAACAGTATTCTGAAGACTGTATAATTAGCATAATGGGAAAACAATAAATGTCAATCCCAGCAAAAACATTATGCCCTTCACCAGAAAGAAAAATTTAAGAAAACTTGGTGGTTTATGCTACAATACCTAAGAAGTTGATTTCAGATATGGCTGGGAGTCACACTTGACAAGACTGATTTGGAATCTCACCTTGACAGTCTCATACACAAAGCATGACGGCCACTTATGGCAAGCAGGTGTATGCTCAGATATACATGGAGCTGCTGTGGTGGGAAAATGGTACAATAAATAACTGGACAAAATAAACTTACAAGTCTACAAAAACGCATTTGTCTTTACATAACTAGTGCTTTTTGCAGCAAACCAAGAATTGAATTAGCAATTTTACTTGGAATTCTGCTCTTAGATCTATACACAGTGCTTGACATGTCATTTATACAAAGCACAATTTTACATTGGAGAAAGATTAACTGGATGGGCGAAAATTCATCTATTTTACCTAAGGGTCATCTGGTCTTCTTCACTGAGGGCCTAAGAATAGAAAACTCTACAAGAGCTGGAGTTTATGGATTGTCTGAATGAAGGAATTTATTCAATATTACAAATATCTGCAAAGTATAGTTTACAAAATTATACAATTACAATTTAATTTATATAAACATACAAAATCTCCAAGCAGCACCAAAACTGAGACCCTCCCATATCCCAATTGTGTGGTAAAGGACACCTAAAATGAATTACTAATTTTCATCACTGCTCATGTCCTCAAGATTCTTTTTTATACTTCTCCACTTATCCCTTACTTTTCCTAAAAATTCCAGAATCTTATTAAGTTTTTCTATGGTCTTTTCTGATAACATTTTTTTGCTATTATCTCTTGTTGAAATTTGTCCCAGATACTATACATCCACTGTTTTACCATTTCACATTGTATAAACAATAGAACCGACTTTCCACTTTCTCACACATATTCCCTCTTTATAATTTATGCTTAGTCCTTTTAAAAATTATACCCTGTATGCATCCATGCAAAACCTATTCTTCCAAATTGGTCACATCTATATATTTCTCCCTTCCCCAAATTCTTTCAACTACTTTATATAAATCTATGGAACTTTTACCTCTAATCTAGCCCAGATCTCTTAATTCTCTCTATATCTTCTATCCTCTGTCTCACTTCTTTCCAAAATCCACAAACTTATTTTCACCCATTTGCCATACATCTTCCATTCCAATTTCTTTTAATAGTTTTCCACCTCTCAAAGCAAATAATCTCTTCTCAATACTCTCTTTGGTTTGCAAAATATTTTTTTTTAGTACATTGTTATTGTCTAGTTTGAAACATCTATACCCCTACTTTTCCTAATTCTACCATGCTTCCCCCCCTGTGAGCTCCACACATTCTGTTAATCTAAATCTATTGCTTAAATTGTTGGAATTTCAAAAAAATCACAGCATGTAGGATCACCAGGGCAGAAATTATGTTTAATTATGCAGCACAACTTTAAAAAGCTGTTTTTTTTAATTAACTTTAAAGGCTCAATATCTGTATCTTCTATCACTGCACACATTTACATAATAGTCCTTTTCTTCTCACACATGCCTCAGCATGTCAATGGTGATGTTTAGAAAGGTAGTTCTGATAGATCCCTGTAGATCTGGAATAATAGTAAGAAGAAAGTGGATATAGGCTTGATCCTTGATGTAATCCCAAAGAAAAAATTACATGGTATTATTTATGATAAATGAAGTGTACAAGGCAGAAGCATTTGACTTGGGAGAAATATCCACTGCTTTTTCTTTTACACAAACACCCTATCTCCAAAAATTTTGCATGTCACCTGCTAATGGAATGTGGATGTTTCCCAAATTTTAAATAAAAGTAGCACTGGATAACGTTAACAGAACATAGATTCTGCTTAGAATTGGCTGTCATTTTGCAAATGATGACATGAAAGCCAAAAGCATAGCTATTGCACGTGGAAAGTACAGAACAAAATTTGGATCTGTTCGTTCATCAATGCAACAACAACAAATAAAGTATGATACACAGAACACAAAAAATTGACTAAACCCAAACAACCATTTTGAATTCCTTGTATTTATTAGCTTCTTGTGGAATATTCTGCAAACTAGAGCTTTGACAACTATTGGCATTTAATGAGCTTTGAACAAATAAGAAAGCCATCAAAACTTAACTTTAATGTCACAAGTTAAGAGTGAACACCATATTATGTAAATTTTAAATCCTTTTATGAACTGCATGAAGAAGAAAGACTACATGCATTTATTGAACCAAATTCCAGTTACATTAATCCCTCAGGGAATTCCAATTCTAATGTACTCAGGAATCAACACAGTAAAAACAAGTATAAAATCTCCAATAGAATATTTTAAAATGGTTGACTCTTAATTTAAAAATGCAGGATGTTTCATGAGATCTTTGCTCACATTGTCAACTGTCAAACAACTGGCAGATCATGCTAGGTTGGAAAGGCAGGCGACTGTGAGGACACTGGCAGTCTGTTGACGAACTTGTACAGAATACTGTCTGCTTCTGGAATATCAAAATTCGTGAGTTTATATAAATGTTCATGAGTTTATGTTCATATTTATATATGAAAATATTTTCCCAATATATCAAGTTCCTTGGGATGTTGACCACCTTTTAATAAAGTCATTGCTTTTTTCTCTTTAGTGATGTTCATTCCAAAAATGTTTTTAACTCAGTCTGTTTCCTTGTTCATTAAGAGTGAGGCCACAAAGCATTTTTAAGCATTTTAAAATAGTTTATTTACTGGAAATTCACAGAGAGGTTTAAGATGCAGCACTTAAGGATTGCAGTGGGCCAGCAAAACCCTTATTCCTTTTTTTAAGCAAGAGGGAGAAACCTTTCTGCACTTTTTGTGAAAAAATGTAAGAAGAAACACACATGATGTACTAGCAGTAAAATTTCCATTAATAGGAGAAGCTATTTCTCTGCAGTGATTCAGTCATACACATAGCCTTCATTACAATACCATATAAAAACCAACCTATAGTTATAATAGCATTTAAAATAATTAACACTCTCAAGACACCTGGAAAGTAGAGGATAAATATAGCTAATTACAGGTATCTCTGAGTGGCCATTACCTTGTCCATATTCTTGGATCAAATTATATGTCAAAGATACTGGAATTCAAGTATAATGTCAGCACAGAGAGAGCACATAAATTATTTTATAAATTTATGGATAAGGTGTAATGAAAATAACAATTAATGAAAAAAGTCATTATATATTTAAAGGGATTTTTCACAGCTATTTACAAATGTACCAAAAATTTTAGGCTAGTGTTCTACTTTTAACACATTCTGTTCACCTATAAGCACTTATTGTTTGTTCACCATTTGTACACGTAAAAAATAGGAATGCAACAAATAAAAACTAAGTTGCATTATTATTTTCTACTTCATGTATGAAGTTCATCTGGTATCTCCAACTTCTGCAAGAGAAAGAATGCTCCTGTTCCACAAGCACATGGTTGACCTACCATCAATCGACTTGAAGGAGACCGCAAATCATCTTGTTTACCTAGGAGAAATAATGTGCAAAAAATTTATATATTGAAACAAAAATTTACACAATTTCTGATGAGTGGCAGCACATGCAATATTTTGATTAGCATAAAATGTTATTACATATATGCTTAATATGTTATTTGTACATGTCACATGCCCTTTTTCCCCAATCTTCTTGCTGGTAAGTGATTAAACTTTGACTTTGTTAAGAAAATGATTATATTACGACCTCAATCATCGCACTACAAATCTGCTGTATCAACTTAAAGAAGTAAATATACATAAAATGTAACAATGAAGCTAGAAACTTCTGAAATATGACTTTTACAGCTACTAACAAGATATATGTTTAATGACTAAATAAGTGATCTAAATATATGGGAACAGTCCATAATATGCTAAAACAAAACTGATATAAATATCTATTATGATTTGAAGTCAATCTAATAAGGAAGAAGGCATCTCTCTTTTAATGTGCAAGATCAATTGTTATGTGCTGTAAAAAATAATTGCATAAATTAAAATGAATTTATACATTAAAATGTAAATTGGAACTTGCACAGTGAAGCCAATCATGTAATTGATATTATCGTATGATTCAGTTGAACTACACACTCTTAATGCTTCACTCACTTGTCATAATATATAGAATTGGTTTCGAGAACATTTCGTTATCATCAGCTGAGTTGAATTTTAGCCTGGCTGATGATAGTAACAAAATGTTCCTGAAACTGGTTCTAAATATTATGACGAGTAATGAAGCATTAAGAGTATGTAATTTAGCTAAATCATACAATAATATCAATTATAATTTATACATATTATACTGGACTGCATGAAATTTTGGATATATCAATGAAGGTTTAAATATAAATTACAGAATGCTGACATTCATGATAAAATATATTGCGAACAAGAGTACAAAAAAAAAAATACTCACCATTAAAAATTGCTGAACGGAGGAAGTTAATAGATGATTCAAAAGTCATCTGCTGAAGAGGTGAAGCATTATCCTCAATCCCTTTGCGGTTAAATGGCTCATAAGTGCCGTTGGATGTCATATAGTCTGCTACAAGTAGTAAATGGCGAGGATCCACTGTGATCCCATAGACCTTAAACACATCTTGAATTTCCTTTAAAATAAAAAGATTTTATTACCAACAAAGAAATAATATCATAAATTACAGAACCTAAGCTATACACACTCAGTTGAGGGATGGAGAGAGTGACTTAGTTCAGATTAAGAAGTGCTAATTAAGGGGAACAAGAAAATATATGCCCAGTTCGTAGGAATATAGGAAATGCCATGCACATTTTGTTTGCATTTTTAGAAATAAATGAGTGGCAGCTAAAATTGATAGAAGATCAAGGAAGGAGATAGCAATAAAGAAAACCTTTCTGGACTAATCTAGGTACAGGTGAGCACTTATCAAGCTCGAGTCTGAGTGGCACTCTACCTTGCCAGTCAGTCCCAGGGACAATGTGTGAACTAGGCAGCATCACAGGCTTCATTGTTTTGCTTACACTCTGTGTAGTGCTATCATACAGTTTTGTGCGATGAAGAATTGCATATTTTTTATTGAAGAGTGACACAGCACCATATATAAATTGTAATATATGAAATATTTATTGATTGCATTAGAATGTTTCAATTCAATTAATTACACATACTATTGTTGTGATATACTTCAAAGTTTTTATAAATGCAGTTGTTATTATTATTATTATTATTATTATTATTATTATTATTATTATTATTATTATTATTATTATTATTCTATATGCAATGTTTGTGTGCAGTCCATATAAACAAACCTATTTCATAATTATTATGGAGATAGGGAATTATATGAAAACTTACATAGTAATGTGTGATTGCTTAACTTGATCTCTCTCTCTCTCTCTCTCTCTCTCTCTCTCTCTCTCTCTATACTAAGTTTCATGATGTTCTTAATCACACTTTAAAGAATTACTTAAACAATAATGTTATGTTATGGAAACACTAACCTTTAATAACATTGTAATAATTCCAGTGAGATCTTGTACCTATAAAAATTACATATATATTCTTTATACATATTCATTTATGATAAGTAGAAAATTGTAATTAATTAATTTTCTAATGTGAAATATTTATTTTGAATAACTTAATATGTATTTGTTTCACATTTGTCACATGCAATTTACCAGAAAATGTTGAAAAGTTTGAATTTGTACAGAAGGGTAGGTCCTTCACTGATAGCAAAGTTAACTTTTAAAGTCATTTGGGCTTCAATGTCGGTTCAAGACAAATTTGAAAATAAAACCTGGAAAAAAATAAAAAAAGGGGGAAAACTGATAATGTTAAAAGATATAATATTTAATTTCGTGTCGGAACCAATACAGTGAAGCAACTATTATGTTCTTAACTATCCAGTGAGTTGATTTGATAATCTTATGCTCCACTTACTGTTAAATTATGCAAAACTAGTTTTGTAGGCTTTTGCCTGCATCCTCAGTTGCGAGTTGACTGTCGGCTTTGTTGTTGGTTGGCTGGACTTGGTGTAGCTCTTGTGGACATTTTATGAACCTCTGGATTAATTTGTCTTATGATGGGATTCAAAGTTCATAACCTTATTCTCATATTTTTTTTATATAATTTTTTCCCCATATTCCTAACTCAACGGGTTGATCTACGAATTTCAATAATTTCACTCCCA
Organism: Metallyticus violacea; assembly: GCA_030762175.1. Taxonomy (NCBI): domain Eukaryota; kingdom Metazoa; phylum Arthropoda; class Insecta; order Mantodea; family Metallyticidae; genus Metallyticus; species Metallyticus violacea. The sequence goes on from CM060832.1 coordinate 141,253,362, forward strand.
TTTCTATATCATGTTTATCTCTCCAAAAAGAAGCATTGGAATCAGGCTGAAGAGAACACTGGAGAAACATAAGGTACAATCAGATAGAGAAATCAGCAGTTGCACATCTTTCAGGCTTGAGGTTCTTTATCGTGTCGTAAATGTATGACACGGGACCCACGGCTTTATTTCCCTTCCAAAGGAAGCCATACTTAGGATTTTTACGCCCTGAAAAAAATCCATCGATCCTGGCCAGGTTTGAACCCGCGATCTTGGGTTTAGAAGGCCAAGTATGGTTACTACTATACCACCAGAACCGACACAAAATATATAAAAATAAATATAAAATATATTATAATATAAATATATAATAATAATAATAATAATAATAATATAAATATGTTATTTTTATAAAAATATATAAAAATGAATAAATAGGAACTTGAGTTCATACACAGTTGGAAGGTCAAAATTCATTAAATTTCCTCTCTTTTTCAGGATGAAAATTTTTTGCTTTAGTTTGTTACATCATCGTGATATAATATTTCAGTGATAAAGAACAATATGGTGTATTAACATGCTACCTTTTTGTTTTAATATTTTATGTGTAATTTTAACATGTGTTAATTGTGATGTTAACAATCAATTAAATAAATATCAACAGATATTAATATTGCATCAGTTTTTTTAGGTATGTTTCAACTTTATTTGATCGCTTTTTACTACGTGTTGTCTTCTGCACCTGAATTGCAGAACTATTACTATGTGCAAAAGTGGCATATGTACTGGATGAACTATTCGGAACTGTTACCAAAACATATCCTAGGACTTAAATTGTAGTGACTTCGAGTATATGCAGTAGCTATCTTTTTTTATTAGCTAGAGACCCTGTTTGTCTAAATTTCTCAACTAAGTACCTGAGAATGACCTAAACTTCTGCCAGCAGTTTGTTGAATATTTGAGTTATCTGTTTTACACATTGATTTGGTAGACCTATAAAGGAAAATAATTTCAACTCTTTCTTGTAAAGTGTTTACCATGATATCCTGAATATCCCCTTGCTAGTGTATTTCATAAACAAAAAATTGTGACTTAATCCTACATAGTTACTAAGTTATTAACTGTTTATGAGGATGATAAACAAAAGAATCTAAACATCTGTATTTAAGCTGCATTTGTGTTTTGTTAAATTCAAACAAGTTAGTCCTTCAATGTATTAATGTTAATTTTTTTTTTTTTCATATTTCTTAAATATTTTATAAAATAATGATTGGTTTAATACAAAAATGTTTTAGACCAAAGTTGTTTGCTTTTATGCATAAAACCAATATATATATAAATCAGATTGACCTTGAAAAGATGCACTAAATAAAAAGTTACTAATATCATTGTTGTTTCCCCTTAAATGAAGAAACATTCAACATAAATTGTATTGTATGATTCAGTTGAACTACACACTCTTAATGCTTCACTTACTTGCCATAAAGTGTAGAACCAGTTTAGAGAACACTTAGCTGATGATGATGAGAACCAAGTGTTTTTGAAACCGGTTCTATACATTATGATAAGTAAGTGAAGCATTAAGAATGTGTAGTTCAACTGAATCATACAATAATATCAATAAATTGTTTTCTTGAAAAAGAGTTGTTTTCAAAATAATCAACTGGAACGTTTTTAAAAAACACTGTATACATACACACATACATACTCATTCTCTTTATTCCTTTTCTAAAAATAGTTGAACAGAATAAATTAAAAAATATGTTTTCTCAACTTTTGGAAACATTTCAGTTTGCAGCTTCTATTTTTATTCTATGAAGTAAGAATATGGAAAGTTTCTCAGTGATTAATGTAACAGATATACTGTAAATATGTACATGAAATATAATTAATGTGGCATCACTCTCTTGTACTATATTATTCAGTACATACAACTCTATTGATGGAATTAAAAAAATGTTTTAAATGTGAACATTATTTTTATAATATGTACTCATTTTAGATAATAATGGTAAGTTTAACATTTTTATTACCCTCTTTAAAAGACACATATTAAACAATTTATCTCATTTTATTGTTTACAAAATGAAATCATAAATTGAGTACTAAAAATGTGGTCTACAAAAGTAACGTTTAAAATTTTTTTATAAAAATTATAAAAATGTCATTCAATATATGAATGACTTTTAATGAAGGGTTGATAAATCCATAAATCAATTCTTTGTTTTTCAGAGTGATGATTTTAACATTTCATAATAAAAAGTTCCAAAAGAATAGCACTGATTGTAACATAAGTTTTTCATCCCACCACAGTGGTGCTCATTAATTGCAGTACAACAGCTTACCTGTACTGCTTGGCTACTAATAGTGAAGGGCATTTTCAAAGGGGGCAAAACCATTTCATCCCATTTATTCAATTGTATTCTGTATATTCATTTTAATCTTAACTTAAATTCAATTGTGTGCATGCACATACACAAACACACACTATTTTTTAATTTCTGGGACAAGAAGTGCACTTTAAGATATGAACAAATTCTAGTAGTAGAACTTTTGAGTTATAGAAAAAACATATAAATTATATATGATTCTGTGAAAAATTAAAAACTACTTTAACATTGGAAATTCCATTTATGAAAGTTCCAACTGCATGTGACAAACAGTGCATAACAGAAGAAAGTATAAAAATATTCTAGATATGCAAAAGAATACACAGGAATGAAATATTTTATTACAAACTAAGATAGAAGTACGGAAGGTCTGGAATGGGGTTAACCCAAACTTTAGAGGACAATTGAGAAGCTGCCTGATAGAGAGGCGATGGATATCCTTCAATCTTGAAAAAGCACATGCTAGGTGACAAGTGGGGTGTCAGCATGCTAACACATGCCTCCTTGCTATACTGCCTTCTATCAATGATTTGCAAGATTGAGGTAGCGACACGAGTGGTTGCAGCATGTTAAGGCTTGATATTGAGCTGTTGCGCCCCAGTTGAGAGAAAGAACATAATACACTAGGCCTATTACTTCTATCTTAAAAAAAAAAAAAAAATGAATTGGAAGAAAAATCGTTTTAACAAGAGCTGCTGCTAAATAAAGAATCACAGCTAAAATACAAACTCCCTTCAATCAAAGTAGGAAAATATAACAAAAAATTTAAATGAGAGACTTCATAGTATGAATTAGAGTAATTGCCCCAAAGAGAGAATTTCTTAGAAAATAAACATGGCTATGAAGGGAACAATTTTTTTAGTTAATGAGGCACAATATTTAAAATAAGTGTCATGAAAAGCAGAAGTATTTCCAGTTACCATGAGAAATGCAAAATGTTCAGATAAGCGCATTACCATCCAGCATTTCAGTATACCCTAGATATGCAAATTAACTGGAGGTGTATCTCAAAAATGGCTAGAGCCATCACAGAAGATGCTAAAAGGAAGCAGAAAGATGCTTTGTCTAATGCAGATAATTCTAAGTGATGAATGCTTTAGGGTGAAATGCTTCGCATGTGTATATAACATAACTTAAAGAGTAAACTGTGCATTTGCATTTTGTGAGAGCTATTCGTTAAATTTATATTAGGTTTTATTAATTGGAAGCATAAACAACTTTTTCTTTCGTTTGTTTTCTCTCCCAAGAACTGAAATATTTATAATTTCAAAAACTGAATACATGTTTCAAAATGTATGCACAGTTTATAGTTAGATATGTCTATTATGAACATAGAAAATAAAGGTATTTATTTCAATTTTAAATTGGAAAAATAATATATTTATATTACATTTAAAAAATTGAACCAAACACATTGAATATTTTATTTTGGATACATATTGGCATATGCATATTTCAGCAAATTTATTTAATAGGCTAGTCCATACATTATTAAAGTATCTCCTTAATGTGTAAAAGTTTCTTTTACCTTCACAATAACATATCTTGCTGCTTCAATGCCGTATGTCTCAGCCATATGGTGGATGTCATTAGAATACAATTTATTAAGATCAAGCAAATGACTGAACTTAAACATTTCCTAGAAAGAGAAAAACAAAATAAAACCACAACTCAGAACTATATTTTTGTAAGCACTGAATGTTACAACCACTACTATTTGTATTTTCAGACAATGAAAGGTATTAATGAAATAATGCACAAATGAACTAAATCACTTTGCTCCTAAAGTTAGTGGATATTTATTTTTTCAGGATAAGAGGAGTGATCAATCCCAGGCTCATTATTATCTGAGACATGATGTTGAACTTGTCAGCACTGCTGCTCTTAGCAGAGCAAAATCATAAATAAAGTACGTGTGTATTTCCTACACTTATGTATTCAAGTTGTTTAAATTAAACTCCACTTACTTACATAAAACCAAGACATGTTTCTGGAGTAATTACTCCCATCTTCAGTTGTTGGCCGACTAATTAATGTGTTATTATTAAATTATATGAGAGGACACTTTTTCCAGAAAATTGAAACTCTTGCAAATTTTGCAAATATTATAAAATCTTGGTTTATACTATAATTAGATAGATACTCAAAAGATTATGACTGCATTACTATTACATCTCTTTACCATAATGAAGATTGTATATCAATTTATTTTACTGACATTTGATCATGAAATTTGATGCAAATCCTAAAAAATACCTTCTAAGATGTATTACAGTTGATTCAATTTAGGTACTCAGTAGTTTATTAGAAAATTGTAAATAAATGCTAGGAACTACAGCCTTGTATTAAATGAAGAAATTCCTGGGTTTATATGCCAAGGTCTAGCAGACTGCAGGAACCCATTAGATCATGGCCTATACGCTTTTTTTTCTTTTTTTTTTTAAATTCTCAAGATGTTGGTCCAAAAGCCTAAGTGATTACAACCTTGTGTGGATGTGGTCTTTTGTTTTGGGCCTTTAATGCATTGTGTATACTGCTCCTACACCTTCAAAATTATGGTTTTTGATTATTTTGAAGAATGCACGATATTCTTGTGAAATAACCTGAAAATCTAAAGAGCAAAAATACCAAACATTTATGTGTTTTGGAAAAGTTCACACAAAAACCTTATCAGGAGCTTAACCCAAGTATGCTGTTAAGCTGCATCATCTGTTATTGTAGTAGCTTCAGATCAATGTCCTAAATGTGCTCCAAAGTATTCAAAATATCCACATAAAAAAGCCCCTGCACTACTAATTTATAAATGTCCACCATATTTAACTAATTTTCCTGTTCAAAATGAGATAATGCCCTGCTTACAGACAAATGTTTATACTCCCATATTATCTGAACCAGTACAAAAAATGGTGAAATTGCAGAAGCATTTGACTACTCATTTGTGCTACAGAAATGAGACAGCAAAGGCTGTTATTTGACAAATTTTTTCACCCAAATCCATCCATAGATTATTTGTGATTAATCATATAAACTTACCATGAAGTTAATGCCATCGGTTTTTAATGTAAGAAGGGAAGTATCTGGATTGGTATATGTGAGTGCTCTTTTAATTGAAGGCACTTCCCAAATAACGGACTTCTGAGCTACATCCTTCAACAAATTTGTTATATCCATCCTTTTATTTTTCACTGGAAACTGGAACAGAAGTTGAATACAGATGATCAAAATATAAGTTACATTAAATTTCAACTGATTTTTGGCAATAATTAAATAAAAAAAAATTAAAGCAATACATGTTTATATCAAAGCTCCAAAATAAATATTGATATAATTAAATTTTTGATAGTTTATAATTATAGATGAAGGAATTGTTTAAAATTAGAATAGGCATTCTAAACAAACTTTTGTTTCACATGATTAGAAATAATGAACAAATTATTGATACAGAAAAAAAAATGGAAATGCAAGATTACATTATTTAATAATCAATGTTTCCATGGTTATTTCAACACTGTGTCCTCCGTGAGCTGGGATAACTTCATAACAACTACATGGCATGCTTTGCACCAGTCTCCTAATAAAGATTTGTGGGATTCTTTCCCATTCTTCAGTGAGTGCATTTGTGAGTTCTCCCAGGTTCTGTGACACAGCAGGATGCTTGCGAACAAGTTTTACTAGATTTTCCCACAGTACTCAGTTGGAATGAGGTCAGGACTACAAACAGGCCCAAATTTGGCTTTCTTGCAGGACATCTTTGGTATTTCATGCTGATTTAGCACTAAATTAGAAGAAAATTAGGGCTGTACCATAAGCAAAGGATAAAACATTTTGAAGGATGCATTAATATAAACATCAGCATTCAACCCCATGGATGACAGGAAGAATCCTGGAGACAATACGAATGAAATAGCCATTTTCAATCCATGAAACTGCTCATGCGGCTGAGGTTTCATTGCTCTATATTAGCCTCAGAGAACACAAAGTAAAAATTTCCTACACAAATTAATGCTAAAACCAGTTTTCAAACAAATAACTCAAAGAGCGCCCATTTTGATTTCAAATATTCTTGAAACTTCACTAATTTATTTAGAGTAACATTTGACCGTTAAAAATTACATTATATCAGTATTTATTTTGAAGCTATGATTTAAATGTGTTTCTCAGCAGCACGCACACACATATATTTGTATTTCTACGCAAATACTATGATGATCGTGACTTTTGTTGGCTTACTCTTTGGCATTATTTATTTGGCTCTCTCTTCCATATTAAATGTTGAAATCATGTATTCACATTATCAGGGCCACCATATGTAGCAGCCTTTTCATTTTTTTATAAGTATATTTTTATTTTTAGAAACAAACAACCTTTTCATGTAAAAATCTGAATGTTTTACTGATAGCTACAAACAAGAAACAGTTATTTTCATAGCTATAAACTGTTTTCTTCCGTATAACACTTTCTTTTTCTTACTCTATATATGTTTTGAAAATATGCAAGTCACAACTATAAATATGATTCACAGTGATGATTACAGTACAGTGCAAATATCATTCAATGGGCTTATGAATAAAAACTTGAATTTGCTTCAAAGGAAGAGATGGAATTATAAGGTTCAGCTTGGAAGTAAATGTAGCGGATGAGCATTTCTAACTTTTAATATGAATAAACTCAACCTTCTCCTTCAACCATATACTTCTAATGTACAAGGTTTTGCTTCAAAACAATTGTTATGCTTACAAGTCAGCTTCTTTTTAATCTGAGTATACCAGTTCATTCTTGACCGAAGTAACACACAGGCATCAGTTGTATAGCTGTGCCAATATTGTAGTACACTCTTCAGATTCTGAGAGTGGAAATACTGTGCTATTTGAAAATAAAATTATTAGTTTTGAATAGCAGGAATTTCCACAGTGAAATATAGTACAGCCTCGGAAACATGTCCAAGTAAGTGGAAAAATTTAAGTGAAATTTGAGTGATTTTCTCATAAATAATTTATAGTAATGTAAAATGATATTTTTGGTTTCTAGTTTAAGACAGCATCTGCATGATCAACTATAAATAAATATCAGAAGTAAAACAGAAGAAAGAAACTGCAATTGAAGCAATTACAAGAAAAGCATACAGTATAAATTTCTGACTATCAATCTTTTGAAACCAGTTACTAAAGAAAATAAATTATATAAAACTAGGTAAAAAATAAGACATATAGGATAAGAAAGGGTAATAAGCCCATAATTCTTAGCACTTGGGAGAACGAACTGTACAAACTGCTAGCTGGTGACACAAATCCAGTTTAAAAAGTTTCATGTAATTATTACTTTAATTTTGTAAACTAGCTTTTAATTAATTTGTCATAAAGTTACTTACCTAATCTATTTTACAAAATACTTGTCTTCACGTAGAATTTGGTATCATTATAATTATTACCATTGCTAATGATAAGAATAAAAACAATAGGTTTTTACAACTTGGGAATATAAATGTAAATTACCTCTAATGATTTTTGGTTTATTTATGGAAGCTCTTTAACATCTCAGGCATTAAACGGCCAGAAAATTTGCTCAGAGACCTCTTTTTTTCAGGCTTGATGCTCTTTTATGTACTGCAAATGAACAACTAAGGACCCACGGCTTTAGTTTCCTTCTGAAGGAAGCCATACTTAGGCCTTTTATGCCCGAAAAAATCAATCCACTCTGGCCAATTTTGAACCTGTGATCTTGGGTTTATAAGGCAAGTATGGTTACCACCATACCACCAGGACCGACACCTCTAATGAAACAGGGTAATTTGTCATTTACAACATTTACTTGGAGGAGCTGCAAATGTAGAGCCTAAAGTGGAACATGGTACACTATCACTGTTAATATTACTATCACCATTACCGAAGGAGTTTCTACCCATTAATCTCCCACCACAAAAAGTGGGCAGCTGCTATTTACCTGTCTGAAGAAACATTGCAGATGGCAGACAGAGGAAACCTTGAGTTTCACCCTTTTCTGGCATACTATGCACAGCGCTGCAGTAAAGAAATGCAGCGATTCAGTGCATGCCTCAGCTAGTCTGTATTGGAAGTGTACATACATAAGAGTAAATAGAAGTCCTGCCAAAAAAGTCATCACATGAAGTCATACACTCGCAAAGCTGGCAAATTATATACAATGTGCTACAGTGTTGTAAAGAAGAAAAAATTATTAAAGAATGCTGTGAAAAGAGGGGAAAAGTGAACAAACAGTACATGATATAGCAAAGTAGGATGAAAAATTACAGCTCACCTGAGAAACATTGTCAACTACTGGTAAAAGCCGCCTACATCTAAAGAAACTCAAACTTAATTTTGCAAAATGTGTTATGCACAGAATGTTTTTGGAGTTTTATGAGCAGAGAAAAGAAATTCCGATGTTAAGCAAACTTCTAAATGCTGTTGAGGAAAAGATACTATTTGAGAGGAATAACGATGCATTCTGGAGAATACTGAAAGGCAGGGATACACATTCAGAAATACAAAAGCTTGTGACACATTTTAATGGAGCAGCCCGACATTATTCCATGTCTTGCAGTATACCTTACAATGCTAAGATAAAATGAAAAGGGGCCAAAAAAGACAATTGTTTATACAGATGAAACATGATTTCATACTCATTACACAGTAAACAAGTGTTAGCAGCATGGTGATGTGCAAGGTGTGCACGTAAACCAAAGTGCTAGCAGAGGGCTATTGTTGTTCATGAAATGGGGTTCATTGAAGGGGCTGAGTTGATATATGATTCATCAGTACTATCTTGATGAAAGAATAAACGGTTAAACAAACGTCTCATACCAAATCCACCATCTGGGTGCATTGTCGTTTTAGATATTGCATTGTATAACACTGTAGAAGGAAATAAAGTACCAAAATTGACCTGAGGCAAAGCTGACATAATTTCCTGGTTAAAAATTAAAATCTCACTGTAGACTCAGATTTAACTAATTAAGAATTAATATAAATAGTAGTTTAAAAAAACAAAGCCTCAACCTTTGTACACAGTGGACAGGATTTTAAAAGAACATGACTTACTATACTATGACCACCATCCTACCACTGAGACCTAAATCCAACTGAACTTGTTTGGAATTTGGTGAAACAAAAAATAGCATCTAAAAACATTTCCATTTCCCTACCTGTTTTGAAACAAATGGCTGCACAAGCAATACGCGAAATCAACAAAGAAGACTGGATGAAATGCTGCCAATCTGTTAAATATATTGAGGAAGGTTATTAGCATCCTGATGCATTGAATGGAAGAAGAAGTTGAAAGGATTGTGATAAACATGGGTGTTGTGAGTAGTGATGAAAATTGTAATGAAGATGAGATGGATTATGACAGTGAAGGTAGCAGAAGAAGGCAATTCAACAGATGGTGCAGATGAAATCAAGACCTCTGCTTTGGGCATACAATCACTTGTATATTACAGAAATAGTAAAATTCGATCATTGTGTTGGTAATTATATTTTATTAACTTCCTAACAGTTGTTGATATTTTTATTGTTATGCTTTACTCCTCAAGTTGGCTCACTGAACACGGAGACAGAGGGGATCACATTAACGCATGGCACACAAGTGCCCCCACCTGAAAACAGCAACGTTCCATCAGATGGGATATACCAGAAATGGAAGAAATTAAGGACTTGAAATAATTCAGTGTTATAGAGCACTTAAAACTTACACAAAAAAAAAAATATATATATATTCATTTTTTGTTGTGAAATTTACAAAGATACAAATGCAACAAGTAATTAAATCAACATGTCTTGCAATTCACTTGTTAATATAAACATACTGTATCAGTCATTCTTTTCCTTTGTTGATTGGTTTATATTTTATTTTCTTGTGTCTAGAAATTGATGTCTTTAACAATATATTTTATCAACATTTTAATCAATTTAATTTTCACACTAACAAGACACTTATGGATGAGATGAAAAACTAGTATGTGCACAATTATATACTGGGACAATAAAGGCTCAAAAAATAGTACCATATTGATTTAAATATTAATCATTGGATATTTTAAGATGAAAAGAAGGCTTCACTAAGTATCTATTCTGTTTTTTTAATATAGATGCGTTACCTCAAAAGGTACCAATATACTATTTACAATTAAAGTAGAACTGATGCTTAAGTAGTATTAATTAACTAGTATAATAAGACCCTACTTTATTTCAATGTTATAAGTTGCATTTAACAACACTGCCATATAAAAGAAAGATGTTACAAGGCTTCCAACTCATTTTTTTTCCCACATGTCCAATGGAATGGAACATAACACAAAGAGAATAAAAATTATGTTAGTAGTAGCAGTAAGTATTTTGCATACACACACACACATTCAGTACATCTATTATAATGATATAAAGAGTAGAAAACTTAGTTATAAGCTGGTATATTTTAGAAATAAAACTGGAAATTAAATGTTACATACACCAAACACAACTTCACACCAAAGCTCCTTTGTTGTGTCATAGCAATAGGATTTCACATAGGGCACTGAGTTTACCACATGGCTGCATCTAGCTTCTGATGTTATTCTGCTAACATTACTTTCCTGTGGACAAAATAAGTATGAAATTTTTACAGTAAGTAATAACACTGACAACTATTTAAAGATAAAGTGAAATTTGTTTAACTACACTAACATGTGGCTTTTTTTTAATTCTCTTCCATTTTATGTTTTTCACCCAGAAATATGTTATAATTGCTGATTTATTATTTATTGTTATTCTGATATTCCAGAGCCTTTACATTTCTTTTGCTTTTACTGATATAACATTTTTTGCAGCCTTTATAACCCCATTTACGCAACATAATTTAAAGTAAAATTATTAAAAAAATCTATAAAAATATTTAGTAGAAAATGGCTTTTATAGTTTAGAAGAATTTAAATGCAACAATCAAAGATTTATGTAAAAGATTCTATGCAGTTTTATATATACATATAAAAGAAAAATAATGTAACACTATTAACAATGTAACTAAATAAGCAATAATTATAAATGCAAAAAAGAATAAAACATTAAGAAAAAGTCACAGTTGTAATTCCAAAACCACCAGATCTAAATTCAAAATAACAATCAAAGTGAAAAGCAAGAGGAGGCCTTCTTGAGGTTCCTGGTTCACAAATGCAGTGCAGCTATGGCATACTATATAAGATATTTTGGGAGTCATAGAAGAGGATCCCAGTTATTTTAGAAAGTTGGTGGCTATCATTCTTTCAAGGGTGTTGGCAGTGATAGAAATTCAAGGGAATCACAATAACTATTATGGTAGCAGTGTCTGAAACTAAGCAATGAGGAGATTAAGGAATACTCCAACTAATTGAAGTCTGCATTATTCAGAATTTCTTCAGGTTCATTGGTGGATTTCACAAACAAGAAGCAGGTTTAGCTATGGGGAATCCATTAACACATTTTCTGACTGATTTATATGAAACAGAACAAGACATTATTCCTTTTCTTGACTTAACGTTATAAGAACAGGCAATAATTTGAAATTTGGAATATACAGAAAGAATACACAGACTGAAAATTACATAAAGGGCAGTGACTTCAATTCCACAGCACACAAGCATGCAGTTCTCAACAGCTTAGAACATAGATTCATTAACATACACATGAATGAGTTTGAATACAGAGAAGAGTACTCTCACATAATACAAATGGCAAAAACCAATGGGTATGACCAAGAAATTGTAGATAAGAAAATCAAGACATTTAAACAAGAGAAGAGGTTAAAACAGGTTACAACACTGTCAGCAAAAAAATGAAACTACCATTCACAAGAAATTTACTTAACGTCCTTGGACCACCAAAAAATTCCAGAAAATACTTGAAGAGTATAGGGTTACTTTTTTCCCAGTGAACAAATTCAGTTTAAATTTTCTGCTAAACTCCAGTGATAATGATAGAATGCCTGATGAGAACAGTCCAAGAATATATAAAATCAACTGTTCAGTATGCAACAAAGTATATATTGCAAACAAAAAGAAGTATTGGAATTAGGCTAAAGGAATACTGGAGAAAATTCAGGTACAATCAGATATATTGTACATCACTTTTGGAGAGATAAACATGATTATAAAAATGGAACTCAAATTAATGAAATTCATATATAGACTCTTGGAGCTGGGAATATGGAAAAACCAAATTATAAAAAAATATGAAAATAAAGTTATGAACTTTGAGAACTCAACAGAGGATAAATTAATCCAAAAGTTCATAAAATGTCCATGAAAGCTACACCAAGTCCATTCAACCAATAATGAATCCGGAAGTTGACTCACAACTGAAGATCAAAAGTTCATAAAATGCCCACAAGAGCTACACTACGTCCATCCAACCGTTGAAGATGTGGGCAAAAGCCTGTGAAATGCGTTCTGTATAATTCAATGATAAGTGCAGTGTAAGAGTATTAAATTGATTCACTAGCTAATTAAGAATATACATTACCCTTTTTTCTCTTTTAGGATTTTTTTTTTTTTTTAAGAGATAGGATTTAGATCTCTTTGTATAAATGTATTTATTTGTTTCCTTTATTTTACAAGAACAACAAATAAATTGCTCACATATATCATACAGCGAACACAGAAGTATACAATAAAAGCTATGTATGTCATTAGTGCCAAGTGGAACCTCGATTCTATTGTTCCTGGAACCATTGTTTTCCCAGGTGTATTGTTCAATATGATCCCAAACGTTCTATCTGATATCTTATTTAAATTAAGCTCGTATTCATTGTTCCTGTAATTATTCTTTTCCCACATTATTCATTCAAAAGTTAAATCCCAAAGAAATTCTATCCTCAAAATTATTTTCAAACTGGAATAGTGAAGCAGTGATCGTATATATATGCTTGATCCGAGAAAACATGACTCAAACTCTTTGTAGTTACCACTACTTTTGGAACTGCAGGATAATGATGATGAAGTGAAGAATGGGCCACAGTGTCATCAGTTTTGACACCTACGAGGCAGTGGACGAGGATGTTCTCTCACTTAATGCTACATTCAGTATCATCCTTGGGCAAGGTCATGCCTCCTTTCACAAATGATAGTGGAGAAGGGCAGCAGAGAAAACCGAATGCCTTCTTTGTGAACAGCACTGAAACTTTGCCGCCTTAGTTTTAACATGGAGTGTGAGTGAAAAAAAGAAATCTTGCTCAGTTCATTATAGAATCATGTATAAACTTTAGTATCATTATAGATGATGTACAACAACGTCTAACATACACCGGAAAAGTTGGAGTTTTCCTGTCTCTTATAAATAAACAGCAATCGTATGCCTATTTCAGTTTTTAAAATCATCAAAGGATGAGAAATGTAGTTCTTCTGATTTTACTTTTATTTCATGTACCAATTCTAAATGTTCAAATAATAGAAGTTCCATTGTTGTTTCATGATTACATAAGCTGTACTTCACCGTTTACATTCTAGCTGATCCCTCACCATGGTAATCTCACTGATGGCATTTGAAATTGAATGCATAATTTAAATTCTTGCACATTTCACAGTGATTACAATTTTGATGATAAAGGGGTAGCATACAATTATTTCATTTATTTCCTATTGCTGAATTAGAAAGTGTGACATGGGAAGGTATTTTCAATACAGTATTTACTGCTTTTGAAATAACATTAAATATGATATACTGTAAACAATTTTGTAGGTATTGCAACAGACAGAGCATCTGTTGGTAATTATGACTGTGTGCACATTATGGATGGTAGAGACAACAGAATGCAGTGAATGTGGCAAAATTCATTTCGCATGAAAAGAAAAGAAGCAAATGTCACTTAGCCTTTATCAAAGAAAATTACAGATTTTTGATTTTTAATTTGTTTTATTTACAGATGCTCTAAGAACTGCTCAGGTCATGCGTTCCATTCAATTCAGGGTGTGAAAAGACTGATCAATTTTGCTTAGAGGCCTTTGCTTTCAGGATTCAGATACTTTTACGTACTGTAAATCTATAACACATGACCCTTGGTTTTACTTCCCTTCCCAAGAAACCATACTTAGAACCTTTATACCTGAAAAAATTCATCAACCCTGGCTGGGATTGAACCTGCGATTCTGAATATACAAGGCAAGCATGGTTACTGCTATACCACCAGGACCGACAACAAAATGAAAAAAGCACACGGTAACATTGTGTTTGCTTATATAATGGTTTTATTAATTTTTGAACATTATTCATGCACTTCCCGTATCTATTGTTTTCCTGCATCCATCGTTTGTTCAACCCGGTCCCTCCAAAAATGTGAAATGAGGTTTCATTGTATGTGGATTGTCGAATTCAAACTTTCTCAATTACAATATAAAAAATTTCTAACCCAGTGTGCTAGCACTCTACATTTCTATAATAGAAAGTATCCCTCTCTGTTTATAATTATAATATAACTAATCATTCAGGTCAAAAGGGCTTGTAATAGAATATTTTTATATTTTTGTGAACAAGAACTCTTTAATCTACTGCTTAATTATTATTTTGCATCATACCTGGATATGTATGTTTGGTTTGTAATGGAAGACGTGTATACATGCAAACCAAGCTCTGTGAACACAATTGAAAATAAATGCATCTCTGGGTCTGAATGCATTTTGCCCGAGTTTAATGAATTTAATTATATCAAGTGCTGTATATATCATAGGCTATATCTGCAATGCTGAAGCAATACTTATGACATTTTACTAAGTTCAATACTCCAGCTCCAGCTCTATACATCTAACTTGAATATGAATCTTTGTGCAAAAACTATTATCATCTCTTTCAAAAATTTCATAATCAGATCTGCAGAACTAAAGTTTCCTTTGAAGTACTTCAGTATGTACATGCTTTAACTTCATATTGGCTGAAATAAATTTATAAAATTGATAATAGATATTATTATATGATTTAGTTGAACTACACACTCTTAATGCTTCACTTACTTGTTAAGAGTGTATAGTTCAACTAAATCATACAATAATATCAATTATATGATTGGTTTCACTGTGCAAGTTCTAATTAACATTTTAATTATAAAATAAAGTCAAAAAGTTTAATATCATATGCTGGCAGCTTTAGCTGATGAAAATGAAATAACAGTACTTTTTTTTTTTTGAATAGTGTTTAACACCCATTTTTACTACTGAGGCACCATAGGCGGTGGACACTGATGATACACGAGATGAAATATATTAGGAAAGGATATTTTTTAAGGAAGGAAACGTTCCAGGCCTAAGTTTAGGGTACCTTCTCGGCATTTGCCAGTAATGAGGACTGAGGAAAACCTGGAAAAAACCCCATCAGGGAAGATGATCCTGGTGGGATTCGAACCCCACACCTCCCGCTCACGAGTCTGCACCTTAACAACCTTGGCCACCTGTGGCGGCAAATAACAGTACATCCTACAGCTAAACTAAAATACACAGTTTAATGGAAGTATTAAAGGGAAAATGGAGGAGGGTATCATTTAATATTTGGAACTTTCTGTTTATTTTGATATAATTTTCGTTAATGTTCCTTTGTTGTAAGTATTTTTAATTATGTCAGCTACTTTTTTTTTTTTGATTTCCGAGCACTTGTTCAGTTAAAATTCTATATCTCAGGAACTATTTGTTCTAGAAGGCTATAATTGTTTTGATTGATAGAAAAAGTTGTATTTCATAAATAGGCAGTTTTTGTTTCCATGACTTCAGTCTTAGTTCTTTTACAATGTTGAAGGGTTTTAGCTGGTGTTTTCTCAAAAAGTTACTTATTCTGTAAAAGCATTTTTTGGCTGCATTTATTGAAAAATTCCTTTTGGGGGGGGGGGCATAAGTTTCCCATTATTTTTAGGATCTGTATAAGCTATCACTTTGAAACTTTTATCACTTATTCATGATATTATTGCAATGATATAGATCTATTATGGCAGAGACAGGACAAAATGTAACAATGTAAAAATATAAAATGTTCAGAAAAAAATACACAAAAAAGCAAACAATTGAAAATAATTTTTTATTTTCTTCAGAGTCTGGGAATAGAAGTAAAAATATATCAGCAAATTTCAATTATGTGAATCTGTATGCTGTAAAAGTTTCATTTCATTAGATTTAATAGTCCTTGAGAAAATGAGAACTGAAGTTGGTAAATTTACACTACAATGATAATACTTTCATATCCTCTTAATAAACAAAAGGTACCTTGTTAATGAAGCTATCTTCATTCTCTGGATTGTCATCAAGCAGTTCAGCTACAGCTTCATTTTCCTCAAAAGTGGCATCGACATCAGCATCATCATCATCAGCTGTAACAGTAGACAATATATGCACTTATACATTTAATGCTATTCCTTACTTTAAATCAGTACTATCAATCACCACTTTGGGAAATGCACATATGCAAATTCATATTCTCTTTTTTTTTTTTAAGACCTGAGGGGAATTTATTCTTAAGTACAGCTTACTGCTCATAACATGTGCTTTTGGTCCTTTCTAGACCAATGTTTTCAACTTTTTTTAAGGAAATATTGTTATTTCTTACTTATGTATTAACTTGTTTACACTAAATTCTACTTATATAAAACTAAGACATGTTTCCGAAGCACTCACTCCCATCTTCAGTTGTTGACCGACTACTGTTACTTGAAATGGTGGCTGGATACCCAGATGCTCCTGTGGTGGTGTCTGGTGGTTGTAGTAGGAGCTTGCTGAGCTCATCCATAGGAGGAAAATCAAAGTTTATTAAGTTTTCTTTATTTTTTAAGATTTTTTTTTTCCCAAGTGGATAGTTTAATTGGGTTGTGAAGTTGTTTCAGCAGATTAACTTCTGGTTTAAATACATGATTTTGGTCCAAAAGTGAGCTGATTTATCACCTGCTTAAACCAAATATTCCTTAAGTGTTCTTTTCTCCAAATTTCCAAATTTCTCCTCATTTTTCCAATGTATTTCTGGTCACAATCTGCACATTTGATTTCATAAATTCCTGATTTCTCTTCTGTTGGTATGGTGTCTTTTACTTTGCATGCTAATAAATTCTTGATATTATATTTGTTCTTTGAAAATCTTCTTAAATTTGTTGTGATAAGCTGGATGGTATGTGAAACTTTTGAATTTGTATCTTTCCTTGGTGTTCTTTAGGGTGGAAACTTCTATTCGATTTTTGTCTTTTAAATTTATTGACTATTTTTATTACAGTGCCTTTGTTGAAACCATTGGTTATAGCAGTCTTTATTATCTGTTGGTATTTTATTTTGTACACTATTTCTGTGAGAGGGATGTTAGTTAATCTGTGTGTCAAGCTATGAAACACTACATATTTCGGGCCTAGCTATGGGAACCCCCTTGTCTCTTGTTTCTAGTGGATTTATTCATGGGTTCCTTTCAAATACATATTACCAGAGCCTTCCTAATTTTCAAGACATGGTATAGCTATGTCAACAACATTTTTGCAATAATACCGAAAAAACATTCAGTAGATGCTCTAAAACTTCTTAATCTATAACATAAATCTACACAATTTACTATAGAAGAAGTGAGAAATGGTTGGCTCCCATTCCTAGATTTAAAAATCATAAGAAATGGAGATTGTCTGAACTTTGGAATTTACAGAAAAGAAACACACACATAAAATTACATAAAAATGATAATTATAATCCCATTCCACATAAATATGCAGTGTTTCACAGTTTGGCACACAGATTAACTAACATCCCTCTCACAGAAACAGAGTACAAAATGGAATACCAACAGATAATACAGACAGCTATAATCAATGGTTCCAACAAACACGCTAACAAAAATAGTCAATAAATTTAAAACACAAAAATCGATATGAGAAGTTTCCACACTAAAGAATACCACGGAAAGATACAAATTCAAAAGTTCACATAGCATCCAACTTACCACAACAAATATAAGATGATGTTCAATGAACATGGAATAATGTTTGCCCTTAGAACAAATAAAATATCAAGAATTTATTAGGTTATACATAAATATGCAGTGTTTCACAGTTTGGCACACAGATTAACTAACATCCCTCTCACAGAAACAGAGTACAAAATGGAATACCAACAGATAATACAGACAGCTATAATCAATGGTTCCAACAAACACGCTAACAAAAATAGTCAATAAATTTAAAACACAAAAATCGATATGAGAAGTTTCCACACTAAAGAATACCACGGAAAGATACAAATTCAAAAGTTCACATAGCATCCAACTTACCACAACAAATATAAGATGATGTTCAATGAACATGGAATAATGTTTGCCCTTAGAACAAATAAAACATCAAGAATTTATTAGGTTATACAGTAAAAGACACAGAACACAAATCAGGAATTTATGAAATCAAATGTGCAGATTGTGATCAGAAATCATTAGAAAAACGAGGAGAAATTTGGAGAAAAGTACACTTAAGAAATATTCGGTTTAAGCAGGTGATGAATCAGCTCACTTTTGGACCAAAAACCATGTATTTAAACCAAAGGTTAATCTGCTGAAACAACCTTACAACCCAATGGAACTATCTACTTGGGAAAAATTTTCATCTTAAAAGAATAAAGAAAACTTAATAAACTTTGATTTTCCTCCTTTGGACGAACTCAGCAAGTTTCTACTATAACCACCAGACTCCGCCACAGGAGCATTCTGGTATCCAGCCACCATTTCAAATAACAGTAGTCAGTCAACAACTGAAGATGGAATGAGTGCTTCTGAAACATGTCTTAGTTTTATGTAAGTGGAGTTTAGTGTAAACAAGTTGAATACATAAGTAGGATATATTACCACTCTATTGTCTACAGCTTCCTAAGTACAATTTATTTAATATTGTTATTGATTCATCTATTTACTTCAAGTACTATCAATATCTAAAGTTCTGAAGAATATGAAAGAAAATTAACTTTTTAAATGTAAGATTTAAAGCTTTCTTGGCACTGATTTTTTATGTCTTCAGTCTGCAGCAAAGTGATGTTTATGTCATTGACCAAGCTTTAGGCCATCTTAACTCCATAGCCTTCCTCAGGGAACTGTTCTGATGGTTGAAAGTTTGGTCGATGACATAAACATCACTCGGCCGCAGACATAAATAACTTTTTAAATGTTAGAATTAATAGGTAACAGAAATATAATTGAGATATTTCATTTCATTTGCATCACTAGAACCAGGTTTTTGCATTGGGACAAGTTTTGCTCAGGTTTAATCTTGGGTTTAGTCACAAGGTGTTTAATTGAAAAATCAGAAAACATGTTTTGAAAAGACATTTAAGAGTCTTGCCCTTCCCCCCCTTTTGCCCCTCTTTCTGTCAAAACTGTTTGCAAACCCCATAATTAGAAAATGTGTTTGTGACAAAATCATGAGTTTGAAGATTTTCTTAGATATAAGAATTGAAGTCTTCAAACTGGATTTAACTTTTTACTCTACAGTTGATCTCGCAGTGGTAGGCTGTGATCGTGATGGTGATGGAATACTAACCCCAAACCAGTAGGTTCTGCAGGAAACTGCTTCTTATAATTCCATGTACATACCCTCAACCTTTTCATTCTCCATTTCTTCTTCCTCAGGTTCTTCATATTCTAGTGCCTCAGACTGGCGAGTTCTTATGCGAGCTGTTGTAGCATCATCATCATCACCCTATTAAAAAAAAAAAAGGTATATTCCTTATTGAGTTTTACAATACTTGCACAAAATTTATTTCAATGAATGTTTTTCAGTTTCAGTTTCTGCTGGCTGCCTGCTAATTGCTGATAAAAATTAACAAGAGAGAAGAAAGAAGATTGAGGCTTCTTGTTAAAAACGGACGTAATATTTAAGTTTAGCATTAGTTTGTGATTCTCAGGTGCTGAAGTATTTGCAGATTATCCTTAAGCATGAATGGGCATTTACTAGGGATTTGCCAAGATAGCCTCTGATCATCCCACATAACAAACAAGCATTAGCATTGTTTACAGTTGCAAAGGAAATTCTTGATGTAAATTAGTGTCAGATCTGCTGTTGGGATAAGAAACCTGAAATTCACATTGTTAAAAAATATTACAAATGCATACTTACATTACTTAGTTTTAAGATAATACAATAATATACCATACAATGTAATATTTTGTGCAAACACACATTAACCTCTTCTTATGAATATATTGTATTTCTAGAATAATAATTAGAAATAAATATATAAAAATTGCATTATTCCATAAAAATATTTGAATAAAAGGAAGAAACAATTAAGATTCAGAATTAACTAGTATTTCAAAATTATGTTTAACTTTTGAAACTGCTATTACAATAACTGCCATGTATAGCCACATTCATTAGAACTATACAAAACTAAACCAATAGCAACAGTTTGTGAGCTTTATAATAAACTTCCAACAAGCATAAAAATATTCAAAATGCAAAATCATTTAAAAAAGAACTGAAAAAATTTTGTATAGCAGTTGTTACTACTCATTAGAGAAATATTTAATTAAATAAAGATCTACACCGTATACTACTTAAAGTGTAAATTGGAACTTGCACAGTGAAGTTAATCATATTAATTGATATTATTGTATGATCCAGTTGAACTACATACTCTTAAATCTTCATTTACTTTACATAAATGTATGGAACCGGTTTTGAGAACATTTAGTTCCCATCTTGAGCCAGGCTGAAGTTCAACTGTCGGATCATTTGTTGAGCTGTGGGAATGTGTATTCTGCTCTGGCGGTGGCGTGATAAACTTATAGTTTATGTTTTCATCTCTGGCAATGTCGAAGTTCATTATGCTGTCTTTGTATTTGTAGATGTAGATTTTCTCCCAGATTGCTAGTTCCATAGGTCCTTGTACTGATTTTAATAATTTTGCTTTATTTATTATGTCGTGATCTTGAGTCCAAAAATGATATGCTACTGCTGATTTCTCTATTTGCTTGTACTTTATGTTCCTGAAATGTTCCTTTAACCGTATGCCTATGTTTCTCTTTGTTTTTCTAATATAGATTTTTTCACATTCTGCACAGTTTATTTTGTAAATACCTGATTTTCTTCTTGTGGAATACTGTCATTAACATTATCAGTCAGTAAGTTTTTAACATTAAATCTATTAATCAGTGCCAACCTGATATTAAAATCTTTAAGAATATTCTGAAATTTTTTTGCAGCCCATGGATGGTATGTGAATTTTTTAAAAATTAGTTTAGCTTTTCTTGCTGAAAGTGTTGTGGTTTCTTTGATATGATTTTGTCTCTTGAATTTCTGCACCTTTTTGTGTACTAGTTCTTTTTTAAAACCATTTTTAACTGCTGTTTCTTCTATTTGTTTGTATTCATTAAAATATTCTTCTTTGCTAATTTGTAGGTTAACTAGGCAGTGTGTTAAACTGTTAACAACTTGAAGACTCACCAAGTTGGTTGAAGATGGAGAGGATGTCTCTTTGAAACCGGTCCCACTGTATTTACAAGTGAAGCATAAGAGTGTGTTAGACACAGATTAATTATAATTTATATACTATGGATGGGTTCATTTCTGTTAATAGGACTTCTAGACTTTCTAGTTTGTTTGATATGTATTGACAGTTCTGATGCATAACTCTAAATATCACACTATTTCTACTAACAGTTGCACTACTATCCAAAATTGTTTCTACACTTGTTAGTCATTTCATATTTTTTATTGCACTGCCCTTTTCAGTAAATGGAATACAATTTGATGATTTTTCAGGAAAATTTTTTAACCTACATACTATTTCAGCTGCAAGACAATTTTTTCCTTTGTTATTTAGGCGCAGACCATGTCTTGTGTGGTAGTCCCTTTGCAGATCACTTATATCTATTAATGATACGTTACTAAAACCTGCACACAATAGCTTTAGTTTCTTATTTGTCTTCCTAATCTCTCTATTTACACAAGAATTGTATATTAGATCATATCTATATGGGATATTTACCACAATTATGCGCACTCCTTTTTCACTTTGTAATATGTTGGTAAGTGATTTTAATGCATTTACTGCTTTATTGCAATAAACATCATTTGCTCCTGCAACAATAATTTTACCTCACTTTTTTCGCTATTCACATTTTACACTATTCCACTGAGCTTTGAATTTGGTGCCACATAACCTACTACATCATAATTATTAACACTTTCCCACACCTTCACTGCTAGAGCTCTTGCATGAATATCACCTATTATAGGCAGCTTTGGTTTTCTTCGCATTATGTCTTCAGTCACTCTTCTTGCATTTGTTGTTCTCTTATTAGATTTGATTAAGGTGTTTCCACCTTTACCACCAAGTAAGGGCCACACCATGCTGTTTTCTTCTCTATCCACAGGTAATACTGAGAATGAATTTCTAGTTTCTGCTTTTTTGATTTTCTATCCCACATGTTTTCAGTGTAGAAGCTGTTTTCTTCTGCCATTCCCAGGTGGGTTCTGTTCTCTCATCAAGGAGCAGCATTAATCTTTTATTCTCATCTTTTAATATCCTATTTTGAGATTTCACCTCATTTAAATCATTGCTGAATATGTGAATTACTTTCTGTAGTGATAATACACAATCAGATCTCCAACTTGATGAACACCATTTTCTTCACTACACATGTAATTTGCATTACTCGCCGCAGATCCTTCTGTTTTACCACTGGGTTCTTCATTAATTACCATTTTCTTGTTTTCCGTTACATCTGGTTTAGTGTTACTGATCAATGATTTAGTTTCACTATCTTTTTTTGCTTTTTTCCTCATATTTTTTCGTATTTCATTATGGAGCACCTTACCACCTGCCACCATCAGCTCAAGCAGGATAAAACTACTCCCATACTATAACTTATATTCTAATAATATGTAAAAACAAGAAAAGAAAGTAAAAAGATGTAGAAACCAACTTTTGTAAATTACTTACTTGTAAATACCAACTGTAAATAGCATTGGTTCATTATGTTCATTAGTTTTATATATAAATTGTTAAACTAACATAGTGAGAATGTAAAAATAATAAATTTTTAGTCTTGTAAATAGACCATTTTACACAAATATTCCTACAGTAAATTTGTAGTAAATTAGATTGTAAGTTAAAAATACTGATATGTTCTCAAACAGAATACAAGATTAACACAAATTGAAAATAAATGCATCTCTGTGTCTGAATGCATTTTGCCCCAGTTTAATGAATTTAATTATATAGAGCGTTGTATATATCATAGGCTATACATGAGACATGTATTATAGGAATGTGTGAGAATATTTACTTTCATTACTAACCTTATTACTTAATTACATGTAACTAATATGACTTTTGTATTTATACACTAATTAACATTCTATCTATAATTGACATGTCCCAAATAAACCATGAGATCAGGGGATCAATAAATATAATCTAAGTTAGTCAGTTGAGCTGAAAGATTTTCACTAGTAATTTTTACATGATTGTCATTAAAAAAAGGCAGTCAACAAATGTAAATTAAATAAAATGTTGCTGCCTTATTTGTAGCAAAGTTCATAAGAATTTAGCTCTATCTAATTTCTGATAGATTTTTCAAGCCAGACATGTTTTCACATGAGCTCTTTAAAAGTGTAACATTTTGTGAGTCTATGACTTTCATTTTTAAGTCTGGGTTTACTTTCATAACATTCACGGTAAAAGAATCAGCAAATAGTAAAAATATATTTTTCTTACTATAAAAGAAGAAAAATTTTACATCCTTGATTTCACATTTCAGATTCTCAAGAATCATTGCATTAACTGTTGTTGCATTCTGCACCATTAGTCACACAAAATAAACAAGGGAAATACTAAGAATTTAAAATGATTGAATTGACTTTGTAACACTTACATCACTAATATTTAGAAAAGGAAAACTAAGTTTCTGGAGCTAATCGCTCCCATCTTCAGTTCCAGATCGACTGCCGGCCTTGTTCTTTTTGTCTGGTGGTGGTTGGATGAACTTCTTTATTAAGATGTCACTTAGTGGGATTTCAAAGTTGAAAATGTAATTTTTTGTTCTTCCAGATATAAATGTTTTCCCAGACTGTAAGTTCTGTCTTTCTTGTAATATTTTAAAGAAGTTTGGGATTCCTGTTAATATTATGTTGTTCCTTCCAAATCATCCAACCACCACCAGAGACAAACCAAACCACCATGAAGAACAAGGCCTACAGTCGATCTGGAACTGATGATGGGAGTGATTAGCTCCAGAAACTTAGTCTTCCTTTTTTAAAATATTAGTGATCTAAGTGTTACAAATTCGACTCAATCATTTTAAATTCTTAGTATTAAACATCACTGTTACAAAAGTCCACCATATTTAATTATGGGAAATAATATTGATGCAGATTAAGTTGCACTATCCACAAGTATACTTTTGATAGAAATGAAATGTTTTTATAGTATCATACAGGTGTATAATTATCTGATATTGTCCTTGTAGATGGTTAGTTCATTAAGTTCTATCACATTGCTATGAAATTACATAGACACATCATCCTGCATGTTTCCTAAGAAATAAGCATTGTTATTTTGATAGCCATGGGTTTGCAATACAAAAAATGGATCCATCTTCAGAACGTATGTCCTTTCTATGCCATTGGGCATTTACTTAGGTGCCTCAATTTTTAATTCTGATTATAAATTGTGACTTTTCAGGATTATATGGCCAATGCTGTTTTATATAACTGGTTATTACAGCTGTATACCCTGAAGCATAACTAAACAATCTTTTTTAAGCTATTCAGACTGTTCATTTTTGTTCAAAATAAAGTACGTCAATTTAAAAGCTATTAAAAACAATAAAACAGCAAAAGAAAAATACCCACCTCTTCCTCCTCTTCAGAATTTTCCTCATCCTTTACTATTCCTCTTTTCCTTTCTTTCCTCATGGATTGCTCTGAATTAAACTCTCGACTGTTCTGTGCTTCTACATCCATTTCATCTTCAGCATTTGCATTTCTCATTTCCTTTAGTTCTGATTCAGACTCCACTCTTAAACATAGAAAGAAAAAGAAGGAAAAAATAAATAGAGCAAGAAGTATTTTTAATGCCAGGTTGATGCACAAGTTGTAGCATTTTTAGCTATTATAAAAGTTTGTTTGAGATGAATAGCAAACAGAAATGAAACAATAATACTATATTCTTGTTATCTATGACTCTGTTTGTAAGCTAATCTTGAATAGGAGATGGTCGATGTTGTTCATGAGCCTACCAAGAAGAGATATACAAATGGCCAAACCATTGATTTTTGTTGTCTTCATTTAAAGCAAATGGTACCCATGCACCTAATTTTTTTAACCTTGTCCATGGAAAGCAAATGTTGCACAATGATTGACTGAAATCATGGATTAAAGAGTTTGGAAGATCTTCATAAAAGCATGATGGCCTATCTGAATGTGATGAATTGCTCATGTCAAGGTGGGCATCTTTGAAATGAGAGAACCATTTTCTTGTCATGTTTTCTCCAATGGCATTCTTCCCATAGATAACAGAAATTTTTAGAGTTGCCTTCTCAGCCTCTATCATCTCAAAAAGAAGAATATGTCAGAATTGCTCATTTTTTTCCCCACTTGAAACTGCATCTCTTTAGCTCATAAATAATAAAAACTTTAATAATCTCTTCTGAGTCGGAATATTAGAACACTCTTTATGGTTTCACTTAAATGAGATTTACTCAGAACACGTATTTTGTGGATCTTTTATCCACATCATTAACTGTTCACGACTAATGGATCATTTGTAGAAGTTGCGTCGGTAGGAATTCGGGTGGACTCTGGTGATCATGTGATGAACTTAAAAGTGTTGCTACTTCTGGGATATCAAAATTCATAAGGTTATGTTCATGTTTTTTTATATAAATTCTTTCCCATATGTCCTAGCAATGCAGTGTTGTGATGATGAAAAACTTATGCATCAACCTAACACATAAAGCATTTATCTTTTCAATAAGTTACTTTAACTTAAAAATTAGAAATTTATTTTTCTAAGGCTCTTATTCTTCAAGAATTGCTAAACTATTTTAAATTACGCAGATGACCTTGCTACTAATCTATAAACTTAATTCTTTGCACATTTTATATTACAGATGCAACTTTGGAAAATAAATTATTTTCATTTTTCAGCATTCTTTTTGAAACTGAAATCTTACTTCTTACCACCCTCAGAATAATTTATTTATTGCATTTTTTCTCAAGTGTTTGTTAACTAATAAGCCATTCTGCAAATCTGGAACAGTATTTCATACTAATTGTCCCTTGTCTTCTTGCCATAGAAGAACTCTATAGTTTGACATATAGCGATTATAACTCTGACTTTTTCTTAGTGTTTCATGCTTTTCTGCTTTACTAATTATTGTTAATTTAGTTATATTGTTAATAGTGTTACATTATTTTTCTTTTATATTATGTATACAAAAAATAATATTAATCTTACTTATTAAATATTTTCTTTCTAGAATTGCTTGTTTGCATTCTGATCCCATTACACACAACTCCAGAAAGAGTAGGAAGGAAAAGTATAATAGTGGAGAGAATCTTGAAATATTGACACTGATGTTTGAAATTAGATAATGACAATGTACTAAAAGAATGTCTTATGCGCTAAAGAGATGTAATAGGGAGAGAAAGTTGGTTTTGAGAGGTGGGGAAACTTAGAAGAAATTAGAATGGGGGATGTATGGTGAATTGGTGAAAGTAATGTCAGTGGATTTTAGAAAGAAGTGAGACAGAGGGTAGAAAATATAGAGAAGCAAGAAATTTGGGCTAGCTTAGAGGTTAAAAGTTCTTTAGACTTATATAAAGTAGTTAAAATAAATTGGGGACACGAGAAAAATATAGATAATTGTGATCAGTTTGGAAGAATAGTTCTTGCATGGATGCACACAGGGATGTTATTTCTAAAGGATTAAGAATAAATTTTAAAGAAGGATGTATTATTATGTGTGGGAAAGTAGATGGTGTGTTCTATTGTCTAATAGAATGTGAAATGATAAAAGGATGGAGGGATAGTAGCTGGGGTGAAAAATGGGACAAACTCCAACAAGATATAGTGGCTATTCAAATGTTATAAGACATGAGGGTAGAAAGAATAAACAAGATTGGGTAAATCTTAGGAAAAAGGGATAAGTGGAGGAGAAATACAAGGAAGAAGCTTGAGAGAACACACAGTTGTGAAAATGGTAATTTATTTTAGCGGTTCTTTACCACACATACAACCAGGTGGTTAAGGTATAGCAGAACCTTAGTTTTGCTAAATTCTTACATATATAGTTTATTTATGTAAACTTAATTGTAGTGTTGTTAGCTGAAATAAATTCATTCATTCATACTACTCACATGTTAACCTTAAGCTTCATTTGTTTCTTCAAAGCAAACAGGAACTCCTTAAAAAAATACTTTTCTATGTGGTGCAATATACTTGAAGGATTCACAGAGAAGTGAGATTTATAAGCTTCATAAGGGAGAAACTGGAATCTGATGGTGTAAGTGTGCTGCCTGTAAAGAAGATAATATTTGATGAGTAACTGGCAAAATGTTACTATTAATATATATAACAACTTATAAATAAATCATAATTAAAATTTTATGATCTTCAAGCTCATTGTTGAATAATTAATAAATCATATTTTCTTGATTACCTATAGTACTATTTCCTTGCCCATTTAAAGACATTTACAATCCTTTGCAGAACTTTAAAGCTGCGCAACTGAACTCTTAATACATCAAGTTGCAAATACAAATCATGTCACATTCCATAGGTGGAAAGGGATGGTCCTTAACCCAGAGAGTACACAAAAATACACTATAAAATGAGCTTAGGTAAACTATGAAGATATTGCAGAGTCAAAGTATTTAAAAGGAGATAATGGCTTATTAGGGGATATCTCTCTAGGCTATGGATTCTATTTTTATTTCTGTTCATGGGTAAAAAAACTAAGGTATGTGAACATAGGTTAAATGGGTAACCAGCTAATAAGGATTAATATGTATAAACATATAGCAGAGCAGCAACCGTACTATGTAGCTTTTTGCCACCACAGTAAACAGTTCGTTAAAATGGCAATAATAGTTGATAAAATAGTTAAAACAACTTGCTGATAGGTGTATCAATTTATCAGAAAATCCAAAGGAAAAGAGCTGGTATAGGACATATATTACATAATACTTGTTGGAAAAAAAAAAAAACTTTACTGTAAATTAGGCTGTATATTTTAAGAAACTTAAGCACCAGTATGTTAACAAATCATAGTTGTAACTGAATGATTCCCCAAATGACATTGCTAGTACCTCTAATGTCAGCCTGGGTCCGCCAATAAAACACAGAATTACTGAGGCATGAGTGAAAATGTATGCTTTGGACTTGTGGCCTTATACTTTATAGTATAGGTTTTAAAATAGTAGCTCTGGCATGCTCTCCAGACATATCTGTTTCCCTGAAGCACTATAAAGTGTAAGGAACCCCAGCATTAACAAAATATATTCGGTGAACATTAACAACTGAAGTTATTTCATCTATTCAAAATAATTCATGTGCAGTTACCACAGATTAATTGTTCATTATGTTATTATGAGTTGAGTATCAAAAATCTAAATGCTTTTATAAACATATTCCATAAAGAATTGAAATCGGAGGAAAAAATCATTACATAAATATTGAAACAAACCGATGTTCAGGTATCCAAGTATCTGATCTTCAGAAAAGTTACCTTTGTACCAGACTAGGAATGAATATGAAGAAGACTTTAGAGGTTCAAGAAACTTTTACAAAGATATCACATATATTTAACCAGGAGTTTCTAGAGTCTTCTGCACAGGAAATAAATAAAGTATTGCAGGATATTCAAAAGATGGTATTCTAAATGAAATTCACAGGCATTATTTCACACTTAGAAAATGTTGCATATCAGGACATTGCAAAAAAAAGGTGGAACTAGAAAAATGTTAATTTAATGTCTATCTTTACCCAACATGTTCACATTTTGGAGATTTTAACTAATCACAAATCACAAGCAGAAAATTTCCGAACGATAAGTGATATAATTTTTTTTTTAATGATTTGGTTTATTTATGGATGCTCCTTATCATCTCAGGTCATCAGCATTCCATTTAATTCAGGGCGTGAAATGGCCGACAAATTTTGCTCAGAGTCCTCTTTATTTAGGCTTGAGATTCTTTTTCATGCCATAAATGCATGACACGAGACCCATGACTTTACTTCCCTTTTGAAGGAAGCCATACTTAGGATTTTTATGCCTGAAAAAAATCCATCAATCCTAGCTGGACTGAAATCTGCAATCTTGGATTTAGGAGGCAAGTATGGTTATCATTACAACACTAGGACTGACACAGATAGAATGTTGGATACAGAGCTCATGCACAGCCTTATGTGGTTGAAATAAAATAAAAGTACTGACTAATTTTTAAACCAAAATGATGGCTCTTATTTTTTTTCTTGAAAATGATGGAAAATTCTAAAAAAGCAGCTTAACTTTGTCTGTGCCTAGAAATACCATGAATGTCATCATTAAATCATTTTCTAACAAGATTAATGTTGAAAAGGGAGGAATAAGAGCTAAAGTCTTTGGAGTGCACCAAAGAACAGCATCTCACTGGTGGAGACAGCAAAGAGATGAAGGTAAACATGTCCAAATAAGTGGAACAAAATTAGTGAAATTTGACTGATTTTGTAATAATAATTTGTCAAAAGATCAGCATGTTTAATAAGACAACCTGATTTTGTTTCAGAACAGGATGCTGTCAGAATGATGTAATTTTCACATTCAGCACTGTGAAAATCTTCAGCACATGCAATAGTTATGGGAAAAGATACAGGCTGCTTAGGATGATGTAATTTTGTGTGAATGCTATATACAAAGATTACTGACTTTCATGGGTGCCAGATAGACAAAATTATATGACAGATGGGAATGATTACTGATTAAACCAATTCAAAATGCAAAAAATAATTATTTTCATTCTTTATTACAATTACTGTTCATAAAACCATAAACACGAGGTTGGTCAAAAATATCTCTGGAGTTTTAATGTTGTTTTTTAAATGGTATTTAATGCCTGTTTTTACTACTGAGGCACCACAGGCGATGAACACTGATGATATATGAGATGAAATGATATATTGGGAAAAGATTTTTTTTTAAAGGAAGGAAACGTTCCAAGTCTAAGTTGCCATTTATGAGGACTGATGAAAACCTGGAAAATATCTCAGTCAGGGAGACCATCCTGGCAGGAATTGAACCCCAGACCTCCCGCTCATGAGTGCACACCTTAACAATCTCGGACACCCATGGCAGTTGTGTTTTAAATAATCAACACTTTTTGAATACTGACATTTTCTTCATACTACACTCTGTATGGTATGAGCTTGTGTGACAATGTTACCAACATATCACAATGAACATCTTCAAAATAAATTAAAATTTTTCACAGCCTCCATATTTGTTGGTGCTTACTTTATCAAAATTTTATTAGTATATATGTATTTACATTGTAAAATCCTATATACTTATGCCAATTTAATCAAAACCTTATATTAGTTTAATAGCACTAACATATAGAAAAAAGCACATGTATTTAATGGAAATGAAATGCATGTTCTATACTTAGATAATACAATTTCTTCAGAATTGCTGTTTGACACTTTTCATTTACCTGGAATGTATTTCAAGCCTTGTAACTACAGAGACATGTTCCAAAACATCAGCTACACAAACTCTTGTAAGCTTTAACTGTAATTCTTTGGCTTTTCTTTCCAGATTTTTAACATGAGGATAGAATGGAATATCCATGTTAGGTGTCTTGATGGATTTAGAGGCTGTCATAAGGATTTCACGTAAGCGAGGAATCCCCAGTGTTACGTTCATCTCACCTCTTCCAGCAAAATGGAATGTATTGAGGGTCATTTGAGTAGATGGCTCACCTATTGACTAAACAAGGAAAAGTGTCTATTACTGCATGATATTTACAAGCAGACACAGATTACTATGATTGCTCTATTGTGTAACAAATAAAATTGCTCTTTTATTTGGAAAGTAGTATAACCAGTGGCTCATCAACATGTTCAATCAGATATGAACCCAAAAATTCTACTTGATTAATTTTAAAATATGATATTTAATAATTTATACATAGCAGAGAAGATGTGTACCACATATTTAAATATATAGCGCATAATATATACTATTTAATATGTAAAAACTATCAACAGTGAAGAAAATGAAATGTTCCAAACTGAATAATTCCAAGAGTTGGTCAACAGCTGAAAATGAGAACTTCCTGAAACATTTCATAATTAAAACCTTGCAAATGAAGTTTATGTCAATATTCAGAAACATTCAATTTGGAATATGTAATACACAATTTGTTTACACAAAACTAAAATCAGATTTGTGCAATTAAAAAAGAAATTACAAAGCTGGCTGAAGCTATGAAAATCACTTAACAAGAACATTGTTTGATGCCCTGTCAACTGATAATAGGTCTTTCAAGGTGATGAATGCAATAAATCAAACAATGAGACAAATAAGCCAAGAGTCAGTTGCCACCTAAAGCTATCTGGCACTTATTTTTTCAGATTAATGAAGAAGTACATAAAAATTTTATCTATGTAGTGCGTATCATTTAGAATTAAACTCAACTCTTATCAGTTTATTCAATGCTATAACTAAGAAGTAAGAATGCCTGCTTTTCACCCAGTGAACCTGTAATTAATTTTAATGATCTGCCTATTTCAATGGTTCAATTGTTAGTTCACAAAATCTGGTTTTTGATAACATATGGTTTGCACATATCACATTAAACAACTAAAATTTTACTGGATACTACAATTACGTCAGAGAATACCGACATTAACTTAGCTCTTACTTGGGAAGATATGTCAAAAGGTTTCAATACTAATGTAGCAAATGATTGCTTATAACTTACTAATTACTTATTACTTTCAGGCCATTATGTCAATTTCCTTACAGAATGCGAGTTAAATTTTATAACTATCCAGCAATTGAAAACAAAGTACTACACACAACACATGAAAACATAGCGAGCCTATAGAGAGCAGTAGCACAGGAGAGCACTGACGGTATAAATATGCGACTCTGACAGCAACACTTCAGATGCAGTGATACCTTCTCCGAGGAGACTTCGTCCATATCACTGAAGATGTCCACCATAGCTGCGGATGAAACGTCTGGAATTCTCTTCTCCAACATGGAACAACAGCCAGGAAGAAAACTGTAGTTACATTCATGACTCCGGCCATGAAAGCCTTCGTTTTCTCAAAACATTTTATATACGATATTATATATATTTCTTTTCACTACATTCATTGTCCATTGAGCTTTGAACTTTAGATGGTAGCATGACTGCTGTCAACTGGCAGATCAATTTAATCCCTGGTTGGGATACATTGTCTAGATAATTTTTTTTCTCTGGATTTTCCCCTTAAAGATGCTAAGGAATGCATACTCATTTGTGTTATTAGTTCATCCATTTCATTTATTTCCTGAAAGACTTTGACAACTGGCAAGATAAAAATAAAACAAAATAAAAACAAACAGAGCTGCTGTATTCATAATACACAACTTCATCAGTTTGGTATACAACCTCACATAGCACAAGCACTTTACCTTGGCAGGCATGCCAGTTTGTTCCTAGAAATTGAGGGTCTGTCATTCACAGAATTTAAAAGTTTGTGACAAATTTAACATATTTTTGCATGTAAACGTGTTCAGGCTAGCTAAACAATTAGATACTGAAATTGTTAATCTTATGTTTCTCAGTAATTTTGGCATCTGCTAATAAAATAAATTACCACTTATATCACTTACTGCATTTTCCTTTGAGTAACTAGGCCTATCTTGTGATGGAAGATAAAATTTCAGTTTTTTCAACCATGTAAAATTTTGCTTTCTTGAGCAAGAAATGCCAAAGAGAAACCCTTTGACCGATCGTCATTTAAATCACCATCTGATTGCTCTTAATTCCAATAAATAGAGATGGGCATTTAAATTTTTCATGTTGTAGAAAACATTAATATTTCCTTTATTTACCAAGATATTTTAATGAAATAAAATAGGAATTAAAGAATATTTGATGCTTGATACGCTGGATCTTTCAAGTTAGTGTTGTGAATGTTGCAATTTATAAAATATTGAAAATCTTGGGGCAGATTTAAGTAATTTTTATTATTAGATTGAATTCATGCTTCTTTTCATCCACATTGTATTCTCATCTGATTCAATATGAATGAACTTCTATAGCCTCCTTTGTGGGTGTTTTGAAAGCCAGAATGTTTATTGCATATGTCTGACCTTCTAAGCTCGTCATGATTACAAGAACACACTAACTATGTTTTCATCACCTCTCCTCCATAAGAAGCCATTCAAGGGGCTGTTGTTTAGACTTTTAGATTATTAGCTCTTCAAACAAACAAACAAAATATTGAGCTATAAAATAATGCATATAGTGTGCCTTGGGATGGAATAGGATGAAAATTTTAGTTGGAAGAGTATGTAAAAATAACATGCCCACATATGGCATGAAGTGCATTGATCTTTGTGAAATTAAAATAGAGTACAATTGCAATTGTTATATTTACAAAGGTAAAGGGATTGACAACTCAAGAGAAAAAAATGTTGAGTCTGGTTCCATGCTAATGCACCTCATGGAACCTATTCTTCATACAGCTTACCAAAGTTATTCATTTCCATATAAAATAGATAATGAATGCAATTGTAACAGTATATTCAAAATGTATTGGGTAGCCAAAGGATGTAAACATGCAGGTACTAACGAGTGGGGAAATGGCAGTGCATCAGCTACACCATTGAGATACATTGCTTGGCAAGATAACCCTACACAGCATTATAAATTATAGTTCACAAATTCTGATAGTTAATACAGTTAAAATGAATGCCTATACTAATATACTCATTTTAAAACCTGGTATTATACAGGAATATAATATGCATTTGGGTGGTGCTGATTTAGTAGATCAGGTATTGTAGGCATATCTCTCTCTATGAGAAACCATTAAGTGATAAAAGAAATTATTTTAACATGTTGGATATAGCTATATACAATTGTTTGGATATTTGGAGAGCTCTAAACTGACACAAATTATCAACAGCTCATAGCCTAATTGTTAACTACAACTTTCAGAGGCTTTTTACACTGATTGATTAGAAAAATTAATCAAATCTACAACCTTTAGATCAATAGGAAAGCACTTCCCTAAAAGGGTCCTGCCCACAATCCAAAAGGTACATCTATTTTTTGGTTGTTTATTGTATGCAAAGGGAGAATACACAAGGAAACTAACATATTTGCAGTGATTGTGAGAATGTGTCCTTGTGCATTTACCCATACTTCCAGGTGCATCATATAAATAACTTTTATAGATAAGTTTGATTGTAATGTATAATTTATATAAATAATTTTATGGAAAATGAAAATAAGCAAAACATTTGAGCATAACTAAATAATTTAATCAATTCAAAACAAGTGGTTAAAATAAGTAAAAGCTTTAACATAATAAAGGTTTTAAAAACATTCGTTTTGATGTGCATGCACGATGTCTATACATTTGTTATTGCTATGGTCCATTTAAATTTGGAAGTGTATGTATGTATATATTGTGGAAAAGATTGAGAATTTTTAATTGAAGGATAATGGTATTTTAAGTCTTTTCAAAAGGCATTTTCTGCTTTTTTTTTAATAGTGTTTAATGCCCATTTTTACTACTGAGGTACCACAGGTAGTGAACACTGATGATACACGAAACGAAATTATATATTGGGAAAGGATTTCTTTCTTTCTTTTTTTTTTAAGGAAACATTCCAGGCCTAAGTTTAGGTACCTCCCCGGCAAAAAACCTGTCACTGTCCGGGAGGACAATCCTGGTGGGATTCGAACTCCAGACCTCCTGCTCACGAGTCTGCACCTTAACGACCTCTGCCACTTGTGGCAGTATTTTCTGCTTATGTTTTATACTGTAAACATTTCCAGTCTCATAAAAATTATTATTTCACTAACCTATGTATCATGAAACAATATGGGATTCATGGGTTATGAAATTTTTCTTTCCAATGTTTCTAAACTTCAAATAAAACAGTTCATAAACAAGAATTCTTTGTAAACAGTGTACTGCATCATGCAATTTCATTCAAAACATATTAATGCAACTAGAGACTTTAAACAGGCATGTATTATCCCAGTGCTACATTCTGTGAATAAAAGTTAAGCACAAACAGACAAATTAAAACGAACCAAAAACAATTCAATGAATTTTAATGGACTTTTCCAATTGAAAGTAATGTCAACCAAAGTATCATTAGTATTCTTTACTTTTGTATAAGTTTCTTTATCTTTTAAACTTTACATATCCCAGAATTAATTTACTAATTTATATATTATCAAATGGTAAGATTAAAAGAACAGACAAAATATATATAACAAATTGTTACATTTGAGAAACTAAAAATGAACTTTAAGAGATAACATACATTTTTTTTAAATAAAACTGCAGTGACTTACATTTTTTTAATTTCATCAGTAGGTGCCAAAAGCGCTTGAAAAATAACTGTTTGAAAATTTTATATTTACTTCTGTAGTTTAGGTGCATACACCATTACATTTAATAATTAATCTATTATGTTCCACAATAAGAAATATTTGTCACCATTGACTGCTGTCATGGCTACCACAAGTGCTATAGAGTAGTTGTATACCAAATTGATCAATTTATATTTTGATTAGGTGAAGCAAATTCCTTACCTGTGCTGCAAGCAAACCAACTGGTTCTCCAGGATGACAAAGAGTCTGCATAGATTTGATACACATCATATTTCTGAATTCAGTCTTGTTCTGCTCTGGTCTACTCAACAAATAATCTCTCATTAAATTCTCTAGTTGCTCTGTGATAGCACCAAAATTACAGTGGCTCTGGTACTGTGATGTTACAGGATCAGGACAATATAACTTTTTCTTGTATCTGAAATTATTATATTTTTATTTACATTAATTTTTCCTTAGGTTATGAAGCGCCTGCTATGCTACTACATATTTTCATATGGCATCTCTCTAAGCAATTTACATTACAAACTATGATCGAAAAGTGTCATTAATATAACTGAGTACTGCAATATTATCATAATGGTTTTCAGTGTATGTTCTTGGGGAGAAAAAAAGAATGGAGGGAAGAAGAAGGAATAATATTGAAATTAAATTGCACCTTACTAAATGTAGATTTTCTCCCCAGTTCTTACATGTTTATCTATTATGCTTATTTTCATCTTTAATGTTCCTTTTACATGGCTTATCCTGCACAAAACAAAGCAAGATCTTATGGAAAAATGTGATATTTTTTTTTGGTACAAATATGTACATTACTTCAAAGAGTGTATAATTGTGAAAAGAAAGAAAAAAAAAATCCTAGAAAAACTCACGCAGGAAGAATTAATTGTGTATTTGTGAGTGAGTGTGCTTGCACATGCAAGGATGTTCATGATCTGGCTCTGAATTACTTTTTAAAATGTTCTAAGCAGGTACCAGGGATTGAACCCAGGCCCTCCCAACCGGCAAGCTAGCTACTGGACCAAGAAGATAAATCTTTATGTATTTAGTTATATTAATTTGTGAATACCAGCCAGTTCTGCAAGTCTGAGAATGTCAGATGCATGAATACAAGTATTATGCTGATAGCATCTCTAGAAATGTTAATTGGAACTTGTATAGTCAGAAGCCAATCATAAGTGAAATCATTGTATGATTGAGACGTTCTAGCCAATGATGTGGACAAAGGTTCATGAAACCAACTCTACATTTATACACAAGTAGGTGGAACAATAAGTGTGTTTCAGTTTGACTCAATCATATAATGATTTCAATTCTATTTTATTTTTATTATGATAATCTTGGCATATTTTTGAACAGTGAATTATATAAATATATATATAAATGAAAAATAATATAACACTAGCAAATCTGTGACTTTTTCTTGGTATTTTATCTTTTTCTGTTTTTCTAATTATTGTTAATTTAGTTTTTATATATATTCATTGTATTTTAACTCATTTTTCACCCTAAGAAGGTTAATGTCAGATAGAGCTTCAAGGTGCCAAGGACTCTGACCCCATTTGTACTATCATTAATTTATTTCATTCTTCCATAGGTTTAAGTCCCCCTTCCTTGAGGATGCACATAACCTTATCACCTTCACCATCCTCCTCACTGGGACAACACTCCTCTAAGGGCATGCTGCCTCAGTTACTCACTACAGTACCGCTATACCTGGGTTGAATGCATA
Source organism: Metallyticus violacea (assembly GCA_030762175.1). NCBI lineage: Eukaryota > Metazoa > Arthropoda > Insecta > Mantodea > Metallyticidae > Metallyticus > Metallyticus violacea. The sequence goes on from CM060832.1 coordinate 141,291,024, forward strand.
GTTTAAGATACAATAAGCTGGGATTGGGGGGAAAATATATATATATAAAGAAAGAAATAAAAATGCAGAATCCGACACACTACTTCCTCAAAAAGGTAGCATATTTGCTTATAGAAAGGATTGGCAACATTAAAATTTATGAACAATGCAGTCATATAACATTCCAGAGGTATAAAACAGTATTTGATATCTGTTACTACAAGTCTGCAATCCCTGCCTCATATATCCTGTTTTGTTTTTTTTAAATGTATTATACCATAGAACTATTATGCATAAAATATAAAGATTTAATGGATCATTAAACTATATAAATTACTTTTAACATTTCTATTTTGTTGCAACACATAAGTTAAAACCAACATATAGTGAACACATTCTTTTTTATGTTAAGAGATTTCGTTTCAGTTCAAAATTACTAAATCTGTTTAATTCTAGCAGAATAATTTTAACACAGGAAATGTTTCATTTAGTGCTAATATTTGGCTAATGTTTTTCATCTTGGTGGTAATTCTTTCTGGTGTAGTTTTGTTGTTTCTTTACTGTTTTTTAATCAAATCCATGCATTCTGACCTTAGAAATTGTTAACCAGTAATCTGTTTTCCTTGCTCTACTGTAAACTCTTAGCACTCCATGTCAATGCATCCTACTTAATTTGGATAAAATACATTTTGATTATTTCAACTGCAAGTTGATTTAATTTCCTTTACAAGTGCTACTGAACATTTCAGTCAAACTACTGAAATAAAACAAATTCAAGGAGGGGTAAGAACCTGACTTCAGCTGCTCAGTGAATTCTATGACTAATTTAATTTTTATACCCTCCACAAAAGTAAGCCTGAGAAGATACAACTCTTAAAATAAGTATATTTGCTTTCTTGAGAGATAGTACAGTAACAACATAGTAAGTTGAAGATCTGTCTTTTGAATCCCAGCCATAGTTCTCAATTTTTCCTACCTGATTATTTTTCAATTCTTGTCTGTATAACAATTAGTGTGAAACAAGTTTAAAATGTTAACTATAAATATGACATTATACAAATAGGTATACCATCCAATATAGGGTTCCTAGGATCAGACTAGATCATATAACAACTGTAGTTATAAAATATGCATGCCGAAGACCTAGGTCCCACCGACCACGAATGTTCCAGCTAAATTTAAAAATTGATTAATCAGACATTTTATTTAAAATTTTGTTGATTATTTGAAGTAGTTATCAATAAATAAAATCAATTGTCTCAATGAAGAAAGATCCAGATATAACTGATTAGGTGAACAAAGAGATTTGCTTAGGAGACAGTAGGGACATAAGGAGCAAAGGTCAATGACATTTGTGTTTAGTAAGAAGAGCTAGAGCTTATAATATTTTGATATGATGGTCCTACTGACTGTACAAATAAATTTATCACATTAAAAAAGTTTAAAATTAATAAAAGAGTTGATGTACAAGAAAAATATAATTAAATTTATAATAGGCAATTTCTGATAAATGAATGGAAATGAACAGTAGAGACAGAGTGGAAGCCTAGATTATTATTATAGTGAACATTTTGATCAGTTAATTCTTATAAAATTTTATTGCATATTATATATTTGGGAAAAAAAATAAAAGAGTGCACAAAGATTAATTGGTGCTAAATGTGTTTGATGCAGATCTATTTTCTTTTCTTTTTTTTTATCTTATCATTTCTGTATATAACGTACCCTTTGCATAATAAGAAGCAAACCTTTTACCAACCTGGCACGTATATCATCACTTGTTTGTTGCCACTGCTTACATAAGGTTGACCTGCTAACTTTATTCTCTCCATTAGAAGAATACGTTAGGTCTTTCCTTAAGCTGGCACTAAATTTTGAAAATGGGCTTGCTTTTCTTTTCAATGATGTTGTGTTATGTGCCTGCCATTTTTTAATCTGAAAACAAAAAAGGTGATGTGCAGAATGATGCACATTAACTTGTAGCTTATAAAATATCAGAGCTATGTAGTAAAGCGGGTCATAAAAAATGCTTATGCTGATTTTGAAATGCAAGCATGAGCTGAAACTACTTGGTAATGATTTAAAAAGTTTTGCAAGGAAATAACTTCTGAATAAAAGCTATCCTGCTTCCTTTATCTTTTAAGTTATCTTAAAATGAACAAATCCTTTAATTAATGAAATGCTCTAACCTGAAAAAACTTAAAGGAAAGAACATATGCCACTTCTTAAAGTCTGGCCACCTTTTGTTACAAATTAAGCTCTCTGCAAGTGGCTGCTTGACTAGTTGCTAGTTGCAAACCACACATTCCTTTGTTATGTTCTAAGTTAGATTATTCAGATATGTGACAATTAACGTCATATTGGTTTACACCATTGAGCAAAATTTTTAAACAAGGTCCATTGACTAAATAACCCTTGAAATACCTTGAAAGGAGCATAACATTTATGTTATTAACAGTGATTATTATATACTCTACATGACAACAGTGGGCATAAGTTGCTGCACTCCTATTGTAGGAATTATAAAAAACAATGGACATCTATAAGTAACCAATAAAAACTTGTAAGAAAAAGGTAGGTAAACTCCCCTTACTTTTAATGCACCTGCACCAGTCCTGTACAGTGTCATTTGGATGTTTTTCAACTTAGCAGTATAATGAAGCCCTATAGTTTAGCAGAGTACTGTGACATGCACCTTATCTTGAGTGAAACCTGTAATTATTCCTACATGGCCAAACACTCTAATGGAAAGATGTCCTGCATTCCATCATCTGAGTCGACATGTGTTTGAACAACTGGATAGATGCATTATGGCTGTTGCCTCATTAATGTCTGTTCATGGTCATTCGGGGAAGTATTGCCCATTGGAGGAGCGGGTGCTGGCAATTAGTGCAGAGGACAATATTTAAAACATGCACCAGATCACACAAATATTTCAAATGCATCACAGTTTCATCCATTTCAACCATGATATTTGGCAGAAGAATGAACTAAGTCAGGGATTCCCAACCAATAGGCTGCAGCATCTTGGTCAAGGGTGCTGCCAGATATTTTGAGAATAAACAAAATTATATTAGAGACTACTTAAAACATTATCAATTACTGGTATTTATTGTATGTTAAGTTATTAAAAACAAACTATTGTTATAAATTTGATTAGTTTGGGATTTTCACAGTGAAATATAGTACATATAACAAATTATTTTGAAGAAGTTCCACTCTGAGAAATCACTCAGAGTGGAACCGTGCTGACGATGAAGGAAATTTGCCTTTGGAACATGTCCAAGTAAGTGGAATAAAACTAGTGAAATTTGAGTGACTTCTATTGTTATGTTTGTCATGAAGTGTTTATTTGAACACAATTTAACACATCAGTGAAAGGTACAAATTTAAAATAATTTAACATGTTCCTATTTTAAAAAAATTAATGGGGAGCCTGGAATTTCTAATCTCATTCCCAAGGATGCTGAAAATGCATAAAAATTGGGAATCACTAATCTACACCCATACAGGTTTGCTCATCTTCTAATGAAGAGTGATCATCTACTTCTCACACAATATTGTAATTGGCTATTAGAGGCACACAGTAAAGAGGACCTCCTAACAAAAATACTCTGGTCTGCTGAGTCAACATTTATAAGGGATAGTGTAAATCTCACATCAGCCATAAGTGGCACATGCATATTCATATGCTGTAGGGGAAATGGGTCGGTCACCTAGTATGCTAGAAAATCATTTCTTTTGGAGTGTGAGCAGGGCTGCTGCACAGTAACATCCTAGGTGCTACCTTCTACCTGAACAATGCCATTTCTTAGAGAAAATCTACCAATCCTCCTGGAAGACATCCTTATGTGAGCTCACTAGAAGCTGAATAGGCAATATCCATAGCACTATACCTTGGTCTCTGAAGTTCCAAACCTGAATCCCTTGTAGTACTATCTATGTAGTCACCTGCAGGAGTTGATCAGCACAAAGTTCATATTTTCATTCTGGATACTCTCTTTGGTTCTTAGAACAGATGTAAATTCAAGGTTAGTGTATTATACATCGTTTACATTTTTTTTGATACCTATATAGGTGTTCAAATTTCCCAACCTGCTTGGAGATGCATGCCTGGGTCTTCAACAACACTGGCATTCTTATTCATTGGAACATGATTGGAGACATCATTATGTGCTATCTAAGCTGTTGGAGATTCAACATCTTTCAGATAGCAAAAAAAAAAGTTCATTAAATGATCTCTATTCTTGCAAACGTAAATCTTTTCCTATGTAGCCAATTCTGTAGGTCCCTGTACTGCTTTCAAATATTAACAATTCAATTTAATGAACTTTGATGTTCCTGGCAAGGATAATATCAACTTGCAAGTTCATCAGGAAGCCACCAGAGTAGAATCTCACATCTACATAGTGTAAGGAAGTTTCCAACCAGTTGAACTGTGGCTGAGGATGAGAGCAAAGGTTCTTGAAACTAGTACCACTTTTTATAGCAAGTAATTGGAGTAATAAGAGTGTTTAGTTTGACATATCATATAATGATTTGAATACATGAGTGGCTTCACCGTGATAGTTCCTATATGAACATTTTAAACATATAACGTGTAATGTGATAAGTAAAACTATCAAAGAGGAAACATAAAAAGTTTTGATGTTTAAAAATTTGAAAAATGTACCTTTTTTCTTAACTTCTCTATTTCAGCAAATGTCTCTGGATCTTTCATGTTCTCCACTGCCAAACTGGCTATAGCTTTATTGTTTTCTGCAAGGAAGGATATTTGCTCTTTCCTAAGGAATGTTGCTTTCATTACATCCCTTCCATCTTCTCCATAGCAGAACTGAAAAAATAAAATGAAACATATATGTAAAATGACTAAGACAATAATGGTGATACATTTTTTCATCAATAGCTGATTTAGTTTATTATTTACTATCTCTTTCAGGATTAAAACTACTTTCTTACCCAATGTTGGTTTTTCAGATATTTTATCTTCAAGTCATGTGCCACTCAAGTTATATTAAGAAACTATGTGAAACTGGCAGTTGAGTACCGTTTTTTTGGTCATTCAGCAAATGTACAAAATGTATGAAACACTATTTATTAAAAGAACAGAACTTCAAAAATATAATTTTACAAGAACAGACAATTTTTTTTACTATGCAATGATCATGAACCTTCTTATTAGCATTAAAAAGGGTTTTAGTACCGTTTCTATTATTTAACAGTATCTTAATTATTTCATTAAACTCTTAATTTCTGCCCTTTTAACCAATACTTTTTTTTTTAAAAAAAACTACTTTTTGGTAAAATTTTCATTGCAACTACATTGTCACACATTAAAGGATTGTCTTTGATCTCTGATGGGGGATTAGTTTTTCCTTCACCCCTACTTTATTTGCTAGAATTAGTGGCAAACATTTGCTTTTGATTTTGAATCTTTCAAGTTAACAGTGTAGGATATTATTTCAATTTTTATTCTTCAGTTACCATCATATGAGTGCAAAATGCAGTGATATTTAAATAAAGTAATGTTCATAACCTCTGCCAAGTCTGATGTTTAGAACAGTCTTTATAGTTTCACTTAAATGAGATTTCTCAGGACATGTTTCGTGTAACTATTCATATTATGATCTCTTAAGCGACATCATCAGTCATATAACAGCTGATGATGAGGACAATAGTTCCATGAAACACGTGTCCTGAGTAAATCTCATTTAAGTGAAACCATAAAGAATGTTCTAACCATCCGATTCAGAACAGACTATGGATGTTTCACTGTGCTCATTTCCAAATTGAATTATTATTAAAAGAAATGCCTAGTTAAATGATTTAAGTAATTTCATAATGCTGGCTTAGTAAATGCAATGAATTAAGAGCAAGGATTCCTGGTGTGTTACAAATATCATTAAATCTGTGATGATTAACACAACTAGCTCTGAGTCAATACCTAGATGTTTTAAATACCACAGTCTGGAGATGCCTTTATAAACAAATATCAAGAGACTGAGATCTGGAAAGTGAGCAGAGCAAACTACAACACAATGCTTATTTTGATTCAGTGATTGGGAATATTCAATCCAAAGCACTTAAGTTTCACCACTGCAATAATAATGAAAATTAAGATAAAAATGTTATAATTAATGGAGAAGCATAAGAACAATTTAATTATATAAATTTCTTAGGAGTCATTATTAATGATCAATTAACTTTCAAATGCCATGTAGACCATATATGAAACAAATTCAGCATGTATATATTTATTAAGGAAATTATCAAAATATTTACATTCAGATAGTCTTGAGTTAGTATATTATGGTTTAATCAATTCATATTTTTGTTATACAATTGAGATTTGGGGATGTAGATATGGTGTAAATATGAATAGACTACTAATCCTTCAAAAATGTTGTTTGAGATGTATATATAAGGTAGACAGGAGAGTAGAAGTATTTTTAAGGAATCTAAGATGTTAATTATTATTATGTATAAGGCAGTTCTAGTTGTTTTTAACAATGACATGACAAGATCATAAACTAGAACTGCCACAACTATAGTACTCAGGCTCAGAACAATTATTATTGCCTAAATGTAAACATAAAAGTTACTGAAAGAGATTCAAGAATTATTGATAAAATTTTAAACTGCCACTGATAATTAAAAGTCAAAGAGGGAAAAAGTTTGAAACAGAATTTAAAAATTTCCTGATAGATAAATATATGTATAGGACAAATGAATTGCACACACGTATAATATATATATATTTTATATACATATATATAATAAATAAAAAAGAATGTAATTGTTTATAGTATAAATAGTATTATATGAGGTAAATTTGCCTACATAACCTTTACCAATGTATTTTCTAACAATAACTGAAGCTCAAGTGTAGAGTCAATAATAATAATAATAATAATAATAATAATAATAATAATAATAATAATAATAATAATAATAATAATAATAATAGCCTGTCAACAACAACAACAACAACAACAATAATAATAATAATAATAATAATAATAATAATAATAATAATAATAATAATAATAATACACTCAAATGTGAATACCTAGCCACGCTTTATCCAAAGAGCTGGCAATACATGCTCTAAGAAAGGTCTACTTGATTAATGGCAATATTCAGTCAATTGGAAAGAAGCTATGGATCAGTAATATATTTGCAAACAATGCTAATGTTAACAAAGCCATGTATAATGCCATGGAATTTTTACACAGTTATGGCCATATAAGATTGTTTCTTGACTTTAGATTGAACAATGCAAACAAAGCTGCTGCTACAAAGTACAAATACAAAACTGTAAGGGGAGGATGAGGGCGAGACCAAAGTCTGAGGGTGTAAAGTTTGTACCTTTGACATATGAACAGCTAGAGCTGTTCTTTGTGCAGGACTTGTAACGCATTAATATAAATGATATCTTCAGTAGAGATGTTGGCCAAACTTTCACCTTCCATATAAATAAATTCATGTGATATATGTCATATTAAACACTCTTATTTCTTCATTTACTTGTGTGATATTTGGAACCAGTTTCAAATATCACACAAGTAAGTGAAGCAATAAGAGTGTTTAGTACAACATATATCACATGAATTTATTCATATGACTTGGCTTCACTGTGTTAGTTCCATATATATTTTTTTAAAATAATTTCTTTTTTAAAAGATATGCTTTAATTGACCTTCCAGTCTACAAAGTACATTTTTCCTCAAAATCAGAAGTATGATGGTGATGTCTAGTACCACTTCTGCTTTATTTGCCGGAAGGATTCCCATTCTTACAAATGCCTATCAACCGATTTGAAGGCAGTACGATGTGGATGTTGTGTGTTAGGATATCTTTCTCTGTAAATCTCTGCAGTTTTTGAAGCATAGCTTTATTTTCCATAAATAAGGTGCTTATTGCCAATTTCAAGAAGGGCATAGCAATTCTTCATGTTACCATAATATTAAATGTATTACATGGTAGTATTGTACTGTACTGTGGTCAAATGGAAATATTACCTATATTAAGACTTGAGGTTGCATTCTTTGTATCCAAAGTTTGGCATCTTAATCATTAGACTAAAGTTTAAATAGATAGATTTTACTCAATTATGGGTTCAGTGTCACAAATAAAAAAATGAATCAATCACCAGTTCAATAGTGTGGAGTCACATACAATGAGAGCATTGATAACATTATGCTATAGTTAAATCTTTCCCTTGTAAAGCAATTTTATTCCTAAGATACATCCTATACACGGAATAGAAACAGCGTAATCTGCATTTGGAACAACTTGTCAAGTTTTGTGATGTCCCAGCCAATGTGTTAAAGCCAATACTAGATTTCCTATCAAAGAATAGCTCCATATTTTCACTGACAGATTCTATTGCCAACCTAAATAGAGGAAATGCTAAATTATAGAATGCTGGTAAAAGCATACTTCATACATCAATTTAACAAAAGGAAAGTTCCAAAAAGTTACTATTAAAGTAAATTAAAAAGGATCTATATTATTCTTCAAGGACAAAAGGATTTCAATGGGTACATCACACCATGACTTGAGTGGCAACAAGTCACAAATGATCTTGCTAAAAAGGGAGGTACTTAAAATTCCAAATTTCAAAATACAACTTCACAGCATTATTATGAATTTTCAAAAAATAACAGATGGAAATGCCTTGATAGAAGATAAAATATAATTCCCATTTATTCACAGAAGAGTGCAGTTGTGGCATTGTCCAGTGAAGTACTAGAATAGAATTGGACATTTCTTCATCATTATGTCGAATGTGCAATCTTAAAGAAGAGATGGATCAGAATCATTTTCAGTGATGTCCAACCTTCTCTCTAGATGCTCTATTTAGAGAAATGTTGGAGAGCATGAGAGGTTTGGCTTTGTTGTCAACAATCAGCATAGTTAACAACATCATGTTTATTATGCATTTAATTTCTTTTTTGTTTTTGTTTACAACATAACACCATGTTTCGTTTCATTCTTATATTCTGTCATTTTGCATACTTGAATGTATTATCTAAATTGAATTAGCATGCAGAATTTTTTTTCTCTTAAAGTTTATAAACATTCTTAATTTGCCCTCTTAGGAGTAATGTCTAATAAAGTAATTTAAACTTCTGTGTAGTTCTGAGTCAAACCATTTAACACACTATTTTTGGCTTCCTTACTGGAGATTTATTCAGAATATCTTTTGTGGACCCTTATCCACATCCTCAGCTGTTAAACAACTCTTGTATAATACATTGAAGTTGGGTTGGTAGGTGTCTGGCTTGACTCCGGTGGTATTGTAATAAACCCCAGACCCTACCAACCCAACTTCAATGAATGATTCAAGTCATTTAAAAGCTGAGGATGTGGACAAGGGTCTATGAAAGATGTACACTAATGCTAATATATATATATATATATGTAAAAATTAACAGTAATTATAATAGTAGCAAAGGATAAAACACTGAGAAAAAGTCATATTTTAGATCGCAAAACACTGAGAAAAAGTCATACTTTAGATCGCAAAACACTTTTTCTCAGTGTTTTATCCTTTGCTACTATTATAATTACTGTTAATTTGTTACATTGTTAGTGTTACTTTATTTTTATTTTTCTTATATATATTATACATATATATATGATCCTCTTATGTTTTAAAAATAAGGTATGATTTTTTATTTCAAAATATGTTGTTTTTTATTTTATTTGTGTTCAGCATTCATCCTATAACTTCTCATTCAACTTATGTCCTTTATTACTAATTTATTTAAATAATAAATAAACATTTTCATTACAATTTGAAACACAATTATATATAATTACAGCCAGGTAATCTAATACATGTCCATAAATGCTTAAAGATTTTTGTATTACTCTTTCAATGTCATAGTAACAAATTTTACAGTATTTTTGGATCACTTGTTTGCCATATCTTGAATATTGCAATAATATATATCTCTAAAGAAATGTTATGTAAATATTTTATTTATACATTCTTCCTCACCCCTTTTAGTGTTATAGGTTTAATATGTGCACCTTTTTGTAATTGGCTATATGATTTAAAACAAAAGCTGGGTTAAACTAAACCCCATAATATATCATTTAGCACTAAATAAATAATAAAATACACATAATTTCATAAAATATTCAGGCAATTTTCCTTTAGTCATTAATCTACTCTTGCACCAAGATTCTGACATAAAAATTTTTCATTGCTAATTTTAATGAAACATAAGCTGTGTATACTGATGTTGAATCTAACTGAAAAATTAAATTTCCACTCATATAAAAATTCATTAAACCATTGTCACATAATCTATGAGATTAAATGCTTTCTGGAGAGATGGGGGAAAAAAATAATAAACAAAAAAGAAAGAAAAGAGAAACCTAACCACTGATGACAATATGCACTAACGTTTTCTTCATGAACTGCATGCACAAGATGGGTTTTTTCTTAATACAAATATTGGTGATTTTATAAATTTACAATTCTGAATTTAAAGCCACTCCTTGAATAAAGTTGGGGTTTACTTCATTATGGCACATTAATTTTATGGTTATAACTTGATGATGATGATGATGATGATGATGATGATGATGATAACAACAACAACAATGACAATTATTGTATTAACTGCTGTCAATTCAAAGCAGAAGTTTTGACAACAGCAGCAGTAGTAGTAACAATGGCTACAGTGCATTCCTTAAGGCTAAAAGGCTTAAGCAATCGTCTGATTATGTCAAAGGTTGTAACTGATAGTGTGAAATTCATCATCCTTATATCATCCAATAACTAATATAAATATTTTACATTGTGCATTTCTGTTTCTCATTTATTCTGTATTTTTAACAGAAGTTCAGTTAATGCAATGTTCAGCCACTTCTATTATCTCATTAATTCACAAGGATTAAGCCTAATGACAGTATGAATTTAGTTAACTTAGCAGCCACAGCTGTCACAAGAGACAAGAGAGTGCACTTCTAGTGCAATGCTACGGTATTATTGGGACAAGAAATGGCCAGCAATTTTATCCAAGATCTCTTTTTTTCACATATGGAGTTTCTTAATAAATCAAATCTATGAACATGGAATGCACAGTTTGAAGTGCCTCCTGGAGAACTTGCATACTGACTTCAGCAGATATAAAGTCACAAATTTAAGGTCCTGAGGAATGCATTTACTGCTAATCCATTAAGTTCAGATCATTTCTACTAAATCCTCTATTTACGGGAGGGGGGATGGAGAGAAGGTAGTTAATGGTTTCATTATCAACAATGCAGCATTAGTTAAAAATAAAAGTATTATTTATTACATATTTTTTTAACATGTTAAGGTAAAAGTAATTTAAATACCTGAATAACACTGCCATCACTGTCTCTAACTGCCATGTCATATCCAACGACTAAGCCTTCTAAATGTTTCACCAGGCAACGCTGTAAATAGCCACTTCTACTAGTCTTAACAGCAGTATCTATTAAACCCTACAACATAAACCATTAATCAACATTTTTAACTGGTGAATCAAAATTACAGCTTTAAGTTCAAATATTTAATTTTAAAACTAAAAACTGTTGCACCCTGTATTTAGGGTTACTGTGTACATATTATTTATTAAACTGTACAATAAATACTCATTTATAAAAGAGAGCCACAATTATATTTAAAAAGGGTCCATATGCAAGCATTATTTTGAAATACAGTTGCCCTTAATTAATCTCTTTTCAGACTCATCACATTCTAGACAGCATTCACATCTGCACAAACATTTAGGGATAACTGTAAAGTATTATTAAGCATACAAGGTGCAGTCCATATATTTCTGGCCTGACACAGAAGGCCAAGACTCATTGTTGCAATGTATATAATATCTAACACTCATATGCTTCAGAAGTGCAAACACTGCATTTTCTTTCCACCCACATCATTCATTTTCTTACAGAAGCTCATTAAGTCAGACGTGTTGCATGATACAGTATGATTTTCAAAATTGAATACAGAACAGTGATTAAATTTTTAACTTAAGAAGGACTTTCACCCAGTGATGTTGAACAATGTCTTGATGGTGTGTATGAGGAAGCTTCTACTTCATATTCCAAATTTCACTTGGCACAGATGCCCTTGAAGATGGCCCACATGAGGGTAGACCAGTGGATATGTTGATAAAAGAAAACATCTCTCTTGTTGAGGAGGAAGTTTTGAGTGACAGGTGTCTGAAGACAAAAGAAATAGCCACAAGACTGGTGTTCAAAATGGATACTCCAAATTTTTTCAGCAGTTCAAATGCAAGTGCACATGGAATGTTGTGAAAAAATCTTGAGCCTTTGCCATGGTAATGAGAGGGCAGTACAGGAATCCATCATCACAGGGGACAAAACTATGGTCCTCTACTATGACCCTCTTTTAAAAAGAAATTCAGTGGAATGGTACCCCCTAGAAGATTATAGAGATAATTTTTGGGACTGATTGCAGAGAAATTCTGACAAAAGACTTGAAAGAAAAACACTTTAATGGTTGGGAAGTGTTTCACTGATACTGCATCAATCACATAAAGTCAATAAGGAAAAGAGGCATGGAAAGCTGAGTAGAAGAGTTTGTCTGCTGCATGATAATGGCTGTTGTTGCCAAGGATGCTGTGAACACATGTGACTTTCAGGAGCTGCATCCATCCACTGTACAGCCCAAACCTTGCACCCGGTGACTATTACTTCTTTTCAAAAATTAAGTCTGAACTTTGAACAATGAGTTAAAGGATGCTGTTTTCCAGCATTCTGCAGACAAAGCTTTAGGCTTTTTTTAGGGGAACTGAAAGGTTAATCCAGAGATGTGAGGAAGCATTACAGTAGAAAAATGATATCTATATTTTTATTCAATCTATCTAATACTGTCAGGCCAGAAACTGCACCTCATATATTCTTTATATATAGTATATGCCTTTTCTTTTTAAGTTTAATGTTCCACCAATTACTACAGTCATGATGATGAACAGAATGAATGAAATGATGCCACAATTAAGCCTGGAGTTAGGTCACACCTCTATTACCTCGCATTCCCTTTTCAGGATAAAACCTATCAGTTAATAAATATATCTCAAGGGAATAGAATAAATAAATTCATCTTACTTGATTGCTTTCTCCCTATTGTGATCCTGCTTGCACTAAAGCCTCTAGTTTGGTTCATTGTGCACCAAAGAACCTAATTATGCTTATTTCCCATAGATGATAGCTATGGGCCAATCTCTAGGTGGCCCATCACAACACCATCCAGAAGGGAGCCAATATATTACCTGAATGTGAAATGGTATAAATTTTATCCAGAGGCCTCTTTTTCAAATATGCAGTTCTTTAACATACCAATAATCTATGGCATGGGAGCCATGGCTTAGCATTTCTCCTGGAAGAATTGCAGCCCAGATTTTTACATTAAAAAATTAACTTCCAGAGAGCTTGAATTCCCAAATTTTGGATTCAGGAGAGAATGTATATTTATTTGACTAAGAGTAAAGGTTCATGAGATGGGCAATAGCATTAGATAAATTGTTAATAATATTGATTCACTAACCTATAATTTGGCAAAATGGCTTTCATGTAAGTTTAACTACCTCAACAACAACAGTGTTGCAATTAAAAACTAGTATGAATTAATGACAAAATTAAAATCACAAACTTATCTAAAGGAGATTGCTTCTTTTGATGTCACTGGTTTATTTCCTAGCATTCCAACATTTCTTCAGCTTTAACAACAAATTCTTCAGCAAACTTCTGGAATGATAATGGGCAATTCATCCCCTGCCCTCCTAGCAGAATTACTCACGAGTGCCTTTGAACTGCATATTACTAGAACCATTCCTTTAATTTGCAAGACATGACACCAAAATGCAGATGATATCTTTGCAATAGGTAAAGGATATCTATCTTTCCTAGATCTAAGGAACATTTAAAAAATATTATATATAAACAAGTAGAAAAATTAGCAATTTCAGCACATTTCTGATTTAAAAATCATGACATTAAAAAAAGCCAAATTGTGACTGCCTAGAGTCCAGCAGAGCTATTGACTTGGGAAAAAATGTTTATTATTTAAAATAAAGACATTTTCATAAACTTTGAAGTCTCACCACTGGGCTGTTTAAGTGAGCTTATCCTGCCATTGCCAGACAATCTAGAGCTGAGGATGAGAGCACAAGCTCTTGAAACATGTCCTGTGTTTTAAAGATGTAAGTGAAACTTAATAGTGTTACTACTACCAAATGCTAATTTAATTAATGAATAAGGTAGCACTTCACTGTCAAAAATTTAATTCTCAATTATCCTTCCTACACTGAAGAGTTTTTACCAAATATTACCTCTCTGCCAGCCATACAATGGAAGAAAAACTCTTGTGGTCTGATTCCAGTCATGAACCTGCCATCCACAAAACCTCCAGCTCTTGGTTGCATGTCATAACGTATAAAGCTGGGCAGTGATTTTCCAGATATCATTAAAGGTGGCCGTCTTCCTTCCAACTCTATCTGTCCAAGCAAGCAGGAAATTTGCATGGAGTTAACAGTAGAGCCTTTTGCTCCAGATTGTATCATTAGCTGTAGGTTGTTCTGGGGGAACTTCTTCAATAGTCCAGATGATAAACATAGTCTGTCAACACCAAAAAAAGTATGAGAACAGAAAAAGAATTTGTTTCATTTTAATAACTAAAATTGTTAAATGAAACATTGCACAGTAATCATATATTAAGATCATTGTGTGATTGAGTAGAACTAACACTCCAATGTACATTTTTTCATACTCTGCACAACTTATTATATAAATACCTGCTTTTTCCTATTGTGGAATAGTCATTAACATTGTCATTTAGTTGATTTTTAACATTAAATCTTTTTATAAGTGTTACCTGATATTAAAATCTTGAAGAATATTCTGAAATTTTTTTGTAGCCCATGGGTGGATGATATATGAACTTTTTTAAAAATTAGCCCTTTTTTTTGCGCTGAAAGTGTTATGGTTCCTTTAATAAGTTTTTGCCTCTTGAACTTCTGCACTTTTTTGTGTACTAGTTCTCTATTAAAACCATTTTTAATTGCTGTTCTTTCTATTTGTTTGTATTCTTTAAAGTATTCTTCTTTGCTAATTTTTAGGTTAACCAGCCAATGTGTTAAGCTGTTGATAACAGCATGTTTGTGCATTGTGAGTTTAAAACCGTCGGTTTTGATGCAATTGTCAAGAATGGTAACATGTTATGTGTTTCAGTTTCTTGGTGAACGATATGCTTTTATCATGTATTATAAGTTTTATGGCTTAATTAATGAGTTGCTCTCAGCTTTCAATTTGATCAAATATGAGTTTAAAGTATCACTGTATACAGTTTGAGCTCATTGCTCAACTAGTTATTGCAAAACAGCTAATTACAAATTATGAACTCAGGTAATTTTCTGATCATATTTTAAAGTTACTCATTTCAGTTTCCATACTTTACCTTCTTCTAGGAATAAAAGTTCTTGCTGACACTTCACATGTTCTTGCCATACTTCCGCAGAGCTCATACAATTAAATATATGTAAAGTAATACAAGCTATAAGGGGAAAAAAAAAAAAAATACTAGGATATGGCAAAACTTAAAAGCTAAGTTGAGTACTATGTTAATAATGTCACTGGCCACAGAGCCTGATAACTGCTTTAAGTCCTTTAAAGTTGTTTATACCATCTAAGAAAGTTATTTATAGGACTCAAAAGTATGTCCTAATGCTGTAAATAATCTACACCAGCCTGATCTTTTAACAGCATTGCCCCCAGTTACTTTAGTTAAATAAACCTTGAGAGGTTTTTTGTGCTAGTGCTTGCAAGCAGTATTTAAAATTTGTATTATATACTTTGACTTTATATTTATAGATATTTTCTGGAGAGCACATAGCAGTAATCTGTAAACTATTTGCTACTGATGCTAAAATGAAAATGTTGTTATGCTGCATGAAAAATGCATTGTTGTGTCTTGATTCCAGCTTATAATCTTTCAAAAATCACGAAGATGAAATATTAATTATAATGAATTCTGGCCATTCTGGAGTAACAAAGAGGGATCATCTTTCATCTTAAAACTTTTTAGTGAAAGTAGTTCCTGTATTTCATGAATTACTTAGTTTTACAGTTAGTTTTGTACTTTGCAGCATTTTAAACTTCACCGAGAGCTGGAAAATTACATGCCTTTTATTTAGTAATATGGTGTAGATACATTCTGATTTATGCAAAAGCAATTTGTGTTAGGAGATATTCGTGGTTATGCACATATAAAAATTGTTAAAAACAGTAAACCAGATGTCAATGAAAACTCTGTGAATATTTATATATTAAATCTTCTGTTTCACAAAAATATAAAACATGATAAACAAAAACTGTAAAATCATTTCAAATTATTAGTGTCTTAGAAGAAAAGAATATTATTAAATGGACTCTGATAATTGAAATTTTAAGTATACATTGAAGAAAGCAACAATTTTATGAAGCAAGAAAAACATCAGAAAAATGAAAACAATTTCTGGTTCACTTACTTATTAATCTCATTAGTAAAACCATCCAGCTTGCTCTTGTATGCACTGTCAATTATTGCTCTACCATTCAGTTTATCTGCTAAAGTCTCTTCCATTTTTTGTTCAAGCTCTTCGGCTGATGCTAATTCTGGGAGATCCACTGCTGACTTCACAGCTTCTTCTCCAATCTAACATAATATTTTTCTTAATAATATTAAAATGATAATTCCAAGACTTATTATGTTTAATTCAAATAGCTTTAAAGTCAGTTTTTTTTAATTTAATTTCATTGCAATGTTTAATAAAGGGCAGAGGAGTTTTGGGAGGGGGTTGTATTCTTTAGGCTTATTTACATACACTGAACAATTGACTCTGTACATTTGCATACATACACATTTAAAAAAAATGACAAACAATGCTACATTGATAAATATCAACATCCCCAATGGCCACTAGCAACCAACCAACCAACAATGCTACATTTTCATCCAGTTAGTGTCTTGTATTTCAAAATTGTCTTCATTTTGTACATTCAATATTTTATTGTTAATGCAACCAGCAATATCAATGATTACTCCTTGTTGACTCTCTCATGATCAATTTTAATTACTATTGCATTGGAAAGACTTTTTACTTCCATATTCTTTCACTCATATCCAACTTAACCATTTAGTTTGATTTGTCTCTGAGATGAGGTAGAGAGAAATTTTTTCAGAGAGAACTATGCACCAGCTGCAGGGAGAAAATAAAATTTATTGGTTACAAAGCAAAATATGATATTGCTTTAAGCTTAAAAAAAGCTCAGAATTATACAAAATAAAGTACAAAATGAAGTATAGCATTATTATTTCCAATTGGTTTTAAACGATTATTTCATGGTTATTATCTGACCAGTCCCATAGTCTTGGTCTAGTAAGAGTTCCTGACTTCTATTCCTGGCATTCTGGTTTGAGTCCTAGATTATTATTGCACATTTTATAAAATATACAGTTTTTAATTAAAATTTTAAACTGATATAATCATATCTATTACTTCAATTTGTGGATCTACAATCAGTTTAGCCAAAACTAAAGTGGTATCATTGGTTGACATGCATTTTCTAAATCCCAAACTGTTCCCTTGCTAAAATATTATTTTTATCTAGATAGTGGTAATTCTTTTAAACATTAGTTTTTACAATACTTTGGAGAAAACTGTCAGTAATGATACTGGTTATATCTCAACATTAGTGAGTTTTGCCCTTTCTTATTAATAGATTAACAATAGAATATTTTAACCTGTCTGGAAATGTCCCTGTAAAAAGGAGAAGTTAAATATATGACTTAAAGCCTTGCTAACATTGTCAACACATTTTTTGGTATTTTTGTAGTTATTCTGTCATATTCTGATGAATTCTTCCTTATGAGGGATTGCATTTCATTTATGGATGAAATTGGGTCTTTGTGCTGTTTCTTTATCAATAAATTTTCTATCTGAATAAAAATTTCATTACATAGAGTTGCTATTGGCTGATCTTTTGTAGGGATTTGATTTTCTGTAATTTCTTTTATTTAAATTTTTTGGGATATTTACCGTTTTTTTCTTATTTTTTATATATATATATATGATGGTCTATTGTTAGTTATGAGAGGGCTGTATTTGTCTTTTATAGCAAAGGTTTTTAGCTGCATGTGTAACCTTTATTAGAATTTTTCAGTAATTTTTATAATGCTATCCAAGTCCAGCAGAGTTGCTTTCTCTGGTAGCTATATAAAGTTCTCTTTTGTGTTTGCAACTCATTCTGATACCTTGTGTTAGCAGTCATTTCTAGGTTATATCTAGATAAACTAACCTCAACACTAAGACACATAACTGAGATATTAAATAAATATTTTATTGATAACAGTCTAAACAATAATGTAAATAAAAACTAAGTAATGCAGTATTAAATTCAAAATTAATTTCATGCTAGAACTAATACAGTGAAGCAACTAATTAAAAATAAATAATGCATATCATTGTATGATTAGTTGAACTACACACTCTTAAAGCTTCACTTACTTTTTATAAAAGTATGGAACCGGTTTCGAGAACATTTGTTCCCATCTTCAGCCATGCTAAGGTTCAACCTTAAGGTTCAGCCTTAAGGTTGAACCTTAGCATGGCTGAAGATGGGAACAAATGTTCTCGAAACCAGTTCCATACTTTTATAAAAAGTAAGTGAAGCTTTAAGAGTGTGTAGTTCAACTAATCATACAATGATATCCATTAATATGATTGGCTTCACTGTGTTTAAGTTCCAATTTTACATTTAAATAAATAATGCAGTTTGGTTTAAATTCAACATGAATCAGAGATTTAAATGTTTTCCTTCAAACTAAACCTCTTGAAAATATCATAAAACAGGAAGTTCTAGGTATTGCTATTGCAAACGTTTGACTTGACATGAGCACATAGATAATTATGTAACAAAGTAAGTAAAAATGTTCAGACTTTGTTTATTACAAATGTTAGGTACTCCTCACTTATTTATAATATACTATCAGATTATTTTTCCCCATCTGAATTAAGGAATTGAAGTTTTGGGGCTGTGCTGCATAGTCAGGCATGAATCAATTATTCATTCTAAAAAAAAAAAAAAAAAAAAAGCATCAGGATCATCTTAAAACTAAATTGTTTACATACTGTAAATGTGTCTTCTAAAATAGTAATAATAATATTTTTACTCTTTTCTCTTGATATGTTTATAGAGCTATACTATTTGCAGTCTGTAAACTGCATTGGATTCAAAATATGCATGTACATAATCATATTACAAGAAGGAATCTAAACTCTCACAGAACTTCTTATAGTAAGAAAAGTACAGATAAAGCCTATTATATTAGGGGTTGATACATTATAACAAACTGCCTTCATTTATAAAACACTTAAAGGGTACAGCTTTTAAGATAAAATTAAAATTCTATTTGATTGTTAGAGTTTTACATGGTGTAATGATCTGTAATTTTGCTATTTACTTTACATATTTCATATTAACTTGTTTATGTTTTATATATATTATAAACTTGGTATGTGTCTAGCTGAACTCCCTTTACTTAATTGTTATACTTCTATTAGTAGTTTTATTTCTAGATTTAATTATTATTACTGCATTATCTATCTCATATTTTTTGTAATTGATTTTCATTCAGTTTTTAACACACAAATATATAACAAATACAAAAACTCAAAAATTTTAAATTTATTTTTAAACTGTTACTATTGATAGTCTTATTTATGTATTTATTTGAATCTGTGAAATTTGTAATACAGATTCTTATGTTATACACTACATTTTCTTGTATATATATTATTTGACATTGATCAATACTTATAAAATAACATGCCTACAAGCAAAAATTATTATTATTATTATTATTATTATTATTATTATTATTATTATTATTATTATTATTATTTACATGAGATGGAAAACTTGAGTTGTGGAACCTTATGAAAGTATTTAAGAAGAAGTTAAATTTGTCATTTGCAATATTGGTCTTGCATAATTCTTCTCACGGTTGTTCTGTAAGCTGCCATTAAAAAGTTTTGTACTTTCACTCTTAATAATTCAATAGCTGGTTACACAGTTCACTATTCTTGAATTGGAAGCACAATTAGATATCTAACTAATGAAAATATTAGCTGTAACTCTAAATATAAAAGGGTTATCCACCAATTATTTAATAAAAATGTAGGCTAGTATTCTGTATTAAGATATGACTCATGAAGTTAAAAAAAATAAAATTACTGCTTAGAAATATTATGGAATGAGTACAGAAAACTCCATAAAACATGGTAATGAGTAATTTTTACAAAAGAAAGAACTGATCCACAAATGCAGTTATAGCATTGCTTGTTTTGTATTACTGTAACATTACATATGGCTGAGCCTGGATGGTTACAGGTCCTTACAAGGCTCAATTCATAGCCACCTATTTATTCCATTTGCTTGAATTTGAATATCCAGTTTAGGCAAGTTCCCTAGTTGTGTTCAAGCATGAGCAGAAAAATTTGTGTGTGAAATCTTAAGACTTATAGTTTGCAAATGCATGGACATACTTTTTTTAAACCATAAAATGATACTAACCTGTCTAGCTTTCTTTATAATTTTGCTTCTCTTCTTATCTGCTTTCTTTGTGACAAGAATATCCTCCACTCCCAAAGTGAAGCCTTCTTTCTGAAGATATGCAGTAAACAATTTTGAAAAAGCACTAAGAAGTTTACTGGAACAGCTCCCACCATATAACTGCAAAGATAAACATTACATTTTCTTTGTCTCTTTTTAACACAGTATGAAATAGTACAATGTTAAAATTTGGGAACATACTAGAACAAGGAAACACCCAGGATAAAGCCAAGGAATTGCCTCAACATGAGAAAGATACAAACTATTATTATAAATTTTTTCCAACAATGTAACAAGTTAACACTTACATACCAAGGCACACCCTTTAAACATTAACAAAGAAGATACCGATTAGACTCCGAAATACAATATTTCATCAAGTTTCTCATTGTTTGCAATAGTTAATGCATTAAAATAAGCATACTCTACCGAATAAATTACAATAGTTGGCATACAAACATTACCAGTGCCTGATTTTGATATGAATATAGGAGTTCCCTTACAACCTAATTAACCAAGAATTCCTGATTACAAAATTTCAACAAGTACAACATAAACCTAGTTCATCAATTCATCATCAGTCGGTCCTGATGGTGTAGTGATAACCATGCTTACCTTCTAAACCCAAGGTTGCAGGTTCAAACCCGGCCTGGATCGATGGATTTTTTCGGGCATAAAAATTCTAAGTATGGCTTCCTTCTGAAGGGAAGTAAAGCCGTGGGTCCCGTGTTATACATTTACGGCACGATAAAGAACCTCAAGCCTGAAAGAAGAGGCTTTTGAGCAAAATTTGTTGGCCGTTTCATGCATGGAATTGAATAGGATGCTGATGACCTGAGATGTTAAAGAATGTCTTTAAATAAATAAATAAAACATAATAAAAAAAACAATCAATTCATCATTTAATGTGGAATTGGCACATGCCTCGGCATTTAGAGGAGATGTCTTTCATATAGAATGATGGCTGGAATACAAACTAATGGAATGATGACTCCATGCTATGAATCAAGTATATCAAAAATGAAGTTATTCCCTCGATGTTCACAGACCAACTATCTGTATTTGTAGGAATATGAGAAAGTAAAGGCCAAAGTCTCACTGACTCCAAATAATTATGTACTAGAGCAACTTGCTTTAACCAATAAGCAGTGAAGTGACAATGGCATCCCAAAAAATAAACATATTAAAGGAAAGTAAAGAAAGGGAAAAGGAAGAGTAAAACAATGATGATGCATGACTTATAATAGGGTAAATTTATCAGCAATGTTTCATTATTAATGTACAGTACCTGCTCCAAGATATTCATGATGATTTTAGTGATTATGGATAATGAGGGAAACTTCTTTTTTAATGTTAAACACGATATATTGGGAAAGAATTTTTTAAGGAAGGAAACATTCCAGGCTTAAGTTTAGGGTACCTCCTGGCATTTGCCATTTATGAGGACTGAGGAAAACCTGGAAAAAACCTCAATCAGAAAGAAGGTCTTGGTGGGATTCGAATCCCAGACCTCCAGCTGACGAGTCCATGCCTTAACAACCTCAGCCACCTGTAGCAGTTACAGGAAAGCTGTACTACTGTACATGCTATAATATTGAATCTACTCTTATGAAGACAGATTAATGACGGTAACAATCATTCATATTGTAATTCAAATAAAGAAAAACAGAAAGTGCCAATAATCCTAGTACATCTATAACTTCTGTTCAGTGCCAATTAATCTCTAATTCCTTCCTGTCTAGTTCTCAAAAGCAACGTGCATTTATACACTATGGATTTTCGTATCAACTTGCATTTAGTCTGTTTCTAAGCATTCTTGGAAAGTATTTTTAATGTCTTTAAATATATATAATCTCTTCAATTGTTGCTGCCTTACCTTTTAAACTGCAGTATTCTATTAAATAAGGCATTAATTTGTTTATTACCCTAGAGAGCTAAATATTTCTCATAATAAATAAAAAGTTTATAATGAGTAATTTCTGAAGAAAAAACCTCATAATGTACTTCTTGATCAATTAATGCTTCTGGCAATTTATGAGATCTAAGTAAATTCTTCTGCAACCAGAATTTGAAGCGATAAATTGTATATATAAAATATATAGCATTATCCGTAACACATATCAGTTTTTGTCTTTTGTAATCCTGTAAATATTAGCCATCTGTCTGGAATTTCATTAGGACAAATTCAGAAATACTTCATCTTATATTTTGATATTTATATTCAGTGCTTATATTGAAAACTTGTTTTATTTTCTTCTTGCTATTTTCTTAGATTTTCTAAACAATTGATTGGTGATTATAAATAATGATAAAATTAATTTATTTGAGATTGGGAACTAGAGAGACATGAAAGAGTCTCAAACCCTTTCTCCATATTTCAGGGTTTCAGAGAGCTGTGTAAATATCTGAACAGGGTGGGAAAAATCCCATCAAGATTGCAAATATGCAGCAAAAGAAAGTCCATTTTGTAATCATAACCCATCAATTTATAAACAAACAGTAGGACAAAAACATTTAATTTCTATTGAGTGGCTCCCCCTCCCCCCCTCTCTCAATATTATCTCTAGCTGCAACAAAATATGAGCGAGGGAAATATTGTTAACATTCTTGCAATTGATACCATATTGCAATTTACACTTCATATCTTAAAATATTGCACACATTACAAAATGGGCCAATTGACACATAAGCAACTAATATATATTCTTGATTTTTCCACAGGAAACAAAGGTATGCTGAATGACAATTCAAATGTAGTTTCTTATATTTAATAAATTAAGAGACTTGCATTGAGATGCTAGAAGGTGAATGGTATAAAACCCTGTAAGACCAAGACCAACGCATCCATGAAAGCAGAGTATCTACCGTAACCGAAACAAGAAACATACAAGACTCCCTGAATGGGCACTTCACCATCATCAAAGCTCTTTTGACCTCCATACGAGATGACATTCCATCAAACGAAGAGATAACCATACACGGGGACTCAAATTATACGGCACCACCTCAACGCCGGTCATACCACCATCCACAAGGGACCAACCCTCATCGGCGGGCGCAGGCGCATCTGGCCTGGCCTCGCCCGGATTAAAAATTAAAATAAAATGATGTTACCCACAATCCGGCAGGTTGACGCCAGGGCTGTCAAGTCATGGCGTTAATTCCTGTCCCACCCTAACCCTATATAGGCCTTAAGCCTGTTTAGGTATATTCATAATTACCCATTGATCCCTGGGTGCTACGGCGGTACAGGCTTATTACCTCCATATTCCCACTTAATGAATAAAGAATCACCACAGAATTACTTAGTATGTAGGGAAAAAAAAAAAAAAAAAAAAAAAAAGCCGCTGAATACCAATAATTTACCAACTATATTTCATAAATTTGAATAGTTTGGGATTTTCACAGTGAAATATAGTATAACATAAATTATTTATGAGGAAGTCACTCAAATTTCACTAGTTTTATTCCACTTACTTGGACATGTTTCAAAGGCAAATTCCCTTCATCGTCAACACGGTTCCACTGTCAGATGCTGGAAAGCTCAGCATAGTGGAACCATGCTGAGGATGAAGGAAATTTGCCTTTGAAACATGTCCTAGTTAAGTGGAATAAAACTAGTGAAATTTGAGTGACTTCCTCATAAATAATTTGTTATATATTTCATAAATCTGCGAAGGATGAAAGAAATAAGAAAATGGCTCTCAATGCAATTGCTCTGTGAAGAAGATAGAAATATCTATCAACTAGTACTTTTATTTTTAAAATTAATAATTATAATAAACATCAGCACCCTTTAAAATAAGCAAAACACTTCCATTAACGGATTACAAAAACTTTTTCCATAGTTCATTAAAAGATGCCAATGCCTTCTTTATTAAAGTCATATTATTAATGTAGACCAGTAAAGAGCCATAATTTCAAAAATATATTAGTTTTAAAGGCACTATCCTTCAGTTTTTTTGTGTTCACCTTCTTCTGTCTCTCTATACAGGACTGGAAAAGTAGAGTGGAAAAGTAATTAATATTGATTGTACAATCATCAGTGATATATATTAATTTTTTTAATAATTGCAACTGATGCCCAGTTTGATTGCACATTAAGAGGAAAAGCATGGTTGATTGGGTATAATATTATAGAATATTTCAATGAAGTAATCAAATCATTCATTGCTCATTACAAAACTCACAAATGAAACAATGACAGTTTCAAAAAGATTGAAAGAACACCGATAGGATTGCATTCCCTATCCATACAGTGATAATAATATATCAATACAAAGATATTGCTATATTATTGAAGTGATTTTTTTTTAATGGTGTTTAATGTTCGTTTTTACTACTGAGGCACCACAGGTGGTGAACACTGATGATGTATGAGAGATATATTGAGAAAGAATATTTTTTTTTAAAGGAAGGAAACATTCCAGGCCTAAGTTTAGGGTACATCCCCGACATTTACCATTTATGAGGATTGAGAAAAACCTGTAAAAAACCTCAGTCAGTGAGGACGGTCCTGGTGGGATTTGAACCATATACCTCCTGCTCACGAGTTCGCGCCTTAACGACATCAGCCACCCATGGCAGTACTGAAATGATGATTGCAAGAATATGCTCAGTAAGGGTATTTGCACCAAAGGTGTTAGGCATCTAAAATTTTATTTTCCAGACATACTTATTGCATTCGTTAAACTACAAGGTGAGGTGACAACCCCATAATAATTCCCAACCAGATTATTCCTAATGAATAACAAAATATTCAATGATGTGATTCTTTTACTACAACCTTTATAAGCCTGCTGAAAATGAATTGCTGGAAATGATGGAAAATAAAGCTTTTTAATACAACAGTCACTCATTGGACATTGCATCAAAAAAAAAGAAGCTCTTGCTGCCTTCTTAAGGTGCAACAGCACGGTCCCTATACTACAGAAGCAGTGACTAAGAAAATATTCAGTTTTAGCTGTGTTAAATGAAGACAAACTGCTAACTGAAAATTTTAGCGATAATTTCATGTAACTGCAGATCAATTTTGCATTATTTAAAATGTCTTAATATGCTTATTCCTGTTAGTTAATGTGTTTAAAGATGATATAATACAGTGTACCATCCCCTAACATTCAATTACACTTTCTACAAACTTTGTTATACTAAAATAAAACTACATATTTATCTATCAAAAGCAATATTTAACACAGTAAAAATAAGAACTATTTTTTGTGAATGAAGCTAAAATTTCAGATTCATAGAAATTTTACAAAATTATTCATTGTAGGCAACAAATTACATCTAGAAATTATTTGATGGAAGACATGAATAATGGATTGCAAATCTCAACACACCTCATATAAACAATGGACCAAGCCATATGGTGTGGCTCCATAGTGCATTTTATCCAGTACACCACAAAGTAGTTCACCCTGTCGAATAATCACCTCAGCTTCCGACATTGTTTTATGATTTTTAAATGGTTGCCCTCCTGCCTGCCAGGATCGAGGTTCTTCTTGAAGAAATGCCTGAAATATTTTAATCACTCTATTAAAATATATTTTTTGTTCCTATAATATTTACTCTTTTAATAAATAGCAGCTCACATGCTTTTGGAATGAAAAAAATAAATCAGTTAAGTACAGATTGTTCAAATATGTATACAGTCTGTTGGTAACTTTACTTTTTCGGTCAGTTAATCACATTAGTAAACAGATTGTATGTAAATAAAAAATTAACTGAATGAAGGAACGATTTCTGTTTCCAGTGTGGTATATATCCGTTTCCATAATTATAAACAGACTTAAACTAAATAAAGATTATTATTAACACATTATGTCTATTTACAATTTAACTTATACTGATATGAGAATATACAAATTTCTTATATGACTATGCCATATGCACATTCCTTCTGAACTTTTACCAATAATATCTCTATATAAACAGTTAACAATTTGCAATTCACTATCCATTGCACCATGGTTTTCAGATCATCGGTGATTATTGCCTGGAATTTCCTGAAGGTTCGGGTTCATAAAATATATACACACACACAAACAAACCAAACCATAGTTAAATAAATTGTACTTAAGGAGCTGCAGACAAATGATAGACAGCTGTAACCAATGGTTTCAACAAACACACAGTAATAAACATTTTCACCACACAAATTTAAGAATATTTTCAAAGAACAAATATAATATCAAGAATTTATCAAGTTGCACAGTAAAAGTCACCATACCAACAGAACAGAAATCAGGAATTTATGAAATGATATGTGCAGATTATGATCAGAGATGCATTGGAAAAACAAACAGAATTTTGGAAATTCAAAGAAAAGAACACTTTAGGAATATTCGGTTTAAGTAGGTTGATAAATCAGTGGTATCAGCTCACTTTTGGACCAAAAATCACGAAATTAAACCATAGGTTAATTTGCTGAAACAACTTCACAACCCAATGGAGCTATCCACTTGGGAAAAATTTCATCATAAAAAATAAAGAAAACTTAATGAAGCTGAAGATGGAGGCAATCGCCTTTGAAACATGTACAAGTAAGTGGAACAAAATCAGTGAAATTTGAGTGATTTCGCAACAATAATTTGTCATATTAAAACTTAATGAACTTGATTTTCCTCCTATGGATGAACTTAGCAAGTTCTTACTACAACCACCAGACACTGCCACAGGAGCATCCGGGTATCCAGTCACCATTTAAAGTAACAGTACTCAGGTCAACAACTGAAGATGATATTGAGTGTTCCCGAAACATGTCTTAGTTTTATGTAAGTTAAGTGGAGTTTAGTGTAAACAAGTTGAATACATAAGTGTAGGATACAAACCACTATTATTTATCTGTCTGATGGCTCCCTCTGTCAATGTGGTGCGGTAAAATTTGAATGTGTGGCAAACTTAAGAAATGGGCTATCAGCTGCAAAAAACAATATTCAAGTATTACAGTTTTTTCATGGTAATAATTAAAACTTTTTTAACTGATGAACAGAGCCAAAATGGCAGCAGGAGGCTCATGCTATGATAAGGTTTCTCCATTTACAAGGGAAGTCGGCCAGAAAAACCAAATAACTATTGTCATAGGACACAGTTGTCAGGTAGAAAAGATGCTTTCAATGTGGAAAGACAACCCTTGAAGATGAATCTTGAAGTGGAAGATCTTCTCTCACAAAGAAACTGGAAATTGTAGCACATGTGGAAGCTTTGGTATTATCCAATACACACATAACCATTAAAGCTATTGTTAAAGAGGTGCACATTAGTTCACATCAATATCAACCAGTTGCATGTAATGGTCACTGCATGGTGGAATCCATGATTGATAACACCAGTTCAGAAACAGCATCACCTGATCATGATGTGTCAGGTTTATCATTATGGTCCTAAGGAAATGGGCTAGCAGTGGAAACACGCAGAATTGCCACTGCTAAAGAAGGCCAAATTCCAGCCATTATCAGAAAAAATGATGAAGAGTGTGTTTTGGGAATCGGTGGTGGTGGTGTTATTATTACTGACTATGCAAAAAAAGGACATGACCACCTTTGGCTATTAACTAACAGAATCTTCTGAGAAAATGATGTAAGGAAATAAAGACAAAGCAATACAGAATGCTCAGGAAAGGTGTCCACTCAGGCTTCAACGCTTGCTGTGAGCTTGGATATGAACTTTTTCTTCATTCACCACATTCACTAAACCTGGGACGTCGTGCTCTTCCTCTTTTCACAGTTGAAGAAGCCACTTCATAGTAAATGATTTCAAGATGATATTTCATCAATGGAGAACATCCTAAACAATCAAAATGACACCTTCAATGATGACAGTATATAGCAGCTAGTGCATTATTGGGAAAAATTCATAGCTTTGCAAGGAATGACTAACTCAGAAAAAAATCTACATCTACAAATACAAAAACAGCATAATGAACTTCGACATTGTCGGGGATGAAAACATAAACTACAAGTTTATCACACTGCCACCAGAGCAGAATATACATTCCCACAGCTCAACGAATGATCCGACAGTTGAACCTTAGCATGGCTGAAGATGGGAACAAATGTTCTCGAAACCGGTTCCATACATTTATAAAAAGTAAGTGAAGCTTTAAGAGTGTGTAGTTCAACTAATCATACAATGATATCCATTAATCAGAAAAAAATGTTTGCATCTAAGTCTTTCTTTCTTCTAGACGGTAATTAAAATATTATGCAGTGTAAAATAATGTTAAAAAAAAAAAAACAAACAAACAAACAAAATACTTTAACCAAAATTATAACTGGCTTCCATTAGACATTGCAATGGTAGTTAAACTGGGAGAGATAGAAGTCAGTGCTTGCATGGGAGCTCTGCTAATTTATTTTAAATGGCAAATGGTATAGAAAAAAATCCCCATTCTATAGGAAAGGTACAAACCCCTTATAAGAATAACATGGACAACTTCCTGCTTTTCTGCTTATACAATATTTAAATTGTTACCCACTTATAGTCCTTATAACTAAAATTCTCCTCAACTTATGCTACATACAATAAAACTGTTACATCATAGCATTAGTACTCTGTTTTGATTACACAGGGTTGCAGTGTTTTGGCACTTATGATTAAGGGTTATTATGAATGACTTCTTCATGCCCTCAGCAAAAATAAAAACCAAATTCATCAAACAACCCACAATTATTCCTTAAGTTTACTATATTTAAATTTTGCATGTAATTTTATATTGCAATTGATATAATTAATAGCAAAGCGAATGAACAAGACTGACTGTGAAATAATTTATACTTCTCAAGTTGCCTAGAAATACATAGAAGCATTATAGTCATGATAATAATTATGAAGTGAAATTTATATGTGTAAATGTTTATCAGGTGATTTTAAATCAGTTTAATGATGGCAACTTTATCACAAAGATCATGTGCAAGTACCCTCACTGTTTTGTTACATCTGCGGTATTCTCACTCTCAAAAGTGTCAAAAAAGCTTGCATATCTTATTTTGGCATAAAGTTAGGAGACCAAGACAAATTGTTCACATCGCATTCTGTCGGCCCTGGTGGTGTAGTGGTAACCATACTTGCCTTCTAAACCCAAGATCATGGGTTCAAACCAGGATCAATGGATTTTTTGGGCATAAAAATTCTAAGTATGGCTTCCTTTGGAAGGCAAGTAAAGCCATGGGTCCCGTGTTGTACATTTACAGCATGTTAAAGAACCTCAAGCCTGAAAGAAGAGGACTCTGAGCAAAAGTTATCGGCAGCTTCACACCCTGAATTGAATGAGACGCTGATGACCTGAGATGTTAAAGAGCATCTGTTAATAAATCAAATCAACAACAAACATCACATTCTGTGCATCATACATGCATTGCAGATTTGAGAAAATGGACACCAGAGAAGCAGAAGTCTCTACTATTCGGCATTCCAATAGTATGGAGAGAGCAAGAAAACCATGTTGATGTTGCCATTTCTGTATGGTTAAAGTCGACAGGCATAAAAAGAAAAGTATGAAAGACATTAACTATGCAAAATTAAAATCAGTCATAAAATCTATACCACATGATCCCACCATTCCTGTACCTAAACTGCCCCCAGTTTTAGAACCATTATCATCTGAATCTTCAGACCATCATCACAGAAAGACAACCAAAGCAGGTTACAGAAGACTTGGTAAGAGATCTGGCTCTGCACAAATTTTGGGGTTTCAATTAAAGGAAAAGCATTTGCTTAATCAGGGCATGAAATTCTACTGGTTTCGAACAAGACAAACAGAATTTCATGAATACTTCATCACTGAAGGCTGTTTTGTTTATTGCAAAAAACATTGGAAGGTGTTAGCAAATTTTGGAGTTACCTACAATACTTCTGAATGGAAGTTATTTATTGATTCTAATTAAAGAGGCCTCAAGACTGTACTTCTACACAATGGTAATAACTAATAAGTATGTCTCAATACTATTAGCATATTCTGTGCACTGAAAGGAAAATTACAGAAACACTGAGATGTTTTTTTTAAATGGATGCTCTTTCTTTAACAGCTCAGGTCATCAGCATCCCATTCAACTTACGGCATGAAACGGCCAACAAATTTTGCTCAGAGGCCTCTCTTTCAGGCATGAGGTTCTTTTTCGTGCCGCAAATGTAAAACACGGGACCCATGGCTTTACTTCCCTTCCCAAGGAAGCCATACTTAGGATTTTTACGCCCGAAAAAAATCAATCGGCCCTGGCCGGGTTCGAACCTGCGATCATGGGTTTAGGACGCAAGTATGGTAACCACTACACCACCAGGACCGACTGTGGAGAAGATGTTGAAATCATTAAACTATTCAGAACACCAATGGGTAGTATGTAGGGATCTGAAAGTCGTAGGAATGTTGCTGCACAGTAGTCAGGCTTTACAAAGCTTCCCTGTTTCCTGTGTGTCTGGGACAGTTGTATTCATGATTCACGTTTAGTTAGAAGAGAATAGCTTGCTAGAACAACAATAAATCCTGGAGAGCAAAATATGAATAGAGAATATCTGGTGAAATGAGAGATCATATTGCCATCCGTTCACATTAAACTGGGAATAATGAAACAGTTTGTAAAAGCATTGCATAAAGATGATGATTGTTTTAAATACATAAGTTCTAAATTTTCCTTTCTCTCAGAGGCTAAACTTAAAGAAGGAATATTTGTGGAACCCAACATAAGTTTGATGAAAGATGAAAAATTTGAAAATTTAATGACCCACACTGGCTTGGACAGGATTTAAGATTGTGGTTGATAATCTCTTGGGGATTAAGAAACAACCAGATTTCAAGAACTTTATAGAAAATATGTTGGCAGTTATGGAAAATTTAGGATGCAATATGAACATTAAAATTCATTTCCTTCACAACCATCTTGACTTTTACCCTGATTGTCTTGGAGATTACAGTGAATAATATGAGAATGGGTTCATCAAGACATGAAAGAAATAGAAAAGCGTTATCAAGGTAGATGGGATGAAGTGATGATGGTCTATGAAAAGATACAAAGTGGAGCTCTACATATAAGCCAATCGTGAGGAAAAAACTTCCAGATGAAGAGAAATAAGCATTGAAAAATGAAATGTCTGCATGAGTCCCTGAATGAACTGAATCTAAATTGTGACTATGAATAGGTAAGTGCTGTTTGTAAATTTTATCTAATCTGTCTTCTAACACTCTTATGCTTCGCTTACTTTTAAATATGGTGGTATTCATAATTCATTTAAGAACTTTTGAAAAATTATAAGAAAATTTTTAAAAATTCTGTTGGAACTTACAGTGAAGCATAAGAGTATGTTAGATGACAGATTAGATAGAATTTACATTTAACAAGCTTTGCTGTGCGGGTTCCAACAGAATTTTTTAATTTTCTTATAATTTTTTGAAAGTTTGATTTTGTTTACAGTATAGACATTTTCAAAGATTGTTGCTTTATGTACTTAAATGTGTAACTATTACATGAAAGGAGCTATAAAAATGTAAATTCTTCAAATTGTTAAAAAAAAATGTCATACACAATAAGCAAAATCTGACTTCAGATACTTTAACAGAAACCAACAATTAATCAAAATCAATTTGAAATTTAACTTGAACCAAAATTAATTTTGCAATCCTGTGTTATTGAACCTCTTACACATAAGGGACTATAATGATGAAAAAGAATGAGACGACTTTATGCAATGTCACAAAAAGCATATTTAAAATTTATGAAACTATATGGAATAAGTCATATTTACATAGTTGCAGATTTGAAAGCAATGGACGAAAAATCTATTTGTGTTTATAGTAGTTCCCTGTCTGCATAAGAATCATAGTTGTACTAAATAAGTAGCAAATTTGGCAATAGGCTCTTCTCAGATCAAGCTATCTTAATAGCAATAATCTCTGAATGGTTGTTTGTGACCTCTGGAAATGAATTTCAATTAAGTCTTATCTTAAGAAAAACTGTGAAGACAGCTCTATGATTTTCCTTAATGTAAGCTATAGCTCTGGACCTCAATGTCCAATCAAAGGGGATTTTATATAGTTCATCACATTCATGTTTTTCCACTCTTACATATAGGATTTCTTTAGGTCATCTATTGGTATCAGAGCACCTATTTTGCAATGCCATTTTTAGAAGTTTGAAGATGAAACATCAAGTGATTTCATGGCAATGTAACTGAAATGTACAACATGCCTTCCCATTTCCTGCTCCATTTCCTTGAAAAATTTGAGGGCTAATCCAGAGATATAATAAAACGTCTATGCCATGCAGAATTGGAATGTTGGAGTGGGAGTGGTAAACCACATTCAGAACTTAAATTTGGTAATATAGGGAATTCAACATGTCAAATAATTATTTTCCCATTATAGCTGCATTGTGCGGTATCACATGAATCCTAAAGATTTCCTGCATTCACACTACAAAACAAATTTTTATCCCTTAGATGACAGTAAATAGCACAGGGTTTGTTGCAGTTATTAAGATAAACATATGCCTTGTCTAAAGTAACCATAAATATACATTTCTTCTTTTGCCATGATACTCATTGAGTATGCTACTGTTTGGCAACTTCTGAAATGTGACAAAGCAACATTTTTTTTTTCCAACTTAAATCTTAGTTGATGTTAGTTTGGGGCAGTTGTTGAAAAGATTCTATAACTTACAACAGACTCTATGTCAGTCATATATTTCTGATTATGTCTGGAGTTTGTCTAGTCACAGGCCTGGGTTTGCTAGTCTTTTGCCCTTTGAAATTCATTTCATTACAGCTTTCCCTTTTTTATTTAACATATGCTTTGACACAGCAAAATTTTGCTTCTATAACTTACACACAACTAGCCCTTTGTTGTGATGTAGTCCTCTCAAAATGGTTAAATTTCCTTATGCATTATTGCAGCTGCACATTGGTGACAATTTAAAATCAATTGTTGTCTCCCTTATACAGAACAATGTCACATTATCATTGTTGTAAATTATTTCTAAGATTGGAAACAACTTTACATTTGCTGAGAAACCACGAAGCAGACAGAGAAGAACCTTTGCATATGAAACCACAAACATACAAAGTATTAATTGATATCATTGTATGATTCAGTTGAACTACATACTCTTACAGCTTCATTTACTTTTCATTAATGTATGGAATACAACGTATTGCAAAACTTGCATTTACTGTGAACAACCACCTTTTTTTTTTCTGTAAACTTTGTGATGATCTAAATGGAAGGAAAATTAATTTGAGGAAATAAACTAACCTGACACTCTTGACATAATAAATGGTTTTGTATCATTTAAAAGTGCTGTGACACAAAGCTATATAAATTTACTCTTTGTTCTGCAATTCCACTGGAATTCAATTAGTCAGAACTAGCAACCATTATAAAATGGCCTTTAGGAGCTTTATGATGTTTTGTCATGATGAGATCCTACTGTGAATGCTAAGGATGAATATATATTTTTCATAGATAAAAGTGAATGAAAAAGAATTTCTTAACTTTCCACTGTCAATCCCAGTGCTGTGAGATAATATAGTACAAATTATCAGTGACAAGCAGTACTATTATTTCATTTTATGAATAGCTGATATTGAGGGTTTATCAGAATCTTATTTTTACATATACTCATAATAAGTTAATGAAGTAACTATGATAAAAAGGAAACTTAAAATAAATGAGCGAACAGCAAGTGGTTCTAATTTATTGTTTCATAAAAAAGTCTTATTAATATATTTTCAAAAAACAAATGAACAAGCATATGCATATGATTTAACCAAAGCTAGAAATGTTTACTTGCCTAGAGAACAAAAATATGCTAAACACTAACCTTGTCAGCAATTTTTGCCGATGAATGAAGATTTAGAAGATGTCTCCCTTTTGGAATAATGCTGATAATTACAGTAGAAATTATCTGTTTTCCTGACCATAATCTCAAAGGTTTTAGGATTGCTGGAGGTAGTACTTTTACATCTCCTAAATTATTAGTCAATGCTTGACAGACTAGTTGGCAGTAATCCTCCCTTAAAAAGATCAAAAATACTTTATTCAGTATCAGCAAATTTCTTTTTGTGATATTTAAAATATGTAACAAATTGATCCGTAATATAAACTTATCTTCAATTTAAGTTAGTACTTATCATAACAAATTGAAAAAGTAAATATAACCATTTCTTATTTTTTCTCTATATCTTAACACATGTACTACAGCAAGTTGGTGAAACCGTAGCTATTTTTCAATCTCAAGTGTGTAGCAGAGACAATTACAAATGATTTGTAAGTGATTTTGTAAGTTTAGCTCAACATATACTGAAATTATTCTCAGTACAACCTTTCATGTTGTGTTTTTCTCATACAAATTGGGATGCTAGAGAAACAATGAGTAAGTCAGCTGTTCATATATCCGAATTTGGTTTTAAAATAGCAATTGGTTTCCATACTCTGTTTATTTTAATGCATTTATATACACTTTTCCAATATACTAAAGTGATAAACTGATGAATTTTTCGGTAGGAAAAATTCTGCAAATGAATGGCACCTTCCTATTACTTTTACAGCAGAGTTAAAAAAAATTAAGCATCCCATAGCACTCATCTCAAAATCAGATGCAACCCATTAAAAAACTGATCACTCAGAAAATCTAGGAAGATTTCTCTCAAAGCTCTAAGGAGGGACTGTCCTTTACAATGGTATTAAGAGTGGCTATACATGTAACCAGTGTAAATATAATCTAAAATATTAAAATTAGTTTTGGATTATAAAAGTAATTAATCAGCTATCTGAATCACATATATCTTAGAATTAATAAATTAATTTAGGTTACAGTAAATTTCAATAAGATATTTAAACTATTTTTAAACAGGTACAATGTCCAAGACTACGGCAAATATAAGCTAAGATTGTAATTTTTGTTAGGGAGGGAGCAAAGATAGGCTATAATAAGCAATTTTTCATTAAAAAAAACTAATATATACAATTTTTTGTAGGGAAAAAAATCTAAATTAGGCCTTTTTAGTAGGTAAAAATTCTGTTATGCAGGGGCTGCATAAACTAAGTGAATTAGTAAAGTAACTTTAAAAAAGAATAATAATGTGAATTATGACCTTATTAATTAATGAAATGTAATAAGTTATGGCATTACTGTGTGGTTTTCAGGGAACAAAATTAGAATTCTTGCAATCTATAAGTATTGCAAAAGAGAAACCACATTTTTAGAATTATTATTGAGATTTAACCACAAAAATTAATGGTGTAGTACTAATTAAATTAAATATATGACCAATCATAAACAAAGCTATATTGTGTGGGTATTTTTAAATGTAACCATATTTATGAGCTGGCCCATGATATCACCTTTACATTTACTAAAATAGATAAAAATAACAAAGTTTTGAGTTATATTGTGTATTTAAGATGATGTGCACGTGTTCAATAAAACAAAAAAGTTACTATTTAAAAACAATTACAATGTTTTGTAATTTACAATGCAAATGCTCACAATGAACAATAAAAATCAAAAGTTTCATAGATTTTTATTGGCTTTGAAATTTATTTAAATGTTATTGTAGTAAAAACAATTTCTGAAGATTATTACAGAGCTCTCGTACATATAAATATAATTTTCAAACACATATTGGATTAATATTTCACAGTTGCTATCTTTAATTTGATGCTTTTGTTAAATATAAAACATATCCATAATTATAAATACAGTTTATTTGCTGAATTAATTTGTCCTTTTATTTTAAAACAATATAGAGAAAATTAATGCAAGGAGCCTGTTAAATTTCAGTTTTCAAGTATACCTCTATTCCTAATAGTCCAATTTTCCTAATTTTCAGAAACTAATTTTTCTTATTTTATTTAATTGGTATGTACCAAATTTTGTTGTGAAGAAACAAAATTGATGCCACTAGAGTAATTTTTACATTTTGGGTTTCAGGTTAATCCCCATTCCTATTGACCTGATTTTCCCGATTTTGAGGAGCTATTTTTCTTATTTTATTTAAATGGTATACATGGGAGTATCCTTGTGAAAAACAAATAGTAATGCTACTAGAGCAATTTTTAAATTTTGTGTTTCAGGTAACCTCCCCTCCTAATAGTCAGATTTCACTGATTTTCAGAAATTATTTTGCTTATTTTATTTTAATATCATATATCAAGTTTCCTTCTAAAAAATTTAAAATTGCGGCCTCTAGAGAAATTTTTAAATTTTGCTTTAATCCCCTACTCTTCAAATATACCCCACTCCCAATGGCCCTATGTCCTCATTTTTAAAAACTACTTTTATGTTTATTTTAAAGAATTATACTGAATTTTGTTGAGAAAAAGCAAAAATTATGGCCGCTAGAGGATTTTTAAATTTTTTAAAAAATTTTGCTTTAAGCTAGGCCCCACCCCAAATAGTCCAATTTTGCTGGTTAACAAACTTGATGAACTGTTTGTTAAATGATGGTTATATGCAACGTTATGTTGAGAAAAAACAAAAATTGCGACTGCTAGAACTTTAACGTTCACACACACACATATATATTTAAAACAATTTTTTCATTGTCATTTTCAGTGCCTAGTAGGTAGGATTGATACAGATTTTAAGAACTTTTTCAAAAAATTGTTTAATGGGTACAACCATAATATCATATTCCTTTGGAATTCGATAAAACCTACCATATCACATTATTTCCCTTCAAGCTGCAGATCGAATCAGTTTAGCAAGCTCTAAAAGAGAGTCTAACTCAAGGATGTAAATTTCATCAGAAATTACATACACTAAGTACATTTAATGAAACTGTCACTTATATTTACAAACTTTAAACTCTGGTGTAGAGTTTGTCAGAGATAGTAATTTTTTTTATTAAAATGCCATCTTAGAAAAAAAAAATAATTTTAATGATATCTAATTATTTACATCTAGAATATTTACAGAATGGCAATTTAAAGTATTTATATTTAGTATATTTACAAAGCTGAATTAATTTAATGGAGAGAAATTAGTATACTTATTTTCTTATTATATGAAATACTCCTCTGTATAGAAAGTTGAGTTATAAGGTCCTTTTAATGCTAACTTGAACTTATTTTTATTATGCAGTTCTTTTGTACATGAAGGGGACTGAGTTAATCTAATTGGAATAAATTTGATTAGAGTTGTTGCCTTCTGAAATTGCCAAAGGCCCTGTTCCTGTTTGTTTTATAAAATTAATGCATTTTTTTAGTTGTTTTCATTTTTTTATAAAAAATTGCATGTTGATGCATGATAAATAAAAACTCAATTAAAAAAATTAATTCAATTATGGACAATGGAAGTGAATTAAATAATATTATACCATTGTAGTAAACACCTTTTTGGAGTGCCTGTAGCTTGTTACTTGATCTGTATAAGTCCTGCCTAAACAAGTATTAAAGCTTTAAAATTTGCAAGAGCCTATGGTTAAATTTACAGTTGAAACAGAAAATGTACTTTGTTTTTAAATTTTAAGATAATTAAAAATAAT
The DNA here is from genome assembly GCA_030762175.1 of Metallyticus violacea. NCBI lineage: Eukaryota > Metazoa > Arthropoda > Insecta > Mantodea > Metallyticidae > Metallyticus > Metallyticus violacea. Next base: position 141,329,148 of record CM060832.1, read on the forward strand.
AGCAGACCTGAATTTGGCATCTACAGAAAAACCACACAAACACACAATTAAATTATAGCCCATAGTTTTAATCCAATACTACATAAAGAGGTAACATTCAACAGTATAAGAGCCTAGTAACATATCTTCCAATAAACAGAATACATCAATGAATATTTACATATACCACAGGCCACAAAATAAATGAATTCAACAAAGAAATGTTCAAGAAAAAATTTTAAATTACAAAAACAAAATAGAATTAGTAAGATTATAATTCTGTCTGACATACTACAGATTAAGTTTAAAAAAATTCATGTACCGCCCAGGAGCCAATCATAAGTTCCAAAAATTTTTCAAAGATAGTCTTATTAGCACCCCAAAATAAGTAGAGTGCTAAAAATGTACTAAAATTGAACAAAATTGACTTTCTGCCTTTAAAGAGAGAGAGGCTTACCAGATTAATTGCCTGGATTGTGGAAAAATTTACAAAGAAAAAACATAGGCACCAGGCTTGGGAACATATGGAAACATTAAATATAAACAAATATAAAAAATGGCAGTATTAGTGCATTTATGGAATTAAAGTCATTAGATACAGAAAAAAAAATGTGAAAATGTTACAGATAGCCCCAAAATTGAAAGAGTTGAACATTTGGGAGAGGATTTACATAAAAAAATTATGACCAACATTTAATGAATTTTGACATGAAAGCAGAACGTTCAATATTCAAGTTCATTGTGAGACCAACAGTCACCTTAGACACCAATAAGTCAATTCCAACCAATGATCCAATAATTGTATATGTAATAGATGAGAATGTAAACAAAGATCCACAAAACATTAGCCCCTTGAGTACATGATGCTAGGAACAATGATTTTTCAAATAGTTCCTCCACTCATGATAGGTAATGTGTGCTAACATAATTCTGTTAGATTTCAAATTTTCCCTATGTATCTTTTCTACCTTATTCCTTTGGCTTCCTATTTCACAACTCTGCACAATGGGCACACCATTCATTTTCAAACTTGGCAATTTCTTGTGAAAGGCTCATAAAAATTAAAACAGAGCTGTGTTTTATATACAAAATTTTTTAAAGAACAGATTTTATATAATGCACTAAATATGTTAATTGGAACTTGCACAATGAAGCTAATCATATAATTGAGATCATTGTATGATTGAGTCAAACTAACTAACACTCTTTTGCTCCACTTACTTGTTTATAATATAAAGAACCGGTTTCATGAACCCTTAATCCACATTGTCAGCTCATTGTTGACTTAGCAATGATCTCAATTATAGATCTCAATTAGGTACCAGTAAATACTCAAAAGAAAGATCATCCATCATATAGCAAATCTGTAGAATAAAATTTTAAAATATCAGTGTAACAAAATAAATAAATAAAAAATAAAACAAAAAAGAGTTTGAAATGGAATATAATTTTGAATGAACTGTTTTTCAAGTGAATTCAAATAAACTTTAAAATATCAAGAATAAATAAAGCCTACAAAAAAAAAAGTTAGTTTATTACTTACCATGCAAGTAAGGAACAATTCATTACTAACCTCCATTAAATTATCAAAATGAATAAATTATATTGTTAAATCTTTGATAAGTTCAGAGACAAGTAAAAAGCAATAAGAAACAAAATAAAGCATATAAAATACAAGTGAATGTTTTGTATACTAGGACTTCAGTGATTTAGTAAATTTTCAAATTGTGTAATGCTTGTTAGAGCATGTGTTATCAACTCATCACTAACAATGAAACTTTATTTCATAAAATCTGCTATTCTTGTTAGAAAAAAACTCATTATTATTTAGGAAAGTATGCCAACCTATTGCACTATCTCTTAACAGCTAAAAGGTACTCAGTAAATACAATTTTATAAGAATGTAAATGGTTGTTTACTTACTTGGTAAAAAATTTTCCACGTATAGACATCATTACACCTGCCACAATGTGATCCTGGATCAGCCCACTTAAAGGTGTACCATCCTTAGGTACCAGGTACTGATGTTGAACATTCACTGAAATCAATTGAACTGTACTGTACTGCACTTTGTACAATTTAAAAATTGTTTTTAATATAATTCTTTTATTCTACCTCAAATTTAGAATATTGTGATATAATCTAAAACTGAAGAAATAAACAGTCACGTTGGCTGAAGTGACAGAAACCAACTATGTCCATAATTCTTTTTAGGCAGATCCACTCTTTAAGCTTTGGACCAGCACTTAACTTTAGATCTCTACTGGTCAACTGAGGTAAGTAAATGGCTATAACAGATTTTGATGCAGTTTTGTTTATTCAAACTCAAGGGTGTTCCTTCTAAGTCTCTTTGCCACCATAATTTTTGTATGACATTGTAAACATGGGTGAAACATGGCTCTAGAACCAAAGAGTAATCAAAAGAATGAAAACATTCTGCGCACAATTTTTTTTTAATTAAATCAGCAGGAAAAGTCCTCTCTTCACAGATTATTTCAACTATTTCTGAAGAGAAAATTTAGTTTTCTCTGAATAAAGCACTAATAGATATGTAAACCAAAACCATTTTTTTTTAAAATATTTAAAATACCTTTTTACCATTGTGTTAAGTGTTTAAGAATTAAAAGATTGAATTTGAAGGAACCTTTTTGTGATGCAGTAACTTTTAGTTAGGCTATGAGCTTATCAATGCCATGTCATATATCAGAAGGCTGTATAACAAACTAATTATGGTAGTCATCATAAATATGTGCTAAACTTACACAGGTTGTAAGCTTCACTGCGTGCCAGTTCATTCTGTGGAAAATGGGCATTCATTTCATCACCATCAAAATCTGCATTATAAGCCTTGCAATTAGCGTAATGAAGACGGAAAGTTCTTTCTCCCTTTAGTATTCTAACTGTGTGTGCCATTATACTTGGTCTGTGAAGAGTTGGCTGTCTGTTTAACAGCAGTACATCCCCATTCAAAAGGTGCCTATGTACCTGTAAAATAATTTTGTTATTAGAAATGATACATTAACCTTAAATTTGTTATATTAAAATGTCTGGTTACTACAAGCAGAAATGCTACATTAAAACTTAAATGTATCGTGCTTGTAGTAATAATAGTATTAATTTCTCATTCATCAACATATAAATTTTTATAACAAAATGAACACACATACGAAAAAAACCAAACATTAATTTTAAATATCACAAATAGGAGCAGTGCCTTCGGCAATTCCAGAAGGCACAATTTGATTGACTCAGCCCCCCAATTCCTGGTTCATTAGCAGCTACCTACTGGAATATCCAGGAGACCAGGCTCAGATCCAAAACACAACACTAAAAACAATTTATACATTCAATACAATATCAAGTTATATTTCATACAATACTAAACCTTTCTCCTTGTGCAGAGTGTAGAAAGATTTATATTGGGAAAACAAAGAGAAATATAGGGACACATTTAGAAGAACATTTTAGGAACATAAAATATAAGCAGATGGATAAGTTGGCAGTGGCTTATCGTTTTGGACTAAAATCATGATATTATAAAACAGGTGGAATTGTTGAAAGAAGCACAAGGACCTATAGAACTGGATATGTAGGAAAAATTTACATTTATAAATACAGAGATCAGTTAAAGAACTTTGATATTCCGAGGGAAGAAAACACCAAACTAAAGTTCATCAAAATACAGAAGGATGAAGACAAACGTCTTTGAAACCGGTAGCATACTTTACAATAAGTGGAGCTATAAGAGTGTTTAGGTCAACATATCTCAAATAATTTTCATCTTCCAACTAGCATATTATGCATTACTTATAAATGTAATGAAAAACTTAACTGAAGCTGGTTAGGCCTAAAAAATACAAAAAGGATGTTATACTTACCCTCAATGTAAAATTCCTTCTAGTTTGGAATTTAAAAATAATATTTGGTTTTTGTTTCTTTCAAATATCTTGGAAAATAACAGTCAATCATATTTTAAAAAATGTCCATAATTTAATCACTAACTGGCATTTAAATAAATATTAGTTGAAATGCTGAAAGAGTTTGTTTCTTTAAGATGGAACCTATTTCTCGCCAATTTTTACACAAATGGCAGACATATGGTTCTGATAATAGTGTATGTATTGGAAAATATCTACAAAACTTACACACTAGTCTTGTCTTCTTTTTTTAAGAGATAGGTCTCTTTCTCAATTGTGTATTAAATCATATTATAAATTACACTTTATAATAAATCCATCAAACACATTCTTCAATAATGTACTTCCAACTAGCATAGGCTTAAGTCTTGTACTTACGAAGCTGTTGACAATGGAGTGGCAATCTACTTCAACTCATGTATACACATTCTTACACTAACTCCATTCACTTACTTTTAAGTAAGACGCGTTTCGGGAGAATCTCTCCCATCTTCAGTTGCTGACTGAACCTCTGCTATTTGAAAATATGGCTGGACAAACTGCTGTTCCTGTGGTGGCCTCTGTTGGTTGAAGTAGGAAGTCGCTGAGCTCGTCTATGGGGGGAAACTCGAAATTCATTAGGCTTTGTTTATTTTTCAATATGAAAATTCTTTCCCAAGTGGACAACTCCAAAGGGCTGTGAAGATGTTTCAACAGCTTTATTCCCGGTTTTATTTCATGATTTTTGGTCCAAAAGTGAGCTGCCACTGCTGATTTATCCACCTGTTTGAATCGAATGTTTCTAAAATGTTCTTTCCTTCGAATTTCCAGATTTCTTTTTGTTTTTCCTATGTAGCTCTGTTCACAATCTGCACATTTTATTTCATAAATTCCTGATTTCTGTTCTGGTGGTATGGGGTCTTTTAGAGTGCAACCTAACAAATTCTTGATGTTGTATCTGTTCCTTGGGGCTAAAATTATTCCATGTTCTTTGAAGATTTTTTTGAACTTGTTGTGATAAATTGGATGGTATGTGAAACTTTTGAATTTGAATTCTTCTTTTATATTTTTCAATGTGGAAACTTCCCTTATCTCTTTTTGTCTTTTTGATTTTTTGATAATTTTTTTTCACCGTGTCCTTGTTGAAACCATTCTTTATAGCTGGCTGTATTATTTGTTTATATTCCATTTTGTATTCTGCTTTTGTGAGTGGAATATTCATCAATCTGTGTGCCAAACTGTAAAAAATTGCATATTTATGTGAAATGGGGTTATAACTCTTGTTTTTAATGTAGTTTTCTGTATGTGTTTCTTTTCTGTGAATTCCAAAATTTAAACCATCTCCATTTCTTATAATTTTTAAATCTAAAAATGGTAGCCACCCATTTCTTCTTCTTCACAGCCCTTTGGAGTTGTCCACTTGGGAAAGAATTTTCATATTGAAAAATAAACAAAGCCTAATGAATTTCGAGTTTCCCCCCATAGACGAGCTCAGCGACTTCCTACTTCAACCAACAGAGGCCACCACAGGAACAGCAGTTTGTCCAGCCATATTTTCAAATAGCAGAGGTTCAGTCAGCAACTGAAGATGGGAGAGATTCTCCCGAAACGCGTCTTACTTAAAAGTAAGTGAATGGAGTTAGTGTAAGAATGTGTATACATGAGTTGAAGTAGCATAGGCTTGCATCTCCTTCTGGCATACAACTGTAAACAGTACATGGCAAATACCTTCCAGTTATTCCTGAGAGAGAGGGAGGGGGGGATGAAAAGTGGAGATAGTGCATTTGCAGGTAATGTCCTTCTCCTTCTGCCCATTAAACCTATGCACATCTTACTCTGCATAAATACTATATATAGTAAGATACACAAAGCAGCAAAATAAAAATTAACAGAAATTAATTCATATACTTTCATGGTTCTAGATAGAGTTACTAGAAATCTTATGTCATTGGAGCAAACTAAGCTTTTTAAATTAAGTTTAATTAAAACATTATTCAATTCTCTGCAGAAAGAAATGCTGAAAAATGATTCCACTTGTTTACCAATTTCCAGTTCGGTAAAATGAACATATTAGCCAAGGTTATTAAGGCATGAACTCATGAAAAGGAGATATAGAGTTCAATAGCTCCCATGACTGTTCTCCCTGGTTGAGGTCATTTTCAGGATTTCCTGAATTCTCATCAATGGCATATGCCAAGGAGATACTCTAAGCCTGGAAAGTTTTATTTCTAGCTAATATTCCTTTTCCAGCTTATCATTTCTTCTCATATATCACCTGTGTCCACTAGCTATAATGCCTCAGTAGTGAAATAAGGCTTTCAATACTACTCAAGAAAACAATCTGGTAATTATCTATGAAAATGACATTAGCAGCAGATTCCCAAAGGAACAAATACATAGTATGCATTTATACATTGAGATTCATTTATTAAACTGTATTCAACTACCCATAAACATATAATGTTCCAAATAGTTTTTACTTACTATTTTTGATCCTTTGAAATTATTATTCTTTCCATTTGTGAGAAGCTTCTTAGCCCAACTAGCTCGCTGACCCTCATTGGTTGCATTAAGTCTGGTGATTCTGCCATCTTCATTTTCTACAAGCACTGCACTAAACATAACAAAATGATACAGATGTTAGGATTTTATGTAAGTTTAATATGCTGAGCAGAAGCTCATCATGGAATTATATTTGCACATTTTAATACTTTTAATACTTAAAATAAAGACAATTTACTAATTTTCTTGAATTCTGCTTAATAAACTCTCTGTCCTCTGTCAGTTCCAATCAATGATACTCTTATTTATTATTATTTCTTTAATGTAAAATATAGCTCATTAAAAAAAATTAATTCTAAAATATTATTTAATTCATGATAAAGTACCCTGAATATTCAGAACTTATACACAAGCACAGTGAACCCTATACTATTATTATGGGCAAGTAAATTACTCCAAGCAATTTACAGAATAGCTCAATCTCAGTCATGAAACAATATGCTAACTTGATAGTACTATAAGCACTACTTGCATATCATATCCCAATTTTTACCTACCAAAGAGATGATTGCCTTAGTTATTGTGAGAATTAACATACCCATATATTTATGCAAAATATTACGGTACAAGAATCCAGACCGCTTCATTATTAGATATATGGCATTGAAAAACTAAAATACCTATCTCACATTATTCAAAAACAGAAAAGAACAAGATTAGGGTTATACTTGAACTATACTTGAACTTCTCGAACTTCTAATGCTCAGTTATAAAATTTATTTCTACAGATTAATCATTAGGTTGTATTACTTGTAGTACAGTAATTCTATCAAGTTTAAACTTAGATTGCTAATATTTTGCAAATTCATAATCAATTAATTTTGTATTGAGTGACAATCATTTATGTTTCCTTGATCATATTTCACAGTAGCATACACCATTGTCTCAGTTTTTATTAAGCAAAAATATCTGGTTTATAGCTTGTTAGTTCAGCATAAGAAAAATGGCATAACTCTATAATTTCAGTGTTTTTTTTCTGGTTTATTAAGAATATGCTACATATGGACATAGTGGTATAAGCCAGTTTCAATAATCTCTAGTGGAATGTTCGAAGGCTTGCTGCCTGCTGACTCTTGTGACAGTGCCTTCTAGATCTTTCGAAGACGTTGAACTCACCTTACCATTGTGATATATAAATTTGCTTAGTGATATATGTTGTGATTTCTATACCTAAGAGATAATGCAATTTTTACATATGATGGCATAGAGCCAGGGCTGAAACCCAAGTCATATTCTTGCTGTAAACTGTTTAGCACAAATTAACTAAATTGGACGAAGCCCATATCATGTAAATGATCCAAATGGTCAATAAAGTATTATTATTATTATAAATAAATCCATGCAGTGTAATATTTTGAAATGTTCTTGTTCTAATGTGAATTCCAGCACCCCATAGGAAAAACATTACTTTTTGCATCTTTATTTATGCACTTTTTTTTATTAGTCTTCAGGTATATCAAAATTCATAAGTCCTATAAACCTGAAGCAGACAACATATTTTACAGGTTCATCAGCAGACCACCAGAGCGCACACAGCCAAGTATACATCCTACTTGAAGAGATCCGTTAGTTGTCAATTGGTTCACAATATGAGCAAGTGACTCACAAAACTAGTTCTAACTTACTTTTTAATAAAAAAAGTTTTAATGTGAAATGTCAAGAAAGTTTTAATGTGTTGACATGATTTTAGTAGTTTTACCTTTAATTCAACAAGATTTATGATAGTTTCACTCTGTGGATTCCTACATTCATTTTTAATTGAATTCCACTATTCTATTTACATATTAAGTTCTTGTTTTCTTTTATACATATATAAAAATCTTCTTTGATCCCCAAATATACCTTAAATACATAAGCAAACATATGTGACAATTAAGTATGATGTAATGCCCTCCAAGTTTCAAAAATAAAATTTGTGGCCATGTTAAGGGAAACTTAAAAGATGTAAAGTTTCTGAGGAAATTGCATGTCTGCATTACATGCACATTATGGCTCAAGCTCTATCTGACAGAATTGTGAATACAGAACTTCTTATAGTTATTACCAACAATAATAAAATAATGCAAGTGCAGACATTAGGTAAATTTCTGTAAATGGACGTTATACAATGTTAATGATAGAATAATTGATCCACATTTAATGTTCTTTACTAAAGTAGCATTGTTCCAATATAGATTCTCATCATGCAAGGGGATTTTGTGTACAAAATCAGATTTTTTTTATACTCCAATACCTGCTATTTTGCATCAAAATATGACCGCATACATATAGCCATATTCCACCACTGAAGAATATTAAGTGTGGATCAATTACTCTATAATTAACATTCTGCAACATCCAATTACAGAAATTCACCAGAATATCAGAAAATTGCCTGCCTGCAATTTGTCAACATAGTGACATGTATGTGTTCCCATTTACACTGACTAATTTCAGAAGATATAATGATGTGTATGAAGAAATGTGGGAAGTAACACGACATCACTTCCAACATCTTCTATCATAAGATAATGTGCTTATTTTCATTTTAATTGTAATTGTGAGAACTCTCAATCAGTTATGGGGATATTACATCTACTTTGCTGGGAGTTACTGCTCTGACTGCTGACCTGCAGGATGCAGTAAAATGGGCAATGCTTTTGCCTTCAGCAATGATGACCATTGTAAGCCTATATAGAACTCCTCTATACAAACTTACTTATTTAGTAAATGAAAAATCAACTAAAGTTATAATAAATTTTGTTTCTGTTTTCTGAAAGTATGTGATTTAGGAGTTAAGTGTATGAAATGATAATTCACACATATAGAAGGTGCCAAAAAATGTATACACACTTCAAGCAAAGAAAAAAGTGTGTCAACATAATAAAACTGAATTCATACAAACATAAAATGATGAGCACTAATCTTCTTAACTTTTACAGTTACAACATTTGCACAAAATGCCTACCATCGGCATCAATACACTTCTGAGTACAATGAACTATTGAATCAGCAACGTTTGCGAAAAAGTTCTCGATTACAGAACATGCCGTTTCATCCATGGCGGCTTGGTTGTTCATTGTTGATTTACCTGCCATGTAACAATGCTATCATAATGTATGTGAGTCACATTTGTTTACAGAACATCACACTACACATTACTGTTGTTTTTCTATCCAACTTTGAAATATATTAAATAGATATCTACTGTGAAAGTGTAAACATTTTTTGGCACCCTCTGTATGTAATAGGGCTGGTGATAGCCCTTACTGATTGTGTTAATTAAGTATGACCAATATGAAGTATGAAGTATATACCAATCTCTGCTATTTTATCTGCCATAACATTAATTTCTCTAACTTTGCACATTAGCAAGAGCACGTTGTATTGCTGCCTGACTATTAAATTTATCTAAAGTATATTTCATGCAATTTACCCTGGATGAACATCTGGACCATTCAGAACCATTTTACGAAGCTGGGTTACATTCCACGGTGTGACAGGTACAGGATATGTCAATGTCCGAGCAAATACTTCTGGGACTCCTATTTCATCAATGCTTAAATTGGGATCTGGCGTAATGACAGTTCTTGCTGCAAAGTTGACACGCTTGCCCATCATGTGCATTCGAATAATTCCTTCTTTCTTCTCAATAATCTGTTGCAAATAATAGATAAAAATTCTATTTGTATTTTAGTTTATATTGATTATGGGTTGAGTTACTATATACACCATATGAATGTTCAAAGCACTCTATTTAACATATGATTGAAAAGGTAGGCATCACTGAACATCATAAATGTTACTACCAATTACAAAAACCAGTAAGTAAGGTATATTGTAATTGTAAAATGAAAAAGAAATAAATAAGGAAAGAGATGGTATTTTAACATTCGTAACAGCCAGCCATTTTAAAGGTACAGAATGTATTATTATTTATTTGCTTTATTTATGGATGCTCTTTAACATCTCAGGTCATTAGCATCCCATTCAATTCAGAGTGTGAAACGGCCGACAAATTTTACTCAGAGGTCTCTTTTTTCAGCATTGAGGTTCTTTATTGTGCCATAAATGTATGACATGGGACTGAAGGAAGCCATACTTAGGATTTTTACTCCCCAAAAAACCTGGTCCTGGCCAGGATTCAACCCGCGATCTTAGGTCTAGGAAGCAATTATAGTTACCACTACACCACCAGGACCGACGTACAGAATGTGAATATGAATTCTATGCTATTAAACATAACATTTATAAGAAACATCTGAACAATCTAGGAAAAATGTTGGGGGAGCACTAAGGAGAAATATGCCAATTTTTTCCCATGATATCTTTTTCTTACGTACCCTCCACTCTGCAACAAACGTCATTCTGAATTTTTCCTAGCATACATTTTCTTATAACAAAATTATCTTACAAATGCCACATACATGAAATGGGGGAGACAGAATAAAGCTGATTCCTTTATTTCAGAAACATAAGTTTTTAACAATGTTAGGGAACAAGTTGTAATTTATGTAGACAAAGATGAAGTTCCTTCAACTGCCTTGCCACTTTTAGCACAACAGCCAAGATAAAAAATATTTGTCCAATCCTACAAATCTGATAGTGTGCAATATACATTGCTCCTGGATTGAAGAATGAGATGATTATTTAAAGCACAGCAAAGTAAATATTACAAAACTTTTCTTTGAAGTAAATATGCATTATCAACTACCCTATGATCAAATCACAGTAGGGCTTTCTATATTTTGTAATTTTGAGTAGGTATTGTATATTTGTTATATAATACATCTTCTACACTTCCTTAAATCAGATATGGTAAAAACTGTATACTACTGTACCTTTTAGAAAAATAATCTCTGTAATAGTAACACTAATGTAGACTGTTGGAATGGCAAATGTAATGAGTGTAATTCTGGATCTAAAATTAACAGTCTTCATCTAGAAGCAAGAAGTATAGAAGGAATGGAAAAAAAAAAAACAATTATAAATAGAGCACAATGTTTTCACATAAAATGGATGTGTTGATGCAGTTAAAGATAATTATGTATAACTTTTCAACATTTGATACAGCATATAAAAGCAAAATAGATCTATACACGTGTGTTTTCCACAGATAAAGAGGATGCCCCTCTTGTGCTATGCAAATTGATTTTTCAAACAATTATACTTGCAAATATGCACAAAACATTCAGATTGTTTTTGGATGTAGGGAGAATGTGACATTACTCACAGTAGGTATATATATATATTGAAATTTGCCCAACTAAATTCTGTGCTCTATTACTAAATACAAAGATTAAAAATTCTAAAGTTGCCACTTTTTACATATTATGAAAAATTCAAGTCAAAACTTGACCCAACATCAAAGAAGTTGTTGACCATTCTCTAAATTTAAAAACAATTTATGACAATCATTTTCAAGTTCAAGATGACATTTATGTAGAAATATTTTGCCATACCTAATACAAGAGTATCATTTATAGTATAGGGGGCCTAGTAAAATCTGTAGCTGAATCTCATTTGACTTATGTGATGAAGAAAATAAAGAGGGATGACACTGACCATGACACTTTACTTTTAATTTTAAATTAAATAATTTAAGACAAATTATGCCCATTTCTTATATAAAATCTATACATGCATTAAAGGCTATCCTAGATAAAGTTTTAAATATTCAGGAAAACAGTCTTGCCATTAAATACAAATCAATAATAATGAAAAAAATTACAGTGAAGAAGAATGGTTAGTGATGATGAATTTTGAAAATAATATCCTGGAAAAACAAGAAGAGTTAATGATGAATATGGAACATCTGTAAGATACAAATTATGATGTAGAAAATTAGCAGTTTTCAGAGTTGTCATTCCACTAGCTGATGATGGGTATTCATGTAAGTTTTCTGTTCACACAAGCATTTTTAAATAACCATCTGATCCTTTTTCTGGGAAGCATGCAGTAAACCCTTTAGTCATTAAAAGCATGCTAAATAAATTGGTTGCTCACATATGAAGGGTAAAGCATGAAACTTTTTAACAACAGGATGGTATACTGAAATCCCCCCATGAACTAATTAATATTTTTTAATATACCAATTAATGCCAAGTTTGTTTTTAATTACTTTACTTTTAGCTTTAAAGTCATGCATACACACATATGCACAAAATTTAAAAATTTTCTCCAGAAATGAAAGTCACTGTTCTTGGAACAAAAAATAAATTAAATTCTCAATAACATAAAAAAATAGATTAAATTAATATTGATGAATAAATCCTCTTATGACATATGTATCAATAAAATAAAGATGGGAAACAATTATTTTGAGTATGGATGCTAATAACATTTTTGAAGTAAATATGATATTTAAAATAAGGTATAATCTTTAAACTATTATGCTCTACAATTTTATGCACAGCCAAAAGGATTTAGAAAAATTCATGCTATAAGAACGTGATACAATCCTTCAAGGAGGGTACATACTAAAGTAATTTCTTGGAGTGACCACTGAAAACAGAATTACTTTAAACTGTACTTTAAACCCCTCTTCAATAACAACAATAATATTTCTATCCTAATCAGATGGAATGGATAGAAGTTTTTCAGCATACTATATTTTAAATTATTTGTTAATATTGGTACTTTCACTTTATCTGTGTGCACTTCCTTATATTTCTGACTTAACTATGTCATAGCCATAAAATTCAAAATTTTCCAATATTACCAATGAGACTGTTAATAATCAATAATTTTACCATTCAGTATGTTATATTTTATTTCTAGCATTCATCAGCAAAACCAATTACAACAGTAATACAGTAATATCGATACAAATGGCTATTCGACAAAATTTTTCTTTCTCATAAAAGATGTCCCTTACCTGTTTGATGCCCTGAGATTCCCTTCCTCTTGTTGTCTGATTTAGCTGATTATCCATCAAATGGTCAACATCTGACTGAAGCTCCAGCCAGGCTTGATGCAGTTTCTCATGAGGTGTATTGCCTCGGATTGCTTTTACAACAATCTAATAGGGAACACAGTAAATTTATAAATATTGTACTTACAAAGCTGTTGACAATGGAATGGTAATATATCCTTAACTTAGGTATTCATTTTTTACACTAAATTCCACTTGCATAAAAATAAGATTCGGGGAGATTCCCCCAAAACGCATCTTACTTTTTTGTAAGTTAAATGGAGTTTAGTGTAAAAAATGAATACCTAAGTTTAAGATACAGTAAACTTAATTACAATAAATCACAGAATCCTTATAAAGTTTTAAATTACAAAAGATTAACAATGACATCGCTTGCCAGTAGCAGGTCAACTCTGGGGTACAATCTTAACTAGTTTACATGAGAGGGAATTGATTTGCATTCTACTTGAGTAAAATTATCATAAAAATTGTAAGAACAATGAAATGTGTATAAAAGTGATTACGCTGAGCAGTTAAAAAAATAAAACATTTTTAAGAGATGTCCTACTTGAAAACTTAACATTCAGAAGTCATATAGGGTAGCTTTGTAACAAAGTTAGCTGTCAATTACACAGAGTGTGTCAAAAAATGTACACAATTTATCTAAGGACTTTCAAAGTTAAAACAAATAACTGTAGTAGCTATGTATAATATTAAGTTCTCTCAAAAGATGTCATAACTCGAATGGGTTAGCATCACCATATGAACAGTTATTCAAAATGGCTGAGGCATGATTGTTGTTTGAGGAGTGCAAAGCCATTTTAAGTGATATTTCAAATGTTAGAATAATGTTAAAGTTTAAGTTCATTGACAACTGAAACTGGACTTCTGTTCATGCAGAAATCATATAAAAAAATATAAAAATAAAAAAATCAGCTACACTCATGGACCTTCTGGAAGAAATTGAATCAGCATGTTCAGTCCCACTAGATACTTTGGCAAACACTCCTCAAGCATCAGTTCCTCATAATTGGAAGTGCTTGGATGCTAATGGTAATCAATGGGTCATTCCAAGCAAAACAGTGGGGTGCAAAACCTGACCCTCCCAGAATTTGTTTGTATTTTAATACATAGTTCCATGTAACTAATAACTATAGTATCTAATAATTTTATTTCCATAATCACCCTTTAATGGAAGACTGAAGTACAGCTTGACCATTATACATGTCTATAATCTATAAATTTTCCTAGTCATAAGGATAATCAAAGTATTTTAAGGTATAATTAGCAAGGGATAAACAGGTTATTATTACATTTGATATTGATACCATGCTTACTTTTGTTGTTGAAATACACTGGCAAAATACAATTTAAAAATATATTTTAAAAAATGCCAGTTTTCAAAGTTAATGACTTTTTTATTATTACTTATATTATTTTCTATTAGTTGTTCAAGTTTCATAAGGAATCTTGAAAACTCCATTTATTAAATAATATAAAACAATTTACTACACTGAAGTAGCATGGTGGCTTCACCGACTTCTTAGTGCAGCAGTCTGTCACTTTGCAGGGAGTGATAAAAATTCTGATTGCAGCTGTGGGCAACGTTTCTCATTACCTTGGATGAAGTGGAATAGCTTTTGATAGAAATTGTGTTTTTATTTACAGAAACATTAGTTTCTTGTTCCCAGAATAGTGTTCAATACAACAAATCTCTCAGCATTTAACATATTGTCCTCCACTTCATGTTCTTTGGGTGTAAATATAAATAAAATTCATTAAACATAATCAGTTGCCCATTCATAATGTTCTTCAGCAGTGAGATTTGTTCATCCTGTAGACTAGCATGCACAGTTTATCACTCAATTGTCCAGCCAAAACAATCACAAGGGCCTTGCCCATAGCTTGTAGAAAATAAATGCCATTCTGTCAAGACAATGAAATTTATCTTTGATTCATTAAATTTATAAAATTACTATTTTACATTGCCACTCCATCACTGAAATAGTACACTGTTTTAATTTTTGAAAATTTCTCTTTCAAACCTGATATTAGCTTTTTCTGGAAAAGGGAGTAAATTAAAAAATGTGTATACAAGACCAGCCCACATATCCTGGAAGAACTGAAACAAAATATCTGTCAGATTAGAGTATTACTTAATGTGAACTACTCGTACAGTGAATGATGAATAGTTTTTTAAAGAGGTGTCAAAAGTACAGACAACGATGGTGGCCGGTTTTATCACCTACTTTCACAAAATTGGTAAGTAAAACATTTTCAAACAATTAAGGAATCTGCTATATGAATGTGCTAGTCATGCTATGATCCCACAGATGTCAATGAGTGCTGCTCTTTCAACACTGCAAGTTGGTTCATAGGGTTGCTCTATATTGGCTCCAATCTGATGCAGTGCATTATTTTTGTGATTCACTATGTGCAGCTTCCCAGGAACTAAAAAGTATTTCATAATAAAGGAATTGTTGCCTCTCAGCAAATATATAACGTGATGAGTGGCGACTGAGATTGAAAGAACATATAATCAAAGTAAGAAGCATAGTTATGCTTATGCATAAAATTTTGGCAACTATCACAAGAATGCTGAAACATGATTAGTACAAGTGTTATAGAAAGTATTGATAAACTTGTATATGCTAAACTTTAAGTTTGCTACATGTCAACAAAGGATAAACCCAAGATCGCGGGTTCAATCCCAGCCAGGGTCAATGGACTCTTTGGGGCATAAAAATCCTAAGTATGGCTTCCTTTGGAAGGGAAATAAAGCCATGGGTCCCATGTCATAGATTTATGGCAGGAAAAAGAACCTCAAGCCTGAAAGAAGAGGCCTCTGAGCAAAATTTATCAGCCATTTCATGTCTTGAATTGAATGGGATGCTGTATGCCCAAGATGTTAAAGCGCATAAAACAAATCAATCAATAACATACATTTATCTGTTTTGGAAGTCTTTCATGTCATTTTGGTGATATGTCAGTGTTTAGAGTGTAAGGTATTTTAGAAAATAGTATAGCCAGAAATATATTATTTATTTCGGATTAGTTTCCTTCTTCAACAATGCCTGGAAAAAAAAGCTGTTAGAAACATAATGGCGAAGCAGTGAATTGCTTGGAAGGGTGGTATGTCAAGTATGCAATCAAAACATGCATTACAAGTAAATCACAATTTAATTTTAAATGCAATGCTGGTTATTACAATTGCAATGCCCATAAGAGATGCATTAAACAACTCCAATTTTCTCAGAAGGAACAAAATGATTCGTCAAAGATATAACAGTAATACCAGCAGTATTGAATTTGAATTTGATCTGAATTTGATCAAGGGAGAATTGTGGCTTACAAGAATGTACGACATTATTTCAAAACATTGGTGCTCATGTTAAACAAAATGTGTCCAAGCAAAACAAATAAGAGAACAATGATTTGAGATAAGAAAAATGCACAGACCTGAAGAACCTCAGCGGCCCCATCAAATAACCAAACTAGAAGACAAGAAACCATTTCACTCAGTTGTTGATTTGGTTTAATTATGGATGCTCTTTAACATCTCAGATCATCAGTATCCCATTCAAGACAAGAAACCATTTCACTCAGTTGTTGATTTGGTTTAATTATGGATGCTCTTTAACATCCAGGTCATCAGTATCCCATTCAATTCAGGGTGTGAAATGGCTAATAAATTTTGCTCAGAGGCCTCTTCTTTCAGGCTTGAGGTTCCATAAATCTATGATATTAGATTTACTTCCCTTCCAAAAGAAACCATACTTAGAAATCCATGTCCAAAAATATCCATCAACCCTAGCCAGGATTAAACCAGCAATCTTGTGTATTTTTCCTATATGGCTTTTATGAATGCACACGATGTTTGCAATTTTAATGGTCAGCAGTATATATGAAGATTTATATACAACCTATACAAATCTATGGGTAAAATTCACTGTGAATCTGTGCTGCTTTCAAGGGGAGGGTAAGAAATATGTTCAAATGTCAGATTAATGGTATCAGAAATTTCAGTTCTTAAATATTGCTCCATAATATCCTGTGATATTGAAAGAAGCTTTTTTTTTTTAATAATTTAAAATTATTCCTGTGAACCTTAGAAAAGAGTTTGTCAAAGAATTTAGAAATACATGTAGTAGTTTATTGCAACTCATGCAGAAATTAGTAAACCTATGGCATAACATTCTTATCTATAAGTTAAAAACCTTGTTGCACTGAAAGTAGAAAGTCTATAATTGTTTATTGGATCCCAAGGTTAACACAAATTAACATATCTTAAGGGATTTAATTATTTACAAATATTAAATAAAAATGTAATTTATCATTTAACCAACAACCAATTTTAAACAGTGCATATTTTATTTAGTGTATATATGGGTCTACAGACAGCAATAGAATTATTACCTGCTCTTTATCAATGTCAGTACACCTGTTTAAAATAGCTGTTGCACTTAAGCTTTGCAATAACAACTTTTTTCTTGTAAATAGTACAGTACCATTCATAGATAAATGCTGTTGGTGATTTTAGGATACTCTTTATTCTTGACAGAATGCTATAATACTCCATTAAATATAGACTGGTAACAATTTCAGCTTATATATCTATGATTTATGTTGTGAATAGTATAGTGCTATTGATGCATCAGGTATTTCTAGCATGGGGAAAAAATCATTTGTGTGCCATCAAAACTGAAGAACTATGCAGTAGAATATTCCTAGTTTTTTTTGTGTGTGTTGGGATTTTTCACAGTGAAATATATTATAATATGAAAAATTATTGTTATGCAACAATAATTTGTCATATTCCTAGTTCTATTTGACAACAACCTGAATATAAAATTATTTACACAGATATGCCAATTACTTCTGATTATGGGGTTACTGTGGAATACTGAAAATGAATAGAAGATCTAAACAATATACTTCTTCCAATATTAATAGTTCTTTGCTTATTTTAATTTCATATTATTTCTGATTTTCTGATCTTCCTGCTGATCAAAGCCTATAATTTAATGTTGTTTCAAGTCATTCACTAGCCATTCTATGGATTGGGCACTATTGGATTTATATACTACATTAATGTGTTCAGTTTTTAACACTAACTCCACTTACTTTTTTAAACTTTGGACTAGTTTTGGGAGAGGTTCCTCCCATCATCGGCTGTTGTTGACTGACTGAATGAATGAATGATTCAGTCAACAACAGCCGATGATGGGAGGAACTAGTCCAAAGTTTTAAAAAAGTAAGTGGAGTTAGTGTTAAAAACTGAACACATTAATGTAGGGTATATTACCACTCCATTGTCTACAGCTTCGTAAGTACAATTTTTACTTAACTATTGGATTTACTCATATTTGACAATATTTTTCTGTAATTAATCAGATTGATTCCAATGCCCATTACTACTCACACTTCTTTCTTGTGCAGCCTTAAGTGACAATAAAAAAACAAATTCTCTTACTTATATTTACCTCTATTCATGCTTCATTATGGCCTCATTTCTAATTGCTGGATGTTTTTATTGTATAATTCATAAATAGGTTGTCTTTACAGAAAAAAATACTTTGTATTTAAAATGCTACATGAAACCACAGGATTTAAAAAAAAAGTGATGTTTGCTCTGCATAGCATTTGCAAACACAATTCCTACATCTTCATTTCACCATGGTACTCAAATTATTCTATGCTGCATGGTTAGTAATGTCCGACACCAACTTTGATAACTTTTGTCCTTGACAAACTTGGTTCAATTTTTAAACAATTAACAATAGGAAAGGAGATCACCAAAACAATGTTAGAAGCAATTACCTGCCCCTCTGGTGGCAAATTGCTGATATCACCATCCTTTATCATTTTTATAATGTTCCTCAAAACTACACAATCTTGAATTACCATTTTAAATGCATGGGTCTGTGGATGTTCCATCATTTTTCCATCCACAAAGTTTACCTGTAATAAATTAAAATCCCATTTATAACAAAACTGATCAGTTTGAATTATTATAGAGATAAGTACTTTATATAAATCTTAAAATATAAAAATGCAGTACTTTTTAACAGTCAGTGTCAATCAGGCACCAAAATCAATTCTTATATTATACCTTATAATAACTTCTTAGTCTAAATCTTTCTTCTGATTCATTTTACTTTCATAATCAGCAATCTTGCATATCTTTTTTATTCTTTCTTTACAAATATAATTTGGCCAGAAGTTTCAAATGAAATTCCTCATGCTATATTAGATTAAACTATTTTAAAGAAATCATATATTTTGCTTTAACTACAATATATATGGTGATCCTTTTGTTTATGGATAAAATGAAAACAATGTAAAACATAAAACATTTACTACTGAATTTATTTTTGAAATTTGGTGTGTACAACATTGAAAGATAGGAGATTTTTCAGAATGCTATATGGCTCCCATTGAGCACTCTGCACAATTCATAACAGTGATGCAATTCAGCCTATGTCCATTGTAACAACAGAGAGCTGATTTTTTGGAAAGCTTGAGTAATTTTTAATTTCAGATCATCAATGTTCCTGGGTCTCTGTGAAGAGACAGGATCTTTAACAAAACCCCTACAAAGAAGTCAGGAAGGATTAGATCTGGGGAGTTTGGAGCCAAGGAATTATTCCATCATGACCACACCACATGCAATTGAAAGTGGTATTTAGAAAATGAACTTTTCATGCCCATGAAGCATCTTGCTGGAACACAATGTTCATATTGTTGTCTTGAAGTTTTGGCAACAGAAACAACAGGAATATATCCAAATAAGATCCACAGTGTACCATCTTTTCTGCAAAAAATGGCCCACACCCTTATTGTGGCTCACTTCAAACGAAAAATTAACTTTTGGACTTGAACTTTCAAACTCTTAGCAGATTATGTGAATTTCCCTTGCCCATATAATGCAATTGTAAGTATTTACTCTCCTGCTGACATCAAAATTGCTCTGCCTGTAAATAGCCATTTGCTTAAGAAGCCATCTTCATCTTCAACCTACCGCCACGAATGGTCGAGGTCGTTAAGGCATGGACTCGTGAGCGGGAGGTCTGGATTCGGATACCGCCAGGACCTCCTCCCTGACTGAGGTTTTTTTCAGGTTTTCCTCAGTCCTCATAAATGGCAAATGCCGGGGAGGTACCCTAAACTCAGGCCTGGAACGATTCCTTAAAAATAAATCCTTTCCCAATATATCATTCATTTCATGTATCATCAGTGTCCATCACCTGTGGTGCCTCTGTAGCAAAAATGGATGTTAAACACTACTCATTCATTCATCTTCAATCTGTTGGCACATTGTGGATGTAAAATTAAAACATGCTTCATGATCCCCATTGTATTAGATTTTGTACAGTATCAGGTTCTGTCAAACAATATGGTACATTTATCTCTGGTGACAATTATCATAAACTTTTCGTAGGGATCTTGGTCAGAGACTGGACTTCAGAGATAGCTGTTTCTCACAATGGGTTTCACCTGTGACATCCTGCATACATTTTAGCACAGAACCTGTTACTATAAATGTTCTATACCACAACATTATAGAATTATATTTAGGTACTTTACATATCAAAATTCTCTTTGAACTTGTTTAACACTCTAAATTTAGCATACCAAAGAAAGCATTGTGCTTGTTTTTTATTTGTAGTAGCCATTCAATCATCTACAATTTTCATTTATTATTATGCATTGTTGATTTTTATTCTTGCCACTCTACTGCCACAGGTGGCTGAGGTCGTTAAGGTTCAGACTCGTGAGTTGGAGGTCTGGGGTTCGAATCCCACCAGTATCATCCTCCCTGACTCAGGTTTTCCTCAGTCCTCATTACTGGCAAATGCTGGGGAGGTACCCTATAATTAGGCATGGGACGTTTCCTCCTTAAAAAATCTTTTCCCAATATATCATTTCATTGCATGTATCACCATAAAAAAAAAAAAAACTTGCCACATACGGAAACTCCCATTTTCAAAGCTAAATATTACCAGCAAGAAATGTCCCCTACTATCATAATAGCTTTTATAATAATATTTAATCATCCATACCCAAGCAGATCACCTTGTATATATATTTATTTCTGTTTCTCTCTTTCTAATGCCACGGGTGGCCAAGGTCGTTAAGGCATGGACTCGTGAGCAGGAGGTCTGGGTTCGAATACCGCCAGGGCCATCCGCCCTGACTGAGGTTTTTTCCAGGTTTTTCTCAGTCAGTCCTCATAAATGGCAAATGCTGGGGAGGTACCCTAAACTTAGGCCTGGAACGATTCCTTCCTTAAAATATCCTTTCCCAATATATCATTTCATCTCATGTATCATCAGTGTCCATCGCCTGTGGTGCCTCGTAGCAAAAACGGGCATTAAACACCATTCATTCATTCATTCCCTCTTTCTAAAACAGATGTAATCAGTCATAATGATACATATAATCATGGAGGTATATATAAAACATCATTTGGTGTGGTGTACCGCCTGTGGGCCTCAGTAGTAAAAACGGGCGTCAAACACTACTATAAGGAGGAAAAAAAAAACACCCATTTGGTGAGTAGATACTTTTAGTAGTTATGAATATCTCTTTAATAGGGTTTAATAATTGTACTCACTGGTCTTGTCTTTGGTGGAGGTACAGGAATAATATTGTAATAGAAAACATCTGTTGGGTACTCCATTTTACAATATTTTAAAACAGGCACAAGTGCCAATATTAGCTCACTGTCATTTTCCCATATTTTGCGCAGATATCCCCTGCAGAATAGAACAAGCAAAAGATTTTGAAACATGAAAAGCAATAGTAAAGCTCAGTCACTTAGCAAAGCTTGATTTAATGAATGGACTTTGGATGTTATTCCAAATGCACTAGAGTTTTGCACAGATTTATGGATAATTACACACATTTTTCAAAAGTATCTGCTTTATGTTATTTAAATTACAAAAAAAATTACAATTTTAATAAAAAAAAATGATACATTTCTTACCTGGATTCCATTGGCATTATAACTGTATTCATTTTTTTCTTGCCCTGAGATCTGTCAATATCATCTCCAATGCTTAGTACAAAAGAACATATATATTGTAGAGAAAAATGTGATCACAATGTGTTTAAATATAGAATTTTTAAGCTCATTCTTTTCTTTCAATGCAAAAAAATTTAAAAAATGAAAGAGGGAAAAACTATAATAGCACATAACCATTACCAATATCTTCACGAAACATAGATGTACTTGCATTATGAAGTTGTTTAAACCAGTTGTTTAAACCAGAATTAAACCAGAGATAAAACTACTTAAACAATTTCATAATGCAATAGAACTTTCCACTTGGGAAAACATTTTCATTACAAAAAATAGATGTACTTACTTCTCATCTGGTGCTTTGACTGTGGTCATCAATCTGTTTTGATGCACTGTGATTTTCTGTAATTGTGCATGACAGTGAGCACATTTCTGTTTTGTTTTCACTGATTGTGGGAGCATATACATTAATTTATTTTTCAAATATTCTGTGTGTTTTGTAGAGGAATTTATGCCAGTACTCTTTCCTTTACCTGAAAATTTAATTTGCCATCATTATCATTGCCACTTTGTTACTGTTTTATGAATATATACTTCAAATATTCATATAAATAAATTATTCAGCTAGGAGTGCATAATTAAGTGGTTTACATAAAATCTTGCTTTAAGTCCATTGAGTTTGTACAGTTCAACTGGCAAGTATAATTGAAGAATAAGTTCTTCCACAAAGTTAAATGTAATTCACACAAAAATAAAAATCTGGTTCTAGACACTCCTCTACCATTGCAAGTGTGGCATTTTAGAGGCATGCAGCGATAAAGATGTATGTTTCATGTTTATGTATTCAAACTTCTACAATTCCTAAAACAAGTATTAAATACCTAACACTTTAAGATGTATTTACCTAAACCAATTAAGTAACTATTGCTTTGTTTCATTTTTTTTAATTAAACGTTAAATTTCTAAAATCATTTCATCATTTCACGTTAAGAGAATTTAATATATTCGCATGGTTTTAGAAGTTTTATGTTTAATTCAACAAGATTATGATATTAAAATTTTTTTAAAAATTGTAAAAACTTTAAAAAATTTTCATATGGGACTAACACAGTGAAGCTCACATGAATCAAATCTGTCATCTAACACTCTTCATGCTTCACTAACCTTAAAAATATTTGGAACCGGTTTCAAAGATATGTTTTCTCCATCTTCGGCCATGGACGACTGGTGTGAAAGGTTTGCTGTTACGTAAATAAGGATCATTTGATGAATTTTGACATTCCGAAAGAAGAAAATATAAATTTTAAGTTCATAAAAGTTTCACCAGAGCAGAACATTGCTTCTCATACTACATAACAACCTTTCACACCGGTTGTCCACAGCCGAAGATGGAGAAAACATATCTTTGAAACCGGTTCCAAATATTTTTAAGGTTAGTGAAGCATGAAGAGTGTTAGACAACAGATTTAATTTGAGATTATGATAGTTTCACTACATTCATTTTTAATTGGACTATTGTTTTCATTGCATATTTTGGCATTTTCTGTTGAAATTATATATAATTAAAAATGAATGCAATTTCCCCATGAATGTTCAATTTTCAATTCTGCTAAAATGCAAGGGATTTGTTCAATTTATCTTGTAAACTAAAATTCCCCAAAAGAAAATACGTGGAACTGACTTTGGGACAAGGAAGACAACCTCATCGCAAGTCTCTATGGGAGCAGTTCATGAATGGCTTCTAATAAAGCATGAACTGTAAGCATTTGCTGAATTTTAATATTAAAAAAAGGATGAAAATGCACTTCCACTCAACTCCACTAAAAATGAATGCAGCATCATTGCTTCATATCTTAACATCGATCAATGCTTTAAAAAAAGACTTAATCTACTGACTGCAACTAAAATATAAAGTGTCTCATCATAGTTTGACATATGATAAATGATACTGAATAAAAAAAAAAAATAAATAAATAAAGGGAAAGGAAAGGGAAAAAAGGAAGAGAATGTTTGGATCTATTCAGTCACGCATATCTATAATATATTGACAAAGAATGTTATTTTGTTGACAATATCAAGGTGATTTGTTTTATTTATGGATGCTCTTTAACATCTCAGGTAATCAGTGTCCCATTCAATTCAGGGTATGAAAGGCCATTAAATATTGCTCAGAGACTTCTTCTTTCAGGCTTGAAGTTCTTTTACATGTCGTAAATGTATGACATGGGACTCACTGCTTTACTTACCTTCTGAAAAAGCCATACTTAGGACTTTTAAGCCTGAAAAAATCCACCGATCCTGGCAAGGATTGAACCCATGATCTTGTGTTTAGAAAACAAGTATGGTTACTTCTATACACCAGGACCAACATATAATCTCAAGATGATAGTGCTTTTATTACAATAAATTTATGCCGTTTCTTTTATATTTTAGACTTTTAAATTCCTGAATAATTATCACTAAGTTATAAATCATGAAACCCTCTGGAATAGGGTGACCAAATATCCCCTTTTTTGAGGACATGCTCTCATTTTATGTCTCATTCCTCATGACACACAAAATTTTAGCCTTCCAAAATGTCCCCCATTCAATAAATGTTGATCTCCTTCACAGTTTATATTGGGTGCCATAATAATAGTCTTGACTCTTTTCAATGTATAGCATTAAGTTTACATTGCTGTTATTTCCATCATGTTAAACTGAAAAATATTAATAATAATATTACAGGTCAATTGCTTGTATATGAACAAAATCTTCCATGTAATAAACTCAACTCTATTCTTTGTCTGCCTTTCCTGGTGTAATTGTATTACATAGTTTATATGGAATTTCACTTTATCATATTACATTATGGTTTTAAGATTCTCTCATATTTGAAGTCGGCATTTCTTATTTGGTCCCTTTCTGGTTCTCTTAATTCAAGCTTCCAGCCTACTGACCTCTTGTTTATTTCCATTCTTCTGGTGGATACTTTGGCTTTAACACAATTTTTTTTTTTGACAAGAGTATATTAAAACATGTTCACATTAACTCCACTTACAACATTAGGGCATGTTTCAGGGGCAATTGACCAAGTCAGTCAACAGCTGATGATGGGAATGATTGCCCTGGAAACGTGTTCTAGTGTTGTGTAAGTAGATGCAGTTAGTGTGAACATGTTTAATACATTCTTGTTGGATAAAGCTTCAGATAACTGAGTACTTCAATTGAACCAGACAATATATTTTGATTTAGAAGTGGCCAGGAAAATTTCAACAGCCAGAGCTAAAACTAAGTGAACAAAGTAAATACATTGCATGCCATTGACATCAGAACATCCTCTTTTGTGTGTCTACAGATACAAGTAACCATCGAAATTTGAAAATACTTCCTATATTTATCCTGCATCTTGACTATAAAATGGTAGTATAAAAACTAAACTTGTAGAAATGAAAACAGCTCTTAATGAAACATCACAATATATTGCAGGGTATGTTAGGGACATATAACTGGTTTGGGTATTGTCAACAAGTATGTAGCTTCTGCAAGTGATAATACCAACACCAACTTCAGTAGTATAAATTGTAGAGAAGAGGAAAATGTTTTCAGCAAGCTTAGGGCTGTATCAACAGGAATATGTATGGTAGGCATCAACTTCCCAGCTCATTTAAAAATGAATATAGGAATCCATACAGTGAAACTATCATAAATCTTGTTGAATTAAAAGTAAAACTACTAAAATGATGTCAAAACATTAAAACTCTCTAGAAGTTTCACATTTAAAACTTTTTTTATTAAAAAGTAAGTTGGGACTAGTTTCGTGAGTCACTTGCTCACAATGTCAACCAATTGACGACACTGGTTATATTTTTGACAAGTTCCTTCTTTTGTCATCAGAGAGTTCTTTCTCCATGTAGTCTACTGGCGATAATAGACAAAACATGTCCTTTTAAAAACTTGTGAGTTAAGTATAAGTATTATGAAACCAATTTAGATTATTAGCTCTGAAGGGTTATCATGAAATCTAAGATTTCCACATTTTATCAAAATGCTTTTACTTGCTTCCACATTACATAACATTGTCACAAATTTTAAAACACAAGATTTACTGCACTTGTTCATGGTATGTGTTTGAACTATTTCAATAACTTGCACATTACATTTACCTTTAAGCACTGACTCCACATATTCATCCAATTCTTTCTTCATTAGTTGATATGCCTTCCCACTTACATCTTCATTCTTACTTGTACCAAGTATGGAAACTATTCTGTTTATGTCCTTTGACTCATCGGTCCACAATGCATTTAACACAACCTGCTCTGCTTCTTGTGCTTCAGTTGCATAACCTGCCTCAAGCAGTCGTAACTGAGCAATAAATAGATCTTTCACAGGACCTACAATTACAAACACAAGGAATTTCTGAAGTAAACAACAAAAATAATTGCTTATAAATAACATATATATTTTGTATATTTAGTGCTGTATCCAGTGCAACATTGCAATTTTATTTTTTCAAGACTTAGTATTTCCATAGCAGAATTCCTAAAGCTCTAAAATATAACTTAATTATTATTTATCTTATATTGCTGACAATTATTTTAATTTCAGTTGTACTGTGTGCAAGTGCTTACAAAAAAACTATAAACAAAAATGTATTTGGAATGTGCTAAATATCATTGCTATTTTAACACTCAGGAAGTACAAAACAAAAAGCATCAGCAACAACAACTATAAAGCACATATTCAAATTAAGTAACAAAGATAAAAATTGTATGGAAATTTAAATAGGATGTCGAGTAGAACTTTTACTTTAGATAAAACAA
This sequence comes from Metallyticus violacea, assembly GCA_030762175.1. Taxonomy (NCBI): domain Eukaryota; kingdom Metazoa; phylum Arthropoda; class Insecta; order Mantodea; family Metallyticidae; genus Metallyticus; species Metallyticus violacea. The sequence continues at coordinate 141,356,307 of CM060832.1, forward strand.
TCAATGCATAAGAAAAGGAATGAATTATGCATAAAATTGTTTTTGGACAGAGTTATGTATATCTTCAGAGGGAAAAAAATAAGATCCAACAACTCTAAAGCACATATTTAAATTCAGCAGCAAAGATTTGGTTGTTTAATGACAAACTAATCCATGTTACACACAAAGTAAAGCACTGTTACACCATTGTGATGTGACTGTACTTTAGCAATTCACAGCATGTGTAGACAAAATCAATGTTAGATATGAAACCAACTGATCAATGACTGACTGCTAAATGGGAGAGGGATCTACAAACAATTATTATTGACAAATTATCATGAACTTTCTTCCCACCACCACTCAATTCATCACATTGCTGGCATGAGACAGAAATGTTAGTTATAGTATAATGATCTGGAAACTAAGAAAAAATAGTTTACAGTTTAAAAATAGTTAATGAAGGACCAGAACCAGATTCACAGCCATCTTCTGTTACTGAAGATAAAAGGCTCAAAGCAGATTCTGTTAGTTTTGGATTGACCATTAACTCACTAACCAAGATCAGCAGGAAATGTATTTTCAGTTTGCAGTTTCACACATTCAAAATCCATACATTATAGCTGCATATTATGGCCTGGGTGGGAGGGGAAAAGGCTCTAATGAAAATATTCTTAATACAACATTCCATCCAAGAAAAAAAGGTCATCTGTTAAAGACTTGGTTTAACAGTTAATGAATATTTCAGCAAAAAATATAGATTATAATCATTTAATACCTGAACAAGCTATGAGGAAAGATGCAAGCGTTCTTTGTTCAGCATAAAAACATATTCTCTTATTAATATATTAGCCAAACTCAGATATTGGACACTTCCAATAATGCAAGCTAGCTAAATAAACAACCTCTGATTCATGATTCTTCAAAATTACTCAATGTCCTGTTAGCATTTTTCTCTCAATTTTTTAATATGAATTTGCTGAACTAAAAATTATATATATATAATACACACACATTGATATTATCATCACTCTTTGGAAATATTGGGGTAGGGGGCTTAGCTCCCTCTGTACAATCTTTGAGGGGGGTTGCCCCAGCCAAGGCCCTTCCATCCCTAGGAGTAAGCACCTATGCAAAGGGATTAACAATCTGAGGTGGTGTAATAATAAACTCTTTAAGCTTAAGCTAATGATGCCTTTAAAACATATTTGTTATTATTTACATGGACAGGAAAAATTAATGAATAAAGAATATGTGTATTGAAATAGCAATTATTTAACCCCTATGAAAAAAGTTAGAATGAATGATTATGTAACAGATATTATTAGATAATATTGTTATTCTAATAAAATGGAATTAAATATTAAAAATGAATGAATTCTGGTTAGTTGGATTCTAGGATAATTTTTCCTTGGAATAACCCAAGAGTGACAGGTACACACAATGCTAACAAGAAAGGATCATGTTATATTGAAGTTATGGTATTCTTCTAAAATGAGATAGACAATAATGTGAACCTTTTGGTAGATTATTTTGGTATTTCATAAGATGCAACTTCAGGAAAAGAGTATGTTATTGTGTTATTTTACAAAATAAAGAACCAGCTTATTGAAGAAGAAAGTGTATAGAAGATTTGTGCACTTTAAATCAATGAGGAAGTATTAGATGAAAAATGAAAAGATGACGGAGATAAGCAATGTCACCGGAAGCAAATGTCCAGGGAAGAACAGCTCAACTTCTCCAAGAAAAACAAAATCAAAAGATATCTGGTCGATGCATGCAACATATAGACAAAACAACCTATGGAAAAAGATAAATTTTATTCTCCCCATTTCTATCATCCTGGAATAGCTATTGACACCTTGTCTGAAACTTACAACAGTCTTAGCACAAGAAAGAAATATAACGAGTACAACTGTTACAAAAATTCAAAACCACAATAAAAACATGTTGCACAGATTCAAACTTTCTGCAAGATATAATAACCCATGAAATGTGCATTATTTTATATCACAGAGACAGAAAAACACAATAATACAGGAACTAAATTGATAATTTGGCAAATTCAGTATTTTATATCACATTATTGACTATTCATCTCAAATAACCATTTGATATATATTCTTGACTTTGAGTTCAATAAATTACAATATAGAGGTATGCATCATCATTTAACTCACAAAGATTAAGCCTGAGACCTGTCTGGGCCCTTACAGATCATATTATAAATCATTTTAATTTAGTTACACTTAGTATCCACAGATATAACACAGCATAGTTATATTCATGATGCAACAGCAATTAAAATCCAGTAACATGTTACTTTATATAAACAGTAGTTAACCTTAATGTTGGCTAACGGTCAATAAAGAAAAACTATTAATGCAGTACCAAATTAATAAATATTGATCATTCTTTATATTTTACCCACCTTTAATTTGTAATGTAAAACAGTTGAGACATGCTAATTTCATTACTGTGTGTATAGCTTTATAGAACATAGGGTTCACAACTGGTAATACAAGTTCTATGTGTCCAATATGTCCTGGACAAGTATATACATTTTTTGAACATGTTCCACATGGATCACTATTTTCACTCACAGGACCTGAAAATAAAGGAGCAAAATCTCAAAATTAAAAGTGCAATTCTTGTAGTTTTGAATGGCAGGAATTTTCACAGTGAAATATAATATAACAAATTATTATTAAGGGAATCACTCAAATTTCACTCATTTTGTTCCATTTACTTGGACATGTTTTAAAGGCTGTTGCCTTCATCTTCAGCATGGTTCCACCGCCTGCTTCCCAGAGTAGTATTAAGATGTTGCTCTGTGGATTTTACGAACCTAGTTATGAGATCAAAATTAACCAATTTTTTTTTGTTTTTGTTTATGAATATATTTTCCCATACTATTAATTCTATGGGTTTTTGAAAAGCTTTTAAGAGTTTTGATTCCTTTTGGAATTCGTGGTTCTTTTGCCAGAAATGGTCTGCTATTGCTGATTTTTCCATGAGTTTATATTTAACACTTCTCATTTGTTCTTTAAATCTTATGGTAATATTTCCTTTTGTTTTGCCTATGTATTTCACATTGCAGTCTTTGCAATGCAACCAATTTCGTAAATGTTTTTTCCCTGGCAGAATTTTGTCTTTTATGTTGGTTTTTTAAACTACATTTGTTTACTGGAATCAAAATGTTTGCCTCTTTAAAAATCTTTTGGAATTTTTGGTGTGCCCATGGGTAGAAGGTGAATTTCCTATATATATAATCTCCTTTGTAGCCTTTTAGTGTAGTGATATCTTTTATTTGTTTTTTGAATTTTTGAATTTTCTTATTGACCACATCTGTTGTGTAGCCATTTTTCTGTGCTATATCTGATTTTATGGTACTTGAATTGTATTCTGTCTTGCTTCATGGTAAGTTTGTTAATCTGAATGTTAGACTATTGATTATGGCGAGTTTATGTTGTTTTGGATTATGGCTGTTATTTTTTATATAATTGTCTATGTAGGTATCTTTTCTGAATATACCAAATTCCAGATTATTGCCATTTTTTTTATAATTTTTATATCCAAGAAGGGAAGAAAAATCTATAGAGTGACATCTTAACACCACACTGGGAAGCAGACAGTGGAACAATGCTGAAGATGAGGGCAACAGCCTTTGAAACATGTCTAAGTAAGTGGAACAGAATTAGTGAAATTTGATTCCCTCAATAATAATTTGTTATGTAATCCTTGTGTTTCTGGATATCCACATTCAAACAACAATGTCAGAATATTACACTAAGGAGCAATTATGATGAAGTACTAATATTAGCAAAATTAATAATGAAGTTGAATGTTATTTTCTATACTTTACCTCATAATCTCAAAATAAATATTTTATCTTTGCAGCAAAAGCACAATGTTGCAAATTTCAAGCGTTCTCTCTTTATTCATTCAAGATAGTCTGTTGAAATGTATTAACTTGAATGCAATAAATATTTAAATTATGCTGTAAATTTTTGCATCCCTTGGCAATATTGCAGGAGTGAGGGAGGTTTCTCAGCAGAGGGTGTGAAGCAGATGCTCCCATCTTTTGTGTGCTTCTTAGGTAGTTTGTTCTTGCTAATGACCTTTAACCGGGTAGTTTTAAGCAATAACTGAGTAACAGGTTTTAAGAAGGCTGCACTCTGCCTTCACTAGACAATTAATATTTTCATTCTCTCATATGTCTAGAGATCCACTGAATCACCATAGTATCACAGCTAAGAGGATTTCCTTGCATAATGTTGTAGGTCCGCAGTCTGAGGGACTATTTCCCAAAAGTTTCCAGTCACAGTCCAGTCTTGTTCTATTTCAGCATTGTGTAGGTCATTTTGAGTTTAGTGAAATATGGCTATTCTCTTAGGAGAACTAAGCAATAGCTATGAAAGATTTGATTTCTGTTATGAAATCTTGCATTTTACTGATATTCTGCATGAAGCAGTCTGGACTGACTAGAATCAGGTTATGAGCATTGCAGTCACAAAGAGAACTCTTGGCTCTAAATCCCTTAAATTACTCTGCAACCCACTAACTTTTTGACTGACACTTTCAGCAACATTTTAACACTTGAACATAAGTTGAAATATGCCACAGCTTTCACCATATCAAATAATACCTCAAAAATGGTGTTACAAGTTTCAGAACCCCATAAAATTCTCTCTATGATGAAATTATCTGGCTCATGCCTGACAGCTCAAAAGCAAATCTACTCTTTCATTGATTATGTTTCTTTAATCACAATTGAAAAAATAAGGTTTTATGATACTGTTTATAAAACTTTATTACTGATTTTGCTAAAAAATTCAGATTCAATATCTCTTTTTAATTCATCATGAGAGACTCATTGTATTTTGTGCAACCTAGTCAAGATGTCTTCATTAAAATTGTGCCTCAATAATAAAAGTTGATTTAATTTGATTTTGTCAGTATTATTCCTTAACTGATTGTTGTAAAGTTAAGTACCTTAGTGACGTAATTTATCTATGCTCAACATTGACACATTCATCCCATTCTGAACAGAGATACATACCTGGGAACATGAACAATGTATAACATTCATCCATATTTTTTAACCCCTCCTTAGCATTTTTTGAAATGTTGCATTCCTGTTCTACAAAAGCAGACATGCCATGGTTTTCTATGCCAGATAAGTATACTTCAATCTTTAATTCCTTTTATAGCTTGGCAGCAAATGGAACAAAAAATCATAAATAACATTTGCCTATTCCGAAGAAAACATCTTGTTTGCATTTGAAACTTTGGATGAATTGTTATTGGTATTAATATTCATTAGATTTTTCTTACATGTTTTCATGGTACCATTATTAGAGTCCTGAGACTTGATAGACAAAGAAAACAGCAATTTCCAGTGTTCCTTCACCTTCCTGGTTGGTGGCATCTATGGTTGTCTCTAGGTATACTAGGTTTCTCTAGGTATACTGGGGAACAATGAAATCACATCAAATGACACTAGTGTATCTGTAGGTAATAATCTAATATCCTTTATTTCTTCAATTAACTGAATAGAACTATTTATGCTTCTTCTTTTAAACTGTGGTAATTCATTGAATCTGTCTGATAGCCATTTTGCTAGGAAATATGTGGGGCTGTTAATATTGTTTATGATTGGTCTCATGCTCATTATTGGTTTGTGAATTTTTGGTAAGCCATATATACTTGTATACCTAGAGAAAAGCTTTTAATCATTTTACAAAAATGGTTAAAAGAAATAGGAATCAATGAAACACACAGAAAAGAATACATACATCTGACAAACATTTGTATTAATCAGTCATATTTTACATTTGATAAACCTTTTTATAAGCAACAAACAGGCTTGACCATGGGCAGTCCTCTATCTCCTTTTCTGGCAAATCTTTACATGAGTAATTTTGAAACACACATTACTTCAGCCTTTCCACACTTCTTTAAGTGTTGGTACAGATATGTTGATGATGTTTTTGCCATAGTTAATGTAAAGTTAATTGAAGATGCACTAAAGATTTTGAATATTCAAGATAAAGATATAAAATTCCACATGAAATAGAAACAGACAATATGCTGCTTTTTTTGGATATTAAAATTATAAAAAGTAAAGAAAACCTTAAATTTAGCATATATAGAAAGGACACACACATGCAGATAATTATATCAAAGAAAATGGTTTTAATCCTATGGCTCACAAACATGCAATTTTTAATAGTCTGATATGCAGAATGATCAATTTGCCAATCAGTAAAGAAGAATATAACATAGAATATAAAAAAATTAAAGAAATAGCAATGTTAAATGGTTTTAATGAAGACTTATATAATATAAGTAATAAGATTAAAAAATTCCAGAAGAAGAAAAGAATTGAAAATTGCACTACATTATCAACAGTTAAAGAAAAAATGTCCTTTAAAAAATTCACATATAACCCAACAGTGATGTATAAATTCCAAAAAATATTTAAAGATGTTAATATAAAATTGGCTCCCACTAATAGATTTAGTCTAAACAACGTTTTGAAAGACAATACTACAGATAATACCCCAAAGGAGAAAAAAGCAGGAATTTACAAGATTTCATCTGCTGAATGTGATAAGATCTACATAGGAAAAACCAAGAGGAATGTGGGGATATGTCTTAAAGAACATATGAGGAATTTAAAATACAAACAAATAGAAAAATCAGCGGTGGCATATCACTTTTGGACCGAAAATCATGATCTAAAGAAAAAAGTTGAATTATTGAGAGCTGTACAGGGACCAGTAGAATTGGATATTTGGGAAAAGATTTACATCTACAAACATAAGGATCATTTGATGAATTTTGACATTCCGAAAGAAGAAAATATAAATTTTAAGTTCATAAAATTTCATCAGAGGGAACATTGCTTCTGATACTACGTAACAACAACCTTTCACACCAGTCATCCACGGCCGAAGATGGAGATAACATATCTTTGAAACCGGTTCCGTATATTTTTAAGGTTAATGAAGCATGAAGAGTGTTAAGACGACAGATTCAAATCATGTCTAATTTTAAATGTTGCAGTATTTTCATTTGTTCTCATGAATTAATGGTTTGAGCTTGCTGTTATGCCTCCTTTTCACTTGTTGACAAAAATGATAATATATACAACACACAGCTCTTCCAATTTAATGCTGTTAGAAAATACTGCACCATTACAATGTTATAAAGTTTCAGAGTTAAAGTTGTGAAAATGATAATGGTTAAAAAAAAAAAATAAAACGTTGTTTTGGGGAAATTTGAGTATGGGTAATCCAAACAGACATATGTTTCAAACTTACCTAGAATATTAGGAGAGTGAATAAAATCATTATTAGGCAGTGATGTGACTCTGTTAAAAGTTAGTATCCCAACCCATCTGCCCCTAAAAGTGCATCTATTTTTACAACTAAAATCACACCAAGAAGAATAAAAAGTATTTTTTTTTTATTGATTTATTTATGGACGCTCTTTAACATCTCAGGTCATCAGCGTCCCATTCAACTCAGGGCGTGAAACGGCCGACAAATTTTGCTCAGAGGCCCCTCTTTCAGGCTTGAGGTTCTTTTTTGTGCCGTAAATGTACGACACGCGACCCACGGCTTTACTTCCCTTCCGAAGGAAGCCATACTTAGGATTTTTACGCCCGAAAAAATCCATCGCTCCTGGCCGGGTTCGAACCCACGATCTTGGGTTTAGAAGGCAAGTATGGTAACCGCTACACCACCAGGACCGACAGAATAAAAAGTAGCAGTGTACTATCATCATAGTCATTAGCAAAATATATACTAAATAAACAAAAACCATAGTTGCAGTCATTCAGATTAAAATGTTGCCTGTAGACACAGTCCATGAAACACTATATGAGCAAAAAGTAAACTATTTCCAAGGTGTGATAAAATGTGTTACATTCTGCAAAGAAGCTGGGATAAAAAGGTAAATTTCTTAGAACAAATTTAAGCGAACACTTAACTGAATCTAACTGGACCCTAACATAAGTGAGTATTTGATTCACAAGGATCATGTGAAACTTAAATCTAATTTATAGGTTAAATTTTAAGAGTGAAATTGCAGACATGCCCTATTACAATCTTAAAATGTAATCTACACATTAGGTTTAAATTTACAAGTAGAATTTGTGGACTTAACAGTACCTTTATAAATCTATTTGCACATTTCCATTACCATGGTACCACAAATGGTATAAGGTAAATTTATATAATCATTGGCAACTCTGAAAAATAAGTGTTGTACCACTAACCCTGATGGGGAAAAAAAGACATCACATGCAAAAATGCTGGTGTGGGATTTTGCTATATTAATAAATGCACCATCTAAATCTAAACTCCAAACTGTCTGCATCTGTTTTAATAAGCTTCCACTCACGCTTCTGTTATTTTACTTAACTTTAAACTTTTGATTGCAGTGCATTTTTTGTTCAAGTTTTAATATTATTTTTACTAATATTTCAAATTGCACCATACAGTACAACTCATGTGGGGCATATGATTCCTTGCCCCACTACAGTCGACACCTGTACTATTAAAAATTATCAACTATAATTGTACCTAAATTAGGATCATATAATCCGCCTGGCAATGGATGTCCCAGTGTATTAAACGTTAATGGTGTGCAAATTTCTGCAACACTTAGTTTTCTTATTTCTTCTTCAGAGAAGAGAGAGAAAGATAATCTTGAAGGAATGGACTGCTTTCTGTAGTCTAAGTGGTGTATGCCACTATACTGGTTATCCTCCATTGTTGATAAGACCTGAATGAAGAAAATACATGTAAAAGCACTTGTGAAAAAAGATAATTTTAAAAATGCAGGCAATGGTAAAGCATTGAACTACACACTTACATATTTATCATAATCGGTACATATTTGTCACAATTTTACTTCTTAATACCCATTTTTTGGTATACAGATTAAAAGTATACACACATAAAGAAATTATTAAGTTGTCTTATTTTCATTACTCCTAAAGCACATAGGTAAGTAAATATTAGAATAGACTAACTTATTCGGTATCCAAAAATAATCTTATTGTTTAACAAAAGTCCTAAACAGATATTTACTGCTTTTGTTTCATCCCTAGGAGAGAGCTCAACCTTAATATATGATTGACATGGGAGGCCAAGGCCGTTAAGGCATGGACTAAGTAGCAGAAGGTGTGGGGTTTATTTTCACCAGGACTCCTCCATGACTGAGGATTTTTTTTTTTTTCACGTTTTTCTAAATATTCATAAATTATGAATGTGGGGGAGATATCCTAAATTAGGACCTGGAATGCTTTTTTAGTTAAAGAAAAAATCCTTTCCGAATTTATAATTTCATTTCATGTTTTACCAGTGTCCAACCCCTGTGATGCTTCAGCAACAAAATGTACATAAAACATTATTACAAAAATAATCTTCAATATATCAATTTTCTCTTTCAACAATTATACATTAACTTATATCATCAGGGATTTAATTAACTCATTCAGTAATTGCCAAGCTTAAAATTATAACCTTTGCTATTCCTTAATGGATAAAACTTTTTCAATTTACCTAGAAATACTGACTCTTCTCCTTTTCTATGTACAAACTAAATAAATGCAACATTCAGCTAAAATGAAATTCCTAATCAATTCATCGCACACTATACCTAATCTCAAGTGAATCCTAGAAACCAGAGAACCCAGTGGTTATTGCGGCTCATGACAGCCTCACAGTCTCCACTCATCTCCATTTTATAAGTAGCCTCACAGTCTCCACTCATTTTTTTTTATAAATATAAACCAAATAAACACAACAGTCAACAAAAATAGAATTCCTATTCAATTCATGTGCACATTCACATTGGCCTTGACCTACCCTCGAGTGATTTCTAGAAACAGGAGAACCCGGTAATTACTTTTGCAATATCATCTGCATATACTCTCCTGTTTTCTCCGCAAGTTCGTACACCTTGAAAAGGCAAATGCCAACTAGTTTACTTGATGCTGCCGAATGGCTTCGATCCGATTTGATAATTCGTTCAATCTATTCCATTTATCGTATCAAAGGACCATGGACAAGCGGTTTATTTATTCAAATAAAAAAATCTTTTCAATGTGCAAGGCATGCAAATATAATGCATCGTTCAAATACCTCTTATTAATCTAATGATTTGTTCCAAGCACTCACAAATGTCATCTTGCTTTATTAACATTACATATATTCCATTACTCAAAATAAAGACAGTGGTGATAGAAATGTGTCGTTTTTTCTTTCAAGATTTTGCAAACTATTCAAGATTCTAACCTCCTTATGTTGCTGAAACCTTTCAATCATGAGACGACATATTGCCTTGCAGATTTCTATTACACACAGACATAGATTCAGAATCACAGATTACCCTTCAGACTCAGAAAGAATCACGAAAGATTTAACCTTTATTTTATACACGTGTTTATCTGCGCGTTTGGAGTAGATTACAGTAGCCAATATATATGGATTAAAAACTCCAGAAGGTTAACAAAATGTCCCGTATTTCCCACTGAGAAATATTTGATTGCTAAATAATTCATGTAAGGGTAAAATTTACATATATTAAATGCAAATTACATAAATCAAGAAGTCTGAGATTTTATATAAGAATTTTAGAATTTGTCCTGAATGACTGGAGCATAAAGAGATCATGCGTCGTAGAGCCAAGGTAGTGGGATTCAAGCCCAGTCAGAATCGATGCAATTCTAGGGCGTAAAAATCCTAGGCACGGTTCCTTCGAAACGCAGGTAAAGCTGTGGTTCTCATGTCATAAATTTATGGCTCAAACCTAGAATTAGAGGGCTCTGAGCAAAATTTATCGGCCGTTTCAAACGGGACAACAATGAGCAGAGATGTTAAAGAGGGTCCTTAAATAAACCAAATAAATAAATACACGTCATAAAACAACTTAAAGTGTGACCTATCAAAATTGGTCTGCTGACCAGGCCAACCAAATATTAAGAAATATATTTTAATATAATATGGCATGCCATTTAACTGATTGCAATGCATAATAACAATAAGTAAAGCTATCATAAATAGTAGAGAGAAAAATCCAACCACACCAAATAATGTAATAAAATATTAAACAAACAAAAAATCATTTTAAAATTTCCATTTTAGTTCCCCGCCCCCCTCCCCAGCTTCCCCCATTTTTACATTTTCTGCTAAAATTGCCATAAAATAGGGAAATTCATAAGAACTTTTTACCTACATTGGTTTGGCAAAAGTATTTATGTGCATGCACAGTCAAACAGCTTTCACTTCTGACATTCTATGAAAATAAACTAAATCAAATAGCTTATATCTTATATTTAATTGATGAACATAATGTTTTTCCTAATTTATCCATATTTAAGTTTATAGATTTTATTTGATAGATGATGTTGAAATAAAATAGGTACCTTTATTACAGGTTCTAATCACCTAAACACAACTTTTGAATTCTTTTTTTTTATATATAAACAACATAATTTTTTTGTTATAAATAACTGAAAACTTAAAACAACAAAGAGCAGAGATAATTGGTATATCATTCACTACCTTCTAGGAGATTAATCTTCTTGATATTAGGTAGGCATATACCATTTCCTCATACTTCACCTATGACTGCCTGGCTATCAGACTCGGTGTGGTTCAGGAAGGTTCCTAATGTCTGATCGTTAGTAATCAAACTGTAGAGTCAAGTCAGAAGATGTTGACCATGGTTCCCCTACAAGCTGAGATTTCCACTTTGAGTGTGCTCAAGTGGATTTCTATGAGTGAATCTCCAGCTGTTGCAAGATATCTTGTCAAAACAGTAGTCTCTCAGCCAATGGAGAATCTAACAAGCATATTCAAGGTTGAACTCCAACAGAATGACCTCATCAACATATGGGTCATTTGTTGAAATACATAAAAGAGAGCAGTTCAAAATTTGAGTTTCATCCATTACTTCTTCTCACACTTGTATTGCATAACTCCTTGTTTTCAGTGCTAATACTATCAGACAACTATGACATATTTCTTAGACTGGCCATTCCCTTGAGAATTATAATGTACTGAGAAGGAAGTTCAATTCCTGAGGCATAAGTGAGGAACCTGATCACTATGAATAAATGAAGGTAAATTAAATATAGAAAACAAATGCATCAATATAACAATGGATATTCCAGATGATATGTCTGGGAATGAAAATGCAAATAGGAATCAAGAGTGTTAATTTATAATGATGAGGAGAAAATGAAATGAGCTAGATCTTGAAGGCTACAAACCTTTAAAATCAATTCAGACATCCAAATGAGTGGATGCTCTAATGAGATTTCCCTCATTTTTGATGAATCTGACCTTGATCTTTTCACATGTTTGAAAGTTATTATAACTTTCTTTACATCTTCCACTAAATAAGGCCAATTCTTTGTCTTCACTCAGTGATAAAATCAGCATATTCCTGGGCAGCATAAGGAATCATGAAGATCTTTCAGTTTAGCTTCATGGGATTTATTGCTGAGCAGATTCTAGAGAAAGCATCTTCAGCTTCATTTTCTTGGACAGGATAACATATAATCTCACAGTCATAGTGAGAAAGTTTTCATCACATTATTTTCTCATTCTTAATTTTTTCTATCTGTTTATTGTCAAACATAAAAGTGATTAAAACATATCTTTTAAAAAAATATAATTATTTTAAAAATTATATGGAACTAACAGAGTGAAGCCAAGTCATATGAATAAAATCATGTGATATGTCGTACTAAACACTCTTATTGCTTCACTTACTTGTGTGATATTTGGAACCAGTTTCAAAGACCTTTGTCTTCATTTTTGGCAAAGTGTACGACTGACTGGAGAATCCAACGGTTCTGTACAGATGAAGTACCCCCCTGGTGGTGTTTTAAAGTACTTCAAATTGGGTTTTCTACCTTTGGAATATCAAATTTTATTAATCGATCTCTGCATTTATGAATGTAAATTTTTTCCCACGTATCCAGTTCTATATGTCCCTGGGTCTCTTTTAATAAATCCACCTTCTTCACAATCTCATGGTTTTTAGTTCCAAAATGATATGCCACAGCTGATCCATCTGTCTGTTTATATTTTATGTTCCTGAAATGCTCTTCTAAATGTGTGCCTATATTTCTCTTTGTTTTTCCAATATAGATCTTTTCACAATCTGCACATGTTATTTTGAAAATACCTGCTTTTTCCTTTTCTGGAGTCTTTACAGTCATTTTATCTTTCAAGATGTTTCCTAAATTAAATCTGTTTATGGGTGCTAATTTTATATTGAAAAAAAAGAAGCATCTGTCTACAGTGAAGAGCTTATATTCCTCATAAATGAAACTTGGTGGTAAGCAAATCAATAATCAACTGAACTAAATACTTCATACCATTCTTCCTTGTTTACTATTGTTTACGTAAATTGAAACAAAATATCTTTATTATAGATTCTAATCAGCTAATAACAGCTTACGAATTCTTTTGTTTTATAAACAAAATACATTGGTTTGTTGTAAACAGCTGAAAACTTAAAATAACAGTACAGGTATTAAGTATATCAGATGTAATATATCTTTTAAAATGAAACATTATCATGTACAAATGTAGGAGGAATTTCTGGCCATTTTCTGTGATATGACTCAACATAAGCAAAAAATTGCTAAGCATATTATTCCTTTTTTTCATATTCATCTTGCATACAAAATATTATTAAGAGGAATAAGTCATAAATTAAGGCAACTATTATTTTTTTTTTTTTGCAAACAAGGGACAACATGAAAAATCTAAGATATATGATATGATGAGGCAAACATCGTTTTGGCCCCAGTAAATAAATTTAGTTTAAAAAAACCACTTAAACACCAACACAAAAGACAAAATTCCACCAGGAAAGCAATCATGCATTTACAAAATTGGTTGCAAAGACTGTGACATGAAATACATAGGCAAAACAAAAAGAAATATTACCATACATTTTAAGGAGTACATGAGAAATGTAAAATATAAACACACAGATTTGGCAAAAAAATATACAAATTCCAAAAGGAACCAAAACTACTAAAAGCTCTTCAAAAACCCATAGAATTAACAGTATGGGAAAATATATTTATAAACAATAACAAAGATTTTTTGGTTAACTTTGATCTCCCAAACAACAGTTGCCTCATCAATAAATTTGTTAAAGCTACAGAGCGACATCTTAATACCACACTGGGAAGTGGCCAGTGGGACCAGGCTGAAGATGGAGGCAACAGCCTTTGAAACATGTCCAAGTAAGTGGAACAAAATTAGTGAAATTTGAGTGATTTTGTAATAATAATTTGTCATATTATACTATATTTCACTGTGAAAATCCCAGATACAAAAAACTACTTATCACTTATTCCTTGCATGAATGTGTTGAAAATTCATCAAGTATCAAAGAAATTTTAATTGCAATAGAGATTAATTAAATGTATTTAAGGACTACATGAAATTGATTCATATTAACATTTTTAAATTTTAAATATCCATATGTTGCCAAATATTTATATAATTCACTGTTTTATATGTGCAAAAGAACATAAATACCAGGCATAAACTTAGACATAATGTGAGAAATATGCATATAATTGACTTAGTTCTTGGTGTGATTAAATAAAACACAGCAACATTTTCAATATGTTGGTATAAAATTGTTCAATAAACTACTAGTAGCATTAACATTTTAAAAAAAATGTTAACACAGAAATAGAAGTGAAATAGAACTACATTATTTATACAATTACTAGTAGCGTATTTATAATACATTGCGGCAACATGGATGTGGTGGTTACATTCTTCAGTTCTTACAGCTGTTTGTTATAGCTGTTTATCCTACTATATTTCACTACTTTCTTAAATAGGTGGTGCTTTGTGGTATAGTACTTAAAGTGTTTTTTGTTTTGTAATAAAAATACTTAAGGACAAATAAAAGAATAGCTTAAATTTTGTTGTTGATTTGGTTTATTTATGGATGCTCTTTAACATCTCAGGTCATCAGCATCCCATTCTATTCAGGGCATGAAATGGCCAACAAATTTTGCTCAGAGGCCTCTTCTTTCAGGTTTGAGGTTCTTTTTTGGAATAGCTTAATGGACACTCATTCTACAGCATTCAGGAATTTGAAGAACTTGAAATGGATAAAATGTTTAAGCTACGATGCGTTTGGTTATAAAGCTCAGATAATATTGTTATAAGTATCATTTTATTTTTAACTATGTCATAAGTGGTTAGTATCTATTTTAGCATGTACTGCCTCTCTATTTGTAAAATGGTTCATCCTTTTCTACGGTATAATATAGTTATCTACATATACTTTATCTTGTTAACTGTAAAATGTGTATTACAATTGTATTGTTTAATGACAGCAATAAAGTGTTTGTTGTTGTTGTGGTTGTTGTTTCTGTTGTTGTTATAAAATTATTATTTCAATCATTCCATTTGTAAAATTAAAATTTTATGGATTAAAATCTAAATTAGTTTGCACATATACATAAAAGATAGTAAAGGACTTAAATAAATATTCGGTATAATATTAATTCTTACCTTCCAGATTTAGCAACAATAATCCATAGAGTTCTTCAAGGTTCTATTCTTGGCTCTCTGCTGTTTAATATTGATATTTAATGACTTATCTCTTCTAATCAATAATCTACTAATGAAATTCTATGCAAAACCTTGGACAAAATGATCTGGAAATTAAGCAGTGATTGACAAAATATGTACATAGTTTAAAACAAACAAACTAGCTCTTATAATTAAGTTATTGCAGGACTGGGATGAATTACACACTCTTATGGCTTTACCTATTTTTTTATATTTAGAACATATTTTGCAGACCATCATCTCACAAACTGTTGACTGCTGAATGATTTGCAGTATCTCTCTGGGGATGCATATTCTGCTTTGGAGGGGGTATGGTGAACTTAAAGTTGGTGTTTTCAACCTTGGAAGTGTCAAAGTTCATTAATCTGTCTCTGTATTTATATATAAATTTTCATCGTGGGTTCAGTTGCGGTCTTTCACTGTGTCATGGTTCTCTGTCCAGAAATGAGATGCCACCATTGATTTCTCCATTTGTTTGTATTTAAAGTTCCTGCAGTGCTGTTTTATCTGTGTGCTTACATTTCTCCTTGTTTTCCTGACATATATTTTTTGTCAACTTTGATATGATTATTGTTTAATCCAAGATCATATAAACAAGCAGTAAACAACAGTTTGATATACTAAACTCATTAACCTTCCCATTAACAAAAAAGAATACTCCAAAGAATACCAGCAAATAGAAAGAACAGCAATTAAAAATGAATTTAGCAAAGAATTAGTTTACTTGTACAAAAGTTCAAGAGGCAAAAACTTATTAAAGGAAATACAACATTTTCAGCAGAAAAAGATAAGATAATTTGTTTAAAAATTCACAAACCACCAATGGGCTATACACAATTTTAAAAATATTCTAAAAGATTTTAATATCAAATTAGCCCCAAAAATGGACTTTATGTTAAAAATCCCCTGAATGAAAATTAATGAAAATATTCCAATGGAGAAAAAGGCTAAACTGTGCAGAATGTGAATGATGCAGCAAAGATTTGAGACATGTTCTGATTAGTACAATGTTAAGTGCAGACAAAAGTACAAAACAGCTCACTGGCCTAATCTACCTATGGAATACACTATTGCTTCACTGTAATTGTTCCAACATTAAGTTGATTTTAAATTCAGTATTTTATTCTCAGCTATTTATGTTAAAAGATCATTTCTCTTTCTCCAAACCCTGAAAGAGAGGGCTCTGAGCAAAATTTGTCAGCCGTTTCACGCCCTGAGTTGAATGAGATGCTGATGACCTGAGATGTTAAAGAGCATCCATAAATAAACCAATCAAAAAAAAAAAAAATCTTTCTCCAAAAGTGATTTCTCTCTCAATTACCTAGTTTCTTTACATTCTAACTAACTGTACCTTATATTATCCTGTTTTCCGCATAGAATGGACACATCTCTGTATTGATCCTTCCTCCTGCTCCTTTCAACTTAAAAAGTCTGGTTTTGAACCATACAAATCTTTCTCTAATCATCTTTATTACAACATTCCACATATTTTTCCTTCCACCATATATTTTTCATACATTTTATAAACTTAAGAACTTTTATTATTAAAGCCACCAAATATTTTTTGCGCTTCAATATCTTTAATCCTTAGCTTAATTTCTTTCCAAAATCCTTTCTCTTTTAACTCCCGGTCTTTCCATATTTCTCCCATACAATCCTTTTCAAAATCACAATGACCTAGATCTGTCTTTGTCTTATTCTTTCTTTTAAATTAAACATCCTGTAGGTAATAAATTTTCTTCCTCTAATCTGTTCCCATTCCAATATTTTCCCCTTATTACCTATTCATCCTAACTCTGTTTGAGCTACTTCATTGGGTGAATCTCTTGGTAGACCCAATAAATTAGTTTATAGAATTTTCTGTGTAATCAAATAAATATTTCCCAACCCTTTAATATCCCCCAAATCTGCACCTCATATAGCATTTTTTCCTGAACTATCACTGCATAGACTCCCTCCAATCATTTAATTTGCATTCCAGGCTATTTCTCCAGACATCCCATTACAGCTTTCAATGTCTATTTTCCCCATGCTAATATGTTTTTCTTTTCTTCATGCCATCATCTAGTAATATTTATAATCTTGTACCTAGATAATCAAATTTACTTACAATGTCAATTTCTCCTCCTTCCAAGAACCATTTCTCATCTTTTCTTAAATTAGAATCCTTCTAAATACCATAATCTTAGATTTCTTTATATTATATTAAATAATATTATGTTTAATTTTAAACTCCATTATAAATGGCAGATCTTAAGAATTCTACTTAGTTTTATAAATTTTTTATGTTCTTTTATCCAGTTGCAAAACTCACTCTACTGCAATTATTCCATTTCATATGAGAGCTTCAATGTAATTCTTAAAAAATCTGCTTACAAATATATAAAAGAAAATAAAAATATATTTTATGTTCTCATATAGTACTCATGAAAAATATTTTATACAGAAAGGTCCAAAATTTTAGCACTATTCTAACACCTTTACTGCTTTGTTAGGTCTTCTCAAATTGTACTTGTAAAAATAATGAACATGAACTACAGGTTCACTACCAGTATTGAATGCCAATTCCTCATTTTATTCCCTATAACATTTATCTTTAATCAGGACACTTTTATCTACTAAATTTGGTCCTTTTATAACCATAATATTGCATTGCATTATTCATTTAATATGCAATCTTAAACAGCTGCAATGACTATTACTAAAAACAGAACCAATAACAAGATGCTACTGTAAAAAGAAGGAGAGGAAGGAATACAATTCAGGAAGAACTACTGATATTGTCATGAAATTTCTCTTATTATAACATATTCATGTGACATTTATCTTTTCCATGGATTTCAATTTTTTTTTTATTTCTTATGACCCAGTTTTTAACTAGTATTAAGCATGAGGCATTCATTTTTTAATTAATATAGATATCAATATTATTGGGAGAGTAATATTATTGGGAGAGGGATGCTGTACAAATTGGGGGGCTAAAAGTAGTTTTCCAAAATATCTACGAACCTGCCATTTATCACTTTCAAACAGTTATAGATGCAAATAATGTGTTATTCAGTATAATTTACTTTAGTACATCAATGGAGCATTTTATTAACTATAGGCAAAGTATTACTTGGAGTTATTGGCAACAAAAGTGTCACACGAATTGATTTTCATATGAAGCATGTGACATCTCTGTAGCTGAATTCATTTTTTTTTTCTTTTATGGAGCTCAACATATCATTAATAATCTCCTCTGAGTCGAAATATTTAAAATACTCTTTATGGTTTCACTTACATCAGTATACTCAGGAACTATTTTGTTGAACAATTCTCCAAGTTGTCAGCTGCTAATCGACTGTTGGATCATTCATAGAAATTGGGTAAGTAAGTATCTGAGTTGACCTTGGTGGTTGTGTGATAAACTTCAATAAAATGCTGGTTGCTTCCGGAATGTCAAAATTCATAAGATTTTTCTCATGATTTTTTATATAATTCCTCTCCCATTTAATTCTTTTGTTTGTTGAACAGTTTTTAATAACTTAATGCCTTTCTTTATTTCATAGTTTTTTTTCATTCCAAAAATGTGCAGCTAAAGCTGATTTATGTATTTGTTTGTAATGGATGTTTCCCCAATGTTCCTTACTGCCACCAGTGGCTGAGGTCATTAAGGTGTGGACTTGTGAGCGGGAGGTCTGGGGTTCGGATCCTGCTAGGACCGTCCTCCCTGACTGAGGTTTTTTCCAGGTTTTCCTCAGTCTTCATAAATGGCAAATGCTGGGGAGGTACTCTAAACTTAGGCCTGGAATGATTCCTTCCTTAAAAATTACTCCTTTCCGAATATATCATTGCATTTTATGTATCACCAGTGTCCATCATAAACACTATTCATTCATTCCAATTTCCTTCACCCTAATGCCTATATTTATCTTTTATCTTTCCTATATAGATTTTTTTCACAATCCTTATAATTAATCTGGTAAACACCAGCTTTTTTCTCTTTGGGCCTGGAATCTGTTTCGTTTAATTTCAATAAATGTTTCGTTTAATTTCAATAAATGTTTTACACTGTATTGATTTTGAGGTGCTAAGATGATATTGTACTGTTTGAAATTTTTTTGAAATTTCTTAATGGCTTTTTTTTATTTGCTTATTTAAGGGCGCTCTTTAACATCTCATCAGCGTTCCATTCAAATCAGGGCGTGAAACGGCCGACAAATTTTGCTCAGAGGCCTCTTCTTTCAGGCTTAAGTTATTTATCATGCCGTAAATATGCGACACGGGACCCACGGCTTTACTTTCCTTCCGAAGAAAGCCATACTTACGATTTTTACGCCCGAAAAAAACCATCGATCCTGGCCGGGTTCGAACCCGCACCTTGGGTTTAGAAGGCAAGTATGGTTATCACTACACCACCAGGACCGACTTCTTAATGACTGATGGGTGGTATATTTTTTAAATGTTTTTTCCCTTGATAAATCACTAAAAGTTGTGATTTGTTTAATTCTTTTTTGTTTCTGGAATCTTTTAATTTCTTGGTTAATGTTTGCTGAACCCATTGGATTTAGCACCTTCTATTATGTGTAGATATTCATTCTTGTATTATTTTTTGTCCAGTGGTATATTTATTAATATATATATGTTATGCTGTTAATGCTGCTTCCTTATGTGATCTTGGATTGAAACCAAGGGCTTTGATGTAATTGTTTAGTATTTCTCTTTTTACTTACTCTCTCTCTTTAAATATTATTGCCATACCTAAATATACTAATATATCTTGCACAGCTACTGTTTTGCTCTTGAATAGTAAAACAATTCCTGTGCCTAAGAACTTGATTACATTTAAAAGAAAAAGGTTAAAAAAATGCATGTCGATAAGATAAAGTCTGTTACTAACATATAGTTCATAGCTTAGTATATTTTCAGTTCATTATATGAATACAATGGCAAGAACTAGAACTTTCAGCTTATGAAAATCAGCATTTTACAATAGATGGAAAATTGCAAACATTTAAACTCGGATCAAACACAGTACCATCTGAACATTCAAATCTTACTGGCTGTAACTGCCCATTACCATTAATACATCGGTAGTAAACAGCACAGTTGTTTGGATCTCGTATGAAACCTTCTTTTTGACAAATTCCTGGAGGAGGTGGAGGTGCTGGTGTTCCTTCTGTTGGAGGTGCATATGTGGGAACTGGCCCCTTTGTTCCTCCTGTTCCTCCTGTTACAATAGGTTCATCAGTAGGCTGAAAGGATATGAGTTTTCAATTAAAGTTTTTTTTTTATTTGAGCTTTAATTCAATTTTTATTTGTCTTTTATTTGATTAATAAAAGTTATTACATGATAATAAAATATATTAAACATGAAAAAGGTAAAATTTAAAAATTAACTTCATGTTGGGACTATTACAATGAAGCAATTCTGTAGCTTAGATTAGGCTAGTGAATTGATTTTTACTCTTGTGCTGCACTTACCATTTAACCACGCAAAACATACTTCATAAGCCTTTGCCTTCATCAGGCAGATTTCTATGATTGGAAGTCTTTGGTGTAGCCCTGGTGAACACTTAATGATCTTTTGAATCAGTTTATCCTCATATTTTCTTATGAAATTCTTTCCCATATTCCCAGTTCCACTGGTCTATCCAGGAATTTCAGTAATTAGATTGCCATCTCTATATTACGTTTTTTCTCCCAAAAGTGATATGCTACTGCCATTTTTTTTGCCTGTTTGTATTTGATGTTCCTCCAGTGTTCCTTGAGTCTGATCCCATAGTTCTTTTAGTTTTCCCATTGCATACTTTGTTGCACTCTGAGCTAATTTTGATATATTCCTGGTTTATTCTCATTAGGAATTTTATCATTAACTCTGTAAATAAGCAGATTATTTAGACTGAATTCCTTTACTGGAGACAAAGTAGGTTGAAATCTTTGAAATTTTTCTGGTCGCCCAAGGATAAGAGGTGAATTTCTTGTCATATGTTGTTTCTTTTCCTGTTGTCAAAGTTGTAATCTCTTTTAACTTCCTTCAATTGATTTTCTGTCCAAAATTTGTTTGCTATATCCATGTGTACTGCCATTTATATGTAAGTATTTTTAGTTGTATTCAAACTCACTCATTGGTATGTTAACCAGTCTGCAGAACTACATGCTCATGTACTCTGGGATTTGAGCCATTTGCTTTAATGTATTTAAATTGTATTAAATGTGTCTGAATGCATGTCCTTTCTATATATTCCAAACTTTAATTTATTGCCCATTTTGGTGATATTTAAGTCAAGAAAATAAATTATTTTATTTTATTTTTTTATATTTCAGACGTAAATTTAATTTCTTTGTCCTGTAGGTTTAATAATTTCAAAGCATCATCCAAATATACCACAGCAAAGATGTCATCAACATACTTGTGTTCGATCTTGAAAATATAAGGTAATGATTTGGTGATGCAAGTTTCTACTTTGCTCGTGTAACAATCCATCAGAAATGATGATGGAGTGTGTTTCCCATAGCCAACCCTCCTTTTGTTCATAAAATTTGCCACTGAATGTAAAAAAGTTCTAATTGATGCAAGCCTGGATGTATTCCTCAGTTCCCTCCTTCTAAGGAGCAGAGATTAAAACTAATTATTTTTAAACATGTAGGGAGTTTTTTTTTTGGTATGCTGGGGAAGAATGAGTTTACATCAAAAGACACCAGAATGTCATTCTTTAGAGAGGGTAAAATTTTTTATTTTCTGAACCAGTTCCATGCAGTTGCTTATACTTAAACAATTAAACCTTGGAAGCCTTGGAATAAGTCATTTTTATGTTTGAGAAGATAGTGTACTTTTTATTATTAATTGTTGATCTCACGGTGTTCCCCAGTTTATGTATTTTGGTTGATTTTGTTGTTGATTTGGTTTATTTATGAATGCTCTCTAACATCTCAGGTCATCAGCATCCCATTCAATTCAGGGCACGAAACAGCCAATAAATTTTGCTCAAAGACCTCTTCTTTCAGGCTTGAGGTTCTCTTACATACAATAAATCTATGACATGGAACCTATGGCTTTACTTTCCTTCCAAAGGAAGCCATACCTAGGATTTTTATGCCTGAAAAAATATACTTTGGCAGACTGTATTCTCTGTTATGGTGATATTTGCTTTCAATCTATGTTTCTCCTTGGCTTGAATGATTGTGCTCCCATTCACTGATATGTTCACTGTTGTATACATTTCTTTAGTGAATTCTAAATTTATCTTTATGCATTCCTTTCATTTGAGAAGCTCTTCCATTTTCATCTGGTAATGAGTTATTGACAAAAACTCTATGAGATGTAAGCAGGAATATATCAAATTAATTGCTCAGAGTGCAACAAAGAACACACTGGAAAACAAAAAGAACTATAGGTTTCACACTCAAGGAACATTGGAGGAACATGAAGTATAAATAGGCAGAAAAATTGGCAGTAGTATATCACTTTTGGGATAAAAAATGTAACATAGAAATGGAAATAGGTAATTACTAAAATTTGTGGATAGATCAGTGGAGCTGAGATAATGGTAAAGAATTTATATAAAGAAATATGAGGGTAAGGTTATGAACTTCCAAATCCGAACAGAGGACAAACTGATTCAAAAGTTCAATAAGTGTTCACCAGAGCTACACCAAAGACTTCCAATCATCAAGAAATCCAGCAGTTGACAAGCAGCTGATGATGTGAGCAAAGGCTTGTGAAACATGTTCTGAGTAATTAGTGGTAAGTGGAATATAAGTAAAAATTGACTCACTAACTTAATCTAGAATACATGGAAAATAATTATTTATGTTTACTCAGAAGCCCTTAGTGGTACAATTGTTGCTGAGAAGATTGCTATGAAATTGTTGTTACATAGTTAGTAAACAGTGGCATAATGTATTATTTTTAGTGTCTCTTTGCAGAATTAGGAGTTAACAGCTTGTATCTATGAACAGAGAAATGGGTAATAGTAAAATTCACATTATTATCTTGGAACTAAAAATACATTAAACAATATTTTTTGAAATATATGCATTTCAGCTTCATTTTCACTCTCCAAATCTCAAATTACATTTTCCATTAAAAATATGTAATACTGTATAATAGCAAAAATTTTAAACAGCTAGATTTCAAATGAAAGAGCTTTCCTGTAGTGCATTATGGACATGGAGTGTCTTTATCAGAAAATAAATTATTTATTAACAAAATCTAATTTGATGAATAATGCATGCTTATTGCAATTATGATACTCAACAGTTAAACATTTAAGGCTTATGTTAATATCTGAATAGATGATAATTATATCCTCACCTCATGTCCATCTGTATTCCCAGTTAGAACATTATTAATGGTGTGTAGGAGAGGAAACTTCCCACTACCACAAACACCATTAAAATCATCCATGTCAATGGCCCATATCATAGCTCCACCCAATTTGTGGTCCACAATGTATTGTGACTGAAAATATTATGAAAAATCAAGAGTTGTTATATAGTTACTATTCTTACTGCAAAAAAAAAAAAAAAAAAAAAAAAAACCACTTTTGCATTGTTTGGTAAATATTTATGAACAGAATTGAAAAAGTGAAAACTATTTTGTATTCAATATTTTTAAACAACTGAAAAATGAGAAATAGAATATTGCAAAACACTGTTGATGAATGATAGCATAAAGAGAGAAATTAAAAACAAAACAACAGATAGCGCAACCAAATAGAATTTAAAAATTTGAAATTGCTTTAAAAAGATTAAATAACAGGAAAGACTTAGAAATTGAACTCTGGAAATGCAGAAGCAGTGAACTTAAAATTTATTCAAGCATTTTAATTTGAGGTATAGTAAAGGAAAAATTCTGAAATAATGGAAAAAAATAATGGAAATATTTTCATAAAATTTAAAAACTACAGAGAAATTACTCTCCTTGATAACTTATACAGTTTTGAACAATTCTTAAGAAATGGCAGGAACAGATGAAGAGCAATACAGATTTCATTAGAGTGGGTCTTGCATTGATTCCCACTTCAACATAAAGTAAATAATGGAAAACAGACAAGAATAGAATTACCCACATTACTTCTCTTGGATTATAACAAAGCATGTAGATACTGAAAGCTGTGATCCATTTTACAATCATGTAATTATAGTGATCAGTATAGTAAATGCCATAAAATCATCAATACAATGATTAGGCTAAAGCCTGTTCCAGGTTCTGAAGAACTATATGAAACATTAGAATTTAACTACACTTACAGGTCAGAGGAAGGAATGGTTATGAAGTGTCATTTAGTAAGATGATAAGGTATTACTTGGATATCATACTGCAGGTAATTGTGTCTAAAGACCTGTTTAATACTGATATGGAGTTCTTTAACTTGCCATAAATATACAACATGGGGCCCATAGCTTAAAGTTTCCCCAGAGGATTTATGCTTTTGTACAATGTTACACCAAGATATTAAAAAGTTTAACATTTATAGTCAACAAAAACTTATGATAATTGTTCCTACTAGATGATGCTATAATAAAAATATGGAGACTACAGAATCCAAAAATGATAAAAATAAACAAAAATTATACAAAAATCATAATTTTTGCAATTTTAATTCCTGGGAATGAGAATAAATTAAAAATCAATCATCTTGAAAAGGATATAAAACAATATGCTTTGGAAATTTTGCTCACTGAAACAGAAATGAAGTTTATATACAGAATAAAACAACTCTGGTGATGAAAATTTCAGTACATAGACAATGAAGAAATATTAACAAATACAACAGAATAAATGAATTCAACAATAGATACTTTGACAAAAAATACGAAAGTAAATGTTAGAAGAAGATGTATTACTATAATGTAATCTTTAAACCTATACTCAAAGTATAATGCATAAACATGGGTTCTTAAGTCTAATGCTAGAGAAAATCTAGAACAACACAAATGAGGGTTATAACACCCTTTTTAGAAGTGACTAGCTTAGACAATGCAGATTTCAGATATCCTCCCTCACTCATAGGTGAAAAAATCATAGTAGATGAAATTCAGAGATATGGAAAGTAATGAAAGAATTAGTTTTAGATCAATTTTCAACATACTGGGAAACATGTATCATACTTTAAGCAACACAAAAGACAAATGCAGGACAAGAAGAACATGAAATGATCAGTTCCTATCTTCAGAATAGGATTATTAGCCCTGAATCTTGTATAGCTCTTGTATTGTCGCTGTCATTTTTGTCATTATTATTATCATCATTATCTTTTAGGAAAATACAAATTAGTTTACCACAGAATCTTTTAATGATGAATGAATTTGCTTATGCTAATTAAATAAAGCTAAAATGATAGGTTTCTGTGTAAGCTCTTTCTGAAGACCTCAGCAGTTAACATGGTTATTCAACAATAAAAACAAGAAATGTTTAATAATGTAAATATTTTTAAAACTTTAACAAATAGCTTCCTCTGAAATAATGACCCAAATGTTTTCTTTTTCTATCATTACAAGCTTTCTTCAGCACAGACATCTATAAAAAATAATAGGAGGGGATATTGGGGGAGGGGAAACACTATCTGTTTTCCAGGCATTTGATATTGTAAATCATTCTATTTTATTACATGAATTCATGAATATGCCACACATAAATTGTATTAATATTTTCATAATTGAAAGATGGGGCACAGTTTGGAGTTACAAAACAAAGACACTAAAGAAAACACAATTCAATTAATCTAAAGGTAAACTAATTAAAAAAGGGGAATCACAAAAATCTATTCTCAAACTTTATAGCTTTTAATTTATAAAAATGATTTACCCTCACTTAGAACAAATTGTGAATACATCATATAAAACAGCATTCATACTCTAAAACTGCATCTAAATCCTTTGGAAAATTGTAAATCAAAAAAAGAGGTAGTATAACCAAACCAGAAGACTTACAAATAAACATTGGTGGGAAATTTGAAAAAGAACCATTTAAAATCTATGAATACATTAACAACCATTATCTGAATACTATACCTCGCCTACCAGACAACAGTCAGAATTATTTTGTTAAAGATATCATAAATACAACTATATATGTAAACCCACAAATATGGAGGAAATTATTAAAATAATAAGTAGCCTACCAGATAAAAGCTCATCTGGTTGGGATGAAATTAGTCCTAGACTGTTAAAATACTGTAAAAATGAAATAGCAAAACCCTTGGAACACTTCATAAACTTCTAAATTGAAAAAGGAATATTTCCAGACTGTTTAAAGATAGGTATTGCAAGGCCTATATTTAAGAAGGGTGACAAATTTAATATAAATAACTATAGGCCAATCACATTAACATCTGATATTGGTAAAATTTATGAAAGAATTGTTCCATCTAGGCTTATAAAATTTTATAATAGTAGAAAGGTTCTCTGTAATTTTCAACATGGATTTAGAAATGACTTCTCAACCTTAGCTGCAGTTAGTGACTATGTTCATCAAGTATTGACTTTATTAGAACAGAATAAAAAGGTGGGCATGGTATATTTTGATTTATCAAAAGCATTTGATTGTGTCAGACACGATCTTTTGTTATGTAAGTTGGAATCTTACTGGATCAGAGGAATTTCCCATGAAATATGCAAATCCTACCTTATGCATAGAAAACAAGCAACTGAAATTAATACTAAAAAAGATCATCACCTGTCTAAAGTAAAATCTCAATATGGAATATTAAGATATGGAGTCCCATAAGGTTCCGTCTTGGACCCATTAATGATTCTAATATATGTGAATGATATTGTACAGCCGTGCAATTCCATTATTACTTCTTATGCAGATGATACCACAATAAATTCTTGGGGTCAGTGTAATAGGTCTCTAATGGACACCATCTCTCTTGAGTTCAGAGCAAATTATAAAATACTTCATTAACAATAATCTTATATGCAATATGGATAAAATGAAATTTATGAAATTTGATCTATTTAAAAGTAATGCTCTAGAGGATATATGTATGATTAAAGATAAAATCTGTGAGAGGGTAGACACATATAAGTTCTTAGGTATATGGAGATTAATAGTAAATTAACATGGGCAAAGCATATAGATGTAATATGTAGCAAATAAGTAAATCAACCATCTATTGTACTTTTTTAAAGATGCGTTTGACTCAAATAAGATAAAAATGATCTATTATGGTATAATATAGCCTCATCTACACCATGGTATCACTCCAATAAATAATGAACCACACGATCTACTTTCCCATACATAATACAACAACCTACCTTGTTTTTCACTCTCAATCCCTTTAGGAATATTACTTCTGTATGCATCCATGTCAGACCCATCCTTCCATTTTGATCACAAATTTCGATGTATCTTTCTCACACCCAGTTCTTTTTAACTGTTTTATATAAAGCCAAAGAATTTTTATCTTCTAAACTAGCCCAGATTTCTTGCTACTCAATATCCTCTACCTTCTATATCATAAATAAACTTATGTAACATAATTTCATGCTTATCATATCTAACACACACACCTTTAACTAAAATTTAATACCCATTAATGTAAACAAAAAAGTTATGAATGTCTTAAAAATATGGGCCTTCAAGTCTTTACTATGAACAAGTGAAGAAAAAAAAATGATCATATACCATAGAATATATAAGAACTTCAATTCTCCCTTGCAGTTAATTAGTCACTGAGCAAATATTTCAGTCTTTAGTTTCATTGAATATAATAAAGTAAACCCTTTGATCCCTTTCAATTGGTCAGTTAGTAATTTTATATAAATAAAATAAAAATAAAAGTGGATACTGGCTTACCTTTAACTTAATGGATCTGATGTTATCATATCCAACCCATTGATTTCCACTCACAGCATAAGGAACTTTCTGCTCATCATTCCAATGTGATGTCCACTTCCCCTCTTTGATGCCTTTACATATCTATTTTGAAAAAATAGAAACAGTATATTATAACATGTAATTGTATCTCAAATGAGACTGGAAATTGACCATCAAAATACATATTAAGATGAATGTAGCGGCACATATGAAAAATATTTTCTTACAGTTCTTAAAATTTCTTTGTTTGCTAGCCAGGTGTATGTAACATAAAAGGGATTTTAATGCCAAAAATTAAGGATTAACACTATGCAATAAATGAACAAAGTAGTTAATTACGACTTTGCTCTTTCAGCTAAAATAAAATAATATCATGGCAATTACTTTTTTTTTGTTCTCTTTTTTTGTTCATGCAAAAAAAAAAATTCAAATAATTAGATTTTACAGATCAAAAAATTAATACAGAAAATGGAGATGGAGCAGATTTGGAGTGGGAGGGCTAGATATATGCAAGAGTTAGGAGGAAAGTTCAGTTAAAAATTCAGGATAATGAAAAGCAAGATGTAGTCAACAATTTTTCAGAGAAAGCTCTTTAAAATTCTTTAGAGTGTTTAAAAGGAAATGAGGAAGAACAGAAGTATGTCAAAAGTATATGATAAGGCAGGAATGAAAGGATCTCCATGAACAAAACTCTGTCTATAAATATGAGGAATTAAGGAGGGGAATAACCTTGAAAATATGCATGTAATTTATGAGATAAGCTCCAAGACTTCCTGAGCTCTATAGCCTTTATTAGGAATTTGTGCACACTGGAAAATTGGTCTACTTTTATAGCATAGTAATTTAACTGGCCCTAGTCATTGGTAGGAAGGAAACTTATAAGCAGCTTACATTGTTGGGTTAGGTTGGGCAATGGAGATTTCTGGTTTCTGAGAAGATTGTATTTAGTTCTGTTACAAAGACTGTTCAATTTTTTTATGGCTGTTTCCATGAGTTATAAGCCATTGTCCCCTGTTGGACCATACAAATATACTTTCCTGGTATACTTTCAAACTAGCTGTAAAAAGCATCACACAAGAAATAGCCATAAACTCATTATGCAGCAAAAGCATAAGACATTCTGGAACAAGCTACCCGGTAATGTTAAACTTACCATCTCGGAAGCTATATTTAAATGCAAAGTGAAAGAATTGTTATTGCAATACTGTGTTTATTCAATAGAAGAATTTATAAATACTTTTCAACAATTATGATTATTGATTAAAATGTAAATTGAAACTTGCACAATTGAAGCCAATCATATAATTGATATTATTGTATGATCTAGTTGAGTTACACACTCTTAATGCTTTATTTATGAGTTGAACTTTAGCCTAGTTGATGATGAGAACAAAATGTTCTTGAAACCAGTTCTATATATTATGACAAGTAAATGAAGTGTTAAGAGTGTGTAGTACAACTAAATCATACAATAATATCAATTAAATTTAGATTATATTCATTTAATTTTGTTTTGTTCTAAATCCAAATTTATACTTTATGAGCATAAGTTTAAAAATCGGAATGAAAAAATGTATTTAATTAACAAATGTGTACATAAAATTTTAGCTTTAAAACAAAATATTATATTATGCTTATTTTAGTACTTACATATTTCCATCTATTTCACTTAATTTTTTATGTAACTGCTGAATATGATTTGTATTGTCAATGAGTGTAATTCATGTATTTTGTTTATAGTTGCTATTATCCATTTACTTTGTTTAGTTTTTAACTAATGTTGTAATTTAATACGCATGTACATCCATGTAAGACTGGTTGAGTGGAAGAAAAGGCCCTAAGACCTTAACTCTGCCAGTATAAATAAATAAATATATAAAATTTTATTAAGATAGGCTAATCAGGGAGACCATCAACAAAACTATAACCAAATAATTTCAACCATGACAATGGCTTATGCATATATAATACAAATGACTAGTCATAAAACTATTTTGTTGTTTTAATTTTAAGTGCAGCATTGATTAATTTCACAAAATGCCACTCTTTGTATATATATTAAAAGTGGTTTCTTTTCTCAAATTTTGATTTATTTCTCTATAGAATTAAAATAATCAAGATAGTAAACATCATAATTAAAAGAACAAAGCTACAGTAAAAACTGTAAAGATGCACATGGAAAAATTGCTTATAGATCACTAATTTTATTTTTAGATAATATAAACATACTTCATCATATCCAAGAGTTCCTGCTTCTTGTGTGATTGGACCTGGTTCTCCTGCTCCATTTACTGGTGCTCCTATACCAGAATTGGCGGAATTTCGCAGTGTGAAACTGTTGCCATAAAAACCCATTCCAAGATTGATTTTATGTGCTGGAGCACCTTTTTGAATCCAATATTTAATTGCTGCATCCTATGATAAATAGTTAAAAAAAAGAAATTTAGAGTATTTATACATGTTACAGTGAAATATGTGCTATCAAATACATAAGAACTTAGCATAGAAGTCATTTTTGATTAAGGCTACTTATGTAAGGATAAACATATTTGTAATATCAAAATTTACAGACCAATTATATGCATATATTAATGACAGTAAGCTTCTTTCATGTATTTTATATTATATGAAAGTTGATTTTTAAACTTGTTGGTAGTAATTCACACCATTACTTATATGAATGATTTGTTGATTCTTTTCTGTATTAAATAGAAATAAGAAAAACTGTTAAATGAGTGTGGAAGCAAAATACTGGCTTCCACCAGTAAAAATTGTTTAACAGAATGAAGAATAAACATCAGCTATTAATACTGATAAGATTAAGAGAAAATATGGCTTAGTCTCAGGAATAAATACAGGAAAGAACTACATTTATAAATTAAAATATAAGTTCAATAAAATATGCTCAAATAATCAGGCAGAACAAATAGCTATAATGGAAGCATTAGAGCAATTAGCATCTATGAAAACTGAACAAGGACAGCTTAGGGGTAAAATGGCAGTATAGTATAATTTTAAACTTCTATAGAACCATAAGAACCAAATATATCTTATGGAAAAAATTAGGAGAAAAATGATAGTATACAAAGAAAATTGGAAAATTAATTTCAGCTGGAATAAGGTATACTTCAAAAACAAGGGATGAGCTCGCATCATCAATAACAAAGCAGTGAAGTCAATCAAATAAGATAAACAAAAGTTTCACTGTGTGGATTCCGAAATTCCGTAAACATAAGTCAAAGACTGTTGCAATAGGATTTGAAAAAGTTTATAAAAAAATAAACTGAATGTAATGAAGAGATAAAGTGAACCAAACACTAATTAATAAACAATTTGTTCCAAAGGTAACACAGAGAATAAAATTAAAGAGCTCATCTCACAAATACAGCAATTCTTCTGATAATATCATAACATACTTATATATATTCAAAGTATATAAAATTCAATATGCCCTTGTAATAACAGAGAAATAACAGTGACAAATTATTATTGCTGTAAATTAATGGAACAAGTATTAAAAACAGATATTTTAAAACTGATGTAATATAAGAGAAAATTGACCAGTGAAAAAACATGATATATTAACAAAAACATTAACACTTCATTAATTCAAATACATATATACATTGTGATCAATTATAAAATAGATGTGACTTATTTCATCTATAGCATACAAGTCTAGCGTAAATTATATTTTGTGTTCATTTTTAGATTGTATAAAATAATAACAATGTATGAAGCATTCCTCCATAGTAATGTAACTTGCAGAAAACAAAGATATACGTGCATGAATGCATATCCATGTACAACATGATTATGAGACATCTTAAACAATTGTACATGTTTATAATACTAAAGCAGGTTCTGGTAAAAATGCTGAAAATATGTTATAGTTGATGTAAAAAATGCCATAGGAAATATAACATTTTTACTTTACAATATTTCTCTCAATATATATATTCATTAATATCTGTAATTTATGAAAGATATTTTTTAAAATTGAACTTTTAATTTTAGTTTAAGATTTGTAGAATATTTCAGATTAAGGAAAATGAAACAGATTACAAAAAATTCTTTTGATGTAACCTTATAAATAATTTATTATTCTTAAGTGTCTGAAGTAACTAACCTTAAATTTTCAGAGAATAAAAATAATATCCAAAGTAGAACACTTTATTTTATTCAGAGCTTTGGAAAATGTGTAATAATTTATATATAGGTAACATTTACACCATTTAAGTGTATAAAAAGTGTTGGCAAATCTAACATGCACTATTAAAACTACTTGTTCAATTGCAGATTTGCATTACATTAATGGAATTGCATAGCAATTTAGTGTCAAATATTACTTAGAGCAGAGAAAAAAGAAATGTAGAGTTTAAAATGAACATCATATTGCATCTACTGCACTGCTGCAACCACTTTCAGAAATTCCATTACTAGGATCACCTGGGATAGATCAAGCAGAAATGATTAAGAAATGTAGTTCTGAGCATTTAAAATATCTTCATCATTTAATGTCTCAAAGTATAGGAAGAGGAAGTAATCCCAGATCACTAGAATTTAAGTACCTTATGCCCTATACATAAAAAAGGGAATATTGTGGAATGAATGAATGTTGTTTAATGCCCGTTTTGCTACAGAGGCACCACAGGCAATGGACACTGATGATACATGAGGAGATGAAATGGTATATTGGGAAAGGATTTATTATTTTTAAGGAAGGAATCATTCCAGGCCTAAGTTTAGGGTACCTCCCCGGCATTTGCCATTTATGAGGACTGAGGAAAACCTGGAAAAAGCCTCAATCAGGGAGGACGGTCCTGGCAGGATTCGAACCCCAGACCTCCCGCTCACAAGTATGTGCCTTAACGATCTCGGCCACCCGTGGCAGTGAATATTGTGGAGTGTTCAAATTATAGAGGTGTAAGTTTATTATTTGGTCATAGCAGTCAGCACAGTACCACTATTATACCTTTAATTAAGATCATTGTAGTGGAGCAATAAGGGTTTGTAGTTCTATTCGGTCATACAATGATCTTAATTATATGATTAGCTTCACTGTACAGTTCCAATTAACATTTCTAGTTACTATTATACCTTATTTATCTGTTTAAAATTCAAAACATGTTTCAAAATTGGAGACCAGTACAGGGTGACAGTGTCCAGCTGATAATGAAATTGAATGCTCTTGAAACATATTTTAAATTTTAAACAAGTAAGAGGTATAATAGTTATAATATTAATTCAATTTGGAATCAAACACAGTGGAACACCCATTAATAATCTCTTTTGAGTCTAATGTTTAAAACACTCTTTATGGTTTCACTTAAACAAGATTTACTCAGGACGTATGTTTCATGCAACTATTGTCCACATCATTAGCTGTTAAACGACTGTTGGATCATTTGT
This sequence comes from Metallyticus violacea, assembly GCA_030762175.1. Classification (NCBI taxonomy): domain Eukaryota; kingdom Metazoa; phylum Arthropoda; class Insecta; order Mantodea; family Metallyticidae; genus Metallyticus; species Metallyticus violacea. The sequence continues at coordinate 141,390,156 of CM060832.1, forward strand.
AGGAGTTGGGTAGGTATCAGGGTTGACTCTGGTGGTCAAGTGATAAACTTCAATAAAGTGTTGTCTGCTTCTGGAATGTCAAAATTCATAAGATTATGCTCATGATTTTTCATACAAATCCTTTCCCATATGTTTAGTTCTTTTGCTTGCTGAACAGTTTTTAATAACTTGATGCCTTTTTCTATTTCATGGTTTTCATTCCAAAAATGAGCTGCCACAGCTGATTTATCTATTTGTTTGTAGTGGATGTTTCGGTTAAAACTGATACAGTGTTAAAATTATATTGAAATTAAACAAAACAGATTCCAGGGCCAAAGACAAAAAATCTGGTATTCACCAGATTTACCAGGAAAGACAAAGAGAAACATAGGCATTTGGTTGAAGGAACATTGGAGAAACATCCATTACAAGCAAATAGATAAATCAGCTGTGGCAGCACATTTTTGGAATAAAAACCATGAAATAGAAAAAGGCATCAAGTTATTAAAAACTGTTCAACAAGCAAAAGAACTAAACATATGGGAAAGGATTTATATAAAAAACTGAGCATAACCTAATGAATTTTCACATCTCAGAAGAAGATAGCACTTTATTTAAGTTTATCACTAGATCACCTGAGTCAACCTGGATACCTACCTACCCAGTTCCTACGAATGATCTAACAGTTATTTAACAGCTGACGATGTGGACGATAGTTCCACGAAACATATGTTCTGTGTAAATATCATTTAAGTGAAACCATAAAGAATGTTTTAAAATCCAACTCAGAAGAGATTATTAAGGTATAATAGTGATACTATATTGACTGTTTTTATAAAATAATATATTGCTTTATTATTAATACCTTCTGTTTAATTTTTCATTACTTAATTTTAGTTATAAGGTCTCTCTAACACTTTATTTAGCAGATTAACAAAATATACAGATGGCTTAATAGGTGATTATCAATGTGACTTTAGAAATGGATGATCAACAGAACAGATTTTTAATTGAGATGAATAGTTGAAAAAACTAAAGAAATTGATTTGAGGCACATTATCTATTTATAATTTTAAAACTGCTTATCTATTAACAGAAACAGATTATATGCAGTCATGGAGGAGATGAACATTCCCCCAAAAAATAACTGAAAAACACAAATCTCAAATAAAAATACAAGGAATGCTATCCGATGAACTAAGCATAAAAAAGGCATGTGTCAAGGAGATGCTCTGGCATGCTTGCTGTTTAACCAGGATTAGAGAAAGTTAAAAGGGATGCTCATATTAATATAAGAGGTAATATCAAATCTATGCAAGAACTTGCTTATGCAGATTATATTGATAATATAGCAAGATCCCAAATAGCATTACAAGAGGCATTTAGTAAATTAGAGGAAGTAGCAAAATTGATGCTTCTGAAAATTAACCCAGAAAAAACTAAATATATGCCAATAACTAGAGGCTGCAGGAACAACCCCAAGCAATTAGCAATACTGTTGTATAAATTTGATAATTTGACTATCTGGCACTTGAGGTTAATTATGATAATTACAATGGTGTAGAAATCAGGAAACACATCATTATAGGTAATAACAGTATTCTTGGATCATTTGAAAGAAAGCTCTTAAGAAATATATCTGAAGGAATACAAGAAAATGAACAAAAGAGAAGGATAATTTTGAACTCTAAGACACTGGCATAGTGAAATACAGAAAAATAAACAGATTAAGGTGAGTAGGCCTTCTTTCACAAATGGAAAAGAATTGAAAAACTAAAAGGATACTTCTAGCAAGACTTGAAGGAAAAAGAAAGCATGGAAGACCTAGAATGAGATTGGAAGACAGTATAGAAAGAGTTAAAATATGCTTAAAACACTTCAGTGACCTCATTTCCAATGAAAAAGGAAGCAGTTTGAGTTAAAAACATTTAAAATATTGATACAAGGATAAAACACTTTTAACATTTCACTCTCAAAATTAAAGAATTCAGGACATGTTTCATGAGACATTTGCTCACATTCTCAACTGTTAAACGACTGGTGCATGGTGGATCATATTAGGTTTGAAAAGGCAGGGGATTGTGGTGACTCTGGTGATCAGTTGATGAACTTGTAAAAAAATATTGTTTGCTTCTGGAATGTTGAAATTCGTGAATTTATGTTCACATTTATTTATGAAAATCTTTTTCCATATGTCAAGTTCCTTGGGGTGTTGAACAGCTTTTAATAAAAAAAATGCCTTTTACTATTTCATGATTTTAATTCCGAAAATGTGCTGTTACAATTGATTTTTTTGTCTGTTTGTAACAGATATTTCTCCAGTGTTCCTTCAATCTGATGCCTATATTTCTCTTGGTCTTGCCTATGTATATTTTTTCGGTCTTTACAATTGATCTGGTATATACCTGATTTTTTTTCTTGGGTTTGGAATCTACTTTATTTAACTTCAATTTGCCAACACTGTATCTGTTTTAAGATGCTAATGTAATGTACTGTTTGAAAATCTTTTGAAATTTAATATTGGCTTGTGGGTGGTAAGTGAATTTTTTGTAAGTTTTTTCTTTTGATAAGGCAGTCATAATTTGTTTAATTTCCTTTTATTTTAGGGATCTTAATTTTGTGATCAATGCTCTGTTTTTTGAACCCATTAGAAATAACTGTTTCTGTTATATGTAGGTATTCTTTTTTATATTATTCTTTATTCAGTGGTGCATTAAGTAATCTATATACCATGCTGTTGTAAGCTGCTTCCTTGCAAGGTCTTGGGTTAAAACCATTGGTCTTAATATAATTGTCAGTGTGTGTATTCTATTCCCAAATGCCATATTCTATTTGTTCTTAGTTTTCATTATCTTAAGTCCAGAAAAGTAATATGTTGTTGGTTTCAATTTCTATAGTAAATTTAATTGTGAGTTCCTGTAAGTTCCTGAAGATGCATTGAAATTATTAAACTTACAGGAACCTATCATTTATGAATGATATTGGTACTCATACCAAAAACATAAAATTTATTGAAATGATGGTACTAAAAATTGTGTAATGAAATCCTTATTTAAAAAAAAATGCAAATAGGACAAAGGTAACAGAAATTTAGCAAGGTTTATCTATTTTCTAAGTTTGATTCCAGTCATGGATATTAAAGAAGTGAGATGGGTAAACAATAAATGAAGTTCATAATGAGAACAGCAGATAAAAGAGAGAATCAGAAAAGAAGTGTAGGCATAGTAAAAGAAATTGAGGTAGAATATACTTTAGAATACATTAAATATAAAGAAAGGAATGGAACATTATTTTGAGATAATGAAAAAAAGAAAGTATTGAAAAAGATGTTGAAATATCACAGAAGATGGGCTGGGTTATTAACAGGTCCACAGGCATGCATGATATAATGATATAATTATTGGCAGAAGGATAAATATGACTATAATTTTTATAATCAGCCTGAGTTTTGAACTTTCAACCTAAATTCCTAAAAATGTAATCCTGAAAACTACTAACCACATTAAGTGTTTCTTCTCCATTATCAACATCCCGAGAGCTCGGATAGAGAGGAGCATTTATACCAGTATGATCATCCCATGAACCGTGGAGATCATATGCCATTACATTAATCCAATCCAAATACCTGAAAATTATTGATTCATTAGTTTATTTGCCTTTATTTTGATTTTAACACAAATACAATAAAATGCCTCTTTTATTTGTGTATTTATTTCCAGTAATATAACAAAGTATCTAGACCACTGCACTTTACCCATAACATTTTTATTCCTTTGGCAAATCTGTTGTACATAATTAGCTAGAGTAATAACTGGAGATTTTGTTAAGTTTATTTGCTTGGAGTGAATATTGTGCAAAATATAATAAAACATGCAAAGCTTTTAATTTCAGAGAACAATATAAATAACTCAGATCAACAAAAGCTTTAAAACTAGAGAAAAAATTAGTTTAACTGATACTAATTTTGAGCCTTAAAGATACAATACTGAAATCAAAACTCATGGGAATCTGTCAGGGATGAAATCAAAAAATTGTTATACCTCTCAAGAACTCATTCTTTTGCAACTGCACAGGAATATAATATAGCATATTATATCAATTATTGATATTTCTTTCTTCATCCTTCAGGTATTACCTCTCTGTAGCAATTGACTAATCTTATATTGAGCTTTTTTTCTTTCTTCTTATTTTTTTTGTGGTTGAATTCCTTGTTAATCTTATTTTGATTTTTAGTGTTTTACTTTAAATCAAAATAAGATTAACAAAAGTTTCACTGCATGGATTCCCAAATTCCGTAAACATATGAATTCCTTGTGTTTATTCTACTAATTGATTTACATAGCTATATAATAATATCTCATTTTTCATTCTTATACATTGGCATAAAATGTAATAAATTTGTACTAAATGCCCTTGTGCTCTCAGCAGTGTCAGTAACAAAGGAGTTGCATTAATGGAATGCCACTAATTTTTTATAAATTATGAAATATAATTTATTAGGTCAATATATTAGTAGCACAGTTGCTGGGGTGTAAACATGCTTGCATATTGCAAAAGTTCTCGGCCTGATCAAAAAAACACAAGATTTAAGAGAAATATTTTTTCTTTCCTTCAACAATAGCCCCCTTTTAAATGAATACATTTAGTCCGACAACCTTCCAACTTTTTAATACCCTCAGTAAAATAAAATTTGTCCAAATGAAAAAAATATACATCTGTTTCAGCTTCAACCTCATCATTTGATGTGAATCTTCATTCATCCAGCCATTTATTCAGGTTTGGGAACAAAAAGTAATCGCTGGGAGCCAAATCAGGTGAATATGGCAAACATGGAAGCACTTGGAAGCGAAGGTTGTGCAGTTTTGCAGCAACAATCCCAGATGTACATGAAGGAGCATCATCGTGATGAAAGAGAATGTTATTTTTTGCATTTAGCCCGAATAGCATCCTTTAGTTGATTCAGTAATGGAGCATAATATTTTAGTTATGGTTATGCTCTTCTGGAGCTAATCTGTGAGCATCACACCAAGAGAATATCAGAAAACCATAGGCATGACTTTTCCTCCAGATGGAACCATTTTTGCTTTATTTGGTGCACTTTCACCTGTTGCCACCCACTGTTTGGACTGTTCCTTCATCTCTGATGTATAGTGATGAATCCATGTTTAATTTATTATTATGAAATGCTGGAAAAACTCACTGGAATTGCATTTAAACAATTTTAAACATTATGGTGGAATGTTCATTTGAATGCACTTTTGGTTCATTGTTAACAAATGTGGTACCTATTGAGGGAAAACTTTCTCATACCCAAAACTTCATCTAAAATATACTTGACACAGTCCATCAAGGTCTTTGCAATCTCATCGGTTATAGCAGTTTTGGAAGGCCCGAGTGCTCGTCATCTTGAATGGATGTATGACCATGCTAAAATTCAACAGCCCACATTTTAACCATCAAAAACAAAGAGGAAGAACCCTTTAAAGTGAAATCTAATTTGTTTTGTATTTCTGCTAGGGTTAAACTCTTCAAAACAAAGTGCTTTATCAAAGATCATATTTCAATTTTATTCATTTTGTAGAAATTAATAAAACTAGTTTGTTTACATGATTGTCACAAACAACTGACTACACTTATGCATCAGAAACTTACAGTAAGCATCTAAAGGATGATATTTACAACTTTCATGGTAATTTGGCCATCTTTATGATATCTCCGAGTTGGGCTGAGAACTTTTATAACACTCCATGTATTCATACACACTAGCTGATAGAGCAATGCACAAATATGTATTTTTATTAACATTGTAGAATAAGCAAATATTTTTGTACAAAGAATTTTCCAATGTTTGATGAATGTTTTTAATGAAATACTTTTTTATGACAATTATATGAAGAAAAATCTTGCTGTAATTTCATTTGATATTGGATATGAAGAAAGGAATATGAGGAACAACATCCTTATATTTTTATTTGGCAATGTACAGCCAGAGAGCATGAAATAAAAATGGGGCATAGCCTTCTGTCTAAAGAAAAATACAAGTTTCAGAAAGAATAAAAGTGCTGCATCTAGAATTATAATTGAACAGTGCTGAGTAAAATGTTAGTTTCAGTAAGATTGAAAAGAAAGTTTGTTAGAATTCCAGAAAGGTAGGTTGTAAAATGTTTTCATAAATTCTGGAAAGAGAATAAAATGCTTGATATGATTACTGTAGCTAATAAACACTATCAATTAGATATATTCTCATGTTTGCTACTAAATATGACTGTAATTTCTGTCAGTTTTACTTAGTTCTCACATGACAAGAACTTATGTACTAATGAAGACTGTGAATACATAATGTTCTTCAAGTTAGTTGGTCCTACAGTAATTGTTTCACATCCCTTACCATATGTGAATTCCTGATTCCTGAAAGGCAGGCATCTAGCAACTGACACGAAGAGCAAGGAAGAAACTCATGAAGAAGGCAGCATTAATGTAGTGAGCTGAATTTGGAAACAATTTCTATTGGATTGAATTGTTAGGGTTGCTGTAGGATATTTTCAGTACTTCTACCTTGTTCAAGGGTTGGCAATTTGTGCCTATGCTCTCCAGTGGGGACACCTACAAGAGGATAAGTGAGACATCCAAAGGTGGTGAGGCATAGATACAGATGATGTCTGTAACATGTTTCCAGATAGATCACCCCAAAGCTGGCAGAGCCCCCTTCAAGGAAATGAGCCCCTCAAAAGGGCCATTTCCATACCAAATGCCAAAGTACAAGCGACTATCACACAGCCTACCTGGCACTTTTGACTCTGTAAAGAACCAACGGAATGAAATGATATGAAATAGGAGAATGGAAAATTCATGAAAAGGAATCCATCCTCTTAGCTTTCTCCTAACCAATCAGGGAAAACCAGAAAAAAATTCAAAGATCAGGATAACCTCTCTCCAAGGGATCTGAACTCAGAATCTTCTGAATGCTAACCGCAAGCATTATCACTTTGTTGCCCATTTTTACTACTGAGGCACCACAGGTGGTGGACACCGATGATACATGATATGAAATGATATATTGGGAAACGACTTTTAAGGAAGGAAACGTTCCAGGCCTAAGTTTAGGGTACCTCCCCGACATTTGCCATTTATGAGGACAGAGGAAAACCTGGAAAAAATCTCAGTCAGGAAGGATGATCCTGGCAGGATTGGAACTCCAGACCTCTCACTCATGAGTCCATCCTTAACGACCTCAGCTACCCATGGCAGTCTGAGTTGTCCTGCTCAGTAACTGTTTCTAATACTATTTGTCAAAATATTCACCTTCACCCTAAAAGCAATCTCTTGTAGATAATAATGTAAGGCAAAGCCATGCTTTATCAAAGCTCTTAAGGCAAGTGAAACATTAGCAGCAAAACTTGTATTTATACCATCAGGATGTGCAAACATTCAAAAGCCATGTATCTTACCAAAAACATAATAATATCCACAATTTTTCAGCATTAAACTTTTCACCATATGGATTTAACTTCCCTTAAAAATTGAAAATTAAATAATAAATTAGTACAGTATAAAACTATTTGAACTTTAGCACTAAAGGCCTAACTAAATTATGCCTTTCCTCTATCTTTTGTAAAATTTCTACATCCATAAAGCATGTGTAGAATTTTCTAACCTCAGCTTGTCCAAATTGATGTTTTTACATGTAGATGACTGGTACCTTTCCCTTATCACCAATAATATTTTTATTTTGTATGTTTCCATTTGTCTACAACCTTCACATTTAGTGTGATAAGAAAGCAACGTTGAAAAAAGAATGTTTTTAATTTATCACCATTTTGTTCATTCTAAATCTCTCTTGCTACTAAAAGCTAACTAGTCATCCCTTTTCACACACAAGCACACATATGGAGATATTTTCAAATATAAAACCAAGCTAGAATTTTCATTTCTTTATTGTGATTATTAAAATCTGCAATTCAAAATACAGTCATAAATAATTACAGCAACAATGCAAAAACTGCCCCTTGTAATGTTATGGATGAATAATTTATTGCTTTGAAATATACTCATTTATTAACACGTGTATTAAACTACTCATTCAATTTGACCCTGGCCACTAAGCTGGGTAGTCCACTAAAGTTGACAATTACGTGTTACATAATATTTAATTCTTATATTTATAGTGCTATTCTTACATTATTATTTCTGTCCTCTTTTAACAGCCCATTTCCATTTAATTTTTACTTTCTCTAAATATTGCCCAATGCTCTTTCAGTTGTTATCTAGAATTTTATTTATATGAGTGTTCCTATTCATTCCATACCATACATTACTTTCTTTTTTACAAATCTCTGTTTCTGTGCATTCAAATAGAATGCGTTGTATATCCTCTCTTCCCCGACATAATGGAGGATAATTTTTCATTGCCCTTTTAGCCTCCATACTCCAGCTCTTAACCATGCTATCCTCCTCTTTCTTCTTTATTAGTGATGTCCTCTCTTTCTGAATGATTTTTCATTGTAACATAAAATGCCAACAATTTTTTCTCATTTATCTGACAATATAATTTTTGTATTTCAATATCTTCAAATCTTCTTATATTTCTCCAAAAACCTTTGTTATTTAATTCCTTTTTATTCCAAATATCTCCCATACCATTATTTTCTAATTTATTTCTTAGTTCACTTATCCATCCCATGGTTTGTAGATCAGTATCTTGATATTTTAAACATTGATTTAACAAATTATCTTCATCAAGGTGCATGATCCTATACCAATTACTTATGGTTTTCTCCATAGCCAATTCTTTTCTTGATACTTGTCCCAATTCAATTTGAGTCATTCCATTAGGCACTGTTATGGACAACCCAAGAACTTACTTACAAAACATCCTATGTACTTGGTCCACAACTCCCCATCTATTTTCAAGACCCCATACTTACCACCATATAACATTTGAGCCTGGATGACCGAGTCATATACTCTTTCCACTCATTTCATCTCCATCTCTGGCATTTTAAATAAGTCCCTTCTTACAGCCATCATTGCTATTTTCCCCTTTGCCAGAGCTGATTTCTTTTGTTTCTCCCTCCTGCATCTATTTTCATTCCTAAGTACATACAATCTCTCACCACTTTATATTCATTACTTCCTTTATTCCATTTTTCATGTTTACTTAATTTTCCTCCTCTCTTAAATACTACAATTTATGCTTTCTTTTCATTTACACTTAATCCCCATTTTGCACAGTATGAATCTATTTCCTGTAAGGACAGTTTTAAATCATTTACAGTTAGGGATCCAAATCATCTGTATATTATTTATTGCAGGCAATAAATTATTAGTATTGTCGATATTTTGTAATATATTATCAATAAATAAATTAAACAAAATTGGGTTTAACTTACATCCTTGTCTAGTACTTTTATGTATTTCTCTGGTTATTGCCCCTTCCTCATATTTTAAACAGGAAGTATTGTTCCTATATAGCCATTTTAAAGCAGTCACCATTTATAATCTCTGTGAGTCGGAATATTAAAACACTCTTTTTGGTTTCACTTAAATGAACTAATATTGAAGAATCACCATTTGATTACTTACCCCTTTCTTTTAGTAATTTGTACCACAATAATTTCATCTCTATTCTATTAAAGGCTTTCTATAGGTCAATAAAAGCCAAATACAATTTTCCTCTTTTGTTCTTTAATACTTTATCTACTAATGTTTTTGTCACAAATATATTATCAATAGTTCATCTTCCTTTCCTGAAACCCATTTGAAACTTTGACAAAATGTTACATTTTCCTACCCGTTTTTGGAGTCTATCTGCTAGGATCTATGTATACATTTTTCCCACATTAGATAATAAAGCCTTGCCCAGACAGTTGTTAGGTTTCTCCAAATTCCCTCTACCTTTATATATGGTTGTTTTATGACTTTTCTCCAACTTTCTGGATTGTATTCTTTACCTTTTATAGAATTAAACAGTGATGTTAGCACCTTAACTCAATTTGAATCTCTACACCATTTCATAAGAAATTCTCCTATTATCCCATCTATTCCTGGAGTTTTGTTCCTATTTATTTTTTTAATCTGATTCATTACTTCTTCTTCCATTACATTACTGTCTAACATTTCTACATAATTATTTTCTATTTCCCTTCCAAAGAACTTTCACAAGCATATAAGGTTAAAAAAAGTCTAACCAATCTTTTTAGCTTACATTAACTCTAACTACAAATTTGTTGTACATTGATTTTATACCCTTCCATATTTTATTTTTACTTCACCAATAAATTTAATTAAATTCTTTGCCTTTCTCTTCCTCCAAAGGAGTTTTTTACTTTCTATTAATTTATTATAAAACAATTTACTTTGTAAATAATCTTTTATGCTCTTATATTCCCCATCTCCCTCCATTTTACCAATTTTTCTTTTACATTTCTTTTTTATTTTACACTCTTCATCGAACCAATCATTGCTCTTAGTATTTTCAAATTTTTACTTTCATCTCCTCACATGCCCAATACATAATACAATTTAAACTATCATTTTGCATTAATTGATATCATTATATGATTCAGTTGAACTACACACTCTTAAAGCTTCACTTTCTTTTCATAAATGTAGGGAACCAGTTTCGAGAACATTTAGTTCCCATCTTTAGCCAGGCTAAAGTTCAATTATTGGATCATTTGTTGAGCTGTCAGAATGTGTAAATTACATAAACAACAAGTTTATCACACTGCCACCAGAGCAGAATACACATTCCCACAGATCAACGAATGATCTGACAGTTAAACAGTTCAGCCTGGCTGAAAATGGGCACTAAATGTTCTCAAAACCGGTTCCATACATTTATGAAAAGTAAGTGAGCTTTAAGAGTGTGTAGTTCAACTGAATCATACAATGATATCAATTAATATGATTGGCTTCACTGTGCAGATTCCAATTTACATTTTAAGTATTATTTTGCATTTTTAATTTCATAGACTTTTGAGTTTTTTCTATCCCATATTGACAAATTTGTATCATCTCAGAATTTAAAACATTCTAAAAATTGCACTTGTATTCCTCCTTCCATTTATATCTAAGATATTCCCTCTTACCCTTGTTTCCCTTCTTTGTTTGGAACTTTGTTGACTTCTCCAATTTGATTTTTATAATTATTATTAGTGAGAAATGACTACTTCTTGCAGATAAGTTTAATGCTTTGAAATTATCTATCATATAATTAATGTTAATTGACCATAATACATAATCTATTATACTTTGACATTTTTGTTAGTGTAAGTAAATTCTCCACATTCATCCTCCCCATAATTACCATTTAATATATCAAATGTATTTAGTTCGCAAAACTAAATAAATTTATCACTTCCTCTATTAACAACTTTATCTTTGCTATGCCTACAAGTATCTCTTTTTTGTCTTGCTTCATTATTTTCCTATCTGTCTATTAGATTTACATCATTCTCCCCTATTTTTACATTGAAGGTACACATTATTATAATTTTTATACTCAGATATTTATCCCTTAGACACTCAATGTATTTCTCTAAAAAAATAGTATAATAATTCTGGATTATGAAATTGTGAAGTAATTGGAGGGTTACATATTATTCCAATACAGATTATGCTGTCATCTATCTGATTATCTTGCATTATAACCCATAACGCTTCTTAATACCTAGCCCATGTTTCTTTAATTGTTACAGTCAGAGATTTCTTAATGAAAAATCCTAACCTTCCTGATACCTCTCTCTTTCTTAGTTACCATTTCTCCTCTTTTCCCCATTAAGGTAAAACCATTTATTTCAATATCCTCTTCTTTTAACCAAGTTTCTAATACTGCCAGATAGTAAGCTTCCTCATTAATTGCTGCAAAATTCCTGTACATATTTTATTTTTAAACCACACACTTTACCCTAGCCCTACCACTCTTTACATGAGTATTTGAATTGGAGAACTATAAAAGCAGAAGTAGATAAAACAAATGGTCACACAATTTTTGCTATATTTCAAATATGAAGAAGAACAAGGTGTTGGAAATATAGCAAAAATTGCATGACTTTTTAACTGCTTTTTCTATTTCTTCTTCTCTAGTTCTTGTTATTTTGGTTACATTGTTCCAAGAGTTACTTTATTTTTCATTTTTTTTTAATTTGGAATTGGAATAGTGAATAAAGAATTAACAATAAAAAACAAATAATAAAAAGGAAATTTAAAGGAAAATACTAGTATTTTGCACTTACTTTGCAAGGCCAGGCACATCATAAGACGTATCTACAGTTTCTACTCCAGCTGATACAGCTGCTGATAACAATAGCCCCTCTTGATCAAATCTAGGCCTGAGATCCTTTAATAATTGGGTGAATGCATCCTGGAAAAATTGGAACAATTAGTAAATATTGTTTGCTTTTCTGAATGGAAAAACATTAGCAAAAATTGTTCATTGGTAGCATTTTATATATATCAGAATACCCAGAGAATGAAGCTTGGTCTTGCAATAATTGTCTTTTAAAGCATTCAGTAGTACCTAAAATATGCTGAAAAATGTACCCCACTATATGTCAAATAGAACAATTGCAATAGTTTCATGTTTTAATGATATTATTGTTTTATCAAACTTTTCCTAGAAATGGAAAATAAAATATCATATGCACAGTAATAGTAGATAAATAATTTTTAATCATTTATAAATATTCATCCACTGGAAATTTGCCAACATATTGTTGCAACATAGTAAAGCACAATATATATATATTAAGGGACTGCCAATGAAAATAAATAAAATATGATATATAAATATGTATGTATGTACATATTTGTATCAGACTGAGTGGAAAAAAAGGCCCTAAAACCTTAACTGTGCTAGTATAAATAAAATAAATTGTTAATAATAGTGTAAATCATATATGAATTTACAATGAACATTTATAATGACAAATGGGATACTAGCCTATAAAAATGGTGATGATAATGATTATTATTATCAATGGATGCATAAGTGTGACAATGTCATTAAAGTAAATATGAATTATTGATTAACTATATTTACATTGCTCCTAAACATGGCAGGAAACTATTAAGATAAAGTTCTGAATTTGTCATCTGGTTAAATATGAAGCACAACAAAGAATTGACTGTTTTTCTTGATCACATTGCAATGAATGGTGTCAACATGCTACTCTTGAACTAAACTGTAAGCAGATGAATTGACAAACTGGGGCCTCAAAATTTAGAAAATTTGTTTAGATAATATTTTCATGGAAATTCAATGTCATATTTTTAAGGGACAGCAGCCATCCCTCTCAAAGGATTCACATCTCAGGAGAAGAACCTATAAAAATTGGACACTCTATGTGAAAGCCCATAGTTTTTTCTAATCTCATTCTATTTGCAGATGACATACAGTTTCAGCTCCTTGGATATGCTAATTTCTAAAATAATAAATTTTGCACAATTTCTGACAAAAGTATGAGTTCTTATATAATATGCCATTAGTAGCATTTGTACTGTTTAATCACTAATATTGAGTTATTTTGACAAGTGATGCATAATATAACCTGCTCAACCATAACAACCATAAGTGGAATGGTCTAGCCTTGCTCTCTCTGTATCTATATAAATCAGTATTAACATTTTATAATATTTTGGTATTAAACAATTCCAAATTCAAAGAATTCAGTTTCAGACCCAAACTGATTTAAAATATTATCTTTCAAGGATTTCTAAAATGTTATCTCAAAGTTAAGTTAAAGTCTAGAAGTATTTATTTGGAATTGGTGCCTAGGTTTATTTTGCGTAATATATGTTTTACTCATTCACTAAGAAAACAATTCATAGAATATATTAAAAAAATTAAGTGAAATAACATATGTCACTTTTCTAATTTTAATAGTGAGAAAATAAATAAACTTACCACATCTGAGTATGAGCCACCTCGCTGTGCTGGATATTCCCAATCAATATCAAATCCATTAAAACCCCATTTCTGAACAAACTTCACAATGTTTTGTATAAACTTAGCTCTAAGTCCAACGTCATTTACAACCTGCAAAAGGGTATTACAATAAATACTACAATAGCACCTGAACCATTAGACTATTTAGAACAAATAAAGAGAAATATACACGTAATAATTAAAAATTAATTATACATACTTTTGAGAATTTTTCAGAACCTTCATTCCATCCTCCAATGGCAACCATTGTTTTTAGTTTTGGATTTTTTTTCACTAAATTGGTAAAATTCTTGATAGCATGAAGGTCAATGTCATTCCACTCATCCAAAAGTTTCACAGAACCATCTTCTCCAACACCCACAAAAGTGTACACTACATGTGTGCAAAGAGATGGATCAATGGTTTCCACATCAAACATTCCAGCACCAGGATTGTAAACTGCCCAGCTTTCATAGTAACAAACTATTCTATCTGTAAGGATACCAATAAACAATACTACTGTAGCAACATTTCCATTAACAGTAAATGAAACACACATTTATGTTCTGCCTAAAGTCTGTTTATTAATTGAATTGGCCAATGCTTCCCAGATGAAATCATTAATTTTGAAAATCATTCCAGCTGGTAAAGACTTAAATACTTTATTATAACCAGTGGAAATAAAGAATATGATTTTAAAACCTGTCTAGAACTATCTGTATAATCCAAACAAATACCTTCTGATTCGAATGAACTGAGAATCATCATAAATAGCCCTGGCCTGGTGCAGAAAATCTTAGTGGCATGTGGGTGCCAAGCCAGCAGTGGAAGAGGAGGCAAGATTATGAGAGAGCTGGTGTCTTTATGAATAAAAATGATCTAAGAGGCAGTTGGCATGGGGCTAATACATATTGAGCAAGAATTGGGTTGTTTGACATAAGAAAATCAAGAAGGAATAATAAGGAAGAGATTAGAGAAATTATATACTCATATATGGTGAAAAATATATTGGTCCTAGGCAGTAATAACAATCTTGCTAGTGATAGGAGGAGTTGAAGTAAACCCTGGTGCTATGGAAATTCAATAAGGGGCACAGGAGTATAGAAATAACAGGGATTCTGGGAATTAGGAATAGTTTTGTAGAGATGTTAGATGGTAACATAGAAAAAGAGGAAATTATGGAATAAGTGAAATTATTGAAGAAAAATAAAGCAATTGGAATAGATGGTACTTCAATAGAATTCCTTAAGAAATGGTGCAATGAAGAAAACAGAGCAAGATCTTTGTAGATCAATTTAATTAAATTTAATTCAAGTTAAGAGCTAGGGCTATGTACCAGAAAAGTGAAGAAAACCAATCGTATACAAAGGTAAGAGCAATGTTGATAAATTAAATAGGCTACTGAGGAATGCATTAATACAGATAACTCAAATAGAGTTGGGTACAGTAGTGAGCAAGGGAAAGATAATGGAAAGGGCACTGAAATATTGGTTCAGGATTTTAAACTTAGATGAAAGAAATTTGCTAAGACAATGTTTAGAATATTAAAAATAAAGCTGAAAAAACAAAGGGTGGATAAATTGTCTTTGGGAAATTGGAGAATAATGGACTAAGTGAGATTTGGGGGAGAAGGGAAAAAATGTGAAAAAATTCTGGAAAACAGCAAGAAAGAGATTTGAGGATACAGAAATTCTAAAAACATTTAGTGAGATATGTGAAAAGAGATCTTTTGTTTTTTATACATCAATGAAAAGTACATGGGAAAGAGAAAAAATTATAGATATAACAAGCAAGGATGAGCAAGTAAGTATTAAATGGATAAGAACAGGAATAAGGAGGTTAAGAGGCTTAAGGAAAGGTATTCCACAAAGTCAATGTCCTATATGTGGTAGAAGAGAAGATGTTGAACACATAATATTTAAGTGCAAAGGAACAGAAATTTGGAGAAAAGAGTTGGTTAAAAGAAATGGTTTTAGATACACAGAAATATAGCTATAATTGAAAAGTTTTACAAAAATAGTAGGAATATAGGACAATTAAAGTAAAGAATAAATGGATTTGGATAGTGAATAGAGACAAATAGTAATAATATAATTCATAGCTAATTAGAATTAAGGAACTAAGAAATAAAATATTAGTATAACACATGAATATGACTGGTAAAGAGCCAGGGCTGAATGCCACTCATATTCACTTGTACATTGCTTAGCACAAATAACATGTGTGCACAGCTGATAACAATGTTTTGGAAGTTAACAAATATATAAGCCTGGACAAGAGTTGTCCCCTCCTCACCAGCAAACATTGTATACTTCATTTTACATCACTAACCCATACACAACCTACACCAACTAAACCAAACACATACTATCTCTGTTTCACATTTTGTAATATTTTATTGTACTTGAATCTTTCTTAAGTATTTGTACCACTTGTATTATTTATTCATCTCCCTTGTATTTGTTTTCTCATATGCATTCTATAAAACTGTATTATTTGTAATGTAATCACCTTGACAATTCAATATCTCTAAAGAACAGATTCAAGGAGAAATAAATAAATAGAAATAAATATGCATTTACAAACTAACACCTAACCATTTATATCATCTATAGCAACTTAACCCCTGGGCATTACTCAGATCATATCAAGATACTGCAAGGGTGTCAATTCTGATATGCATGCTCACATTAACAATTAATAATTAGGGTGGTTAACCTGACCTATCACCAGCTTTTAATACACATTCTACCTGCATTCCATTTTTAATAACCAGTACCCCTTTTGATATTAGGCACTAACAGCATGAGTAGGAAATGTAGCTTCTGTGCTTGATCACCTGGTGACTGTCTTGCTGCCTAGATATGTTCCTAAAGAGGCCCCTATATTACTAGTTTCCTGCTCTTCTTTGATAAGACTGGCTCCACCAAAGCACTGGACTACTGTTTGCCAGACAGCTCCTCCCATTCAGATCATCATATTCAATCCTCCCATCAGTTTGCAGTTATGGAAATTTTGCAACTGAATGCTTGGTCATGCCTTGATGCTACTACTTTGGATCCAAGATTGACAACTGATTGTGCCAAACATGACTCCTACAGGTACTGCACCTCTGTGAAGGAGCATGCCAGCATTTCTGCTCACTAAAACCACAGGCTTAGTCTTTTCGGATGACCCAGAACTGAACTGAACTCCAATCACAGCAGCATCACAACAGGAACTCTCTTCAATCAAGGCTAATTAGTAAGTGATCTACAGGGCAACATGCAGACTCTTGCTATTTTCATGGGATCCATACATATCACCATTGTGCTGTTAACTACCTTAGTGCAAACTCTCTGTGCCACAGTTAACAACATATGTGCCAACCAGAGCAGGCTCCAGAAGACCCTAGTGGAAAATTAGTCAGCTTACACTCATCACTATAGAGTTACTACTATACAAGCTTACACTGACGACTATACAACTAATATTATTAAGCTAATACTCACCGCTGTAGGTTGATGCCACGAGTGGCAAGACATTTGAATATCTTACATTTGAACAGTGAAATATGTGCTCTTTAATACTGGCCCGTGAGTAGACACATGAAATGCATGAAAATCACACTCATTTTCAAAAAAAAAAACCTGACACATGCTCTTTTTCAGCCATACCCTTGAATTACCTTTGTATATGAGAAACACTGTAATAGAAGAGCTGTGCAATTCTACATTGTGATTGCATGAGTTCAGGTAACAATTTTTATAGTTTAAAAACTCTAACATACAAAGTATTTCATTCTTAAGGATTAAATTATTGAGAACTTTTAATTTTTGAGCATTTATGTGTCTAGTATATCCTGTTTGTATTAATCTTACAGCACTAAATATAGTATTTTTAAATTATAATGTTAGTTAAAATATATCTTTACCAAACTATGACCTTCCTCAGAAAATTATGCTATATGCTATATGTTAATTTTTATACATAAAATAACTTCAAATAAATTGAGATTTAAAGAAAAGCAGTAGCAGCAATAATAGCAATTGTCTGATCCACACATCCATTTTATTATGTAATGTATTTACATAAAATAAAGTTATCTAATTAAAACTTACATTCATCAGAAGCCTTCACATGCCCATAACCAATCAACATCACCACTATTCCCAACAGATAAAGCTGCATTTTGAAAACTCTGAAACAGAATAATCAGATAATCTAAAAGCAATATACCTGTCTATATATGTATATATAAACAGACATCAAAGATGAATATAAAACACATGTTTTAAAATAATAGAAAATAATCTATGTCTACATTTTATTCTAATTATTACATAAGAGCAATAACAAACCATAATGCACTTTTTGGTTGGCATGTGAATAGTTGCTTTATAGAAACATATAAAATAAAATTTCATCACAAAGTAAAATAATTGATCAATTGTTTTCTTTACAATTGATTTTGACACCATGCTCCCTACTATTCAAGTTTGAAGTCGAAATTCATCCCAGAAATCAAAGATCAGTGCTCCACAGTTCCTTGTAGTATACACTATTAAACTTTATAGAAGGAATTGATCTTCATAATTGGCTGTTTGAAATACAATTCTGATCATGGAAAGAAGTAGTGTTGGTGCTTACTCACAAAATGATATGACTTATGACTGTGACTTATGACTTATTAACACATCTGGCTTTGAACAGATGCTATGAAAACAGTTCTCTTTCAGTTAAAGAGCTGAGTAAGCAAATTGCTAGAACATATCATTGAAAGGACAAGAAAGAACTTTTATATTGTTTCACACAACTGATGTGAGCACCCAGAAGCACAGTAGAGAGTAGTGGGGACCAGATATTCTGTGATGAGGACTGAAGAGGAATATGCTGAAAGAAATCTGCTAGCCAAGGTTATGCTACTGTGTAACCTATTGGCAGTACTTTTGTCTATTTACATACTATGGAAAGTTTAACATTATGCTGCATACTGATTACTTTCCCAAACACAAGCGTTTTTGGTTATTTTCTAAATAGTTCTTTGCCTAATTTTATGTAAAATTGAGTTCATTTTAGAATAAATAATAGTTGTACATATTCCAAATTTATTTATTTATTTGACTTCATTTCTGTGCTACTGTCATGTTGTTAACAGGCAGTAATTATTGCTTGAAAAACAACTGTTAAGTACCCAGTATGCTCAGCTAGGACAGCTCAGAACTTTATAGTTGGTTGGTTGCTAGTGGACATTAGAATGTTCATATTATCATTTTTTCTCTAGCTTCCCAATAAAGAGCTTCTGAATTATTTTTCATTTGTTTGTTGCTATCCAGTTGGCTGTATTTCAGTAGATTTCTTTGTTTAGGATAATATTCATGTCCTTGCACAATGGGAGATGACTTTTCTTGATACTTTTATCCTGAAGAGATGTTCTGACAGGCAATCATGCCCAACAATTAAGCAGAATTAAGTAACTCCAATTTTTCTTGATTTCAATAAAATGTGTTTGAAAGTCTTCAGATCTTCATCTGGTTTTCCTTTAAGTTTTAGTTGGATATTTGTTGTTTTTGTTCAGTTATTAACCTTTTTATGAGTTTGAATTTAGAAGGAAGATCTAGTTCAAATGATGGTTTTAATTTTATGGTGGCTCCTTTTTTGGCTAAAGTATCAGCAGTCACCTTCCCCTTTAATCCCACATGGCTCCGGATCCATTGTAAAGCTATGTCAGTATTTCTGATTTAGATTGTATGATATAATTTTATTTAACATTTTAAAAAATTGAGTCGAATGTCGACCAGGAACTGATGATAGGAGCGATGGCTCCCGAAACTAGTATTCCATTTTATTAAATTTTAGTGGTGTATATGTTACAATTTCAACTCAATTTTTTAAAATGTTAATATTTGACACCACTGTTACAAAAGTTCACTATATTTTATATAATTTTATTTTTTTGTTTATAGTGTATGTTGGTGGGTAACTATAATTCATTATAGTTTAGTGTGCTGCTTTAGAGTCACTTAAGATAAAAATTCTTTTATTTATGTTAGATCTATATAGTAGATTTTCCAGAGCTGCTCTAATGCCCATTATTTTGCCATCAAAATTGTTAGCATGCTGTCCCAAAGGTATATATTGAGAGAATTCTTCACAGTATATTACAAAGCCTCTTCTCTGCTTTTTAAGTGATCTGTATACTCTATACCATGTATCAGTCGAATAATAGCTGTTTACATGATAACTGCAAAATCACAATGTAAATATAAAATGTTCAATTCTGCAATGAAAACATAATACTGTTTAGTTTACTAAGTGCTGTCAATCTTAATACCTCAGGTAGGTCATTCATCTTGGAGACCATTGTATCCAGATTTAGTTTAAGCTGATGTCTATACTTAGTATACAGTCATTTGGTGTAGTGATAGGTTTAGTACTAATTTTTAAAATTTTGTCTAAATCTTCTTTTTGTATGTAATTTTTGAAAGTTTGTTATGTTTTTAATCATTGTGTGCTGTCAGGAATATGAAACCATTTATTCCTGGGTTGATTACTTTTTAATTTCTGCTTCAATATTGCCATTTTAATATATAACTCTGTTTTAATTGGCAAATTGTTAGTTATGCTATGCATTGCAGCAATAGGTGTTGTTTTCACGATTCTGTTATTATTCTTAATGACCTAGATGGTATTGTATTCAATTTAGTTTTAAATTGATTATTTATTGTGGATATTATTTTACTTCCATAGAGCAAATTGGGCTTTATGCAGTTTTTGTACTAGTCATTAAGGAGACCTATGATCCTCTCCACTTGACACCTGCTAGTCTTAACCCGGCCAGGACCGATGGATTTTTTCGGGCGTAAAAATCCTAAGTATGGCTTCCTTCGGAAGGGAAGTAAAGCCGTGGGTCCCGTGTCGCACATTTGCGGCACGAAAAAGAACCTCAAGCCTGAAAGAGAGGCCTCTGAGCAAAATTTGTCGGCCGTTTCACGCCCTGAGTTGAATGGGACGCTGATGACCTGAGCTGTTAAAGAGCGTCCTTAAAAAAATAAATCAATCAAACCTGCTAGTCTTCTTAATATGTTGTTCTTCTTATTCACTTTCTTAGTTTTATTGTCAATAATCTGTTCAGAGGAGGAAAGTTTTTTGTCAAGTGTTATTCCAAGATATTTAGCGTATACTTTCTCATTATTGATTTTAAGTTGCAAATCATCTGTAGTGTTTTGAAGACTGAAAAGCTGGAAAACTATCTTTTTAGTGTTTAATTCCATATTGTTGGTGGATGCCCATGTTTCCATGCTATTGATAATTATCTGCATTTCATTTTCTAGTTTTTTGTAATGTTGTTTATTCTGCTTATTTTGGCTAGTCCATATGGTGATAGCAAACAATCCCATATTGTCTTTGGGAAGTCAGCTAATATTTCATTCATGACATATACAAAAATATTAAAAACAATTGCACTGGAGACAGCATCTTGAGGGCCTACTTTAGTCATATGACATTTAGAGAGGACATTAATCCATTTACAGCTATGTTACCTTTGTAATAATAGATCCATGAACCATCTCAACATGTTTCCTTTTATTTCAATATTACTCATCTTATTATTAAGCTTCTCTCTTCATACTTTGTTGAAGGCATATTTGCAATCACCATATTTGGGCCATTGGTATTGATGCACATAATAATAATAATAATAATAATAATAATAATAATAATAATAATAATAATATAAATAATAATAATAATAATAATAATAATAATATTCTGTTACTACAAAACAGCATTCATTGTAAAATATTTGTTTATCACAGTAAACTACCAAGTCCCTTTAGGTCTATGGAGCTTAGCATTTGATCCAGGTTGAATGAAGAATTTTGTTCCTTAGTTGAGCTCTTTTCACTCATTTTATTTTTCTTTTTCCACACAACTTTTCAGTTCATTAAAGTTTATTCACTAATGAAACATAAATACTAGTACTGCACATAGTATCTTCCACCTTATTTATCATGACTATTTTGAAAGCAACTATATTTATTTTCAAGTTTATCAGTAAATTTACATTTGCTTTGCCATTTCTTTTAGCAATGATTACATTTCACCAGAGATTGTTAAGGGCTAACTGTTTGAGATGCATATAAATAAATAATATATATAAATATTATATTTAAGAATTATATTAAGACTTTCTACACTTGTTTTTCACATTTTAAATTTTGTATTAAAAAGTTTGTGGAACACAGATTAGCCTAAAATAATTAGGGTCATCCAAAAAAGGACATGTCTTGAAAAATTGGACATTTGTAACCCTGATTATTCCTCAAAAAATTTAATCTACTATCCACCCTACTGATTTCATGAAGTTATTCATTTCCAAAGGTTCTGGTGAACTTACTTTATATTTTACTGATTAAAAATCACAAGATCATTAAATATCACATTCTGCCATTTTTGTCTTATGCTTAAAGAACTGTACTATTTACTTACTATTTTTGTTCCTTTGTATAGCAGCACAGAGTGGCAATGTTTGATTAGGATCAGAGTATTTATATAGCACCATTACATGGTTTCTGTTTACTTTCCTGAGATCTGGAAGTAGTTAATTTGAGATATTAGTTTACTCTATCTGGTACTGTAACAATAACAACACCAGATGCTAATAGTAAACATTAAGGTATATTGGAGGATTTTTCTAGAGCAGAAAAATGTTTCTGCAAACCAATTTTGTCCAAATAACACAGTTAAAAAAAATCATTAACTGAAAACAAGCAAAGAAAGAAAAAACATTTTTTATCTAGCTGAAACTTCAAAAATGTATTGGAATTAATATTGGTTTTCATTGTCATCAAAACTGTTAAAAATGCAGTACAAGCTATACCAAACCCTTTGTTAGTTGAATTTAAATTTATTAATCATTGATTTCTGTACAAGTCAACATTATAAACTTATTAATGGATATCATTGTATGATTCAGTTGAACTACACACTCTTAAAGCTTCACTTACTTTTCATAAATGTATGGAACCGGTTTCGAGAACATTTGTTCCCATCTTCAGCCATGCTAAGGTTCAACTCAATACATTTCCATACATTTATGAAAAGTAAGTGAAGCTTTAAGAGTGTGTAGTTCAACTGAATCATACAATGATATCCATTAATATGATTGGCTTCACTGTGTTAAGTTCCATTTTACATTTAAGTAAATTATAAACTTAGTTTACATACTTAATTGCTGATTCCTCATCTTCATCAATAGTTTCCTGCTGCAATATCTGAAGACCTGTATTCAACTAGATCTAAAAAACAATATTTAGTATTGCAATTATTTATGAGGAAATCACTCATATTTCATTAATTTTGTTCGACTAACTTGGACATGTTTCAAAGACTGTTGCCTTCATCATCAGCATGGTTCATTGCCAGCTTCCCAGCATGGTATTAAGATGTTGCTATGTAGCTTTTATGAACTTTAAGTTCATAATATGGTTCATTATGGTTTTTGAAGAGCTTTTAGGAGTTTTGGCTCATTTTGGAATTCATGGTTTTTTTGCTAGAAATGGTATGCTTATATCTATGTGTATTTATATTTTACATTTCTCATGTGTTCCTTAAATATCCTTTGAGACCTGTCCAAGTAAGTGGAACAAAATTAACAAAATTTGAGTGATTTCCTCATAAATAATTGCAACATTAAACAATATTTCACAGTGAAAATTGATGCTATTTAAATCCATAATAATCTTTAATGTTAAACTAAATTTTTAACAATACACTGTAATATTTATTCCAATCTACTTATACATTCTAGTATCTATCTTAATAATACTGCACAGTTCTATTCCAGAATCTTCATATCCAATTCCCCAGGTACGTTTAAGTCCCCATGTCTATAACTTACAATTCCTACTGCATATTTTAAACTTCCTTTTCATTTGGTCTCTTTTACTTAACACTCCAAAGTTATTTATTGTTTACTGTTCCTAAACACATCCCTATTATTTTCTACTTCTGCTGCACAGTCTGCTAAAATTTGTTCTATTTCCTCCATTCCAACCTCTTCTAGCTTTTTCCCCCATGCTCTCTCACTTCTATCTAATATCTAATACATTCTTAAATATATTATATTTTAACCTCACATTCCTAAACCAACACTTCTTAACTATCTCCATAACTATTTTTTCCCTAAAATCTCTCCAATTAGGCCAAAAACACATTATTTGGTGAAGCTTTAGGTAATTCTAACACCTCTTTACATAACGTCCTATGGATTAAATCTTTCTTTGCTTCACTCGCTTAAGTTCCATACCTCATCTCCACATAACATTGCTGGAACTTTGTATATGCATCTTATAATTGCTCTCATGTCTATTATTCCTTTTATCATCATATGCTTACTATGTGTTTCCCAGTTTCCACAACTGCTTAATCTTATTGCTAAATAGTCAAATTCCCTCACACCCTCTACTTTCTCTTCATTCTGAATATGTTGGTCCTGGTGGTGTACTTGTAACCATACTTGCCTTCTAAACCCAAGGTTGTGGGTTCAAATCCGACCAGGATCAATGAATTTTTTTGGGGAGTAAAATCCTAAGTATGGCTTCCTTTGGAAGGGAAGTAAAGCCGTGGGTCCTGTGTCATATATTTATGGCACGAAAAAGAACCTCAAGCCTGAAAGAAGAGGCCTCTAAGCAAAATTTGTCAGCCATTTCACACCTGGAATTGAATGGGATGCTGATGACCTGAGATTTTAAAGAGTATTCTTAAATAAAACGAATCAAAAAAAAAAAAAAAAAAATCATTCTGAATACATTTTTCACATTCCTCAGATTACTACCCCTTTTGAATGGTATCACCTTCCACTTTTTGATATTAACCATTATATCCCATTCATTGCAAAAACAAATATAATTTCATAAATAAAATGTTGTAATCCCACCATAGTAGTGCTTCATACCGTAAGATCACCTGCATAAAGCAGATTGTATTTCTTTTCTTCCAATTATTGGCAATGTCAGTTTCTTGCACCAACTCTGTCTAAAAGATCATCAAAAAACTAATTAAAAAATGGGGCTCAACTGAAACCTTGTCTAAGACCTATCTTCTGTTCTAACAGTTCCATAATATCATTTGGATTGCATCTAATACAAAATTTAATTTTTTAACTGTCTCAATGAGATAATAGCAGGTTGGCATATAATTTATTTAGAACATAATCAAAAAAAAAGGGGTGGTTGAAATTCATTTTATCGATATAGAAAATAGGAAATTAAAATAGAATATTTGGAAATAAACACTGCTATTTTTGACTATTAGGAGATTCATTTTAGAGCCCTTACTCCTCTTATTGCATATTAATGACTTACCTTAACACTTAAATTTACCTCTGAAGTAAAAATAACTCTGTTTGTTCAGGATACAAATATATTTACTACAAGAAAAATAATGATAGCCTTAAAGATGCTAAAACCCACACTGGAATAAAACAATAATCTAATTGAAAATATAAATGCACTAAAACTGAAAAATAAAGTAACTGTAAAGAATGATGTAGCTCAAAAAAATTAGAACTAGAAAAGAGCAACAAATAAAATGACACAATCTTTTGAATAGTTAAGTATTCTTCTTCAAAGGTAGAGAATATGTGAAGGTCTGTCATATTGAATGTTGTAGATAATGAAATTCATGGAAATGGCTGAAATAATTCATGGGGGAAAAATGTGACAGCTCAGTTCCTGGCTAAATTCCCTGAATAAATAATTAGATTTTTATGATATTTTAAGTTAAATATTTCTTCCATAATGTTCAAGAATAATATATTATTAATGACTAAATAAATGTAAAGAATTTTAATTCATATGATGAAAAAATATGAGGCTTGTTCATACAGTTACTTCTGTTTTATTTTAACAAAAATATCAATGAAATTACACACTTTCTTTTATAATAGTTTGAAACTACAAGCTCAAATATACAAATAAGAAATAATAATAACTTAACATAAAATAACAAATTATTCAAGTCCAAAAAAACAATTCCCATTAATAATCTCATATAATCTCATAAATAAAATTCTAGAATATTCACTTAAAAAAATTAAAGCATGTTTTATTTTTCCACATAGGTTTTGGTTACATTCAGACATTTTTCATAGCATTCAATGAGCTTGGAAATTCCAGTATTGTAAAATTTTGCCGTCTGTGACTGCCGCCAACCTATGAAACTTGATTGCAACTCTTCATCAAGCCAAGCACTTTGATGCAACCTACTTCCTCAAGTGCATGAAAATGACATTGTCTTATGCCACTACTATGATGTTTGATCAATAAACTTCACAAATTTTTTGATGGATTTTAGACACTTTATAGATTTTTTGCTACAAGAAATTGTATCACAGAGCATATCTCACTAATGGCAGGTTTCTCTATTGCAGCACACATTTTGAATAAGTGTGGCTCAATGAATAATAACTGTGGACTTTCACTACTGCTACTGAATCAAGCCACACAACCATGTAAACATGCATTGCTATGGTGATTACTTTGCCCATTATATGAAAAAAGGAATAATTTTATTAATAGACCTCATAGCTAAGATTTTAAGACAAATAGATTCAACTAAATATTATAGCACAATATATTTATAAATGATAGCAATGGTACATACAATGTGATGGTGGTGGCTGTAGTGGTTATTTTGTATGATGTCTAACTTTACAAACATTAATATGATATAAATATTGTATTTATGAAGCTGTTGACAATGGAGTGGATATTCTAAACTTAGGTATTCATTTTTTTACACTAAACTCCATTTACTTACTTAAAAGTAAGACGCGTTTCAGGAGAATCTCTCCCATCTTCAGTTGCTCACCGAACCGCCATTACTGAATTGTTACTCAATTGTCCTGCCATCATTTCGAGTAACGGCAACTGAAGATGGGAGAGATTCTCCCGAAATGATGAGGTCTTGACAAAACAGGATGGAAAAACTGCTGTTGTGATTAATGTCTATTACAGTCTCATAGCACATTCAATGCAAACTCAGTTAATTTGTTTCCAAGCTTGCTCATTTCTGAGTTTAAAATCACTGTAGTTTCACCAATTCATTTTTAGGCATCAAATAGAGCAATGAGAATTCAGTCTGTTTGTTTCACAACGAACATACATTGAGACAATCTTAACAATGTCTCAATATGACTGATTTCAAGGAAACAAAGACTCCTCTTGACAGTCAAAACAGAACAAAATGTCCATTGGTATCAACAGTTCTGCTCCTTATCATTCAGCAGTGGGTTTGCTGATGTACCTCACTTGTGCTACTCATTCAGATATTAATATGCAGCTTTTAAAGTCACTTTACCAATGACTGAACCTATTTAATTTGATTGGATCTCCATCAAACATGTCTTCAGGTGCCCATGTGGAATCACAAACTTTGGCCTCTTTTATGGTTCATCTGGGGAAATTATAAGTAATTGTTTTCTCCAATGCCAACTTCACTGAAGATGTTATCATTGATGCTTAACAAATGGCTTTATCTCACTAATTTGTGGTAAAGCTATAACATGAACCTCTGAGTTGCAAAAGTAGTTGCAAAGAAATTAATATGGCTTAATCAACAGAAAAAGTGACATACCTGTATTGTTTGTTCATAATGCAAGAGCAATGTTACTGTTTTATAAGTGCTCTAAACTTATGGAAAGTGTTATTTTGTATGGAAATGGTAGAATCAGCAGAGAAATCATGTGTTCTAAAGATCAGTTAAGAGATAAGCTTAATTAAATGATCTTTAAAACAATGTATACCAAAATTAGATTTTGTAAATGATTTACTAATATTTTTAATCATGGTTCGGTTTAAGGATTAGTGATAAAGTACTATTAAGTACTATACTTTATGTATCTATTGCTCTACTGTTATTTTATTTTTTCCCTTTATTTTTTAGAAAATTGTTGTGACTTTATTAAAAAAAAGTAAAATTCCATTGTTTCAATGAATATGTGGAATATGTGTAGCTCGGTTCAATATCATATTGATAAAATTAGTTCATTGGAGTGTTTTCTTTTATGATTTCCAATAATCATATCAGGAATAAACCAAAGATAACTCAGAACTTAAAGCATTGAACAAAAATAATTTTTAATCTTCTGTGATTGTGAATATTTATCTGTTCAAAATCTTACCTACAACCATTCTTGTTTAAATCCAAAAATAATAAAAAAATGCATTATATGGTCAAAATATATGAGGTTTAGCACAAAAATCTTAGCAATCATTTTTTCCCTGATAGTACAGATCAGATATGAAATTTTAAAATATACAATTAGAAGGGCCCCATAAATGCTAATGTTTAATGCATGAATTTTTAACAATATGGAGATCTGTATCAGGACAGAGAAAAGGACAAGATAAGAAGCATCAATCATTCATTAAAAATGTGTTAACTCCTCTAATTACAATATGTAAATACATATGCATTTGCATGGCTACAGTCATTTTAAGTAGTATCCTGCAGAATCCACCACAAACTGCCAATGACGTACCAGGTGCTGAATACCCTCATATTAAGAGAATTTTCTGATCTCACATCTCATTGCTGTGGTAATGTCTTCACAAGTCCAAAAGCATATCCCACATACTGGCTTCTTCAATTTTGGTATGAGGTGAAAATCACAGGGATAAAGGTCCAGCAAAGTGAATACTCCAGTATTTTCCATTCCCACTGTGAAGATTCTGTACACATTCTTCTTTATGGGCTGTCGCATTGTCATGAAGGACAAAGGCATATTGTAGATGTTCAGGGCATTTCTCCCTGATATCCCAATGTGAGTGTCTATGCAGGAAAGCATGCATGTAGTAGAATGCATTCACTATTTGGCAATTTGGAATGAAATGGCACAAATCACCCCCTTAATGTTTTATGCTATGATGATCATTAACTTGACAGGGGAGGATTTTGCTGAAATCTCTGCCTTCTTGGCAATCCTTAATGTTGCCATTCCATTCCATTTATAGGCCCTGGCCTAAAATTTATCCTTGGCCGATATTCTTGTCAGCATGTGGTCTCCTTCCTAATTATATCATGCTAGGCAAATATGGCACGTCTCCTAATGTCTTCACTGTTCCACTTCTGTTATTGTATGTAACTTTGCACATATGTAGGTTTTCTCATAAAATCCTATGGATGAGTTTTTCTTCAATGTCTGTATGAAGCTGCAACTCCTGTCATCCTTCATGCACTGGGGAATTAGGGCCATGAGCAAAGTTCATACACACTGTCACTGGTCATCCTGAATATTACATGTTGGCAGTTGCTTCTCTTACATGCCTGAATGCTGCTGCCACCTTGCAACAATTCAGTATGATAGAGCATCATTTTCTAATGGTTCCATAAGCTCAGTGTGACATTTCCTCATTACTACTTTTATATAAGAGCACTGTTTAAATCGGGTCACACTCATCCTGCATGATTGTTAAACACACACTGACTTCCCATGTCACTTAGTTCAGTGTCTTGGCAGCCACTGCACACAATACATACATTGTCTATGAGGGGGCTCCACTGTTCATATGCTAAAATTTCTCATCTGACCTGCATTATTGTGAAGTCATGACTTTTGCAGTAACCCTCATATTATGATCCTTTATTTCCATCTACTATTTACTGTCTAACATATGTTTAAATAACAGGGATTTAAAACATATATAGATCACCTTTATGGTTTTGTTATCAGCATGTCTGTCTGCAAACTCAAGAGGTTTTGGATTTGAATTCCATATGGTCAGTTGTCTGGATTAAGATTTTTTCTGGAGTTTTTCCTTAGTCTGAAAAAGTGAATGCATTAAAGGTGGTGAACCTTGGGCTTATTTATGCATTCATTGAATAAAAGAACATTCTTTCATCATCTCTTTTAGACCTGGTTATTATAAGGGGGGGCCATATATCTTATATTACCAGCAAAAATAATTGGGTTTATGCACTTAATGACCTTACCATTCAAATAATTTTACATATCTATATTACTGGACTTACAAAAGATAAGAACATTGGTGTCAACATTGATTTCAGTACTGGCTTTACTTTTGCTGTCATCACCTACAGTTATTTGATTTTTTGAAATATGTTGCTACTCATCTTCCTTATTTTTATCTTTTATACTTAACTTTTTATAATCAGGTTTTCCTGGAAGTAAACAAAGCATAACAGCTAACTTACTGAAATTGGTGGTGGACAATAGAGATGCTTATCACAGTGATTGCATGACATGTATGTTTGTACATGCACTTCCACCCACATGTATCTCTCTTTTTGATTTTCATAACTAGGTAAGGAAACTAGTGAGTGAAACATATTATTCCATATTTTATTTATAGTTTATTCTTTTAATCTGAGGATTGTTTAGCATTTTACATTTGCAGGATAATTGCAGGCATTTATGCTTGGGTCAAACACTAAACCACTTTGGCACTCAAATCTGTATGGGTGGAATTCTCCATTTTCAACAACACATTCATAAAACACATTACAGTTCTTGGGGTCCCTCACCCATCCTGCCTGGGAACACACTCCTTTAGGAGGTGGTGGTGGTGGTGGTGGCACTGTTGCAGGTGATTGTGTCCCTTGACCTGGAGTTGTCTTTGGAGTAGGTGGTGGCTTAGGCTGTAAAATATTGAAACATATAATTTAATTTTCCCTCATATTGAAGAAAACTTTTGACATATAAGTATATATGCATGCCTTAGACAGAAATTTCTAAAATATCATTATCTAAATATATCACCTGTAAACAATATGTTGAATCTATAAGTACATTGTTTTTGTATAACAGTCCTAATACTGTACATTGTATTTTTTTAAATCCATATTAGCAGAAAATATTCTAAATGCTCTATTATAATTTACACAATAAACCTGTTATTTACAGTTAAATATATTACTGTGATGACTCTAAAATTGGGGGGGAAGGGTAGAAATAATATTTATATACAATTGATTTGTTACTTGGTTTTTTAATTAAACATATTTCATGAATATTTTTTCCCATCATTAGCGGAAGACTAGCCTAGCTTCAAGGGTATAAGTTGATATTAAGGGGAGAAATGTAAAAGAGATCTAAAAGAATTCATCTGCTCTGAAGAGGCATTCACCTCTACATGGTGCATGAATTGTAGATAAAATGTGTAATTCTCCTGTAATTCTAGTAATTGTATACAAAAATGTTCTATGATAAGTTATTAAATTGATTTTCTTAAACCTTGCTATTCTTATTCTATACTTTATAATATGTTATGAGCTGCTTCATTTCCACTAATGATTAAATGTATACACACTTGTTAACTCTAGATTTTGACAAAGTAAGAAACTTGTATACATGAGTCTATTGATAGCAAATTAATTTACAATAATAACAATAATACTTTATTATTATTATTATTATTATTATTATTATTATTGTTGCTGTTGTTATTGTTATTAATTTGACTAAATATGGGTATTAAGCACTATCAAAAATTAACATTTAAAGTGCAAAACCAAAATATTATTTTTACAGAGAGAAGGGGTTAGTGTTTAACACCCGTTTTTACAACTGCGGCACCACAGGCGGTGGACACTGATGATGCATGAGATGAAATGATATATTGGGAAAGGATTTTTTTTTAAGGAAAGAAATGTTCCAGGCCTAAGTTTAAGGTACCTTCCTGGTATTTGCCATTTATGAGGACTGAGAAAAACCTGGAAAAAACCTCAGTCAGTGTCCTGGCAGGATTCAAATCCCCAACCTCCCACTCATGAATCCACACCTTAACGACCTCGGCCACCATGGTGGATAGGAAAGAGAAAAAGACAGTTTGTAAAAGTATGTTCTTTTCATGAAGAGCATGTTAAAATATTACTGAAGTACAGCATTGCTATACTAAAATGTTTCAGATAGTTGATAGAATAAAGGACACCCTATACTGACCATTTGATCTTTGAAACAATTGTAATGGAGTTTCAGTAAAATCTCAGAAAATGTGGTTGATGTTATGCTAATTACAATAATCACAACTGAAAATATTTTTCCTGCATAGCTTCATTTGTAACAACATTCACAGATAAATAGCAATGTGGAATATCATTCTTTTGGGATTAAAGCAAACTATCCAGCATATTAAAATTGAAATGTAATAAGTTGAATTTTAGCCTGGCTGATGATGGGAACAAAATATTCTTGAAACCAGTTCTATATGTTATGACAAGTAAGTGAAGCATTAAGAGTGTGTAGTTCAACTAAATCATACAATAATATCAATTATCCAGTATATATTTGAAAGCCAGTAAATAACAATATACTGCATGAAAACTTAATTGCATTATTGCTGGCAAATATGCTAAGACAAGGTTTCAGTCACTGTAATGCAGTTATTTTTATATTCCTCTAAATTGGCCATTGTTGCATTTGCCATAAAAATGGAAAAAAACAAATTCCATGAAGCAACAAATCATTTTTATTGAATAAATTGACAGTTCTACAGATTAAAGTCAATTTGGATGAAATTTATGGAAACTCTGCATTTGCAATGATAACTATTTACTCAAGGATCATTTGAAAAGTTCTTGGACTGACCCACAGATTGAAGTAGTAGTTTAAATTAAATTACTGCATAAAAATCTGCCATCTTCCACATAAAAAGCTGTGAGATAATGCTCTGTTTGGTTAAAGAGCATAATAACATTGCTCTTTATTGCAGTGCAGACACATGCATGCTGGAAAAATTGCAAATATTGAACAGTATGAAGTATTTAAATTCTTTATGATGAAAAGTATGACAGCAACAGAAATTGATGTAGACATGACAAATACTCTAGTGAACTCTGTGTCATCATTTTCAACTGTTTCCAAGCAGACCACAGAGTTCAAATTAAAGTTTAGAAGATGAACTGATAATGGACAGCAAAAATCTACCACCATATCAGAAATTGTCAAAAAAGTGCACAATATGCTATATAAGATTCACCAACTAAAGGTATCAGAAATTGCTGAAGCTAAAGGAATTTCAGTCAAATTTCACATTTTGACTAAGGAATAATGCAAGAATATTATTAAGTTATCTTCAAGATGGCTGCTGCAGTTGTTGACACCTGCTCAAAAATGAATCAGAATGAAAATCTCTGAGCAAGGCTTTGCATGTTTTCAGAGAAATTGAAACTGATTATATCCTTTGATTTGTGATCAATGATAACACATGGGTGCACTACCGCACACTAGAGACAAGCATCACAACTTTCCACAGCCAAAGAATGCCAAATGTGTGAAAATGGAAGGAAAGATTGTGTCATCCTCTATTACGATCTTGCATCAAGACAATGCTTTCTTTCATATATGTGACAATGCAATGGTGAAAATCAATATGTTGATGCATCTACCTTATTCCCTAGACTTTGATACATAAGACTTAAATCCCTTTCCAAAGCTTAGAAAACTTTTTGGTGGGAACAAATTTTCATCTGATGAATAACTGAAAAGTATTTTGCAGATCTACAGGAATCTGATATCTGTGGTGGGATAAAGAGTTTTGAATATAGAGTGCATTAGTATTAGGGGAGACTATGTTGAGAAATAAGAATAATTTCTAAAGAGTTATCCTTTATTTTGAGCATCATTCTTGATCCTGGGAACTTTCCAAATGACTCTCATTTTAAATGCAGTCTTACATGCATCAAAGATGAAGCATGCTCTAGAAGTCCAATTATGTTTGCCATTAGGATATCCATATAAAAATCCAGTGTCAAAAATGATAGACTACCAGTGAAAGTGTGTGATATACCTGAGATAGTAAATATCTTAATTGAGTGAATGCATAATACCCAACATGAAAATCTGTTTATGAAAAACCACATGTGCAAAATGCTATGATATTTCGCTACTGGCCAAAAAAGCATTTGAAAGAACATTTAAATCTGTGTTTGCTGGTGTTTAATCAATTTAATTCATGTTGATGTGACTGGAAGAAACCTGGATCAAAATTTACACATCTGAGTTCAAGTGGTGATCAAATGGTGAATGACTGGTGAACAGAGCGCCAAACATGAAGATTATTTTGGTGGCTAGGAAGGTATTCATCATTGTTTTTTGGCATTCCTGAGGAATAAACCTGGTAAACTACTTGAAAAAGCAGTGCAGTGCATTATGCAGCAATGTTAGGCATCTGAAAGATAAGTTGAAGGAAAAACAGCTAATATTGGTACACAAAAAATTACTCTTTCACAAGGACAACACTCGACAATCCCAATGGCAGAAGCGCATGAACTGACTTTGAATTAACTTCTCACCCAGGCTATTCATCAGGCTTTGCTACCATGGATTCCTGTTCTCCAACTTAAATATTTGGCTTAGTGAGAAGAAATATTTGTCATATTGGGAAGTTATCAATGCCATTAGTAAACTATTTTACTGAGTTGAAAAAATATACTTCTAACAAAATGGAGTAATTGGTAACATGCTGAACAAAATATATAGCCCTCGATGTAGATTATATTGAAAAATAATAATGATTTTTTAAAAATTTGTGGCTTGATTTTTCCCCCTAAACTTTTCCTTATATCTTTGTACAGGCTAAAAGACCTTTAAATATTTATAGAATGCAATAATGTATGCATCCTGTCAATTAAGATGATGATGACCACAATGATGATGATGATGATGATGATGATGATGATGATGATGATGATGAAGAAGAAGAAGAAGAAGAAAAAGAAGAAGTTTCATTAATAAATTCTTGAAAAATGTTCACTGATCTGCATTAGTATTATTGTACAATTTAAAATATTAGCTATGCTTTTCTTTATAAAAATACAACCTAAGTTAAAAAACAATATAATATAAATATATGCATAAGAGCTTTAAAAAAACTACAATTTTAAACCCAAGTGTTGCCATACTATTTGTTTCAATCTGACTGCAACGAAATGTCTTTTTTATTTTCTCTGATTTTACATTTTACCATAGACTGCTAAATGTAAGTAAATCTAAATTTTGCTACACTATTTATTTTCATAATTACATTTTCTTTTCTTAAGTCCATGATGAATTTTACCCTGCATATAAGTATAAAACATAAATCTACTGACAGTCCATAGAATTAATGTACAAATTTCATTGAATTTATATTTTTGCAATATTTGTTTTGTCGATAATGCATTAACAATTCAAATCAATTTGATAATGAACTCTGTCAAACTTTATTTTTTGTGGTAGCATATATTATTTAAAATGGAAACTGAATTTTGAAATAGAGAGATTACAGGTTTGTGCAAATGAGAGCATAAGCCAGGGTTACAAATCAGCACTTGTGGTTTAAGCAGCAACTTGATCTTGAGGAATGATCATTAAGAATTAAAAACTTTTGTTTTATGACAAATGCTAGAAATTGAAGCATAATCAAACATTGGGGAAAGAAGTGTTTGAAATGATGAAACTTGTTTATAGTTTTTAATAACTGATTGTATTTATCTGAAACTATAAATTTTAAAAGTTTTAAGTGTATATAGACTCAAATGGGGAAAAATATTTGGCTGTAACCAAACAGGACATGGTTGTTAAGATGAATAGAGTAGTAGTTTATGACCTTTTTAAGTCTGGAATATTAAACAAAAAGATTCATAAATAAATTAATATACTTTAATACAAAACAATAAAAGTTACTCCAATTACAAAATAGTAAAATGTTAGCATTTTTGTGGGTTGTTTGCTCCATCAAGAGATTTTTAAATCCACCAAAAGCCCTCTCAGGATTCACAGGTTGAGAAAAGGGAAAAAGCATTGACATGGTAAACCAAAAGTTTGTGGTTCAAGTTCTGGCAATGACCTAATTTTTTTCTTAACTGATTCTGATTCCAAAGTTATTTACAACACTTATTTCAGTATTGTTAGAGTAGATAAGGTAGAATGCATGCCTCTGCTATCTACTACACATTTACTTGCACATAGCAATATATAAGCCAGTGCAAACATTAGAAACTGATTCCAGGAGATGGTAATTGGACAAGTTGCCCATAAAAACCTTAAATAATTCTGTGCATATAACCTAATAGGAAACTAGGATACTTTACAGGAAAACTGAGAAACCTGCACTTACTATATCACGTCCAAGCACTTCATTCATTGCACGGATAAGTGGATTAGGACCATTGCCACATTTTCCATGGAAATCATCAGTTTCCAAACTCCAGACCATAGCTCCTCCCAGTCCATGATCCTTAATATACTGCGACTGAAATTATGAAAAATAAATATGAATTAGTCCCTTATTATTAAAGTGTATTCACTGTTTCTGCTATAATGCCTATGATTGTTGCAGTAGAGTATCCTAAACCTACAACTGTTTATGGGGATTGCAAGGCTTCAAGCAAATATATTGTCTTAAGGTAACTGAAATACATAGAACAGTACTGCTTTTTCTATTGTTATTTATTTATTTTTTTTTTTTACTGAAGCTTTTAGATATGTGATTTATTTTTCAGTTAAACTCACTAATAAGTTAAAGATAGCATATTGAGGTGCTTAATTTATCATTATAACAATAAGGTTTAATGTAGGAAAGGACACCAAAAACAAAACAATTTTTAAAAAGTTCCTGAAAAATCTAAAATTATGAAAGGAATAATTTAATAATGGAGAAAATGAGTTCAGAGTTTGTTGGTTCCAAAGATAACCACAGTTACTTTATCAACTTAAAGGGCAGCTTTGAAAATACCTACCTAAGCAATTTTTACCCAGAAATCAAATCTACCTTAGAACTACCTGATGACAGCAGACTCCTAATGCTTGATCATGATGTGAACATAAGAATGTGTAAATCTTATTTTGATTTAAAGTAAAACACTAAAAATCATGTCGTCACATTAAAACTCTCTTTAAGTTTCACAAACACACTTATAAAAGTAATTTTGGTACATGTTTCGTGAGGTACATGTACCAAAATT
Organism: Metallyticus violacea; assembly: GCA_030762175.1. Lineage (NCBI taxonomy): Eukaryota > Metazoa > Arthropoda > Insecta > Mantodea > Metallyticidae > Metallyticus > Metallyticus violacea. Next base: position 141,427,012 of record CM060832.1, read on the forward strand.
ACTTTTATAAGTGTGTTTGTGAAACTTAAAGAGAGTTTTAAAGTGTTTTACTTTAAATCAAAATAAGATTAACAAAAGTTTCACTGTGTGGATTCCGACATTCCATAAACATATAAGAATGTGTACCACATGTAAACTGATTAGTGGTGTGTTTAGAGAGCTTCACCCTGACTACTCTTTTGAGTGTATGACCAGTTAAAAATATAATACTCTTAGAGTCCAGTCTGATAATATAATTTAATAGAAATCACCTAGTCTTTAACTAACTGACTCCCTTCTGAAGCCTTACACTTATCACTAAAATTTTTACTCTATTTTTTGCTATTTTCATTAAACAGCATCTTAAGGAAATAGTTAAATGCTCTGTATATCAACTTGAAGTAGTTGATTATATACATTTTAAAAGCTTCACATTGTTTAGTTCCAATTAGAATTTTCGAATTTGTGTAATTTTGATAGTTCTTAAAATTTTTAAAAAAGTTAAATGCTCTGTTTTCTTAATTTGAAAATTTGAATTTTTCTAATTTTATTACATTCTTTTTGTTATTTTTATATTTAATATAGTTTATACATTTACTTAGATTCCTATCTTTTTATTAGCTATTTGAAAAAGCACTTTAACATTATTCTTACTGTACTAATTTTTTCTTTATTGTTTATTTTGTGTAAGTCACCTATGACTTAACTTTGTTGGTGGCAAACTATAAATAAATGAATAATGAATTTATGGCTTTAGAGAAGCTAGAAAATAAATTGATTATTAGAGTGAAATCTTGCTGGATAACAGCATATAAAATATATTTATACAGTTTAAAGCATTTGAAACTAAGTGAATACTTCAACATTGCAGTTCTCTTTTTAATGTTATTCTTTATGTATGCATGGTTAACATACCTTTAAGAGAAAGATATTCTACAAAATAAAACTTTGTTTTAAGTGCATACTACGACCATTTTAATTGTCATACAATATTTTTACATTATAATCTTTAGTAAATAAGAAAAAGTGACTACAAACAATTACTAATTCTTGTTACTCTCTTTTGGACAATTTTTACCTCATTTAAAACTTACCTTCAACTTAATGGATTTAATGTTGTCATAACCAACCCACTGGTTTCCACTGGTGGCATAAGGTACTTGCTGTTCTTCATTCCAATGTTCAGTCCACTTTCCTTGTTTGATGTCATCACAGATCTGAATAAAACATGCAAAATATTACAGTTCCAATTCTGGGTACATATAAACTAATTAAATATTCAATAAGGTCTTTTTGAAAGTACAAGAAGATATTGGAATACTCAGTCTACAGAGGTTTATAGTAGGACTGGTGACCATCATGCATAATACATGAACTGGATTTGACAGGATGAAAACTTATTTCTTACATTTTGCATTAAATATTTACATACTGAATACGGTTTTATTAAGAAGAAGAAGAAGAAGAAGAAGAAGAAGAAGAAAAGAAAGAAAGAAAGAAAGAAAAATCATTTGAGAAAATTAAAAAAATATGGTTTCCAGTGATTTAATATTAGCTTTTTGTACTGAATCAAATATAGGCAGGTTTAATACACTCACAAGCTGATCTACAGTAACTAAAAAACTTTGTGTACAATGGCTGTAAGGGGATGTGCTTTCAGATGAATCAAAAGGTTCTTTTGATAATACTTGCTTCAGGTGCATAACTAAAACATATGTAAAAATTACATTAATTAATATTCTATAAGTATATACAAAATTAGTAACATATTTGTAAGAATATTTCAAAGTACAGCATTTGCTTATTTTGCTACAACAGGTATATATGGAATAGATGCATCACTTTGATAGATGATGGCAAATGAAGTGACAAGTGACATTATATTAAGTTGTCTCTTGTTTACAGAGAGATGGCAAATTATTGCTGTGGTTACAATACTAAAGGACAATATTACCAATGAAAATGCATACATTACAGGTGCAAAGCCATTCAACATGATACCAAGAGTGCAACAACTTCAATTGTTTTAAAAGAATGTTAGCCAGATTTTTAGGTAAATTATAGTTTTACAGAGTTCATAGAAGACAGTATAATTCATGTCACATTCATCTAGCATTTATATAACTGGAAACATTTGCTCTTGTGAACATGTATATAAAAATGACCTTTTTAAGTAATTTGTTTCACATTTTGACCATATGTATACCACTGATTACACCTGACAATATGCTCTCTTTCTAATATGCATATGTCTGACAATGTTCTTTTGTGTAATGTAAGCACTATAAAGAACAATAAAAATGTTCTTCTTCTCCTTTTAATTATTATTACTTCTTTTTTAAATATTTAACACTATTATAATGTTGATGGATGAAGTTACTAAGGGGTACTTCCTTTAAATTTCTAATAAGAGCGACTGAATTAACTGCTATTTGGACACAAAAAATCACAATGTTGCATGTTGATGGTTATATGTACCAAAGTGACCAGATAAACTTTCAATAGTAGTCAAATGAAATAGTAATATTTATTTTTAGGCAGATGAATGAACTATTTTTAGAATATGTCAGTTTATGTATCTGGAAAAGTTTGCCATTTTATGGTATCCCCTATATTCCCCTTTACTCATATGCTAAGAGAAATGTACCTCATTATATCCCAGCATTCCTCCTTGACGTGTATAGGGTCCTGCTTCTGCGGGTCCATAAGTCTCTGCTCCAACACCATTGTTTGCAGCATTTGCCAGAGTGAAACTCCGTCCATAGGTACCCATTCCAAGATTGATTTTTTCGGCTGTAGCACCTTTCTTGATCCAATATTTGATTGCTGCATCCTGTGAAAATGAAAGTGTTTACTACAGTGTATTTCAAATAGATAGAGAGTGAACATTGTGAGGCATGACAATTTGGCAATAGGTACATCATAAAAAATTATAATAATTAAACTACCATTACCAAAATAATAGTAATTAACAAAATTCAGTTAAACTATTTCAGCAATTGATCACTGAAAGTGTATCAGGTAGTATAATGAGTATCAGTTAGTGGAACAATAATTTTACATTAAATACAAGCTAAATCAGTCACAATCACCGGACTAGAGTAGACTTAAAACAGACTTCTGAGAATTTTCACATATCAGTTTTTCACTGGTTCAGTAATTTAAGATGAGATAAGTGATAGGCCATCAATGTTGTGGCTGTTGTTGTTGTGACTGGAAGAAATTTCTCTAGTGAAAAATATGATAAAGGTAAACGAACATTTTCTTTAAAATATTAAGATAGCTTTAGGAATTAGTTTGGAGGGATTTCCCTCCCCCCATCTTGTATGAAAACTTAAGAGTCAGAAAAAGTTCTTCTCAGGAATAATGTACAACCTCAATGTAAGATAAGAATTGGCAACAACTCATGCTGGGCTTCAGACTTCATAACAGAAGGTGAAATCTGGATTTGCAAATTTAACCTTAAAATTAAGCACTACTCTTAGGTCTTTGTCTTCCCAGAATGAGCAGTCTCGGACAAAATGAAATACCAACCATGTGACGGAGTGGAAGCAAATGGTGGCTAGTTTCTTTTGAATGTGCTGTCACGTGGGTCACTCTCATATACAGAGATTTTATCCAAAGCTTTTAACTCAGTGTCTGATACAATATTTTGGAAAAAGTGAAAAAAATATTGAATTCTGAGTAAATCCTGAGAAATTCTATACATATATCTACAAAACTGCAAACACATACAGAAATATACTATAATAATTGAAATTTCATAACTTCAGCTAAATCCATCAGTAAAATAGTTCAGAAACGCACTTTCTCCCAGGCCACAAAAATCTGATATCATAACAATTAATTCCCTTAAAATAGTATACCCACAACACAATATAATACTGCTGATTACTACTGAATTCAAACGACTCCATGACATGAATCTAAATCAATAAGCCCAATGATATAATTAACTATATGTCAATTTTCTTACTGTTCGCTACTGTACATGTGAAAGCTTTCCTAATGATCCTTATAAACAGTAAATTGCTTCTGAAACAAGATGAAATTTAATCCACAAATGGATGCTGCTATTTAAGTCTTTAGCATTCTAGATGCTGAAAAGTGTGATGCAGACAGAAGTTGGAATTATTTGCTGGCAAGTGAGTGAATATTTATAAATCAGTTTTGGTCAGGACATTTTTGTGCATATTTAAAGTTCCTTAAAACTAATAAGCATCCAAATTCTGAATATGAACTAACTTTCTAAATATAAACAAACTGACAAATAAATATAAGGTGTACACAAATATATAATTTTTTAAAATAAGTTCACAATGATGAATAGAATAGTATGTATTGATGCATGTCAAAATTAAGTTTTAAATAGACAAATAATCACAAAGGATATTGCACATATTTTCAAGTACCTATTTTTACATAATTAAAAATAGAAAAGAAAAATTTATTTTACTGTTCCTCTTTTATTTATCTGCAAGCATCCAAATAAATTTCATAATTGCTAGAAGAATAAATTATAATTTTAACCTTGAATATAATTATACATGGATAAAGCTTATAATTAGCAAAGAATTGCTATCAATCAACACATAGTGCTAATATAATTAAAATTAATAGAAATTAAAAGGCATTTAGAACAAAAATAGTAATTATTATTTCTTCTTACCACATTTAATGTCTTTTGCAACTCTGATTGATCAGCTGGCCCAGCATATAAAGGTGCATTTTCTCCAGTAAAGTGCTCCCAAGATCCGTGCAAATCATATGCCATTACATTAAGGAAATCCAGATATCTTAAAACAATAAACAGGACTCTCTGTTATTTTATATATTTAAAATGTCATCATTTATATCATTACATATTTTGAAAGCTATCTTAATCACCAATGAATGAATATTTTAGGCCAAAAAAAAAAAAAGCTCTTTGAAATACAAAATATTCAACATGATAACAACATTTAAGATATGAATGATGACAAATGATTGCTTCTTTATACAACTGCCAATAATTAATAAATTTCTAGAATTGCTGAATTTTAGATCATACCAAGAAATACACTGTATAATTATCATAATTATCATAAAATGTTACTCACTTTGTAAGTCCTGGCACGTCATATGAAATATCAACAGATGTTACTCCTGCAGACAAAGCAGCTGACAAGATTAGATTGTTTTCATCAAATTTAGGACGGAGCAATTTCAAGAGCTCTATTAGTGCTTCCTGAAAATTAAAAATGAATATGATTTAAAAAAATAATACATCTTCCACTTCTCAGGACAAAGAACCAAATTACTAAACTCAGAAGTTATATCAATATTGTTCTGAAAGAAATTAAGTTTGAAATCTATCTGCTACGTGATATTTCTTTTTCTTTCTTTTGTTATGTTCTTTTTTTTCTTTTGTTCCCTTTTTTCCCTCTGTATGTAAATGAAAATTTTAGCATAATGTTTGTTCATATTTCTAGAAGTGTTTTACAAGAATTTCATAACTTAATGATAAGAAAATAATAATATGTTCAAGAATAGATGGTATATAATCTCATAGTTTACAAAATTCATAAAAATATTTTACACTTGAAAACCATTATGTGAGGCAAGCACAAGACATTTCACATACAGCTTTGGCATCATAATTTATAACCTAATAAATGATTATTTAATTGATATCATTATATGATTCAGTTGAATTACACACTCTACACACTCTTAATGCTTCACTTACTTGTAGGGTATAGTATTAAGAGTGTGTAGTTCAACTGAATCATACACACAATGATATCAATTATATGATTATTTGTTTGTATATAGCCATTTAAGAAACACTCTTGTAATTGTAGAGCAATCTGAATTAAATTTTCATTTACTTTTCTTAAAAATAAATGCTTTTTAATAATTCTATTTCTAAAATAAATTAGCTTTAGTGAGGATATTAGTCTTACAGTAGTTCCACAATATAATCATTTCTTAGTTACCCTCTTGCATAAAGTTATCAAAAACTAAATAGTGGTTAATAATATCAAACTGGGTAAGTTTAATAGGCTCCCACAAGTCCATTCTCTTAACTTATAAATTTTAACTAATATTAAGAAACTGGCTTATTGCCATCCCATTCTATAATATAAATGAATTTTTAGTATAATTGTAATTACAGTATTTTAAATAGTTTTATATTATTATTATTATTATTATTATTATTATTATTATTATTATTATTATTATTATTATTATTATTATTATTACCTACTTTTGTCTATAACCACAGATAACTAGTTATATTGAGAAAAATAATTTAACTAATTAGCAGGCTACTTATGAGTGCTTTAATTTATCCTATACTAGCTGCTGTACCAGCATTATCATTAATGATAATGTTATAATCACAATTTTTGTCTTGCAACACTGCAGTCCACTAATTGGTGTAAGCTTAAATGGATTATCCATTGCCATTAGTCCACTTATCATAAAATTCCCATGATGATTTGACAAGCAAGTAGGCATTTTACAACTAATTACATTTGAAAATACAGAAACATTTTTGTAAAAAACTAAATAGAACACTTTTCTACAAAGAAGATTGAGGATCAGAATATTGATGCTAGCCACTAAAAATGATCAGTGCTCATAAAAGCTGTAAAACTAAAAGTGTGATGAAATTAGGAAGTAACAAATAATGATGTGAAAAGAGTATTTAAGAGCTGTAGTTTTATATTCATGTGTTTTATGCAATTTTTTTTACAGGAGTTTGTCTTAAGTAGTATGAACTAATATTTTTCAAAAGAAATACCTTATCAGAAGCCTGACCACCTCGTTGGCCAGGATATTCCCAGTCAATATCAAATCCATCGAAGCCCCATTTCTTTACAAACTCTATTATGCTGTCTGCAAATTTTGCACGCAAAGTTGGACTGTTTACCACCTGGAAAGGGAAAAAAAAATTACTTTATACAATAATTTTACTTTGAGTCTTCTTTTGTGTTCTTGGATAACAGAAAACAACCATAATAAGTAACCGGTTTTATAATAAGTTTTAAGAAACAATAGGTGTACATTTAAATGTAAGATAACAATACAATTTAAATATAAACAATGTAATACAGTTTTTTTCACACTAACTCCATTCACTTACATAAAATTTTGGACATATGTTTCGGGAGCGATCCCTCCCATCTTCAGCCTGTTGGCAAACTGTTGTTAAATGTGGCGGTTGGGTCTCTTGATGTTCTTGTGGCAGCATCTGTTGGTTCTATTAGGAATTTGCTGAGTTCATCCAATGGAGGGAAATCGAAATTCATCAAATTATCCTTATTTTTTGTAATGAAAATGTTTTCCCAAGTGGAAAGTTCTATTGCATTATGAAGTTGTTTAAGTAGTTTTATCTCTGGTTTAATTTCATGATTTTTATTCCAAAAGTGTGCTGCTATTGCTGATTTATCAATTTGTTTTAAACAAATATTTCTGAAGTGTTCTTTTTTCCGGATTCCCAAATTCCTCTTAGTTTTTCCAATGTATTTTTTATCGCACTCTGTACATTCTATTTCCTAAATACCTGACTTTTGTTCTGTTGGCATTTAGTCCTTTACTCTGCAACCTAATAAGTTCTTTATATTAAAATTGTTCTTTGGGGCTAACATAATTCCTTGTTCTTTGAATATCTTTTTGAACTTATTGTGGTAAATTGGGTGGTATGTGAAACTTTTGAATTTGTACCTTTCTTTTGCACTTTTAAGTGTGTGTTTATGTAAGTGAATGGAGTTAGTGTGAAAAAAACTGTATTACATTGTTTATATATATACCACTCCATTGTCAACAGCTTCGTAAGTACATTTAATTGGAATACAATTGAAATTTATACATTACACTCATAGTTGAAGTAATATTGAATATACCTATAAATGGTCAAATCTAAATACAAAGTTGTTAACTTATTGTTTGTTTTCAAATATGATGGCTGTTCAATAAAGAATTATGATAATTTTTACAGACAAAATTTCTTGCTCTAAAATTTAACTTTACAATATTTTGTTAGTTTAATGTAAAATGTGCATGCAGTATTAGTTTCATTGCTGTCACTGACAGTTCCCAACTGCAAGAGGGGTGCAATTGAGACATGTTCAGTTCTGCCTACAGCTACATGGAGATGACAGGTGACAGATAATATGCTACTCTGAAATTTAGCTTTCATCTCAATTTAGCTTTCATCTCAACAAAGTTTCAGCTGATGTCTATGGAGAGTGTTTAATGCCTTACCGCATAGTTCAAAGATGTTTTAAAACGTTTTTAACACTACTGTTATTAATGTGAGAGAGGATAGTCTGATAACATTACAAGCACTTTCAGGAATTCTGAACATTTCAACTGATTCCACCCACACGTTGGTAAATGAAAAATTGATCACGAGATGTTTGTATATTGAACAAAAAGATGTTTGTTTGCAGGTTTGCATGTAGTTGAAGATAATGCTTAGGATGATCCAGAGATTCTTTCACAGGTAATTATGCAGATGAAACTTTGATCCTGAGGGTAAATAGCAAAAATCTCTGTGTGGAAAGCTACATCATCACCAAAAGGAAAAAAAAAAAAAAAAAGTAAAAGTGGTACAGATGTTCTGAAAACTCTGCAAAGCCATATCACATGCAATACAATTCTATGCTACAAGCTGAATGCTGCACCATAATAAAGCACGGCCATATGTTGCAAGTGTTGTAGCAGAATATCTCACCAAAATCAATGTGAGGTACACCCCTCACTCCCCCTATAGTCCACTGAAGAACCTGTCAAAAAATGGTTTCTTTGAAGGTTAGCAGAAATGCTAGGACAGGTGTATTGCTTCCAATAGGGACTAATATGAGAAGGGAAAAAAAACTATTGGACAGCCCTCATACTTTAGGGTACATTTTGCTATACATATGAAATTGAGCAATGTAGAGAATTATTACAAAGAATGTCTGCTATATAAGACATTCCTACATAATGCAAACAGTTAAGAAATGCAAATGGTAAAATCTTGACTTCAGCTTTGCCTCTATTCATTTTTAATTGCATCCTCTGCCATAACAGAAACAATAACTTTGCTTACTATCACTTACTTGTGAGAATGTAGAGGATCCAGCATTCCATCCTCCTATGGCTACCATGATCTTGGTGGTGGGACTCTTCTCTCTAAGATCAACAAATCGCTTCAGAGCACCTTTGTCAATGTCATTCCAAGAGTCATAAATTATTACAGAACCCTCTGTGTTAACATTCTCAAAAGTATAGACAAGATGGGTGCAGAGAGTAGGATCGATATTTTCCACATCATATTTACCCTCTCCTGGGCGATAAACTGCCCAGCTTCCATAATAACATACTATGCGGTCTGCAAATAACAAGTAACAAGAATATATATATATGTGTGTGTGTGTGTGTGTGTGTGTGTGTGTGTGTGTGTGTGTGTGTGCAGAGGATGCCAAAAATGTATACACACTTCAAGCAAAGAAAAACCTGTGTTAACATAAAAAAAACTGAATTCACATAAACAGAAAATGATGAGCTATAATCATCTTATACTTTTACACTTACAACAGTTGCTCAAAGTGCCCACCATTGACGTCGATACACTTCTGAGTACATTGAACTACTGATTGAGCAACGTTTGCGAAAGTGTCCTCAGTGATTGCAGCACATGCTGTTTCAATTTCTTCCTGAAGTGCTGCTAATGTAGCTGGTTTTCTATGGTATACAACATTCTTACGAGTCCTCCATAGGTCAAAGTCTAATGGAGTTAGATCTGGAGAATGCAGCGGAAACTCAAGCGAACCTCTTTGTGAATGCTCTGCAGTGAGTGCTCAAAACATTCCAAAACTATAACTGAGGATGCGGGGCTTGTTGATGTGCGAGGTCTTCCAGATCTGCCCTTGTGAACATCGCACACGGTACCATGAGTCTCAAATTTGTCTTGAATGTGTGCAATTGTTACTCACGTTGGTGGTTCTGTTCTGCATACACGTCTCCATTGCCTTTGAACTTCAACATTCTTGGTTTTCCAATACCACTTCTGGATTCCATTTTGTTGTAGCAACACTAGCATAATATAATGTGAGTCACATCTGTTTACAGAATATCATTTGATAATATTGGTTTCATTTGTTCATTATTGATTTATGATAATCTTGGCTTTATTTGTTTAATGTTGATTTACCTGTCCCGAGACAATGCAATATGTGAGTCACATCTGTTTACAGAACATCATACTACACATTACTGCTGTTTTTCAGTCCAACTTTGAAATGTATTAAATAGATATCTACTGTGAAAGTGTGTATAAATTTTTTGTCACCCTTGGTATATATATAAAATTTTCAAAAATAATAATACATATATACCTAAATAATAGATACTCTTAAAGTTTATACCACTATTTCTTTAAAAGTCTATATGTTATAACTATACTCCTCTGATGATCATTAATGGAAATGACCACTGAAATTGTAAATCTACAATAACACATATTTGATAGCTCTCATGTGCAAGTGTTGTATTAAATAGGTGCTATTCATCCTTATTTAAAAGCTAATAGTCTAACAGTCTTCAAGCTAAATAAATGTCATGGAACAGAGTCCCCAGAGAACAGCTTCAGTGGAATACTAAAGTGCTCCCCATAGTTATTATAAAACTATACAGTAGGTAATGATTTCTTTTCTTTACCTCAATACAAATGTTAGCATTGCTAGCTTTCTTTAGATTAAAGACATTTCTACTCACATCCTTCTCCAGAAGTACAAGTGGCCAGAACAGCCACTCCAAGGAGGGACCATAAAAAGTGCATTGTGAACTCCTGCAATCTGAATGAAAATGGAATTTTAACTTGAGGGAAAGTTATATTCACAGCTGTACTGAAATTTGTGCTTTCCAGTATAATATTTAATCAGATTCAAGAACCTTTGGCTGCTTAAATTACAATATTAATATATGAATACGGAAGCTAAGAATTACACATGTATGCACAAATATTTTGCCCAACATGGAAATTAAATATATATAAAATCTGATAATGGGGTTTTTAAGAAAAACAAAAAGTCCTTATATTTTTTTTTCTTTTTTGTGATTTTAAAGAAAATGAACATGTTATCATTAAATTTACAGCAAAGCTGCTAAATGTTCTGCAGTTGCTCTTTCTCCCTTGTTCTTGACTCATTGCTATGGGATTACATTTTATTAGAAATGCCCCTGTATACAGTGGTACTGGAATTCTGATTATTATAGCCTATGCTTCTTATCAAACTGGTGAGTGGAGGATAAGTAGCAGTTGCAGGTACATGAATACAATAAAAACAGTACCCCTTCTAATTGTCTATTATTATCTTAGTTTGTAGAGGTTGTATCTTGAAGATATAGGACATAAAATTCCAATGCAAAAGTATACCACTAAGTATTTTAAGCAATTGATATTCCAGCTAGAGCTGGAATCATTAAGTTCTGTTAATGAGTTAACATTACATATATATAAAATTATAAATTACAAATCAGGAAAAGACACACCTATATTTGTGAGGAAAACCATTAAAACCAACAATAGCATACACCAGAAGGCAGCAGAAACAAGGGTAGGTGAAATTGAAAAGAACTTACAATATAAAAAACTACATGAAATAGATGTAAATATTTACGATCTGTATTTAAAACTAGGATTTCACATATGGGAAAATTTACAACACCACCTACATCAAAATTTAAGTGTACAAATGATAAACAAAAACCAAAATTGAAAAAGAAACTCCAGAACTTACAGAAACACCAAATAAAAACGGTCCCACCCTCAAGTGCGCACACAACAGATAAAGTAGTTAATCTTTCGAGTGCCGCATTTTCCGAAAATGAAATTAATCTCCTAAATAAAGGCCTAAAAACTTGTATGGATTTCTCAGATAATACAGAAGATTACATAACCGACATAGACATAGCCACCCAACAACTAAACGAAAGGGAAAAATCGTTCATCAAAAGCAAATGCAAAAAAGTTTTAGAGAACATAAAAAACCGAAAGAAATCAATAAACTACAGAATGACATTAAAACTACAGAATGACATCATGAAATATACATAAAAGCAGATAAAGGTAATAAAATAGCCATTTTAGACGAAAATGAATACATAAATAGGGTTGAAATTATGTTAAAAGGAAAAGACTACAAACCAATTGAAAAGAATCCTCTCAATAAATGCAATAAAATGTTATACAAAACATTAAATTATGTCAAAACACTATCCACTACTGAAAAACAGAATATCACCCAGAGTAATCCAGTACTACCCAGGCTTTATGCACTACCTAAGTTACATAAAAATGATAACAGCATGAGACCAATAATAAACAATATCAATTCACCCACATACCAGGTAGCAAAAGAATTGATCAAAGTCTTCAGTTCTTTTAAGAGATTCCAAAGTTTGAGCATTAAAAATTCAGTTGACCTAGTAAAAAAACCTGAAAATAGCAGAATTACGACTGGAGATATAATGGTTTCATTTGATGTAAAAGCCTTATTCCCAAGCATACCTACAGAGTAACTCATGCTTATGCTAAAGAAATGATTAACATCAATAAATTTAAAAACAAAAGAAATAGAAGGCCTATTAAAACCTGCTAATATCTGCATTCAACAAAATTACTTCAGCTTCAACAAAAAATATTTCAGGCCTAGCTATGGGAAACCCTTTGTCACCTTTTCTAGCAGAATTATTCATGATCTCATTTGAAATACATATCACAAAAGTCTTTCCTTTAATTTTCAAATCATGGTATAGGTATGTGGATGACATTTTTGCAATAATACCGAAGAAACTCTCAATAGATGCCCTGAAACTTCTTAATTTGCAACATAAATCCATACAATTTACTATAGAAGAAGAAAGAAATGGGTGGCTACCATTTCTAGATTTAAAAATTATTAGAAATGGAGATGGTTTGAATTTTGGAATTTACAGAAAAGAAACATATACAGAAAACCACATAAAAAATGAGAGTTATAACCCCATTCCACATAAATATGCAATTTTTCAGTTTGGCACACAGATTGATGAATATTCCACTCACAGAAGCAGAGTACAAAATGGAATACAAACAAATAATACAGACAGCTATATGAATGGTTTCAACAAGGACACAATGATAACAATTATCAATAAATCAAAAAGACAAAAAGAGATAAGGGAAGTTTCCACACTGAAAAACACAAAAGAAGAATGCAAATTCAAAAGTTTCACCAACCATCCAATTTACCACAACAAGTTCAAGAAAATCTTCAAAGAACATGGAATAATGTTGGCCCCAAAGAACAGATACAACACCAAGAATTTATTAGGTTGCACAGTAAAAGACTCCATACCACCAGAACAGAAATCAGGAATTTACGAAATAAAATGTGCAGATTGTGAACAGAGCTACATAGGCAAAACAAAAAGAAATTTGGAAATTCGGAGGAAGGAACATTTTAGAAATATTCACTTTAAACAGGTGGATAAATTAGCAGTAGCAGCTCACTTTTGGACCAAAATCCATGGAATAAAACTGCTGAAACATCTTCACAGCCCATTGGAGTTATCCCCTTGAGAAAAAATTTTCATATTAAAAAATAGAAAAAAACCTAATGAATTTCGAGTTTCCTCCCATAGATGAGCTCAGCGACTTCCTACTTCAGCCAACAGAGGCCACCACAGAAACATCCGTTTGTCCAGTCATAGTTTCGAGTAGTGGAGGTTCAGTGAGCAACTGAAGATGGGAGAGATTCTCCCGAAACACGTCTTACTTTTATGTAAGTGAATGGAGTATAGTGTAAGAAATGTGAATACATGAGTTGAGGTTAGAGTTAACATTTTATTTACATCCTATTATGTCATATCTGCAACTTCCTAGTTCGCTGTCAGTAATTAATGTCTAAGATTCATAAGGAATTCTGTAAATTAATATTGGGTCTGCCAAGAGCTTCACCAAATGCAGTAGCACTATCTGAGCCGGGAAGAACAGAGAATAAGGGGAAAGTGATTAAAAGAGGATTAAAATATTTATTCAGAGTGGAAATGTTGGACAATGGAAACATTTATTAATTCAAGAAAGGGCAGACTGCAAATGCAGTAGGTACTGAAAAATGGGAAAAATTGTAAAAGAAGTTGGCAAGGGAAATGTTTGGAGTGGGAACATAGGCATGAGAAAGGGTTTCTGGAGAGAAGTGAAGACAGGTATTGAGGATATTCAGAAACAAGAATTTTTTTTATTAACTTAAGAAACAAACATTTGCTGGAACTACAGAAATTTAAAAACAATTTGGGGCACAGAGAAATATGTGGATTCATGTGATAAAACAGGGATTTGTTTTATTTATGGACACTCTTTAACATCTCAGGTCATCAGCATCCCATTCATTTCAGGGCATGAAAAGTCTAATAAGTTTTGCTGAGAAGCCTCTTCCTTCTGGCTTGAATTTCTTTTATATTACGTAAATCTATGACACAGGCACATGGCTTTACTTCCCTTTCGAAGGAAGCCATACTTAGAATTTTTACGCCAGTAAAAAATCCATCAATCCTAATCGGGATTGAACCTGCAACCTTGGGTCTAGGAGGTAAGTATGGTTACCACTAGACCACCAAGACCTTCATAAAACAGGGAGGGAAGGTATGCTTGGACAAGAACAGGTGTGTTGAAACTAAGGGGGCTAAGAGAAGACTATGACATAAATATATGTCCACTCTGTGGGGAAAATGAGGATGTGTTTTTAAATGCAAGAAAGTAGAGGTATGGAGGGGTGAATTGAGATTTGATAAATGGGATAATTTAGGGAAAGAGGAATTCATAAAAAGAATGTTTAATAACAAAAGAAGAGGATTTATTATCACTTGCAGAAAATATTTAGCAAAGGAACGTGATAAATGGTATAGAATTGTCAGATAGAAAAAGAAGGATGAAATGAGTAGGGGAGGGGATGGTATTAGTTATTTTACATTAGTTAAATAGAATTCTTATATACCAATAGCCAGGGTGTTAGTGTGTATAAGATCTAAAGCAATAAGCAACTCCCAAGGATAGAAATTTAGCCAAATGGGTTTAATTGACAAAGAGGGAAGGTTTATTATTGTGTGAAATGTAACTTAATATTGTATTGAACAGGGGTGAATATTGTATTGTAGGTTGTGTGTGTGTTTTTGTTTTTTTTTATGCCTGGTCCCCTGGATATTGCAATAGGCAGCTGCTGATGAACTGGGGGGGCGGGGGTTTGGCTAATCAAATTGGATAAAATTTTGATTGGAGTTAGAGCCTTCTGGAACTGCTGACACTGCTCCTATTTGTTATCTATAAATTTAATTTTTTGTGTTAATTTTGCTAAAAATGTTGTATGTTGATATATGAGAAATAAAAATTCAAATCAACTAATCTTTTCATTACCTTGTTGGTGGACACAAAATAGGAGAGAATTGTATGTGCTGTGTAAGAAAAAGCTTACCATATAGGTATTAAAATTCTTTTCTGGCATCTCTCATTCAAAATGTTTGTATTTATTTACTGTTATTTTATTAAATCATTGTTTACCAATATCTATTTATACCTAAAGATGCAAATAAGGGAAAAAATAAATCAACCCTAAATGAATTGAAAACTAGCGTAATTCAAGGCTAAATTTTATATTTATACTCTTTTTACATAATATAAAAGGAGCAACAATGCTTAAAACTGAATTCAACAATCTGTTCGCATATCAGAGCAAGCTGGTGTGTGGCTAGCAGATAGTTAACTGGAGTATACAGTATATGCAAATAACACCACACATTTTTAGCAATGCAATCTGAATGCTTTGAAAAAATTATAAATAAAATTGTTAAGTAAGTACTTTTCAAACTTAAATTTATGTATAATTCGTAATCTGTAACTATTTATCAACATATGAACATCAACAGTGTTAATATCAACACTTTAAAAGCAATAAAGTTATTAATAGTTTTTATTATTATAGTTAGCCCCTATTCAGCAAACCTGGATAACATTTTTATTGTTAAAAATATATAAAAACTCAAATTAAATGAAACTTGCCAACATTCCTTTAATGAATGCACTATTATAAGACTGAAATATATATTTATCTATTTGCATAGTTATGATCTTTATGATAAATTATGAAAAGACTGCTCATTTTTGCTACTAAGATAACACAAGCAGCAGATCCTGGTGATTTGTGAATGAAATGATAAATTGCAAAAGAATTTTTAGAAGGAAGCATTTCAGGCCTATATTAGAGTACCTCCCCCGCATTTGCCCTGGTGAGAAAAAAAAAATTTAGGGAGGATAGTTCTCATGAGAATCAAATCCCAGGCCTTCTGTTCACAGTTCATGCCTTAATGATCCATATCAACATAAAGAGACAATGAAAAATTGTGAAAACCATCAATATGACACAAAAAACAAAAACAATTTCTTATATGAAATATAATTTAAAGCTTCATGAAAAAATATCAAGTTATATAGGTGCCAGATATAAAACATATTGCCCAGAGATCTAAGGTTAGTAATTCCAAAAAGTTCAAAGTTATCTAGCCAAAAACACTTATTACATATGATAAGCGTGGGCAATAAAAATTTGCATATCGCTCTTAGTTAACAGTATTAAAGTACCAGCTTCTACCATACTAGAGTTTTAAAGTTATTAAATTACATCAAATACACCAAACTATTGCATCTACCACGCCATAAAAATTAATAACTGCACAGATGTATATACCATGCTTTCTAAATAAAATGTAAATTGGAATTGAGTTGAACTTTAGTCTGGCTGATGATGAGAACCAAATGTTCTCGAAACCGGTTCTATACATTATGACAAGTAAGCAAAGCATTAAGAGCATGTAGTTCAACTAAATCATACAATAATATCAACGATGCTTTCTGTTATTTTCTATTAAAAGAATGGTAATGCTGAGCTTGCAGGCAGAAAGAAAGGACCAATTTAAGAGTCAAATGTTAGATGCTCTAGCTTAGCTAAAAAAAAAAAAAAAAAAGTAATGATACAAGCCAAGAGAAAGAAGGCAGTTATAGGAATGATCTAGACTAACCAAAATATAAAATCTCTGCTAGCATATAAATGAAGAATTAAAAAGACCAAAAATACTTTTCACTGGATACATTTTTTAGATACTTATAATCATTTAGAACATTTGTAGACTTTAAAATTAAGTAAAGGTTAGCTTCTGTGAGCTAAAAAGCAAACATTGGATAACAGAAGGCTTGAAAAACGTTTGCTAGCACAGAAAAGCCTAGATATATAATGCCAGAGGTACGATAAATAGAGATAACATACAATCAACGGATACCTAAATAAACATGTAGAATATGTACTTCTCATTGTTAATATGGTAGCTTTAGATATAGAAAAATGTTGCGCATCAGAATGAATAATAAAATAAGAATGAAAATGTGATAAAATTTCTTTGAAGTGAATGAAATTTATAACTGATTTTTTAAGATGCTGTTTATGAATTAATTTATATGAAAAGAATTAAAATGCTGCCAACACAATTAAATACTTTTTATTAATAATTATGCTTTAAAATGAAATAGTGTTTGGTTTTCAAACTATGATAGTAACTATAAAAATACATTTATTAGACTACTGGCAGTGATTGTAACAAACAATACTTCCCTGGCAACAGTATGTATTCTTTCTTACCTTGTATGTTTCAGAGACAAGAATGCAACCTGAGACATTTTGTAAGGCTTTATATACCTGTATTGATTGCTTGCTAATATTGACACTGTTATTAGGAAAAGTACACTTAGTAATGACAACACATGCAGGAAAAGCTGCTGATGTTTGAAACATCTGGCACAAACAATGAAGAGAATACAAATATTATGGATTTGCTCTTAATGCCTTGTTGAACCTTGATGGAATGATGGCACACATAACTAAAATTAAAAAAGGTTACATAAACAAGTATTTTTAGAATGGCATTTAAACCTTTTGTGGCAAAAAGTTATATTTATATGTATTATGAGCTTTTTATTCCCATTTTAAATCCAAATATAAATAATATTTTCAGGAAATA
The DNA here is from genome assembly GCA_030762175.1 of Metallyticus violacea. NCBI lineage: Eukaryota > Metazoa > Arthropoda > Insecta > Mantodea > Metallyticidae > Metallyticus > Metallyticus violacea. Next base: position 141,445,069 of record CM060832.1, read on the forward strand.
AGGAGTAATATAGTGTGGTGATGCTTGGCCCCATCTACAGTGGAAAATTTCAAAAGAGTAATAGAATTAAAGAATGAGATTAAAATGTGTTTTGAGATATACTATAGATTTTAATATGTTATAGCTTGGTGCAAAACTAGTGTTGAAGCCAAGTCTTAACGTATGAACTGTAATTAGAGTACTAAATAAGTAAATAAAACGAAAGTCATTAAGGGACTTCAGACTTTTATGGTATCCAAACAAAATGCTTAATGAAACTGGCAAGCTTGTTAGTAGCAAAATGTTCAGTTAGTAATGAATCTGTGAAGCTAAGTTAGTTAGTTCCCATGGGGAACTCAGTTTATAAAGCTTTGAAAAAAAAATCTCCATTTTACAGGTTGCAGTTATTACAGGAAATCTGAAAACTGATAAGTCCAAAAAATATGATTTTGCTCTATTGATTACATTAGAGGGCAATGATGAACAATTCTTGCAAAAGATTGTGTTTAATGATGATATTGAGTTGTGCTCATTAATATATTGTCAGTGTATGGGCTAATAATAATTAACAACCATATGGTCTAATTTTTTTTTTTTGAATGATTTATTTATGGACGCTCTTTAACAGCTCGGGTCATCAACATCCCATTCAACTCAGGGCGTGAAACGGCTGACAAATTTTGCTCAGAGGCCTCTCTTTCAGGCTTGAGGTTCTTTTTCGTGCCGTAAATGTATGACACGGGACCCACGGCTTTACTTCCTGTCAGAAGGAAGTCATACTTAGGATTTTTTACACCCCGAAAAAATTCATCGGTCCTGGCCGGGTTCGAACCCGCGATCTTGGGTTTAGGAGGCAAGTATGGTAACCACTACACCACCAGGACCGACCCCATATGGTCCATATTGAGCATAAACTTGATAAACTGAAGTGGAAGTTTTATGTGACATCCATTTTTCATTAACAGTGATGTTACACAACTATATTGATGTATTGACATTTTATGCACCGCCAGAAATTCGAGGTGAGATGTCATTTTTCAACAAGATGATGCTTCTCTACACTATGACTTTTTTGTTGCAAGTTTCTGGATATGAAATTTTGAAAGTGAAAGGGAAAAAAGAAAAAGAAAATGGTGGATGGAAGGATTACTGGACTTCAAACTTCTAGACTTTTACTTTGGGATTACGTCAAGCAAAATGTGTACAATATTCACATAAAAAATAATCCACACTTGAAACAGATAATCAGAGAAGCTGTCATAACTGATGTGCTTAGGTGTGGCAAGAATTACAGTATTGATTAGATATATGAAAGGCAATCAAAGGAAGCTACAGAGAATTGCACAGCTGGTTGGTTGGCAGTCAAAGTAATAACTTCTGGCAAGTGGATGTAAAATCTATGCAAATGATTTAAGTTCTTGCAATTACAACTACATTTACACCCAAACCCACATTTTTTTTAGAAAATTGTCATTCACATGCACCAATCCATCTTCCAAATTTAGTGAATTTAACTTGAAGGCATGCAAGCAAACTTGCCAACAAATTACAAGCAAATGTTCTTGATATTCTGGTAAATTTCTGTAATTGGAAGCCATGGAATGCTAATGATAGAGTAATTTATCCATAAATATTGTACTTATGAAGCTGTTGACAATGGAGTGGTAATATATCCTAAACTTAGATATTCATTTTTTTTACACTAAACTCCATTTACTTACATAAAAGTAAGACGCATTTCGAGAGAATCTCACCCATCTTCAGTTGCTCACCGAACTGCCGTTACTCAAAATGATGGATGGACACCCGGATTTATCCATGCTTGATATTCTTAATTGATAAAGCATGGTTCCATTTATGTTCCATGGTTCCATACTTTATACAAAATAAAGGCACTGCAGTACAGAGAAAACCCAATTTTGTATACATAAACCTCGTATGATGAGAAAATAAGTGTTTGGTGCACAGTAAATGCATACAGAACAATAGGCATATTTATTTGAGAATACCATAAAAGAAGAAAGATACAGGAATGAAAATGACTATTGATAGTATGTGGTTTTTATTTTTTGAAAAACAAAACCTTACACATTAAAAGAACTGGAAGAACACATCAGACAAGAAATTGACTTAATTTTAGAAGATGAACTGATGCGTGTGAATGACAATTTTCTAAAAAGAAATCAGAAATGTATGAATGTAGCAGGACAACATTTCAAACATCTGCTGTCATAAGGTACATGCTTATTTTCATTGTAATTATGAGAATTTGCAGATATTATATCCACTTTTTGGGTGTCAATGCTCTGGCTGCTGACTGACCACCTACCATGAAACAGCCACCAAAATCATTAAAGACCCATTAGTATGACTTTGAACCTAACTCAAAAGCTATGTTCAATTATTTTTGATGGGGTGCCATTTTAAATTCTTATTTCCATTCTACATCTTTATTGTCATGCCAAGTTCACAGTTACCACTATATAATTTTTCATTTCTATGCTTCAGAAGTAACTAGTTTGTGTGCCAGAAATCCATATACCCCATTTATTAGCATATTTCTGTAAATTAACATTTGGGAAGAATATCTGGTAGATGCAAGCTGCAAAATAGCTTCTCCATCATATTAAATTAACTTCAGATGATAGACAATTGAACAGCAACTGTTTCAAAAGAGGTATGAGTGAATCTTCTTTTCTTCCTTCTACATGAAGCAATGCAATCTTGAAACTGGCTTTCATTTCTTTAAAAAGAAAATGGAAACAAACTTATTCCTTGAAGAAATTACCATTGGTTTAGAGGGGGAAGTAAAATAGGAGAGTTCTAGCAGTTATAGTCTTTAATAATCACTTCATATGAATGTTCAAGTAATTTTACTTAGGCTAACATATGCAACAGAATACTCTATAGTACAATTTTTTTCTTTGTGGCCTCTTGCTCATCCTAACTGGAAAGTGGTAGGGGTCATTAAATACACACAACATCTGCACTACTGTAATAGTTAAAATGGCAAACATTATCTTACTTGCAACACCTATGAACAGCAATTAAATACACCCCTCCGTCTTATTATCTGAATGAGACAGGCTCATTCAGATCTTTTAACTCCACAATATACAATGATATTTGTTGAACCCAGATTGAAGGTATGCAAGTCATATAATTATAAAGAAATGTCCACATGAATTAAATCTGTCGTCTAACACTCTTCATGCTTCACTAACCTTAAAAATGTCCGCAACCGAAGATGGAGATAATGTATTTTTGAAACCGGTACCAAATGTTTTTAAGGTTAGTGAAGCATGAAGAAGAAGAAGAAGAAAAAAAAAGTTTTTACGATTTTAAAAAAAAATTTAAATGTACACATGTTTAAGTTGTGATGAGTTGGTTGGCTGAATGAAAATTTGATCATCAAGCTATTTTAAATAAAAGATGATTACCCTCTCAGGATTTGGGTTCTTTTAGCATTTAATCTTTCCATGTGTTTCAATCATGAAATACCTTGTAAAAAAGACTATCTCTTGTTATACACAACTGCATCATTATCAGATTTTACTTCTAAGTACGGATTGATATTCCTGAAAGATAAAAATACATACTTAATATAAAGTATATATTGTATGAAAAGGCATTCTCATAATTATAAATATATTTAAATTAATATATGTAAACAATAACTGCCAACTCACTGGCCCAATGGAGAGTATAAACCTTGTGTTATTACAGGAGGTTGACGCTTAATAAGTTCTTTGTTTACTGTAGTATTTACACAGTTGGCATATGAATGTTTCAATGAGATATACAGTTCTACCATATTTACTAAGATGCATGAAGTATAAACAAATTGCCTCTTATTTGGTGTTTGCAAATGCATTATGAATGTCAGATATATTTAACTGCATAGGTTAATCTCTACAACTGTAATGCATGAATCAATTGCCACAGCCATAAATTTCATTCTTAATTTCTTATTAAAATACCTATTTACCTCTTCTTCACCACAGCATCCTTATTGCCATAATTATCACTTGGTCATGACATGGTCATGGTCATGATAGTCATATGGTAAGCATTGTCAACAAATTAATACTATAATAAAGACAGAAAAATAAAATGCAAAAAATAATAAATTACCATATTTTAAAAGAACTCAGAATTTTTAGTGTCCATGTGTTATATTCTGAATTTCCATGTTTGCTCATATTTTCTAATGATGCATTCAGTTTTTTTTTATGGCAGCCAGGATTTTTAGGGGTACTGTATATCATGTGATGCACTCTATCTCTACAGCTCTACAATTTTCTATATATATCCCATGTTTTGTATGACATTTTTTTATTCATCCTGTTAAATTGTACATATGTACAAAGTATAATTATATACTGCATGTAATATGTTCAGAAATATAAAGTCTAACAAGAGGTGAGGTATTTGAGTTTTCAATTATTGAGTAATATATTTCCTGTTTGCTTTAATTTCTGTCAGTGTCATGTTGCACTTCAATTATTTTCTGAATTCCCTTTTGAACAATGAGTTACTTTGGGCTCTGAAAATACAGGTCTGGTGGTAATCTGTATTTTTATGATAAATGAAGTATTCTGTAGCTTTTTTTCTATGGCTTGAAAGGTTTTCAAACCAATATATCTAACTCATGAGAGCCTAATCATCCCTTTAGTACCGCCTGTGGTGCCTCAGTAGTAAAAACGGGCGTTAAACACTACTCAAAAAAAAAAAAAAATCCCTTTAGTGATTAAAAAAATATGCAGTACTTACAGTAGTAGCATCTAGTGCTCTTGATTATATGAGCCACTTCCACTGATTTAGCCACTTTAATAGAAACTTCAATTACAATTGTTTATTTGCCAAAACTAATACAATATAGTATGAACAATAGTCAAGTGTACAGAAATTAAAAATTAATGATATTATTACAGTAAAAACATTAATCAAGTTTATAAAAGGGGTTGTTAATGAGCCAAGTTTTAAAATAGTCTTAAATCTACTTAAACTGGGAGAGTGCACTTCACAAAATAATCTGTCGAATATATCTAAAGCCATATTAAAAAAATATTTTTGGTTTTACTTAATATGACATTAGGTCTTGACATAAAATGATTGCTTCTAGTATCATATAGTTGTCATATTGATACTGTAATTGGTGCGGATTGTTTTGACCATCACTAAACAATTAAAATATACTGGTTAATGATAGTTAAACTTCTTAATTCAATAAAAAGGGGATGACAATGAGCATCATAGGGAGAACCAGTTATAATGTAGATAGCCTTCTTCTGCAATAGTAAAATTTTGGTGACTGTGGATCCATTATCCCAAATATGCAAACCATAAGATAAAATATTATGGAAAAATATATAATAAAAGTTCACAACATAGTCTCTGGAAATAAATTGTCTTAATTGTTTAATAGATAAATAACTCAAGAAAACTTTACACAAATTGGTTATCCCATGTTAGCTTTGAATCCAATGTAAAACCAAATAATTTGGCATAGTAAAAATTATTGTTGGAAAATTGTTTTAAAGTAAAAAGAATTAATTCTGTCTTAAAACCATTAGCATCAACCATTTAGAAGCAGCAGTCAAAGAATCCATAAATAGTGATAGTTCATCATAGACATAAGAGATGTGTCATGGCAAATAAAATGGAATCACAGTTCAAATTGAAAGATAATAATAGCAAAACAAAATATAATTTATCATAATATGTTTACACGTTACCAGTTGTTCATTTGCTACAAACCACAATTCATCACTGACATTCATACACATGAGCAATACTGTCAGCAGTGACTTGCAAATCCACCAGAACAAAAACACACTGACTCTGAAAATCTTACATGGATTGCTTTTATGGATTACTTGAATGCACTTACATCTTTGACTTCATCTTTGACCAGAGATTTGATATAGTCCTAGCAGCAGTAGAATGAGGAAATACTTCATTTTCTTAAATAAGTGAATTATTCTTCCTCTTGCTATTATTTCTTTACAAAAATGCTATCTTTTTATAAGGGCTTCAGAGGCAAAGGGAGATTCAAGCTCCCCTTAGCTAGGCCCCTTACAAGAGATGAAAAAATGTATTAAATAAAACTCATTTAACATATAAAATAAGTGCACCAAAGAGTTAAACTTTTTTTCTAATTAACTTATATAATTGTGTGAAGTGCTTATTTTTAGAAAAAAGTGTAGCCCTCAGTCATACACCCCATCTTCTGGATACTGGATTTGGATACTGAAAAATACCTGACAATTTTTTTCTTGTATTTTTGGATTTACATTGGTGCTTTAATAACTTTTTATATTGCAAAATCTGAAAAAAATTTTTGCATCTCTTCTGCAATTCTATGGAATCTACATTCCAGATATGTTAGATGGTTCATATCCAGAAATAGAATCTTCAAACTTTGTCCAGCTTTTATTAAGTATGTTGCTGCATCTGACACCAACATGGTCACCTTTTAAAATGGTCACCTGAAAATTTATGTCCATTTCTTTAGTTGGCAGATGTTGGTTTACTCTTTATTAGAATGGTTGATGCCTGGCTATTCCTTTATACTGCTGCAACTGTCATTTTTTGTACATGACAAAGTGAGATAATAATATATAGCTTCAAATTGCATTCTAGTAATAAATTTAAATAAAAGAGGCAAGCTTAATTTAACATCAATGGTTTCATCAACTACCCAAAGAACACAAACTAAAAACACAGATCACAAATAAAGCTTACTTAGAGAAGAATTACAATTATTTAAACCTGGCAGAGAAGAACATCCCACATCCCTCAAGAACTAATCCAATGGATTATATTAAGATAGTAACAGATAAAAAACTGACAGAACAGTTAAATAAACAAGAAGACTCAACAGAGGTATGCAGATCTATAGCACTTGAACATTTACACAACCAATTCCCTGATACAGAGTGGCTTAGAATTTACACAGATGGATCTGCAGACAAACAGAGAAATAATGTTGCAGGAGGTGGAATATATTGTAAATATTTCTCACATTATTTCACACTGCCTAGACAATCCACAAGTTAATGGTGACAATACAACGAGCGTTGGAACAGATATACCATAGGACTGATATAAAAGAAAATAAAGTAGTGATTCCTACAGACTCAGCTTCAGCTATAGAACGATATGATAGTTCATATGAATCTTACAATGTAAGGATGTGAGATCTTATTATAGATTACTCCAAACAAAATTTCAACAAATAATACTACTGTGGATACCAGCACATGTGGGAGTGATAGGTAACAAGAATGCAGACTTTCTGGCCAAAAAGCAGGCAGGGCTATATTCAAAACCAATAAAGCCCTGTGGATTAAATGTAAAATTAAAAATATCAAAACGACCATAGAACAAAAATATCAACATAATATTCAAGTGGAAATATCTAATAAAAATTATTCTAATATAAAAGAACGGGTACAAAAAATAAAAAATCTATCAAGGAAGGAAGCAGTTGCTCATTTTAGACTGGCCACTGGACATGATTGTCTGGTGGAACATCTACACAGATTTGGTTTTATGAATGATAACACATGTAAGATCTGCAATACTGACAAGATTCTAAACTGAGAACATCTATTGGAATGCACAGAACTGAGGAAAGCTGCATCTGACGGGAAAATACATAAATTATATTGGCTGGCCAGGGAAAAATTGATGGATCAAAATCCTGCACATTAGAACAACAACAACACATTTAACTTAACCAATTTTCACTAATATACTGTAACTATGCAGGAGAGTGGGGAAAGCCACCCAGGGTTATTCTGCCACTTCACATTTTTTGAGTTTATGCACATCTAGACAACTGCTATACATACATGAACTCTAATCAAAACAGTGAGTGTTGGTATCTTTAGTTGTACTGGTGTTAATGTTAATGTTGAAAAATTTATAATATTAAAAATTATTTGTAATCATTCAGAAAAAAGGTTGGCTTCATCTGATACAAGTAATTATTCAGGAATGGGAGTTTTGGGCCGTCCTTGCCATAATATTGATCTAGACAGTACATCTGTATATTATTTATATGCTTCAACTACTGAACAGAGCATTTATACAGATGGAATTGCATTATAATGTAAGATTTTTCCTATGATCAGTGTGAATAGTGCAACTTATGTGATATTTGCTTTGCTGAGCAGCAGGGAACTCTTGCAGTAGCATACAGACTCAGAGTGCATATTCTTTGGTGTCCTGGTACTTTACCTTAAACCTGGAGAATTCTAATTCAGCAAATGTAATTGGTTCTCCCTTGTTTGACTTATATCATTAAGCTGAATCACTATGGTACATGAAACTAGGCTAAATGAAAATAAACATTAGAAAATTGCAAGTATAACAATAATTTTGAGGTCATACACAAGCAGATCTTCAAGCTAATTTAAATGACAATACAGAGAATTGTTTGAAACTACTGTTACCTTTATAATAGCTTTCAGTAGATGTATACTTACTGGAGGGCTGAGATGCTATAGAGAGTGTTACAGAAGCTTTCGAATTATGGATCAAATTGTTTCTGTGTGAGCCCTGAATGCTCATGAACATATTTAATTATCTAATTTGTTGCATCACAACACACATTTATTATCACTGGTAGCAAAATACAATCTGAAATACAAAGATATTGTATTCAGATTCTTAGATCAGCTAGTAGAGGGAACAGAAAAGAAATAACTTGCAGGATGTCAAGAGGGCATCAAAGTGGAGTTACTTTAGTCAAGTAGGCATTGCTCATTAATCACCAATTCTGTTAATCTTATTTATCTACAAAGCACTTTTATATCCATTCCAATCATTACTGCAGTGCATGGAAGCATGCACTGTTTATTAAAGGCAACTGAAAAATCACGGAAAATAGCTTACTTCTTTTCTCAAAGGAATTAAAAAAAAATATACTATTGCAACTAAATTAGTATTAAAGTTGAGATTGGTGGTAAGCAATACACACCATTTGTATATTAAATACTTACTTTTAACTTTCATTTAAACTATAGTGTGGAGATTTGCATATATACCAGTAAATAAAAAGCAGATACTCTTTCCAAATGTTTATTTATTTTCTGTCCTTGCTTAGCATTTTACACTGTTGGCATAGTTGCAAGTTTTTGAATCAGGATCAAATAATGTACCTGCAGCACATTCAAACCTAAATATTTGGAACTCTCCATTTTGTTCCACACAATCATAAAAGACAGCACAGTTATTTGGATCCCTCACATATCCTGCTTTGGTACATATTCCTTTAGGAGGAGGAGGTGGAGGAGTGGGGGGCATGGTAGGTGGTTCAGTCACTGGTGGTTTGGTCACTGGTGGCTGTGTATCTTCTCCTGATCCTGATGTTGTGTGGCTTGGTTTTGATGTTGGTGGTGGGTTGGGCTGTAATAAATAATCATTCCAAGTAATGTGTAGCTATAAGTATTAGATATACCTAATTTGCCATATCAGCATATAGCACTTTAAACTATTCCATCTTTATTGTATTATTTATAGTTTTTATTTTGTTAATTAGTATACTAGCAGGCCATTATTGCCTGAAAGGCCCACAACCGAAGTCAAAAGCAATTGAGGCATAAGGAAAAAAAATACCTTGGACTTATTCCTATGATAGGAAATGAGTGCTCAAATTGAAATAACAAGCTAGAGAACTAAAGAGCAGCAACCTTATTGATAGTTACGAGATTGTACAAAAAGTGAGTAGAAAAAATAATTGTTCTTGAGGAATGGGATTAATACTTTATAGGACTTTTAGTGGTTGATGAGACATTTAACTAAAATATGTGGCCAATCAAGAATTTAATAAATGTTGAATATTTAGACAGACGGATAGATTTAAATAAAGTAAAGGGCAAATCAAAAGGTTAAAAAGAAATAAAGCTTGTGATATTGATGGTTTATCAGAATTTTGGAGATTTTGGGTTCTGGAGGAAAATAGAGGGATGTTATTGGTATAGATATTCAATACAATATTTGAATAGGGTAAAGTTCCCAAAGGATGGAGGACAGTGACTATAGTGCCAATATTTAAGGGAAAATGTGATATAAATAAACCAATAATGGGGTAATTAACCTATTATCTCTGCTAGGAAAGTTATACACTGGCATATTGGCAGTAAGGTTACAAAAATGGACAGAACATGAAAACAACACACTGGCATATTGGCAGTAAGGTTACAAAAATTGGCAGAACACGAAAATGAACCATCAGAATTTCAATTAGACTTTAGGAAAAATAAGAAAATGGTTGATAATATTTTTATAATAAATACAATGGAAGATAAATATTTAGGTCATAAAAGAGAGAGGTTATAAATGCTTTTTGTGGATTTCGAAAAAGTATTTTGTACATTAATGCATTGTGGGCTAAATTGAGTAGAAAAGGAGTAAGGAGCTCATGAAAGCATTGTAAAATATCTACTTTGATAATGAGTATTGTATTAAGTACTTCTTAAAAGTATTGTATTAAGACTGCACATGACATGGTGACTGCAAATAATCCAAACAAAATATGTCTTAGACATGGGTGTCAGTTAAGTCATATACTATTTAATTTGTTTATTGATGATATACTAGAAGTAATCAGTAAAGCCAACAGGCATACTCCAACAATTAATTATATCAAGATTCCTGGCTTACTATTTTTTACTGATTTAGTCATGCAATCAATAACTGATGTCAGTTTAGTGAAATCAATTGAAGCAATATCTAAATTTTGTAAGGAATTGAGCCTAAGAATAAATACTCAAAAATAAAAAATTATAGTATTCAAGAAAGGAAGTAAGTTGTAGAAAATGAAAAATGGTGCTAGGAAGGAACAAAAAATGGAGTGGCTAATAAATTTGGCTATTTAGACATCAGGCACAGTAGCAATGGTAGTTGGAGTGAACAAAAGAAAAAGGCATTAACAAAATGAAGGACACCTTTAAAATTTATTAATGTTAGTAGGCATAAACTACCAGGAATGCACATTAAATGGTTCAAGAGAATAAATGTACTCAGCTGTAGTTGAGGCTAAAATGCTGTATGGAGTAGAAAATTGGAGAATTAAGAACATTGGCTAAATGTGGATTTTATTCACAGGAGTTTTTGTAAACCAATTGTGGGACTGGCAAAAGCTTTGCCTAACAGGGTTACACAAACAGAATTAGGAAGAGTAGGGGGCAAAAGAAAAATAATGCTAAATTGGTTTAAGATAAAGAGTTTAGATGAACAAAATATTTAGAAACAATTTTTAGATGTGCAGGAGAATGCTATTTGGTGTAATATTGGATCAACAGATTTAAAGGTGTTATGGAAAAAATTGGCTTGGGGATGACCTGGTGAGATAGAGAATTAAAAGAAAGAGGTTTTTGGAAAAAAACTAAACTAAAACTGAAGATATCAACATCTAAGAAATATTTGCTAGTTTTATTAACAAAATGTCACCGAGGATTTACAGGAAATTAAAGAATGGGGTAGGGAAAATTATGTAGAAAAAGATAACGGAATGGTGAGAGAAGCAACTGATTTTTTTTTTTTGGATTGATTTATTTATGGATGTTCTTTAATATCTCAGGTCATCAGCGTCCCATTCAATTCAGGGCGTGAGACGGCCGACAAATTTTGCTCAGAAGCCTCTCTTTCAGGCTTTAGGTTCTTTTTCATGAATGAATCTAAGACATGGGACCCAAGGCTTTACTTCCCTTCTGAAGGAAGTCATACTTAGGATTTTTACGCCCGAAAAAATCAATCAGTCCTGGCCAGGTTCAAATCCGCGATCTTGGATTTAGGAGGCAAGTATGGTAACCACTACACCACCAGGACCAATGAGAAGGAATTGCATGGGCTAGAACAGATATACTGAAATTGAAAGGTTTAAGAAGAAAAAGGATTTAGAAGAATGTTCAATGTGTGAAATGAAAGGTAATTATTGTTATACTATTCTGGAATTTGGAACTAAAATAATGAGAGAAAAACTAAGAATGGAGAAATGGGACAACCTACCAACAGAAATAGTGGGGGAAAAATTGAATTGAAATCAATGAATGATATAATGGAGATTGTTGCCTATTTAGAAAAAATAAAAAACAAATGAGGGGGAACAGAGTTCTTAGAAATTTAATCAAACTAGAAATGGATACAGTGTAAGTTCATAAAGTGATCCCAGTAGTAGATTGTCAGATTGTTGAAGCTTTCCAGATCACTGCAGTAGTCAACAGTTCACGAGTATGAATCGACTTTATTCAGTTAGTGAGAATGTCATTTCCTTGCTTTAGAAATTAATGTTTATCAGTGTAAATGAATATAATAATATATTTGTAGAATTAGATGGAAAGAAATAGTTGGCAAATGTTTTATAAATTGTATCATTGTTGGTGTTATAAATAAAGATAAAGAGGGTAAATATTATATAAACTGTATTTGGATGGAAGTTATAAATAAATATATTTGATATAAATGCAAAGTAAATGTATAGTATATTTATTAATTAGTGATTGATGAACTTAAGAAGGATTGAAACAGAATAGGAATTTAAAAGGGAGTAATAATGAGAAAAATAAACAAAGTAAAGAATGGAAAAATAACACTGATGGATAGGAAAGAATTATTTGAAGTGGTGTTTGAACCTCTCTCATCTGGAATTCCAGTAGGTGACTACTGACAAACTGAAGAAGTTAGTAAAGTTTGTAGATGATAGGGAGTATTTTAATTTTATTTATGTTGTTATTATTTAATTTGGTATTTTTTCATGAATTCGAATAAGAATAATTATGTAAATTCTATCTAATCTGTCATCTAACACACTCTTATGCTTCACTTACTTTTAAATATGGTAGGACCAGTTTCAAAGAGACAGTTGGTTGAAGATGGAGAGGATGTCTCTTCGAAACCAGTCCCACCATATATAAAAGTAAGTGAAGCATAAGTGTGTTAGATAACAGATTAGATAGAATTTACATTTAACAAACTTCACCCTGTTAGTTCCAAAAGAATTTTTTAAAAATTTTTTATAATTTTTCAAAAATTCTTAAATGAAAAATAATTATGTTCAATTTATAATTTAGCAACGAAATTTATTATATTGTATTCTAATTTCAATAAACTAAAACATTATGATATGAATATATAATTACAAAGTGTCTTTTCTTTAAATTTTATTTATGTTTGTATTCATTTAATTTCTGTACTATGAAATGTTTTGTTCATCCATTTATTGTAATTTAATGAACTTGTTCAATGTAATTAATTAACTATTTCAATGAAAATAAATAAAATATGTAGGTATTCTTATTTTGATTTAAAGTAAAACACTAAAAATCATGTCGTCACATTAAAACTCTCTTTAAGTTTCACAAACACACTTATAAAAGTAATTTTGGTACATGTTTCATGAGATACATTCCTCACATTGTCAACCAAAACGACGACTGAGGAGTCTACACACCAAAAGACGTGTAGACTCCTCAGTCATTAACAAAAGTTTCACAGTGTGGATTCTAACATTCCTTAAACATATGTAAGTATGTTTATATGAGACTGGTTGAATGTAATTAAATGCCCTAAGGCCCTAAATCTGTAGGTGAAAATAAGTAAATAATTTGACCTGAATTCTTTGAAAATGTGGTGGTAGCCTACATGGAAGTTTTTTAATAGAATTCTTGATATTTAAATAAACTGTTTGACAAATTTAGAGAATTTATAATGACTTAATGTAATCATGAGTCCTTGATGTCTATCATCTTAGATACAGCTCTCAAAATTTCCAGTGATGTTCATATAAGGACAATTGCATGGTCACACTTCTTATATTATCATTAATAGCCCTAAACATTAATAATGTACACCATGCTACTTTGCATCTTTATGTTAAGCATTTTCATGATTGTAAAGTTTATCTTTCTGATAAATTCAAAAGGTGAAAAAACCACATATTAAGTTTGTGTGTATTCTATCATGTAAGATGTAATGGAAAGACAATTCAGGATAACAAACAGTGGTACATTGCGCCCTAAATTAAAATGTTTGTTTCAGAATTAAAATGACTTATTAAAGAGAAATAGCAGTGCTTTATATGCATAAGAAAAGTAAGTTAAAATAGTAGCTTCAAAAAAAATCCTCAAATATAACTGAAATATAAAATGGGCTTACTTACAATATCACGAGAAAGAACATCATTGATTGCATGAATAAGTGGGTTTTTGCCATCACCACATTTTCCATGGAAATCATCAGTCTCCACACTCCAGACCATAGCTCCTCCCAGTCCATTATCCTTGATGTACTGTGTCTGAAATTATAGGCATTAAAATAAAATTAAAATAAATCTAAATCTAAGGTGGAATACTTCCATTAATCATTCCTATTACTTTACTTTCTCTATAGTTTTGGGAAAAGTTAGAAATTTATAAAATAATGTAATAATCCTTAAATAATAGTGACCTTATTAAGTTTGGAAAGCTTTCAGTTGTTCATTTGGTAGTTATGTGTTTTGTTAATAAAGAAACTATTAAAATACTGACTGTTTCATGAGATTCTTGATAGTGTTATGGAAATATTATGTCTTCTAATGGTATGGTGAAAGGAATCATTTGGAATGGCTCAAAAAGTACTATGAATTAGTTAAAATATTGAAACTAGCACAAAAATATAAACATTAAAACTGTTAACCTCAACTTAGGTATTCATTTTTTTACACTAAACTCCATTCACTTACACAAAAGATGCATTTCGGGAGAATCTCTCCCATCTTCAGTTGCATATACTTATACTTTCGAGTAACGGCGGTTCAGTGAGCAACTGAAGATGGGAGAGATTCTTCCGAAACGTGTCTTTTGTGTAAGTGAATGGAGTTTAGTGTAAAAACAAATTAATACCTAAGTTAAAGTTATATTGCCACTCCATTGTCAACAGCTTCATAAGTACAATATTAAAACTGTTATTGCCTGTCATATTGTGTGAATGGAATTAAGATAAAGGAATATGAATAGTTTTCTCTGCACATATCCAGAGGTGCTAAAAAACAAGGCTGGCATAAAAAAAAGTTTTCAGATTCTATTCATGAAAAAATTTAAATATAAGTACATCTGTATTGTATTCTGGATTGCGGCTATCTACAGTATTGTTTGTGGCATGATAGATCAGCAAGTGAACTCTCCAATACTCACATAACCTAAGTCATAAGATTTAAGCTCAAAGAATTATAATTAATGCAACAGTATGCATGTGCACATAATATTATGTCCTTTTTGTCTTTAAAAATGTATCATTGAAGCATACCTTGAGTTTTATGGACTTAACATTGTCATAACCAACCCACTGGGTTCCACTGGTAGCATAGGGTACTTGCTGTACATCATTCCAATGCTCAGTCCACTTTCCTTGTTTAATGAAGTCACAGATCTATGTAGCAATAGGAACACATTACAGTTTTATTGCCTATTACATTAATAATTATATGTGAAAAGAATAAATATGAAAGTTAAGGTATTTTTTTCTCTGTTAACTGCTACCTGTTAAATTAAAATGTACAATGTCATCTTGTAAGTTTATAGTTGTTGAATAATATGATTTATGATAAAAAAAATAATTACTTTCCTCTTACTTAGCCAGCAAGAGAAAAACTTAGAATAATTTTATCACTACATGAACTTGAGGTCATAGCAAAAGTCACCTAACATTCATAATTTGGATTGACAAGTAGATGCAGCCCTTCTGTACCGTAATTGTGAATAACATTAATATACAATTCTATTTTTAAGCACAAGCCAATTTTTTTTCTGTGACTGTTCATGACAGTATAGTTGTAGAAACTTTCTATTTTAATTTTTAAATCAAGAAATCTAGTTTTCATCCAACATCTATTCAGTGACCTAAATTAAAATTGCCCACAGCTACATGATGTAACTTCATGCATTATAAGTGACTGACTGAATTATTTAAAAAGTACTAAAATTGTGTAAGCTAAATATGTATTCAAATATTTATAAAATAATAAAGTTTATTATGAGATGAGTCTCACTATGAACAGATATATTTAGAAAGCACTACTGCAATCCTATAGTCCCTACAGAGCAAATGGTAGAATTTTATAATTTCATCCAACTTAGTAAAGTTTCAGAACCTTGATTATTGGGTGTCTCACCTAACTCTGTGGCCTCAAATATTTTTGAAATGAAACAAGATGTGAAAAATCTATTTGGGCAAGAATGTTCCCTTGTCAGGGACGGTATGAACAATACAGAAAATTAAAAAAATATTGCTTTCAACTCAAAGTTACATTTTTTTTTTTTAAATAGAACATGTATATTTTTTCTAGCAAACTGAAAACTAGAGGGGCGATTAGTGAAAACAGAATTGGTTTTATTTTCCTAAACAAAATTACTAGTAGCCTATAGCTCAAAGAAACTTCATGCTTGTAAATTATATCCAGCACAGAAAATGCACTCACAATTAATCAATAATGTCTTATCTGATGAAACTGTCACTTCAGCAGATATTCAAAGTGACCACCATTTGCGCCAATATACTTGTGAAGATGGTGAACAAGGGAACATTGCACAATTGTAGTGTTTCTATAGATATTGCTGCATACACTGCAGAAATAGGTTGAATAAGTTGTTTTATATTCTCTAATGGGAGTTTCTGATACACTATCTTTCACTGCATCTCAGAGAAAGTAGTTTAATGGCATTTAATTATGGCACCGAGCTGGCTATCCATCAATTTGTAAACTTTGATCCACAACTTATCTGGGAACATGGTCAAAGTGTGTGGGGCACCCATTATACTGGGACCATATTTCCAATCCTATGAAGCACATCCTCCAAGAGAATGGGTACAGTGTGTTGCAGAAATGATGCATATCCCTGTCTGTTTAATATTTCCTGATAAAAATAGGGACCTACAACGCGGTTGCCAATAATACCACACCAAATATTAACACTCCACTGTCACTGATGAGCAACCTCACGAAGCTAGTGGGATTCTACAAGGACCAGTAGTGCATGCTCCTCAAATTCATATTACATTATTTGTAAATGAAGTTTCAGCCATAAACAAAATATTGGGAATGCATTATTATCTCACAGCTGCTTCCAAATATCAACATGGGCCAGATCAGGAGACACTAGCACATTGATCAGTGGAGTGTGCTAAACTGATAATGGTTTGTTTACTTCATGCTTTTAGTACAGACAAATTGCAAGCAACCCATGTTCTGTGTACAGACTACATTCTTTGCGTAACATCATAAACAGTGTATTCATTGTCACTCTTTAAAAGTTTACTTATTTCAGAAGGCATGCAGTTTAGAACAGTGAAACCAATTGTGTTATCAGTAATTGGACCTACAGTTTTCGATTTGCTAGAAAAAACATACATGTTCCATTTAAAAAAAAAATGTAACTTTGAGATCAAAATGGTGTGTTTTTAATTTTCTGGATTGTGCATATCCTCCCATTGTGTGAGCCTCTAACATGGGCACAATCCTGGGATTGTACAAGATTTTTCACATCTTGTTTTATTTAAAAAATATTTGAGATCACGGAGTTAGGTGAGACATCTGGTTCAGTTCAGCATATTTGATCAGTTTATATGAAATATAGGAATATAAGATTAACAAATGCATGTAAGGCATTTGTAAATGACAAATGAATCATTCTGAAGCTAAAATTCACTTTGGCTCTTTTGTAGCTTTTCTTAAAAAAATGATATGTTATGGGCAATAAAGACATTCTTCAAATCCCTATGTCTGCATTAATAAAATATGAATAATCTATGCACATATTTGTTTAACTTCCTGCAATGAACTTTAATGTAACACAATTATTTTAAAATGGTGCATATCTATATTACTTTCAAACATGACATGGCCAATTAAAAAACGTTTTTTTCCATCATACTAATATTACGTGCAAAAAATACAGTAAAAAAGAATTGGTTCTGTATTCTTTCAGAAATTACCTCATTATATCCCAGCATTCCACCCTCACGAGTATAGGGCCCTGCCTCACCAGGTCCATAAGTCTCTGCTCCAACATCATTTTTAGCAGCACTTGCCAGAGTGAAACTGCGTCCATACGTACCCATACCAAGATTGATCTTTTCAGGTGTGGCACCCTTCTTGATCCAATATTTTATGGCTGCATCCTGTAGTATTAAAAGCCTTTTGTATCACTTGTAATTTAAATAAATGTTATGAAATTTTATTTCAAAGTCATTCTGGTTCTGTACAAATGAACAGTTTTGCGCAAGAGTTGCATGTTTTTATTGCAAATATTAAATTATGTCTGAAATTGCAATAACAAATTATAGAATATTTTATTTGTAATATTTTTAGTAAGAATATGGAATAATAAGAATGTGGCAACATTCACTAATCCCATCACATTCTATGACTGAATTTTATTCACTTATGCTTAAAGTTCTAAGGTTCTAATGTTAGTGTTCCAACCATTTTCTGAATGACTTTTCCACTAGTTAGTATCTTAATTTATTTTATTGCTTAATATTTACTGTTACAATTCTGTGTTATAATATAACTATTTCATGTTTTATATATTACATGTTAAATCATGAAGTAAAATGTTATATTGAAAGAAATTAATTTATGCTATTTAGCACTTACCACATTCAATGTTTTTTGAAGCTCAGACTTATCAGCAGGTCCAGCATAAAGAGGTGCATTTTCTCCAGTGAAATGCTCCCAAGATCCATGCAGATCATATGCCATTACATTCAAGAAATCCAGATATCTTAAAAAAGATAATATAAATTTATATTGATAATAACACAAAACTAACTTATTTCAAATTAACACTTAAAATTTAGGTAAAATAATTTAAACAAACACTATCTTTGAAGGTGGTTGAATTATTATGAGCAATTGCATTAATTAGTTTAATTATCAATATTACTGAATATGTCATTTTTTTTGTTTTGTTTCTTCTTTTTGTTTGTTTCCTTCTCTCTCTCTCTCTCTCTCTCTCTCTGTGACAGAAAAAATATAATTCTTTATCATTTAAGATATCAAGGCAATATTTCTACTACAGTCTGTACTTTAAGACAAAAGTATTTTGATTTTATTAATGCTTGCCTCATTTAAACTTTACTCCATCTAACAGAAGAGGTCTTGAAATTCTATGTAAGTATATACATAATAAAAGTTATACTGCCACATCAAAGTTTACAAAATGGCTAAATTACTCACTTTGTAAGACCTGGCACATCATAAGAAATGTCTACCGAGGTTACACCTGCAGATAAAGCAGCTGAGAGTATCAGCTTATTTTCATCAAACTTAGGACGAAGCAACTTCAAGAGCTCTATCAATGCTTCCTGAAAATTCAAGTAATGGCATAAGAAGTTTTATAACATTAATTAAAATATATAATTATTTTATTTAAGAGCAATATTATCTAAGTAGAAAGTGTTAATAAATTTGACAGATTTATTTAGTGAATAAACAGATTAAAACATTTCAATTTCAAGAACATGTAACACGCACAAAGATTTCAACTGCAGTAAGTTTTACTTTATATTTAGAAGCATTTCTTCTGGAAACTACGAGAAACATTATATTTTTTATAATATAAAGGTGGTAATAATAGACAATGGCAACTTTATTGCTTTATGAGCAATAATGAACCATTGAATAAGCAGCATATATTTTTTAAAAAAACTGAATTAATTTATAAAACACATATTGTTCTCTTAAATAACTGAGTTTGCTATGTTTCTTAAATCATTCATTACCTTATCAGATGCCTGTCCACCTCTTTGACCTGGATACTCCCAGTCAACATCAAATCCATCAAAGCCCCATTTCTTTACAAATTCCACTATACTGTCTGCAAATTTGGCGCGCAGAGTTGGGCTATTTACCACCTGCAATTTTGTACAATTTTCTGTTTTAAATTTGCTTTCTAATGAAAATAATTTAAATTCATAATTTAATTTTAGATTCAACAAATACAGAAAATATATAAGCAATAAATTTAAGATAGTAAAAAATAAATGCTTTCCATGCATTTGAAAGTACTTTTTATGCTGCATCATTCCTATTTCTACTAATTTTTTTGTTATGGTTTAATTTCCCCAGTCATTTAGTACTTATGGAAACTTCTTTGAAAGGAATTACACAAATTACATGCATTTTAAAGTAGTTTTGAACTTATTAACTACCAATTTGTTTTATACAAAAGAAATTAAATACTATTTATTCCTAATAGCTGCTATTAAAATGATATGAAAATCAATACATGAACAAATAAATAAAATAAAGAATTATTTATTTTTAAATCTGTCTTCTATGTCGCTGAAACTTGACTCACGAGCTCATGTGACTCTTTTGAAATAATGTGTTCTATTTTTGTACTAAAATAAAGCGTAACTTTTTCCCTTAACCACTTACTTGAGAGAATGTATAGGATCCTGCATTCCATCCTCCTATGGCTACCATGATCTTGGTGGTGGGACTCTTCTCTCTAAGTTCAACGAATCGCTTCAGAGCACCCTTGTCAATGTCATTCCAAGAATCATAAATTATTACAGAACCCTCTGCGTTAACATTCTCAAAAGTATAGACAAGATGGGTGCAGAGAGTAGGGTCAATATTTTCCACATCATACTTGCCCTCTCCTGGACGATAGACTGCCCAGCTTCCATAGTAACATACTACACGGTCTATAAAAAATAAATAAATATAAATTATATATATTACAAAGTATCTAGTCTAAGTTGTTCAGAAATTATTCCAGCTCTCTTGAACAATGCAGCTAGGGGGAAAAAACAGCTTTGTCTTCTTTGAACATTTCTAGAAATATTTTTGGAAACTATTGACTTAACTTAAGCAATAAATATGTATATAGATCAATGTAAATTATAATTAATCTGTCATCTAACACACTCTTATGCTTCACTTACTTTTAAATATGGTGGGACCGGTTTTGAAGAGACATCCTCTCCATCTTCAACCAACTTGACGACTGGTATGAGAAACTTGGTTGAAGATGGAGAGGATGTCTCTTCGAAACCGGTCCTACCATATTTAAAAGTAAGTGAAGCATAAGAGTGTGTTAGACGACAGATTAACTATAGTTTACATTTAACAAGTTTCACTGTGTAAGTTCCAATAGAATTTTTTAAAAGTGTCTTATTTTTCGAAAGTTCTTAAATGAGATAGATCAATGTTTCCCTGAGAAAACTGATGGGTTGATTGATTTATAGCTACAATTTTGAGTATCAGAATAGATATACATGTCAAATACATACCTACATTCTCAGGGTGTCGAAGGTTCATAGCTAGATAATCAGCTTAAAATTAATAGATTGACTGCATTGAGGGTTTGTGCCTCTTGCTCGCTTTGTTTCTGTTTTTTTGTTGTTTTTACATTCCAAAATCCTAGTCCAAATGCTTCTAGAAATTCCCAATTTGTTAGTGCAAATCAGAAACTCCTGCAGAACAATGTTCCAGAATAATTCCAAGTTTAGCAGTAAGCCAATATGGTATTAACTCTATCGGGAGGCTAGAGGAAAGAAGACTTTACGACCTCCCACAATTATTAATACATTACACTATTCTTAGATATGATATGATCGAGAGCGTATGCTTAGCACATTATTAGCAGCCATTACCGGTGGTGGAAAGTCATGAAAAATGAAGCTTTTCAAAGGTTTTGCAATAATCCCCACTTTAGTGTGAAAGTCATTGCAGAAATTTAGGTATTTCCAAGTCAGCTCTTTTCTGTATTCATGCACACACATTTACGTCGGATAGTGCTGGTCCAACAACTCTATAATTATGAAAGAACAGTTTGCTACTGCAAGTGGATGGTGGAGGTTCAAGACATTTTCACATAATCCAGCATGTTTTTTTCTCTGTAATAATGGCATCGTTAACAGACACAACAGGCAACATTGGCTCACTGGATCGGAATGGTAAAGTACACACTCAAGTTCAAAGGGATATCGCTTTTGCGACATTCTTGGCAACCACATCATCGGATATAACGTCTTTTCGCGCTTGATAACAAATACGATCTTTCAATGCTTCCTTCAGAACAAGATGGCAACAGTTGGTCTATTAGAAATATCTGGCATCGGCAGCAGTAGCACTGACCTGTAGTAAATTACCCAAATGACACCTAGTCAGAAAAATAGATCGATTAAGATGAACCATCTGTGACCTGCCTATCTCCGGACGTGACTTCAATGAACTCCTTTCTATGGGATCACCTGCAGAGTGCAACGAGACTAACGCCTCCAGAACGAAGAATCACAATCGTCTGTAGCAGTGTGACTCCTGGGGTCCACGTAGACACAGAAGCAAGCTTCCGGAGTATCTGCGAGCTCTAGGACATCCTTTATAGCGACGGCGACTATTAGCATCATAATAACAATCCTTGCATCTTGAGTCTATTAAGATCTATGCCCTCGCACTGGAAGTAAACTTTTGTTAACTGTCAGTCAATATCACTTGGTATGACTTGCTCAATGTACGTTTAGATACTTTAAAAAGGTAGCCAAAACTTTGTTCTCTGATCTGTACGGGTATTTTACGCCCATACTTATTCCTGACTACAATACATTACAAAAGAATACAAATTTTGACAAGTGTATTGCAAATGAAACGATTATGTGAAGTGGGCGATTTGAGTTAAGGACATAATAATGAATGTATGAGTTCAATGCTTCAGCGCTTTGGCCGTGTAGATTTTGCATAGCGCTTGGGTGACATGGCAGATTTACCCGATTTCGTCTACATAACCTGCATTTCATAAGCATCCTATTTGAGCTGCTTCACAAAAATGGACATTTATTTTGAATTTATATATACAAACAATGAATTGCGAGAAAAGAAAAGTTGGTATTAATTTACGACGTGTATTTATTGAGGTAAAGTAAGTTAGAATGAACATAGAGGTGGCTATTTGTTCCGGTGGAAACTTTCAAATAGGCACGCTGAAAGCTGGACCAGGCAGAACGTGTACATTACCGTCATAGTTTTCCTGGCCACAGACGCATATTTTGGTAGTGAACTGAGTGGGCTGGAGCAGAGAGGTAGGCGAACCCCGGATTTTCTCCATCTAACAAAGAAGGCCATGAAAGAAATGATGCCTTTTGTAACAACATACTTGTGTGAAAATCATTCTTTGCACTTATTTATCTGAAAAAACAAGTACCTTAGAAACCGTTTGGAAAAGGTACAATCAAGAATACAAATTTCTTCTATTAAGCCCCGTTATGTCACGGCAGCTTCATCTTTTTTTGAATATATTGTTGTTGTTGTTGTTGTTGTTGTTGTTGTTGTTGTTGTGTAAGGACACTACAATTAAAAAGCAAATATTAAAATAGTAAGCATTTATTAATTGCTTATATTTTTAAATTTTATAAATTAATGATACATAATGTCCACGCTTGAACTTCCAGAGAACAACTTCTTCTGAATAACACTCAAAAGAAGCTCACAAGTAGGGTGAAACATTAGTAACCGATCACATCATGACGCAGCCATCTTCGGACATTTGTGACACCAATGCTGAACTTTAAAACACATAATTATAGAATGCAAATTTAGGATTTAGTAGGGTTGTGTGACAGCGAAAGATCTTTAAAGGGAGTTTGCAGCCAAGAAAACTTTGAGAACAGCTGCTCTAGAGTAGAGATAGGGTAGAAATTGTAACTTTCATTAACAACCCCTACGATCACAACAATATATCCTAACATGGCTATAGAATTAAAATTATAATATTTTTACAGAATAATATCTTAGTCACCACCTCTTTGTTTAAAAATGCATTTATTAGTAACAATAAGACACTTTTGACCCTTTTCTAGCTATGATGATACAGAATTTAAGAATAACACTGCATGAGTATATAACGTAGACCAGTATTGTAAAATATATATGCATTGTGCTATGCGAAGAAATTATTAAAAACTGATACACTATAAGTTCAATCTGTTTAGTTCTTCGAGGATAACATTATTAGAGATTATAACCATTTCAATACTTTGAATTATCTTAAAATTCTCGTTCGTATTGGTTTTTTTTATTTAAGGACGCTCTTTAACATCTCAGGTCATCAGCGTCCCATTCAATTCCGGGCGTAAAACGGCCGACAAATTTTGCTCAGAGGTCTTTCAGGCTTGAGGTTCTTTATCGTGCCGTAAATGTACGACACGGGACCCACGGCTTTACTGCCCTTCCGAAGGAAGCCATACTTAGGATTTTTACGCCCGAAAAAAATTTATCGGTCCTGGTCGGGTTTGGACCCGCGATCTTGGGTTTAGAAGGCAAGTATGGTTACCACTACACCACCAGGACCGACATTAGGATTCTTAATAATAACAAATCAAACTCGCATATAATATTCTGCACAATATGTTACTCTGTATAGTCAATGTAATTATTATTTTTTGGTTTATTAATTCTCAGGGAAATTTGATTTCTTTCATTGTTGCCAATGTTGCCAATGCTGTAACGTGAAGCACTCACTCAATGCATACTAAGCGGCCTAAAATATTCTGCATTGGAATCCTGATATACCGGGCTTACAGATAATGTTCGCATCGCTCTCACTGGTTTTGCGTCTCGGCCAAGACCGGCTTCCCTTCTCACTCACGGCCGGATCCCTGCCTATTTGTCCTTGAACTTTCCAGCAACGTATTTTTGTGTATAAATGTTATAAAATAGAAGCAACTCGTTATGTTCGTGAGGAATTTATTGGGAAGTTCCGTGGGCAATTGCCTACTTCCAAAACTGCAAAACAGAAGGCAAATTAGGCGAAATCGGCGCAAATCTTAAATGTTCGCCAACAAAATCACTACTGACATTAGCACAAAATTGGGGTTTCAGTGTTAACAAAATTGTTAGAACTCAAGCGTCCTTACATGTGTCCATTGTCTACGACAAGGTGATCCCATGTTATTATCAGCGTTTCTTTCATCAATGACTGAATCGACCCAGCTGGTATTCTTTTAAGACGAGGCGTAGTTCCACCAAATGGTTGTATGAACATTCACAACACTCACTATTGGCATTCTGGAAATCCAAGTGTATACCAGAAACTCTTCTTTATGATAGGAAAATTAGAGTTTGGTGTGCTATGAAATCCTATTAGTTTCCCAGTAAGGGATTGTTTGTTGGTTTTATTAAATTAAAAAAAAATATTTCTACTCACATCCCTCTCCAGAAGTATAAGTGGCCAGAATAGCCACTCCCAGGAAACACCACAAAAGCTGCATTGTGAAGTCTTGCAAGCTGCAAGAAAACAGAGTTAACCTGCATAATATTTCATTTATAGCTATAGCGTAGTTTGAACTTTACAGTATATTTACCAAGATTTACGAACTTATGGCTGTTATCTGAAAATGAAAACTATGCAGTATACAAGCATATTCAAAATAGAAAATAAATATATTTTAGTCAAGTATTAAAATTTCAGAAAATATTTTTATAGTACTGTCTACTTAAGAAATATTTCAACTGTGTAATATTCATTGAAAATTGTTTATATTCAACATCTAATTTTAATTTTGTTGATAAGATAAAATACTTAAAATAACTATAAGAAGTTCCCTATGGCAGGGTTAAGAGCACTGTATGACATTATAATTAATTAGCAGAATTTGATAACATATATGTACCTTTTACCAATTTTATTCTGAATGTTTATTATGTATCTGTATTATAATGTTGGTAAAGTTATAAATAATATTAAAGTAGAAGTTAGAGAATTATTATACATTGATTTATATGTAAAAACCTTTGTGCTGTAGAAATATTGCTGTTAAATTACTGATTTATAAGTCATGTATAATATGAGCTAGGTTAGCCAAGAGAAACAACTTATTATTATTTTAGTTTATTTAAGGATGCTCTTTAGCATCTTTGGTCATTAGTATTTACTTCACTTTAAGGTGTGAAATGGCGGATAACTTTTCCTCCAAAGCTTGAGGCTCTTTTATGTGCCATAAATCTATGACAGGGGCCCAATGGCTTTACTTCCCTTCCAAAAGAAGCCATACTTTGAATTTTTGTGCCCT
Organism: Metallyticus violacea; assembly: GCA_030762175.1. Lineage (NCBI taxonomy): Eukaryota > Metazoa > Arthropoda > Insecta > Mantodea > Metallyticidae > Metallyticus > Metallyticus violacea. Next base: position 141,471,112 of record CM060832.1, read on the forward strand.
AAAAATACATCAACTGTGACTGGTTTGAACCTGCAACCTTGGGTCTTTGAGTATGGTTACCACTATACCATCAGGATTAGCAGAAATACAACTGTAATGAAGCAAATAAAGGAGAAGAAACAGCTACAAGAATCAAGATTAATAAAAATAAAAGTCTCTGAAATCATATGGATGAAGGATTCTGAAAAAGGTAGGAAAAAAACACAGATATATTATTCATTAAGAACATTTATAGATCATTATTTAAATTATGTAAAAGCTTTTTAATATTTTATGAGCCTAAGAATCATTATGTTGAATAATAGGAGTCTGCATAAAAGTACTTAAGTATGAATGTTCAGAGGCAAAAGGAGCATATAAATAGGGAGGGCTATCTAAATATGTATGTATATTATCTTAATGTAATAGTGATGGTACTTTTAGGTAAGCTAGTATAGGAAAATTATTAAGATAGAATAAGCAATAAATGTGAATGTAAATTTGTAAAGGTTTCTTTACACTTCAAAGAAAAGAGAATTCAATTTCTTCATTGGTACTTAATGAATTCATTTATGTTGAAAGCAACAAAATGCAGTCAACACTTCAAGAATTTTTTTTAGAAAAAAATTCACTTCAAGCTGTAGTAGTATTGGATTTTCATTGTTCATGAATTGTATTTGCTTCATTAAAGTAATTCAAAAATAAAAATCACCACATTACTGAATTAGCAATAATGCAGTCTTTCCCTAGCAACTTTTGCATCAGTACTTACCTTGTTGTTTTGGAGACAAGAGTGCAACCTGCAACTTTGGGCAGTGCTTTATATATCTGTATTGATTGTTTGCTAATGCCAAGACTGTTATCAGGCAAGTACACTTTATGATGACAACACAGATGGGTATACATACAGATGAAATAGCTGCTGTGTCGGAACATCTGTGACCTCTAATTAGTGCAAACAAGGAACAGAAATAATTATGATGGGATTTTGTTTTGTAGTATTGCAGATTGATGATATAAGGGCATATGAAATTGAAATTAAGAAAGCAATTATATATTAATTAATAATATTTTTATAAAAATTACCAGAGAAATATAATTTTTTGTGACCAGAATTTGCATTTACTCATTCACAAACACACACACACACTAACCGCCAAGGGTGGCCGACGTCGTTAAGGCGCGGACTCGCGGGCGGGAGGTCTGGGGTTCGAATTCCACCAGGACTCTCCCTGACTGGGGTTTTTTCCAGGCTTTCCTCAGTCCCTCATAACTGGCAAATGCCGGGGAGGTACCCTAAACTTAGGCCTGGAACGCTTCCTTCCTTAAAAAATATCCTTTCTCAATATATCATTTCATTGAACTTATCGTCAGTGTCCACCGCCTGTGGTGCCTCAGTAGTAAAAACGGACGTTCTTTAACTATGTATTAAAGAATGATATCAGCTTTCTGTGTCTTACTGTACAATTTACAAAAATCTCTTAGGCAGAATGGCAAATGCCTAAACAAACTTGAACAGTATTCAGAGAATTTCTGTGCTAATGTTTTTTTGCAAGAAATTAATTGCATATTGAATCTAAACTTAAGATGTCTGCTATTTAAATTCACTTAGTAATAGCAGTTAAATAACCATTTGGATACTCCAGTATTTTAGCAGGAAAAACTTAGAATATCTCTTTCTCCCCCCTTTTCACACACATGCACACCCATAGAAACTGGAAATAATGGTAAAGAAATTGATGGTGGTGGTGATGATGAATGTACATTTGTTCATTGTTGATCTACCTGTCATGAAGCAACGCTATCATAACGTATTGAGTTCACATCTGTTTACAGAACATCGTGCTACACAGTACTGTTGTTTTACGGTTCAACTTTGAAATATATTAAATAGATATCTACTGTGAAACTCTGTATACATTTTTTGGCACCCTCGGTATTAGCAGTTTGGCAATGATTTACATTAATCATTATATTGCAATAGTACAATGATCTACTTGTTGCAGGTAACAGTTTGAATGCCTGTCATTAAGTTAGACTTTGGTGCACAAAATATATATTGATCACACTTTTACAGCTGAAATAAGCGTAAGCGGTTCAGTTTCTCTGTACAGATGACAATACAAATAGTTTGGCAATTTTTTAGAATATTAAAATTTATTTCGTGGATTTATCGGCCGACAGGTAAAAGCGCGATAGCCTGTCTTTAATTTACAATACTAGTAGTTTAACATTCTTGGTCTAGTCGTTAGCGTTGCTGACTGTTGGCAGGGAGGCCCGAATTCGATTCCCTGTACCTACTTAAGAAATTTTCTAAGTTAGGGAGGTCTGGAACGGATCCCCCCAGCCTCGTGAGAACAATTGGGAAGTTACCTGAGGGAAAGGTGGCGTTCTTCGATCACGAAAGTGAGTACAGCAATAGTGAACGAAGTAAATGGAAAGAAAGCACTGCGAGCATCTAATGCAAAAGGAGTTTCAAATCGCACACAGTTCAAGTCGTGTTGGAGTAGTCTGGAGCAAACATAACTCTTTCTCATTAAAACAGCCCAATTAATGAGGCGAACGGAACAATCTATATTTCCATTCTGGCTAGCTGTATTCCATAAATCACGTAGAGGTATGTACGTAAATTAATTACAGATCAAATACAACTGAAGAATGCATCAGTAAATTTCAAAATTGCCATTCAGAAAATCAGAGATAGCAGTATAGAATCTTGCGAGTGGAGTTTCCAAGTGGGTGACTGCCAAGGAAATATGTGACTTGCGTTCCTTCAAGAGAAGGAAGCATTTGCATGCGATAATACATTTCTTGCCTCAAATCTTCTTGTATTTGAAATCTTCAAGGGATATAACAAGTGTTTGCATAAGCAGTTCTTTAGAAAGCTTATGAGGTATATCCATTTATTTATTGAAGTAACAAAGATCTAGAAATGTGATACATGCGGGATAACTTTCGGGAAGTTTCAGGTATTCATGTTACAATTCCTGCTAGAAAAAATCTGCAAACATTTGTGTTTCCTTACTACTGTTGCTTTTCAACTCTTACATAAGGGTAAGGACGGACTATTTAAATCATTTCAACTTAATGACTTTGTAAAAGGCAGAAAAAAGTTTATTACAGTTAATTTACAATGCCGAATAGTTTATAACAAGAATTAAATTGTGAATGTATATTTTCACGAAACCTGTATTAGTATATTTAAAAAAAAAAAAATAATAAATAAAAATTAAAACGGTGCAGAAATGAAAACTACATGGCTATTTGAATTATAGGTGGGACTAAATGGATCAAACAAGTAAGTGCAGATATCTAAATGTTATATTACACGTCAGACACATTACCACATTGCGCCCGCAGCTCCTAAACAAATCTCATGAAACCGTTTTGCACTTATTACACTTAATTCAGTCACAATACATCGTGATTCTTGATGCAGCAGGAACTACAAGTACATTTACTTTATCTGACTCAACTTCTACTGTACAATCCTCGCTTTCATTTGTTAGAGGTATGGTATGTTTCTGGAACCTTACCTTCCATTGAGCATTATCAAAATTATTTTTTTTTTTTCCTTCCTCGTTTGAGAATTTGTGGCAAGCTGAACTTTGTTCTCTTCTTTCACGTTATTTTGTACAGTTTGATTTTTGGGCTTTGGCAGAACAGACGAAAATGATGGTGAGCTTCGCTTCTTCAAACTTTTAGATGCAATTGAACGTCTGGGTTTACGCCTGACTTTGAGGGGACAGGAAGGGTCTCAGAATTAAGAATGTTCCCACACGTTCCTGTAGAATTCAAGTAACTACGGCAGTGACACTTTCTTCTTTCTGTAAATCTGTCATGGCAAGAATTTCCAGTTTGCCATTTTCTGCACTATTTTTTCGCTATTCATCGGAAAACCACTTTCATCAACGTTAGATATGTTTTGTGATTTGTCTTGCACATTGAAATCAATTGCAACGGATTTAAACACCTCGTATCTTTTTTAAGCAGGTCCTTGGTTTAACCCCCAGGACAAGGGTTTTTGGAGAGATCTTCTGACTTTCTTAAAATAGTTGATACTTCACGTAGTTTTATGAAAGAAACAAACAAATCTTTACCAGTTATTTTTTGTTTATCACTCAAAGGAACAACAATGATATTTATTTTTATATTTTCTGAACTATGCCCAAGACCTTCCTTAGAGAAACCCTTTAGTCTTTCAACTGATACCGTTTCTTGTTCTACAGACAGTATTGTCGCATGCTCCATTTTTTTTCTTAACGGAGAAATATTTTGCTGGTTATCGTTGCTTCCCATTCCTCGATGGAAAAGCAATTCATGAATTTTTCTACAATACAGTCCGGTAAATAGAGCCTTGTAAAGCACCGCGGCTCGACACATATGATGCTGGTTGTAACGCTCTACACGGACTCCTCTGACCATTGTTAACATTTATAGTTTTTCTTGTAAACTCTACAACTATCTATAAATAACAGAAGAAAATATAATGATTTAAACAGCCACGGCCTAAATTTAATATATGTAGTAATGTCTTATGGAATTAATATTAATGCAATACTTGTTAAAGCACTGTTTTTAAAGAGAAATTTTAATAAATGAAAAAAAATATTTATTCCATTGTTACTTGAAATATTATAGCCCCATGCACCCAGTTTTTAAAAACCTGAAAAGGTGCACCAATTTCAAACAGATATCGCTCTGGGTACACTCTACATCTTTAATGGTGTGAATATTTACATATGCATTTTAACTATAGAGCTTATTTTAGTTAGGAAGCTGCTTATAATAAACAATGATATCTTAACCTCTGATATCTTGTTAACTAAATGAGATCTGTGCAAATCTTCTTGTAATTTTCACACAACTTACAAAATGGTCAGCAATTTCTTATTTTGATCCACAAAGTTCCATGATCACCCCACTATAAAAAAGTTTTTGGCAGGAGAATGGATTCTACAAACATTCTGCATAAAATAAGGGCATTGTTTTATTACCTATATCACGAGAGATATGAGTCGTGGATTTCTTGTTATTGCAACGTAGAGTATACCGTAGAATAAGACATGCTTCCTAGTCGAATATATCTAGTTAAGATATAACCCTAGTATCGATACTTCAGCTTGTTACGTACACACCAGCCAGGCACAGCCATTCACCCTTAATTCTGTTACTAAGCGAAACGCTCCAGCCAATAACCTTACATGCTCAAAATCCGTTATGCATTAGTAATAACTCAAGAAAGTGAGAAAGGAAAGGGTAAGGAGAAACACAACTTCATTATCTAAGAATATGCGCAAGAACGGCACATAGTGATTATTTTGAGTTGCTTATTTCAGCTGTAACGTACTTAAAGTTAAATTAATGTTGTATTAATTTCCTATTTAGATTTAAAATAAACATATTTTGGAATAATGAACATTTCATTCATGCTAAATGATTTATCTTGAAGCTGATGATCAGTAATATTCCATTAAATTGTTATATACTTAGTGATTGTTTAATTCCATTAGCATTAAATATCTTATTTAATCGCACGTTCCTAAAATGTAACGTTTCTTACGAAGTCGCTAGAGTAGTTTTGGCGCTCTTTTATTCGTGTTAAGAGTGAAAATATGGCGTAAGGTTTTTCTAAATTCTTCCTGACTACAACCCAACTAACAATCACGTTATGCGTGAAACGTTGCTCAACGCAGAATATCAACATGGGAATGCTATCACCAAAGATAAGATTAGACACTGAAATTTTCACGGTTTAGTTCCTGATAGAGGGGCAGATATTGATAGTAATGTTCATTGTCACGACACCGGAACCAGTTCGTGACCATCATACCGGGCAATGTAACAAATAATGGAGAATAATGGAAGAAAAATACGAATAGGAGTAGGATATGCTCTGCAATGCATCAATATTTTGATCAAGATATCGTGACTTTATTTGAGCTCCAGGAACTGTCCCATCTCGGCAGGAAAACAATCATTTCATTTAAATCAGTCATTTGGAAGCGAAGCAGAAGCAGAAATGCGGATAATCAGTTATAGGTTTTAAAACTCACGGATGGTGCTCTAATGAGGTTTGAAATCCAGTTAGAAATCATCATCATCATCTTCTTCTTCTTCTTCTTCTTCTTCTTCTTCTTCTTCTGCTCCTCCTCCTTCTTCCTCTTCCTCTTTCTTCCTCTTTCTCCTCCTCCTCCTCCTCCTCCTCCTTCTTCTTCTTCTTCTTCTTCTTCTTCTTCTTCCTCCTCCTTCTTCTTCTTCCTCTTCTTCTTCTTCTTCTTCTTCTTCTTCTTCTTCTCTTCCTCCTTCTTCTTCTTCTTCTCTTCCTCCTTCTTCTTCTCCTTCAGTTAGCTTTGATTTAGCCTTGATAAAAGTAAAAATTGCTCTATAGTGGAAGACACGTGGGAATCTTGGGCAAACAAATCTCGCTTACTACAATCTAGGGCTACTGCCACCAGCTTGTGTTGTCTAATGTGCACGATCATTTTACGGGAATTACGAAGCAGGCGGATCTACTTTGCAATGCTATTTCCGGAAGACTTCACTTGCAATGACAGGGGTTATAAATAGCTGGTTGGTAGATTTACAAACAGCTACAAGGCTATTCATGCTACGGAAAACATGTCAAAGGAACTGCATTCCGAGCATGCAACATTTTTTGCCTCTCCCCTGATAGCTTGTGGGATGCTGTTCGACATACTCCTAAGCTCTGTGGCCTGTAAGTTTCTATACCACCAACAGCTATAAGTGAGCGTCATTGGTGGCTCATGAGCAGATCCGCAATTAAGTTAATTTGCTTAATTTCTCCAGTGACGACCGAAACGTGGAACTTAAGTTATATGCATTTATACCTTCACAAAAACCAGGGAACCGCCTCCTTGGTCTAGTGGTAGGTTTGCGACTGCTAATACGGAGGTTCGGGGTTCGGTTTTCGGTCAGGACAAGTTGTCTGGGTAAGAATTTTTGCAGTTTTTCTTTACACTCAGAGAAGATGAATGCCAGATCGCTTTAAGGCGCCTAGGGCCCCGAGTTCGTTTGCGGCATCTTTATTTCATTTAAATTTATTCATTGACTACTTTCTTAAATTGAACAATCCAATTTATACAGACGTTGCGCGAAGTCAAAGTGACAATAAAAATTAAAAAATGCCAAGTAGCTCCACTGAGTGTGTGTATAATATGATCAATCTCAGATTAAGAATCAAGAAGTGAATAATGTTCTGTAGTACAAAAATTAAATAATCAGCCCTTATTTATTTTTTATAAATTAGAAACCCAACTCATGTTGAAAGCATTTTTGTTAAATATACAAGTAATGTAGCACATTTGCTATATGAGCGCGTGAAATGAACTTTAATTTGATCAAGTAGAAATAGAAGTAATTTTGAAAGCATGCTTGTTAACCATACAAAACTTTAAGCCGTCTCCGTGGTATAGTGATAACGTGTGCGACTACTAATCCGGAAGTCCTGGGTTCGATTGACTGGTGAAGCTGTCTGCGTAAGGTTCCCCCCCCTTTAACGCTACCGGTGACCGAGGTAATACGCGGACTCGTGAGCGGGAGATCTGGGGTTCGAATCCCGCCAGGACCGTCCTCCCTGACTGAGTTTTTTTTTTCAGGTTTTCCTCAATCCTCATAAATGGCAAATGCCGGGGAGGTACTCTAAACTTAGGCCTGGAACGTTTCCTTCCCTAAAAAAATCCTTTCCCAAAAGATAATTTCATCAGCTCACATGTGGAGCCTCAGTAGTAAAAACGGGCATTAAACGCCATTAAAATATTCCCCCGATTTTTTCTTTGCTCCAAGAAGGTGAATTCCAGGTAGCTTTAAGGCGCCAAGGACCCCGAAATTATTTGCGCCATCCCTACAGACTTGCACCTACAGTATTCAGTCCACAATCTGTGGACGTCTCGAGAAGAACAATACAGTCAAAGTGACTATAAATAACACATAAAAATACTGTTAACATACAGACCAAAAGCGGGATGGTTCTGAACCGAAGTGTAAGTGTAATTTAATCACTGAAGGAAAGAATGACCACAGAACCTTGTTTCTAGAAAACTAAAAATAATTTTATAATACTTACAGTTTCAATTTTGTGATGCATTAAATTGTAGACTTTAGCAATTTGATTAAAATTATTGATTAATTTAAATGGATTAACAAAATGTATTTTATCATAATAAATTTTGAAGTTGTGGGCATTATTTCCTTTTCCAATGACAGAGAAAATTATGGGAGAAATGTTTGGTTCCCCCTTCTTATCCTTTAATTACTTTTTCCTATCAATGCCACCAACTGTACAATGTATTATTCTCTTTCTGTGTTCTACCAAAGCCACAGAATCGGTAGAAATCATGGGAGCAACTCTACTGTAAACCATCCTGTGTATGTCGGAGAGGTAGAACTGCTTGTATTACCATAAACCATTGGATAAGCGTGACTTTTTGTATAAGTAGGCTGAGACATGGGAGATCAAATGAATTAAACATCTAATTTATGTTAATATATAATGAAATAGCTCTGTAATGTTTTTAAAACTTATTTCATATTAAAATTACAGCATGTAATTTTAATAATGTAATGTAAGTAATAATTAAAATTAAATTACTTTCAATATTAAGAAAGTTCATGTTCCATGACTCATACTCAAATCCGTATTTCGGTCCTTTTTTCCGTGTCTATACATTTCTCTCCCATTCTTGACGTTTCACTGAACGTTTACTTTTCCTTTCTCTATTAAACCTAGATACACCACAGTTCTACTACAGTGACAATTACGTAGAAATAGAGGGAAAACCATTAAGAGATCAATCTATAATACCGTTTGCGGTCCCGTGCATGTTAAACTACAGAATTTGTTTTAAAAACAAGTTATAGTAAATCGCATTTACTGTTAAAAGTAAAATAATTACAGCGTTCCATGTTACCGCAATACAATAAAAACAAAAGACTACCTTTTTAATTTAATATCGTCAGTATTCCAGTCCTTTTGGTCTTCAGATTGTAAAAAAGTCCCCGAAGAGGGCAGACATAAACAACTCGGCTAAGATCGAGGTTAGACTACGCAGTAACGAAAACTTTATGAAACACCCCCCTTCGCTCTCTCGGACAGTAACCTGGAAAATCATTAATACGCTTGCACAGTCTTAGATTGTAGGTAAGGCCTTAACACACGCTTGACCCTTGCAGTGATCTCCAACCATTAAACTCATCAGCAGTCACTGTTTTAGTACCGTAAAATATGCAGAATGATAAACCGTCGATTTATTAAAAAAAGATTAAATTATTTTAAAGTCAATTGCAAATTATCATGCTTAGCATATCATTGTGGTTTCAATTAGTGCAACAGTACTGAGTTAATTTCTACATGTATCAAAATTAGTTAATGTTGTAATTACTCCTATGCAGCATTTACATAGGAACCCTTTCGCCAAATGAAATGCAAATATTAACACAGGGTTCCCACAGAAATTAAAAAAAAAATGTATATATCTTGACTTTTAACAGTAAATTTCCCTGTCCATCTCACATACGCTTACATAACCTTTTGCTGTTAAAAAGAAGCCTTCGCCATGCTCGTAGACACCCAGCTCTCTCATTTATACTTTTTTTGCAGTTTTTATTTACATCTAAATATAGAACCTGAAAGAAATCTTGTGGTTATAAAAAAAAAACAAAGGAACTTTTTATTTAGTTTGGTTTATTTCAGGACGCTCTTTAACATAATTTGTCATTAGCTTTCCGTTCCATTCAATTCAAGAGATGAAATAGCCGACATATTTTGTTCATAGGCCTCTTCTGTCAGGCATGAAGTTCTTTAACATATAGTAAATCTACAGTACCGGATCAACGGCTTTACTTCCCCTCTGAAGGAAACCATACTTAGGAACTTTGCGCCCTTCGATCCTGGCCGGGTTTGAACCCACAACCGTGGGTCTACGAGGCAAGTGTGGCTATTAATAAACCACCAAGACCGAGTTCCTATCGTGTACTTAGTATGACGTAATGAAAAAAGTCGTTAATGATAACAAATTAACAAAGGAAAAGTTATAAAACTATAAGCAACAATCGTAAAATACTTTGAAAATTTTGTTAATGAAAAGAAATTAAAAAAAGAAAGGAAAAAAAAACTATATAAGCTAGGAATAGTATTACTAGAATTTACATTATCTCTGTTCGCTTTTGTTCAATTAAACATATAACGTGAAACATTTTGAAAACAAAATGGAACTTCTTGACTCTTGCTTTCTTCTGCAAACATTTATTATTAGCTTCAACGGTTTCTTCTTCCTTCTGCTTCTCTAAACTAACAACTTCTTTATTTCATCTTGTGCTTTTCGTTTTTCAGCTTTTCATTTATCTTCTTCACTCTGATTTTGTATGACGCTCTGAAGATAGACTTCATAGCGTCTTCGAGAATTCCTTACATTTGGGGATTTTCTGTTATATTAACACTTCCTTCAGTAAGTTTTCAACAAGAATACTTTTATTCGCTGAAAAAAAAAAAAAAAAAAAACATTCTTGACTGTTTTATTTACGGACGCTCTTTAACATCTCAGGTCATCAGCGTCCCATTCAATTCAGGGCGTGAAACGGCCGAAAAGAGGCCTCTTCTTTCAGGCTTGAGGTATTTTTTCGTGCCGTAAATGTACGACATGGGACCCACGGCTTTACTTCCCTTCCGAAGGAAGTCACACTTAGGATTTTTACGCCCGAAAAAATCCATCGATCCTGGTCGGGTTCGAACCCGCGATCTTGGGTTTAGGAGGCAAGCATGGTAACCACTACACCACCAGGACCGACTTCTTGACTGTTGCATTGCCAAATGTTACACTTAATTTCACAATGTGTCACAGCTCTTGATATTCCCCACTGCCAAGAAAAATCGAAGATAAAATCGAATCGTTGGGATGTACCTGAACCCTTTGAACTTTTCTTCAAGAACACAATTTGCTTCGGTTCACATAAAAGAATACTGAGCATTTGCTTTCTGTAACTTCTGGAATTGCTTTCATCTATAACTCATTTTTATTACGGAGAATAGCTGATAGTTTTTCATTTTTATAAAGGGAAAAGAGCTTCTCAGCTGTGTTAGGTATTATTTATTAACTTTTGATTAGATTATTTAAGTCTGAGAACAAATAAGGAGCAAGTGGGCTTGAGATTTGATATTTGCTCAAGAATGGCTCACTTTCATATGACAGGTGTTTTAAATAAGGAACGTTTACACTTAATGAATTTGTTCTTAATTTGGCTACCAACAATTTTAAATGACTTGGAACGTACTACTTTTGTTTCTTTCGCAAATTTCTTTACATCATTATAAAGGAATAAGCTCTTTCCAAACATAGGATGTTTTCCAACAATCTGGTAGTACAATAATTGTGAGGAAAATCTTTCGTCCAGTCACGAAATTAGAATCTGCACAACAAGCAGATGAATCATTAAAGATGAAATAACTTTCACATAAAAATTTATAAAATTCCAATTCACCTATTCAACTCCTGTATTTATTGCACCATTAGCAACATACAAATCACAAACACTAACGTTCCACCAATTTTATTATCTGACCCATTCTCTTCTTTCATATTTCTATACAATTTCTTCAAGACACTCAGATTCTTATGAGGTTCATCTCTTGAAACACTTTTTTTTTTTTTTTTTTTTTTTTTGGCAGATGGGGGGCTGAATATGTTTAAAGAAAATACTCTTTAAATATGCATGCAAATTCTGTTTGTGCTCCTATCAAAAGTATTATATACAAATTCATCTGTACCCTCTGGACAACTTTGTTCAAATACTCTTAAAAGCACACACATAATCAAAAACACATTTAAATAAACTTTTAAAATATGGTCCTAACAATAAGTAAGGGCACGATTATTATAACATTTCCTTCATAATTTTGAGGTTATAGCACTATCTGGGAATGTTAAGGAAACTTTTCTCCTAAATCTGTGCACGAATGCAATGACATCTTGGTGTTATTTACTACCTTCAATGCGCATACTATGTTTGCTCTTAAAATATTTTTAAGCAAACACTCAACTACGATGAATTTAAAGAAATGATCCTGTACTGATATCACATTTTGGAAAGACCCAGGTGACTTGCATTTACTTTACTACACAAATTGAAATGCCTATTATTTAATTCTCTTCAATTGTATTTTGATCAGATCGTGGGTTCAGACCAGGATCGATGGATTTTTTTCGGGCGTAAAAAACCTAAGTATGGCTTCCTTCGGAATGGAAGTAAAACCGTGGGTCCCGTGTCGTACATTTACGGCACGATAAAGAACCTCAAGCCTAAAAGAAGAGGCCTCTGAGCAAAATTTGTCGGCCGCTTCACGTCCTGATTTGAATGGGACGCTGATGACTTGAGATGTCAAAGAGCGTCCATAAATAAATAAAAAGTATTTTGATCACTATGAGATGGGACACTTGAATCAGCAGAACTGAAAATATCCTTTCCCAATATATCATTTCATCTCGTGTATCACCAGTGTCCACCGCCTGTGGTACCTCAGTAGTAAAAATGGGCTTTAAACACTACTCAAAAAAAAAAGCAGCACTGAAAAAGTTTTTAATGATAACTGATAGTCAGACATTTTCATCAGTTGCTTGTGTTTCATTACTTTCGCATGGGAAATTAGAGCCTGGCACACAGCCCATGTTAACGAAGAGTCGAAACGTCATTTTATATGGTTTGCAATATGTCCTGTTCTTTACAAAGTCAACCAACAAACTCAGGATCTAGTTTTGTATCAAGCCATTGTTTTCTTTGATATCATCTTACACCGGCCTCTATTTTGCTATACACACACTAAAATCTGCAACAAAGTAGCAATTAACTAAAAAAAAAATCATGATATTTAAAACTCAGAAAATATTAGTTAAATTTTAATGTAAGGCCCATTTTTCACTATATCTTAGCTAAATTCACACTGACTCACGATCTTATAGAAACAATTGTCAAAGTCTGTGGGAAACTCCGTCACTGCTAACGCTTATATCGGGCATTTGACTAGTCTTGAAGTTGGTGACACTGCGTCAGCTGATGTCGTTTGTTTACTAGCAGATAAGGCCACAAGGCACAAGGACTTTTCTGTTAATGTGAGGTTAGGAAAATTATATCACAGGCAAATATTGTCAACATTTGCCGGCAAGTGAGGTGTGCGGAAAAAAGGGGGGAAAAAAATCTGTATCTTTTATTCGCGGTAGAAGAAAAGGGCGGAAATTGCGAATCCGAAATCGCATATATTGGGTTTCCAATGCTGCCTATATCAGATTAGCTGTTGCCTATTTTGTGTTAAGCATTTATGTAGAATATGCCCACCATTGACCAAAACATCAGTAAATGAAATAACTGTATGTATATGACTCTAGATTTTTTTTTTTTTTTTTTTTAATTTGCATGCACAGAATTAAAAGACCTACAAGCAGAACTCAGTTAGTGGTCTTTATTGTGCCAGTTAAATTGCAGATTAAGACATATACTAAACCTTAAACATGAACATTCTGTGATATTTTAGCTAAGATGTTTCATTTTGTAATGTTTTTGAACAGACCCAACAAACCAGTGAAAATTAAGTAAACTGCACAGTGTATTTCCACAATTGTACTAAATTAATTACTATGCCTTCACTGTAAGATTTTATGTTATACTAAGTGCATAATTTAAGATAACCAGATCTTGATAAACAAACACAGGAGAGAGAATATAAAAGTACAGTTAACCCAACCCTATCTTCCTTGAGCAAAAGGTTAATTTATACAGAAGAATGTAATTTTTAAAAATAATTATTGTAAGAACTAAACAAACATGCACAATATAGGTATAAAAAGCATAAAAGAACTAAACAAAGGTGCACACTATAGGCATAAAAAGCATAAAACAAAGTTGAATTAAAAGAATAAAAATGTGAAATAAATTACACTTTTGAGCATATTTAGTGCTAGCATAAAGAAATAATCATTGAGTTTTTCTAACAATTTCTTAATAAAGTTTCAAATGTTTTGAATATCAAACCAAAATAAACTCACAAATTTTGAGTCTTAAGGCAAGTAAAAAAAAAAAATAAATAAATACATATTAATTGATAATTAGAACATGTTTTTTTCTGAGTAAGCATCTGCAGAACATATTTAAAAAAACATACATTTTAATATAATATAAGTGATTGTTTTCTTACAGTTCCATAACCAATAAATAATTACAAATAATTTTACTACTTCCACTTTACATCATGCAACTGACCTTAATGTCTACATGTGTCGACTAACTAGAAAGTTTTAAAATTATGTTTTGGTTGTTATGCACTACCTTACAAATGTTATCCCTGACAACATGACAATAATCAGAGAGTACAAATAAAGTAATGAATTAAATACTCATTTTAATAAGAAAGGAAACTAGAGTCTTGTGTGAATTAATGTGAACAAGCGGGTAAATTTAGTTTTATAAATTATTCAATGCTAATAACTGTTTCCCTCCAATTCTACACTGTATTATTGATACCCTTTGTTGAGGTAGTTAATTGTAGTTATTGCTTTTATTAGTTGTACTAGAAGTTACAATTTGCTTGTGTTTCTAGCTGTTTTAACATTTTATTTAGCAAGCATACTTTTATTCATAATGGATATGACACCTAAGAAGAGAATTTTTTTTTTAATTCTTTTATTGGACTCTCTTTAACATCTCAGGTCATCAGCATCCCATTCAAATCAGATGGCCAACAAATTTTGCTCAGAGGCCTCTTTTTTCAGGCTCAAGGTTCTTTATCATGCTGTAAATGTATGGCATAGGACCCATGGCTTTACTTCCCTTCCAAAGGAAGCCATACTTAAGATTTTTATACCCAAAAAATCTATCGGTCCTGGCCGGAATCGAACCCATGATCTTGGGTTTAGGAGGCAAGTATGATTACCACTACATCACCAGGACCAATAAGAAGAGAAGTAAGATCATAACCTTCCATGAATTGAGTAATATGATGCAGATAGCAACTAAATGTAATGTAAGTTTGACTGCTGTTAATAATATAGTTAGAAGGAAAAATGAGATTGGGTCAATTCCACCTCAAAGGAAAGGACAATATGGCAGGGGGGAGTTCAGGAAAGATGATACCTATCTAATCAGAACCAAAAAATTAATCCTGAAAAGAACAGTTTTGATTTACAAAAATTTGGAAGCTGCAGGGTGAAAATCAATACTTCAACAGTGCTTAGACGGCTTCTATAAGCTGGAAAAAAAGCTCGAAGACCAATCAGAAAACAGCTATTGGCGAGAACTATGAAGAAAAAGATATAGGCATGGGCTAAAAATATCAGAACTGGACACTAGAAAAGTGGAAAGGGTCTTATTTTCTGCTGGAAGTCATTTTAGAGTGCAGGGGTTAAATGCCTCACATGTAAGGAGAAGCACAGCAAACAGATAGTAAAATTTTCACAAAAATGGTTTGGAGCTGTTTTGCATTCACAGGCACTAAATGTTTGATTCCTATTGATGGAATGATGAACAACAAGTACATTCCAATTTTAGAGAGAAAAGAGCTGTCCCAGAACTGAAGAGAATGGCAGAGTAACTGAGCATTGAAAATGCAATTTTCCAGCAAGATTTTGCCCCTTGTAATGCATCGAAGAATTTTACAGACTTCATGGTGAAAAATGGTTTTCAGTGTTTGGACAGGTATGGAAATTCACCAGATCTCAATCCAATGGAGAATCATTCAGTGATTGTCAAGAAATGGATGAGAAACTGGCCTGCGCCAGAAAAGATGATTTGTACTGTAATAAAAGTGTGGTTTAATGACCCAGAAATAAGTGAAATATGTAAGAAACATGTTGAATCTAATCCCAAATGAGTGAAAACAATGATTAAGGCCAAGGATGGGCACATTGAATATTAAAAAAATATTGAAATTTTGTGAAATAATTAAAAAATAAAATAACATCTTTGTTCACATTAATTTGCACAAGGGTATATATAGTAAATATATATTTAAATTTTAAGAAAAGCATGATATTTTATTTAAAAAGAAAAGGCGGATTGCCCCGAATTTTCTGTGTCTTTACATTCTGTATGGTATCTTCCATACTGCCTCTCTCTAATGATGAACAGACACGCAGTTCATGTTATCCTATGGTTCTACATAACTTGTAGTGGAATCCATGGATGATACATATGGTGATCATATGTCCTGTGTGTGTGCCACGATTACTCATTGCATCAATCGTGTAGAACTCAGTACCCATCACTACTGTTTTCTCTGCAGTGAAATTTTGGATGTTAACATGACAGGCATGCAGAAATGTCCTGCAGCATAGATATATATTCCATGATTCTTTGGAGTTGCGAGTTGTCATGTGTTCTTTTTTTGTTCCTAAATAATATCACTTTTCATCTATGTATGAGTTGGAGTCCATAAGTTTCTGATCTAACCATGTTATAAAAATACTACAGGTATCATTTTCCAAGGTAATCTTCCTTTGCTTCCCCTTTAAAAAAATAGCCGGAAGGTTTGTCTGCATAATACTGGAAAACAGCATCGTTCATGAATCTCTGCTCATGAAAGTCAGATTTCAGTGTTGGAAATAGGTATTAATGGCGAGGAGCAATGTCTGGACAGTATGGTGAATGATCCAACTTCTGGAAGCCACATTTGTTCACAGCAGCCTTGGTAGTATCAGTGAACTGGTGCATTGTTGTGCAGCAGATGAATTCCTTGACATAGCATTCCATACCTCTTTTCCTTGATGACACTGTCTAATTGATGCAGTAGTTCCCAAAAAATTGTTGCCATAATCTTCTTGGACTGTGTAACCTGGCCTTTCTAGGGAGTGCTTCACCCTTCTTCTGCCACTCCAATGAGTTTATTTTTGAAAGAGGATCATAGTTTTGTCCCTTGTGATGATGGATTTCAATACTGCCCTTCTGTTGCCATGTCAAAGGTTCATAAACTTTTGACATTTCATGCACACTTGAATTTGAACTGCTGAAAGAATTCAGGACACCCATTTTGCACTGACCTTAGGTAAATGCAAATATTGATGAAGTATTCTAATCATTGTTTTAGAAAGCTCGAACTTTGCAACTATTTCTTTTTTCTTCAGATGCATGTTGTTCAGAACTTTTTCCTTGACAAGAAAGATATGTTTCAACAGCCTACTCCTTTACAGTAGAACATGAAGTGGAAACTTCCTCATATATACTACCAAGGCTTTGTTTAATATTACCGGGTGAAAATCTTTCCTTAGTTAGAAATTTAATCACAGCTCTGTATTCAATTTTGAACATCACCTGTTATGTGCAACATGTCTGATTAAATTAACTTCTACAAGCAAATGAATGGTAAGGCCAGAAAGGAAATGCAGTGTTTACATTCCTGAAATATCAGGTAGCATATAAATTGCAACAGTGCATCATGACCTAAGCAGGAAAGTTAAGTCAATGAAATGCTGAATTTGGGTGTACTTCAAAATACTCTAGCATTTAATAGCATCTATTCTTCTCTCTTCATTCTCTCCATTATATTAGGTTGATATAACATTGAAAACAAACATGGTATTCATAGTAAGCAATAGAAAGTTCCATATTACTGAAAAACAAATACACTGAACATCCAACATTATAACCATATGGCATGTTTGCAAAGTTAGTTCTGTTCCTTTGAAGGCAGTGCTACCTGTTGAAGAAGTGGTACTTTGATACTTTCTAAGCATAGAAAATGTAATTAGTGCTGTATTTAAGTTGTGTTTAAATAACCATTTCATTTAATGTGTGTGGTATAAACAGTCTATAAATGCAGTATGCTTGGCTCACAGATTCCTTTGAGCTTCTATAAAGCTAAATTTTAAACCCAATTCAATTTACAATGTGCATTTATGTAATATTTGAGCTATTTTGAAGGAGAAGTTTTGAATTTTGAGCTGATAAAGTCTTTTATTCTTTATCCCACCTTCCTCTAGGCCTACAGTAACCTATTAACAGAGTTAATTTAATAATAAGTTCACACTTGCTATTCTAGTCACACCATAGCTATTTTTACATTCTGTATAGGTTTGCATTCCAGGTCATAAAAATTTAGGACATTTTGATGCGACAGTCTACACATGATTTTTTATACCTCCCATTGCACAAAAAGTAATTGATAATAGCATTTGAGGATATTGAATTAATAGCAGTACAAAACATTAAACTGGATTTATTTTGTACAGTTACACATTGTTTACATTTATGTTACTTTTTGAGTACCAGTCATACTTATCAGATTGCAAAATCTTTTTTTAATAAACTAATTTTATTTATGAGATAATTATGAAATACAATGCATTTCATGTCTTTAAAATTATATTGTAATATTAAAATTGATTTTATAGAGGTCACTTTAAGCTTATTCTTTTGATTAGTTCATTGATTTTTCATTAAGGAGAAAATCATCCTGCTTACACTGGCATTATATTCCAATAAATAAAAATAAACTGAGCCAATTTTAGAAATTAAGAATAACTTTCAGAATTCTTACAACTTTTAAACAAATTTAACTCACTTATCAGAGGCTAAGAAAAAGGCTGAACTATCATTTTGCTTCCAATGGAGCATTAGATATAATCAGGAACTGTATGAATAATACAGAAGTTCAGATACTGTAACTTATATTAAACTGAAAAGATTGGAATGGACTGGACATGTATATCAAATGGACATAGGATCCCAAAGAAGGTGTTGGAAGAGAAGATTTATGGTAAGAGACCAGTCGGAATACCAAGGTACAGATGGATGGATGCAGTGACATATTCAAGGATATTATTAGGGAATATGGCTTGGAGGAAATTGGCAAGTGATAGGGAAAGATGGAGGTGACTTGGGCTGTCAGGCCACAGTAGTAGCAGTAGTCATTTTGCTTCAGCTCTTAGGAGATAAATTTGCTTAATAAAAATGATGAGTGAAAACCAGAGAGTCATCAGCTTCATACCCTCTTTCCAGCAAATACTTAAAACCAATTTCAATGTTATTCCAAACTGGAACCTTTTCTAACAACATTAAATTAAATGCAGGAATATCAGCAAAACAAATGAGCCACTATTCACCTTAATTACTAATATAAATGTTTAAAATACATGTCCTTTATCCATCTGAAGCACCGAATATCCACATTTACTTACTGAACAGATTAACAAGCACAAAGAAAATAATACAGGATTCTACAAAGCAAAGAATGGCAAAACATCAATGAGCTGGTAGCATCTATTGATAACTATGGATTCAGAATCAAGCATACAATAAG
Source organism: Metallyticus violacea (assembly GCA_030762175.1). Lineage (NCBI taxonomy): Eukaryota > Metazoa > Arthropoda > Insecta > Mantodea > Metallyticidae > Metallyticus > Metallyticus violacea. The sequence continues at coordinate 141,490,385 of CM060832.1, forward strand.
GAGGAATCAAATTTCTTGTGACTCTGTGATAATGGAATCAATCTCCACTGCTCTTTGCCAGAGATAGTTAAGAAATAAAATTCTGATGAATTTGAGAGTTACTTAAATTAGAGAAAATACCATTACATGCACAGAGAAGAGCAATAATTTTTTCCCCAGTAAATTTAAAAATTCAGGATATTGGCAGGAATTTAAAAATTCAAATGGGACATCTTTTTTGAAGCTAAGAACATCCCATTTTTTTCAGAATGTATGGCAACCCTAATTCTGTATTATTGTTGAGTTCTTGAAGTTGTAGTGCATATAATGCATATTTCCTTAACTCAGATCTATAGAAAGATGTGCATATGAGAACAATTTAGAAAGAGTGGAATAAGTATCAATGCTTTGGCCTAAAAGTGAAGGATACTAACTTAAAAACGCATATTGATGAGTATAAACATAAAAAAATTACTTTATGTATTTTAAAAAATTACTTTGATTATTAAATATCTGTTATGTACAAAGGTTTATTATATAGTAGAATAGTTTGATAATTTTATTTAAACATTGTCATTATAAAAGATATTCTTTTCTTACAAAAAATCTTTAATATTACTTTCAATTCAATTAAAAATGAATATAGGAATCATCATAGTGAAACTATCATAATCTTTTTTTATTAAAAAGGTTTAATGTGAAACGTCAAGAGAGTTTAATATATTGACATAATTTTAGAAGTTTTACTTTTAATTCAACAAGATCACTTTTCAATGTCTATAGATCTTTAAGGTATTATTTATGTCTAACCTTACCAAATATTCAGCTTTTCAGGGAGAGGAAAATTCTGAAAGACTATTCATTCCCAATCAGATACTGAATAGCAGAAATGCCTGTTGTACATATATATACTTGAGCATTTAGTTACACTGAGATGAAAGGGTGCCAATTTCTAGGAAGCAGTTGTGAATGATCAGGTAAGAATTTCCTTGTGATGTTGCAGCTGTAATGCACTAAGAGTTGTAGGAAGCATTCAGTGCTGGCTGTAGGTATAAAATTGGAAAAATGAAGGAAATCTAAGTTGCAGGTAAACTGTGGGTAAAATGAGCCAAGTATTGCATTTTGAATGCAACAGTGCTAAATTGTTCATCATTCAGATTCCAGATTATTTGGAGACCATTTAGTAGTTGGCTTGCTTAAAGTAATTGGCCTAAAAACAGCCTTACAAGAAATAATTAATATTTGCTCAGAATGGGGCCTTAAGGTGAATCAAGATAAAACACAAATTCTCATATGCAAGAAGGGAGGGAAGTTGAGTAAATATGAAAATTGGAAGAAGGGAAACAAGGATTATAAGGTAGTACATGATTGCATTTATTTATATAAAAATGAATGGAGGGAGAAAATGGGAAAAGCAAAAAAGATTGGTATTAGCAAAAGGGAAAGCAGCTATGTCAATTATAAAAGGATGTCTTTTTAAAATACCACAATTGGAAGTTAAATAGTTGGAAAGAATATATAATACAACAGTCAAAGTACGAATACTCTATGGTATTGAAATTTGGAGAATGAAAAATTCTTGGGAAACTGTGAATAAAGTACACCGTTTATTTTGTAAAGAAATTCTCAGCCTACCAATTGAGGTTGTAAAAGAAGTTTAAATGGGAAAGAGCTACAAGAAAAGGTTTAATTATGGAGTGAGTTTTAATATATTGGCATAGGATTTTAAACCTAAATGAAGATAATCTTGTAAACCAATGTTTGATATATCAAGAATCGTTTTAACTAAGGGGTGGATGAGTAGTTTAAGAGAGTAATGGATTAGCATATATATGGAGGGAGATAAAAATGTTACAGGTTTGTGGAAAGAGGCGAGAAGACTTTTTGAAGATGTAGAAATATAAAAAATATTTAGTAATTTGACTGGGAAAACATCACTGGAATTTTATGTTAAGATGAAACGGACATGGGAAAGGGAAATTTGCATAGATAAAACAAATAAGGAGGAAAGAGAGGGTATAGCATGGGCAAGAGCAGGCATGTGAAAGAGGAGGTTTTGCCCATTATGTGGAGGGAAAGAAGACTTAGAACATATTAGTGTTTGATTGTAAGGAAACTGAAAACTGGAGAAATGAACTCATTATGTTAACATTTAAGAGAAATTGAGTCGAAATAGTAACATACACACCACTAAAATTGAATTAAATGGAAGACTAGTTTCGGGAGCCATCGCTCCTATCATCAGTTCCTGGTCGACCAGGAACTGATGATAGGAGCGATGGCTCCCGAAACTAGTCTTCCATTTAATTCAATTTTAGTGGTGTGTATGTTACTATTTCGACTCAATTTCTCTTAAATGTTAATAATTTACACCACTGTTACAAAAGTTCACTATATTTTATATCATTATGTTAAATTTAAAAGGGAATAGAATAACAAAAAGAACACAGGAGTGTGGGTCAGTATTTATTTAAAGTTAAACAGAAGTGAAAATGGACAGTGAAAAGAGAAGAAAAAAATTCACACAAATAATAGTAGATATGTTGATAAAATAATGGTATAGACTGAGTAAGTTAGATATCATTTTGGTACCTGAGGTTTGGTCAGAGTCGGGTCATCTGGAATTCCAGTCTGTTGTGCTGATGAACTGGGGACTGGGGTCTGATGCAATAGAAGTGAATAATTTGTATCCTTAAATATAACATTTAATTTCATGTTGGAACGATTACAGTGAAGCGACTATTATGTTTTTAATTATCAAATCGACTCACTAGATAATTAAGAACATAATTTGTATCCTGTTTATTGGGAATTTAGATTAAGGTATTAATATTTAATTATTGTAAAAATTGTAATTGTGAGGGGCACATCTACAATGGCCTGGGCCAGATGGATGGAAGTCCCTTGTAGTTTCTACTTTCTTAGCATTCAAATAAATAAGCAAATTGTTGGTGTGCAAATTACATTTGCATAATAAGCTGTCCCTAGTCTCTCTCCGTCTTTACTCATGGAACATTTTATGCTTGCAGGGGTCAACATTCATCATGGTTTCTAACAGAACTTTAGCAAAGATTGCAACTTGTGGAGCAGCAATAGTAGCCAGTACTGGTCTTCTAGCACACTGGAAAACTCAAGATAAAATTAAAAAGTCTGAATTTCATAGGGAAGCTATGAAGATCATAAGAGCACATAAGCCGTCAGTGTCATTATTAGGGGAACCAATTAAAGCAGGACATATAGACTTAAGCAAAGAAACAAATACTTGTGATGCTATAAGTGCATCTTTTGAAGTTCCTGTTAAGGGCCCAAAAGACAAAGGAGCATTGTATTTTTGGGCTGAGAGAGAAAATGCTGAGGCTAAGTGGAATGTTTACCGATTAGAACTGGAACTGAAGAACGATCCAAGTAAAAGGCTGGTAATCAAGAAAGATACAAGAGATGAAGCAAAAGATTTTTAAATTTTCATAAATTGTTAAAGACATGAGGAAAAAATAATTATAATGTTTTATATATTATACAATGAAAAAAGGTCTGTTCCTTAGAAATACTGTTTTCAATTTTTACAGCCCTTACATGACATTTCCAAAAAAAAAAAAACTTCCAGTCAGCAAAAAGAAAAAAACGTGTTTTGGCTCAAAGAATCTTGTAAACTATGCTTACTTAGTGTTTTGTAATGACGTACAGTAAGAGCTGTCATAGTTTTGTGATAACTAGTTAAATAAAATATACCTAAGGTAAAAATGTTTTTCTTTTTAGGATGGGGTTCTGTGAGAGAACCAGTAAATGTAATACAAGATCTTTAGAGAGGGAAAGGCATATCTGCCAAGGTTTAATAAATATATACTTATGGTGATAATACTATAAAGTTATGAACCTTTCTCTTTCATTCTTGTGACATTGTTTTGTTCATAGGCCTTGGTAAAGAACAAAATTTCCATTGAAAATGCCATGATCAAAGTTATTTACCACATTGAAATTCAATGAAAAGTGTCAGAACAGGAAAGGTATATAAGCTGCACACCATGCTGACATGAACAGATTGTTTCTCTGCCACATACAAAGCATTTTATTAATAAAGAAGCAGCAAAATTTTGCTTATTTCTGTCTGGTTCTTTATGTGAGGGTTGCTGGTTTATCAGTTTATTTGTTTATTTCTGTCTGGTTACTTCTGCAAAGTTATATTGTTTATTAAAATATTATTTCGTTCAGCCCTTTGCTTGCAAAGTGGATAATACGTGCATATCTTGAAGTCATATGAAATTTTTAAGATAGTGGTTATAAATTCACATACCAGTAATTAAACATTAAATTAGTAGTGCATAATTTGTAGTTTTTATTAAATATTACAAAATAACTAGCACAGACAGTGAGTCAAATGGTGAACATTTCAGTCATTTTAGGTAATGCAATACTCCTAAGTGGAAAATAAATATGACCAAGAGAAAGAGAAATATTGGTTACAGCAAGAGAAGTGTGGGATCCGTGCTGCTGAGGTAATTTAAAAAAAATTGGCAGAAATAATACAAGAGGAGATATTCTGTAAATTTTGGGAAACAGGAGATTATCGTTTGCAAAACTGTTACCTATACAAATTTATGACACATGAATGTGAAAGACAAGCCTTCTTGCAGACTCGTACAGTAAAGTAGAGTGTAATGCTTGAAAATATTATTTATAAAGTTTGTGCTGTAGTTTTACAAAATACTAATGAGTAAGTGAAAAATGATTGTGCACAATCTGTGATAAGGTGAAAGACACTGGAAATTGGACAGAGACAAACATGTCATCAGGCAGAAACAGGAATATACCCGATTCAAAAACATTAAAAATAATCAAATATCTTACCATTTTTCCCACATTATAATTATTACAGCAGAGCTAAAAGCCTGTTCAGAAAATATTTTCCATCAGACTTAAATATTTCCAAAATATTGTATCTATACTGTGACTGGCTTATTAAAATTTATAATGATCACCCTAATTACAGAATCATGCTCAGGGACCCATTTTCACTAGAATGTTGAATCTTGTATTCACATCACCCATTTCTGACACTTAAAGGAAAACAGCTAGAAAGTTTGTTACATAAAAGGCCAAATAAGATGTCTCAAATACTACTAAAACAAATTTCAAAAAATATAGATGTAACAGATGCCGCCATTGTAAAAAATTTGCAAAAGGGACTTTCAATGCCTAAAATAAATTCTAGCAGGAGGAAATAATGAACTTAAGTTTTGGTATCCACAATCTGAAGGACAAAAATCTCAAGTAATTCTTTGGGATAACAGCATTGGAAGATGAGGCTCTGCAGATAGTTCAAGTAGCCAAATGCATTAGATAATAAAACACCACATGAGTGAAGAAATTACACATTTTAGTGACAGTTGTAAACAAAACAAAAATTATAACATGGTTCTGATTTTTGTCAGAAGTGCACGATGTTATAAAGATAGAACATACTTTAATACTAACTGGTCATTCATACTTGTCATGTAATTGTAGTTTTGGGAACAAAGGGGCATCTTAGAAAAAGAGAGTTGTTCATTGGGGTGCAATAGTCACAACTATGTATGATGTGCAGAAAAAAAAATCCTTTTGATGCAGGTTTTCTAGTTACAGAACAATTAAATACATGATTGAGAATCACATAACAAAGAGGGAAGTTCAAGGTGTCAACTTTCCAGATGTTAATGTTTTAATAATTATAAAATGTGATTTGGTATGAAAATGATCTATAACATAAAACTCTTATCTAATAAATTTTCAAAAAGGGGTAGAAAACAGTAAAAACAGCATTATTTCAACCTTGCAACAATCAGTTATCTGACAAGTACATGAAACATAAGACTATATTCTCACAATATCCATGCATTTAAAAAGTACATTCTGCAAACTCACCATGAATACTTCAATAATATATTTTCCAGCCAGGCAAATACACAGCAGCCCCTAAGGAAAAAGAGGATGACCTATTAATTAATCTACCACTATATCCAGTATCCACATCAACATAGCAAGACACCAGCATTTCCTTTGGCATACATACTTAAATTTGTTTAAATAGATTTTAAATAATGTTGCATTTTTAGCATCCTTCAATTTTAATACATCTCTTTAGTAATATATAAGCTACTAACAGTTGTATTATGAAATACATTTTAATTCTATTCCAAAATAAAAAAGTTACCCTTCAAATAAGTGTACTTACGAAGTACACTTACGAAGTAGAGAGAAGCGTACAATATAAAAAATACATAGACATACAAGTCTTTAGAAGCAATTATACCACGTGGTAAACACAAAATGGCGGAAACACAAACAAACAAACTCAACACATACAATTTGAACTTCAGTTACTGCAAACGCGATATAAAAACCTTTTTGAAACTTCAAACTAAAAAAAGACACATCGTAGCTAACATAAAATTCCTGAATTTGTGCCTAAAAAATAAAATCACACCAAAATTCGTGAGGAAAACCGTTAAAATAGACAATAGCCCACACCAAAAAGCAGCTGAAAAAAGAAATTGAAGTAGAGAGAAGCGTACAATATAAAAAAGAGTTTGTCAACAGGCTGAAGATGGGAGGGATCGCTCCCGAAACATATGTTCCAAATTTATGTAAGTGAATGGAGTTAGTGTGAAAAAAACTGTATACATTGTTTATATTTAAAAGTTACCCTTGCTAATAAATGAATGTAAGACTTCTAGTCTGTATCTATTTAGGTTTCTATATTATGAATATAATTGTGAATGGTGCACAGTTTTCTTTCAAAGTGTTTTATTAATAATTTTTAATTACTTTGAGTTTCATTATATTTAATGTTGGTGCTATTTGTATTTTATATGCAGTACAAGGACATTAGCATGAAAACAAGCAGGGTCCAGATCCAAATCTTCAACCATTTACCAAATAACTCAGCTAACTAAATGTGAAAGAGTAATGCATTACATGTACCCAGGAATGCTTTTGATAATATCTGGTAAGAAAAACTACTAGAGACAATTGAAGTAAAAGCAATTATATATTTAATTGGAAAAGGATTTCATCTCTTAAAATGAACTTTGTAGCTGAAAATAAAGGCCACTTTTAACTAAAGTAATACGGTTATAATTGATGTTAATAATTAATGTAAATATGATCTGAAGCATGACTCTTGACTCAAATCAGTCACAAAATTCCAGAATTTCCCTGAGATAAATATTCCTAACCCTGATGCAAAGGGGCATCCAACCAAGAAATCAAATAATCACTAAATTTCCTCCTCCTTATCTCATGAGTAATGACCGCAACTCACATACAGCCACAACTTCAAAGCATAATATCCATCCAGTTTTATTCAATATCATTATAAGTGACCTATCACTTTACCTAGCCTAAGTTACAACAAAATAGGAATATACAATACTTTGTTTTTATATTACTTTTATTCATTACAATAAACCTATTAAAATTAGCATAGTAATTTTATTTATAATATTATCAGATAAAAATCAGTACTATTCAAAAGAAAACAGTCAACTATTTAGCAATAACTTAAGCGCAAAATGGGCAGTTCATAAAGTTATAAAATAAATACCGAAGAAACTATGTATGAATGAAAATAACATAACCTTGGATTGGATTGTAAAAGAATATTTTGGTACTTAGCCATGCTCAATAGCTGACCAACTCCCCCAGTTTGAATTCCTCTGGGAGGAAGGGATTATGAGAGGGAGACACTGGGCAGTGAGGAGTTTCCTACATTGTTTCTAGATAAAACACCCCAACTTCGGCTGAGCCTTCCCCTCCAAGGATTTTGAGACCTTCAGAAGCTGGGGAAGAACTATTACCAATGAGCAAGCCACCATCACACTGTATCAGCCCATTGGATTCACCAGTGAGAAGATAATATATTAGCATCCTTGGCATCCCAGGAAATCAACTCCATTTTTTCCCAGCAAATTTCACACACTTGGCCTTCTTTGGCGGCCATATTCACAAATATATAATAATTGCACTACTTTATAGACATTAAGTTTAGATAGTAAAATAACATAAGTGAACACATTAAAATATAAAATGACAAATCTACAAATAAATACAATTCCTGAAAAGATTGAAGGAGCAACATGGATGCTATAAAGAACTTACCCACCATACATAAAACCTGTACTTAAATATGTAAGGGCAACAGTAACATTTCAGCACAATTTTAAAATTTATAAAACAATTCTCAGATATATTTAATTACAAAATCACTTTTGGCTAAAGATTTTTGTTTGGTTGTAGTTAGAATGCACCTAAAGCTAAGAGAATACTATTTTATTTTTATGTGTTGATTGTTTTATAGTAATTTAAAAAGATGCATATTATAATTGGTTCTTGTATATTAAAAAAATAAAAAAGAAATGGAACTGAGGGTTTTAAAATAAAACTCCAAAATATTAATTAACTAAGGTGTAAAATGTGTTTATGTCACTGTAGAGGAAAGGCTTATTGCTGAAAATATTTTGAGAATTCATAGTATAATATGTATAAATTTAATAATATTTGTGACAATTATGCTACTCAAATGTATGCTTAAAATTGTTAAATATTATGCATGTTATTTGTTATATCTTTAAATAAAAAAAAATGCATATTCAGCAAATTTTTGAGTAATTGATTCTCCCCTTCCCCGGCAATGACACTACAACTGTTGTTTAAAACCTAAGCATTATTTAATATTTATGAAAAGTGTTTATGAATTTTATATTTTAACTAACAGCAAATGCCCTTATTCATAACGTATGTTAATGCTTTAGCAAGCAGTTTATGCATTTTGTGAAATAGATTATAGTACATATTAAGAAGCTTCTCAAAACATTTTGTGGTTAAGTCAATTTCCTACACTGCTATGAACAACAGATTCAATTCTTAAAGTGCCACAGAATGTTGTTTATTGATGTGTGTATTTATAGGCTCCATACTTTTAAACTGCGTTAATATTATGAGCTCTTAAACTTTCGTAATTTATTCATGATTATTCTAATTGAGCACTGATATCAAGTTTTTTCTTTGCTAAAATGAGACATCTTTGATTTATTTTCTTGTCCAGTCCTGTTCCTGTACTTTAGTTTTGAATATAGTGACCATCTCAGCACTAGGGTCGCCACCTTTCTAAATCAAAATGTCTGAACACCTATGACTTCATCATTTATTGGAGGGGGGTGGGAACAGATAAATTCCTACTGATACAAGAATATTTAAACATGAATTTACCTTTAAATTTTCTGCTGCTGTTGCAATTTTTTGAAGATTTATTTCATAAAACAGAAAACTGACTCCTAAACAGTATTGTTGTTGTTGTTGTTGTTGTTGTTGTTGTTGTTGTTGTTGTTGTTATTATTATTATTATTATTATTATTATTATTATTATTATTATTATTTTGTTAGACAGTTGGACGGACAATCATTTTTCTGCCGAATAGCAAGACTTCACTGGTCTTTCATCTTCCCAGATATTTTTAACCATGAATTTCAATGGTCTATGCATTATAAACCCAGATTAATATACTGAAAAACTCCATGCCTGTTCTACAAAATTGCACCATAATCTAAAAATACAGAAAAAATGTGTTTCGTGGTCATTCCCATCCCTCCATATCTCTCCAAATGGTACACAGAATCTGAAAAAGTCTATACATTTTTATACCCATGTCTGGACGGTTGGCAACCCTAATTTAGCACGGAATGTTCCAACTCCCGACCGATTATAGCAGCGCCAAGCAAACAGTCGCTTATTCGCTTACAGTCATTTGCCTTATTAATCAACTTTTGTATTATTACTGTGACCTGTGCAACCGAAATGCACAGGAGGGGGTAGTATTCGGCACCCACCACCAACCCAGTTACAAACTTTGGCGTCCATAGTAAATATTTGGCATGCTTACAGTTGGAAATAATTACTACTAGGGTTTCAATGACATGCACATGCCTGATGGCTGTTTAATTTGTTAAAAAAAATAGTAATGAATGTTCTCGGTTTGTATTCAATTATGCCATCCCTTTATTTATGCGCAGTCATCTGAAGGAGAATACAGGCATTACAGTCAATTTCGTGACATGGGCACAGAATTCGATCCTATAAATTACCCAAGCCGTCCCTACTCTGTATGCAGGGCTATTGTCCCCCCTCCTCTTTCCCTTCGAAGATGATAATCTAGCACTCAAATGTTATTCATTAAAGATAAAGTGCTAAAGTTTAAATGTATACATAAAGTTTGTGTATTCCAATATGCTCCTATATGCAAAGCAGAAATGTACAAGGAATATTAAGCACGTAACAAACATTAGCCAATTCACATATTAAGTACCATTCACACCTTGACACTCTAACCTCAAGTGACAAAGAGTCAAAGTGGCATTACCTAAAGGTCTCTTTTAAAATCCTAAGTTACAAATATAATGGTTTTAAAATAAAAAGTTGGACAAAGTATGGTGATTTTTCGGGCTTCCTTCGGAAGGAAGTAAAGCCGTGACTCCCGAGACGTAGATTTACGGCATGTAAAAGAATCTAAAGCCTGAAAGAAGAGGCCTCTGAGCAAAATTTGTCGGCCGTTTCACGCCCTGATTTGAATGGGACGCTGATGACCTGAGATGTTACAGAGCGTCCGTAAATAAACCAAATCAACAAAGTATGGTGAGCTAAAACATTGTGTATATCGTAAACGTTCGTACAAATTAAATAAGATGTTTAAAGAGTAGCTATAATACAATATATGTGTAGTTTTAGTTACACTAAACATTACAAGAAAGGCGTAAGCTATAACCTAGGGACTGCCATTGCACACCCCTGGTTTGCACCTGTCGACAGGCTGATCTAAACTCGTCCGCAGAGCAATGACAACACAAACAATATATAAATGCGTGGTAGCGAGACAAATCTTGACTGTGTCCCAAATGTTAAACGCAGAAGCGCATGCGCGCCTCATTTTGCGAACTCGGGGAATGTCAACTGAGTGGTCAGTCGGTTTCAGACACATCGCCAGTGAGGTGAAAATAAAAAAACAGAAAGGTCAGTACCCAGTAGTTCCAATTAAATTTCGTTGTCATGATAAAATTATATAATTGAATTAATTAGCGAATTGATATGTTCTGACAGAAACTGAGGTGAACAATAGACATCTGCGCAATGTAAGAACTCTCAAATAAAACGGGGAAGAAGTTTGATCAGTTTTAATTATATTAAAATTTCTAATTTCAGATTTATTGCTAACGTCACTTATCCTCTATTGTATTAGAAACCATTAGCTAATAATGCTAAGGGCTCGGAAAACTGTTTTGTTCTTACTTAAGCTTAAAAATAGCAGGGAAAATGAATTAAGATTTACATTCTTGAACTCTTAATCTAAAGGAGTGCTTTAGTGTAACTTCGAAGATTTTATTTAATTTGAAATAACACCTATTGTAAATTAGCGACGTTTTCGTTTATTGTGGAAATATTGGCAGGGACGGGAATATTTCTGTAGCCGGCTGCCAGATGGTGCCCAATTCAATTCAAGCACGCATTTTCAGGAAAGCAGGCTTAAGAAGCGTGTTTCTGCACTTAAGAGATATGCGTTTTGCACTGTGTATTGACAAGGCCGCATTGTTAATAATTTACTTCTATTTCCGTAATTATCATCCTTTGCACTTCCTGCAAATGGCGACTGAGTCTTTTGATCTGCGCTTTGCCTTAGTGGGTGTTTTAAGGACTGCGTGAACGCCTATAACACTAAATCGTACGAGTCCGGATCTGTAGATGCGCAAGCTCTTCTTTTGTTTCTGCACGAACCGTTTGCGAATACACGCAAGCTCAGTATTGTTTAAAAACATGCCTTTATTTCCATAGCAAAAATCAGGTTCTCACGTGGAACTTGCTTTCATATATCAGCATTTTGTTGAACAACAACAGCCAGAATTTGGTATTTACACTTAACTAATATAACATTTAAAACGATTGAAGATTATGCGTTCATTTTATTTAGTAAGCTTTTTCTCTAACCAGAGCATATATTTTCTTTCTTAATTTTTAACACTGGTATAATTTTTCTATGTAAAAATATTTGTTTTCTATTCCGTTCATTTTGTTTAAGAATCTTTTTTTATAACACAGATGATGCTATTTTGTCCTTTTTAAAAAACTAGTGTCTACAGCCATGGCTTGCAAGCGGGTCTGCCTGTCAAATGACGGGTCCTTGTTCAATTCCCGGTAAGGTTTTTTCCAGAATTTTCTCTTAATGAATATCAGCCGTTATATTTAATTTATTACATTCATCATCTCAAAAGACCTTGGCAATTAAGAGGGATGTTAAACGCTTGCTTTTCTTTCTTTTGTTGTACTTACATAGGACTAACACAGCAATGCTGGTTCATTCCCGTGGCGGGGAGCGAATTACTTTGGACAAACGTACTCACGCACACTGAGCAGCTCCCTCCATGGATTGCCAATTCTATGTCAGGGCCGCCTTATGACACCACAGACACAGAGGAGATAAACATATTCAGATAGATGGAATGAAGATCAGTAAGGAAATGGAAGGTGAATTCGTGGAATTTGCCGTTTCTTAAAATGGATTAAGGAAAATCTCTGTCAGGTTAGCCTTCGGTAGAATTTCAACCTAGGACCTCCGGAATAAGAGCCATAAACGTTATGTATGAGCCAACCTGCTCGGTTTAAACGCTAAACCAGCAAAAAAAGAACAAAAAGGGGGAAAAAACAGTTTTTTTTTTTTTGAGTAGTGTTTAACGCCCGTTTTTACTACTGAGGCACCACAGGCGGGGAAAAAAAAAGTGTTGCAAACACTAAAAAAAAAAGTACGACTGTAAGGAGAATTAATCAGCTGAACACTTAAGATTCTCAAAGCATCCCTTTAGCGCTCAGACGTGCCACAATTTAAGATACACATCTAATGCTGTCCACATTTCATCCCTTTTTAATAACCTTGGATGACGTAATGTAACCGGGTACCATAATGTTCGGGTTTAGTACGGAAATGAAATGAAGCAGGACATAGCATGTGGTCAATAGAGCCATTTTGCCGAGTCTCGGCGACAAATCTCAACTGTTACAACATAAATGGTTGGAAGAACGTTAGCTATTATTTGTACAATAGTATTCAGATAGTCCCATGTTGTGGGTAAGCTCTTTTCAAAGAACCATTTCGAAATGAATAATTCAGCCAAGTTGCGTGTACGTAACGCAGCGTCATATAGCACATTTGCAGAATTGGTAACTGCACTTCCATTAAATAATACCATTCATCCTAGAATACATAATGTTCATTAGTAACATCTCAAGAATGCTAAATTACCGCTTGAAACAAAATCGTTCCGATTATTGGGGCTATGCTACAATAAATAAACCAGCAAATGAAAGTGGCGTGAACTATAGAACAGCAATTTCAAAGCAGAATGTATCACTCCGCCGAAGCACGTGATGATAAATGCATGCACAATTCCATTTACATAATAACGTAAGCAATATTTAAACATGGTAAATATAAGAAATATAACATTGTTATTTCATACTTTTGAAAACATTTTAAAGTGGTCAACATTATACTGTATTAGATACTTTCCTGGATGAATATTAATCGCTATATGACACTATATGCTCGACGGCTTTTCACTTTTGTGTTTTATAAAAATAACTCGTGATGAAGACATGACAACATTTCAGATTGGTATAACATATCGAAAAATGAGAGTATTCATTATTAAATTTTCATATACCATATTTGTTCACGAAAAAAAGTACTTTATATTCTTTATACACATATTTAAACGTCTTTAAAATTATCAGAAAAGTAAAATGGAAGCATTTCATTAAAACCACATTATTCTGGGCAGAATGAGCACAACTAATGGGAAAACATGTGATACGTTCAAGCGCCAATCAGAGATCCCCAGGAGACGTACGTCACAGTATTCTTTTGTTGGATAGTGTTGTACAGAATATAATTGCAGTGCTCTCCTATTGAATTATGCATTTTTAAAATTATTTCTCAATTGACTAATAAATCTAGTTCTGAAGGTATTACATTTTTAATTTCATTATACAATATCAGATTTTTTTTTATCAAAGCATTATTACACCACCTTTAGTTTCTAGGAGTTTACGTGCTTTAACGTGTCTTGGCTTATTTCAACACCCAGTCACTCTGTCATCCTAAAAACAAGCTTGGTTTATTTTCCTGTTGGTAAATTTCTTTTAATTTGTACCGAAAATGCCTTAAATCAGAATCATACATTATTGAAGTCTAACAAACTGAAGTCAGATGTTACAACTCAGCTGGAGCAATGCGATAAAGATGCGATCATTAAGAAATCAAATTACACTTTGGCATAAGATTATTATTCTAGATTTTTGTACTATATTTGGAAAGCACTGTTCTTATTACGCCATCTGTAGATTTAGAATAATATAGAATCTCCAGATTAGCAATAAAGAGGCGATGTTTCTAGATATTGTTCTTTCTATATTTAGTCCATTAGTTTCAACTTTTTGTGGACAGTCTTGGAACTTGTTTGGCAAATAGAGTTTTGTACATCTGTGAATTCTTTTGTAGTAACTCGTCGATTCTTTTAGAAGTGTTCTCTGTATCACGCGATTCTGTGTGAGTGTAGTTTTTCAAACCCCTGTACAATTGTTGTGTTTTGCTGGAATTATTAACACCACATTCTTTTTCATTCGCTCAACTCTAAGGTGATATTTACATATATTTGCAATTTCATTTGATTTTAAAGTAGATATTGTTTAGTATAATTTGTAATTCTCTCTTCTTTTTATGACTAAAGTTTTTTTATTGATTCTGTAACTTTTACTTTTTATATCTTTCAAAATTAAAATAATAAAAAAGAATTTAAAAGCGTACTTTCTGTGATTAAAAACTAAACAACGGATAAGCATATAATTGCAAAAAACATTTGTAAGGTAGGAATAAAAAAATTGGAACTTAAACCGATTGATTTAACTTTATAACAATGAACTGTACAAGGAGTGAAATATATTTATGAATTCCTAATGGCAATGAAAAACGTTTTAGAACGCAACAGTAATGGCGACATAAATATTTAAAATTACCTAATTCAATGGAAGACAGTAACAGGCCATTTAATTAAAATAAACATAAATTGTGGTGTATATTACAGGTTGAGTTAATCTCTAATATTAATCTATGCTTAAGCGAAGTGCAACGCCACATTTTGACCATTACTCAATACAATGTTTATTTAGTTAATTTGCCTAGACCTTCAGACATGGTAGGTCTGGAACCCAAAGCTCTGAGATATCCAATTTTGCCCAACAGTTTGAAGAAAACTCCGATTTGAACATCGGCCAGGCACCAAGACTCATGTAGAATTAGCTCTCTCCGCTTTCATATCTGGCTTAGGATCACGGACCTAATTAACTGAACCAGGACAGTGGTCTGGTGAGATAAGAGTAAATATAATAATAGTTCTCAAATCAAACAAATAAGAGAATGAAGTGCAAAAACAAAATTTACAGCCCACAAAATCTTTACATATTATTGGATATGGTGAAATACTTTCTATTTACAGAATGTAGATCGCCTAGTTATGAAATTATTTACCCGAGTCAAATATGTACAAGAAGCAATTCAGCCAAAAGATCACACTATATACAAAAGCTATATAATATTAATTTATAATATTGTTTAATTACATTGCAAACATTCAAAATAAATTAATATTTGTCTCTCAATTGCAAATTCGGTATCTGAAACTTTATCACGCCTAATTTATTATATACAAAAGCACGTGTTTTTGTTTAGAAAATAAACTAGGAGCAGAACCGTGTTGTAAATATCACAACAGTTGACAAGTGTTTGAGGTTCCACAATGGAAACATGGAAAATAATGTGTAATTCTTTTGTTATACTTCTACCCCGTTTTAACTGCAATAATGTCATAGTAAGGAACGCACTTTTAACATCTCGTGAAAAGGAATCCCCAACTCTTCTGACCGACACGGGTGGCCGAGGTCGTTAAGGAACGGGCTGGTGAACGGGAGATCTAGGGTTCGATTGCCATCAGGACCGTCCTCCTTGACTGAGGCATTTTCCACGTTTTCCCCAATCCTCATAAATGAAAAATGCCGGGAGGTATGCTACACTTAGACCTGCAACGCTTTCTTCCTTAAAAAAAATCCTTTTCCAATTTAATTTCATGTCGTGTATCACCAGTGTTCACCACCTGTAGTAAAATCGGGCGTTAAATCCTATTAAAAACTATTCTGAATGTCATCTGTTTATATAGTTCTAAGATGCATAAGAGATCCATTATATTTCACAATATACACAAATAAGGTACACAAACACATCCGAGTAACAAACACCTGGTACTAAAACTTTTATTTAGGCAATGTATCCGTGCTTCCATTACACGGATATCTGCAGTTTATAACGTCAATGACCACACAATGAACCGCAGCATAACCAATTTTCGTTACTCACAAATCAATTTTAAAATATAATGTATCCATATATGCATGTGGGTTTTAAACAAGGCCATGCAGAAGTAAGATGAATTTATTTCCGGTCATTCACTGCATGTAAAATTAGGCACTAAGCAACCTTACAAAATATAAATTTATCGTATATTTGTGAAAATCAACAACATCAAAAACACTGATGCTAAACTTTAAAAAAGTTTATATTATAGCTGACTTCACATATGCTATAAATATGAATATGCCCATTCATCATAAAATAAATTAATTCGTGTGAATTGATTTCTCCACGGCAAACAGTAGAAACAAAAATATCAGTTATTGTCTCTCTCTATCTGAGAAAAAAATGTGAAGAACTCTCATAAAATAATCTCATTAAATTATATTTAAGATATGCGAATCTTGCTACTTGCTTCCACGTATGGTCAAACGAGTGGAGCGAGAAGTCAACTGTGCTACTTTGACTTGAGAGTGTTGTCTGTGTGATAACTCTGTCGGTGTGCATTTCAGATACCCTAAGTTCAATTTTAGATTGAAATTTCTGTTTTAAATGTTCATATAGCGAGTATAACTCTCGATACATATAGGCCATGCCCTTTTTTCACATCTGCCACTATTTTAGCGAATTACGAAAGAATGTACCTGTTGAAGTTGTACTCAGGAAAAGATTTTTGAAAAAATTCTTCACATCTCCATCGATCCTACCTACTAGGCTCCGAAAATGATAATCATATATGCTCGTGTATATATGTACGCTCTAGCGGCCACAATTTTTGTTTTTCTCAACGAAACTCGGAACATAACGATCAATTAACAAACAATTCATCGAGTTCATTACCTGCAAAATTGGATGTGGGGATTAACCTAAAGCGAAAACTTAAAAATCACTCTGGTGGCTGCAACTCTTGTTTCCCCCCTTCCCCTTCAACGAAACTTTGTGTATGCCATTGAAATAAAATAAGGGAAATTGTTTCTGAAAATCAGCGAAATCAGACTAGTAGAAGTCTAAAACTTAAATTTCAATATTTGTGTTTTCGCAACAAATATAGGTACAAACCATTTAAATAAAATAAGAAAAAGTTTCTGAAAATCAGGGAAATCGAACCATTAGGAATTGGGGTATACTTGAAAACCGAAATTTAAAAAACGCTCTGGCGGCGGTTGTATAAAAAAAATATAAATTAAAAAGTATACAAAATTATTTTTACACCTGGAAAAGTGATTTACGATTTTGAAATTCAGACTTTTAATTTAATGGCGTCACTATTCAACTTGCTGAGGAATTCGCTTAGTTTACGCAACTCCTGCGAGACAGACTTGGTTTATTTTGCAATCTTCACTTTAACTAAAAATAGGTATGTTCATGCTTTTATGGTAATAAAACCTCATTAAATGTTTAAAAATATTTCTTATGGGAGTCAAAAGAGCATTATATATCTATTCTTGAACATTAGTTTCCAGCAGAAATTTTGGTTGGGAAAGAGTATTGTTGCGATATTCCTCAGGGTGTGAATGAATTCCTGACAAATTGGCTACAATTTTAACGATTTAATAATTTTTTGCTTTTTAAATTTTATGAAAATCTAACAGAATTCTTTATCAGATATGTTGATTTCAAGAAAACAAATAAACGTGTTATTATTATATTGTAATCTGTTTTATTATTATTTTTTTTCTATTCTGTGTTTGCAAGCAAACTCACACAAGAGTGAGACTTCCAATTAAATTAATTGTGGCTTTGGTTAGGTTCTGCAAACATTTATTACATCGTAAAGTCCCGAAGATCTCATTTAAATTTAAATACAGGATGCAAGGTGTATATTTCTTGTTATGCTTATTACTTTGAAGCACAAATATGAAAACTGCATTTATGTGTATAATAACACGCAATTTTGCCAAATTTGTGTTTTTCATTGCCTCTGTGGAGAAATCGTTCAAATACGCATACAACAGGATTTCTTCTATACTTGCATAGTTAGGTGTCACTAATTTGTTCTGCAAAGGCATGAGCTATTTTAAAAGATTCGACTTCTACGTCTCTATAAATAACAACGTTTTAATGTAATAATGTAACTGGTGAATTTTTGCATGAAAACTTTAGAACTAGGGACGTCATATTTCACAAAAAACATTGTTGTAACGGTATACAAAAAATATATTGATCTTTAAAAAGTTTGTGGTCATGTTCTGAATATACGTTGGATTTCACATGGAATCGCCCATTTGAGTGTCACTATATGAGTATTCTTTCTCCTTTTCATAATATATGCGCAATATTATAGCATCTCTCTTGACTTTTATTTACTTCTGTTACTAATGTTCTACGGTTTTACTAGTATGGGAAGTAAAGCCGTAGGTCCGTGTCGTACATTTACGGCACGTAAAAGAACCTCAAGTGTGGAAGAAGAGGCATCTGAGCAACACTATTGGTCGCTTCAAGCCCTGAATTGAATGGAGCGCTAATGACCTGAGATGTTAAAGAGCTTCCACAAATAAATCATTTTGTGTACCGTTTCATCCAAAGATTGGAAAGTGAACTTGCTGAACTGGTCCCACCTGAGCTAAACTGAAAACATGATAAATACTCTTCTAGCGAAACGTTAAATGTATTAAGAGTCTAACAATTTTGAAAGGCAGGGATTTCGTTTACTCTCGGGAGTATTTTTATAGCTCAACGTTGTCTTGACCTGGCCGCAGACAGGGTTACTGGGGCTTGCCAAGTTACATCGGCAAGTTCAAAGTGGCGTGCGTTGGGGGAGAGAAAAACTGCACGTTTGTATTTATTTAACTTTATATGTGCATTTAAAAGATTTTAACTTAACATTATGTCTCTTAAAGATGTAACAGGCAAATAACTGCAAGGAAATTCATACTAAAAACTCCAATCTTTCTGTGGACAGAATGATCAGAAGATTGAATAGCTCAAATCTACAGCATATGTTCTAACATGAATATTGTGCCAGCATCCAGCAGTTTAATAACTAAAAATATCATTTAACTATCACGGCAGCACATGTTTAAGCGTTGTTATTTTCTGAAATTAAATACTATCGGAACTAATGATAATTGTTTTGATGATCTGGCACTGTAATCAGATATAGGTACATTACGTAAAAATAATGGCGACATGGGCGTGAGTACGTGAAAAAATCCCAATGAGGGAAGGATTTTCACTAAAAATACATGTCTAATTACAGCCTTAGAAAATAATTACAGCATTGACAATTACTGGTTCTGCACTACAAATTTCTTTTCCTTTCACAAAACAAACTAACAAAACTAGAGGAAAGGGCTTTCTCTCGGAGAAACTTCAAAGAAAGAAATCTGGAGCGCCGCTGAACGTCACCACAAAGCAACATGAATAGTTGCTGAAACAATTGAAGAGAGAGAAACGATTCCAGCGCCATACTGGCAGATATAAATGTACCATGCCTATATTACACACCGAACAGTGCGTAAATCATGTTGTTTATTGCACTTGAGGACACTTGTGAGGTGTAGGGGCTGTCATATATTTGTAATAATCTCGATAGTAGCCATGTTTATAGCGGTATATAATTCTATTCATATCGTCAAAAAATAGCAAACAACTATGCATAATTTCTCAATGTATTACACTGGCAATATTCTTTTAATATAATGAAGAATGGCATGCTAAAAGTGAAAGTACAGGGATGAATTATACATTAATGTGCTGTATACAGCTCGCGAATGCTTTGAGGTAATGTGTGTGTGTTGGCTTCCTTTATTCAACTTCTTGTACGACATCTCTGGACTGCATAACTTTACTTGCAACTGAGAACATATCATAGATTTCCGATTTCTATTGCAGTGCTTGCTTTTTTGGTATTCAAGAGAACAAAACGTTCAAAGAAGCGATGGCGTCATTGTCGATTTCATATTTACCAACATAACATTTCAAAAGCTTAGCCAAGTTAATGTAGAAATAAAATTGAATTATCATAAAGGTTAGCATATGACCCATTAACAGCAATGAAGGTTTTTAACGTCATTTCTAGCAAGAGACTGAAAGAATCTAACAATTCTCTCCAGGTTTCACAGACAGTAAATACGAAATCTGACACTGAAGGAGACACAATATGTTAAAAAATAAAACAGATTTGTAACCCTACATGCCCAATCATAACAAACGATGAGCTGATGGCAGCTAGTATGGCGGAATATTCGGAGCCGAAACGCTAAATTTATCCAACATTTCCTATGGACAGTGAAAAAGCATACGTTTTGTTGCTGACTTCCAGGCTAAGACTTAATCAACTGCTGGCAGTGCTAGGAGATGCAATGAAACTCTGTATTTCAGTCGAGGTAAACTCATTGAGCCTTTACACATGAAAGAGAGTGCATGCTTTTAAATATTTCAAAGAAATGGTAAGGTTTTCCCTGTAACTGATCATTATTATGCGCTAGCTCGTAACATTTTTTCACACAAAGTACTTACTACAAGAGAAAAAACCCACCTCGGTTAGGAATACACGCAAGTATACATTTTGTTTGCTTGATCATCATCGGTAACCTTGATCATCATCTCACAGAACTATCCCAGAAGCCTTTGAAGCACGTGAATAGCAGTTGCCGTGTTTGATAACGCACGCGCACACATTTCTCCACGACAGAAAACCAAAGTTGCTCGTACAACGCCGCGTAATCGTATCGCAATTTATTTGTTTGCAGTGATTTGTCTTTCCGGTGTGTGGCGGCGTACGCAAACACCAATAACGTCCTTATATAAACATGAAAAAGTATAAACTATGGCAGTTAGAATTCATTGTTCATACTTTTCTTCAACTACATGTCCTATGAACAAACGTGTAATTTGTTGATGAGCTCTGCAGCTGTTCCCAATTCTTTAAACTTTAAAATATTCTTGTTATATTAAAATAAATTGGGGCTTGCAGATGTTTAGTACCGTGTTTGCGTATATACACTATGAAATGTAGAGTAATACAGGATATATAGCAGATGTAGATATACAGGATGTCCTATAAAATGGTTTCAAAATCTTTGATCTACTCTTTACAACATGTGCTCGATATGACCGTCAACCACTGCAATGCAACCTTCCACCCTACGTCTGATGGAATCGCGCACTCTTGAACACCCCTGGTTTTCGCCGGATTGCATCTCAGGCATTGAACACGCGGTCATAGTGTATGCACATTATTTATGGGGAATTCATACACTATGGCCTTTAAATGTCCTCAAAGCCAAAAACCTTGAGGGTTAAGGCCAGGAGACCACAGCTCAGAAGATAATGCTTTTAGGACCTTGATTACAAGTACTTTTTTTTTTTTTGTTCTGTTCTATACTATCGCCTCTGTAAATATTATAACCTTATTTCAGGACAAATATTATGAAAGTGCAAAACCAGCTAGATAGTTGAGGTAATTAGCTATGAACACATGTTACAAAAAAATTAAAGACAAAATTTATTAACATACAATTGAAATCCGTGATAATTTGGAATAACAGTATTTTAAGATAAAACTTATTAGATATTAAACATAGTTATCACATAGGTCTAAATCAGAGGATGCAAATTCGAATCCTGCATGGCTTTTAGTGCTTTGTTTGCTGAGCCCAGATTTTATATTTATCATTTTTTATGACAACAACAGAAACATTTTGAATGGCAGGTTCTGAATATCCAAAGGTGGCTGGAGGAATCCTACAGCTTCTCTCTCTCGCTCCCCTCAAAAAAAAAAAAAAAAAAAAAAAAAAAAAAAAAAAAAAAACTATAGAGAGTCCAATAAATGAAACATACGTCTTCCATTGTATTTAACACACACTTTCAAAATTTATTCTTTGATTCGTTTTATTTATGGACGCTCTTTAACATCTCAGGTCATCAGCGTGCCATTCTACTCAGGGTGTGAAACGGCCGACAAATTTTGCTCAGAGGTCTGTTCTTTCAGGCTTGAGGTTCTTTATCGTGCCGTAAATGTACGACACGGGACCCACGACTTTACTTCTCTTCCGAAGGAAGCCATACTTACGAGTTTTACGCCCGAAAAAAATCCATCGATCCTGACCGGGTTTGAACCTGCGACCTTGGGTTTAGGAGACAAGTATGGTTACCACTACACCACCAGGAGGGAGGGAGGGAGGGAGAGAGACACACGCACGCGCGCGCACACACACTCTTTCAAAAGAAAATTTAATGTTACTAAATGTTCGTGAGACTCTAACACGAACCTGACATATTTTAATT
The DNA here is from genome assembly GCA_030762175.1 of Metallyticus violacea. Taxonomy (NCBI): domain Eukaryota; kingdom Metazoa; phylum Arthropoda; class Insecta; order Mantodea; family Metallyticidae; genus Metallyticus; species Metallyticus violacea. The sequence goes on from CM060832.1 coordinate 141,513,070, forward strand.
TCCTTATCAGTGAATTCAAGCATGTTCTATTGCACACCTGATGTAAAACAGAGAGTAATTGTTTACAGAAAGTCAAAAATTTTAATGAAACTCAAGAGACTTTCTGCTAGCAATTGTTGCCTTGTATTAGCATGACTTAAGATCACACCAGGCAATGACGTAACGGCGAGACCGCATCTAATGCAATTACATGCGCACACCATCTGAAACGCAAGAGGGCAACTCAGTTTACAAATACATTAAAACGCACTCAATCCTAACGTAGAACTTAAACATGTCAGCAACTATTCATCTCAAAAAACACGGCCATTCCTAAGTCAAGAACTAAAAATACTTCGCTTACAACTCACAACCCACTCGCATCGACAGTACATTTTTTTTTCTGTAATACAAATAAACAATAAGCATGTTTCGCGTGGCAAAAAATGAGTGAGTACTAAAAACACAGTATATCATAAAATTTAGATTAAACTTTCTCCTTTTACAATATTTTGTGTCGATTTGAAGTGTTATGCAGAGTGATTCAAAAGTCCGGCGCCATAGGATGTTATTTTATTATTAGTATTAGTACAGACATTAAACAAATTGAAACGGTAAACTGCCCACAAAAGGAAAGCAAGCAGAGTACACCGCGACCCGAAACTAACGATGTGCAGGTTAGCCTACTGGGCACGGCGTGCAGATGTTTCAGTTTGCCATTATGCGAATATTTTTGTCAAGTTCATTTGTAAGTGTTTTCAAGCTTATTAGAGTAAAAGCCACATATTCTCTCCTTCCATGTTTCGTATCTGTACTAATAAAGTGGTATAAAATCATTTCTCCTCTGTTCAGATTTTGCTATGTGTACTAAATAATATAACTCAGCCTATGATTTCATAAACCAATAGCCTCGATACCACTCCTTACATCGAACAACCTCATATTCTTCCTCTGTCACAGTTTCTCTTTCTCGTTGTTGGAACTTCCTTTCTTACAAGTTGAACCATTTCACAATTTAAAAGTAAATAATAAAAGCGACGTTTTACTGTTGATACTATACAAAATAAAGCGTGATTATAGTTATTTTAAATAATCGTTTTCTACTGTGCTTAAATATCTAATTCATACGTCTAATTTTACTATTATGTATAAAGACATTCTTTTTTTAAGCGACATTATTTTTATATTTCAGCGTTTAAACTTATAATTTATTTCGTTTACATTTTAGCAACATTATTGTATTATTTAGTGTGTAACATACAAATAGGCAATGGTCTCAGCATTGCGAGTTTAAATACTTTTGAATCACCTTATTTAATAACTCTTTAAAAATCCAATGTAACACAGTGCTATGTGCCCGGTATATTTCAGGATAAGTTAACTTTGACATTGAGTCTCCTTTAGATAACTGCACCTTGAAAAACACAAATATTTTACTATCAATTAAAGTTAGTTCTAAAGTTATGTTACATAGTAGCATCTTACCCCGGTTTATTATAAACTTATAAGAAATAAAACATTTATATTAAATATTAAAAAATAATAAGATATTTTAATATAGATTTTGTTCTGAATATTTGTCCAACTTCGTGTTTTCAAAGTTAAATATTTTGAGCCACTCGACATATGTGATACACTAACTACATAGTTATTTTTCGTGGGACCCAGTTTTAAGGATTAATACGTGGTTTTGATTTGTTACCACTTGTTAAACTGCGTGTTTCCATTAATATAATTTACGTTCCTTTTAAACATTCTATGTATTTACAAACATAAAAAAATCCTCTCTTAAGGCCCGCAGGTCAGAGTTTTGTTGTTTGGCTAACAGAAGCTGTGCTGGTGAGATTTACTATCATACAGCTGATATAGTAGAGAGAGATATCCAATCTCACTGCAAGCGACTAGATGCTATGACCTTTGCGCTATATCTGTCTTCATAATTTCAACAACTCTGCGTGGATGACAGGTTTTCTTAATTGCTTTAAATATTATTCCGCAAGAGAATGTCAAATGTTTGCACAACTAAATATAGGGACAGCAGTTTCGCAAAGGAACAGCGTAACCAAAGCACGGAGGAATATTTTTCTGCAATAATTGCCAAGAGCTATTGTAGAGCCGCCCACACCAGTCTCGGCTGTGGTCCAGCTCTCGCTCTGAACTGTTCAACTCGAAAAGTTCACTGACGCTACTCATTATCTCTTTTATTTGAAAGACGAGTAGCAATTAATTTCAAGAGTGCTTTGTCACGTATTTATAAATTTGAGCCAGCGATAAATTAGGGTCACCGCCGGTAGATCTGCTTAAGGAACACAGAGAACAGTCTGACGACACCTAGACTGTGTTAAACCCGCAGTACAGATATAGTTCCACATTTGCTGCAGTTTTTGTTTCCTTTCTTGCGTTTTACTGTGTTCTGTTTTACAAACATTTACTTATTTCCACTTATTTCCATACATTTCCCGTTTATTATGATACACAATTCGCAGCAAGTGAATTTCATTTCATTTTAATTCATTTAGACACTTTGTTAATTCATTACTTATATATAAAAGCATTCCATTACAACGAAGTTATACAGGGTAATCTGTTTAAGAAGCCAGAGCTGTAGAACATTATATACAAGATGATATTTAAATTTATTGCCTGTTATCAATATGCCATTTGTCAGAAGTTTCGTGTACCAGCACATAGCACTGCGGATGCGCCACAGGTCATACCGCGTGGAGGGAATATTTCTGCAGTGATCTACATTAAATCTGCTGTTATTTTATACGATATTTGTGCCTACACCGATAGCTTGATGTACCCTCACACAGAAAAATATCTGGAAGCGTTAAGTTCAGGCTATTTGCAGGTCTTACAGACCACGGCTACTGAATGTTTGGTTTAAATGATCGCGCACTATGAGAACGCCGTCCTGTTGAAAGATATCCAGGTAACTGACAGCAGGAACAGTCTGACCCACAAAAAGAATGGGCCGTAAAACGTTTCACTGTCTTGTTTTGTTTTTGTTCGTACATGATACAGTTATGCATTTAATGAATGCGGTACGGAAACATTGGCACGTTATGTGTGGAATAGCACGCTCTGTTGACAAGCTGTGGACGCAGAGTGATGGTTTGTGAATGTCTTCCTCACACATGCTTCCATGTGGGATACTCTCAATTGCATTTCTAAGGCGTAAACTTCATATTTGTAACACTCTTACATCGGAGCACCTGCTCCGTTGTACTTGCACGTAGCACAGTTGGGATTTCTGAGTTCTGCAATATGCCAACCTAAACAGGCACAAGGAAGCGAAACTGTTGAATGAGAGATAGGGGAAAGATCACTTCATCGATGTGCATGTTCATGCTTTCTTCCACTGTGGCTAGTTTTTTGAAAAGTAGGTTGTTGGGGGGAGGGGACTCGTGTCGTCCCAACGTTATGATTGTATTGATTCCAATCAGTTAGTTTGAAGATGTCCGTACATTTGTCGACATGCCCTTTCACAGAAAATTCTGATGCTGATACGCCCCATGCTAAGTTTCAAACATCTGCACGGTCGTGTAGGAAAGTCAGCTGCTATGTTAACTCGGCAAGCAAGACAGATGAAGATCTGCACTACTTATAGCTACGTCTTCTTGCTTTTCTATACTTCTTTATCTTGGAGCACAAATTCGAAAACTATACTTACCTTTCTTAATAATTTGCAGTTTTGACATATTCTATTTTTCATTGCCTTTGTGAAGAAATCGTTTAAATACAGGTAAAACACATTTTATTTTAATCTTGTAAATAATGCCTGTTTTACTAATCATTATGCTCGGTAAAGTATGAACTTTAACATTTGTTATTGTTCAATCATCATTTATATGCATTTCAGCAGTGATAAAGGGCACTACAGTTGAGCTAAAGTTATTTTTATTTCTGCTGTGTTCAGAGGGTATGCTTTTGGATAAGAGGCACAATAAATAAGCTTCTTAATTTGGTTAAATTCATATGGTAGATCATTCTAATAAAACATCTAAAAACATAGCGCTATAACTCTTTTACTTTTTAATATAGAAGCAGATAGCATTAGAATTAGTGCTAAAATAAAATGTAAAATGAAAAACTTTTTTGAAATATGAATCATACAAAAGAGGCATATAAGCTTAGCTGCTGTCTGGTACTTGTTGAGAGCCTCCTGTTTCACTGATGATAGACTTTGTACAGGTCTATCTCTATGGCGCTTCAAGTCGGTCCAGGTGTTGTACCATACTTGCCTCCTACCGGCCAGGACCGATGGATTTTTTCGGGGCGTAAAAATGCTGCCATCTGTGTGAAAAGTTGTAGTGCAGGAGCAATGGTACTAAAACTATAAGCCTCCATACTTCAAAATAAAAACAACAGTACCTCCATTTTAAGCAAAAGTAAAGTGGCCCATCCCTGCTTTGAACCCCTCAAATGTCGGCTAGACACTGCATGCTTGAAACAAGCTGGACTCAGAAACAAACAATTATCGATAGTAGAGTAAATCTGTGTTATTAATGTTGTAATGATAAGCTACTTTAAAAATATGCAGCCCTCAGTCGTTTGCTACGCCGTGGAGACGGTAGCAAGCCTGCTTACTTACTTGTTGACCTTGCTGACTGTAACAGTAGTAGCGCAGCTGTTCCCCGGTATGTGTTGTGTTGCTTGTTTCTTAATTCGACGGTATACATAAAGTGTATTAAGTCTCGTGTGTTTACAATGGCACAGAGTGTACCACTCAAATGTGTGCTCTGTGATGAAGGGCCACTTTTTAGCATACAGTTGATTCTGTTACTTATGGGAATATATACCAAACTTTTTCTTATAGAGAATTAATCAACAGGGAGCGTAATCATGCAGGTTTTCAACAGAACTCCGCAACTGTTTACACTGCAAATAATTCCATGAGAGCAATTCAATATGTGCTGCCATTAGACAGAGTTATTAGTAGGGATTTGTGACCCTTTCGGTCTCCCGATTTAACAGCCTGCGATTATTATCTATGGGGCAAATTAAAATGCCGTGTACAAGACGAAACTGCACATCATAAAAAACTCAAAAGAAGATATTAATCGTCAGGAAATTGTTCAGATTTCTCAAAATGAATCACAGCGAGTGATGACTAATTTCTTAAGGAGATGCCAAAAATGGGTGGAAAATGAAAGCGGGCAGTTTCAAAAACCCATTTGATAATTTGGAAAGTAAAAGGCATCTTTATTTGCATTTTTTAGGTTTGTTTTATTGTTTTACCCTCCCGCTAATCGCCAAGACCGACTGGTCGGCTGACGCTCGGCCATAAGCAAGACACTCCGGGGGAAAACAAAACTGATCGCACGGTACTAAATTGTTGCATATCTTTTTGTATAATCCGAGGTAGCCTCGGTTCGCACATCTCTTTTTCACTGTGATTTTTTGCGATATTCCACCATAAAGGCTGTTTATACAGTTTTTATTGTTTTCTTTGGGGAAATATAACGTAACTATATAAAAAATAAACACTGATTGACACATATTGAGTTAATCAGCACATACCCTTCTGTATATTTCAATGATTACATTGATGAAAACAAAAACAATTATAATACTCAGAGTATGTTTAATTTTATTAAAAGAATTACTGAAAAAGTGTTTTGTAGCCCCTTTTCTTGTCTTGCTACGAGGTACAGAAATACTGCATTCTGACAGAATTTGTTACACATGTTTCAAAATGTTACTGCAGCGATATCTATCAACAAAGTGGAATATACTACTTATAGCGAATATCTGAAGCGCAGCACGCGTTGACTGCTGTGTCTCGGGCAATGATTGGGCGGTATTTACCCCGGTTCTGAAAGACAAATACAAAGTTAGGTAAATGAACTGACTGACAATAGCTTAAAGATTCAAGTAATGAACGAGGTTCTTAGTCACACCGAGAGAGAGAGCGGGAGGGAGGGAGAGGGAGGGAGGGAGAGGGGGAGAGGGAGAGAGGGAGGGAGAGAGAGAGTTTGTGATTTTAACATTCACTAATACTTTCATTGCTTTACGCGGTTCTTATTGGTCTGTCCGATCGCAACAAATGAAAAGAACGAGCCAAGCTTCCAGGTAGCAGGGAATTAGAAAGTTAACAGTGGAGCACCGAGTGCAAAGAAGAATTAAATAATAACCTGCATTAAAACTGGCTCTTTAGTCAAAATAAACGAATCAGCAACGTTTGAAAATGAGAAAAATTTCATGTCAAATTTAAAACTTTAAACTAGCGCTTTTAATTTTCAAAATATGGTGAACAAATAAATTACATACAACGTCAAGCCGCTTCTTATATTTTGAAATTTGGAGTACTTTACGAAAAAAAAAAAAAAAACACTGGTTCAGCGAGACCATTACAACTGTCACGGTAACCCCTTATCTGGACATTTAGGTTTTACACGAACCTTTCACAAAAATAGAAAAGTATGCAAAAGGGTGCCCAAGTTGTCGGCCCTGTAAGGGTCCTAAAAAGATTAAACTTGTTGGTTTGTCACAACCAATTCCTGTAAAGTATTTGCGAAAGATGTAAAGATTTAGTAGGTTTCATTTATGGATCAAAGCCAGGGAGAAAGTTTATGATAATCGGGACCGAATATGCCGCAAAGTGGGTGGAATCAAAATCTGTAAGTAACGGTGCCATTGAAAATTTTATTTTAGAAAACATTAAATGTCACCATGGTGCACGAACCATGTTAACATCAGATAGAGGATCAGTTTGTTTAAGTGATGTTACAAGCAATTATTAAAGTCACTGGGTGTACATTTCACTTTTACTACAACCTACCATTCGGCCTGGTTTAACAGGAAGGGTTGATCAAAGTGTTATCAACCGTCAAATTCACAATGGAAATAGAAAACAACAATGCCATTTTTCCCTTCCTGGGTTAAAAAATCGCATATTCGGGAAAGGTACACATATGGATAATTGCATAAAAACAACAGTCATAATCCAAAACAACTAAACTCGCAATAATTCAAAAGCACCACACTCAGATTAACAAACTTATAAACAAGATAGAATACAAACCCGAGTGCAAAACAAATCATAGATATAGCACAGAAAAAGGATTACACAATAGATCTGGTCAACAGAAAATAGAGAAATTAAAAAAAAAAAAAAAACATATCATTACAGTAAAAGGCTACAAAGGAGATCATAAGTACAAGATTTTCATCCTTGGGTACACCAACATTTCCATAAGATTTTTAAAGATGCAAACATTATTTTGGATCCTCCAAACAAAAGCAAATTGAAAAAAAATCTAAAAACTAACTAAAAAGGACATAATCCCGTCAGGAAAACAATCAGGCATTTACGAAAGTAAAATCAAAGACTGCAATATGAAATACATGGGCAAAACGAAAAAATATATTACCCTACGGTTTAAGAAACACATGAAAAATGTAAAATATAAACACACGGAGAAATCAGCAATAGCAGACCATTTCTAGCACAAAAAAGTGCACAAAAATTCTTAAAAGCTATTCAATAAACAGCAGAATTAAAATACAAAAAACATATTCATAAACAAAAACAAAAAAAAAAAAAATAGTTAATTGGTTCGTAAAATCTACAGAGCGACATCTTCGAAACAGTCCAAGTAAGTGGAACAAAATTAGCGAATTTCGAGTTATTTCCTCATAAATAATTTCAATGTTATCAACATGTTAAGTCATCACACATCTACTGATCAGCAAAGATATATTTCTCAACGTATAACGTATACATTTAATTTCTTTTAGGTGGTGCACAGTAGTGATACATCCTAGATGTGTGAACCATCTGGGTTGGAACCTGTTCCTTGACGAATGAGATATTTTACTGATGTTAATTTTTTCTCAATTTAGAAGTCAGGCCCGTTTTCCCTAAGAGGTGTGAAAAGCTTCACCAGTGGGCCTGGTGTGAAATGAAGGTATAGCGTCTTCTGCGATCAAAAGTACGCCTATGCTTAACTTGTGCTTGCTGAATTTTATATTGCATGTGCTTGTTTAAGAAATTATTTGACATATTTCTCATCTGTACTTCTTCCGGCAATGCAGGTTGTCTACCATACATTCGATAGAACGGCGTAGTTTGAATGTTTCTTGTATTATAAGCAAATGTTACGTGGGAAGCGTCTTATCCCAATTTTGCTGATCAGTAAATGTGTAGTGACTTAACATGTTGATAACATTGAAATTATTTATGAGGAAATAACTCGAAATTCGCTAATTTTGTTCCACTTACTTGAACATGTTTCGAAGATGTCGCTCTGTAGATTTTACAAATTTAGTAATGAGGTTACTGTTGTTTCGAACAACAAAATTAACTTTTTTTATTTATGATTATGAATATATTTTTATATTTTTTTAATTTAGTGGTTTATTGAATAGTTTTTAAGAGTATTCGTGCATTTTGGATTTTTTGTGCTAGAAATGGGTCTGCTATAGCTGATTTCTCCGTGTGTTTATATTTTACATTTTTCATGTATTCCTTAAACTGTAAAGTAATGTATTCTTTCGTTTTGCCTTTATATTTCACATTGCAGTCTTTGCAACTAATTTCGAAAATGCCTGATTGTTTTCCTGACGGGATTTTGTCTTTTTTGTTAGTTTTTAGATTTTTTAAAACTGCTTTTGTTTGGAGGATCCAAAATAATGTTTGCGCTTTTAAAAATCTTGTGGAATTTTTGGTGTACCCAAGGATGAAAATCTTGTACTTATGAGGGTGGTTTTCGAATAGCTTTGCAACACCTTTCCTCCTCATCGGGTTCCAATTGTAATATTGTAGAGTACGACATACCCATGAGCTTGTTGTCCGCTTTATTAACATTAAACATTTAGACACTGAAACCATACAAGATTTTTTTTATTTAGTTTATTTAAGGACGCTCTTTAACATTTCAGGTCATCAGCGTCCCATTCAACTCAGGGCGTGAAACGTCCGACAAATTTTGCTCAGAGGCCTCTTCTTTAAGGCTTGAGGTTCTTTATCATGCCGTAAATGTACGACACGGGACCCACGGTTTTACTTCCCTTCCGAAGGAAGCCATACTTACGATTTATACACCCAAAAAATCCATCGATCCTGATTCGGGTTTGAACCCGCAATCGTGGGTTTAGGAGGCAAGTATGGTTACCACTACACACCAGGACGACAGACAAAAGAATGTACACGCCTATAGCTATGAACTACCTGTGTCGAATAAGACATCAATTAAATCTTATATCAATAATGCACTTAGATGTTTTATTTACACTACGCTATTCTTCGTTATACGAAGTTTTTCTACTATGTTGGCTGTAAGGAATATGTTTCTCAATCCGAATATTCACTGGATCGAGAAAAGTCATAGCTAGTTGTCAGGGATTTAATACCGTGACTGGCTTTGGCCGTTTGAGTGATTTGACCTATGACAGTTAAGAGCCACGTGCCCTGGTTTCCCGCACGCAAAACATTGGGAAGTATGGTCATCTAAGATTCTACCTCGACCACATGCCCTTAGGCAAAGGCTAGCGCCTCGGAAGTTTCCTAGAAAACTTCCCTGACCGCACCCTGAGGAGCTTGATTACTACAGGGAAAGTGAGTGTGCTTGTGTCATCTGCTGGCCTTGAATCTGTTGTTTTAGAACTTTAATTCCCTTTTCCAAATTTTGCAAAAAAAAAAAAATATGTCGAGGGGGCATTATTTACTACTGAGACTACACTGGGAACCTTAGCATTTATTATATCAATCTCTGGCCAGCGAGGTACACCCTATGACACAAAAGAGGGGGGGAGAGGTTCATCCCAAGATTCTACGTGGCTAGAAAACTTCGGGGACGCTTGTAAACGCTGTATTCACAGCAAGTGCACAGTGGGTGGGTGGGTGGGTGCTTTGCCTGTAAACCTAACGGGCAAAATCACAAGCATCTGGAAAGAGAATATTAGGGTAGAAAGCGGTGGCCAGGCGGTTTAGAAGGCATTGCTCTTCTGCGTAAGCTCCTGGGTTCAAATCCCACACACTTTTTATTATTGGTTTTATTTGTATATACGTAGAACATTCCGTTGCCTTAATATCGTATTATATTTTAACGTATCATTTAAGTTTTATGGTATTACCTATGCACACACAAAAATGTAATCACAAACTAACGTATTTATTACAAATAACTAAATAAATGCATGAACAGAAACATTTATCTTCAAAAAGAAAACACAAATTAATATCGGGTACATGAGGCCTAAACATGTATAACTGCCCTCAATCCTCGGGGCAATGATGTGGACGAGTGGCAACATCCTAAGCTTCTTGAATTTGTGCTCTAAGGCCTTTTTTGTCCTTGCATGTGCAGCATGTTGCATTTAGATAAAACAAATACTGAAGGAAATATTATAATATTCATTATAATTAATAAATATATAGAGTGCCAAAAAATGTATACACACTTCAAGCAAAGAAAAAACTGTGTTAACATAACGAAACTGAATTCACACAAACAGAAAATGATGAGCACTAATCATCTTAGACTTTTACAGTTACAACAGTTGCTCAAAATGCCCACATCGGCGTCGATACACTTCTGAGTACGTTGAACTACTGATTGAGTAACGTTTGCGAAAGTGTCCTCAGCGATTGCAGCACATGCCGTTTCAATTTCTTCCCGAAGTGCTGCCAGTGTAGCTGATTTTCTACATCATCCTTAAGAGTTCCCCATAGGTAGAAGTACAACGGAATTAGATCCGGAGAATCTGTTCTGTACACACATCTCAATTACCTTTGAACTTCAACAACATTCTCTGTTTGCCAATACTACTTCAAAATTGCTTTCTGCTGTTATTTCGGCTCTGTTTTATTATAGCAACGCTAGCATACGTAATGTCATTCACATCTGTTTACAGAACAGCATACTACACATTACTGTTGTATTTCGGTCTAACTTTGAAATATATTAAACAGATATCTACTGTGAAAGCGTGTATACATTTTTTGGCACCCTCGGTATATGTTAACGTTAAAGATTGTTGTGTAGGTCGGTACCGGTAGTGTAATGCTGACCACGCCTTGTCTCCTAACAAGATCGCGTTCAAGAGTTACTTTTTTTTGTCAGAGGGTGTACCTCGCTGTCTTCCCCAGCTGTTATAAAGTTATGCTTTGTTGCCATAAAATAATATTTTTTTGCATCCACACCTCCACGATGACAACCAAAGAGACACGGGTGTTAAGGCACGAACTCGTGAGCGGGAAGTTTGGGTTTCGATTCCCGCCTGCCAGGACTGAGGCTTTTTCCACGTTTTCCTCAGTTCTCATGAATGACAAATATCGGGAGGGTAGCCTAAACTTAGACTTGGGACGCTTTCAAATGAAAGTTATCATTTCATCTCAATGACTATGATCCCATAAAAACAATATTAACAAAAAAATTTCCACGACTGTGAAAGCTTAAGGGAAAAGCAAATGTAAAGATTTAGATACCTCGTTTAAAATTAGAACACAATGCTGGGTTCATTTTGGATGCTTGCCATATGATAAAGCTGATTAATTTGTTTGCAGGATTAGCTGCTTTGTGACCTTTTAATTTATTTAAAATTGTATCAGGATATGTTTATATGCTATCTTTCTCACACTTCACACATTCTTGGCTTAGTTGCTAGGACAACCACCCGAAACAAACTACAAACATGTAGGGCTCAGGTTCGAAACCTGTTTGACACAAGGCATGTCTAATATCATTGGATGAACATTTGGGAACTTTAACTTTATTCATCTCAGTAATCAAAAATCATATAGGTAGGCACTCTTAGGTCATAAAATCATTGTTATAAGACTCTGTATTGACATGGGACTTTCAAAACACTATCTTCATCTATTCATTAAAGCTGCGAGCATTTGCTTCTGTTTGTTCTTTGTTTCCAATCTTTTTCAACACAGGCAGATGAACAAAATTTCTAGTACACATTTTTCTGCACCCGCTGACTATGGTTTAGTCCGTTCTTTGTCGTAAATTATCTTTTAAACTGTATACATGAAACTGCTAACGACCTTTCTTTAGTATTAAGTAGAATGTAACCAGCGATCTTTTTATGAACTTCACCTCTTTGGTACCGCTACGGGTGGCTGAGGTCGTTAAGCCGCGGACTCGTGAGCGGGAAGTCTGGGGTTCGAATCCCACCAGGACCGTTCTCCCTGACTGTGGTTTACTTTGAGGTTTTCCTCAGTCCTCATAAATGGCAAATGCCGGGTAGATACTCTATACTTAGGCCTGGAAAGCTTCTTTCCTTAAAAAAATTCTTTCCTAGTTTAATATTTCATCTCATGTATCATCAGTGTCCACCGCCTGTGATAATTACCTCCCAAACCCAAGATCGCAGGTTCAATCCGGGCCAGGACCGATGGATTTTTTCGGGTGTAAAATTCCTAAGTATGACTTTCTTCGGAAGGGAAGTAAAGCCGTGGGATCCGTGTCGTACATTTACGGCACGAAAAATAATCTCAAGCCTTTAAGAAGAGACCTTTGAGGAAAATTTGTCGGTCGTTTCACGCCCGGAATTGAATAGGACGCTGATGACCTGAGACGTTAAAGAGCGTTCATAAATAAAAAAAAAATCAACTGTCTGTGATGCCTCAATAGTTAAAACGGGCTATAAACACCATTACAATGTTTCAACTTACTAAAAATTAGCACACTTTTAATTTGCTCAATTCTTTTTCACATATTGCACTTAATACAAAGAATTGGAGAGGGAAACGACGAGAGTTCAAATAACTGAATGCACAGAAAAACGAATTTTCACCTTTAAAACTTACTACTCCGAAGCATAATTTTAATGACTTACGTTAAAATTAAAGAGACACATGAACAGTTTACGCAGAACAGATTGAACATGTACTGATAAAAAAATAACATTTGAAAACAAACTTTCGACGTAGCGCACAGCACCTCATCACATTATACTGTCGATATCTAAGTATACTGTAATTAATGTTTTTATACTCTTGATTAGGTATTTTTACTGAAAATTGTAATACATTTCTTTGCACAACTTTTTTGGATGTTTTTTTTTATAAATAAAATAACATTTTAATTCAAAGTTGCTTATTTTTAGTCGTATTGGAGAACACACACACATAAATCCCGAACACTGGTCATTGTTTTCTTAAGGGAGTTAATTATCATACAGCCTCCGTGCCTCTTTACAAATAATTTACTTAAAGTCCTTGAACGTTTTTTTTTTTTTATATTGGCAATTTTCCACTGCGTAACCTTTTTGGATGTTGAAATTGAGCAGGCATAAACAGAATTCTGCTCTTCCTTAAAATATATGTGCACTGAATTGAAATAATTGATGCACTTTATTCCTATAAATTAATTATGATGACATTAACCGTTTACCACAATGTAAAGAAACATCCCTAAACTTACGTTTTGCCCAATGCTGCCACCCAAAGTTTGAATGTCTTCAGACTCCTCAAACACAAGGAGCTCTCACCGTTTTTTGGTAAAAGGATGCTTTTAGGAACTATGTATGCCTATGGGCCTTCACAAATTTTAGCAATGGTCATATAACCCTAAGATAGTTTTCAAGTTAATCCAACAAATGGCACGGCTATCTCAATAATTTATTTATGGACTCTCACGGCCCCTCCCCTCCCCTCGCCCCAACCCTTTAAACAACAACAGTTTTTAATTTTATAACAAATAATGTTGGCGCGCAGTATGTTGGATTTTCACAAAAGAATACAAGTAGTTGTGGGTGGCTACGCAGTACTGGGTGTTGTGAAGATGTGCCTGAACCTGCAGTTGAAAAGCCCTGGTCACAGTGAGTGGAAAGATGGCTGTTGAACAAGACGTCTCTGTGAAAATGCGGCAGAGGTGACAAACTTGGGAAGACCGGAATGCAACACTTGAAATGTCACGGCAAGCACATGGTGACGCTACAGTATTTCGGTGGTGGAGGCGCGCGACCAGTAAACGAGGCAGGTCATCCTGTGCAGTGACGGGTCTGATTGCCAAGACTGGGGAATTATTGGTCAATGGCTGAATAGTAACGCTAGGCAACTTACTGTTTCACTTAACATTCAACACTTTTGACAGAGAGAGATGCGTTCAGCTTTGTGTGTCTGAGATGATTCCGGATTTCTTAACCTTGATTGTCACCCTGACGAATCGTGGATTCGTTATTATGGGAGAACAAATGATGAAAAGTGCCAAACATCTCTATATGAACTGGCTAAACGCAGAACTTTCTGTTTCACCTTCTCGTTTTCCTCATTGAACTAAACAGGTGCTTCATTCTGTATGAAATCTAATTATTGAGTTAACTTGCTCCGGTGTGAAACTAACCTAAACCTACCGTCGCTTTCGACCTGAGTGCAAGGAAGATAACGAAACACCAGCAGGTTCTTGTCTAAACATCTGAAGCGTGAATAAATACTTTCATTTTCGCGAATAGTTTGTCGTAAATGTAATTTATGTACTTTTATCTTAACTCAACATGGCTGCCATTATTGTGCCTAACGTTCAATTGCAGTCCGAAAGAAGTTTGTAAGCTCTTTGTGTGAAATCACTGCACATGCCTCTGGAATATGATTCTTCAGGTCTTTGAATTTGTACTTGGTAAAACAAACCTCAAGGAAAACAGTCTGAGGGCGTCAAATCCGGTGAACGCGATGGGCATATTCAAGGTAAACCTCTGTATATTCGTCGGCTAATGTTTTCCCCCGTCAGACTGCCAATCCAGTACCGATAATAGTCATTTGTTTTTCTAAAAACAGCATTTGTAGTTATGGTCTGAAATAAAAAAGTTTAAAAACATTAATATTATCAGGACTTCATGACAGTATTTTGAAGTGTATGACGGCCATGTCGAAATAAGATAAAAATACATATTTACCCAATATTAGAGAGCATTCGATACCAAATGTTCTCCGTAATTCCACATTTTTATCAAATAAAATAAAATGTTCTCACTTTATTCTTTTAAGAATGTTAACATATCAAATAAATAGATTTGACTTCCCTACTTATCGAGTGTATTTTTTTAATTAAGACACAACACTTTTACAATTATATTTATGAGCGTTAAGTAATAATGTAAATGAGAAATGGCGCAATTATCACTCACAGAACTCGACTGAAAATAGCTTCAAACTTCTCTCATATTATCCAAAAGAAGTTGAGTAAACTAAGCGAATTCCTGATCAAGTCGAGTTTGTGAAGAGTATTACAGAGAAATACCCCTATTCCTAATAATCTGATTACCCTTATTTTGAGAAACTGTTATTTCAATGGTATATACCCAGTTTCGTTGATGGGAAAAAATTGCGTCCGCTAGAGCAATTTTTAAATTTTCATAATTTTCACCTTCAATGGTCCAATATGGCTGGTTAACGAACTTGACGAATCGCTTATTAATTGATCATTATAAGCAGAGTTTCGTTGAGGGGAGAAAAAAAAAACCACACACCATATTCCTTTAGGTTAATTTTCCTGATTTTTGAACTCGATGCATCGTTTGATTGTCATTATACAACCGCTGTAGCTACTACATTTCTACGGAATTCGCTAAAAGGTAGACCACGACACGCATCAACTTCTGCCACTTCTGATTTGAAAACAACTACTATGTAGTGATGTAAAACCAGTTTTTACGCTAAAGATGCTAAGTGTGAAAGTTACTTGTGATGAGTTATAAGATCAAATGATATGTTTACCAACAGTCTCTCTTAGAAAACCCAGAACGGAGGTTATTTTGCAAGCAGAGCGTGATTTTTCCATGTCGCGAAAAGTGAAAATGCACTAGAAATTAATACAGTACATTCGAAAATGTATATTGCAAACTGCAATCCAGCACATTATATTGCCTGGTATGTGATTTTTAAAGAAAGACATACTGTCCCCAGACCATCTGCAAAGAGAGAGAATTTTTTTTTTTTTTTGAATGTTTTATTTATGGACGCTCTTTAACATCTCAGGTCATCAGCGTCCCATTCAACTCAGGGCGTGAAACGGCCGACAAATTTTGCTCAGAGGCATCTCTTTCAGCCTTGAGGTTCTTTATCGTGCCGTAAATGTACGACACGGGACCCACGGCTTTACTTCCCTTCCGAAGGAAGCCATACTTAGGATTTTTACGCCCCGAAAAAAATCCATCGGTCCTGGCCGGGTTCGAACCCGCGTTTTGTAAAGAGAGAGAGAAACCGCTTTCATTGTAGGGTGGGGGTCGGTGGTCCGGCTTAGAAGCGACCCAGTTTCTTGATACTTGCTATCTGTTATTTAGAAGCTTATGTCCAGGTCGTCAAGGACGTAAACATTTTACATTTAATCATACATCACTGTTAATGATATTATTGAATTATTATTCCATCTAATAAGATGAAAGTCGCTAACTTAAGCGGTTAAACCCATTTACATCTTAATGTATATAGTTTATTAAAACATTACATTTTCATTGTAAAGATAAATGTTATTTTAAAAATTCATTAATAGATAAATGCATCTCACTAACAGCTTCAATGTTATACTCTCTATAAGATATTTGAATAAATAATTAACAACAAAAAATTAATGTAATAAAAATAATAATATATAAGATTTCAAATCATTTATTTGGAATCATTGATTTGATCTTCCAATCTTTATTACGATAAAATAAATGCTTTGATCTCTAAAATCCTCTGTTCATCCTAAATCAACAAATGTTGATTTGTTGATGATGAACGAAAACAAATGATAGATCAACTCCCTTTATTAAAAAACTCCTGTTTACTTACTAAGTAAAAATTAAAGGCATAAACCACGCTGAACCACATTTTGATTTGTGAGCACTAGATTATATGTTGATACCTCTCAGTATTTATTGCTGGAGTCGGCAATCAAAATAACTGAAATTCTGTACCTCTTTGCAATGACCAATATATGGTTAGATAAGCCCTCGGGAGCAGCGAGCATCAGTATTAGTTACATGCTTTGCGACTACGAATATACACAATTTAACTTGTATATTTTATTAGAAATTCCATTGCTTTACACCACATGGTTAATTAAAAGCATTTCTTTTCCTTTCAATAATAATAATAATAATAATCTTTATTTAGTTCAGTAATTCTGTATAAAAATATCAAAAAAGATTCTGAACTCTTTAATTTAATAGCTACAACAAAGATGCGTCCATGTTTCCGAAGCTTTCGTGCAGGAAGTTGGGAATGTAATATACACAGAGAGAGAACATACTTTATTTCTGTAAATCTTTAGTTTTCGTTTCCACAGATTATGACAGCTACTTCCATAAAAACTATTAATTACAATTTTTGTTTTAAAAAGCTGTAAATTTATAGCATAAAATATTCTAAAGCGTTAGCAAAAACTTGCTTGTATTGCGCATTGTTATATTTCTGCCTTAGAGACACCTAGCGGAAAAACTCTGAACCTTGTGCTATGGAACGCGCGAGCGCGAGTTTGATGGCGTTTATTTTACTACATATAAGGAAAAGTAAAACTATAAAGAAGTACTTTTCAGCACAGCTTGTATCGTCTCTCGCTAACAAATTACCATCGAAAGGGCATAGCCTGCTCTCCCAAAACCTGCGACGAGATAGATCGCCAGCTACGATCCGTTTTATTTTCGTTCCTAATTGCAAAATGACACCAATTAACCTTTCTCAACCACTTCACAATCGCCACTCTAAAATATCCTAAAAGCGGGAAACCTATCCCAGTTTTCACTTCCTCATAGCTAGAGAGTGTAACATACCCGGGTCCATATAATCAGAAATAAAAAGAAACTTGGCAATCCACAAAACGCGCCGCTATTTAAATCGCGTACCTCCGTGGTTGACAATGCGCCAAGTTGACCCAGAATGTTTGCCCAAAATAAAATGAGAAGGTGACCTGTTTGTTGTAATGAACACCAAAATGATCTCACCAGAACATCAGATCTCACTTCCAAGAAAAATAGTATCTTTTGTAAGCCTTTTAATACTAAAAATTATTGCCATAAGAACCTGTGAAATAAAAACTTGTAAGTTTTATCAAAGGGCAGTATTTACTTTAAACTGTTTGCCAATGGGTAAAGAATTACCACGGTTTTCTTCGTTACAAAATTGTGAGTACCAAGAAACTAGATATAATTTAGGGTCATTTATGGCGCAACACCCAGAGAGGGAATCGAACCCGGTAACAACTGTTTTTTCAACAGTTAGTTAATAGGCGAGAATTGCATTTAGAAACTCTTCCACGGCAGACAGAAATACACATTTTCCGCATATTATGAAGTGAGGCTTAAAATGCTTTGAAAGCCGTGTATTACATTTAATTCCGCTCCAAGGGTTCGTGTATAGAAGTACTTTGAACATATAACAATCATGTTTTGTATTATATAGAGTAAATAATTAGATATATATTTTATATAAGACACATTGTAGTAAATAAATATTTATAATATTTTAATGTGAGAAATATACAATAAAATAGGAACATTTTAATTATATCTATTGCTTTATGTAGTAAAAGTTACGATATATATTTTGCGAAACAAAGTAATACTCTAACAAAGAAAATAAAGCAATGTTCATTTATAAATTCCTCTACAGGGTAGTAAGCTTTCTTACATAGGCATTCTGTAGTACAAATTTGTATTTTTTCACTATCATGCGATAATAATAATTATTATTTAAAATCGTTAAGAAGAACATTAAATATTCTTATGTATTCACAATGGATTCTATTTGCAATGAGCATCTCAAATTTTGTGTTCTGTATAGTATTCATGTTTTGTATTTCCACATTTTCAAAAATATTATCGTATTTAATATAAATATATAGTCACAAGAAAATATACCGAATCTAGGATTTGGAAAATAAATAATTGGCTTAAACTTAACAAACAATAAAACATAGTCAAATAAAACAATAAATAAATAAAAAAGAAGGAAGGTAAAGAACAGATGGTATTAAAACAGCTGTTTTCTTTCTTTCTTTCTTTTTTTTTTTTTTGCATCATAAAGCTTCTTTAATATTTTATATTACTTCAGATACTGGAGTTAAACTTTCCTGTAATTTCTTTTGTAAAATTATGTTTTCAATGCAACTTTTATTGACAAATAGCATTAATGTAGAGTCTATATATTTTATACACGTTATCTGAAATAATTTTGCTGAAGGGTGCGGCCTCGCCTCGCTATCTGCTGAACAAAATTATGCCGCTTGGTCGCAAATCATTGCGATCATTTTCCGTTTTTTAATATTAGTAATTAATACTCTTGAAACGCGTGCTCTCCGTTGTGAGATACGCCTGAATCATTTTGAAAAGATCTGAGACATTCGTCGCAATTCATTTTTCCAAGAGTTTCATTTCAGGTTCAGCAATAATTTCATATGGATGAATATGCAGCAACCGAGTGGCTTTATACGCACTGCCCACAGATACACCAATTTGCTGGGCTAATAATGTTAAATACTTTCGAGGAGAATTTTCTAATCGAAAGTATCATCAAGATTCTCTTCTGTCTGGTTTCTTGCCTTGAGTTCGAACTAGTTCACTAATTTGAAAATTACATTTTCCAATGCAGATGTTACTCCTATAAACTTGACTCTAAAATATTTATTCTGACTCTCGGCATTCTCCACAATATACAAACACACAGTTGGAAAGTCTAACATCATTTCCTACAGAAATGCAACTGAAATAGTAGGCGTGATAAACACTACAGCACAAGCTCAACAAATCCGTCAACTGAACTTTAATTCCAGTCTTCCGGAAAAGGTCAACAAGTCAACTGATTTCCAACAACGTATACAAATTCCAAGTGCTTAGCATAATGAAGGCACAGTATAATCATAATATATATACACACACGCATATATTATTCTGAAGGAATTGATAGACTGGCGAATATTTATGATTTCACTTAAGCAGTATTTTAATGTCCACATATTCTAGCTTTGTGTGCATTCTCCCCCCTCCAAATTAATCTGTTCTTATCAGAATGACCATCTTCAGTTATGAATATTTTTAAACATTAGTTATCAACCGAATTGAGCAGTGATGCTTATATTGCTAATGTAATAATTTTATAAAATATGTCAGGACTGCGAATTTCTACCTAGTAGATTCCTGTAATTTCATACATACCCTTAATCACTTAGGATGTGTATTTTCAGAATTTTAACCCTTTTTTACTTCTCGAATAGCATCTTGCTTAGGAACACAAAACTAATGGCAAATGCGAATACAGCCTTCGGTTCTCATTTGCCTGGAATCTTTAGCCTGTGAAAAAAGTGCGAATTTTCGTTCTCGGTTTAATAAGGAAAAGCTCCTCATTCGTTGTTCTAAGCCACAGAAACGTTTAGTAACAGTGCTGTTAATAAAGATCGGTCGTACATAAGCTGTTTGTTTTTATTTTACTAAACAATTGCTTCTTTAAAGGACAAAGCATATAAAAGGGTTGTTGTGCCAAAAAGGGATATTAATTTAATAGAGATGTGCAGAGGCAGTAGAATATTTTTCAAATAAACAATTAGATATAGCTGCTACGCGTCCTTCTGATTATTGAAAAGGTTTCTTGATAACTTAGATCCAATTTATACAGTTGAAAGGCAAAATAGCGATAATAGTTATACAACTATGAGGATTCCATCAAAATTATTAGCAGGTTATTTTCATACCAGCCGCCGTCTTCGCCTCGGTTCGTAGACCTGTATGTTCGGCGTTCCTTCACTCAGTGCATTTCGGAGGAAAAGATGAAATAACCAGAAAGCAGAAATTACTATTAGACATGGCTGAAAATTGCGAACATTTTCCAGAAAAATAATGTAAACTACTTCTTATTCTTCTTCTTCTTCTTCTTCTTCTTCTTCTTCTTCTTCTTCTTCTTCTTAATTATTACTACACTCCCTTTAAAGCATGGCGCACATATTTGCAGAATGGATGTAAGATATCACTTCGTCAATGTATCTCGAGCGCCTTCACACGCCGGTAATTACTGGTCAACACATATTTTCCCTCTGAAATGCAAATATAAAATATTTACTAATTTTGAGATGCTAAACAGGAAAATGACAATAAAACTTGCCGGTTGGCTCCAAATGTACCCCTGATATTAATATACTCCGCCCACATTGCATATCTAGGTATAGTTTATACTTATAGTTACACTTTATTAAGGCGACCATTTTGTGATTGCACCATGTTACGTCGCTGTATCATCTCCTTGCCTCGTGAAGTATGCATTGCATCATAGTGTTGATAAATGTCGATGCAATAGTTTAGTACTGAGTAATTCTCTTGTAGTGTCAGGCGTCTCTCATAGTGTCAATCTTGTAGCAGTGGTGCCTCATACTTGATTTAATAATTTAAATAACTTTTGTTACATTTGTGATGAAAGGCAGAAGGCTACAATTCCAAATGTGAAAAAGACATATCGTGATGCAAGATTGGAGACCAGGACAAGCCCTGGGCCCCACACATTTCTTGCGGTACGTGTGCTAGTGGTTGAAAGGCGGTAAAGTGCCACTGCCGTTTTCTGTTTCCATGGTGTGAAGGGGTGCAAAACAATTTAAGTGACTGCCACTTCTCTATGTACTGCCTGTTTCTGGAGACATTGCAAGGAAAAATAAATGACAATAGTATACCCAAAAAAAAAAAAAAAAAAAAAAAAAAAAACATCTGCCCTTAGACCAGTTCCAGCTCCCGAAACCCCGCAATAATGTAGCATCGGTTCTGAAGATAAGAAGAGGGGCTTCTAGAGTCCGTATGCAGATCAGAGTGCAATATTTATGACCAATGCTGAATTGTAAATCTACCGGTCTACACCGATAGTGATATAACTTAAAGCGTATTTACTTAAGCAAAGACTGTGTGTTTATTCTTCACAACCTGCTATTGATGCAGGTTTTCCTATCCCAAACAAAAGACCTGCTGCATATTCTGTTTCATTTGTGTGCAGCAGAATGCGGTGGTGGATTGTACTACTTCTGGGTATGCTCATCTTGAGCAGCACCGTGAGGGCAGCAGACAAGGACGGCGACGGGGATGATGACGACGATGACGATGATGATGACGACAAGGATAATGGTGATGACAATGACAAGGATGACGATGATGATGACGATGATGGTAAGTATGCACACATTTAAACTTCATATTGTTAAACATTATCATAATAGCGTAAACGAACTGGTTCCTCGTTGTTTATAAATGAGAACCGAATAACCCATAGGAAGTACTGTATTATTTTTATACAAATACTGCGGAACATTTATCTAAAACTGGGTGATAAAGATCATTTTCTGTTTCCTTTTACGTGGCATTGAAAGCGTCTATCAGAGTGTCAACGGGTACTACGCTCGGCAAATTGAAAGTGAAAATCATGGGCGTTGATCAAGAAGTGAGAGATAACAGGTTCACAAGTTGAAATAAACAGACATTTTCTAAAATGTACAGCCGATATAATACATGACAAACATGGCCATCGGTCTTCGGGCCTTTCTTTATTGCTTCAGTGGATATTAATTTGCAGCAACACACACAGGGAATTCAAAACTATCTACTGCCTTACATTTGAGCTAATATCCCTGTATTATTGACACTTTTTACAAGAGAAGAGTTTTTGGTTCGAGCGAGAATTTATATGCAGACTTACCTTACTCACGAACACCGTAAATCTATCTGTGCAACATTTCGTTTAGGTAATATAGGCCAATACACTTTTTAAAAAATGTAATCAGAAGTTTCTATAAAATGCATGAAACAACGTGGAGCAGAGTATTAAGCATGTAAAAATAAAAAAAAAAGAAAGAAAGAAAAGAAAAGAGATATCTACCGGCCCCGTTTGTTAACGGGGGAAGAGGGCAATGGCAGTGCTGGAAGATAGTAAGGAGGAGGAGGGAGTAGGTAAACCAGGTGACACAGTTAAGATCGGAAGAGGCAGACAACCGGAAAGGAGGGTAAGGGAACATGAATCACAATATATTTTTTAAAATTATTCGTGTGTGTGTGTGTGTGTGTGTGTGAGGGATTGTAAATTATTTACTTTTGTATTGTCCAGGTATTCAAAATGTTCTATTATATAGTTTCTTTTTCAATTTATTTATGTAATTATACATTATTTGTCTCTTAAGAGTTTGTGCAGTTTAATGTATTTCCTAATGTATTATGAAAGCGCAAATGGACCCAGAACAGCTGCGACATGGAGAGTAAATATGTAAAAATATATTTTGTAAATAAATACAGTACTACCACTTCTAAAAAAACCTCTCAACGATCTTCTGAATCACATTCCATAGATGAAGAAGCATATGCTAATTGAATTACATGGATGATATACTGTTGCAGAAAACTGGTTATGAATAACAAAGTGCGTGTTTATCATTAATTATACTACATTTATTATACAATAATCTGTTATCCTTCTCCTATACGTTTCGTATTGTCCAAAGAAACAGACATCCAGAGACTGTATATATTAAATTGTACAGAGAATCCTCAAGTTGATTTTGAAGATGTGAATTGGTCTATATCAGTCAAACAAAGTATCACCAAGATGAATGTTTCTAGGTCGTCATTGTGTGTTAAGTCTGTAAATGTTTAACCAAAAGACACCCTTCTCTTGTTACAGAAGAGAACCACCACATTTTCTTTAACTCTACTGTTTAAACAGGCAGAATTTGAACCTACAACTGCACCACGTACAAGCTCTAAAGAAAAAAAAAAAAGTACAAAATTTACTAGCAGAAAGGAGGTCGGAAAGTAGGCAGCTCAAGGACAGGAGGTTGTGGTGCTGCAGACGTTAACTCCAACGTTACAAATGTGGTAAAGAGGACTGAACAGAGACATAACATAATTGAAGTTCTTACAAACTTACATACTTTTGTACTGAAAAACTGTACACCGAGTCAGTGGTAATCAAACTTGGGTACGTAAAATTAAAAATTAACATATATAGAAAAAGGACAAGGTTTTGCTATTCAAACTGATGCATCGGTGGATCTATCTATCCATGCCAAGCTACTTGTGTTCCCATATTTTGAGATTAAGAAATGTGTTGTAACTCTGGGGTATTAACAACTACCAGAACATACCAAGGGCAAGGATATTTACAAAACTTTTGAAATGTCATACGTTTAGAATTAAATTGATCATAGAAGTGACACGCGTGTCCACAGATGGTACTCCTTCATTGAGAGGTCAAAAATCACTCTTGTTGCTCGTATACAGAAAATAGCATCAAAATAATTTGCCACATTACACACATATTACATTGAAATTTTGGTCGCGAAAATATCTCTTGATTTACACAACACGTTGAACATTATGTAGTCGATTTAACGAAGTCGCGTGCACTGAAATGTCTTTTTCAAAAAAGTGTGCGAGCACACATGCACGCATGCTAAAACTCAGCTGTTTTTGTACACCGAGATACCGCAGTGTTATTTCGAGGGCGCGTGTTGATTCGCCTTTTAGAACTAAAAGATGAGATAAAAATATGAAATTGATATTCGCTCTGGTCATCTATTTTGAAGACGAAGGGCGTGTTTGTCCACTGGCTTATTTAATCGATAAGTATTTCACAAGTGTAATGATTCCAAAGCTTCGGCAGAAATATTTTTAAACCCCGCGAGAAATTGGAACAGTTTTATAAGGAAGTTTTAGGAATATGCGAGAGGACTGCGTTAATTAAAGGAATAATGCAGTTTTTCCAACTTTCAAGAACATGTTGAACAAAATGAAGTTGGCATTGCTGCTTTTGAATGTAATCATTTGCTACGTAGCAAATCTTAGAGTAATCTTTTTAATGGAAATTCTTACAAGGATTCAGCCATGAATCAAAGAGCTGGTGTGCACAAAACAAACTTAAGATTTCATTAACAAGTCAAAATGTTTAAGTTCGTAATATAATAAGAAGTTTATACAGTATATTTTTTTATAATTTAAAACTTGGTTATTTAAAAAGTGATAAATTGTTTAATTTATTTGAGATACATTAAGTATAATATGACTACAGGAATACAAGCACAAGTGGGAAAGTGTCTTTAGGGGTACGCAGAGAAAAAATATTCAACACCACTGCAATGAGTTGTCTTTAGAATAAAGTGCAGCCTGTTTATTACTGGTTTCCGCCAAAGTTATTGACTGGCTATAAACACACGTCACATCGTCACGTAGCTATTCTTTGTACATCTTTTTACCGCATTCTGTACAACTTCCCTTAAGAGACTCGCTGCTACCTCAACAAAAACAAGTCGCTCATATAAGATATTTTAGACAATTTGGGAAAACATAAGATGCAGCAGTAATATAATGGAAGGCAGGACTGAAAGGGCCCTGATTACACTCTATTATAAAAAGTGTGAATGACAAAGAATAGAGCTTTCTGAAACATTGAAAGGGCAGCTTTTTCACTTCGAATGCATGACGAAAGTATCCTTAATTTTCAATAATAATTAGATTGATCCCTTAGAAATACTAGAAAGAAAAGAGAGGAAAGACTGAATAATAGTTATTCCCGAATAACTCGAGAAATACCAAGGGTGCCAAAAAATGTATACACTTTCACATTAGATATCTATTTAATATATTTCAAAGTTGGACCGAAAAACAACAGTAATGTGTAGTATGATGTTCTGTAAACAGATGTGACTCACATACATTATGATAGCGTTGCTACGTGACAGGTAAATCAACAATGAACAAATGAAGCCAAGATTATCGTATGATGTTCTGTAAACAAATGTGGCTCATATTATGTTATAATAGCGTTGCTACAACAAAATGGAGCCAAGATTATCGTTTGAACAGCGGAAAACAATTTTGAAGTATCCAAGATAGGACGAAGAGGTCCGACTGAGTTTGCACCGCGTTCTCCGGATCTAACTCCGTTGTACTTCTACCTATGGGGAACTCTTAAGGATGTTGGATACCGTAGAAAACCAGCTACACTGACAGCACTTCGGGAAGAAATTGAAACGGCATGTGCTGCAATCGCTGAGGACACTTTCGCAAACGTTGCTCAATCAGTAGTTCAATGTACTCAGAAGTGTATCGACGCCGATGGTGGGCACTTTGAGCAACTGTTGTAACTGTAAAAGTCTAAGATGAACAGTGCTCATCATTTTCTGTTTGTGTGAATTCAGTTTTGTTATGTTAACACGGTTTTTTTCTTTTCTTGAAGTGTGTATACATTTTTTGGTACCCTCTGTATATAGCTCTTTATTTTACTGTCTTGTGTCAACCGCAAAGGCATATGAACTATAAATGATAGCACAAATTAAGCATTGTCTCTTAAAATTACCTTGGATTTCAGACCTTATTGATGTAATGCCCAAACAAAACAAAACGTTTACAGCTTTGTGGGCCAAACATTGTTTTACACCTGCATGGATTCTACAGCATAATGACAACAAAAAGATTTCTGTAATGAAACCGAAACGACAATTTTGTTGCTTATCGCCACGGGTGGCGAGGTCTGAGGTTCGAATCCCGCTAGGACCGTCTTCTCTGATTGAGTTTTTTTTTTTTTTTTTCCAAGTTTTCCTCAGTCCTCATAAATGACAAATGCCGGGAGATACCCTAAGCTTAGGCCTGGAACGCTTTTTCCCAATTTATCATTTCATTTTATGTATAAACAGTGTCCAACGCCTGTGGTTCCTCAGCAGTAAAAACGGGCGTTTAAACACTATAAAAAAAAATTAAAAACTAAGACGCTTTATTTTGTGTTGGGTTTCAATTACCATCATATTTTCAAATAATGGAAGATATTTCGTTAAACAAACAATATCCACTTATTTACCCCTCTGTTTCTACCCTGGGGGGAGGACCCTGGAAACAAAATAAACACACATGTATATTAAAGGTAAAAAAAAAAGCGTTGACCATTAACTTGAGTGTTTAGTTTATTGATATGGGCATGAGGACTTAGAAGGAAATGAAGTGCAGATAAACGACAAAACAATGATTAAGATAGAAGAACTTTTCCGATCAAAAACTGTATAAAATGTTTGTCAAAACATCCGAGTAGGGCCAGACAGCAAACCAGGAAGCCTGAGCAGGGGTGGCTAAAGCGACAACGCTTGAGATTCGCATTCGTGAGGCTCCGGGTTCAATTCCCGGCCATTCTAACTTTAGTTTTTGTAATTGCTTCCCTTGATCACTTACGCGAAATTTCCGCTTCCTTATTCCGTTACAGGGTCGAAAGTACCAAAGCGAGATGGGCTGGCGCGGTGTGACGGTGACTTGCTCTTTGAAAATGTTTCTGAGAGGCTCGAACTCTTATAGACGGACTTCACCCACATGCATCCTGGCCGACCGGTGTTTTCCTCCCGGAGATGCAATCCATCCTGCTCCGCCCTAACAATCCAATCCATTTGGAATGCATTACTGGATAATGGCCATTTGGGAAACACCTACGTGGACAGTCTGATGGGACTGTAAAACATCTTACTCGAATATGAAACTATGGAAAGACAAAAAGTAATCCCTAAGCTTGTAGGAAAGATTCTATAAACGCTAAGGCTCTACATGTGAAACTGCAGGATTAAAGGAGTGCACAAAAGGCATCGTGGCGTAAGTGGCACGGGGTGTTATTACACACTCCAACTACGTCAATCAAAAACCTTTTTACACAAGAATACTTAAATATAAACGTATAAGAACAAAAGTTATACATTCTGTTTACCAAAGAGAAACTGTAGACCCCATGCCAGCCAAAATGTATTTATTTCCGACAATGGAATAACTTGGATATAGGACAATTTTTGTCAATATTAACGGTGCCTTAAGGTGCTAATTGTTTGTTTATTTTTTCAATAAAACGTTATTTTTATTGGAAAATATAAAATAATTCTTTTTATGTGCTACGGAACTGAAGAACATCAGTTTTATCAAAAAGGAACCAAGTCTGACTTCCCCAACACAGTTCGATTTATAATGCAATATTAAAAGGCACTAAGTCATTGACTTGATTCCTTTTAACACAGCGATGTTTTAAGCTGTCAGTACCAAGTGTACTATTCCCACCTAATTATTTTGATTTCATAAGTCATTTGTTTCACTGCAGTGTTGCTGTAGATGCAGAAGATTTTAGTGGAGATAACATACTATAATAGGGAAGTATGGCAGAAATATTATTAAGAGTTTCAGAATTTCTGGGGGAAAGTACGTCAACAAAGAACAACAGGTGAGGATTGTAAGCGTCCAATGCATTGCTTTCAAAACATACCTGAAGATGACAGGCATAGGATTTTTATATAATTTCAAAATTGAAGATAAATCAACCAGACATTCACTCACAGCATTTGATTGAGATGAAATTAGTTAAGCCACGCATACCAAGACATTCCAAAGAAGAAACAAGCAAAACACAGAGAAATGCCTCGTATGACTACATTGTTCTTGTTGGAAGTGAGAAGAGAAAGGTGTGCAATAAAGCTTTCCAGAGTCTTCATGCGGTAATCAAGGAAGTTTCCGGCTGAGCTCTTTGGTGCTTAAGAGGATTTCACATAAAATATGAAGGGTAAACGTCCTAATGTTGGTAAAAAATTTGAAAATACTGTGACATTAATGAGAGAACATATTGACAGTCTTCCACTGAAGAAAACTCACAACTGTGGAAAAGAATTGTCCTATTTAGATGCTGGTCTAAACATAAGATAACGTTTTCTATGAAAATACTCTGATACCAATGTAAAATATGAATAAATTCGAAAGTTCTATAAAGAAAATTATGATTATCGTTTTGGGCATCCACAAATTAACGTATGTGAGCAACTGAAAGCTCACCTGTGTGAATTCTGGAAGCGATTTGCTGCAGCTGAGTTCAATGTAAGAAATTTTACTAGAAGTTGAAGGTTTTGGTGAGGAATGCAAAAAGGAAGATGACGCTGGTGGATTGGTGTTTAACTATATGCAAAACACGCCTTCGCCACACATTCCCGTATGAGAGATTTTACTTTTAGTTAAGGCAATTTTGGGTAAACTGTTTTTGTGTGTATGATCTGAAAACGCAGTCAGCTTTTTTATAAGTTTATCATGAGGGAGAGGGAACGAAGTAGGGTGGATTTTGTTTGAATATATTGAAAATTCTATAGTTTCTGATGTTAAAAGGCTGCATTTATTTTGTGATGCATGCCAGACCAGAACCGAAACCACACACTAACAATAATGTGCCTTGGTCTTGTTGATTTAGCATGTCTTAAGAAAGTGGCTCAGCATTTCCCTACCATACGATCGGATGTTTTGAGAAGAGTCTTAAACGGGTAGATAGAACATATGCCCTTAAAGATTATGTAGAAATTCTGGCCAATTCAACAAGAAATGTCCAAAAATACTTTTGATGCTAACAAACCAGGCAAAGGCCAAACTATTCATTGATAGAAATGCTTTTTCCCTTGCACACAAGTATCTACCTGTTGTGAATATGTACAACATTCCTAAGGCATACTCTGGTAAAGTGCCTATATTTTGACGATTCAATATCTAGAAAAAGTCTATGCATACGCGTGTAACACTTCGTATTCAAAAGAACTTAATGATGAAATACTGACTTGGCCCAAAGAGTAACTCGAGTGCAGTTTCAAGCAGTGAATATAACTCGAGCAGGAAAAGAAAACTACTTATAATGGACAACATACTTTTTTTAATGGTGTTTTTACTACTGAGGCACCACACTGATTATACATGAGATGAAATGATATATTGGGAAAGGATTTTTTAAAGAAGGAAAAGTTCCAGGCCTAAGTTTAGGGTGCCTCCCGGGCATTTGCCGTTTATGAGAACTGAGGAAAACCTGGAAAAAAACCTCAATCAGGGAAGACGGTCCTGGTGGGAATCGAACCCCAGATCTACCACTGACGAGTCGGCGCCTTAACGACCTCGGCCACCCGTGGCGGTACAACATACATACAAATGTTATTTGTGTTTTGTTATGTCACTTGTCTTTCTAAACTAATATGCCTAGCGACGTACATTTGTGTGAAGCGTTCAGTTTTCAATAAGTTTATGATACAAAACTACTATTAATATAATAACATTACCTTTGATAACTTTATTATTTAACACTATGTTAAAAGGAACCAAGTCAAGAGTTTAAATTTAGTTATAAATGTGAAACATTTAGCTTTCTTTAACGTCATATGTGTCTAATAACACTACAAAGAATACTTCGTTTCAAAGTATGGCTATGTTTTTTCGCTCTCCTGAAAAGCTGTAAATTTGTAATGTGTTTCTTTTAACATTGGAGGATTCACATGTAATTAGATTTACTAAAATACTCAAATTTAGTTATCGTACCTGGAAGAAAATTCACCAGTTCAATAGAGTGTCCTTACATTTCCTTAAAGTATTGTTGCAATTATCCAATTTAACTATCACAAATTCAGGAACGATATATAATTAATAGGTACTTCGTTATCTGTATTTGCTTTTGATGGTTCTTACACTACGACTTCAGCTTCTTGAATTGTAAACGCAACTAATAAAAAATATTGCAGAACGAAATATTCTCTAGTTTCCGCTTATAATGAACAAGGGGTGTGTAGAAGTTAATAATGCAATACTTGTGTACTTCATTTCAGATAAAGATGGGGATGATGATGACGATGATGATGACGACGATGACGACGACAGCGGCGGAGGATATCTGATTCCACTCACACCAGTTGTTTTCCTCTCAACATCGGCAGCCTTGAGAATGATTGGTTAAAAAGGAATAAATAAACAAAAAGGAATATTCAGGAATATGTAAACAGCAGAATATTTCTTAGAGACACAAAACTGAACATTCATCTTAAAAATTCCACCTCCAAATTGACGATCATTTGAAACTTAAAATAATTTGCTCTTATACAAGAACCAGTGGCAGCTTGTTCCATGTAGTGCATGTTCAGCTATAGCTCATGAACATGTTGATTCTGTAGTTAATACTTTTGTGTATGTATTGTCAAAAAGCGTTGCGTCCCAAATATACCTGCATATCTTTACGTAATAAACAAGTACAAGGCTATTATTAACAGACAATTGAGTGTATGAACAATGTTCCATGGAGGTGGTGGTGACTGTGCAAAGTGTAAAAGAAACTGGAGGACTAAGGGGCTGTGTTGGAGCCAAGTTTCATCAAGTATGCAGCTAAAATGTAATTGCTGGCAGGACAAAAAGACAAAACCATTTATCTTTAAACTGTACAAAACCGTATTCGCCTACTACCGTCAATCACAAAAACAGCTTTTTCTAAATGCTTGAGTTCCTGCTATATTTTGCACAGTAAATGGTGACATTACTACTATTGGAAAGTCACTTATGTGTATATGCAACTGTTTCACGTCACTTCTGCATTGTATTTAACTACAAGGTAATAGTTCTTACCTAGTACAATGTGTGTAAAATTCCACAACAACAGAAATAATAATGTACAATATTTGTAATAAAATGTACTATTTGAGTATGTCTAACCCATATTTTCAACCTTTAACAGTCAAGTGTAAGGCGAGTAAAGTGTGTTTTTGTTTATATTTGCCGCAGACAAAACAAATGACATGCGTGTATTGATTAAAATTGCTAAACATTTAAACAAAAATACAATATGGGTGCCTGAGTCTTTTTAAACTTCCAGAATGATTGTATGTCCTTAGGTGTGATATGCCACAAGTTTATTATTTAATAACTACTTAAGTGGGTAAATCTAGTCAAAATGTTCAGACTTTTGCCTCACATGAGGAGGTATGTCAAAATTTTGAGGAAACATTCCTCACGTGTAGGATAATAAAATATAACATGAATATAGGTCCGGAATTGTTTATTTCCTTGTTAGAACCCATTTTCTACACCTGTATCACCGTGGAGAAATAGAAAATCACAAAAAATGTTCAAAATGTCCTCAGTTAGCACGAATACATCCATCCCGCCTAATGCGCTGAAGTAACCCTGGAGTATCTCGTATTGTCTGGCAGCCTTGCAGAATACAAGCATGAAGACACTCTACACCCTAGGCTAATCCACAGATCATATGAACATTTGAATACCTCATGTTACAGTATTTGGAAGGAGGTCGTAAACACACAGAACTGATACTACGTGCTCGGTGTTACGTTAAGCAATGAAGTGAGCAGCATAACAAGCGGGCTAAGTAGTGCAAAACGACTACAACAACGGTGAACCTAGGAACTAAGACTAGTTACAACACACCTACTCAATTTAACCAGAGATAAACGCGATTGTTTACCGTATTAAGCAACTACTCTTTTTGGGGGGTTATTGCCACAGGCAGCCATTCTAGCTTGCATAAGCGGAGTTGTAGACAAAGGGCTCTAACAAGGAAATAAAGCACTTCCGGATCCATGTTCATATAACATATTTGCACCCTCTATAAAACCGCCACGGGTGGCTGAGGTCGTTGAGACTCGCGAACTCCTGAGCGGGAGGTCTGGAGTTCGATTACCGTCTCGTGTAATATACACATTTTCTTAACAGTGGTGTTGTCCAAGATACCTTAAAGGAATAAATGACAATAATTTTGAACATATAAACTTATATTATGTGAAGAAACAAGACCGTTTATTCACTGTTATAATTAATAACATTATGGAACATCATATGAAAAAATGTTTTGTTTTTTTTATTACATTTCTTGAAAGACAATGGTTGCTATTAAAACCTTTTGAATCTTAAAAAGTATATATGTGTGATTTCTTGCAATAAATAAATATGACCCCGCCATTTTTTTGTTTGTAAATTTCAGAATGTTAAAATCCTTTTATCTCTTTACTCCCCCTCTTATCTGCTTCTTAAAACATATGTTATTCTTTATTGCTATCAGAAGTATAGAAGCAGTCTGGAAACGACATTTTCTCTCACTGTCAGTCATTGTAGCTTTAACAAGTTCTTGTAATCATTTCGTGCTTGCAGTTCATATATGTGTTATCTTGATAAGGTACTGTATTGCTGGTTTCACTGCAAGGATTATTTCGAGTACACTTTGAAGGCTAGTCCTTCAGAACAGCGGTTCTCAACCTTTACCTGTGATGTAACCATTACATTCAGTGCAGGATATTAGATGTCCAATAAGCAAATTTAACGAAGGAAGTGCGCAGTATTCAGACTTATAATCAGTAAAAGTTATTTTAATAATTTCTTACTCATACCTTTGTTTCAGTGCGAAGGTTGTATTTCTTTAGCTAAACAAGTTCTTTAATGTTTGGTTTCAACTGACTTAATTTTAGTCTAAAATCAGGATCAACTTTCAACTTATTTCTATACTTGTTTTAAATTAGAGATGAAAATTCACATTTGCAAAGGTAAGTCACAAACACTGATAAAAATTGTACAACTTTTTCTGAGATCATTGATATTTGTTTTTCTTGCCAGCCAAAAGTCTGTTAAACCATCTTATTGATCATTTGCCTGAAAAAGTTTGATCAATTCGTCTTTCTCAGAAGGAATTAAGGTTTCTGGTAGGGTGTCATCAATAGAAAACAGGTTTCTAATCCAAAATTCTGAATCCATAATTTCAGGGAAGTATATATCGAAATCTGAGATAAGACTCCCAAGGTGCTCTTTAATGTGTGTCAGTTCACAACGAAGAGAATTTTTACTTTCACTTAAGAAATCAACAAAAATGGAAAGGAAGATGTGTTTCAAATATTGATTTCTGTTATTATGAAACTTACTTTTTTCTTAAGAACTGCAATTTAATGCTATACCAATAATATGGAAGTAAAATGTTTACTTATCACCATAAAGTAGCTCAAGCACCATAGGTTGAGAACCCCTGTTTTAGAAAATTTATTGGAACAAAAAAGAAACAATTCCTGCAAATTTAGATCTAATGCAATATTTTCAAAGGCTCCTTACTGCTGATACATTTGAGAATTTGGATTTTAATACCTTGTTGTTCCTTTTTCAGTCATTTAGGATTCTGAAAAATGTGGACATGAAGTGGCTATTTATAAAAAAAGAGTAAAATTGTGATATAATTTATACTAAGTATAAATGACTGTACAGATTTGTCAGTATTTTTGTTTCTGTAATTTCCTTCATATAATAAAATTTGGTTAAGGTGTAATTCAAACATTCAAAGTGCAAACAGACCCCTTCGACCCCTATTGTAACCTGCATCATTTGAACCTCCTTCAATCCAATAATTACACATATCATTGTGCAGATGTTGCCACCATTTTATTTATCTTGTATTGGAAGTATCCATTTTAATATCAATATGCATTGCATCTTACTACTTATTTTTATTTGTTAATTGTTCATCATTAAAGTTAGTTTTGTTAAAGTTTAAATAGTGGGAATGCAATTCAAGGACACTTCTCTTTAGTAGCTTCTACTTTTGTCTTCTTACATTTTCTCCAGTTCAGACATGAGCATTTATTTCCCTTGATATCTTTTTTACCCATTTCAGACACCATGAAATCTTTCTTCAACTCACTTTTCTCTATAAATACATTCTTGCATAACATTTCAAACATTATTTTTCATAAAGAAAACCACACACAATACTTCTTCAATCAAATTTTCTCCTCATTACACTTAAAGTGGCTACATTATTTAACATTGTGTATCTGCTCTTCAGTTTATAATTTAATGCTGTATATGAAATAAATATGGCAATGATCTTCATAGATGATTAGCTTCTTTACTGTATAGCTCTCTTAGCAATAAGATGGTATTCTCAATTGTTTTTCTAGTTTATCAATAATCCTTACATTTCTGCATAACTGTATTTGATTTACAAATTACAACACTATATTCCGGTAAGTTTGGTGTCAGAATGACAGTTAAGTGATGAGAATGAAAATAAAAAGTATAATAATTTGACAAAAAAGAGGTGCACTTGTGATGTAACAGTAGTCAAAATGAATGCTGCTTAAAGTAAATTTGTTGCTATCAAACTGACTACTGGTAGAGATCAATTATGAGGAATTAGAAATAATTTTCAACTCCAAAACCATTATTAGAGTAATATGTGTGCATTTCCTATCGCTGAAAAATATGCAAGCAATTGAATTCACAATATCTCAATCCAATCCACAACAGTACTTTTGCTATTTGTTTGTTTACAGTTTATATGAATTTTGAACAAGAATATATACCAATTTATTTTTAGGTATATAATCTCTTTAACAAGTTTAGTTGTCAAACAAACAGCACGATGTACCAAAGAGTGACAGAAGAAGGATAAATAAAGGAAATGGTTTAACTGTTACCATACCACCACATAAGTCAGTTCTGGTGATCTAGTGATAACCACATCTACCTTGTAGACCTAAGATTGCGAGTTCAATCCCAGCTAAGGTCAATGGATTTTTTCGGGCATAAAAATCGTAAGTATGGCTTCCTTTGGAAGGAAAATAAAGCCATGGGTTCCAGATTTAAGGCAAGTAAAAGAACCTCAGGAAGCCTGAAAGAAGAGCCCTCTGAGCAAAATTTACCAGCCATTTTCGCTCCCTAAAAAATGTCAATAAAATAAACAAACAAACAAAAAACCCACATAAGAATTTCTTGAGCAGTTTGCTTAGTTTTACTGTATCAAAACACTTTCTTTCCTTTCCCCCCCCTTTTTTTTTTTAGGTTGACCAGGAACTGATGATAGGAGCGATGGCTCCCGAAACTAGTCTTCCATTTAATTCAATTTTAGTGGTGTGTATGTTACTATTTCGACTCAATTTCTCTTAAATGTTAATAATTTACACCACTGTTACAAAAGTTCACTATATTTTATACTTTCTTTCCTACTTATGTTTAGAGTTAGTGACATTGTCAAATCTATAAGACTAGAGGAAGTTCAGTATAACTTAAAAGTATTTTAGAGTGAATTTCAAACTATAGCCCATTGAAAGATGAGAATGGTTCTAAGTGCACTTATGTGTTCTTAACAAAATGATTTTCTAGCACTTTTGTTACCCACTCATCCAACTATCCCCCCCCCCCTCTCTCTCCAATTTTTGTACAATAATAGCTCCAAGAAATATAAACTTATAGAAGATAATATTTAGTAAATAAATGAAAAAATTGTGTGTGTTTAGAAGCTGATGACAGTGAAGTAATGAAATGCTTAAACTTGAATGTTTTAAAATGCTGACACAAACTTAATTTGCAATAAGCAGTTTTAAATAATGGAAATTTTCACAATGAAATGTAATATAATACTAGGAAATCACTCAAATTTCACTAATTTTGTTCCACTTACTTGGACATGTTTTGAAGAATGTTGTCTTCATAAATACACTAAAGACAACAGCCTTCAACTTATGTCCAAGAAAGTGGAACAAAATTAGTAAATTTGAATTATTTCCTCATAAAATGTTGCAGTATTTACTTACAAAGCTTTTAAATTAGGAAATATTTTGGGAACCTTCATTTGATATCACTTCAAACTGTGAATCCTATCATGTGTTTAGCCAACTCTAAAAGAGTTAGTTTAAGTACGGGATGTAGTTTTTTTTGTCTTAAATTATATAAATTTGATGAAGCTGTCACACTCTTCATATTTATGTATTTTAACTCCAATGTATAGTTTGCCCATGATGGTTATTTTTTACATTAAAATGTTATCTTAACAAAAAATGCACATTAATGGCAACTTTAATTATGTACATTCAAAATATTTACAAAGTTGTATCTTAAATTATTTACATTTAGTATATTTACAAATTTAAAGTAATTTAAGTAATTTAAAGTACACTTATGTCCTACCTGTGTCAGATTTTCTGTGGATATATGACTTTTTTATGAATACTTCTGAATTGTCTACTACAAATAAAAGTACAGCTAGAATGTACTTGCAAGCTGATGGTAAGTTCGAAATGTTTTGAAGAGTGGTTTACAATTTTTTAATTTTAAATTTACTTAAACTAACAGAGTGGGAATCACAAGGTAATCAGTTAAACATACCTATGGCCAACAGTTTTAACTTTTGTTCAATCTAACGTTGGGCATTAATATGAAATGATTGCATAAGTATGATTAGTATATCAATACTGATTAGTTTTAACCATCACTAAGTAATTATAAATACATTGATTAATGATAGTTAAAATTCTTAATTCTCTAAACAAAGGATGACAATGGGCATCATATGGAGAATAGTCTTTTTCTTACCCCAAACATATAAGCCATAAGAAAAAATATTAAGGAAGAAAGCATAATAAGAATTAACATCATGATCTTTAGATACAAGTTGTCTTAACTGACTTAATAAATAAATAACAAAAACTGAATCAATGTGATTCTCTCAAGTTAGCTCAGAATACAATATATACCAAGTAATTTGGCATGGTGAAAACTATAATTGGAAAGTTATTTTAAAGTAAAAAAGAATACTGAGTCTTATCAATGTTAAACTTAAAAACCACTGGCATCAAACTATTTAGAAGCAGCTGCCAAAGAAGAATCCATAAATAATTTAAATTGCTCATCGTAGACAATGAGAGATGCATCATTAATAAAATTGAATTATAGTTGAAACTAAATAATTCATTATTACCAAAAATATAAGAGGATCCAAGACAGACTGTTGGACACGAATATTTACATTAGCAACAGTAGAGTCTTCTCCATTTACAGCAATTGATCTGTAAGATAAGATGAGATTTGCAGACTGAGTCCCTGCCTCGTCTCCAAGAAGATTACGGCGACCACACTACTGAAGATGTCCACGTCTGGGAAGGGGAAGGAGAAGAATCCCAATAGACCATGCATGACCTTACAGCCTGGAAGACTCAATTCACACATAGATAATAGCATCTTTCAGCCAATGTAAGGTTTCATTGATGCCTTATCCCCAATCAGAATGGAACTTAATCAATAGTTTTAAAGCATAGTGCTCATAACTAATAACTGATAGTTTTTCTCCTATATTAATTGTTTTTATTCCTATAACCTCTGCTTCAATTCAAGTATGAATCAAGGAAGCCTGTTCTCATGCATTTTCTTGCTCACTTTTGGTGCTATCATATCTGGATCCCAAAATAACAAAAAACAATGGAAAGTTACAGTTTGGAATACAGAGACAACTACATTAAAGCCAATAACTTCAATACAAAATGCAGTAGTCAATAAGCTAGTGCATAAACTTGTGAATTCCCCTTGGAAAAAACATATTAGCAGGTGTACACCCAAATAGGCAAAATGCAGGGACAAATGGATTTTGTAAGGAATTAGTTTGCAAGAAGGTACAGAAGCTGCTAAAGGAAATCTCAGCACTGTCTGCAGCAGAAGAAATATTTACTTACCATCCTTGAGCTAAACACAAATTTCAGAAGATTTTTACAGAATTTAACATTACATTAGGAGTTTAGAATGAAAATGTTATAAAGAACAAAAATATAGATAACTATACCACCAGAATAGGAACCAAGACTTTTGCATAAACTGTACAGGCTGCAATAAAATGTACATTTAAAAAACAATAAACATATATATCCAATAAAAGAGCAAAACAGGAAAATGTATATGCAAATAGAGAAATTTGCTATGGCAGTTGATTTTTGGACATGATACAGAAGAAAAGTACGGCTGTTAAATGCTGTAGAAAGACAAACGGGATTAAACATGTAGAAAAAAATCAAATGCATAAATACAAACAATTAATAAAATTTGATATCCTTGGGGATTAAAATAAAAACTTCCAAGTTCATCTATGTCCACCAGAGCTTAGCAGTAGTAGTTAAAATTCAATTAGTTCATATGGTTCATATGGTCCCTAAGGACCAAGAACAGGTCTTAAGCCTAAACCTTGTTAAGTCAATGATAATGCTGATGATTAAATATATATTTTATGAGATAAAAAGGAATACTTCTAAGTACCTTTCCAGAATACAAATGTTCTCTCTAAATTTAGAAACAAAACAATTAGTTTGCTACTCATTAATAGTAAATTGAAAACAAAAGAGAACGAATTCTCTTAGGTTCTTGTTTACAGTACAAAATAAACATCTGCCTGTATCACTGTGTCCATCTCCGCAACGGTGTTTAACGCCCGTTTACAGGCGGTGGACACTAATGATACATAAGATGAAATGACATATTGGGAAAGGATTTTTTTAAGGAAGGAAACGTTCCAGGCCTATGTTTAGGGTATCTCCCCGGCATTTGACATTTATGAAGACAGAGGAAAATCTGGCGGGATTCAAACCCCAGATCTCCCGTTCACGAGTCCTTAACGACCTCGGTCACCCTTGGCATTGTGGACAATTTATATCCGCACTATTAACCTATTTGTCAGGTATGTCAGTGGAAAATTAATTTCTCCAAACAGGACAGAGAGGTAACGGTCGGAGGTTGCAGCGCCACCCAGACAGTTCAACAAATTTCCAAAACTCATGTGCATTCCTGGGTCGTCGTCTCTTAAAATGTTTGCAACCTTAGCCCACACGTTTTAAATCAGGACTATTAGGGTTTCCCCCACGTCATGGGTTGGCGAAACTTTGCTGTGATAATGTGTCGCAGAGCAGTCTTACGTAGGCTGATAATGTTTATCTGCCCAAATCACCAAATGCGCAGACCGCTCTGCATACTGGCAGATTTTTCTTCCGAATGTGTACATATAAACAGCAATATAATTAAAAGCGAAAATATCACTCATTATTAATGAAAATAGGTATTTGAAATACTTAATAATTTCTTTATCGCGTAATTAAAAGTATTTAAGCTTTCTTTGCTTGGTTACAAGCAACAACAAGTTTTTTCAAGTTATCAACTGTCTTAGCCAGCCTTTGTCAGAGAGAACATTTTTCATCATGAAAAATGAACGTTTTACTTCCAATGAAGTGATTGGAGCATATCTAAAACAAGCTTTTCAGAAGGACTCATAACAATTATAACAGAAAGTCGGTCCTGGAAGTGTAGTGGTAACCAAACTTACCTTCTAAAACCAAGATCAACCAACTCAATCCCGGCCAGGAGCGATGGATTTTTTCGGGCGTAAAAAAATAAGTATAACTTCCTTCAGAAGGGAAGTAAAACCGTGGGTTCCATGTCGTAGATTTACGGCATGTAAAAGAACCTAAAGCCTGAAAGAAGAGGCCTCTGAGAAAATTTTGTCTGCCGTTTCTCGCCCTGAGCTGATGACCTGAGATGTTAAAGAGCGTTCGTAAATAAACCAAATCAACAACAACATAACAGAACATTTCGCCTTGCAGATCATCATGGAAATGTTGATCATGACAAAGTTGGTTGGGAATCAAATTGAGTTTTATTTTTAATCTGTTCATAGGATTCGGGAGGAAAAAAAAATTAGTTTTAATCTTTTTCCTGAATCCTGTCTTCTTGCCATTTCCATTACGTTCTTAAGACGTTTTTGGAGTTTTGACACAAATCCTCTCATTGCTCTATTTCTTGTTGCTCCCTTCGCTAATCGATGTGCCAAGTCGTTTCAAAGAGACCGGCGTCAACCTTGACCTACGCGAGGTATATATAGTCCAGCTGTATTTTTCCATTGACGTTACTTCTTCCATATTTCCTCGATGAGGTTATTGCGGTTTCTGGCATTCAAGGAACATTCCACTGTTTACTAATGTTGTACACGAATAATTTACAACCCTGAGAAACTAGAATTATTGTAATAGTTCTTTTATATTAATATGCAACTTTCTCATCGACTTTAGTGAACATTACAAAATTAGGAAATGATTAATATAATGTAAAAATACGCATAGCATAATAAACCATATTTAACAGGTTTGGATGTTGCTCATAATACCTGTCTAATAAAATATACTAATAAACAATTGCATGATTATTCAAGTTCAAACACAAAATACGTCTAAACCAAGAAATTTGGTTTCTGATAAATTGCTTCTCGCAATGATGCTAAGGAATCACAAGCCCAAACTAAATGATGCCGATTTTACTAAAAATGAGATAATGCTTATGGATTTAAACCATAATTATTTACGCTAAGACCATTTTGTAAAATATTTCTTGACTTTAAGAAAGATTATTTCGTACTATTAAGAAAAATTATGCATACTTATAATATTCATAGAAGCAGCTAAATCATAAACAGAAATTAAAAAATGAATGGTCCTAATGTTGAACCATGCTTAAATTGCACATTTTTCAGAAAATGACTCTAAAAACCAGTCATGAGATTGTTTTATCAAGTTCGTAGATTGTAATGGGAGCTATTATATTTATCAAAATACGTGAAAATAATAATCTATAGGTTTCTGACCAAAATAGTGCACTGTTCACTCTCAAAATTATATAACAAGCTATAATCAAGACAGAAACATATTACTACTATGGAAATATCAGGTCTGGCATGCCTTTAGTAGTTAATAGTTGTACTATAAAATTTTGTTGAGAAAGCGAAGGTTTCAATTTTTCAATGGTAGGTATGTTTTAACGCAGTGTACAATATAATACTGATCATTTTTCTTTAAATTGAATGATTCATACTTGGTATCAATGTTGAATTAGAGGAAAACATGTTTAAATCAAAGCCTCAAAATAAATATTGATACAATTTAATATTTGACAGTTTATAATTATCGATTGAAGAATTAGAATAGGCATTGTAACAAACTTTTGTTTCACAGGATTAGAAATACGAACAAATTATTGATTGATACAGAAAATACACTGTTTATTAATCAACGATGCCTGGTTATTTCACCTAGTGCGTTCTCCGTTAGATGTGATCACTTCACAACACTCACGTGGTATGCTTCGCACCAGTAAAGATTTGTGGCATTCTCTCCCCTTCTTCAGCGAGTGCATTTGCGAGTTCTCCCGGGTTCTGTGGCACAGCAGGACGATCGCGAACAAGTTTTACCAGCTTATCCCACAGATGCATGTAGGTCAGTCTATCACCCGAATTTGGCATTCTTGCAGGACATCTTTGGTATTCCGTGCTGTATGAGATTTAGCACTAGAGTACATACCATAAGCAAAGGGTACAACATGTTGAAGGATATTTCATTAATGTAAACACGACAACAACAAGCTCTGTCCGAGACTCAACAGTAATGCCAGCCCAAACCGCCTCCATGTTCAATAACGAACGGTGACTGGAGCAAGACGTCTCCACACACGTGTACGACCATCACAAACCGTCAAACGAAATCTTGACTCAGCCTTCCAGTGGCGGAGCTGCCAGTTGAGACGATTCTGAGCACTCAGCTGGGCTTCCAAGTGCTGACATGTCAAGATCTTTACTCTCCATTTATCAGTCTGATCAGAAATCATCACTCCAGTTGTTGTTCGTATATCTGGTTGTAGTTTTACAGCTGTGTAAAGCTGATAGGACAAGATATCTATCCTGTGCCTCTTTTGACATCTTCTTACGCCTTGTCCGAGCAGTCTCTTGTATCCACCTGTATCTATATATCACCTCCAAACCCTATGGATGATGGAAGGACTGACATGAAAAATCCTGGAAGCAAAGTTAATGGAAAAAAATCAACTGCTTGTGCGATTGATGATTCATTCAGATGTCTCATTGCTCTGTATTAACCTCAGAGAACACAAAATAACAATTTCCTAATACAGATTGCTGTTCAAACCTGCTTTCAAAATAATGTGTCAAAGAGCTCTCACTTTGGTTTCAACAGTTCTTGAAACTTCACTAATTTATTCAGAGAAAAACTAACAAATCCTAAAATATCTTTATTTTACTTTTAAACAATCCTTCAAAACATTTGACTGTCAAAAATTACACTGTATCAATATTATTTTGGGACTTTGATTTAAATATGTGTTCCTCTAATTTGTTTGAGTAGTGTATTTCATAAAAATGTGCTTTTATTTTATTTCATTTATGTATTCATTATTGAATTTGAATATCCTTATAGCTAATCACTCAAGACGCCCCTGTAAATTGTGACAGATTCTCACATCCACGCAAGTCCAAGAGTAAATGCTTTAGGATACTATAAATAGTGATAAGTATTAAATATATAGCTTGTAATAAAAACAGGAACATTTAATGTATTGTTAACATGTATTCACGGCTACCAGGACGTATGACTCTATGACAAGAGGGAAAAAGTTGCCTTTTGTCACCTTTTATGCGTCTTCTGCTGGTAATGGCCAGAACGATGGGTTTTCCTACTATCACAAAGCTAAGTGCATGTAGGTGGCCGAACAATAGATCGTTTGGTATCTTAGTTGCTGAAGTTGCTTCAAAGTTCATTGAAGAAAGAAGGGGAACAGGTGTAGGCGATAACGTCGTCACGTCAAATGATCAGGAGCTCTCCAATAAGGCGTCAAAGAGGCCATGGATTTAAAATTAGCGCGTTTGGGAAGCCAAAAGCTCACCAATAGTATTTAAATATTTCAAAGGCTCAGGAAGCCGTGAGCGCGGTGCTGTAGACCCCACGTAACGCTTTGTAAC
Organism: Metallyticus violacea; assembly: GCA_030762175.1. NCBI lineage: Eukaryota > Metazoa > Arthropoda > Insecta > Mantodea > Metallyticidae > Metallyticus > Metallyticus violacea. Next base: position 141,556,343 of record CM060832.1, read on the forward strand.
CACGTGGCGATGTTTTGGATTTCATATATAAGGAGAAACAACCTAGCAAAAGCGCGTTTTTAGTCTTACACTCGGCTCACTCAAATATGCGTTTTTCTGTCATAGAATCGCTCAGTTATACCTACGATTTTTACACTCATTCGTTCGTTCGCTGATGATCAACATCACTTTATCAGGGGCAGTAGACGAGAGGCACACAGATGCAGCATATGTAGCACGCCTCATCAAAGTCATAGAGGTAAAGAACCAGGTGGCCAATAATTAGTGTAGTGTGATTAAACATTTCAATGCGTTCAATGAAGCAAGGTTGTGTGATTTAAACCGCCTCCTTCCATTTCCCTCCTCCCGTGATTAATAAAACACGAAAGGCGACTTCGGGCCCCTGAACGACCTGGGGTATGAAATTGAACCTTCGGTCTAACAACTACATCAACAGCAGCAAGTAATAACCGCTTCAAACTACATAAATTGACACTTTAGGTTTTAAGTTAGATGTGTATATCAATGTTGCCTTTTTGTGTTCATAAGTTACCGCTTTTGAAACAAACATTAAAGAAATATGCGGCTTAGTACAAAATAAACTATGACAGAAATCCCTTGTTCTTGAAATAATATGTCTACATTTATAATTTAAAAAGAAGGATAGTTGCGATTTTAGTTTTACCCCAGAATGACAAGGTAATCTGTCAGGTTTTTGAAAGTAAGTGGACTACTTAAAAATTACTACAGCAACATAAGCCTGCCGGTCATTAAGACAATGTTGCGAAAAGCTATGTGATTAGTATACAGCTCCGATACGCGCTTGTGCGAGTCATTTGTTTTAGCAAATGTGTATGGCAAGAAAATGTTTTCTTAAAGAGACTGGTATTATAAAAATAATAAAACTTACATACGTGACTGTTGACGAGATCATGGACAAATGCGGCCGTTACACCCCCAATGCAGTCACCGGGAAGCTCGAATCTGTGAAACCAAGTAACAACATTGAATTATGTACAAGTAAATTAGAAGTATCAGATGTCCTATATTTCCAGAACAAGTCCTCTAGCCTTTGGTGTACGGGTAAAGTACCAAAACATCCGAAATTTAGACATTTATTTGCTATCGCTTTAACGTTAAATAATAATAATAATAATAATAATAATAATAATGTATTATTGTCCTTAAATACAATGTATACACAAGAGGCAACGTCAGATACAAAAATATTATATAATATGTGGACAATTCAAATATGCAGATTATAGAAAGCACTGTTTATCTGTGATTTAAAACAATTCTCATTTAATTGCTTGATATGATTTAATAATCTAGTGTCAAATAGAATACTCAAAATAAGGTGAATGAAATTTACCTTACTAATCTTGTATATGGCCCATTATTTCTAGTGCATTAATTATGTATATCTTTTGTTAATACATATTCATGTATAGAGTCAACCTTTCTATATCTTTAAAAAGAGGTTTACAATGTGTCCTTGAAGTATTAATTTCACTATAAATAACAAATATACCTTTCTTCATACTCTTTTACTCATTTTTCGGCACGCTAATTCAATTCGTAATCTAACAATTTGGCTTATAAGTAAATAAAATTTCTGGATTTTGTTTAAGATTGAAATGTTATATACATTCACTGAAAATCGTCTATTAATATCATTAATTACGTAGTCAAGAGGTTCGCAAGAGCGGAAGGCAAGCACATGGAAGCCCAAGAGGAGTGGCAACATTCGGTGGTGTACTGTAAAGAGGTTGCCATAATGCAAGCACGGTTGAATACGTCATCGTGTAACATGTGGCGGTGTATAATGCCAAAGGCGATAAAACTACTTCTCGAAGATCAACGCGAGAAAATGTGAGCATAGTGGAGTTTGTTCGCGCTAGTGCGAAAGGTTTCCGCGTAAGAAGGCACTAACTTCCTTCGAGGAAACACGAAGCAGAATTGCGGCAGCAGCTAAAACTGATGATTTCGCTGCAGCCTCGCCACTCTGTGTAGTGTCTTGGAACACATAGCAATTATGACGCTGATGCCGGCGACCTCAGGCATATTCAGTGCGTTCTGGATTTTCTATACGAGTGGATGAAAAGAGTACAGATGACGCAGGCTCAAAAGAGCATTCAGGGATTCGGAACAAATTACGAAGTCCCCCAGGCACTGTTCAGAAATATAAGATGCATTAAGTTCCGCCACAAAAATAAATGTCGTAGAGCTGACCTTAAAACTAAAACCATTACAAAAGAAAACACTCTCACGCTTGTGTTGCAGGTATAGATAAATTACGATATGTAAAAGAATGCTGCGTGTAGGCTGGTTCATTTTGAGGCAGATTCTGGTGAGAAAGGATCCGTATTATTGTAAATTGTTTCGATTCCATTAGTGTATGGGTGCACTAAATCAGAAGTTCTGGATTGTTGGATTTTTACGATTTGGGCTTTGCAAAGCAAGTTGGAAATCATTAAAGAGCATGAAATTGATTTTGTTATGATAATCCTTTGTATTTTCAAGTGCTTTTTGAATTGTTTTAAAACTTTTAAATTGCTTTGAGCACTTTTCAGTATATAACGCAGACGTCTGTTCCGTGGTTGGATTTTAGAAATAATTTAAACACTGGCCATTGAAAGGCAGGTGTACTTTTGGTTAAGTACATAAACAGGACGAGCGAAAAGTTGCTATCCCTAATATTCGCTCTTAAATGTACAGAGATGTCATAACTGGAACAAGCGAATAGCGCGTGTGTAAGTGGAGGATTGACAACCATGTGTATCGGGAAACAGGGACTCCATTTTGGAACAACATCTGTAAGTGATGAAATGTAAATTAAACGTAAGAACTTTTATATACACAGGAACTGTATAGTACTACTTATATGCAAAACACAACCATTAGAGAATATCAGTGCAGCTTGAGAAAACAAAGTATTTTATAGAATAACATGTTATTGCTATTGTTATATTGTTGTTACAGTTTAACGTCCTGATGACAACGCAGGTTTAAAGAGACGATTTTTTTTTATTATGAAATGAGTTCACAATGCTTAAAGTTACCCGACATTCACCTCAGTCCTTATATTATCACCTACAAATCATTCATTTCAGAAAAAGTGAGAGGATAATATCATTTCATTAATGATGGAAAATTTGCTCTACAAAGTACTATATTTCAGGTTTCAGTGCTGGTTCTAAATGTAAACTACGTAACATAGCACCAAGTCTGCAGAAACCGAGACGAAATGCAACTAACTTGTCTTAGCAACTCGTGTCCCTTATCTTTATGATAAAAGCAGGAAACGCTTTGTGTGTTTCTACCTAATCATGATAAAATAAACCAGTTTCGCTCATGGCTTACACGTGGATGTGTGGCGTGTAGGCGGTAAAACATTCACAAATAGGCAGGCAAAACGAAGTAAAAACGCTTGAAATAGGTAATAATTGGAACTTAAATTTTAATTTAACTCTGCTGTTTCCAAACTACTATGTGTTACGCCCTTTACTACCTGCAACTCTTGAAAACCATGTACAATAATATATTTCTCTAAATCGTTCACTACAAAGGAAGCTCTTCTATTACTCATTAAGAATATTATTAAATCTTAAAAACGTTTCTTAACCTTCCTGCAATTCTTCAGGCAGTAAATGTAGACGTTAATTTTAAAACTATCTCCCATCCACAATTCCGCCCTAATATTTTTCCGTTCTTTCCCTAGCAGTAGCTGCAATCTTTCCAGAAACTTTCACGGGGCCCTCTTGTGTTTCTGTAACTACATTTACGGCATCTGTATTTTCTTCTCTAGGCATTTCAATTTCCCTAGGACGGTTCCGAAAACGTGCCTTGATATAAGTTGTCCCCTTCCAGCATATTTAAAGGAATATTTCCTGAAACAATTTCAGCATACAACAACTCTGCATTTATTTATCTAATTTTCTCATGGAAGAAATGACTGCTTTGATTTTTTTTTTCCCCCTTCCCCGTCTGGTAGTGTTGCTTAGATGACTTACTGCATTTTATATTGTTGTACGTAATGTTTATTCCACATATAAGACGAATCTTTAAATTGTATACTAATTAACAGGGATTAGAGATAAGGACAGAAACAGAGGGTAATTCAGTACTGAAATACTGTATATAAGCGCAGGAAAATGTTCATATCTAGTAACCAGCATGTTCTGAGGCAAAACTACCATTAACATGAACCCGTAACAATACTTCATTCATAATTTTTCCAATTATTCTATGGTAATGGAATGAAAAGATCGATTTTGAAGTTAAAAAACCGAACTAAGCAGATACCTAGGTAAGCTACAACTCTAGAAATAGTCACTTATCCCCATGGTCCGGATTTTTAGGCTTTTACAAACCCTGAATTATTTTTTTAACATTTTAAACTACTTCTTTTTGGTTTTTAACATGCTAAAATAGTTATTTTTAGTTTTTTTTTAACACTTTTCAAGTTTCTCTTAACTAAAGTAAAATAAACACATTGCAATAAATATACGATAATATCAATTTATCTTATTTTAATTTTATTTGTGTTTTCCATTGTTCTGAAACACAAAATTACATGAACATTCTATATCCAAGTCTTTATAATGTCAACGTACTGCATTAAGTAGTAAACTTACTTAAAATTTCAAAGTCTTTATAATGTCAGGGCACTGAGATTATAATAAATAAACAAATAAAAAATAAAGCGCTGAAGTTTTTAAACGTTTAAACAAAATTAAGTTGTAAAGCACTAAACTTAACTAGAACATTTTCAATGTCTCTTCCGCCGCAATGTCGGTCACAAGAGGTAGAAATTTCTCATCACAGTTTTCTGGCGTAAAGCGGTTTCTGATGGTGCTGTGGTTCGTTTTGTTCAGCATCTTGTATAATATGAAGTGGGGTCTACCACGACATTAGCAAAGAAGCGACCACAAATATCGGTGGTTTCACGAAAGCAGATGTTACGTCCTGAGTTCTGTTCTGATGAATTCAATTTTTTGTCGTATAGTTGGTGTAAATATTTTTTCTTTAAGGTTGATTCGTCTGGTATCTTTCGGTCACCGATTTCTTGAATAAGTTTACTGAATACTGGGTTCTGTACCACTTGCTGTGGTACATTAGCTGATACTAGCACCTCGTATAAATGTAGAATAAATTTGTCTTCTAAACAGTCAGAAAAAATTAAAATTTGGTGTTGAGACTGGATCCTCTGTTGCTGCTCTCTGCTGCTGACATGTCCTGCAATGCTGCGGAAAATGCGATTTTTGGTCACAGCTCACTTGCTTTTGGTACGCCTGCCAAAATACAATTTTAAAATTAGGTTCGTTACCGATCAACATTCTAATCAACAACTTTTAGAAACCTTTCCTTTTGGCATGTTGCTGTAGGTGTTGATAAACTAGAAGTGTAGGCTACTTAATAATCCATTCAGTTTGCTTCTAAATAAGTTTTACATCCGACAATTTTCTTTAACAGAACGTGACTGGACAATAAAGAGACGGAAGACGTCTGTTCGAGAGTCATTTGAGAAAAATAGCGTTGAACGTGACTGACAGCAATGATATTACGAAACTAAATTCAGTTTGCTTCTAAAATTAGATAATTTCGATAATGCTATTAACCTATGACAATAATATTACAAAATTAAATGCAATGATTTGTCTTTGAAGTCATCAAGATGCACATTATTGGTTAATGTTTTAAAAGTAATTTTATTGTAAACATTATTGTTATTAATAATTTAATAATATTTACTATATGTAATGATAATATTATATTTAATAATTTAAAATCAATTACATTTTAATTCCATTTTAATATTTTTAAACGATAGTTTTAGCCATTTATAGGTTTCAGCGTCCTATTTAGCCATTTTTAGGTTTCGTAAGATTCAACTAAGTGACTCCCATGATAAAGAAACAGATAATTATGTTAAAATATCACAAATAGGAGACAAGGAGCAAAACAGTTAAAAACCTAAGAAACCGGTCCCCACTTATCACCAAAATAGGCAATTAAGGCTGTAAAACTTTCGTATAATAATCCCAAGGCTTTATAATGAATATTTCATTAAAGATCCTATAGTTCTGCGCAAAGGAATAAAACAAACAAAAAGGACAATGTCACAGTTTTACTTGAGAGGTTAAAAATAACCTCTCCTGCGTAAAAATGTAATTTCTTCTATTACCTACGTAAGAAGCAAAGGCAAGTCCATGTTGCATTCTTTAAGGTTAATTTAATGACCTTACAGCCAACGAGTTTCAACAATGAATCGCTTTCACTAACACATGCTGCTGCAAATTGACGAAAAAGGTTGACGTAGTTAGCATAATTTATTCCATAAAACGTTTCAATAAAGTTCATAGAACATCTGAGATTACGCATTTCCTATATTTATACAAAGAAAGAAAAAAAAAATGCGAATTGCCATGGAGATCGCAAGCATGACATCGGCAAAGTTTGCATATTTGATGTGTGTTGTGTGTGAATCGAACGCTTTCTTGCTTGCCTTGTTATGAACAAACAGAAGGAGTCTTCCACGACTTCAGTTATTTGCATCAACAATGATAAAAACCTGGTATTGCTTAGTTTTCTTTCAACATATGCGTAGATTTTGACTTTTTTGTTAAATAATTCAGCGAAAACATTTTTTGTAATAACCCGTGAATTTTGAAATTTATCACATGTTTGTTTAATATAAATTCTTAAGATGATGTAAATAAAAATCTAAATAAAGTTTATTTTTAAAAATTGATAACAGCGTTTATAAATGTCTATGAATGCTGACCTCACTCAAAAAAATGTGTTTCCTTATTTATCATTTCAACTCATGTAACGCGTCATCTATAAGTTCCTCCGCACTCGGGTGATTTTGCACCGCACAAGAAAGAGTTGCTACTCTAAATTTCTGTCATTCCTTCCTTCGAAACAGGTTTTTAGCAGCCAAACTGCCTACCGTTGTTGAGGTTTGAACTTAAGAGTGTGTGTTTACCTTGGTGGTTAAGTAAACAACAAATATTCGCTGGATCCGCGATCATTCGCTTCGCTAATAAAATTTCAGTTACACAATAGCTACGAGGCGACCCTGTATTTTCAGTGTCCGCCGCCCGTTAACTACTATTCAAATTACAGAATACAAACAACCAAAATTGAGATTGCAGCACCCTGTTCCAAGCAAACTATTGGCTCTTCTTTTCAGAGTGCAAATGCCTAATAATAAAATAAATTCTTTTACTCTATCTTGAGCAAATAGTCAATTAAATAGCCTTTACATTATATTTATAAATGAAATTCCTTTTAAACTAGCATAAATTCGCATCCCATCCCTCATTAACCTCTCTCTAGGTCTGCATCTGTTAGAGGAAATAACAAGGTGAACCATCATAACGAAAAAAAGAACATAATAGATGCAGTAGAAGAAAAAGAAGGAGATAGCCGGAGGGTACCGCCCTCGCTTCAAGGGCGCAGGTCGCATTACGTAACCTTACTCGGCAAACCGGCGTCCTTATCAATTACACTCCAGTAGACTGTAAACTGCAGTCGTGCGCTTAGTGCTTCAAGTTGAACATGTCTGCTAGTGAAGACATGGTGCCGAAAGTAAAGTTTAACAACGGTCACGAGATTCCAATCTTTGGACTGGGCACATGGAAGGTAAAGCTTGCTTTTATATTATGTTTCATGTCAACTCTGAAAGACTTGCAGGTGGTACAAACCCAGTCCTTGAGACCGCGGCAGCAGACATCCTGATACTTGAGTCGCATCGCAGTGACTACAAAAGTTTATATTCCTTAATGAAATGAGCTCCACACTAACAGAAAAATTAAAATGATTTTGTATGTTCTTGATTTTGCTTTAATACCTGAAGACTACAGGCAAAGAACATTTTAAATCAGGGTTTATATATATATATATATATATATATATATATATATATATACACACGCCATCTAGCAGCATACATCTATACTGAAATTCATTTTACACAAATAAAATGAAAGGAAGTACATTTTTTGTCATATAAACTGACATAAGGATAAAGCATGTACCAAGAAACATTTTTTTTTTTTTGAGTAGTGTTTAACGCCCGTTTTTACTGCTGAGGCACCACAGGCGATGGACACTGATGATACATGAGATGATAAATTGGGAAAGGATATTTTTTTTTTAAGGAAGGAAGCGTTCCAGGCCTAAGTTTAGGTACCTCCCCGGCATTTGCCAGTTATGAAGACTGAGGAAAACCTGGAAAAAAACCCAGTCAGGGAGGACGGTCCTGGCGGGATTCGAACCGCAGACCTTCCGCTCACGAGTCCGTGCCTTAACGACCTCGGCCACCCGTGGCGGTCGAAGAAACATAATTGCCTATACTTTAATCATTACAGGTAAAAAGCATTTCAACTCTAGGCTGTAGTAAAATAACATTCTGTTTAGCTCATTATAATATAATTTACTTGTTGTCTTTGTAGACGTAACTGTTGGTAACAAGTAAAGAATTTAATGGCGCTGAAAGAATAAGAGAATTTCGGGGGATGAAGCCCCCAAAGTTAATATCCATCAATTTTGACTGTAGCTATTTCAATACGAAGATATGCAGGTTCTAGAAATGTTGTGACTCTAGTTCAAACGTTCGTTGTAAATCTACCACGTTAAGAAATTAAGAAAGTCAAGATCTAACAGAATTAACAAATTTCACAAATTAACTGACAGAATTTTTACATCCTAACAAAATAGTCAAACATCATAGTGCAGTTTACTTGTAAACTTAGAATTGTTTTTAGTTTTAAAAACAAGCCAGCAACAAAAAAATAATTAAAACACTATGTTGGAAAATATATTTCCATATTTTTTTTCATTTAAAACCCCTCTTTTTATCTTTATTTTGACATTACTTAACAATTATATTTATGTTTAATAAAGTTCAAGTAATTTGGTTTTGAGGCTAAAATACCAACATTTCAAATCAATTTCTTGTAACTTACACACTTTTATACTATGATAAGAAAATATGGATGTAAATTTCGGGGAGTAATTGCTGGCAAGGCAAGAACCAAAAAGATTTCGTGAACATATACCAAGGAATGTTTCGTTTTCACGATAAGTTACAATTCTGTTTCACATGAAAATGCTTTGTTTGCACGATAGAGGCAATTGTTTCACGCTGAAATGCTACGTTTGTTTACCAGTTAATCAGCAATCATGGAAATGGGGTCGGTGTTTGCAGTGAAATGCACTGTAGGTTGTGTACTTGTGCAGGGGGTCTGTTATTCATACCAAGAAGAGGATGCTTTTTACGGAGACGGCTGATGGTAGTGGACGATGGGCAGCATAACTGTACCACAAGCGAGTTTCTAATCGACAGCAACCGGAACACAAGACATTTGTGCCTTTTTGAGACTGGAACGCTGAATCCTGTGCACTGTAAGAACATGGAATATAGGGGAATAGTTTTTAGACCATGTTCCTCGCATAGACAAGTGATCCGCCAGGTTAATATAAGCCACGTGACTATATGGGCTATTTTGCAAGACATTTACCATTTGAAATGACTACAGGTTTCAAAGTTGCTGTATCTTTTCTCAAGGAAACAAATTTGACACTGACTTATCGTGCAAGCCAATACCACTATGACATTTCATTCTTCAGTTCAGCACATGGATGAGGAGAGAGAAATGGCATCATCAGTTTACACAATACGGAGAAGAATCTCCTTGTGTCACATCAACAACAGCGATTTGGAATCAATGTTTGGGCTAGAATTTTTATCAGGTCTTACATTCTTACACATCAACTTGCTGGAACACAGTGTAGTAAGTTTCTGAAAAACATTCTGCCTGTGTTGCTTCTCGAAAGTGTGTCATTTGCGGTACGACAAAACACTGGTTCACGCACATGAAGCTCCGGTCCATTTTAGTTTCTCTTGTTCAGCGTTATCTGAAACATTATAGTTTTAAAGAACAACTTTTTTTTTTTAGTTTTTGACATGTTTATAAAATCATATTTAAAGTTTCATGAAATTTATTAGTAACTTTTAGCGAATTTATAGGTAATGTAACTATTGCGGTTGTACAAGTGAAATCCCCCCACGCACTCTGTGTGTGTGTGTGTGTGTTTCCGTGAACGCTCTAGCGGTCGTAATTTTAGTTTTCTTAAGACTAAAGAAACTCGATATATAACCACCAATTAACAAAGGATTCTTCGAGTTCTTTAACCATGGGACCATGGGAGGTGGGGGGTTAACCTAAAGCATTTTTTTAAAAAAAGTTAAAAAAAACACCAAGCGGCCGCAATTTTTTATTTCTTTCAATAAAACTCTGTATATTTCTTTCAAATAAATTGATAAAAGTAGTTTCCTAAAATAAGGGCAACCGGGCAATAAGGAGTGGGGGTATGCCTGAAAAACGAGTGGGGGATAAAGCGAACTTTAAAAACCACTCTAGCGGGCGCAATTTATTATTTTTTTAAAAAAAAGAAAACGGTATATGCCACTAAAATAAAAGAAATAAAATAAGATAAATGGATGCTGAAAATCAGTGAAATAGGACTATTAGGAAAGTAGGGGGGTTCCTTGAAACTCAAAATTTAAAAATCGCTCTAGTGCCATTAATATCTTTTTTTGCAACGAAACTCAATACATACAATTTAAATAAAATAAGAAAAATAGTTTCTGAAAATCAGTAAAATTAGATTATTAGGAGTGGGATTTTTCCCTGAAACCTAAAATTTAAAATTTACTCTAGAGGCACCAATATATGTTCCTTTTTTTTTCCTCCTCCTTTTCTTTTGCAACGAAACTCCATATATAACATTTAAATAAACTAATTAAAATAATTCCTGAAAATCAGGGTTTTCAGGAGTGGGAGTTTACCTGAAAGCCAAACTTTAATCCAATATTTGTTTCTTCAATATCAAAAATAAAAATTAAAAAAACCTGGTATATATTATTTAAATAAAATAAGAGAAAATTAGTCTCTAGAAAATTAGGGAAATTGGACCATTAGGAGTAGGGAACAGTAACATTTAAATAACATTTCAAAGCCACTGAAAATCAACGAAACTTTGATTGTTTATATTTGCTTAGTACATACTATTTTTAAATTGTAACATGTTTTTGTTTTATTGAAACATATGAACAACATCTTTTTAAATATGCAATGTAACCTGAAACTTTTGGCTATTTTTCTCTATTTTAGTGTATGTAAAGATTATATCAAGAGCTCAGTTTATAAAATGGTTACTTTTAAAATTGTTTAAAACTACCCATGGAATAGATTTGTTTATCAATGGTCACATATTTCATTTAATTATTAGTATACCATTAATTTTTGTGGTTTAATGTCAATAATAATAACAACAACAACAATAATAATAATAATAATAATAATAATAATAATAATAATAATAATTCTAAAATTGTGGTTTTTCTTTTTTGGTACTTATAAGTTGCAAGAATTCTTATTTTGTTCCCCTAATACCATGCAGTAATGTCATAACTTATTTCATTTCATTACTTAATAAGATAATAATTTGGATTTTATATTGTTTTTTTTAAAATTACTCTACTAGGTGAGGAATTTGCTTAGTTTACGCACCTCCTGCATGATGGGACTTTTTATTCTTCATTTTTGGCCACTTCCTCATAATAACAACCCCTTCATATAACACATTTAAAGAAAGGAAATGTTATAGTTTTAAAGAAAAAATATATTTTTAGATTTTTTGACATATTTAGAAAATCATATTTCAAGATTTCGTAAAATTTACTAGTAACTTTTTATTTTTCATTCTTAGCCACTTTCCCCTTAAAAAGGAAATTCTTCATTCATATGCTTTTCATTAAATCCTGCAATTTTTACCTGGGTTAAATGATATCTTAACATAATATATTGGACATAGAGAAAGGTCTATGCTTTCAACACCAAATAGACTAAAATCGAATGTACGCCTAATAAAACCATCAATATACTCAGTTTTTGTTACAACATGAGAAAGTGTGGCAGTATACAAAAAACTTGTAGGAGTTTATGACACCTTTGAATGAGAGGGACATTTCTCCCACAAGACTCTATAGAAAGACCCAAACTTCCTTGTCTGGAGCAGTTAACAATAAGTTCTGTATACTCTTATGGAGTGTAGATTCTGTCTCTTTTAGCACTAACTCCGTTTATCAAATAGAGTGCCTAAGTCCTCTTAACAGGAAATCTATGTACAATTTTGTTAACTTTTCAATGTTGTCAAACATCTGATCGTGGTATGATTCTGTTTTGTCCAACATAAGACAGATGCCAATCTGTCACAGAATCTGACACATATAATGATTTAGTACAGAATGTACCGCATTAGCTCCCTTTTTGGATGTAGTTTCATTATGCACATAAAAATGTATTTATTTGCATGAGTACTGTGTATGGAAAATGCAAACACCCAAAGCTGATATAAATAGTACTGGAGTGTTGCATGATAGTTCCAAAACATAGTTCCTATCTTGAAACATCTAATAGTAATAATTTAGTAATTTAGTAATAATAATTTAGTAATCATTTTGACATATGTTTTTTGTAGCTAACCAATCTTGACCCTCTCGGCTACATCATTTAGAAATGGACTACAAATTTCACAATCAAACTTTCATATGTGCTGCACAAATTCTTCTGCAGTATATTAAAATAAATTTCAAGTTCTCATTAAAATAACTGAAGCAGAACTTGTAATTTATAGCTACTATGGATTACAGATTATACATTAATCTCATGTTCAATCTTATATCAAGATAATGGCATTCTCAAGAAATGTAATAGCTCTCTTTGACAGGAAAATATGATATAAAATTGAATTCTCATACATTCTTCAGGAGAAGTTACTTTTTCAAAGTTTTCCACAAACATCTTTAGGTGATTTTGCTAGAAGTAGAAATTTTTTTTAACCTTTTTTAGGCTCTTATCCCCTACCGCAAAAAATACTTATGGGCTTTCTGCAAACTTAAACTTTTTCTCCCTGGCTTTTGAATGAGATGGAATAAATTGCCCCTTTAATGTCAGCTGGATAATGATGGACTGGAGCTTCATTGATGAATTTTTGTAAAATTACATCCTCTTCATCATTCTCATTTAAGGATAAAAATTATACAAGGACTGCCTTTTTGAAATTCTTAAGGTATCCCCTAGGAACATTTCTTCCTGCAATTAAAACAAATAACATTATGTGTCAGTTATTACATCTATGCAGTAATATAATGTAAAAATCTGGATCATTTTTCCACAGTATGTCAGTTGTTGCCCTTAATTTTGACTTTCTTAATTAAATATCTTTTGATAGTATGAGCCATTTATTTTTGTTTTGCTTTTAACACCTTCTCTTTCCCTTTCAAACAATAAATTTCCATATATAATAATAAAAAATCTATGTAATAATAATTTACATGAATAAGAAAATTCATTTGAACATTGGGGGAACAATAAAACAATTATAGAGTTTAGTCATCAGATGAAAGAACCATCAAATGAGAAACTCGGTGCTAGAAGTTCCTATATCCTGTAATAAGAGCATTTTAGAAATTTCAATATCTTACTGGAGCTCTACATCAAGATGAAGATAGTAAAGAAAGAATGCCTACATGTAATGATGTTGAATCTACAGTTAAAGCATTTCTGCTAAAAAAAAAATTGGAGAAAAGGCCTTTTAATAACTACCAATTCAAATATAGCTCTGCCAAATTGAAATGGGTATATGAAATATGTATTAATGTAATAAAATTTCCAAGCAGCTTCTCTCTATGTCCATCAAACAGACAACCAAAATATCAAATATTCGAAATAATGAGGATAGATTTTTAAAATGATATACTGTAGTTAGTCGAAGCTGCCAATTAAAAATGTATCTATAAAAGGGATGATGTGGTTCAATGTATGCCATGATTTCTGTTTTCTTTTTCTTAGGGAGTTTAGTTGCTACAATAGTGTGACAGTTCATGATAAGATAAGAGAGCAGTTTTCATCTTATTTATTATCACCACTTTGTGTGTGTTTGTGTGAGTGGGTGCACGCATGCATGTGTTTAAGTTCCAAGTATTTTTGAGGATAACATAAAATGCTAGTGTGAATGATGACAGGGTTTTATATAGTACATAAGACCAGAAAAAATGCAATGGAGTAGAGACCAGTTTGATGCAGAATGGGATGGATAAGGAACAGGAAAAACCACCCCAAAACATTTAATCAGTGATAACTAGGGTTTGGATTTTACGTTTTTATCTTTTTGCTTTTGTTAACATTAAACTGCATTCAAAATAAAGTACCTGACTAACACTTATCAGTGGGAACAATTATTTTCCTTAAATTTGGAATAATTAGGAGGAATAAAAAATCTGTTGTGTTTATTAAATGAAGAAACCAAAATACAGTTGTTACGACATACCAAATTATTTCTACCATTTTCTTGGGTTCTTTAACTCTTAATGTTAACACTGTAAAGTCATTTCTGTCTTATTAATCTTACATACATTAAAATCTAAATCTCACACAGTATGTTTAATTGAAGGAAACTATCTCAGTTGATCATATTTTGCATTTGTTTAATTATTTTTTCTCACACTTCACATATTTTAAATATAATTTTCAGTCAAAGCCTGGTGAAGTAGGACAAGCTGTAAAGGATGCCATTGATGTTGGATATCGTCATCTTGATTGCGCATTTATTTATGGAAATGAACCAGAGATTGGAGCTGCCATACATGCAAAAATAAAAGAAGGTGTTATCAAAAGAAGTGATCTCTTCATTACTAGTAAGGTAAGATCAACAGATAATTTTGGAACCTTAAAAGTATTTTATGATGACCTGCATCACTAGTCAATTCTAAATTTGCAGTAAAAGGGTACTCAACATTAGACTGCTATTTGGTGAAGTAAGCAGAATGGATTTACAGTAGTTTATATAATGCATATGCATAAACAAAATAAGAGAAATGAATTTCATCAAGTAGTATTTTGTACTCACAAACCCAAAATACAAAAACAGATCAAACATATTTTAATATATGCATAAAATAAAAAAAATAAGAAAAAAAAGTTTAGTTTCTTTGCCTATAGAGCATTAGGAACAAACTAAAACTGCTTTCCAAACTGCAAGCACACCGCCACAGGTGAGGTCGTTAAGGCGGGGAATCGTGAGCGGGAAGTCTGGGGTTCAAATCCCACCAGGACCATCCCCCTTGATTGAGGTTTTTTCCAGGTTTTCCCCATTCCTCATAAATGGCAAATGCCAGGGAGGTAACCTAAACTTAGGCCTGGAACATTTCCTTCCTTAAAAAAAATACTTTTCCCAGTTTATCATTTTCTCATGTATCATCAGTGTCCCACTGCCTGTGATGCCCAGTAAAAATGGGCATTAAACATAAAATAAAAAAAAATAATAAAATAGATACTGCAAGCATAAGTAACTTAATTTTTTTTAAGCATATAAACAACTAAAAATCAAAAAAATAAAATGTTATCCGTTTTATCCAATGTTTAAACTAAAAGCTATTTAAATATGAATTCAAAACAGTAAGGCTTTTTGCTCACAACATTATATAAGCTCATTGTAATCTTGATCAGCATCCGATATAAGCAGCTTCATAGCAAGGACAATGCTAAACATTTTTGTTCAGTAACACATTCAAAACAAACTTTTTAGTCTGATTGAACATTGGTGTTTTTTCATACATAATTTTACATGATGATAGAATTGTACCATCAGCAAATTTTTTTTGCAAACTTGTAAGCTGTCTTTTACAGAATGTCATAATTTTCTGTTAAATAATGTGCCTTTTAATATTATATGGAAAAACTTTTATTCAATCTTTCTGCTGTGATATAAAGTTTTCAAGCAATTTGTGACTTTTTTGCAGCTTTGGAATACATTCCATAGACCAGATTTAGTGGAATCAGCATGCAGAAAAACCCTTAGCAATTTTGGTACAGATTACTTGGATTTATACCTTATTCACTGGCCTGTTGCATATAAGGTAAGTTTATAACAGCACATTCCAGCTTTGTGTTTACAACATTTTTTATAACAGCTCTGCTCAAGCATCTATAATTAAGAATTTTTAAACTAATTTCATCTTCTGTACAATAGAGTATTTTTTCCTTTATTCTTTGATTTTTCACTAGAAATATATTTCTATTTTCTTAGCCTTAGCACTAGAATCATTAGTTTATTATGCACAAAAGCAGAGCCCAGATTTTTGTCATAAAAAACTACATTTTAAATTAGGATTTAAAATTTTTAGTTTTAAGGATTCAATATGAGTATTAATACTTTATATTGAATATAACATATTATTTTGAAAGAATAAATAGAAAACAAACTAAAAAGTTTATAGAATTTTAATCAGGTGTGATCACAATAATCAAATACATCATTAAAGTTTCAGATATAAGTAGGTCGGTCCTGGTGGTGTAGTGGTTACCATATTTGCCTCCTAAACCCAAAACGCGGGTTCAAACCTGGCCAGGACCGATGGATTTTTTCGGGCATAAAAATCCTAAGTATGGCTTCCTTCAGAAGGGAAGTAAAGCCGTGGCTCCCGTGTTGTACATTTGGGGCATGAAAAAGAACCTCAAGCTTGAAAGAGTGGCCTCTGAGCAAAGTTTGTTGGCTGTTTCATGCCCTGAGTTGAATGGGACGCTGATGACCTGAGATGTTAAAGAGCGTCCATAAATAAATTTAAAAAAAAAGATATAAGTATCTTTTTGTTAATAAATAAATGGGGTCAATGAAGTTTAGAAAAAATTAATCAATGTAACAAGTATTAAAAAAATTCTTTATAATTGATGTTATTGTATGATTTAGTTGAACTACACACTCTTAATGCTTCACTTACTTGTCATAATGTATAGAACTGGTTTCCAGAACATTTTGTTCTCATCATCAGCAAGGCTAAAATTCAACTGTCGGATAATTCGTTGAGCTTTGGGAATGTGTATTCAGCTCTGGTGGCAGTGTGTTAAAATTGTAGTTTATGTTTTCATCCATGGCAGTGTCAAAGTTCATTAGACTGTCTTTGTATTTGTAGATGTAGATTTTCTCCCAAGTTGCTAGTTCTGTAGGTCCTTATACTGATTTTAATAATTTTGCTTTATTCAATGTGCTGTGCTTTTCTGTCCAAAAAGAACATGCTACTGCTGATTTTTCTATTTGCTTGTACTTTATGTTCCAGAAATGTTCCTTTAACCATGTGCCTATGTTTCTCTAATGTAGAATTTTTCATATTCTGCACAATTTATTTTGTAAACACCTGCTTTTTTCTCTTGTGGAATACTGTCATTAACATTGTCTATCAGTAGGTTTTTAACATTAAATCTGTTAACCAGTGCTAACTTGATATTAAAATCTTTAAGAATGTTCTGAAATTTTTTTTGCAGCCCATGGATGGTATGTGAATTTTTTAAAAATTAGCTTATCTTTTCTTGCTGAAAGTGTTGTGGTTTCTTTGATATGTTTTTGCCCCTTGAATTTCTGCACCTTTTGTTTACTAGTTCTTTTTTAAAACTATTTTTAACCGCTGTTTCTTCTATTTGTTTTTATTCATTAAAATATTCTTCTTTGCTAATTTTTAGGTTAACTAGTCATGTTGATAACTGCATGTTTGTATACTGTGGGATTAAAACTGTCAGCTTCTATGTGATTATCTGCATGTGTATTTTACAATTCCCTTGATGTTTCATTATTTTAATATCTAAGAATGGCAACATGTCATCTGTTTCTGTTTCGTATGTAAACGATATGTTTCTATGTTGAATATTCAAAAGTTTTAAGACATCATCAATGAGTTTTTTGTTAACTATAGCAAATATATTGTCGACATATCTGTTCTGAACATAAACTACAAGTTTATCACATTGCCACCAGAGCTGAATACACAGTCCCAAAGCTTAACAAATTATCCAACAGTTGAATTTTAGCCAAGTTGATGATGAGAACTAAATGTTCCTGAAACCAGTTCTATATATTATGACAAGTAAGTGAAGCTTTAAGAGTGTGTAGTTTAACTAAATCATACAATAATATTAATTACATGATTGACTTTGCTGTGCAAGTGCCAATTAACATTTTAATTAATATTCTTTATAATTAAAAATGTGTCTCTTATCTATTAAGTAAAATTACAAAATTCAATGATTTGTATGCTGTCTAAAATGTAGTTCATGAAGTATAGTCCTTGGCCATTAATGCTTTTTTCTCTAGGCCTAATGCAGGCCTAGGCCTACCATAGCATCCTCTTGTAACGTCATCAGCAGACAGGAGTATTGTGGGGGGGGGGGGCTGTGATCAACATATCAACACCCCACTGATTACTGTCACATGGCTTTTAAGAATAACGATGCCACTTTCTTATCAGGCAGCTACGCAACTGTCCTTACAATGCTGGGTGGGTCCCATTCAAGATCTCCCTAAATTAAAACACTTCTAAGCAGATAAGAGGAATCAAGCCTGAGACCTCTTGGACAACAGACAGAAATGCTGACCACTACATCAAGGAGGCAGTTGTTTGTTAATCTTTACAAGGATAAATTTCTCCTATTGTTCCTTACTTTCATCTGTTCTTAATATTCATGAGAAGCTGATGATGCACTTAAGAAAGTTCTTTTGTTCAACATAACAAAGTGTATGATATGAGATTAAGTTTTGTTTATAAATAGATTTCACAGAATTAATTTCTAATTTTTAATGTTTTGATATGTGATGGCATATTATTTATGTCATTATGCTTTAAACTTTCCTGGCATACATCAACATGTATTGCTGAAAAATTTCATTTATTTTTTACTAAGTTTGGTATTAAACTAATACTTTACTTTCAGGAAGAGATGCCTGAGCTTATTCCAAGGGATGCTTCAGGAAAGGTCCTATATAGTGATGTGGACTACATAGACACTTGGAAAGAGATGGAAAAGTTGGTGCACAAAGGATTGGTGAGAAGTATTGGTCTGTCCAATTTCAACAGCAAGCAGATCGAGAATGTGTTAGCAATTGCTACAATTAAACCAGTTAATAATCAGGTATGATAATGCAATATTAACAATCTGTCAGGGTCCTAGTCTCTAAACAGAGACTATTATTGCCATACTGGCAGCTGCACATGGAGATTTATTTGCTTAATTTGCTCCAGAACTGAAGCAAATTTTCTTGCACTGTAAATGGAAACTTGCAAAACTTGTATTTTTAATAGTATTTAATGATAAGTTTCAAATTCTATTATAACTGTCACAGTCCTTTGGCACTGAATTAATGATCCAAAGTTCATGAATGTCTCAAGTTATTTGGCATTCATCTTCTTGGGGGGAAGGAAAGCTCTGTAATGAAACTTCAAATGAAAACTTGTTCAAATCATGAAAAACAATTGATTCTGCTCATGGCATGGGTCACAGTGTGACTGTTAGGTTAAGATTTGATTAGAACTGTAAAAATCGGGTTCTTTTACCTTTTTCACTTTAAAATGATTTTTGAAACATAAAAACATTTTCAACATTGATTTTACTATAAGTTCTGATTTTGCTACTGTGTTAAGGTCAGAATATTTGCAACTATAGCCATTTACATGGGATTAGTAATGTACTACAACAGAATATCTACATTGCCGCACAAAAAAAGCATAATTCTTACAGAAAATATATTGTTTTGTTGAAATGTGTTCAGCATTTAGATTCATTGTTGAAGTTTATTTTTTAACTTTCGTTAAAACTGTTGTCAACTGTTAAACTTCTAGAATGTCTAAAAGGTCTCACAAAAATGTCCTAATTTTTTTAATTTTGAGAGTGAAATGTTAGGAGTGTTTTATCATTGTATCAATATTTTAAATGTTTTTAACTCAGACTGCTTCCTTGTTCATTGGAAGTGAAGCTACAGAAATGTTTTTACCATTTTAAAATATTTTATCTACCGGAGATCTTATACTCATTTTCACTGTGTAGATTCTTGAATATTTTAAAATTGAAGGTCAAGAAGAACATAATAAAAAAGAAAAGAAGCCAACAGAGATAAGAAAATAAATTGTTAAATGGGAAAATAATTATAATAGAATCAAATTATAAAAAGAATGAATCACTGTATTGAATATTGTATACATACAAAATATCTGCAGTTTTCTTAAATAACAGATTAGCACAATATGAAGAAAACAAATTAAATTAAATACAATCAGCATTTAGATTAAATAGATCAATAGTATAACTTCATACTAAGGCAAATATTTGATTTATATACTATCTTTGTTGATTATTTACATGCTTTTGACTCAGATTACAGAAATAAAATAATACATTTCTTACAGTTATATAAAATTCCAGATAAAATAATAAAATTAATTGTGTAACATTAGCTAATAGCAAAGCAAAAGTTAAGATTAACAATGATATTAGCAAAGAATTTGAAATCAAATCAGGTGTCAAAAAAGGAGACTCATTATCTGCCATTTTGCTTGATAATAGATACTGCGTTAAATCAATTAGACTTAAGAGGTAATATATCCACAAAACTTCATTTAGCCTATGCGGATGACATAACATTAATGGTTAGAACTAAAAAACTATTGACTAATACATATGAACAATTAAAAGGGAAGTGGATTAAATATGAACTAATAGTAAACAAACATCTAACATGCACAAGTAACAAAGATACTTCGGTTAGCTTAAGCATAAATTGAAGTTATATTGAGCAAATTAACTCCTATAAATATCTGGTTTAGCAGTGAATGATAGTGAACAATAGAAGAAGGAATTAAAGTAATAATCCTATTAGGAAACAGAGCATATTATGCAAACTTAGATTTATTCAGAAAAAGGTAAAACCCAGAAGTGTTAAACTGAAACTAAATAATACAATAACTAGAAATAGAGTAACTTTTGCATGTGAAACATGGATATTGAAAGAAAAATATGTACAAAAGTTATTAGTGCTTGAAAGGCAGGTACTAAGGAAAATCTATGAACCATTTAGGGAGATAAATGGTAATTGGAGAATACAACAAAATGATGACATATCCATTAAATAAAAATGAAGATATTATAAATTTTAATAAGTCTCAAAAATTTAAATGGTTTAGTCATATAATGAGATGCCAAAAGAAAGAATACCTAAAGAAATATATAATTGGAGACCAATCCCATGAGCATGGAAAAGACCTATATAGATAGATGGGAAGATAGCATAATGAAAGACTTAAAAGAGTGGAGAAATGTATACATGATAGAAATGAACAGTGGAAAGCATAACTTTCAAAAGAAAGATGTAGCACCTGATAAGAAGAAGAGTAATAAAAGAGATACAATATACTTCATAGGTAGAGGCATTTATCAATAATTTGTTACACTAATCATAGCGGATATCTTCCCCTACATCCCTACATCTATTTTTATTCAAGATTTTTAGAATTTTAAAAACTTTTCGGATGAAAATCAATGTTTTATTATTATTTGTAAATCACTACTTCTGAAGCTGAGAAAGAAAAGGTGAGGCACTTTTTTTTGTTTACTTATTTGTTTTGTCAGTCTCACCCCAATTGCTATAGCCTATTCCAAAATTGAATCAAAATTTTATTTACAAAAGAATTAAAAGTAGTTATGCCAGACCGCCATGGGTGGCCGAGATCGTTAAGGCGCGGACTCGTGAGTGGTGGGAGGTCTGGGGTTCAGAATCCCGCCAGGACCGTCCTCCTTAACTGAGGTTTTTCTCAAGTTTTCCTCAGTCCTCATAAATGGTAAATGCCGGGGAGATACGCTAAACTTAGGCCTGGAACGTTTCCTTCCTTAAAAAAAATCCTTTCCTAATATATCATTTCATTTCATGTATCATCAGTGTCTACCACCTGTGGTGCCTCAGCAGTAAAAACGGGCATTAAACACTATTAAAAAAAAAAGTTATGCCAGTATATCATTGGTATATTACTTCTATCTAGTGCCTAGGCTAAGTATGTGATGCTTCGTTCCCAAAGACTATCAAGCATATCCAGGGAAACTACCCCGTCACATAGAGTGAGAGAAGTTTTAGAAAGCCGAGCTAGTTTACTGGAAAACTTAAAAAATATGTCATATTATGCATAAATTTTAACATTCTTTTTCTTCATATGTCCAGAAACTGCTTGTTTTTATGCTGTTAATTTGAACAATAATAGTATTGCCTGACGCATGTTAGCAGTACCAGTTTTAGTAAGTGTGTGTATGGTCAATCTAAAATCTATAAAATTAGAAATTTTTTCAATTTCGCAAGAAACACCACATTAGTATGCTGCTTGATCTTTAAACTAAGCATGATTGCAATAATGTAAAAATAGCGCTCACTTCAAACAGAGCTTAAAAGCAGGCAAAGTTAGCTGAAACCTCCTCTGCTGCATTTCTGAAGCTTCAAGATCAACAACTACTTCCATAGATAGTAAAAGAGCAATTCTATTTATTAATAGCTACATCTTGTAAAAAATTATGTTAGTGCAATTATTTTATTTTCATATTTTTAATTTTTCATAGATTGAATGTAACCCATACCTAAATCAAAAGAAGCTGATTGAATTCTGCAAAGAGCAACAAATAACTGTAACTGCATACAGCCCCCTGGGTTCACCAGATAATCCATTTCGGAAACCAGGCACACCAAACCTGCTGGATGATGACAAACTCAAGAAGATAGGACAGAAGTATAACAAGACGGCAGCTCAAGTAGTTCTCAGATATCAGGTAGTATGATGAGTCAAGTGCTTTTTCTTACTTTATTCTTTTTTTATGTAAAAGGATTTTCAAAAGTATAATTAACTTCAACAGTTAACATTACAAATCTAAAAATTCTGGCACTGTCTTACTATCCAACAAATGAGATCTTCGCATAGGTTTCTTTGTTTCTGATTGTTGTGTTTTAATTACAGAAGTAAAATTTTGTTTTATTACTTTATTAATTTATATTTGTGGAAAGAAATCATTTTGGATTTATTCAATGTTATTATGAATGTGAATTCAGTTTTTCAAAAGTTTCATATCAAAATGGTTTAAGAGCTGGCCCAAACAATTTGAACAAGTTGAGTTTCCAGAGATTGCCAGATTTTTACCCAGCAGATTAGTGGATTATCTGAAGGAAAGAGTATTCCTGAGCAAACCTATGACAATTGCAACACACTGTGGCAGATGAACTCAGAGCTTCTGTTACTTGTATAAGAACACAATGGTGAATACATGGAACATAAAGGATGAAGATAAGGCATGCAAAAACTTGGGTATCAACCTAATAGGCTGGTGACAGAATTTGTAAAAGTCTGTAGAAAATGAAGAAACTACGAGCAATTATCCCTCTGTTTCAAAAACTCAGGGGCATAGCAATATATCTTGTATGTTCAAAATGATTTACTCTTGAACATGTAATACAAAGCTGTATATTTTGATTCAAGATTTTCTTTATTAATGTGCTTCTGGCACAAAAATAGTCATGTGGGTTAATGCAAGTGAGAGATGAGATTGACTAGGGCCCCGAACCGCTGAGTGTCTATGAATATTGATCATTATAAGGCCAAGGGTTTCCAAGACACATTGTCTTTCCTTGGCCAGTCTCAAGAGTTTATCATCTCCACATAAGCTGACCTAATATGCTATATATAATCACAGAGACGTTCTTAGGGGTAACAAAGGATGAGAATTAACTGCCTCTGCATAAAAGCAATTGGTGATGCTTGGAAATTCCTAACACTTATAAGTAAGGAAAATAATTTCTTAATATAGAAATTAAAAAAGAACATATATACAGTCCAATTTCTCTTGGATGATTCTTCAGTGTGCTCAGTGCATGCTTAAGCAATATCACACAGCAATTGTCTACTCTGGACTTGAATGAAGCATATAAATCATGTACAACATATTTGTAATTAGAACATTGAATAAAAATCAAATTCTTATGAAAAGTTTTATCAAACATTTGCATATGAAATGAATATGTAACATATTTTTCTTGAGGAATAATAGTTTAAATGGTGGTTGGTTCCAAATGCTTGGCTTATTGGAGTTCCTATATTTGTCATCTTGCTTCCCAGTAGCATTTAGGTAAATATGAAGGCATGTACATTGTTATGCCTTCTCCTGGGCCATCAAATAATAATATATTATTGCTTTTGCAATATCTGCATGAATTTTCTTTTTAGAAAATTAGATTTCTGTACTATGGACGAAATATTTTTTTGCACATCTGCAATTCTGAAATGGTGGTGGTGATAATAACAACTTTAGTGTTCGAAAATTAATTTTGTAAACCTGCTATGAATTACAAAATTGAAACTATAAATATGTTTCCAGCTATGTGCACAATTTGACCTATGGCTGTTTTTTATTCTACACAATTGTTAATATTTTAATCGCTATGTGAATTAGTCATGCTCTCATTAAATGAAGGCAGAAATTATAGCTGATGATGATTCTTGTTATTTTGTTTAGTATTCAAATTCAAGATTAAAAATAAATAAAAATGCTGTTTCATTGTTTGAAATGTAAGAAGAAAATTTGCAGAAAGTGCGCATCTTCTTTTGTTTAGCTAACAGGAGCAAACCAGCTTTGGTGGATCTCGTGAAATAGACAATATTTTTATTAATGTCTGAACTTTTATCAAACTTAATGAGGGTATTTTAACCCCTTATCTATACACAGCTCATTACTTTGTGAAAATGGGGGAGGCTAAACATAGAACCCAGAAAAATCCTTAAGTTATACATGAATCAGACTGCACTTCTTTCAAGAACTATGAAAAACTGTCCTACAATTATAATCAATCAGACCAGGAAGGAAGTCCAGAGATCCTACAGTTGCTGAAATAGGGCCCTCAAGTATGAAAATAGTAACATTTTTAAAAACAAGACAGGCTTTTAACTGGAAACAACTTCCTTGTCAAAAGCATCATGAAGTCAAACTTAAGCAAATTTATTCAGAATCACTGAAGAATGAACAAGGAAACTATGAAAGCTTGCAGAAACTGAAACTCTTCATGCTGAAAGAGCATCAATTGTTTTACATGTCCTGTCGATAATGAAGTGCTATATTCCTTCTCTATCATGTACCTTTTAATAAAAGTTTCATTTAAAATATAATTCGTTTTTGTGTGCATTACATTCAAAGTAAGATTCTTTTTCAAAATTCTTGTGGGATTTTTTAAATGAATAAGTGAATAATTTTAAAATATAGCTCTTCACAAAGTATTATCAAATTAATATGTTCTCTGTGAAATATTGTTATTAAACAGAAATGTAATAAAATTATTTAAACATTGCAATTAAATAAAGTACCACTTACTAACAGAAAATCAATATGCGCCAATAAAGGTCATATAAGTCAACTAGGTGTGCATATAGCAATAAATTTCTAAATACTATTGTTGTTATTGCTGAATTTTCTTTGAAAGAATTATTACAAAATGCCATTTTTAGAGTTTTCTTAAGAAAGAAGGGGGAAAAAAATTATATAAGAAGGTTTTCTGCTTCTTCTGAAATATTTTGTTTTTCACATAGAGCGAATTTTGTGAGAGTAATGACAACATACATTACTACAAAACAGAATTTTCAAATGCTAAATATTTTGCTCTTACAATTCTTTATGATCTTGCAGGTTCAGCGTGGCATTATAACCATTCCAAAGACAGTGAGCAAGTCTCGAATCCAGCAGAACATAGATATCTTTGATTTTAAGCTCAGTAATGAAGATATGGAGTATATTGATACATTTGATTGTGGTGGAAGAATTACTACCCTAGAACAGTAAGTATTAAGTGCAACTAATGCTACTATTGTGTTACCACTACTTCTCTTTCAATGGATACAGATGCTGATGACCTGAGATGTTAAAGAACGTCCATAAATAATGGATACAGAATATTATATTTTTTTTTTGTAAGTACACTTGAAATATTTATGGATATATTTACCTACATTGAGAATCTTCAAATTTATTTGCAGTAAAATGTGGAAGTGGCTATTAATGTATTTTGTTTAAGTAGGTCATTCCCAGGAATTGCAAGCATTGTAGTAAATAAAATGCTCCTTCAACATTACTCATTAAACTACTAGATATATAATATTTTAATTAATTCTGTGACCAAAGACAACTTCAAAGGGCAGTCCTCTACTTGGAAATTAAAGTTTGTCTTTTAATCAGTAATATTTTTCATATGTTCATTTATTTGATCAGTTTGTATATGAGAAATTAAACACTTGAATATAGCATTCTGCATTCATCATTCATCAAATCGGTTTCAGTAATACTTACAGCAGTTTAAATCATTC
The DNA here is from genome assembly GCA_030762175.1 of Metallyticus violacea. Taxonomy (NCBI): domain Eukaryota; kingdom Metazoa; phylum Arthropoda; class Insecta; order Mantodea; family Metallyticidae; genus Metallyticus; species Metallyticus violacea. Next base: position 141,582,597 of record CM060832.1, read on the forward strand.
ATATAATCTTAGCATTATAAAAATTACTTATATTTTTGTATGCATCCTTCTTAAACTTTATGCCAAACTTTAGGATAATTAAAATAAACTTTCCTTATGCTTACAGTATTAACATTAATTTTTTTCTAGATGGAAATATACTAAAATTTATTCCAAAATAAATAATTGTTATTTTTATTATTTTCAGTGCCAATGATCATAAATACTTTCCATTCAGCATTGAATTTTAAAGATTTTTCTGGTAAGTTCTTTTTGAGCAAATATGGTAAAACTATGTTTCATCAGTTATTTTTATTTGTAAACGCTGCTGTTAATGTGTGAATAAAATATTTTTGTATATGCAGTATCTTTCTCATTATATAATTAAAAATGTCAATTAAAAATGAATTTTATCTATTAAATAACTTCTTTTTTTGGTAACATTATTTGCCAGTACCTGAATCTGGAACCATCAAAATCAAAATAAATAAATACAGGAAACTAACCTGTAATTTATATCACATATGAGTTACATCAAACATTTAATAATTTTGCCATAAACTTAAAAATATCTTAAGAAATTGCATTTTTATCCAATAAGGAGAAACTGCTTTTTAGAGCAAATGTATTAGATAATTAATTTTGAACCAAATTATTGAAGGAAATAACTGTCTTAGATAATAAATATTTTATTCAATATAACTGAATGAAAATATAATGTATCCCTTGAAAATAATATTATATGATTTTAGAAAAATAACAGAAAAAATCTACAATGAGAGTGCAGATATCAAATATTATGAAGATTTTTTCCTTATCTAGACAGCCACACTTGCGGAAATCATTCTCATCCTTATTAAGCAGTATATCAGATAATTTCTCAACTCCACCTGCCTTATCCAGCATTCACCAAATCTTTTTATCAGTAACTCACTTATATGCATCTTTTTATATCTATAACTTTACTCTTTGGCACAACTGTGGGAATGATCTGAATTCTCATATCCCATTTCAGGACACTTGAATAATTTTTTGGGTTGGTTCTATTTTGCAAGTGACAGCCTTCTAATTTAAGAGTATTTTTTCAGCCCCAAAGTATTATGTTTAAGTGGCACATGCGTTTTCAATGTGAATATGTGCCAAGAAGTGGCTGCCCCTCTCTCAGCGAGGAACCGGGAATTGAGGTGCAAGCAGGGGCAGCCATAGTGCTTGAAGACCTTGCTTTGAAATGTTCAGAAAATACAGAAAGCTAAACCCTACTATTCCGGCCAATTTTGTTAAACAAAATGACGCTCTTGCACTTACAATGATCGTGGCAGGTTTAAAAGCAATAAACCGTATACTATTATAAATCTGATTGATGATAATTACATTCTCTTTTACTGCTCGTTTACTTCCGAACGTAAATTATTTTTTACTTTGTACTAGCTTGGGGGGGGGGATGCTTTAGCTCAGCACTCAGGCGTTTCTGGGATATAACGTAGGTCTTCTAAAGTACGTTGTCCCTTTTCAAAAAAAAACTTGACAAGAGTATTGGTAACACTGAAAAACCCCGCAAGTTCCAGGGACTCTACACTCTACAGCTTCCACGTGTCATTACAATGAGCTATCGACATGTGCTAAGTATCAAGGTGACAAAAACCCTAAAAATAGTACTGTGTTATGAACAGAAAGGTCAGCGAGAGGTACCATGATCCAGGAAACAGTGAAAGGAATTTGAGAAACGAACATATAATTTGGCTTAGCAAAAGGCGTTGACTTGAGGGAGTAATGCTCTTCAATCACGTTTGATTAGCATAAAGAATGTTGGATAGGTGACTAGCCTTCATGCACAGGATTTGTTTGGCTAGTCTCTCTAGCTCAGGCGTCCACCAATATCTGCTTGCATGGTTCGGTTTATACAAATTACCAGATGATACTTGAGTAGTTTTTCATCGCCTGTAAAGGTAACGTTAGGCCGTGTATTCGCTTTTCCGGAGACAAAAGTATCTTATGAATATATGTATATTCAAATTATCATTTTTTTTAAAAAAAATAGCTAAATTTAAATGTTATTTCTTTGGAATCTCTTCACAAAACGTTATAGCATTGTTATTTCCAAATTTAAACACTATTGCATAACACGTGGCATGTACATCCTCTGACCGCAAAATAGATAAATAAAAATCAATCAATAATTCCCAGATTTTCCGTTTCAATCGGAGAACTTGAGGAACACTCGTAAACGCTTTGCCTGTAAAGCATAAGCATCTGGAAAGAGAACATCAGGCAGAGTAGCGGTGGCCAGGCGACATTTGCTCTCCTGTGTAAGCTCCTCATGCTGGAAGGCGAACCTGCGCTCTTAACCACAGCATCACTATACACTCTGCCACAGAGCTAACAGAACACACACACTAGGCAGCTTCTTTGGTGCACGTCATATAACACAACTGCTGCAGTTTTGCTGGATCCTTTGTGAATCGAGCGCTGCAACGAGTTCAAGAGATTCCCCCATTATGTAATCTAAAATTTTAAGATTCTGTTTCAGCTTAACATATTTTTCTACAGTTGAATGTTTCCCCAAACATTAATGCATATTGAAATGTTCCTGGAGGAAATGAATTTCAAATATTTAACTTAAGAAGAATAGGTTAAAATGCATTAGTTTATTGGAATATTTACACATGCCTTTTTTATTTGGGGGGGTGAGGATTGCTTTATTTAATTTTAAGATTCACTATCTACTATAATCAATGGGAAAATGCATACAAAATATGAATAGCTCATGAAAACACATTTATCTGACTACCTTAATCCAGTTTGTAACTTCCCTGTCATGCTAAAACACGTGGTTTTTCTAAAATTTAATGGACCAACTTTTCATATTTACAATGAAAATCTAAGTCTGATGTTTTCCAGCATAGTCCCCCGACAGTGCAACACATTTTGCTTTGATTTTATCAGGAAAGGTGTTTTTCTCGAGGTCTGCAAAAGAAGAATCCACGGCATCTTTGACTTCTTCCTCTGTTCAAAATTTCCGTCATCTCAGAAAGAGTTTGAGCTTAGGAAGTAAATGGAAATCGAAGGAGCCAAATCCGGTGGGTGCGAAAGCAAGTCACTGAAATAACTCCAGTATGTGGAAGGGCTTTATCCTGCGGGAAAACAGTTCTACGCTCTAAGCCTGGACATAGTTGCAGATGTAGCTGTCCCACAACGTAAACGTAAAGTTCACCATTTATAGTGTGCCCTTTTGGAAGATAATCGATAATCAGAATTTCTGTTGCACCCAGACAACTGGCGTATGACTTGACTGTTTGCATTCTTTGTAACTGAACAAGCGAGTTCAGTCCTCTGTTTCGATTAGTGTTTTATATTTGGAGTGCAGCAATGAACTCATTGGTTCATTGGTGGTGATGAATCAACGCAGAAAATCGGTTGAGTTTCTTTTTTTATTAAATGATTCACTCTTGGGAACAATGCGCTCGAAGTCCTTTTTGGTCATGTAAGTAGCCGCGGCAGTCATCTTGTCAAAAACTTTTTCATGCCTAATTCCCCAGTTAAAAGATTGTGCTTTTCCAAAGTGGCTGTTTGGTTCAATTTCAGTCTTTTATCTGCCAGCACTGTATCGTGCATTTTAGTGATCATTTCTTCTTGGGCGTCCACAGCGGTATGTTCGTCCGGCCGCGTTTGAACTCAACCATCCCGTTTTTTTTACAGACTCATGTGATGGAACACTTTTCATCTCTTCAAAAGTTTCTGCACCCTTCAAAGCTTTTAAATAAAAAAAATCATAATAGCGCGATGTTCAATATTGTTCATTTTTCAAAATTCAGGAAATGTGTTTCCTTTAAACAACAACTGATATAAAATAATTAAAAGATTACTTATATTTTCATTGTTGCCAACTAAAAGATCAAAGTTTCAAACTGTGGGGGGGGGGGGTTAGCTATCGCTGCTCCCTATGCAAGGGCAAGCTAATTACCATCCAGCCAATCTATTATAAAGAAACTATTTATTATAAAAAAATGTACCAGTTTTCAATGGATAAGGAAACTCTCCAAGTTTATAATCGTTGTTGTTTGCTTCAAATCTTCCAGAGTTACAATGGCGCATTGTCATCGAAACCATAGATGTTGTCAACTTGCCTGTCTTTTGTAGCATGCGGTTGTAACATTTATGAACTTTGAAATGTAAGTTTGGAGTGTCCTTCTAGCCACTAATATCTCATACTTTTTCTTTTTATTTAGGAATACCATGGTCACTAATATGGTTTCATGGATTTTTTTCAGCTACCTTTCATTTCGGCGTGACAATAAAACCCATAGCCGCCCAAACCATGCTTCACAGTTGGAAGAGGGGTATTAATTGTATGCTTCTGTCGGTGTTTTCCACATGTAAACACATTCAGCGGTGGGGAATACTGTAAAAACGATTAGTCGGACTATATCACCTGTTTCCATTGGTGGGTAGTCCAGGTTCTGTACACCTGCGTTACAAGAGCTCTTTCATGAATATTTTGTTTATGTAGTTCCCTTTGCACTGTTTTAGTTGGACACTGCGTTCTCTGTTGCATCCTGCAGTCAGCGGCAGGGCACAGGATTCTGAGAGGCAAAAATTGACCTTAAGTCTCCCTTTGTCAGTTTCGCCTTTCTGCCACTATATGTTTAGAGAAGTTTTCTCAAGAACTGTATGCTGTTGTGACAGTAAATACAGCAGATCTAGATATAGTCAACACCTCGACTAATACATCTCATTCGGGGGGGGGGGGGTGCTGTTCATAGGCTGTGCAAGTAAGATAAAGTTTATCACTGTAACTGTTACAGCATGTTCTCCCCTTCCTCGCCAGCCTAGCGCACGCGGATGTAGCAACAATTTGTCCTCTTTGGAGGTCTGTAAGGTCTGACATAATGGTTGATCAACACTACACAACTACGAACACAGGCTTATTGGTGGCTTAGATGGATCTGATAGCAGCGAGTTGAGGATACAAGGACGGTGCGGGGTGGGAGAAGACGCCTTCAGTACGTGACAGCCTAACCAGGGAAATTAAAAATGAATAAATAACAAATCAGGAAATGTACTTGTGGCAGGGTGTTCATATTATTAATGTTAAGTATGTAATATGTTGCTTTTATAAACATTTAATGCCCTACTGTCCTCTCGGTGATAAATGAAACGAGTTAAGGCAAATGAGTCCGGAGTTGACAAGCGCCTAAGTTACCTGGCTTTCGACTTTGCAGGATGTGAAAAGCTTTGGAAAGAGGTGGGGGGATAACAACAGCAGCACATACTCAGTTGATTGCTAGATGATGTAAGCAAACACTTGAATGTCTAAATCACGCCGATACCTAAAATATAGAGGACGATGAAGGAATATCGTACTAGTGGAGAAGAGGAGCGAATGACACGACTATGTACGGTGTAGGCGACCTTCATACTCTTCCTGCAGCCTCGATTTGCTCTCCTCGTGAGGAAGAGTGAAGAGGCGTCTGTGAAAGTTGCTCCTCGCGCTCAGTAACCGCTTGGCTCCGGTGCGGCGAGTGTGATCTCCACCGTTACAGGTAAGTGCCCTCGAGTTCTTTTATGTGCCTCTTCACTAAAACCTGACTGGTGCACTACGATAAAATAAACAAATCATAATAATTTAAAGAAGTACTTTGCAAATATTTCTTTAATACAAGTATACTAACGTAAAAGTTTAATTTTACAGAAGTACAAAAAGTTTACGATATCAAATACCTGCATGTTATACATACTTATTTTTTTTAATGGTATTTAACGCCCGTTTTTACTGCTGAGGCACCACAGGCGGTGACGCTGATGATACATAAGATGAAATGATAAATTGGGAAAGGATTTTTTAAGGAAGGAAACGTTCCCGGCCTAAGTTTAGGGTACCTCCCCGGCATTTGCCATTTATGAGAACTGAGGAAACCCTGGGAAAAACCTCAGTCATGGAGGACGGTCCTGGCGGAATTCTAACCCCAGATATCCCGCTCACGATCCGCGCCTTAACGACCTCGACCACCCCTGGCGGTTACTTATTTTCTTGAAATAATGACACTCTTGAAAACATTTTTGGCTAAGACCATGCAAGTTAAGACAAATTGCTACCAGGCCATAGTACGAGAAAGATTATACTAAGCTAAAGTGGTTTCTGTTATATAAATATGAAATGATGTATTATATTTGTTACATAAAGCCAACTCGCTAAGATATTGCTAAGGACAATGTTTTAGAGAGTATTTATTTTTGCATGCCAGGATTATAAAAATATTTATAATTGATCAACATCGTTAATAAAATGTTACATTATGACACTAGTTATAAAACAAAATTGTTTTCATTGTTAAAATGCTGTCATCAGCTGCATGTTATGTCAAATAATGTTAAGGGAGATCGCTTCCATGGTCTAGTGGTAGTGTTTGCGACTACTAATCTAGAGGTCCTGGGTTCAGGTCAAGGTGTCTGAGTAAGGTTATTTCGAAGTTTTTCCTTGCTCTGAGAAGGTGAATGTTCTATAGTTTTAAGGCACTAAGGACTCTGAATCCTTTTACACTCATCCCTACAGACTTCACCTATAGTATTCGGTCCACAATGTACATTTTTATTTATTTATTTATGGACGCTCTTTAATATCTCAAGTCATCAGCGTCCCATTCAATTCAGGGCGTGAAACGGCCGACAAATTTTGCTCAAAGGCCTCTTCTTTCAGGCTTGAGGTTCTTTATCGTGCCGTAAATGTACGACACGGGACCCACGGCTTTACTTACCTTCCGAAGGAATCCATACTTAGGAGTTTTACGTCCCGAAAAAATCCATCGATCCTGGCCGGGTTTGAATCCGCGGTCTTGCATACGATGTACAGACATCACAAGAAGACCAACGCAGTCAAATTGACAGTAAATAAAACATTTAAAAAATATTAAGTAAACGATTTATGTAGTGCTGAAAACAAAATCTATCATTGTATAATACATACTTGTAGAATTGTTAATGTTAATCTATCAAATGAAATGTTGGAATTTGATATTTACCTGTTTTGGAATTAAATATACCAACAATGAAATATCTTTAATGTTTTTACAGTTCATCCAATTAATGAATCTGTCATTGTTATAAGAATTTCTCGGTATTTTAGCTTAGGCTAAACTTTCTTGCAGTGAATTTATTTTTGCTGGTAATAGTGCACACTCTCTATCGATTAATATCGTCAAAATATAATAAAAGAAGGCATTAACTTTAAGAGTAATTCATTAGAAAACCGATATTAATATGAATTGTATTTTATTAATATCCGTTTATTATTCTGGTTCACAAAAAATAGATTAAGAAACTCGTTTATAAAGTCATACAATTATTAGTAAAAAATCACGCATTAAGATATAATATTAAATATCATATATAGCACTACCTTTATAAATAAGAACAACTTCTGTATTTTTACCTTACTGCTACTTAAATCTCCGTATGTTAATGTATTTAAAGGAGTTACTGTTCATATTAATATGGACTATTTCATAAATAGAATAAGAATAAAAGTAATATATATATTTTTTAAATTCGCGCACGAATTATTAACAACTGTATAAAACGTTATACTTATTATGAATACCTACAAACCGTGAGAATGAAATGGACGAAAGTCGACTACTACAGTCGTTACAATTCGATTTACTAATACTAACGGAGAAAAACAAAACGGAAAACATTTTACCGTTCTGAGCAACGCGCTTATGGCCTCTTAGGCAGATATTGTTACATCATTTACAAAATGATTTCAGAATTTTTGGCGGAATGCGGAAAAACAATTGCTTGAGTGAATACACATTAAATTAGTTAAATTTACAATCACTGAAAAAACAGAAAGTGGTTAGTGGTGCATGCTCAGTGGAGATATAGAGTTGGCTACACTGACCACCAGACAAATGCACGTCGCGTATAGAACGGGTTTGATACTTTTATCGATAATTTCACTGCGATATCCGGCTGTGATTGGTCAAAATTCAACATTTTCTTTCGTTGTTTCATTGGTCGATTTTAAGATGACGTCGCATAAGTGAAATAGTCATAATAAGGCAATCTATACATTCTGCCAAGTTGCAAAATAAGTTGTTACATAACCACGATTCAAAACGAGTACACTTTAATCCACCAATTAAAAGTGGAAAACTGTTAAGAGTTCCTAATGCTAAGAATGAGGTAACTGAATTTAACTTTTCCTATCTTTGTGTATGACACCTTTGTTTCTTGCTGTGCCTATGTATGTCATTTGTCAAGATCAAACAATATTTTTGTGTGTATATATAACAAAAGTTTAAGAACACAGCGTAAGTGTCACAGTTAAACTTCCTTATTGTTTAAAAATAGGCTTACAGGTGAGCAGCTTACAGGGTCTCCAAGATAGAGCATTGGTTAAAATTCGAATTTTTTACTGGAGAAGTATATCATTTAGTTTAATGATACTGCCATATAACACAACTCATGTTTATAAACGCTCGAACAATGAATGAAACACTTGTTTCATTTTATGTACAGGAACTTTATTATATACATTTTAACAGCTATATCACCTCTGAACGTCTTTAAGAGATATTTCTATTCTTTTGCTGGTTCAAGTATCGGCCACATGATTTCATATTGCACATTTTTGTGTATCTGGGGTGTTCTTACGCACAAGGTGTGTTGCTCAGAGCGCGCTTTTTACAAACAGTAAATATCAGTGTTACGGGTCCTGAAAAAAATTATTTGATTACGAAACCACGGCGTTAAGAAAATTAAAAAGGGTTGGGATTTTACATGTAACAAGTCGAAGCAACAATTATTGGATTCATCTTTACACATTTCATATGAATGTATAAATTCATATTTTGTTGTTCTATATAGCAATTTAATGCTTGAAAAGGGACAAAGGATCTTCAAATTACTGTCGCAAAATAACATCTGAAAACTATTTCAGTTACTGTGCACGCAAGTAATAATTGTATGGTAATTTTCAGTGCCAAGTAAAGATTTTACACTTAGAAACAATCCCATAAGTAATACATTCCTAAAATACAGCAAATTTATGTAGTGCACTTTTTTATTTAGGGCGCTCTGCAATAAGTCAGTTTTTCTTTATCACATACACTTTGTGTATTAAGACTTATTATATACAATTTACTCATCAACAAACTTTACATTCTTGAGTTTTAAAACAAAAAAGAAACAGAATAACGAACAGAAAGCGCTTTTTTGTCTTTATTCCTTATTCCCTAAAACAAAACTAGTGTAATCAATATATTCTTACTGGGAAATAGTTCACTATCCCGTTTCTTTAGGACGATAAACAAAATTAAATAACACGGAGTCTGTCGGAGTTTTAACTTGATTAGTATTGTCATTTTATCTATTGGAAAATATTTAGAGAAGCAATTGAATCCCTGAAGGTTTGGAAAGTGGCTCACGAAATCCACTATACAACATGCCTAATGCTGCTAAGAACAAATACCCGTGATTTTTATAATTAATTCTACAGCTTTGTAAAAATAATTCACATTAAAACATTTTAGAAAGCTTTCTGGTGCAGTTACTTCCTTAAAATTTCACACAAAATGAACATTTTCAAAATGGAATCCATAAAATCCTCCTAAGTGTTGAAGGGAATTCGTTTTTGCACATCTGAGGTATACATTTCCGTCATGATAAAAATCTTCTGTTGCTAGATTCAGATGGTAAGGTGACTTTCATAGATTGTCAAGGCTAAAGTTCAGCTGTACTTTTAGTTTAACTGGAGTGAAGAAAGGATGATTTCAAGGTATCAAAAGCATTCCTTCTCTCTCTCTCTCTCTTTAGATGTCTTATGAAGGGCACGTTAACAAAGAACAGTAATGTTCCTAGGTGAAAACAAGTCTGGATAAATGTCAAATAGAAAACGAATAACTGACATAAAACAAATGTCATTTTTGCTTTAAATTAATTACTCGAGAATCTTTTAAAACTGGCATAAACTAAAATACCCATCCTTAATAGTGCAAAAACCAGCACAGTCCAAGTACATATATATAGAATTGAGTATCCGATAAAATTACATTTTTACATAAAAAGAAAGCAACTTGTACAGAGCGATAAAGCTAAAAATAAAAACTAGAGATTCTGAAATTAATAAATCACTAATACAGTCACACAAGTGTAATATTTCAAACATGTTGGAGAACATTTAACGCGTAAGGTTTAGCCGGTGGTCTACTTGCCTCGTAAATTCAAGATCGCGAGTTAAGGGGTCGATGGATTTTGGGCGTAAAAATTCTAAGTATGGCTTCCTTTGGAAGTGAAGTAAAGCCGTGGGTTCCGTGTCGTAGATTTACGACACGTAAAAGAACATCAAGCCTGAAAGAAGAAACCTCTGAGCAAAATTTGTCGTCCGTTTCACGCCCTGAATTCAATACGACGCTGATGACCTGAAATGTTAAAGAGCGTCCATAAATAATAGAAATCAACGTAAGCTTTATTTTTGGTAGTATCCTGCTATATGTGTGACAGTATTTTGCACCTCTTGCTATTGTTTTTATTTTTATGTATAACATAATCATTACACTCTGCCAGATGGTTACCTACGTAAGGGGGTTCCAAAACCTCCACCAGTGTGCATAGACCTGTTTTCGAGAACGTTCATGTTAGTAACATATAAGATTTAGTCGGTTATTTGTGTTTGTAGTCTATATAATACATAATTAAAGTGTGTGTTACAAGTAACGTAATTAAATAAGAAATACACCCCACATGTTGAGATTTCAGCGATCATCACTAGGCTAGTAGAACACATCTTTAAAGGGATCACAACTAATATAACACAGAAAGGCAGTCTTTGAAACGCCAATGACATTTTATTCTGATTCGAAATGAATTTAATTTTTCCAGCAAGGATTGAAAAACTATATTTAAGCCTCATGGGCCCTGTTCCACAAAAATATGGTTTAATGTATTGAACCGTAACTTGTAGTTATTAGTAGAGTCCTGCAACGCTTGTACTTGACAACTTCATACTTACAAGTGTATAAAATATTGTCCTTGTTTTTTTCCTCGTTTACTTGTGACTGGATAGATTTCTTTACAAGTGTAGGAATACTGGTAGCTTCAAATACTAGTGCAAGTTGAAATAATATTTATTAAAAAGTTGGAAATCAGTTGACCTAAATGTGCTAAGTATTGGCGAAAGTGTTGATGATGATAGTAGGAATATGTCTAAAGAACTTGCTGAATGTCGTAGTCGTATCGCAGCTGTTCCCGGGTGCGTGTTGTGTTTCATAATTCGACAGTATACATAAAGCGTATTACGCCTTGCATGTTAACAATGGCACAGCTTGTCTTTATGTATGATTCATGTGTTAACTCAGAGGTAAAAGAATCATAGAACCATTTTTTTTTTAGAATACAGTAGATTCTGTTACTTGTGTGAATACCACAGTAACTCCCCTCCCTTTTTTTCAAAGAATTAACCGACAGGGATCGTACTCATGCATTTTTTCAACAGGACTCTGCCACTGCTCTCTGCGAATAATTCCACGAGAGCAATTCACACTGTGTTTCCACAAGACAAGAGTTATTAGTAGCGATTTGTGGCTCTCCTCGGCCCCGATTTAACAGCCTGCGATTATCTCTGGGGTAAATTTAAAAATGCCGTGTTCGAGATGAACCCGCAGGCCATACAAAAACTCAAAGTAATATTTGCCAGTAAATTGTCCGGATTTCTCAAAATGAACTACAGCAAGTGACGAATCATTTTGTAAGGAGATGCCAAAAATTGTATGCCTGTTACAAACATAATCATACTATTTTATGTACTGTAGTTAGTTAGCTTGTATGTATATGTTCAAAATGCGATTTAACTGTAAATTGAATATCAAAAAAAGAAAAAGCTCCTTGGTGTTTTGTTACGGTAGCTTGAAAAGTCAACAGAGTCATAAAACGATACAACGGAAAAGGGTCGGACGTGAAGCCCCTTATTTCCTTTTTAAACGCACAGCTACTACAAGGTTAATAAACTTAAGAACTTTTACACTCGTTAAGGTCTCTGACCCCAATAAGTTTGTACCGCGTAGCTAAGCCTATTGTAAGCAAAACACCGGAGGAGGCGAAAGATTTCAGACTTAATAATGTATATACATATGTACACACACACACACACACACACACACACACACACACACACACACACACGATGTTACATCGCGTGAACATTTACACCATTGAATCCCTCTCCCAGTCTTGTTGGGTAGTTAACAAATTAACCGAATTCACCCTGAGAAATTGTTAATAGAAGCATGGGCAACAACACCGAAGCGACCTATAATCCTATAAATTTTGTATATAATATGCATTTTATACAGCTTATAAAAAGCTTTTGAATATATTTTTTTTCCGCGACATATTTTGTGCACGAAGAAAACAGAAACATTGCTACGTGCTTGGGTGTCGCAAAATAAGGGGACAGTCGGAGCGATCGGTTTATTTTCCGTATTTGGCTTATAGAACTTTCAAGTTTTCCGAGTGTCAATGTGCACAGCGCAAAACTGTTGACAGGTGACAGATGAACTAAAAGAACAATAAAATGTGTGCTAAAGGCAGTTAATCACTCGATACCTCATACACTTAACCATTTTTTATTCTATTTCTATCAGCACCGCACATTCATTTAATATTTCCTTCTTAAAGTAAAAGTACTACTTATTTGATTATCAATGAGATTATTGTTTTCAGATAAAAATTATGAAATATTACAGTCAGTTCATAACATTTTTATTTAATGTGTACAAAACAAAAGTGTCTGCTTTCCAGTACAACACCAAAGTCTTTCTTTCTCTTCTGTTTATTTTCCAAATTCTCTTTTTTAAATTATTCTTCCATTGTAAACTCCGATTTTAAATACTTTCGAACTTTTATTAGCGTGTCAAAGGATAATCTCGTTAATCACCGGCAGGTCTAAGAAAGGTTTAAAAATAACTCTGATAAACTCTCCCGCATTTCTAAGTAAGCTGCCATTCGACTTGAAGCTGTCTACTGCTAAATAATACACTGCTATTGATTGAGGCTAAAATATTATTGTTGCAGCGAGACAAAAGAACTCTATCGCTAGGCAAGTGGACATTTGATAAGACTCAAAAGGTTCTCCAGTTGTTAAGGACTAAGATGTATGATGGAAGATTGAAAAAAAGAAATCTCAGTTTCGAATAAATAAACAAATAAAACTCATACAGGAGAAATATTTCTGTAATGCTACATAAGGTTGCACAATTCCTTGCACAAAAACATTTTAAAATTTGGCTGTACTTAAAAGAATTGTGTGTTTCTGAAAGCATTACATTTTGCTGCTCTTTCTTATTCCACTAAGATACCTTCTGAATTTTTCAAGAAAAATTGACATAAAATATACTTCTGATAATGTACCCCGTTAAATACGAAAAATACAGACATTTAAACCCAACAAAAACTACAAGGCATTCGAAGTAGGTTCCATCTCAATCGCCAATAATTTCTCTGTTATTACACCACAAACGTTTTGGGTGTTATTTACAATATTAACGTACATTTTAATCTGATATTTTGGTTTCTCTTTGCATGCAAAGACGCTTTACTAGAAGGTAGCTTGAGAAATCCTGTCTCCCTAAGCAGAAACGAATACATGTTGCTTGGAGTATCTGATCGGTCCATTTGCAACGTTTTGTGTTACATTTGGCAATTCAAAAGCTTCAGCAAGCCTAAACGGCAGGCTGCACGAGTCGAACACAGTGCTACCAGTGGTTTATGCGAGCAGAACATCGACCGGTGAAGACCCCAGATCTGGACGACCTTCCACGTCAACAGGCAATGAGAACTCAAGTTCGTTCGTTATGTAATTCCTGGAAACCGCCTTATAATGTCTGAAAAGTTGAAGAAGTGGGCATTAGCATGGGACTTTGCCATATGATTTTGACTGAAACTTTTTGGCTGCCTTGTATAAATGCGAACGATTGATAACCAGAAAAAGATGGGCGTTGGAGTGTTTTGTAGAATTTAGTCCATCGGCTTTAAAAATCAAGGATGGATGTCACAACTGTTCAACATTTTCAGGGTCTGTGATGATTTCTTTGAGGCATTTGCCAACAACGCCATATCTTCATATTTAGACCCTTAAGATCTGCTAATAGACACTAGACTTCAGCACAGTTACAGACATAAGAGTATAATTAGCTCGTCAATACCAGGCAGTATATAATTGTTCATGCAGTGCAGTAAAAACAACTTCCTCGTCCAAGTTATTCATCATCACCACTCAGTTTGTGTTTTAAATCACATTACTTCCGTAATTCTTAAGGAGTCTTCCATGTCTTGTGTTTAGTAGGCGAACGTATACTAGTTGTAAAAATCAGTTTCAAATCACTCATTTTCAGTACTAAACTTAATTATATCTGAAAATGAACTACCAAAGTCGTTCAAATTAAACATATAAAAATGTACGTGCGAAGAGTTAACCATTGAGTCATGCACATGCTTAAAAATGCATTCAATTATTGAGACTAATAGTTCGTTGTTACACTCGCTGTTTAAGTACGGGTCCCAATAGGCAGGAAGCTTCCCTATATCCGTCGCAAAGGAACTCTCGCTGTTTAATGTCTCTTCACAAAACCATTCATTTAACGCTGACGAAGAGGAACTTGTCTATAACCCACGCAGTTCCGGAGACGAATCATCATGTTGAAGGCGAACGCTGCCTTTAAAACGCTTACGTTATGCATGGATAGACGAATCATTAGCTGACAAACCATCCTCAAGTGGCCAAGTTAAAACGGAGAAGGGGAGAGGAGATGTGTCAGGCAAGAAACAAATACCGCCACGGGTGGCCGAGGCGTTAAGGCGCTGATTCTTGTGAGGGAGATCTGGGGTTCGATTCCCACAAGGACCGTCCTCCCTGACTGAGGGTTTTTCCAGGTTTTTCTCAGTCCTCATAAATGGCAAATGCACGGGAGGTACCCTAAACTTAGACCTGGAACGTTTCCTGCCTTAAAAATATCCTTTCCCAATTTATCATTTCGTCTCGTGTATCCACCGCGTGTGGTGCCTCAGTAGTAAAAACGAACGTTAAACACTTCCAAAATGCGCGGAAAAACGGCACATGTTTAACAGGGTTAAACACTATTAAAATATAAACAAATAAACAAATTAAAACATCTTCTAATTCTTTTTTTCAATTGATCATATCATTTATCATTATACATAACTATTCTTTGGTATTCTCTTTTAGATACAAATTCTATTTCCAGTACTTAAAAACTCTTTTCACTACCATTCCTTTTCTTCCTGTTCTACCCATTTCTTCCAATGCTGCCCCTCCTAGCGATGCTTTTGATAAACCTAATAACTCTACATACAACTTCCTAAGAATTACCTTAATTCTTTCTAAAACCTATGAGAATCCCGATATTTCTACGTCATACAACATTTTCGCTTCCACCACAACTTCATATAGATATTCTTTCTAACCAATATACGGGTATTTCTCGTATCTTATTTAAACACCAACTTCCTTCTAGCCATTTTTCCTTTAGGATCATGAGGACTGTATACTTTTGTCTACTGGAGTGTAAAGATAGCTAATGTTTGTATTTTAGACTGAAAGAAAGCTCCGAAAAGATACTCGCCGAGACAACTTATATCAAAACCGGTGTCGAATCTGTCAATAAACGTCGCAGAAGAAATTCTGGTCTAAGGAAGCTACAAATGTTTCACACAATCACAATCTTACTGCTATCACTTGGAACTGAAACGTTTCTTCTTGTCGTTCATGAAAGTAAAGCAGATATAAACTCCCTTAATTTAGAGAAGAGTTGACAATGGTGAACTGTTAGATAAGATTATGATTTTTTAATAATGAATATTTCCCTGAGAAGTATTTAAATGTAATTTAATTCCTATTAATATAAAGGTTCTAAAGTTGTAGAACTATTAAAATAAGGCTTTAATTTATTGTGAAATATTCTGGCTAACCCTTAAACGTTTCTTCTGCAGACATAACAGCCAAACAGATGGTTTGTTAATAAGTATAGACAATGGAAAAATACTTTTATAGGTTTGTTACTGCCCTCCCCTAAAGTGCCTTACAGTCTAAACGTCAGTTCAAAGTTGAATATCTCAGTAATACAATAATAGTAGTTCTCAATGAACGGCATAAAACTTATACTAGAAGTCTAAGCGCCGTAATGGACGAGACTGACAATAACTATGGCAAAGATTCCGTTTTAATAAACATATCAACACTTTTATTTATTTGAATAATTTGTCTAAAAACAATCTTGCACGACACTGCGCTAAGCCAGAAACATATTCTGTACATATAATTAAAATTGTGAAACTGCTATAAAAACTGGGGTGTCTGGTATTTCCTCCAGTTCTGATTTCTATGCAGCCACACCCAAATTCTGCTTCCGTAGAAATGAATGAGAGGAGAATCGACTTCAGAAAAGAACTGCATAGTCCTCTCTGGGTCAGTAGGACACGGAGAGGAAAAGTGACCTTCCCTGACGTCATCGCCTTCCACGATCCGGTCTATGCGCAGTGACTGCGAGATGAAAGGGTCACTGTTTACCACAGTACGTCAGCAAGCTGGGAGAAACCTTCCGTTGCAAATCTGTGTAAACTGAATGAACTGGAAAAACCTGCTTCCTTAAACTCCTTACGTTCACTCTGCACTCTTTTCGGCTTCACGAAAGTAAAAGCTTGGTTGCGCATCCCTTTAAATATGGATGACCATTAATGACAGTATAAAAGAGAACGCTTAGTGTAATATTATATTTAATTAATGCCAGCAATTTGCAATCACATTAGGAAAAACATATTTCCACGAGTAGTTTTCAGGGTTTCAATTGAAGAAAATACTTTTGAGAATAAGACAAACCATTAGTGGCTGAAATGCAGATAATGCTAACTGCAACCTAAAAACAAATTACAGTTTTAAACCAAAACAGCGTGTCATAAAATATCAGTGATGCAAAACCGAACTCTAAAAGCTAAAACCTCAGTACCCACTCGGATGACCATTTCCTGTATTATTATTATTATTATTATTATTATTATTATTATTATTATTATTACAACTCAGGATGGAGTTCTTGTTTAAGAACGAACTGTCAGTAGAAATAACTACAAAGTAGATAACTAAAGGTTTACTTTTGAAACGGTTGAAACCTGGCAATAAGATGACATACCACCACTCATAATGAAATAGATCGGAAGATGACACAACAGGATCGTGTCATCATCGCTTATCTTCCTTGCACACATTCTCAGCCTGCAGAACAATGAAAGAAAACTTTTTGCTGACAGACGTAGAGCTTTGAAACAAGCTATTTTGTGAAGTTTGTCTATTTTTTACTTTCTTCTTTAAAGACCGAGTGCATCGATTTAATTCAACAGAACTATAATGAGATACATTTGGACAAAAATATACAAATAAACACGTTAGAGCAGCAACGTCATCATAAATTCTATCCTACGGCAACAGGAAGGCGTTGTTCCTATTTTCTGAAAGAAAAAAGGTGGGTATGGAGGATGATTTATCCATTTATCCATCCACTTGTCATGATAGGGTGCAGTCCACGAGTAGGAAAGTGTCACAATCTGTATAAGGATACAAAAATTATACATTTTGAAACTGATAGGAACTTGAAAGTAAAGTTTGTACAAATTATAGTTTTTGAAGATAGTAGATATTTGCACAATATAAAGCGTGAGGGTGAATGAAAAAGAAAAGGGCAGACTATCATTTATAAGAAAGAGGTTAAGACCTTCAGGTTTTAGCTAAAGACCCTAGGGCCCCATCTCGTTGGTGTGGTTAGTTTTTAAGTTCACTGGAAATTTATTTTTGAATTTATAATTGCAAAATTGATATATTACTTGACTCAATGAATTCAACTCATGTTCCAGGTACAAAAAAGAAGGTAGATGTCTTAGACAAGTCAAAATAAAGTGTGAGGGTTAAAGGGAGAGCTTCTCTCTTTTGGAAATCCAAAGAGGGAAGACTAATCATTTGTAATAAAGTATAGAGAGAGGGCCTAAGACCCTCAGGATTTAGTAGAAGATTTTGGGCTCTGGTTAGTTTTTAAGTGTCCATTCCATTTTTTTTAATTGTATAATTTGTGTATCAGTTGAATTACTGTAATTATCAATAAATTTAATTACCCATCTACTTTTAGGATTTGTAATTTTAAAAACCTGTCTGTAAATCACTTTATGATTAGTTAGAGTAATGTTGCAAAGCATTCTTGGTTAAAACAAAAGCAAGAAGAATCAGTAAAAATTTAACTCCGTGCTGTGGATCAACTTTCTTGCGAAACATTTAATGTTTTAGTAGTACACATTTTTTGGTTAGCAAAACACGTTCTCTTCAAATGAAACAGCTTCAGCGTTGATACCGGCACCCCTAATTGTGAACATTTCAATTTTGTTAAAACACTGATTGTTTATTTGAAACATTTCAGAAGAATAATGTAGTACTTTCTTAAAACTATTTAAAACATTGATAAAAGAATAGTTTGTTTTTTTAATATTCACTAAAATATATCAGTGAATGACTTCCGGCGAAGTACACAGAGCACATATCAAACAGCTACAGAAAGAAAACGTTAAGATTTTCATTAAAATTGATTCAGAAGCTCTTGTATCAGGCACGGTTCAATATACAGTTTTGCCACTCTAAAAGCTTTTGCTTTTCCCACCACAGTTTTAATAGGAACATTTGAAGCATTGAGTAGCGTTTAACGCCCGTTTTTACTACTGAGGCACCACTGACGCTGATGATGCATGAAATGAAATGGTAAATTGAGAAAGGATTTTATTTTTAAAGGAAGGAAGCGTTCCCCGGCATTTGCCATTTGAGGACTGAGGAAAACCTGGAAAAAACCTCAATCAGGGAGAAAGGTCCTGGCGGGATTCAAACTCCATACCTCCCGCTCACGAATCCACGCCTTAAGACCTCGTGGATGTACATTTGAAGCAATGATTTGAAGTATGAATAGATTATTTAAATCGTAAATATTCGTAAAATAATTTTGGAGATTTAAATGTCACTATTTAATATTTTGTTTGTTTATAACACGAATTGTAGACCAAGTTTACTAAAGATGTTAATTACAGTACCAAATTATTTTTTTCTAATTACTTTAAAGAACTTTCTTCCAAGAAAATATTTTATTATTTCATTTATCGATACATTATTAGTTTTCTACAACGAGAATAAACGTCGACACTGAACGACATTTTAATAGTATATTTTTTCAATATTTTTTTTTTTTAATACACATACTTTTGGTTTAGACCAAGTGAATGTTACAGCATGAAGCTGGATAGAGTTAATACAACTTAATAATCATTCCGTATACGTTTGCAACGTTAACACATGTTATACTATTTCCATTAGCTGTCCTCTAGAACTGTGAATAGAACCATTGTTCATTTTCCATTACGAGAGTTTAAATAGAAAGAGAAAATAAAATCTTTTTGTCTGTGAAAAATGTTAGCAACCATGCGAACGTGGGAAATAACTGAACATAGTGACAAAGAGCTCAATTTACGTGCTATGCTACAGTGCAAAGACAAAAGCTATTGTGATTTATAGTGGAAACATTTGAAGACAAGACAGCATTCGGAAACGCTTGTCCTTCTCAAACAACTTAATTGCGATGGCATAATACCAGCCCCCTCAGTAAATACTTCTCCATTGTCTACAACCATATTCTAATTAGTGGTTTCGTTTTCAATGTTCGCGTTGCAGTAGTCGTATCTTGATAAGTCAATTGAAATATTTCATCAGCGTTCTGGAGCGAGCTTGTGAATTCGATTATTGCCTCTAGTTTTAAGGTTCCCACAGACTGCAAACGCTATAAGCACAATTTACAGATGGATTCAGTCTTTCCGTTAACAAATAGGAACACTTTCCCAGGAATTCTGAGTAAAGGTTTTGTAAACTTCCATTATATAAGCGACCCTCCCCTCGAATCTCGATATCTGCCAATTACAAATACTACTTTTATTAAACATTATCCGGGGCATACCTTTCAAGTGCGCGATGCCGCCATACACATCCAAGTGGTCAGGAAAATGGCATTTTGACCTCGACTCTCCATATCAAATTCGCTAATTCTCGGATGAAATAGACCTCTAGTTGTTTAACACATTCTCTTTCAGAAACCTCCCTCAAGAGTCCTGGGAATCAAGCTCGAAACTTCGAACTAGCAGACCGACACGGGGATATTCACTTTATTATTCATTAACAAAGTCCGGATATGCCGTTTCCATCTGGGTGGATATATTTATGAGTCAGATAGAAATTAACATGTTTTCGTAAATTTGGGATTGGTAGGGCCAATTTTTATTTTGCCTATTTTGGCTTTTGTTGCCTATTTTAAGGTTTAAAACTTTTTATTTTGTCTGTTTTTGGATCGTTATGGATTTATTGATTTAAGAATTTTAAAAGGCTCATAAAAATTTCAATATATCGAAGTTAAAAAAAGTTATGAAATTAAATGACATGTTCACCTTACAAAAATATCTATTGAAAATCTTGTTAGAATTTTATTACTTTTCAAGCAGTCAAAAACTTTCTCTTCAACCCATTAACTTAGCTCTTTAAATAGCAGAACCTTTATTAGTATAGGAACGCAAGGTTACTTGGGCATACGAATACCAGGAAATAGAGAGGATGAGGGAAGTACTGTAGTTCTGATTGGCCCTCGCGAATGATCTTGTGTCGATCTGAGCGAGACAATTCTATGAAAACTGTGGTGAGGGTAACTTTTCAGCTGCACAAATATAACAAAACAATTGCAAGCGAGAAAGATGAGAGCGGTACAGCTGTGCAACAAACCGTCCCTACAATGTGTTTAGTACAGAAGTAAGAGAGATACTAACCTGATTCCCTTATAAACGCATAAACAGAACATGAACTCGAACAGAAACAACTGCGCATCTTTTGCTCATTCGGAAGGACTATTAAAAACTGTCTTTCATTTCCATGGTGTTCTGAAAGGTGAATGTTCTGTTTTAACTGGTATGAGTTCTTCCGAAACAGATTGTTTTTAAACATGTTCCAATTAATTAGAGGAAGAACGTTCTTTTTCCATGATGAAAAATGTTCTCTCTGACAAGCGGCTGACTATGACAGTTGATACCTTGATATTATTGTTGCTTGTATCCAAGAAAAGTAAGCTTAAGTACTTTAATTATGTGATAAAGAAATTGTTAAGTATCTTAAATATCCATTTTATTAACAATGAGTTATAATCCTCTCTTTTCACTTTTAACAAATGTCTATTTTAATTATATCTGTCTATTTTCAGTATTTTAAGCGCTTTCCCCCCCTACCTATTTAACCAAAATAAATGTCTGGACTTCCGGGCTTTGCTGATAAGTACACGGGGATTTTCATATGTAAAGCAAAACTGCAATTAAAGCCGAATTGGGAGAAGGTATATTTCTGTTAACGCGTCGAACTCGCATGTGACGTCACTGTCTTAATTATACAGGGGATGCCTGTAGTTTCATTAATACAATGACATTACTAAACACTGTGTATACATGTTTATAATTAACACTAAGGCTCGCTTGCTTCCAAGGGTTAATTCAACTACTTTTCCGTGCAAAGGAGTTCAGAATGTTCCGGACTCCATTTTCCAACACCAACAACATCTGAGAACTAGCAAAGCACTGCCTACTGCTTTCAAATAAATTTCTGTTGCGAACTTTCTTGTAATACCAAAATGTCATACTTTCAAAAATGCTGAATTAGCAATACGGACAAAGCCTTAGTCAATAAAAAAAGCAAGAATCTTGACATATTAATTGTAGCTGATGACAACACACTACTTGATTGTAACATAACTATCACGGATGTCAGGATTATGATGGGGGAAATGTTGAAGCAATGCAATACATTTTTGTCATTTTCTATATTTAGAACCAAAGCTAACTCTTGTTCCTTGGCTTAGGAAGCCTAGTGAATCCGAAAAACCTACCAAATCGACACTTGAACGTTACTCCCTCCCCCCTTTTCCCTTTCTGCTGCCCATAGAGGCATATCAAGAAAACTCATCTAATCTAATTTGATATGAACATTTTTAAATATGCCAGGTTGTCAATGCTTTAATTGAATTGGACATTTTTTTAAAATTTGATCTGAATATGCTACCACTACACACGCATAACTCTATAAAACAAATGAAATACTGTTTGCGGTAGAGCAACACAAGTTTGTCACTGCAGTGTACTTAATGGTTTTTAAACTACTCTGAGCATGCTTTGCTATAAGAGTTTGGAACCGGCTGGTATTTTTGCGCTTCAGAATGCGAAAATGACATTTTCTTCACTTCATGGGTTTAAACAAGTGACACTCTTATCAGCTACTGCTCATTCCACGAGAAGACGAATTCAAAGGTAGTTTTATAACGGAAGGTAAATTAATACCAGCATTACCAAGTAACTTATGTAGGTTTACAATTTGACTTACTACCTTTATAACTTCTTAAATCTTACAATAACATTTAAATTGAATATTTGTACATACTATCTATGTATGTATCATAACAGAAAAAAAAAACCTAAAACTTGTGTGTGAAACAATAAATAAAACACCTTTATATTTACAATCAAGAGGACCTGCAATAAACGGCGCCAAACATAAAACAACGTTAGCCAAGATCATCGATAGCTTTGCGCATGCGTATCACTGACAGATTAAGTCCAACCTCTGACTTAAGGTTATCATTTCAGAAACTGTATGAACACGTTCCACTGAGCCGGAAACGATTTGAGCCTGAAGGAAACCTGCACAAACATTAAACTCGCTCTGTTCATGCGCGAGACGTTTTGGAATTGCTGCAGAAACAAACCTGTTCCTTTTAGATGCAATTAAAGGGCGAGTGAGATGCCATTTGGAAATGTTATCGATTATGTCATAGCTGGCCAAGGCGACCGCGGCGTTTCCTTTTAAATATATTTTCCTCGAAGAGTTTAGCATTTAAACAGTCCGTGCGTTCTTAGAAATGCTACTTTATTTTCATTAGCTTTATACATAATCACATATACGGATTAGTTGTATTTTACATGCCTATGAGGGATACAGAGTTAGCTAAAATAAAAACCAGTTCTATTTTAATGAAAAAACCTTGCTCTCGTTAACAAGATCCATACATAAATTCATATGAACCGTGTGCGTTGTGTATGTTTATATCACTAGCGGGATTAAGTTCAACTAATGGGGTTTATTTCCCCGTTTTTTCCACATTTCAGTCTATGGAAACTGTCTCCTAAATTTGGCAGGTTAGTTGAAGAGGAGGCGATATTGTTTGAACGTTTATACCGAGACCTTAAAGAGGTGGAGATGTTAAGGCATTTAATGCTTATTTTCTTTTTTATATAATCAGTTCTCGGTCGTTTTAACTTCCACAGAATTTACAGATACTCATTTGCATAACAGGCTAGGTGAATTAGGATCGATCTAGGCGTGATAGTGTGGAGAAAAATCCCGTCTCTGGCCCGGATGTTGCATGTACAGGGTGAATGTCAAGAAGTAAGTTATTCTATTTTATTACTAAAATAGCGCAACTATCTGCAAGTGGAAAATGCAGCAGCACTGGTCCAGAACCCATAGATACAAACGCAGCAACAGTTACAAAAAGGTAAAGGTGAATGAATGGTGGCCAAGGGAGAAAGCGAACATAGTTATTCGATTTCTGTATGCAGAAAACAGTAAACGGCATCGATAAATTATGTTTCTGTATGGAACGGATGTGTGCGAAAATGATACCGTGAATTTGAACGATTACAAGTGGCCTGTTACACAACTGGCCAAACTCTCAGTTGAGCTTAGACAAGTGAATGACAACATATTCTAGAGCGGAAAGAGGACACTTTCAATACCTGCTATAAGGTAAGGTTTATAACCCATTTGTGCTTCCGACTTCGTAAGCATCATTTTCCCGGCTGATGCTCGATCTGTCGCCCGGGAGCCAGACACCGTGCTACGGTCACCACATACAGGACAGATCCGAACTCCACCGACAAAATTTCACAAGTAATGAGTGTATCGCTATAAGGAACCCATGGTCTCCGGTGACTCATTACCGGGTAATTTCATTGCTTTTGTTTTGTTTAACTCAATTGCTTTCGTACGTGTTTACTCGGAATGTTATTATTTCTAAATAACACAATCTTTCGCTGCTGTAGTAGAGCGGTAGTGCGTGTTTTCTGTGTGGTGGGCCATCAGGCTTGAACTCCTGAGTTGTGCAACAGTCGGAAAAGCCATATCTGGGAGTATGAAAAGCCACATGAAGTGGTGAATCGAGCCTACCAACGGGCATTCTCTGTGAATGTATGCGCTGGTATCGTAAACGATTCTGTGATTGGGCCTTATGTACTCCCACTTTTTCTGGGTCGGTCCTGGTGGTGTAGTGGTAACTATACTTGCCTCCTAACCCAAGATCGCTGGTTCAAACCCGGCCAGGATGGATGGATTTTTTCGGGCATAATAATCCTAAGTACGGTTTCCTTCGGAAGGGAGAAAAAAAGCTGTGGGTCCCGTGTCGTACATTTACGGCACGAAAAAGAACTTCAAGCCTGAAAGAAGAGACCTCTGAGCAAAATTTGTCGGCCGTTTCACGCCCTGAATTGAATGGGACGCTGATGACCTGAGATGTTAAAGAGCGTCCATAAATAAAACAAACCAACAAAAATCAACAACTTTTCTGGAAGATGTGCCACTACTCGCAGGCATATATGGTTTGAACATGATGGGACGCCAGCACATTTTGCAGTGAATGTTAGGGATTATCTTAATGAACAATTCGGGACGGATTGGATTTTTTCCCCTGGGGTCATGTGAAGAGCCTTGGTACATGACTCTTGTCGAAACTAATATGGACCTGGTTGCTAGCGCCCGTCTCCTGGGATGCTAGAGCGTGTGCGACGGTGCATGAGGCGTCGCTGTGAAGTTTGTCGTCATCATGGCGGTCGACATTTTGAACATTTACTTTATGTAACAGTGCAATTTGGTTTTTATTTTTTTTTCATGTCATTTTTTGTAATGTTTGATTATCTATCCTTAAAAATAAATAAATGGAATTGTCAGAAGGTGATGAGCAGTTAATTAATTGGTGGCGGACTGTGATGTAAACCATTAAACGTGCTTTGTTTGGAAACAATCATATTCCGAGTAAGCAGGTACAAAAATGGTCGAGTTATTACAAAACGAAAGCAATGAAATAAGTCACCGGAGACCATGGGTTCCTTATATCAAAACACTCAGAACAACTTGAGAAAGTTTGTCGGTAGAGTTCGTATAGCAATGCTCTTGTATGGTGAACTAGAGCGATGCTGAGGCGGCTGTAAATAAACCGGCAAGCCACGAGCTGAAAGGAAATATTCCGTTATACCAAAAGGAATTTGAATGTGTCGCAATTAAACACATAACTTCAATTCCGCTCCATTCACAGTGATGGAAACACAATTAAAGGCAGCCATGGAGGATGTGGTTCTGACTTTTACCTTTTTCCTTATTTTCCTTCGAAACGGAATCATTTCCGGATATTACTTTATTACATAAATATAAGTAATTACATGCCTTCATTACATTACAACATTAGAAACACTTGCATAGCCAGACAGATAAACCCCTTCCTCTGGACGCAACGTGATCATGTGTTATTTTATTCATGTCATCATAAGCACCCAATACGATTAGCATACAACTTGGAAAATTACCGGATAGAGGTGATTAACCTAAACATTTCATAGTCGATAGGAAATTGCTTAAAGTGAAAACACTTATCAGAATTAGCAGTGTATTTGTCGTTGCCTACAGAATACATTGCTTTAGTTGTCATCGCATACCTTTATGACAGTACATGATGCGGGCTTGGCGGAGAAAGCATTATTGTGTGTGACGCATGCGGAATGCGGAATGAACTCGTCTACCGAGCCTCTCGCCCTCCGTTTTGAAAGGTCTTCTTGATGCTGCAAAAGCCCGGATAAAAATTCATAAACGTAAGAGAGAAACAGCGCCGCTCACCTTATTTAAAGATTTCATTAGTTATTTAGACCTTTTCTGCACAGTCACCATATTCGACTGTTAACCGCATCTGTTATGAAATCAAGTGCGATGACAACAGGCATTTCTCTCGGCAGTGCGTCTTGTTTGGGATATTTACCTATTTTCTTCTTAGCACCCAGCCACAGTTCGTTGTACAGAGCGACGCAATGAAGTGTTTTGTTGCCGTCTGCGGGTATCGTTGAACACAATATTCAACTGTTTTCTTAACTATTCTATCAACGTTAGGAAAGAACTTCACCTGTGTAATGGAGCACATATTCAGGAAAATGAACTTGCATAAAAATTTCGGAATCAACATAAACGACGATGTGGCCTTATTCGCCAAAACACCGAAAGCACTATAAACTATGCTGAAATAATTATGTGAGCATAGCAAAAATGCAGGGCTGTCACTAAACAAACTGAAGACGCAGTTAATTTCAAATGTACCTGAAACCCCAATAAAAATAAATGGAACAGTCCTCACATGTGTGAGCGAATATACATACCTAGGACAACAGATCTCCTTCCATGATAACATGGGAAAAGAAGTACAAATAAGGATATCATTAACCTGGAGAGAATTTTGGACCCTTACGTTTATATTGTTAGATCAACCATAACTAAGAAAATCAGATTCCAGGTGCTCGAAACCTGTGTATACCCTGAATTAGTATATGGGTGCCAGACATGGTCACTAACAGAAAAACAAAATAACAGAATTAAAATGTATAAAAGAACAATGCAACGCAAGACCCTGGTAATAAAAAGGACAAAATACCTATAGTATTAATAAATCAGTTATCTCAGATAACAGACATCGCACAAATAGCTACCAGAAGCAAATGGCAATGGAACGGTCACGTCGTAAGAGTGCAGGACAAGAGATGAACTTACAAGATCTTCATGTGGAACCCTCGGATAGGAAAAAGGACAGCAGAAGATGGACAAAGCTCTTCAAGGAACATGCAGGTCCAGATTTGTCAAGAGTAGCAAGAGGAAGACAAAAATGGAAATCTCTCGAGAAGCAACTAGTACAGTGAGAAATGGAGTAACTAAAGAACAAATCAGTCAGACAGCATACTAACAACAAGCGTGGAATAGCTCACCACGTTAGGAAAAAGCGAGCTTTCCCTACTTGTTAGGAGGACTATGTTCTTAAGGAACACAATAGCCTATCTTTATTTATCTTTATTAAGTGATTATTAAAATTGATGCATATACTGAAAAATATTATAAATAACCAATTTTAATAAAATAAAATGAGTACAATATATTTTTATTTGAAAAACCAAACTAGGTGGTATTTAGTCACTTGTTTCCACGGCATATCTGCATTTTTATTCGCGAATATAATCTCAATTTATTTTTTTATACAACGGGATTTCTGCAACGCTCACTACAGATTTATAATACAGTTTCCAAAAATATACGAAAAATCATATCGCAAATCTGATTTACTTATTTTGTGGCAATTATACATTCATAATGATTGTTTGAAGACGTGAAGCAAATGAACTTTCTGTTGTATACAGAGGCTCTTACAATACGAAATTACTGCACCTTTACCAATAAGGTATTATCGCTGCACGTTATAGCAAATAGAAGATGCAGAAAAATTGCAGAATTATTGCTGCGACAAGTTACGAAAGCAGTGGCTGGCATCTTAAGAAGAAATAAATAATTCATATTCTCAGTAGGTATATGCCAGAGCGTTCTGTTCTTATAATGAAGTTGCACACTGTATGATAAACACAGCAACTTACAGTATTTTAATTGCTACAATAACAAGCTCATTCTAGGTAGTAAACTGAAGCGCTCTGGCACACTCCAGGAATACTTTCTCTTCCATACAACAATTTATGTTAATTAATGCTTATGACCTAAAGATGCCTCGGTCCCGATTTCGAGCACCTCTCAAGGACCGTATCTGATATTATGATTTGTCATTACATCATGCCTAGTGTCCGGCACACAATGGACAATCAAACTAATGCCTATTATTAATTACTGATAACGTCGCTTTCAAGTGGTGGCAAAATAATCATTATGCAAGAGTTTTCACTTTCTTCATCGTTGCCAAACTTGTTGTCCAGTTATTATTCAGCAAAGGTTACCTTGTATCTTCTAAATTATGTCAATTTCTTTCTCGTTTATTTAAATAAAAGAATTATATTTTACCCAACCTGTGTTTTAACACAACTCTGGAGATAAATTTTAAACGTTCAATAGTGTAGTAAATTGTGAGTCGTGAGCTAAGGACTTTAAAATGACAACGCAGAATCGAGAAAATCTTTTTTTAACTTTGTAATAAAATTTGAAATACTGAGGAAATCTATTCACTTTTTATTAACATCATTTTGTTTTAATTATAATATATATAAAATACTTACTGCCAAAGTTTGCTTTTTAAGCACATTTTAACACGTTTACACCTGCAACCCCTTATTCCAAATAGTTGTACTCATTTACACACTTCAAATAATTTTAAAGAGAAAGCATAACCAATAAGTTTGTCAATGTTATCAGTTTTATTTCATGGATGATATAAGTATTTCATTTTTGTTTAGCACCGTTACGTTGGAGTGTAAAGTTCATCATTAGACTTATTTACACGATTAGTATCAAAATTTAAGTAAAATGCCGGTAGATACTTGTCGAACCGGGTAACTAACCCCCTCTCAACAAAGTGTTAGCAGAAAATGCTCAGAAACAGCATTGGACAAGAGCTTCATTTTTTCGCACTGACTGAAAAAAGCGGGTGAGATATAGCATGCTAATTTAGGAAAGTAAGTAAGGAAACACCCATGTTTAAGACAGTTTCAGCACTTTCAACGATATCTTTTTATTTTATTGATTTCTATCATCAATAAACAAAATATTAATAAAATATAAAACTTATCAATAAATCACATCCACGACACTCATAAGTACAATCTGGTGCTGCTGGGAACATTAACGTTGGTAGTAATAGAAACGAGAAGGGCACATTATCTTGGTTTTCATTTCCATACGCAAATGTACCGAAGTTTAGGCGCGATGGAGCAAGCTATGACATATGAAAAACGTGCAGTTTTTATGTTAATATCTGTAACTCTGCCATTGCGAACTAAGTTGAGTGTTGACTGGTTTATTTACGGACGCTCTTTAACATCTCTGGTCATCAGTGTCCCATTTAATTCAAGGCGTGAAAAAGGCGACAAATTTGCTCAGAGGCCTCTTCTTACGGGCTTGAGGTTCTTTATGGTGCCGTAAATATACGACACG
This sequence comes from Metallyticus violacea, assembly GCA_030762175.1. NCBI lineage: Eukaryota > Metazoa > Arthropoda > Insecta > Mantodea > Metallyticidae > Metallyticus > Metallyticus violacea. Next base: position 141,611,914 of record CM060832.1, read on the forward strand.
GAACCCACGGCTTTACTTCCCATGCTTAGGATTTTTACACCCTAAGTAAAATTCATCGACCCCTTAACCCGCGATCTTGGGTTTACGAGGCAAGCATGGTTACCACTATAACACCAGGACTGGCACGCGAATTCAAGTCGTTCTGGAAACTGCTGTCGCTTAAGATGGTGTCACCTTGTTTGCAGAAGCATTCGGTCAATACTATGCTACAATTTTATGCATTAATATCTATTGTAGCATTCCCAGTGGCTCCAAAGAATTGAAAATTGCACTTAAACATAAAATACCTATTCGCTATTAACGACAGTGTCAATAGATTCTTAACAAGAATTTTTAGGAAGGAAACGTTCCATATCTAAGTTCAAGATATCTCCCAGGTATTTGCCATTTATGAGGATTGAGAAACATGCTTATTCAAGGAGAACGGTGCTGGAAGGAATCGAATCCCAGACCTTCCGCTCACGACTTCATACTTAACGGCCTTAGTCACTCGTAACAGAAATTTTTCAGAAATATGTTAAATCCGTAGTTTTACATGAATATTAATTTAATTTATTATTAAACAAAACAAATTGCGCTTGGGCAGAATTTCTGAAAACAGCTGTTTACTTCAACTAATATTAGTTCCTGTGAGAAAGCGAGCGTTAAGTAAATTGTCCCAAGCAAAAACCAATGTTTGTTTTTGTGATACAACATCGACCTCCATACCACTTAGCGGAAGGAAATTCCAACCATGACGCAACTTTATATTTGCCTACCATTTTCAGTTTTCTCATTCCGAATAAGCAACTGCTATCGAATATACAAGAAGTTTTAAGAAACCTCGATGCTCAAAATTGTCCCTTGTCCTCTCCCATGCCTTGGACATTTAAATTCACCGACCCTGAGATCTCGCTAAGCAGTAGGTCGAACGTGGAGAAGAACCTGTCCAGACACAGGAGTGGTCGCGCCGTCTATTTCTGTCACTGGCTTTCTATGAATACAAAATATAACAAAACTTTACAGTGTGAAACACTTTTGTGTGCGTGATATGAAAAGGAAGGAACCATTTGAAGTGTACTGAAATATAGATATTCCAGTTTTTCCTCATGCACGAAGTAACAATGGTGAATATATATGGTTTTAAACTATTTTAATGTCAAAAATTAACAGTAAAAATCATTTTACAGCATGACCCTTGAGAAACCTAATAATTGTTTTGTAACTTAATATATTATGGCACTATTGAGTTTATTAATATTTCTTCTAAAACACTTAATGATACTCTATAACGGTTTGGAATAATAAATGCATATTAGTTTCCTTTTTATTTGGCACTGTGAATAAATCTTTATCTGCTCTGTCACCTTTTCCTTGTTCAAGTCTGCACATTTGGCAGATTAATCGCGACCTTTCAAAGTTTCATCTCTATGTCAATCTCTTTACAATAACTCAGATGGAACAATATCTCATTTTTAGAAGAATTTTCTTTGTGTTATTATTATTATTATTATTATTATTATTATTATTATTATTATTATTATTATTATTATTATTATTATTATTATTATATCAGCTGCTCTGGACACAGTTGATGTGGTTGTTATGGATAGATAGTAGACTTTAACTGCGCTTTCTCGACAAAATATACACTACAGGAATACTGGGTCTTTTAGGCAGCTGCAGCCGAAATTAAGGCTCCCTTTATTAAATTAATAATTACATAGTGCAGAGTTATATTTATAAAAGTATGATTTGATAAGGATGTTTATTACGTATATGTTATAATTAAATAATTTAGAGATTTGTTTAACAGCGATTGATATAATTTGTGACTTGTACTTTATATGTATGTCATTTGGTATGTAACTGTAATTTACAAAAGGGCATTGTATACATTGGCTGGTGTGAGAAAGACAGAGATATCCCTTGTACCTTACTGACGGCTCCTTTGCTGACCGTTCCTTAGACAAAGGCTGTGAAATACAAAAGGGTAAAAGATTCTTTTGTCAGGTCACGAAATTTCTGTCCATGGGAATATTTAGGAAGGATATTCGCAGTAAGAAAAACACATTCATGGCCGCAACGGGACAGAGTTTGAACAAATAAGAAATAACAATAATTTTAGAAGGGAATGAAAATGTCAGAACGGAGACGAAAATGTTTTATTACAGGCAAACCGGGAGTACAAAGTATTTTGCCGCCTGTTTCAAAAGCAAATGGGAAAAATGCGTCCGTTATCTCTCAGAACATTTGGCAATCTATAACTAAGGGAGGAAAAAGCTATTACTCTAGAAATCAGACATGTAAGGAAAGTGCCGAAATTTATGATGGGCTGTTTTTGGAAAATTCAGCCTTGTGGGAAGATAGTGTAGATCAGAAGGGGGAAAATAATTTTAGCTAATGGGCGTCGAGTAAAAATCAACGAATGAGGAGAACTTAACGATACAATAAATATTTTAAGATAACCAATGATGAACATATCTCAGGAATAGGATAACAAACGAAGGAATTTAATTTAGCGATGATATAGAAAAACAGGAGTACAGGATCAGAAGTTGATTGTTTTATTCTTGATTTTTGGGGCAGTTAGAAGTTAGGAGTTAACAGAGGGAGATTTTGAGCAATGAGTTGTGAGAGACAGTTGGTGGAAGCCGTGAGAAGAATAGTTAGCTAGCAGTGAGTAGTGAAGTCAGCGACGAGCGGACAGGAAGTAACACCTAGCATTTTTACATGTGAATAAAATATTTGGAAGAAGTCAACTTGGTGTATCTTTTGAGCAATACATTTCTCCTTCCCACAAAACACTCCAGAGGACCCTGAGATTGAACGCAACCGAATTGGAGCAGAAGTCACAGTGAGCAGCCGGGGAAACATCGAGACCACGACCAGCAGTCAACAACATAATCGCATCCACCATACACACCTAACCGAAACCCACTCCATAATAAACCCCGCTCCCAGCTGACGCTAAGAGCGTGCGGCATTTTATATGAAACATACGCCTCCTCTCCACCCCATCTTCGGCTCCACAGCTGACGACAGTCACGGCGGTACGTTCCGGCGAAGCGGGTGTTATATCCGCCTAACTAATTCAAGTTCTTGCAACTAAAAATATAAATGTACCTTATTGCAGGAGATGTTGGAAAAGTTGTTTTGCTATATTTCTGGTATCTTTTTAGCAAACTCACTCACAGGCACCAGTTTATCTTGCGAAATTTAGTCAATATCTCGTCGACTATTTTATTTCAGTTCTTTTAATGTGTGCGTTTATTTCATACAATCCGCCCATTAATGAAAATCGCATACTGTTTCTTTCTGCATTTTTGATATTCTCAAAAAAGATAAGAATATTACTGTGTATACATTTCCGTGTAATGTATAAAATCGAGGTTTTCTTAACTCCAATACCTATTATTTTGCTTCAAAATAAGATCACATAAAAGGAACCATGCTTTATTAACAAAGAATATTAAGTGCGAATCGGTTACTCTATGATTAATGTTCTGTAATACTCAATTACATAAATTTATCCGAATGTCAGAACCACCTATCTGAAAATTATGAAGTGACCTTGCATGCTTTCAAGTTTAAATTGACTCAATTTCGGAAGGTGGAGGGCAGTTTTCTATAAAAAAAAAAACCGTCAGGAATGAGTTGAGTTGATGTAGTCAGACAACATGTCCAACACCTCTGCCATAAGGTACATGCGCATTTTCATTGTAATTGTAGTTGTAAACAGTTGCGCTAATATTACATCCGCTTCGCCGGGAGTTACCGCTGTGACTGCCCTCACCGTGAAAGACGACAAAATCATGAAGACCCGTACAGAATGCAAATGATTCCTCTTTTTCTTTGCTCTCTAAACAAAATTTTAATGTGATCAACTTTGTACAAGACTTACCCATCTATCTTTCTTGAGGTTATCTTGCAAGTTGGAGGCTTCAAGCGGCCCCTTTTCATATGCACGCACACAAATAGTGTAAAGGCTACTGAGGGGTTTCAGGGTATGCGAAAATGGTAAGTTATCATGTTATGAATGATCTCACTACAACACGAATATGCTTTTTAATCGTGACAAAAGCCTAAGATCCTTGGATGAACAGTAGAAACAAGTATATACAATAACATCTATATACTTGCAATTGAGGGTCAAAGTTAATAGATAAATCACCAATGAACAGCTTGTAAAAATCGGGTAAGATGTGTTTTTCTTAATATGCGACAATGTGTATCATCTGCTAGGCGACGTGTTTGTGCATATAATCACCATCTCCACGAATTTCAAAGAGGTTAGCATTTTATCTACTTGTGAAAAATGCACGATTTCTGTTGGTTGAAGTCACAGAATAAAGAGACAAGAGACCTTCCTTCTCGTCTGAAAAAATAAGCGTGTTTCTGATCTGGTGTCTTTCTCTTGTGTTTCACGCTTCACCAAACGAGGGACTCTTATACCAGGTCTTGTGGACTGAAAATATCAGCAGAACCTTGCAAATTGTTTTCTGGCTCTGAAAATAATATTTTTGTTATTCGTTTCTGTACTTACTGTGAATATTCCAGCGCTCCCGCAAGAACGATGCAAAATAAAATAAACAAGTAATCGACTACAGCTGGGTGAACCTCCTACAACATCACAAGCATTTTTTGAAACAGTGTTTAATACCCGTTATAACTACTGAGGTACCACAGGCGGTGACTCTGGTGATACGTGATATGTAATGATAAATTGGGAAAGGGGTATTTTTTTTTTTAAGGAAGGAAGCGTTTCAGGCCTAAGTTTAGGATACCTCCCCAGCATTTGCCATTTATGAGGCCTGAGGAAAACCTGAGGGAAAAAACCTAGATCCTGGTGGGATTCGAAACCCAGACCTCCCGCTCACGAGTCCGCACCTTAACGACCTGGGCCACTCGTTGCGTATCACAAGCATATCCACCATTTTATCAGCGCTTAAGACTCCTTTACTTGTACGTGCTACTTACAAAGTAAATCTGTGTGTGTTCTTGTAGGAAAGGTCACTTATTTGCATTGAAATACAGCGTTTGGCTGAAATAGTCTGGTTCCATCGGTATCTAAACATTCGTTTTTGTTGCCAATGGTGCATTAAGCAAGTGCTAGATGCTCCAAATAAGGAAGGGAAGTAAAGCCGTGGGTCCCATGTCGTACATTTACGGCGCGATAAAGAACCTCAAGCCTGAAAGAAGAGGCCTCTGAGCAAAATTTGTCGGCCGTTTCACGCCCTGAATTGAATGGGAAGTAGATGACCTGAGATGTTAAAGAGCGTCCGTAAATAAAACAAATAAGCAAGCTCCAAATAAGTGTAGCTAAAACACTTGCATGGAGAAAATAAAGACAATGTGGGAGAGACTGAAAATATGTTACATAGAAACCACATAATGTGAAGATAAGCTACATCTGATCAAAAAAGGAACAAGTGACATCCTGAATACTTCAAATATCAACAAGCTAGCGAAAAAGTGTGGAATTTCGTAGCAAGAAAAGTTAATTTTTTCTGTACTCTGCTTAACTTGTGCGTTGTGATATAATTATAATTGATGAAGCATCGTGTATTTGAATATAACAATATCAGACATAACATGGTATCGGACCTGGGAGATTGATAGATGTCAAGTCAAATATCAAGGACGGAATGGCAGTGTATTGAGGGCGCGATAACATCCCACAACAAAATTCTTTGCTAGGCGCTATGGTTCAATTAGAACAGACTTTCTCTTGCATCCGCACAACATGCACTTAAAGGAAGCAGTTACTTCTTCAATGGTATTCAGTAGACGCCTCAAAGAAGAGTATTGTCAATTTTCGGTCCACTATGTTTCCGAAGTCACTCGTCTCAAATAAAAACTCTTGATGTTTAAAAACTATAAGGTCTATAAAGTCGATATTATTTTGAAATGCTACTCATCCAATAAATATTTACTATGTGCAGATTATGTAATAATAATTCCAGAAATAAATTTTACCGAAATTACTAAGGCGATTCATCATCAGTGCTCGTCCATGGCAAATTGCGATCTGCAAGAATTGCTTACTTTAACAAGCTATACATTCGCTGACTGCGACTTGAAACACTTTCTTCCTATAATGTCATTCCCAGTTTATCATTTCATGATCCGCCTACGATGTTCCAACATTTAAAGTTAACTTCGGGTGCTAATTCTTCTGATGATACAGAGGAGTATCTTCGGCCTGACTCAGAGATATTACTATGATAGTTGTTAAGTATTATACTTTAGATGTAAAGTTTCAGACGCGGAAGTGTAGTCACTTGTTTGTGACGATTGTTTAAACAAACTATGTTAACATTTTCTACAAAATGGATAAAACTGAAATACGAATTGTTATAAAGTACTTCGTTTTTAAGGGTTTAACCCCAAAAGAAACACAAAAGGAGTTAGATTTCTCATTAAAAATTCTTCTCCTTCGGTTTTTGACGGTTAAAAAGTGAGTTGCTGAATTTAACCGTGGCCGTACATCCATTCCAGATGATGAGCGCTCAGGGCGTCCCAAAACTGCTACGACTGACGAGATTGTGACAAAAATGTACAATGCCGTACTCATTGACCTCCGATTGAAGGTAGCGCGAGTTGGCTGACATTGCAAAGACCTCGATAGGTCGTGTCCACTACATTTTACACGAGGTTTCGGGTATGAAAAAGCTTCCGGCTCGACAGGTACCGCGTTTGTTAACAATGGACCAAAAACGCATTAGAATGAACATTGCTTAAGAGTGTTTAAACGCAATTCCAGTGAGTTTCTCCGATGTTTCGTAGCAGTAGATGAAACATGGATTCATTATTACACGCCAGAGACGAAGGAGAAGTCCAAACAGTGGGTGGCAACAGGTGAAAGTGCGCCAAAGAAACCAAAAATGGTTCCATCTGCAAGAAAAGTCATGGCTACGATACTCTATGATTATCAAAGTGTGGGGTCGTAGACTACCTTCAAAAGGACAGAACCATCATTGGGGTGTATTGCGCTTCGCTGCTGGACCAATTGAAGGATACCATTCAGGCTATGCGTCCACATCTTGCGAAAAGGAAAGTGCTCTTTCATCACGGTAATGCGCCTTCACACACGTCTCTTAAATCTTATGCTTTCTTAGTCAGAACTTTTAGAACGTCCCTCGTGTACGACTGTACATGTGATCCCGGTTTCTGCCCAATGCCAATCCTGAAAATCGGCGAACTGGCTATTGAATAACAGACACAATACTCCGGGCTTGACAAGAAACTTTCTTTAGCAAATTCTCTTGTGTCAGTTGGAAATCTAACGCGGAACCCTCAACACAGAAACAGCCACTGTCCTACCGAATAAGCTATGAGGCCAGCCACGTTTCAGTGGCAAATTACGGTCGTTAAACACTATTAAATAGGAAACAAAGAAAGAAATAATTGTGTACAGTGCTTTCGATGCAGATTGTAGCATGCATAAAAAATGTATGATTTTAAAACAATAAAAGATGGAAGCGAAGCAAGGGTGCGAGAGATGTTCGATTGAAAATTATGAAAATAACATTTTAGAGAAAGTTCCTCCATTATCTCGGAAATTATATTAATAGCAATGATAAACATATAAAAATTAGCAGATTTTTTTCGAAATGTTGCACAAAATGATGCCAAACAACGGGAACAAACTTTAGGAGGCGATTGCTGATATGAAATGGTTTAATATTTTATACTTTAATATTAAAGTCCTTGTAAAGCATGATCATATAACTTTGTTCCACGAAAGAAGTGCAATCTTTGCAAAGTGTTAGTAAAAAGTTAAGTTACAAGTGACGCCATGTAAAAGCAGGATGCAGTTTGCCGTATCTTGAATTGGGTTATAAAGCATCAATTTAAGTTTTCGAGAGATGACAGAAGAATCGATCTTCCGGTAATTTATTTTATTAGTTCATATGATCAATTATATTTATTTGTTTATATTGCCTGACCACAGCGCTCTCATTATAAGGAAAAAAAAACCTGGAGGAAATATATCAAAAGCGATTATTTTAAAAAAGAATGAAGAACGAAAAGAAATTATTTTCGTGGAATGTAGCAAGAACCTTAAAAATACATTAACTAAGATGCTGATGTGAAATATGCATTTGAAAAGGGAACGCTAATACCAAGTCATGAGCCTACTTTAATTGCACTTAACCTCACTTTATCAATTTATTTATTCTTTCATTATACACATTCCTACTCATTATCGTCACTTTTGCTAATACTTATTGTTAGCACATTTAGGTCAACTGACTTCCAAAATAAATTAAAAAATACAAATTACAAATGCCTAACTAATACTAATACTTTTGTGAATAGGACAACGAAAAATTACTTGAGTATGGAATTGTAAAGTACAAGTGTAGTAAAAACTTTTGTGGAGCAGAATTTTACTAATAACTACAAGTTACAAGTCCATACACTTGTAATGTATTAGATCATACTTTTGTGAAACAACACCCAGGAGGGTAAATCTTATTCCTTCCTCTGTAGGCTACTCAAGAGATAGAGCAAATTAACTTCAGTTTTAACTACCAAAATTATTTTTACCAAGGCAATTAATTTAATGTGAAATTAAATAATAAAAGCGTAATTACAATTTTTATAAACAAGAACGTAATTGACACTAAAGAATGTATTAATATCTGGCAGTAAATCTACAGTACACGTTGCTTTTATAAGCGGCAGTCTTTTCAACTTGCAAATCACCATAAAACGTTTCCAAAGAATTAACATAAAAGGGGGCAGACTAAGTTTCTATTAGTTCTAGTATATGTTAAAGTAAGGTATTCTTGAAATAATTTACGTTCATCCATTCATTCATTTACAGCTATCGCATTATGCTATAGATCTGGAAACTCCTGTAGTGACGATTTGAGATTCCAGCCGATGTTCATATGTAAAATACCAGCATCCATGGGAAGAAGGATATTACGTCACATCCAAGGTCTCGCAAAGAAAACAATCAACATGTAATACCAAGTTTCCGGAATCTTAAGGCCGAATTCTGTCTCATGCATTTTCATGAAACACTACTTCACATTTACTTTTTCATGGCCAGACTCGAAAAGAAAACCCACAAAGCAGAAATAAGGAAGAATGATTTTTTTTTATTTGGCTCGTTTTCAATATTCGTTTTCAGTGTTATAACAAATTATAAAAAAATTAATATTTCAAATTTGCACTAAATTCAAGAGATCTATTCGTGACTTCAGCGAGTAAATAATTATTCTTGTGCTTGCATCTCTGGAATGTTACATCCACAATAACTTGCACCATAAAGACAGATGCAATACTTTTTCTGAACGTTAACATTGGCATACCTTTAATTTTTCTGCGGAACTGTGTTGTCCCTTGCCGTACCAGTTAATTTTTGTAGGTTATCAGTATCCGTTCATTAAATTTAATATTTCATCCCATTAAATCCAGCCATCTCCTCTTTGAAATTTCAAATGGCACCCTTACCTTTTAAAGTTTAAATTTTAAAAAGCATTCAAATGCTCTAACATGTATCATTTTTTGCCAGGAAACCTGTATTGTTATTATAGTAGTTTGAATTTGGATGAAATGAAAAGTCAGCTAATTGTAGGGCGAAACAATTATTTTGATGAATTTATATTTAATCCAACTCTCGTCATTTTAATGTTCTTATTCCTCTTTTAGCAATAGCACATTTGTATTTTTAATCTCTATTCCGAAATGCTCCTTTGCATGTGTTTTTGTCCATTGTTAACAAACGCGGCATCCATCGAACACAAAACTTAAGTAAAATGTCAGCCACTCACGTATAACATCGATCGGCAATCATTCAGTACGGCATTGTGAATTTCTGTCACAATCTCGCCGGTCGTTGCTGTTTTGGGACACCTTGCGCGCTTATCATTTGAATGAATGTCCATGCTTAAATTCAGCAGCTCACTCTTTAACTGTCGAAAACGAAGGAGAAAAGGCCTATAACCAACTGTTTTATTTCTGTTGGAATCAAGCCCTTCAAAACGAAGTACCTTATAACAGCGATATTTGATATTGTACAAAAGGTTAACACTTTGTTTACAGGATCGTCACAAACAAACGACTATATTAACGCTTGTGAAACTTTACAACGAGCCATCTAAAGGACGATACATAACAATTATTACAAGTATTATCACAAGAGGGTCTGAGATTGCCGATAAATTCACGAACATAGTGAGTTATTAGGACTATTTTACGAATAAAATAAGAATTTAAATATACTTCCTATAAACTTCGTTTACAAAATTGTAATAATTGTATATTTATACTTAACCTTTTCAAGCAGTGTTGCGACAGAAGAATGCCGATTGTCAATTATGCCAATAGAGAAGAGCAAAATACAGATTTAGGACTATTTTATAAATAGAATAAGAATAAAAAGTGAAATATATATAAAACCGTAGGCCTGAAATAGGCAAAAGTCGATTATTACAATCCCTATCGTTCTATTTTCTAATATCAACTGAGAGAGAGAGAAAGAGAGAGAGAGAGAGAGAGAGAGAGAGAGAGAGGGGGGGGGGGACATACAGTGTCTGTATTTTTCTTTGTATTCTGTGGTTTGGAATTCCTAATGTAAAGACCAATTTGCACATTTGACGCATCACCAAAACGCTTTGAAGAACCCTTCACTTAGCGTTATGATTGTTGATTGTCCGTGCTTTTGTTGCTATCAATATCTTAACACCGCCTCTAGCAAAAGTGGTCAGTGATGCGTGTTAGGAAATTACATAGTAGAGGTGAACAGTTGGTTACACTGACTACAAGACAAATGCACGTCGCTTGATAAAACGGATTTGATAATTTTTTTTCTCTCAATAATTTCACTGCGTAATTCAGCCGTGATTGGTCAAAATCCAAACTTTTGTTTCGACGTCACATGAGTGAAATAGTCGTAATTTGGCCATCTTCCGGACATTTCCGAGAGCTTTTAGTACACTCCTCAGTATGTAATCTGATCCTAGAGCATTTGTTAAGCACACGTAATGATTAGATGTCTAAGTCGAATACATCTCATGTTGTCAACTTGTGAAACGTTTTCGATTCGCACAGTAAATGATGTAACGATAATTTTATCTGCTTATAAGTTGAGCATATATAAAATGCTTGTCCAGAGCTACAGCACCTTCGTGTTACAAAACTAAAGAAAGAAAGCGGACAACAACTCTTGAGTAGCCTTGTTGCAAGAAGTGATGTGACGAAATAACGCTGCAACTCCCGGAAGTCAACAAACTCGTTAAAGTTAACATCAGAGTAAACGTTACTCAATTGGAAAACTATTAAATATGCTATTTGCACCTACACATAATTTTAATCTACATTCACTGCGTAGTGCAACAGAAATATCTAGTGGTAACCGTACTTGCCTCAATGACCTAAGGTCGCGGGCTCAAACCCGATCAGCGTCGGTGGGTATTTTAAGGCATAAAAATCATAAGAATTGCTTTCTTCGGAAGGGAAGCAAGCCGCTGGTCGCGTGTCACGTAAAAGAACCTGAAGCCTGAAAGAAGTCTCTGAGTAATTTCTCGTCGATTGAATGGGAACGCGAATGACCAGAGTTGTTAAAGAACGTCCTTAAACAAACCTGATAATAAAGCATCTCACATGAAAGAACTATATATCATGTTATTTTAACTTATATCATAGAATATAGGACGCAGTTAATGACAGCATGTTACGAGCTCTTCCTGCTTAATATAAAATAAGTTTAGGTTTGCATTGCTAAGTAAGTAATTGTAAATTACAGGATGAAGGTGTTTGCTGTTCTACAAGCACTGGCATTGGTAACTGGCGCTGCTGATATCAAAAACGAGGCCGATAGAAGTGCTGCTGGAGGCTGTGACTGTATGGAATATTGGACTTGTGTCATGAGGTAACTATCTACTTCTTACAACTCGCCCTTCCTGCTTTCTTGTTGTTTTCTTGAAAGAAAGAGAAGGTGAAAGAGGTCTGTATCACAGAAGAGAAAAATCACGTATTTTGTTATTCTTCTTCAGTATCATCACTATTACAACACAAAATGGGACAGGAAAAAGGAAAGAACAAAATAGTCCCCTCTCTCGCTCTTATTAAAAAAAATTGCTGGTTATTAAGAGCGTTAGAAGCCGCGATTAGGTAATAGTGATTTTTTCTACGAGCTTAAAACGAAACAAAATCGAAAAAGTATGCTAGAAATAAGGCACCTGGAGCAAATAGGTGAGTAATAGATACATCCTTTTATTATTGAGTGTCTATGAGGAATTTGACAAGAGCATTTCGAATTATAGGCCTGAATTGGGCAATTTATACAAACATTAAGGACAGCTGTTTCGTCCTTTCCTACTTGGCATCCTTTCCAATTTCATATCACAACAACACGAGGTTTCTAATGTCATCGTACGCTGAAACGCTCAAAGCAGTTTTCTTCAGAAGATCAGACAAAAAAGCCGCTTCTTTACTGTGTTGTTATTTACTTAATAAAAGTACAGTCTCCAAAACAGGCACTGCACAATTCCAGAACCCTAACTACTGCACAAGAAAGTTAAGTTTCACAGTAAAGGATGGCACTCTTTTCTTCCCCCCCCCCCCATAATTAACCAAATTATCGGTTGAAATAACATCGCTGAGGTCCTGCAGCTTTACTTCATGCCATTTAATCGCCATATTTACCTCATTAACAACAAACGGAGAGCCCTGAGTATTAATTATTTAATGCTAACTTGCTTCGCGATAGAATGCCTAACCGCAACAATATTACAGAGCCCTCGTTTGGACGCAGGCCGACTTAACGATTATTTGCTTGGCACCGGAAAGCATGGGTGTTTGCCGGCAGAGTCGGATATTCATAGTCCCTTAAATTCAAGCACGCCATCCATTTTTCCCCCCATAAAACGGCATTTTGTGTACAATATGGGGTTTTCTCCATTCCAGTGTCTATTGTTTTGTATCGCAGCATGCTTCGTTTGAAAACATAAAAAACCGCAGATCAATAAAGATATCAATAACATTAACCAACATCCAATTTGCAGAAATTAACTCTACTCACATCATTGCATGGTTGCGATTCCTGAACTACAGATATCTTATGGGTTTTAATTTTAAAAGTTTAGCAGCATTGTAGCCCGAGGTTTGCAAAAGTTCTGATTTATGTGCATGCATTTTAAGATACTTCTTTAGACTTCGTTCTAACTCTTCTCTGACGTCATTGAGTTTTTCCTTTGTAAGAACATGGCGTTTTACTTTCGGTTTATTATCAAAAGCATATACCGTTTCCCTAAAGCTATTTACAAGATTGCGAACTGTTTTTCTGTGAGGCGCACAACAACAGGGAGTCTGTCTCGCTTCTCTACATGAGTTTGTTGTCACATAGGAATCATACATGAAGATTCCGTGTGCTAAAGTACACAGACTTTTTAGCATTATAACAGAGCTAACGCACTATAATACCGAAACAGGTGGTCTCACAACGTTCAACTCCTGTACAGCACAAAGACTTCGCGTCAGCACATGGAGAGGCCGGAAAGTGGAGGGGAAAATGAATGAATGGTGTTTAACGCCCGTTTTTGCTACAGAAGCACCACAGGCTATGAACACTGATGATACATGAGATGAAATGATATATTGGGAAAGGTTTATTATTATTTTATTTATTTATTTATTTATTTATTTGGAAGGAAGGAAACGTTCCATCCAGGCCCAAGTTTAAGGTACCTTCCCATTTGCCATTTATGAGGACTGAGAAATACCTGGAAAAAACTTGTCAGGGAGGACGGTCCTGGCGGGATTCGAACCCCAGACCTCCCGCTCACGAGTCCGCGTCTTAACGACCTCGGCCACCCGTGGCGGTAAAAAAGAAAAGTGAAGGGGGAACAGGGTTAGAAACGAAATAGGCAAATCCCCGTTAAGCCGGCCACGCGTCCAAATGAAGGCTCTGTATTTTACTTTAGTCAACTGTGATGTAGGATTTAATAGTAGAAAAACTCCATGTGGAGCTGTGTCCAATGACACCTATAACCGCGGGAGAATTTATTAATATTATTGTTGTCTTTCTTTTACCTACCGGTAGTTAAGGAGAGTACCGAAGTGAAGGACAAACCTTAATAACCCCGCCCCCTCCGAGACCTAATATTATCACTTTTGTGTAAACAGTAACACACTGCCACGAAATATCTGACAATTCTCCTGCGTTACCACTGTTGCTTTCGTACATCAAAGATTTGAGCAAAAGCTATGAATATTTCCTGTGCTCATATTATTAACAATATCCGAGGGTGTCTTAATTAATGCATAAAGAATAATTGAATAAATGAATTGATCTCACTTCCATTACCGGTCTGTTGGCACTAAAGTACTTAAAAGGATTGCAAAGACGTGACAATGTTGTTTTCATATACCTAATTCCTCAAGGGTATCATATCAACGTTAACATAAATAACCAGCTGAATAACTTCAATCTCAGTTCCAATCAAGGATTGTCCCACATTAATAACATTCGGGACTGATCGATTCCGAACTTATTTCCGCCAATATTAATTTTATTTCACATATTTTATTCATCATATCAAAGTCTGACAACTGGCATGAAACGTTAAACGCCTAAAAATAGACGGAGGGGAAAAAATTAAAAAAGAGCCGAGGCTGACTGGTGCTTCACAAAAGGTTATTTGTAGTTCTGATAAGACGTCTCAAATCACATTCAGAACGCTAAGTTTATTATTTCCAAAATGTATCACATTCGAACAGTTTCATTTACTTCGGGTATGAAACTAGCCAGGCATGACATATTTATAATATTAAGTTGCTATAAATCTGCAAACTACTGAATTCCATATTTGGGAAGATGCTCCTTCATCCCCATGGAAATTGTCATTTGGCAACAATAAGAAACCCAGGATGTCAGAGAAATAATCCTTCTGTTATCGGAATCGTGTCAATTCGAATGAAGTTATCCTAATTAATGTGATTTCTGCTTGCTTCGTTGTAGATTTTTTGGAATGTGTTTAACGCTTGTTTTTACTATTGAGGCACCACAGGCGGGTAAATTCTTTCCTCGAAGTATTTCCTACTGCAACTTTTCCGCTCCTTTTGGCGCTTCAATGACATGATTGTAAATTATAATAAAAATATTGCTCTGCAAATCTTGAATATAGGAAAA
The DNA here is from genome assembly GCA_030762175.1 of Metallyticus violacea. Classification (NCBI taxonomy): domain Eukaryota; kingdom Metazoa; phylum Arthropoda; class Insecta; order Mantodea; family Metallyticidae; genus Metallyticus; species Metallyticus violacea. The sequence goes on from CM060832.1 coordinate 141,627,044, forward strand.
CTACGACATTATTCTTTTATCTGTAACTTCATAAACTTCCACTTCTCATCTAGCATGTTTAATGGCATTGTCGCTAATGCTTTGCAATGTGGTTCACTTGCAGTGGTGGCAACCCCTACAGCTACTGCGGACTCTCAGAAAACAACGTGTGTTGCTTCGTACCTCCTGGAGCTAAACCTGTTGGTCTGTTGCCAGCCATTAGGCCAGAGAAGAACAAAGGCTTAAAATGCGGACAAAAGGGAGCAGACACAGGAAGAGACGGTATCGCAGAACCGGGCGAATGGCCTTGGCATGTGAGTACTTTCTGATAAATAATTAGCAATAGTCTATTTTATTATTTGTGTACATCTAACATACTGGCGCATTAGGAAAAAATCCGCAATAATGCTGAAAAGTTGCTCTGTTCACTTTGTGAGCATATTGACTTAGCACCGACCGACACGGTGTCTGATACAGACATGAACAAGCGTCTCGATGCATGCGGATCTCTTCTCGCAACATTCCAAACCGACATATCATTACGTGATTGGTTGTTAAAATGCCGATATTTCAGCACACTTCAGATCAACGCTATCTGTTCACAATTGAGTGTGCCATATACCGCAGTGGTGTTTTGGTCGAAGAAAAATCCTCACCTCACTTCCGAACTTGAACACAACCCATCATTTTATGATGTGAGCAGGAAAGACATCCCAGCATCACTTTGGACTCTTTTTTATGGCCTGTGAATATTCTGACAACTTGGATCATCCCCCAACTGGAAGACAAGATGGAGCTCGAGCACACTTCGCTCTTAAGGTTCATGATAAATTTCCTGGACATGGGTCTTCAACATCTCCAGCACCACTCCCACGTAGGCTGACCCGACGACACCTGATAACTCAATGTGGGGTATTATCAAAATGAAGGTTGCCGCGCGTCGCTATAGAACCAAAGCTGAACAAGCAATAGTGGGATGCCTTCGGTATGATCGCACCTGCAGCTTTGGGGGGAAAACGTCACAAAGAACTTGAGAGGCGCATACGATCGTGTCCGACTTGATGGGAGCATACACGGACCCTTTCGACAACTAGCTGTTAAGTTCATCACCAAATTATTAAATTCATTAAATTAACGTACAGCGTTTAGGGATATACGACTTCCCGGACTCACTGTATAAAATTACATGGAAAATATGTTGATACTTTTGAGATATATGGAATGTACTTAAAAGTTACATAAAGTGAAAACAGGCTGTTGAATACAAAAGAATGACTAAAGGGAAAAACAACTTTATAAATAAGAGTTTTCTTTGCTCTTTTGAGCCATTCAACTTAGTGCAGATTAATGTCGACTCACGCAGAAAGAAATTACGAAATATGACTCACGTTGCATGAATGGCTGTCTAAGTAATAACTGTGCCCTGATGTCTTGCTCAAGTCTATTCGATATGAATGCACTGCATGTGGATTAGTCAGCACTTTGCACTCTTGCGCAAAAGAAATAACACATTTCGTACTTCTGGTAATGCCTTACCAGTGCAAATAACGTCGTTTACTGTCTCTCATTATAACTATCTTCATATTATGAATAGAGTGGGCATTAAAGATCAAAATAATGCTGACCATAAAAACCTGTAAACGTTCCATTATTGTCCGTCAATATGTCTTCATTCAACAACACTGCTTGGAAAGAAGCAACAGAAACCCATGGCTTTGGAATGACAGTGTCTAACCACAAAAAAGGGGGGGGGATAAGAAAGAAAGAAAAAGAAAAAAAAGGTTAAGCATTACTACATTAGAATATTCATAAATATAGTAGGAAATTCTATTTCTAAGAATATCTCTTAGTAAGGCAGAAGTAGACTTTTTTTAATGGTGTTTACTACTGAGGCACCACAGACGGTGGACACTGTTGATACATGAGATGAAAAGATATATTGAGAAAGTTTTTTTAAGAAGGAAATGTTTCAGGTTTAAGTTTAGAGTATCTCCCTGGGCTTTTCCATTTATGAGGACTGAGAAAAACCTGGAAAAAACCTCAGTCAGGGCGGACAGTCCTGGCGGGATTCGGACCCCCTACCTCCCACTCACGAGTCCGCACCTTAAGGACCTTAGCCACCCGTGGCGGTACAACGTACGTTCAAATGCAGCACTCTAATACGTTTAATGGAAAGAATAAGTGTTGTCTAACTACTAAATTAAAAAAAAAAGTAATGTTAAATACTACATTAAGATATTAGGATTCCCTGTAATGTTTGTTAGTAAGCAATGCAGTAGTAGATCATTATAAGTCAATGAGAACCATTCTCAAAAAATAAATACAAGCAAATAATTTATGTAACCAAAAAAAGGAAATTTGGTGATGAAAGAAAATTAGAAAAACTAAAAAGTTGCAACCAGCAATGTACGTTCAAATGCAGCACTAAAATACGTACAACAGAAAGAAAAAGTGTTATCTAAACACTAATAATAATAATAATAATAATAATAATAATAATAATAATAATAATAATATAACAATGTTAAATACTACACTAGCATATTTATAAAGGTATTAGAATGTTCTGCAATGTTTGTTAAGGCAGTAGCATACCAAAACAAGTCGATGAGAACCATCTCAAAGAAGAAATGCGAAGCAGATCATTTATGTAACAGAAAACAAACTTTGGAAAAACAAAAGTTGTAATCAGCGACGTATGTTCAAATGCATGCAAAAGTTGCCTTTAATAGGAGACGCATTATACAAAGATCAATATGGATTTGTTTGACAAGAAGTCCACTACTTACTGGTTCATATTTTACTTTCCAACATAAGTGCCACCATTACCCACACACTTATTAAGTCTGGATAAGGTTTAAGGTACCCTAAACTTAGGCCTGGGACGTTTACTTCTTTAAAAAAGTTTTTTCTAATTTATCATTTCACTTCATGTATCGTCAGTGTCCACCGCCTGTGGTACCTCTGTAGTAAAAACGGGCGTTAAACACCATTCAAAAATTCAAAATAGGAATATATATATTTTTTTTATTTTCCTAAAGACAATTACAAAAACCAGATTATTATCATTATTGTACTGTAAAAGATGTGGTAAACACCCTGTAGGCATTGCAATGTTTTATTTTCTGTGAATTTCAAGATCTTAATTGCAAATAACTCTTCCTAATAACTCATAAAATATTAGAGGAACGCATTAATTGAGCGTTATCAGTCCTGGCACTAAAGATATAAAATAGTTATTGAGGTTTCCATCTCTGAAGAGCATCCCTCCACACAAAGAATTTCCTATTTAGGACATCATCATTCCCAGCCTACAATTTTTGGTTTAAAACAAAACATCTTGTGAACTGTCATCAGTTCTATGGAACTTACACATATGCCAGTTGAAAGAACAAACTTATTCAGCATCTCACCATTTAAAATATAAATTTGGCTCAGCTTTTGGAATACAATTATACGATTGTTCAATTCCATTCACACACAGTTAGTTCTTCTGTGCATTATTGTTTGTTGCAGGCAGCAATACTGGAGAAGCCTGATGACCTGTACGTTTGTGGAGCTTCTCTGCTGGACGAGAGTTGGATATTAACCGCGGCTCACTGTGTAGATGACTAGTAAGTCTGTTGTGTTCTACACTTCTCAAAATTTGCATGTTTGTTGTACCACAGAGAAATAGTAGGAAGAATTATGTCCCCTTTCGTTTTCAGACGTCTGTTCGTAATATTTTTGCAGTTTCCTGTTGCTTAAGCAACTTATTACATAGGACGCTGCACTCACCTCCAAACAAGGTATTTCTTTAATATGTTAACACCATTGAAGATAGTGCAACAAACTTTTCACAGAAGCGTCTTCGTTATATGGGAAATGAAACAGAATGTGCCCAAATGTTGCAGTTCACCGGCCAGCACGTCTCGTCAGCCAATCTCCTGTTTGACGCGCCTCTATGCTCGTCCCGTTCTTTGTCATTCGCCAACACGATTGCTGTTCGTGAGAGTTCACACAGAATAGTCGGAAAGTCTATTGGTATACTCCGAGTGAGTGTTTATTCTTAAGCACTTATTGTAAAACAGAATGGATAAAGTCGTGAATTACAGGAGAGATTTGGGAGCCGAAACCCGACAAAAGGTTCAGCTTTAGCCAATGTGTGTCGCAGTGTCTTCCATAAAGTAACGCAATGTAAATACACCATAAATTTCGTACGTATTCAGTGTCTAGACTACCAAGACTATTAATCATTACGTCCACAGACTCTTGGAACATTCTAAAGAAACGTTTACCTTGCCATAGTCGCTGACCGCCTGGATTAAATGTCAATAACTTATAAGCTTATAGCAGTCCTGTCTTGTAGTAATACTCTATTATTTACCTGAAACTTCGCATAACGTAATATAAAGAACTTATTCGTGTCAGTCCATATGAACTCGGATACCAAGGAAACTTAAATTAGAATTACTATTGATATTTGATATTGACGGAAAAATTTAAAATCAATATTTATTACATTTAATTTTTACCCCCAGTCACACACTCACTTTAAAATTTCAAATGTGGAGATTCGCGGCTGCTATAAGGCAAGAGCGTCAGCACTTGTAAATAGTGACCTCGAATTTTTCTAATTATCTCTGATTTCAAACACGTACACAAAGCTGTGCTCAACAATACTATGATACTTGGCGCAAAATTGCGCATTTCACATTAACTCGACAAGTGCGAGGTGCATTAAAGCTGTAAAGTGTCCTGCTTTTCTCGGGAAGCGGATAAATATAGTGGAGGTTTAAAATACATAATTCTTTAGACTGACAGAATGGAAGCGAAGCTGCCTGAATTAACAGAGACATTGCGGTTACAACATGACGAGATCGCTTCAAGCCATATTCTTCTCCAGTTTATACATAGCAACAGCTATAAGTGCCTTATAAACTTAGATCTGTAGTAGTTACGGAACTGGTTTTGCATTTTTTTTTCTTTTCTTTGCCGCTGTTCAATAAATTATATTTTACAAGTATACAATTACAAAAAAATCGAAGTTTTATATCTGTGTGTTTCATAAAAATGTTAGTGTTATAAAAAGTGACAATTTGTCAGAAATATTTTGACATATTTGTTTTATGAAACATAATATTACAATAGTAACAGTTGACATATTTATAAAATTATGAAACAAATGGATGTTTATGTCAGAGTATGTGTAGCAGCAATACTTTATTGTGATATCATAATTTTAGCCTTATACGATACAGTTTTATGAAACAGGCACCTGGTTGTCATATACTTTTGAATTTAATGCACACTCTGAGACCTTTTTAATTTTTCTAGCTGTTATATCAGTTTAGCTGTCTTACGGGGCTAAGAACCGGTCTCGCGAGTTCATCCCAAGTTGAGAGCGCTGAAGTGCTCTGGCAAATTATTTAATGTGTTAAATGTTCTTGCACTTTAGCTAAATGCATGTTATAGCATTACTCGCGCAGATGAAAGATGGCATCGATTTTTACTTCCTGGACGTAAGTAAAACTGAACAGACCTAGCATATCTGACAATTCGATACGCAGATCTTCCCATCCCTATAAAACATCCCATGTGTAAATTCTCAAGTCATGTTTAGCCGCGCCAATTTAAATGTTTTATCTTCTTCTTCTTCTGCTTCTTCTTCCTCCAGAAAGCACATTAGAAGACAAAAAGTTAGTGCCACTACATGCATATATACTTACATTATACGTTTTCTATGAGTAATTTTATATACATAAACATGAATAGAACCCTTACTCCTGAACCCCTTCTCAACCTCCCCAACTCCCCTCTCTTTTCCTTTCCAGTAGCCTTCTTTGTCGGGTCTTCGCTAGAAATATTTCGGATTTTTGTGTGCATTTCTTATGCATCAACACTTCCCAGTAATGTTCAAACTTCTATTGGAATTCAAAAATCGCGGTGATAAATGCTCATTTCTAAAATCTCCGTTTCCCTGCATTCTGCCAGAATATGCCTCCAGGCATCGCTTTCTCCACACAGTGGGAAAATTCTTTTCCCGAGAACATCAACTGTTTTGCTTTCTTTCCAAGCCCCTAATTCCTGAACCATGCGAGACCACTTCTTTCTTCTCTACCACAGATATCTAGATAACCCGCCTCCCCCAAATTGATCTATTTGAACCTGCAGGTTAAGCGATACTTTTTAGGCGCATTGAGTCTCACTCAGTATTTTGCCTATCTATATCCCGTAAACGCCTGTCAACTATTTTCCAACTATTGCGCGTAATGTGCTCTCCCCTTAACCAAATATACTCCAATCCAATTTTGTCTAAGCCTTTCCATATTTTTGATGCCCAACCCGTATTCCACCTTTCCCTTAAACTGCTCGAAGCAGTGCTTGAACCCCTCCTATTATTCTTAACAAGTACTCAATTATTCTTATTTTTAAAGTTATGTTTTTATTAAAGATAGCAAACTCTTTAAAAACTCCACAACTTGCTGTACTCCTCCCTACTTGTAACAACCGCTCAGAAACTGCATCTTACTTAGGAATTATCTCATAGTGGATGCATATACAGGAAGTATAATTACAATGAAAACTTAAATACGTGTTAAGAGCATTCGGTGACAATTTCTTTGTAACAGTATTTTTTTTTTTTCCTCCCTGATTATGAAGGACTCGTTCATTTTCCAGGTATTTCGTTCTTGCATTAGCAACTTTGGGCCATTGGTTGAGAAACAGGACATTCTGTAGCAAGGTGACAAGTTCAAGGTTCTAGTTCTTTACCAGAAAAAAAAATGAGACTTTATTACTTTGTACCTCGTAAGAATAAAAGTGAGGAATTCCAGCGCATCAAATTTGACTTTAAATCAAATTGTACAATTTGAATGTTGAGTTTTACCCACTCAACATCACAATGAAATGGAGAATTTAATAAAGTGAAATGTGCTTTCAAAATCACAAAGTAAAAGTGTCACGTCGGAAATATAAAAACTAAAATCAGAAGAACTTTGGTATTTTCTGGTAACTCTGGCTAAGTTCCCAGAATGAAACTGCTCTTTCACTCTCCCAAATCCTTTCCGGTTTTGTTTGAAAGTCCGTACTAATATCACACGGTTTATTACTAATACGCATTTTTTCTCTTCTCCCCGAGTTTTAAGTTTCAGTAATTTAAATAATCAGAAATATCAAGGCATGAAACACTCAATATCATACAGCGTATATGCGAAATATAAGCCCTTGAGCAGAGTAGAAAACTGCCGCTGGAGCAATTTAACTTTATCTGTTGACAAAACGCATTGTTGCATGACTCATTTTAATGATTTGCTCATCTCAGAAGTATCTCGTTTGGAAGACTCAACCATAGCCAGACATTCAACTTTCTGCAGCTGAGCTAAAGTAGAATAATCACTTTAGAAATGAAAACGTTATATACGTTTAAACAAATATAACAAATAAATGGTGGTTTTGTACATCATTCACTTTACACTTTAATAGTATATGGTAATATAACTGTTGAAAGACACGTAGTAATTTCAGGCGAGGATTGCAATGAACCTTTGAACATGTTACATAGTATTTTTATAGTAACAATTCGTTATGTAACTTATTTTTAATTATTATAATTATTTTAATTTGGAAAGTTAAAAGTAACGAGAAGTAGAAAAATCGAACCGATTAGTATTTGTTCTTATGTTCGTGTAATTAGGCGTTCGTGTTTTGTTAGTTATTGTTTATTTTATTGAAACATTTAGTAGCTCGATGATATGATGGTTAATTGAAAATTATACTGGAAATTAACGAAAAAGATAAAGGTTTTGAAGGAATGCACCCGAAGAGGTTGAAGTGGCGACTAGTATTGCAAGGAACGATTTGCTGTCTTAGAAACCTAAAAAACGGTATGAGCGAGAACGTGAATTATTCACAGCTTGGAAGAAAAATATCAAGACAGTTATTGAGGATGTTATGCTGATGTGTTTTCTGGAAAAGTCGAAGGTAACTTCAACTTATGGTTCATGTAATATGAATTCCTTGAATAATTTCGCTAATTTATTCTATTAAATTGTGTGATACAGCAAAACTTCTACCTTCAGTTGTAATTTATAAAATAATAGTGCAAAGTTACTTTTCAGCACTAATTTTCAATTCTTTTATTCCAGCGCTGCTAGACTGCTTGCTACTTTCAGTTTAAAAATTTGGTAGGCATTTGTTACAGTATGATAGGACAGTATAAAAATACTAATTGACACTTTATTACTATTTTACTAATGCCAGCAATTTAGAAAATGATATTAATATGTTTTATTATACTACGCGTTTTGTAATGATGCTGGGATGTCTTGAACTCACTTTCACACAAATCATTTGAATGTGGCGCAATCATGGGAAGAAAGAAGCATTTCCGAACGCTGGAAAATTTTCTATCTGAGGGTTTCAGCCTTGAAATGATAAACTTCATCAACAGAAAATATTTACAAAAACACTCAAATATTTGAAACTTTTCTAAGGAACTACACTTATAGCTCAATTCTTTGTGATCAACTGAAGAAAATAGGAAAAGTGGAGGAAAAAATTGATAAATGCATACAACATGAATTAATTGAACTCAGTTCTTCATGCTTTTCGAAAAAAAAAAATGGACGAAAAGTACGCTTCCTACGTTCTACAACTGCAAATGATCGGCTCAAAGGCTGAATTTTAAAGCACTGAAACACCTCGCAAAACCAAAATTACTTTAGATGAAAGTTATGACAACAACATGGTCATTTGCAAACTACAAACTTCTGCATCGTGTTGAAACTATTACTTTGACAACTGTTCTCAATTATTTGAATAAATGCATCAGAAGCTACAAGAAAAACAGAAGGCGCTAGTAAACAGAAAAGTGCTTGATCTAACACCTGACCACACATCTCGTAAAGAACATTCCAAAAACTGCATAAACTGACTTTTACTTATTTAAACAACTGCACAGTTTCCTGATGAATAAAATATTCAGTAACAAGAAAAAGCTGGGAAAGCATTTAGAAAGTTCGTCTCTAAAAGTCACGATTTTCATCGAAATTGCTACAGTAAACTTGCTAATAATTGGCAAAAATGTTTAGATACCATTGGTTGTTATTTTTCTTAATAAAGTTAAGGTTTCGTGTTTGCATTTAATTAAGTTTCAATCACAAAACCGCCATAATAAAATCATACACCTTAAGAGTCATAATTAATAATTGTGCATTTGCCATGGCTGCCCTAGACTGTTAACGTAAACATAAATACAGACCTAACAGGATCTAGCAAATTGAATTCCATTCAGAGGTCTTAAAGCTGCATTCAGGAATTACTAAAACACAGTTTCACTCTCCAGCAAAAAAAGGTTGTAAAACCTTTCCGAATAATAATATGAACTGAGCATACCTTACTCGCGTGACTGACCTCTTTCTCTCTTCCTCTGCCCTTTCCCCTTTGATCGATGGAAATAAACCAGTAAAGGAACTACTCCATTGTAACCACAAAAAATTACATGCGACGAAGGTAGAGGGGTTTGGTATTGTATGTCTACATAGTTAATTAAACAACCAACAGGAGTAATAGGGCGCCCAGCTACTTGTCTTCAACCTCAGATGGAGATGGTTTCAATATCCGCCTACTAACAAAACGGACATTTGTTTTTCTCGGTTGCTGTAGAAAGGGAAAAGCAAGTCGTGACCAACAGTAGTCCTATTACACTTTTACTTTGACACTGTCCAGCTCAGTCATTGGGTTTTGGAATGGTTACTACATTACGAGGGGCGTTCTAAAAGTTCTGCCTGACTCAGAGATGTCGCGAACATTGCTATGAGACTTGTTAAGTACCCTCCTCTAGATGGCGCGTTAAGTGTAGTCACCTGTTTGTGACGATCGTGTAAACGAACTAGTGTTGACTTCTTCTACAAAATGGATAAAACTGAAATACGAGCTGTGATTAAGTACCTGGTTTTGAAGGGTTTAACCGCAAAAGAAACATAAAAGAAGTAAGATTCCACATTAAAGGATTCTTTTCCTTCGTTTTCGACGGTTAAAAAGTGGAGTGCTGAATTTAAGTGTCGTCATACATTCATTCAAGATGATGAGCGCTCAGGACCTCCCAAAACTACTACGACAGACGAGATTGTGACAAAAATTCACAAAGCCGTACACAATGAGCGCTGATTGAAGGTAGAAACAAAACTGATCACACGATACAATACAAAATGAATCCGCTCAGTTGAGATACGGTGGACCTCGGTAACTCGCGCTCTTCCATCCGGTGCTAAAACAATATCGTGAACTTTATCGATGATTTTTGGCCTCGCAGTTGGTTTTGGAGCTCCAGGAACTGGTGCGTTTTCGATGCTTGTTCTCCCACGCTTCGAATTCCTAACTCGTTTACTTAAAGTCTAACGGTTTTATAGGAAGGGCATACGTCATCCAATATTAAATCTTGGAAACACTAATGGTGAACCACTAAAAATCGAGATTTTCTCTCTCGCGAAGGAGGTTTCAACACTGTAGGAATTATCATACGAATAGTGGTTAATAATTTATTGCGATACTGTAGCTTTGTCCAAAGAGAACTATCTACCTGATTATATAACGATGATCGATCGCACCAAAGAAACATCCATCCAATAATATGTGCTACCATTTCCAATGGAAGCTTCAATATTCAGTGGCACACTAATCATTTAAAACCTAAATGTCATAACTTTTCAGTGTGAACACGCACATTATAGATTTTCTATCTCAAATTGCTTATCTTAGACCCCCCCCCCCAATCTCTGAAATTATTGCGGCTTGACTCTTTGTAGGAGATTACGAAAGACAAAATGCATAGGGTAGGTTCATAAGTTTCTGGTCTAACTATTTTCTAGGTATGATAAAGCCAAAAACAACATTTCACTTTTCAATATAGTTACCCTATATTGCAATACACTTCTCACATCTTTGAATTAACATGTCAATTCCCCCTCCCACCAAAATAGTCAGAAGCTTAAATTTCCTTCCTCGAAGGTCCTCTTGAGTTTTGTGAAGAGGAAGTAGTCACTGGGAGATAGATCTGGGCTGTAGGGTGGATGGTCGATCTCCTTGAAGCCACATTTCTTCACAGCTTCCTTTGCAACAAGAGCTGTATGCACAGGTGCGTTATCGTGAAGAAGACGCACACCACCACTCAGCTTTCCTCACCTTTTTTCTTCGATGGAAGCACGTAGTTTGTGCAGTTGGCCAGTATAGTACTTTTCATTTATTGTGACGTTCCTCGCCTTGAAGTCAATGAAGAGCATTCCTTCACAGTCCCAAAGGATTGTGGACATAATTTTCTTGGTTGACTGAGTGACCTTGGCCTTTAGAGGCGATGCTTCGCCAGGTTCACGCCGCTCCATTGATTCTCTTTTGGACACGGGATCATAGTAAAGAACCATAGATTCATCTCCTGTAACAATGGTTTGCAGGACCTCTCTCTCGTTGCCACGGTTTAAATGTTCATGAATAATTCGAAGGACTGTTGCTTTAGAAAGGCCCGACATTGCTGCTATTTTTGTAACTTTGAGTCGCCGGTCTTCCATAATTTCTCCTTCCACAAAAGCAATGTTTTCAGGAATGAGCACCACCAAGGGCCGATCTGCACGCTCTTCGTCTTCAATGTTTTCTCGACCCATTCGAAAAAGTTTGGCCCGTTCTTTTACGGTAGAATATGAGGGGAATGTTTCATATACCCGTCCAATCGCTGTTTAATTTCATTTGGAGTAAGTCCTTCTTTTGTGAAGAACTTAATAACAGGTCGATACTCCATTTTGAACATGTCACAACCTTGTATACATGGCCTTCTTTATGCAACTATATCTGAACTGAACACAACTGAGCGGAAGTTACAACTGCAATTATTTACTAAACAAATAAGGTATAACACCAAATAAGGGTTCTGTGTAGGCGATAATCCTTATAGACAAGGCCGGAAACTTATGGATCTACCCTCGTACTTTAAGTTAACTGGGATGGAATATTAAAGCCATTTTCGTACCCTGTGGTTATGTTGTTATAAAAATATGTATAAAGAACATAGTTCTAGCTGAAAAGCTCTATAACAGGAATTGAACAAGAACTTGACAACATTATTATTATTATTATTAATTATTAACATTGATTGCATTTTTAGAATTCCCCACTCTCGTCCTCTTAGCAAGGTTAAGACCGACATTGTTTTTTAAAAAGTCGTTTCATCATGTTGTGTTCAATAAGTCCAGAACAGTAACAATTGCAGTAGATACCTAAGGATTAAACTGTAGTAACTTGCATAAATTATAATTGTATTTTATTTTGTCACTTGTTTAAATACCACACTGAGTGTGAGTGACGCATAGGAAAGGAGACCAAAAGTAAATTCCGCAAAACGAAATAGCCTGTATTACCCAATTCCACTTATGTACAAGTGGAGGGTTATAGTTATTAATTAAAGTTCAGAAACCAATTCTGACACTAGTACATTTCAAGCACTGGGAGCATCAAACTTGCAGTTAAAAGGCGGGGAGAGGTATAAAAAACAGCCCCCTGCTCGGATTAAAGTACAGTCGCGTGGAAAATAAGAAAAAAGCATATTTATAATTGGTTGAAATGAATGAAGGAATGATTTGGTTTGTTCCTATCAGAAAGGTTCGAAAGATTTCCTGAGCCCTATTTAACAAGGAGAATAATGATACAACATTTTTATTTTCATTTAGTATTTGTTACTTTCTTTTATTACAACAAATCTTTTAGTAAAGTGTCAAAAGAAAACGCCTGTATTTACCAGGTACACTTTTAGGCAAAAAGTCATTAATAATAAAATAGCAAAATACAAAATATTGATCATTTCATGTGTATATCTAACTTATAGTTTCAACAGTAAATAAAAATGTATTTTATACAGGTTTAAAAGAAAAAGGTCTTTGCTTTCATAAAATGACTCATTTTATTTATTTGGACACTTTTCTTACATTAAATAACAGCGGTCAAAAGCGAACTGACTAGTTTATAGCCATACAGACCGGATATCATATTAATTCTCTAAGCAGTGTACAGTATACTGTTCTGGTGTTGCAGCGTGTCGTCGCGTGGTGAGATGCTCAAGGTGCGTCTGGGAGAGCACGACGTTACCTCCACGAGAGAACCACTTCGTCACGAAGAATATGATGTGGGTAGAGTGCTACTGTACCCGGGTTTCGACAACAGATCTTTGGTTCATGATATTGCACTTCTACGTCTGAGGACTCCGGCAAAGAGAAGGCCGCACATCGACGTGGTGTGTCTACCGAAGCAGGGCTCTCAATTCTCTGACACAGGCACCAGGTGCGTCATCACTGGATGGGGCCGACGCTCCGAGGGTAAGTAACGTACAGAAGGGTCATCCAATTACTAAGTTTTTCTATGACGCGAAAAATATTACATGCAATAAATTCAGCAATATCCAAACTTCTAAGCTATTTCCCCATAAAATCACCATTCCGGTACTGTAGAAAACATTTTTCAATATTTTGTATATTTACTCCGATTTTCACTTCATTTTAAAATCGCTCCCTTCGAGATGCTTTTTGAGTTCAGTGTAAAGATAGAAATCACTCGGAAAATGATATTAAATAGTCCTTATTGGCGAGGCCGAAAACTTACGGACCTACCCTCGTATCTGCCGAAGTCACTGGCGGACGACGTTCTCGATCTCGTGCGGCACGAGAAGACGGTCAGAAATGCATGAGAATGAAGATGCACAAATCGTTAGGCTGTTGCTCTACTAAATTCACCGAAATCACCTGTGCTATACATGTTCTTGCTGTAGCGTTAACTCACTGGAGAAATGTCTTGATTCCTTAAACGAGCAGAATGCGCTACTTTCAATTATTTATACTGAGTATTTGACAGTTCAGATAACCACCTTTCGAAATATGGGAAGACATAGCCTCCTTAGTATAACTTAACGTAAACTAAAATATAAAGACACCTGTTTTATGTCATATTTACAGTCAAATAATTAGAAGAATTTTAACATTATTTAAATATTATAAAAATTGATTGTCTGTTGAAAATTCTAGGTCATCTTCTATTGAACTTAAAATATCTAATGCCGAAACTTTACTTAGCCGAAACCGCATTTGGAAATCTTTTTCATCCGTACTATTAAATAAAACTTGTCTTTCGGAAATTATCCTGGGCCGTCTTGTAATTATGTGATCTTCAAATATCAATTCAACATTCGCCTTACCATGATGAAAAGTTAATTGAGAATTAACTCGTTAAATGACCGTTATACCCCCACTTATTTAATTACGGATCAGCATCCAATTGTTGATGGTGAGATGCAACACCCCAAAGGGAAAATGAAGTTAATCTAGCTTAGTAAGATCGGCCCTTACTAAAGTCAAACTATTCTGCTTAAAAGAGAGTTACTCGTATTTTGAACTGGAGGAAGAAACGACGAGTTTCTTGGAAGATGCATACCGGATTTTAATATTAAAGTTTCTGAGAATAGCTGTTTTCTTGTCAGTTGCACTCCAGATGTAAGCAAGACCAGCCCATTTAGTGTCCTGCTTTTCACTTGTCTTCTTTCTTGTTAGGATGGCCTCCTGGTATATATTTATTTATTTGCTAGAATAGCCATTATCCTTCATTATATAAGTGTATTGTTTTATCTGCTAGTAGTTCTGGGCAACACGTGCATCCATCTCAGTGGATTAACTTATATGGGGGTGCGTCCCATATAAAGCAACAGAACATTTATCCAGCAATGTTATATCTTCTGTTATATCTTTCACAATAAAAAAAGAAAACAACATATTAGCATAGCACAACTGAGATCCCCAATAAATTGAGAAAATAAAGCTTATTATTACGGTATCAAAATTTTTAAGCACTAAAAACAGGAAAGTAGAATGAAGTTATGTTGGTACTGAACTGTTAACAATCGATGGAAGGTGTATAATAGGTCATGAGGTACAAATCACCCTCTCCACTTATGCCTGTCACACATCAATTCTTGTTTACCTGACAGGCAGTGGCTCATAGCCTGTTCTTGCTTTGCTTGTATTTGAATATACCTAAATTTATTTAAGTGCTTAAGAGTTACAATACTTCTTATCACTTAGCCATGCTATACAGCATTACTAATGGAATACTAAACATAATAAATGAAAGAAATTTTCTTTTTTTTTCTCTTCTTTTTTTTTTGTTTTTTGTTGATTGATTTATTTATGGACGCTCTTTAACATCTCAGGTCATCAGCGTCCCATTCAACTCAGGGCGTGAAACGGTAGACAAATTTTGCTCAGAGGCCTCTCTTTCAGGCTTGAGGTTCTTTTTCGTGCCGTAAATGTACGACACGGGACCCACGCCTTTACTTCCCTTCCGATTTTTACGCCCGAAAAAATCCATCAGTCCTAGCCGGGTTCGAACCCGCGCTCTTGGGTGTAGGAGGCAAGTATGGTAACCACTACACCACCAGGACCGACAAAGAGAAATGTTCTGTTAAAGTTATTATAGACAGTTGGACTAGAAATGGGAACATCTGCTGCCAAAGTATGTAAGAACATTGGAAACAGAAAATATTTAAAATGAAACAGATTCTTCAATAACAAAAAAAAGTATGCAGCTTTCACACAAAGTAAGAGTACAAAGAGAAAATATTGTTTTACTTTTTATGAATTGTAACATCCTATACCAATTGCCACAGTAACAGACAATAAGTGAATTAAAGATTGCATAAGTGAGAACTAAGTACATTGACATTTAATGTTACCTGGCATTTGACTTTTCAGGGCAAAGAAAAAAATCCAAATAAACTGACTTAAGCAAGAATCAAACCTGCACTTTGCAGCTGGTTGGGAGCTGATACTCTAGCAAAATGAGACAGAGATGTGTCTAATTTTTATCTGTTAGCTTCAGACTAATGAAGCAAATTTCAGTATCACGATGGATGGTATGTAGTTCAATGCAGTAAAATGCAAAGCTAAAATATGTAGTCAAATTATTCTAAAAATATACTGTTAACAATTATCATATTTTCAATTATATATAATCTCCTAATGACATTTTGTTTCCTAACAAAATAAACCATTTCATTAGCTTAAAAAACTTCATTGTGGTACAGCAATGGCAAAACGAAAGCTCTTTTGGTTTATTTACAAATGCTTCTAAAGCTCTTGGGAATCTCTAAAAAGTCTCCAAAGAGCTCTGTACCTAATTTAGCAAACCCCATCTACTTAAACAAACTTTTTATTACCTTGAAACAGTTTCTATCATTACAGCATTTTAATTTATATATATATATATATATATATATATATATATATATATATATATAGCTGATTTGAGTTGTTTTGTTACTTTTAAGTACACTGGTCTCATTACATATTAGGCTATGTAGTATTCAGTTCACTTTCTGTTGGTATGCATTCTTAGTTACTGTATAAGCAAGCCAAGCTTGTAACTTGCATACTTCATTTCTAAGAGCAGGCAGCAATCAACAATCATTATAACATAATGCAATCAAGCGATAATGCACTGCAATTCTTACTACAGTGCTATGCAGGTATAGTATATCTTGCATTTACTTGGCCTGTCCATCCCAGTACTACGCCATCTGTATTTGTAAATTTGCTCAAGATCCCCTTAGTTGCATAAACTCCTTCCTGAGTCATTAATTTTATTTTAAATAAAAAATTTTTGGATATCTCACCCACCACTTCCCTACACAATTAAAGAAAGCCACGGAAAAATACATATACATATTAACAGGTATATATTGCTAATTAGAATGATTGGCAACATTTTGTGTAATATCATTTAAACAAGAAATGTAGTTACGTGAATAATTGATACTATCAAAATCAACAGTAAACAATTGATGAAGTTATATATGTGAAATTACAATGTTAACTTCTTTTGTTAAGCATTTGGGGTTTAAAATAGGTGAAATTGAAAATGGTATGGTTATGTTTCCTAAATATTTACTTCAGTTTGTAAGTTATGCATTATACAGTGCAATAACAGCAAGAGGAACAAATCATCTGGTACAACATAAATGCTTATATCAAAACACTCATGAACCACTCTTAAATGCCAGAAGGTGAACCCAAAACAATGGTTGTATACTGACTCAATGTTCACTTTTGTACCAATTTTAATATTGCTTTCATGCACATTCTAAATGTTTATAGTCATTACACTAATCAGCATTTTTGTATGAAGTATTGCTTCCAATTTATTCATTCATTAACCACATTTGAGTTTTTTTATTGCAGTGTCAGATCATTCAGTGGTTCTCAAAGAAGTGACAGTGCCGCTATGGGAAAATTCGGTTTGTGAAAAGGCTCTACAACAGCAGTTTGGCAGTGACTACATCTTGCCCAATACCTCTATATGTGCAGGTGCAGAAGGAAGAGATGCCTGTGATGTAAGTCCTCAACAATCAATGCAAGTGTGCTACCTTGTTAACCAACAACTCTTAACATTTCATAAATGCATAGTGATCGATTCAAATCAATAGATATTTTAAATTACTTATGCTATTAAGTATCAACATGTAAGAAGATTAAAATAATTTCAACTATGGTTGTCATTTTGACAGAAATCCTAAGCCCAAAATTTTCTTTTTGAGTTACAACACTTTTGGTGATTTCTGCTTAACTGAAATATATAAAATCTGAGAATACAAGGTATTTGTTACATAGAAATTTTCAGGAGTATCACTTCCTTGGTTCTGCAGAACATTATATTTCCTTAATATAACAATGTTAATATCTCAAAACAGATAATTTTGGACTTAGTGAATTCTGCCAGAATGACATCAATAATAGTACTGTTAAAAATTGCACACAGTTAAAATAAACTTATATTACTTGAACTAATCATGCAATAACAAAATAATAATAATAATAATAATTTTATAATTAAAGATCACCATATATTCTATTATAAAATGAATGCAAAAATTGTTTTAAATAATTGCTGTTATTTGGCTCCGAGCTATAACAGTGTTAATGTATGAAATCATTGACAATCCTGAATTATTAAAAAACTGTGAAGTTATTAAAAATGTTTGGAGTTGGAGTACGCAATATAGTTATTTTCCAGCATATTAATAAATTATGTTATCACTAGAAAATAAAAAATTGTAGCTAATTTGTTGCCCAAACCTAAAATTGTTCTCAATTACGTAACTGAATTAGTAAAGTATATGCCTAATACAACAAATGAAGAGAATAATGCTCTATAAAAGAATTTATTTTTAACAGAATTGCTACTAAAATGTTAAAACTATCAATCTTTATTCATAAATGAAAAGCATTCTAAGTAGAAAATATAATATAGAAATTAAAAAGTACATATTTTTTATTTATTTTAAAATATTTACAAAAATAATGTACAAACTTTATGTGCAGTCTACATTTTCAGATATATGTACATAGCTGGCAAAATTTTCAAACACTTAACAAAATTATATGTTTTCATATAAAGATTTCAGCTTTCTTAAATAATGAGAAAATTAAATTAACTTTTGTCAAAGTTGATGCACAACCCTTTCTATATTAACACATTTCATTAACACAATTTCCTAGGGTATTAATTTTGGGCAAAGTGTACTAGAAACCACTGAAAATTAATTCTCTTTGCTAGAATAATGGTTAAAAAATTGGAATTTCAAATAATTTTATATAATAAAGGAGGCAGGTGGGTTGCTTAAACTAAACATGGACGAAAAGTATAATGCAAATTGCCTGAAAAGGGCGCGGTTAAACATATATACTATTTAAGGACATCCAAATATTTTAAAGTTCCTTTAAAGAACTTCATTAAAACTGCATTGCCAGCCAAGGGGCGGAACTCCGCCACTGATTTTTGCCTAATGCATTAACACATTTAAGATTATTTACAATATACCATTTATCAGATGTAATATACACCGGTTCAGCTATTGCAGAATTCATTTGAATAATATGAATAATGCAAGAATGATGTACACACCATTGCCCCATTTTCGGTCTACTTTGAAACGCAAATTCGTGTAGATTTTGAAGTCGAAAACATATTATACTTACCACTACATTACTGTATTCTTTAAAGTCCACTTTCCGCACAAGGACAATAGCTTTACGATGCATAACAGAGCCGTGAAATAAATTTGATATCCAATGTTTGACGACTGTCATAAGTCAACAGTAGACATAAGTTGTTAATTCAGAAAGGTATTAACTTTCTTCCGATATATTTGCTATAACCAACGTTTTGTTTTAACCTCATAGTTGAAACATATACACATTATATAGCACATTTTAATAAAATATTACCGTTTTGTAGTATTAACACAACTTTTCACACATTAAATTTAAAACCAAAACATGTGAACTATATCTATGCTCTCTGGCGATTATTACAGGAACTACTGCAAGGTGCAAACAGTTAATAAAATAGAGGCAATTTCAAAATTGCTAAATAGCATTTAGCTGAGTGCTTGGGCTGCTCGTCTCTCACCGAGGCGACCCGGGTCGATCCCAGCGGCCGAAAGTGCGTTTTTTTCCGGGTGCTCTGGTTTCCCCTGCCATTCTATCATCACTTCATTCCAATCTTCACTACCATCATGACCACCATTTAGCGTAATATAGTCTGCCGATCCACGTGTGCGTATTTCAAATGGATCTCGCTACTGCCTTCTACCGTCCGTCTGCAGAACTGCAATGACTGGCTCACTCATGACCACAGATAACCCTAATGCTCATCAATGGCTCTTATTTGTAATATTTTCTTTTACATAAATGTTCTTATGCAGAAATGGTCCCTATTAATTTAAACCATAAAGTGAAAATGGATTTAAAATTAATCAGCAATATGAGCTTATATTCACAAAAATAAATCTAAGAATCTGACTATAAGCTAGAATTTATGTACGCCTTTAATGTCCAACTTGCGTAAATCTAAGAAAATAATTAAAATTAATTAATGAGGACTCAAACAGCACAAACCTAATTTCCTGAAATTGCAAGGAAAATTTTAATTTAAAAATAGTATTCTAATTAGCTATTTAATTGACATCTGCTAGTTAAATATCTTGAGTTATAGCAGTAAAATGAATATTAGACAGTGGCAGCAGTTTAACACAAGGATATCCCCAGATATTTTAAGAAAGTTAGCTCATGTTACTGAAAATAGCATGTATTAAAATTAAAAGATCTTTTTGTCTATAAAATAAAATATTAAGAGCTACTGGAGAAAATATGAAATTAACCTTTGAACACCATACTCTCATATTTTTTCAGTCTTTCATTGACATTCATAATGCTATACTAAATTTATCTTTATTTTTCCAGTGGCTGGTTATTTCTTCTAAAATATTGGTGGAAGCTGAATTTATATTTAAAAAAACTTATTATTACTTCACTTTTATTTAGTTTATTTTGTTTAATTACCACCACAGAAGTCATCAATTCTACTGCAGAGTGCTTGTAAATGTGCTAAAGCAACTGCTGGGGAAAACCTCACAACTGAGGTGTCAATCGGAATTCTTATGTTCCTTATTTTATAAAGATTTATTAATAGTTTCATTTTTAGGTGTTTCATGCTGAAATGAAAGGTGATGCTGTGTTATGGTGAAATAAAAATATTGCTCTTGATATATTTTTTTGTATGTGACAATATGTAATTAGTTTATGTTATACTGTTTCAGGGAGATGGCGGAGGTCCATTAGTATGTTCACGAGGGAATCAATGGGTTCAAATTGGAGTAGTAAGCTTTGGCATAGGCTGTGGTCGTCGCAACACACCAGGAGTATATACTAGAGTTTCAATGTATGAACAATGGATAACTGATACAATTCTGCGCTACAAGAGCAGACAATAGTCTCATGCACTAACTTAACAGATATTTAAGTTAATTTTTATGGATATTGTTACCCATACCCACACATAAAAAGTATGAGAATAATGTGCATTTTCATTCTTTTTCATTATACATACATGGTTACAACAGTACAGATATACATTTTCTCTATAAGAAACACAATTGTCGCATAAATTTTTTAACTTGACAAATGATGATACATTATAGCACAAAATTAATTATTTCTTACCTACTTTTAAAATGCTCATCATTCAAATCATATCAAACCATGCTAATAGGTAAGATAGAACAAGTAAGGCTGTGACAAAGAGTAGGTACATTAAATTAAGATATTTTAAATTACAGTGTTTTCCATTTATGCTTTAAAAGCTATAGAATGACCATGTGTCCACTTTGTTGTTTGACTGTGTTCTATTTATCTAGATTTTTATTTTAATTCAGCTATTTATAAAATTAGATTGGTAGCTCACATAACATTAGATGATATTAAATTAGACCAAGAATAGATTATTTTAGATATCTTCCTCTAGTTATAATAATTCATATTACATATTACAAGACCTTAGTAGTGGCACAAAAATCAATTGATGCATTTGAAAAGCTCTAAAGTTTGCTGTGAGAAGTATTTTCTTAAAAATTCAAAAAAGGCAGACAGCAATATAGGACAGAGGAAAAATAATAAGGACAATTATAAGGGAATGTGCTTATATGGCTCAAGGAAAGATATATTTATGTAATAAAAATATTGTAAAAGCTGCAATACTCTTAAAATTTTCAAATCAATTAAGAAAATAAGGAATTGATATAGTTTTGAAATTATGAAACATATATTTATGGTTTCTGTTTATAGTTTAATTACATATGATTGTATACTGATAGTTGTTTCATTGTTTTTCAATGCTAATGTTTAAAGATTTGAAATAGAAATACCAATAGGGCACTTATATATATATTCCACAATGTGTAATATGAATGTAGTATGTTACTTCAATTTAGAGTAAATCATTTTTATATGTGTAGACTGTAGAGGTTTTTGCAGAACATTTTTAAATTATTTCTCTGTATTCTAGTTTTTAATTGAATGGCTGTTAAATAAATAATTTATATATAAATTTCTTTTTATATCAATTTATTTTAGGTGAATGAATTACTAATGAATGTGTGTCTTATATTACTTTGCTAACAAATCACTCTATAATATTTTTACAAAAGGCAAGCCAAAATGTTTTAACAGTTCAAAAATAACTCATATTAAATAAAAACACTTTTAAGTACTCTCTTCTAACACTTATACATTTATTCAATAGTCACCTTTAAAAAATTTTCTGCCACATCTATTCTTCTACATTGTCTACAGCCTCCAAATATTTTCAGTGATTGGAAGAAACTCAGCACCCATGTAGTTCATCTCATGGTCTTGTGACCAGTATGTCTGCCTGAAAATTTGGAAGTAGGTATCAGGCTCATGTATATTGTAAGGTCAGTTGCCTGGGTAAGCTTTTTGTGGGGTGCATATCCTGAAAAAGTGTACGCCACATAACTTTAAGTGTTGTAGACTTCAACCACATTTTGGCACCCATTTCAAATCTTTAAACCTTCATGTTATGATGGATGTTAACTGTAACAAATAAATAAATAAATAAAAAAACCATCCATCATTTTTATTTATTAATGAAAAAATTAAAGAACCATTGGGATCAAATCTGGAGAATAAAACAAGTGCAACACGAGATATCTAATCTTTGATTCTGGAGCATATCTCTTCCACAGTTAAAAAACAGTGGTTTGGAAAAGTAACTACATGATTTTCTTCTGAATAAAAGATGCAGTCATTTTTTCCCTCCAGCTCTTGGTCCCTGCTACTTTTGTTTCTGGAGCTTTAGATTTTTAGATTGCAGAGTATTCAAATCATAAGATAGGGACAAATGAGAATTAAATTAAAGAGAAGTTGGGGTTTTTTTTAAGGCATGGCAGCATTATGCTCTTACTTGTAGGGATGAATGAACCCTACAGCATCACAAACTGATGGCATCCCTAGTAAAGCTATAAAACTTACAGAGAAAAGGAAGTCCTACACATGCTCTGTGCAGGACATGGTCTCGAAGATATTCTGCAATTCAGAAACTTGAGAAGCCAAGACAATGACTCTCTGTGGTCTTGTGGTCAGCATGTCCACCTGCAAATCTGGAAATCCTGGGATCAATTCCCATAAAGGTCAGTTCCCTGGGTAAAGTTTTTTCTGGGGTTTTACCTTACCCTGCTAAGGTGAATCCAGGCAACTTTAAGCATTGTGGACTCTGGACTCTTTTACACACTGATTTCATCATTCATCCATCATCTCTTTACCTTTTTTATTATGAGGGATATTATATCATAATGGGGGAAAAAAAGGGGGGGACACAAAGCAAACTCAAAACTCAGGACTGTGTAGCAGATAAAATGTATTTGCTAGAGCTGGGTCACTCCAAGAATTAAGATTCAAACTAAAACCTGAAGTCCCAGTACTCTAGCCAATTCAGCTATCAGAACTTTTGGATTGTAATGGTAAATCTATGTACAGACATATTATCAGCTATACAGAATCACATTTCCAGTGAATTTCTAGCATTATCTGGCACCAGACTAAAGGGTTGCTATTTGATGGTCATAAAGGAATATGTGAGAACTGATTGGTAAAATATACATGTTGGTATGTGATTTAGCCTCCCTTCATCTCAAGATATATCTATAATTTTTCCCTAGTTCCCAATAAAGAGCTTCCAAATTATTTTTCATTTGTTTGTTGTTAGCAAGTTGGCTGCATTTCAGTAGATGTCCTTCGTTTAAGATAGTATTCATGTCCTTATACAATGGGGCAGTAACTTTCATCGATTAATTTCATCCTAAAGAGATGTTTTGACAGGCAATCATTAAGCAGAATTGGGGTAACTTCAATTTTTCTTGGTTTCAAAAAATTTTTTTTGAAAGTGGTTAGATCTTCATTTTCTTTTTTTGTAAGTTTTTGTTGGATATTTTATTTTTCTTGTTCGGTAATTGATTTTTATATAAGTGCAATTTAGGAGGAAGTTCTAATTCAAAAGTTGGTTTTAATTTTATGTTGGCTCCTTTTTTAGCTAAACTGTCACCAATCTCATTCCTATTTAATTGAACATGGCTCGGGATTCATTGTAAAACTATTTCTGTAATTTCTAATCTGAATTGTATGATATAGTTTTCTTATTTCATTTAAAGCACATATTGGTGGATAACTGTAATTCATTACACTTTGTAGTGTTGCTTTAGAATCACTTAACATAACACTTCTTTTATTTATGTCAAGTCAATACAGTACATTTTCTAATGCTGCTCTATTGGCCATTATTTCACCATCAAAATTATGAGCATACTGCATCAAAGGTGTATATTTAGAGAATTCTTCACTGTACATTACAAAGTCTGCTTCTCTATTTTTAGTGATCCATCTATATATGTTGGTAATTGAAAAAATGGGAGAAATAGAACCAGTGGCAATCTTCTTGTAATACTTGATAGGGCATAAGAGGCACACATTTTGTCTATAGTATCAACCGCGCCTTTTGTTATGTTGTAGCCATTTATGATTTCAGCTGCCCTGTCAAGCATAACAGACAGAAAGGTAACATCTTTGTTTTTCAAGGCACATTTAATAATAAAGTCTTATTTTTCTGAAATCCAAACAATGATTTGCCAATTTATCTTGTTTTTCTTAGCAGATATTTTGGAGGAATTTCTTGTTTATTCTTTATCATTGTTCTAATGCAGATGATTTTCTTCTATAGCAAATATTCAGCAAGAGAGTAACTTATATAACAATTATCAGTTGTTAGGATCCTGTTGGAAGTTGCTATTTGCACTACTAGTCTCTTCACTTGTCATCCGGAGCATTTGAAACTCTTGTGTATTCCTTCTGGTTGTGTGTCGCAATAAACCTCCAATTTACTGCAGTATAAAGTTTTTTGCGTCACATAGTACAAGATATTTGGTCCTTACTCAATTGGTTTACTGGGCATGAACTCTAGGCATCCAGCAGCCTCTGAAAGGATGAAGCACTTCATCTATTGTGGTGAATTCACTCATATTGTAGGAGCTGCTGCCATTAGTATCAAAAGCCTCCAACACTGAATGAATTGCATCTAATCTATCACTTTTCACCCTTTCATCTCATTTCCATGTCATCAAACCACAACAATGAAAAAGAACCTCATACTCCTTTTAGCTCATTGAGGTCATCACCTTCTGCATTTTCCTGTTCAGATTCACTATCATGATTTAATGTTTTCACCACTTAAATCTGCATCGCTTTTCTCAAGCTCTGCAAAATCTGAATAAGTTTCATCATTACTATGTTCATATTTCTTCCTCTAATATACTCTTCAAACAGAAAAAATAATAAAAAAAATTAAGAATAGCTGCATAAACTAATATTTACATGAATATCTTCATATATTTAAATGCTTATTACACTTACCTTTGCATATTGCTCACTGCTGAAACTGAGCTTATATCCATTACAAGAGCAGTATATGTGTTGAAAATTTTATATTGCTCTACACCTTGTTTCTTAGAATCCACTAAAGCAATTGAGGCAGTTGAAGAAAGGAAGAAAGAAAGAGTGACTGTCATCATATTATGAAGCAAGCATTCTCAGCGGAATACACTGCCCCAGTAATACAATTGTTCAAAATTAAATCACCAACAAAGCCTAAAAACTACTAGTGTTGGTACTTTTTACAACAGTGCACCTGCTGGAAGGTTAATTATTATATGGTCTAAGGCAATGTTCTCAAACTTACTTTGACCTATACCCCCTTTCAAGATTTTTGCCACCATGGATCACCTTAAGATTTAGCTCAAAGTTTAAAACCCTAAATTTGCATACTATATAATTTTTAAAGCTGTTTAGCACTGATTTACAAAATGTAAAAATCCAAATAAGTATATGCACATTTTTTTCAATATTTGCCTTTTTATCATAGGTATCCTTACACAACAGTAATAACCACAGCAATAATGTTACTGTCAGAAAATATATAAAATGCATTAACCATTATTATATAATGACTAATAAAATATGATGGCACAATACTTATTAATTTTAATTCCTGAATGAGAGGAATGATGCTGCATTTTACATACAAGCCATGATATATCAGATTTAATAGGAGAAATTTGTATTCTGAATTCTGATTATACAATTTCTAAATGGTTTCTATACTTATTTTTATATAAAAGAGTACAGAAAATGATTTTTCATCCAAGCAGGTTGTTACCATAGGCATTAATACTTTCATGGTCTTCTTTGATAGTCCCTAGTCTATGCAGATCACTGCTGAAAGATACATGCTATTGCCAGGGAAACAATAAAGGTACCTACATATGAGTGTTCTGCATGTTCTGTTTTTGGCTTACCTATTTGAAAGCTTCCTTTGGAACAAATAATCACCTTCAGTTTGATTCTAACTTACTTTATCATGATAAATTTTATCACCTTTCATTGTTTTTATCCATACATTCAACAATATATGCAGTTATTAAGTAAGTACTTTAATGCTTCATGGATTCTTTGGGAGGGCATCACAGACATTGGGAGTTTGTGGATCACAGTTTATGAACTACTATCTATGCTTGTTGGGGAAAATTTGGAGTGATATTACATTTTAGTTTGTGGATTTTCAGTATTTCTACTGCCTTTTATTTTCTTTTTTTTTATTTAAGGTTTGGGTTTTTAGTTTGTTGTCTAAATCTTTATGCAGCCAATTCTTTTTTCATTTAGTTGGATTGTTTGTAGATTGTTATCAGCTTTAAGTGGTTTATTACTTATTACAACTAATGAATCAATGGGATTTATTTTCATTCCTCCCATTATAATATATAAACTTTTATTTTATGAGTTTTCAATCTCTGAATTATTCATTTTGTAGATGATACATTCTTCCTTCATAATTTAAAATTGGTCTAATATAGAATTTATATGTTTTGTTTAAAGTGCCCATATTATTCTTTTATTTGATACCTGCTAGTCTTTTTAGAAATTTTTTCCATTTGCTTCTTAATATGTTGATTTGAAGCAAGTTTATTATCTAAGTATTTTGAAATTTTATGATATAGTCAATTTTATTAACGAGTATTCAATGTACCCTTATATATAAACTTTCCAGCTTATGTTTTAGTGATAATATTTAGTATATTTCAAATTTACCTATTTTTAAATTTTAATATTAAACACATAAATGTTTAATATTAAAATATTTCTTTGTTTCTTTTATATATGTTAGATTTCATGATAATAAACAATATTTTATTTATTTGTACATTTAGTTAACTTCACTTTTTTAGTTTGTTTGTTACATTACCTGCATTCCAATGCATTGTCTTTATGGTAAGCTATGGATGGATTTATCCCGAGTTGCAGTTCATTTCATATAGATCTTTTAGTTACTACAAAAGCATTTTATTAAAATATTGTTTTGCTTTCTGTTATTATATGCCATTTCAATATCTAGTCCATGGGACACTATGTGGGGCAAAAGGGTTTTCAACTCATAAAGATGATATATCTGTATTTGTCACATTGGGTTAAAGTAATGCATGGCTTTATTTAAGAACTTTCAAAAAATAAAACATTTTTTAAAAAATTCTGTTGGAACTTACACAGTGAAGCTTGTTAAATGTAAATTATAATTAATCTGTCATCTAACACACTCTTATGCTTCACTTACTTTTAAATAGGGTGGGACCGGTTTTGAAGAGATATTCTCTTCATCTTCAACCAACTTGATGCATGCTTGTTTGTATAATTTATTATTATTATTATTATTATTATTATTATTATTATTATTATTATTATTATTATTATTATTATTATTATTATTTTATTGCCTTAAGAGAGAGAAATTCAGCCAAAAATGGTTCAGTCATGCCAAAGTCTGTTTCATCACCTTTAATTTCATTTCACTAATTAGCAGAATATAGCATGTTATATTTCAATATTCATTAAATGAATAGAAAACATTATTTTAGCCATATCATTTTGAAACAATATATGCATAAGACTAGAAACATGAACAAAGTACTAATGAACACAGAAGTAAATTTATGAAATTTGCAAATAAACAGCTCCTTTAGATAAAGTCCATTAGTAAAAACAAGCACGTTTTATGATTTAAAAAACAGGAATTATTTAGATAATAAACAGTTTCTGTTTCAAACATTTTTATTGTAAGTATACAACAATTTATATTAAGTTTTCCAATTAATTAAAGAAAACATAGATGAAAGTCATACAGAAAATTCAGTGTTCAATGTAAAAAAGATGTCTAGATTTTCATTTTGTAAAAAGAGCTTATATTTAAAATATTGACAGTTGATAGGAACACATTTATATGTCCATCTGAGGAAATGCGGCACAGTAAGCAAGCTCCTGAATATAGAAAAAGTCTTTATACTATAAAGAAGAGGTGGTTTCACAACAGAACAGCCATATATGTTCCAAAAACATATACTCAACAAATTACAGAGTTAGTTATTTTGGCTAACATAAGATACTGTAAATGGCATTGAAATGGTTAACATGTATATTTGTGTAGTAATTGCCAGTTATCATAACAATGTTTTTTCTATAAAAATTAAAGAAACAAAGGACGATAAGAATTGCCAGTTAGAGGAAAATTGCACCCAAGAGAACACATTTTCCACATATTAACATATGGAATATCCAGGACATTGTAAGTTCCACTAAACATTAACATATTTTGCACATCCTTAATTGCTTCCTTGCTACATAGCAAATATTCCAGTAC
Organism: Metallyticus violacea; assembly: GCA_030762175.1. Taxonomy (NCBI): domain Eukaryota; kingdom Metazoa; phylum Arthropoda; class Insecta; order Mantodea; family Metallyticidae; genus Metallyticus; species Metallyticus violacea. The sequence continues at coordinate 141,655,676 of CM060832.1, forward strand.
AAATGCATGTTCTGATAATAAATTTAAAAGACCCATTATATACTGGTACATTTTTTACACTGATAAGAGGGGCCATTTCTTTAGTAAAGATATGTGATTCCAAATGTTATGGGATACTAACTCCAAATATGAAAACAGAAATATTCTGTCAGCACTATTTCCAATTTATAGTCATTTTTATGACCATATCTGCAAAAAAAATATTTTTCATTTACAAAAGAAAACCATACTGCTATGATTGCATTAGTGAATATAGCAATAAATAATTCATTCTCTATTCTTCTTAGTATAGTGAAATGAAAACAGTTAAAATGTTCTGCTTGAAGACAGAATGACACATAACTCTAAATGTATCTTAACTTCTGATTGCTCCTTCTGTTATAATATGAATTTAGTGCTCAAGTATTTAAGAAATGATAGGATTTCTTCAGGAAATAGTCCTTTTTATTTTACAGAATAATTTATATACTCTGCAGGATAGTAATTATGCTACTTACAAGGTTAAACTGTGATGAAAGTTTTACTCTAAGATATATTGGAAGCTTTTTTGTGGTAGTACAGCAGTGTCAATAAATGGAAACTGATTTTTATACCAAACAGATTTCCTCTGAAGAAAGTATCTTTTTTTTTTTGAGAATTTGTATATAATTTGTAAAATTTTAAGTGTACTTGAAATATACAAAACCTTGCATGATGCTGTACAGATGCTTTCAATCTATTCAATTTATTTTAATTTTTTTAAGTGCATTTAAAATACGTGTCAGTATAACCTATTTACATTACATGGTACTCTGATCCAACAAAGTTTCAGAAATCACTTCCTAGATAAACTGGCTAGTATATTGTTTGCTTAATTGCAGCATGCTTCAGTTTATTTTCCAATAGAATAATTCTTTTGCTTTGAAAATGATTAACTAAATTAAATATGAACCATATAATCTTGAAGCTATTAACTTGAGTTGGTTTTGTGCTGATGATGGGAGCAAATGTTCCCTAGACATGTACAAGTAAAAAACCAATATGTGTCACCAAACAAAACTCAATATATATTATTAATAAATTAGAGTTCACATTTGCAAGAAAAACATCTTTCAGCACACATCATGAACTAGGGTCCCACTGCAGTTTGAGTGATAAAAGTGTAAAGATAGAGCAATACTCTCTTTCAATTTTTACCTTTATTAATTTTATAATTTGAAGTAATATAAACTTAATGGATGTCATTGACTACCACATTTCTTTACTTAGAAATTGTGCCTTATATATAATTTAAGTGAACAAGAAGAAGAAGAAGAAGAAGAAGAAGAAGAAGAAGAAGAAGAAGAAGAAGAAGAAGAAGAAGAAGAAGAAGAAGGAGGAGGAGGAGGAGGAGGAGGAGGAGCAGGAGGAGCAGGAGGAGGAGCAGGAGGAGCAGGAGCAGGAGGAGCAGGAGGAGGAGGAGGAGAAGGAGGAGGAGAAGGAGGAGGAGGAGGAGGAAGTTACCCTTGCCAAGTAGCAATGGACATTTTACAAGCAAATTGTATTGTATAGCATGCTGTAAAGAGCCATCAAGCATATGCACCCAGAAACATTTCTCATATATTTAAGGAAAGATATCATAGAAATGAAATATGAAGTGATTTTTTGAAATTAGGGGTATCGCAAGGAAAGAAACTTTTGAGAATACCTATACATTAAACAACATGCTTCTTAAATTATACATTTAAATTTACAAAAAACTTCAATTATAGTAAATAATTAAGATCATTGTATGACTGAGTCGAACTACACACTCTTATTGGCTCCACTTAATTGCTTAAATTTGGTACATGTTTCAAGGATCTTTGTCAGCATCCTCAGTTAATTGTTGACTGCTGGATAATTCATTATGCTTTGGGGATGTACATTTTGCTCTGTTCAGGGTGTGATGAACTTAAAGTTTATTTTTTCATTCCCAGAATTGTCGAAGTTCATTAATCTGTCTTTGTATATGTAAATTTTCTCCCATGTTGCTGACTATGTAGGTGCTTGTACTGATTTTAATAATTTTGTTTTGTTTACTATGTTGTGGTTTTCTGTCCATAAACAAGATGCTACTGCTGATTTTTCCATTTGTTTGTATTTCATGTTCTGAAATATTCTTTTAGCTGTATGCCATGTTTCATAGTAAATAAAGCAAAATTATTAAAATGAATACAAGGACCTCAGAGTTAGCAACATGGGATAAAATCTACATATACAAATACAGAAACAGATTAATGAACCTTGTTACTATGGGGATAAAAACATAAACTTTAAATTCATCAACCTCCATCAGAGAAGAATATACATCTCCAAAGCATAATGAATTATCCAGTATTTGATGATGTAGACAATCTACTGTATGTAAATAAGAGGTGTATAGTTCAACTCAGTCATACAATGATCTTTTTGTTTTAACTGATTTATTTATGGAGGTTCTTTAACATCTCAGGTCATCAGCATCCCATTCCATTCAGGGCATGAAACAGCAGACAAATTTTGCTCAGAGGCCTCTTTTTTCAGGCTTGAGGTTCTTTGTCATGCTGTAAATGTATGACACAGGACCCTCGGCTTTACTTCCCTTCTGAAGGAAGCCATACTTAAGAATTTTATGTCCAAAACCATCCATCAGTCCTGGCCGGGATCGAACCCATGATCCTGGGTTTATACAATGATCTTAATTACATGATTGGTTTCACTGTATCAATTGCAATTAACATTTCAAATTAATTATAATAAAATCTCAAAAATATCATAAGGCAATGTTCTGCAAAGACTATTTAAAGCTGAATGACAAGTATAACCATTATAACATCCCTTTGATCATCAACATTTTGCTGAAGCAAGTTATTTATTCTTATTTAATTTTTATATATCTGGCATTTCTTAAAGGTACTGAACTACATACTATCAACAGAATTAATGAATAAATGGCCTTTTTGCATAGTCACCTTCCTGTGTCACCAATTGTGATTACTTTTAAAGTTTTGTGGATGTTATTTTCTTAGTTAGGGTATAACATCCTATAGAGAGCCTGCTTATTGCATGGTTGCTGCCTACTCTGTCTCTGTCTTGTGAAATCATTGACAAAGTGCAGTATTGCAAGAGGGATATGTGATCAGCATACCACACCCCACTGACTACTATCATAAAGCTTCCAAGATCCAAGGTTGCTACTTCTCCATCATCATGAGGCTGATTGGGTCTTGTTCCAGCTCCCTAGCTTGGAAAAATTTCTAAGCAGATAGCAGATTTGAACCTAGAATATCCAGACCTACAGCCAGTAATACTGGCCAATAAACCAAAGAGACAGTAGCAGTAAGGGAATACTGCCTACAATTTGGAAATAATTTAGACTTAGCTAGTTGCACTATCAAATATGCTGAATTTTCACAATTGAATCATTAATTAATCTCATAAATATTGGAACTAACAAATATGAGTGCTGTTGTTATGAATATTAGTGTAATACTCTCAATTACAACAGTTTTGCCAGTCACTCATGTTTCACATCCAGCCATGCACAAAGCTCATAGTTGTGGCAACCAGCTTTCTATACCTTACTTTCTGTTACTGTTGAATGTACCAGTCAACCTGTAATAGCTTCAAGATAATGAATACAGTAAAATAAAATGAATTAGTGATGATGTATGTAAAGTCCATTACACATAAAGTTATTTGGCACTTATAAGGAAATCCCCAGATGAAACCCCTTATCTTACCAGGATTCACAGCTGATTATAAATTGATACCCTAGCTAAATGAACTGCAAAAGTGACTCTTTCTAGACTGGTCAAACTCTTTGCATAGACACAATGGGCACATATGCACACACACTTGCATGCTTGCAATAAAGATAGAGGATTTCACCTATATAAATAATTTGCTTTTGTTTGTAGACCTTGCCAATTACGGAATATCAGAATCCATTTAGTATCTGTATAACTCCACAGCAACCCAATTAATTATGAATCAACTTCCAATGTTTTTTTCTGTAGGCAAGAGCAGCACATCTACAGGTGTTATAGAGTGACACTAACATAACCATATGACAGTTTCTTAACCATTTTAAAATGTTTTATCTACCAACTTTGTGAAAGGGGATACTGAAACAACCATTGAAATTGTCCATACAGTTTTGTCAACTGTTTAAAAAACTCTCCATAGATCATGTTGAGTAATACTGACTATTTCCTGGCAGATATTTTGTTTCAGTTCCTCCAGATTGTACAAGGCAAACTCACATACCCTGGTAGAATCAAAACTTCAGCTAGGAAATGGTCGGGATTTTGCAATATGAACTACAGCAATTGATAGATAAGTTTATAAAGAGATGCCAAAAATATATAGACAATGATTTTAAAATAGCTATGGAAATTTTGTTTGGTTTGTCAGTACCACTGTAAAATAATGATGGCAATGAGTGCTGCTTTCAATCTATAGGTAAAACACTGCCATTTGGTTCATAGTTCATTGAGTCACTCTGTAGAAAACATAAATCCCAATAACTGAGTTTTAGTGCTAAGCATTGTTTTTAAAATTTTGATAAATAAGAAACAAAGATCGTTTAAAATTTATCAGCAACAAAATATAATCCTTTTTTATTTTTTACCATAAAAATATTTGCCAGCAGAAAAATATAAAATAGATATGTTAATAGTTCTGAGACGTTTTAGAAAAATTTATAAAGAAAGAGAAGAAGTGCACCTATCTTGAGAAATGTTACATCCAAAGTAAGAGAGAGAAACAGAAAGAGAGAGAGAGGGGAAGGAAGGAGGAAGGAAAGAAACAAAGAAAGAATAATCTTTTAAGCTGGTTGGGTGTATGCTTGTGCTATCACAGTTATTTCTAATGCCCTATGCTAGCAGCTGTTAAAACCTACTTGTTGCACCATTTCATCTGCGATCCGTTCAGTTATTATTTTTAACTTTTCATCATACCTTTAAATCATCTGAAGCACTGCATATATAAACATGTATGTAAATTTTGCATAACTAAGCTCTTACTGTCTTATTAAGGGTGTAGAAAATGCACTTCTGATATTTTCTTAATTAACTGATAATTAACTTTTGATTTGAAAGGATATGTACAATATACATCAATCAGCAAAGCTCTGTATGCTACTTTCAACAGTATGTGCTGCACACAATGATAATAATGACAATGATAAGAATTTAACAAATAACTCTATTCACACAACATTAAACATTTGTGATTATCAAGAATCATAAGTTACATATGGAGACAACATTTTCATGCTTAGTGTGAAATATTTTATATTTTTTTCCAAAAGATTTGATTTTGCAATAAAATCCAGACAAGCTAAATACAGGATTTTCATGTAAAAACTATCCCACTTATAGGGGAAAGAGTGGGGAGTGCCATTTACAGCTGACAGGATTCAAAACACTGCATCACACGTGTGGGATATTTCTTACATGAAAGTCCTGTACTTATTCATTAAACTTGAAAAGTCATATATGATCAGAATTTTACAGTGGATAAATGCATGGGCATCCAGGAGATTTCTCACAGGGACTAAACCATAGATATTTTTTTAATGCAAACTACATAACAGCTATATATTTTATCATTTACATGCTCATAGCATGCATGGCAATATAATATTAATGTACCACATTCAATACTGTTATTGCACTGATTGTAACAGTTTACTCAGAAAAACCAAATATATTTCTTTGTGATTTGGATAGTGTTTAATGACTCCCTTTTATCTCCTGTGGCTGCCCATGGTCAAAAGCATTAATATAAACAGTGTGTATATGCACCAAGAGCTACAACTCATGTAATAGTCCATTATTCAAGATGACAAGATGCAAGTTGTTTGAAATGATTGTCTATGATACCCCTTTTCCAATTTGTTATGGTTCAGCAGCAATAAGCCATCAAAGATTAAATTTAAAAAATCTTAAAATAGAGTTCTGTTATCCTTTGATAAGATGCTTTGAAAACAAATCTAAGCAAAAGTGTAAAACATTAATGTAATGTGTTTGCTGCATACCTAATTTTTGTGAATATTCAACATCTAATATCATAACTGCATCAGAGAAATTAATTGCAGAGGTTTGCACAAAACTAAATAAAGTTTACCAAGTAGTTGGTTTGTGCAATTATGATTTTTTTTTTCCATTCTGTGATTTCAGGTTTCACAACAATTTTCTTTATTTATTTTCCTAACTAAATTTCTTATCAATGCTGCCTAGAAGGGCTTAAGCATCAAAATAATAGACGGAAGATAGCTGGATTCAGCAGAGCAACAGACAGATCTTTATTATACACATAAAGAAGTTAATATTCACTGTTTCTAACTCCTATTAAGTTTATAAGATAGATCTTTCCTTTATTCTCATGAGCACACACACACACACGAGCGTCCTTAAATAAGTAAGCACACACTTATAATAATAATAACTAGAGAAGCAAAAATGAAGAAAACACTGATATTGTGCACCAAGTAGCACAATATTTTGAACAACTTGTAATTTTCCTCATAGGCAGAAACAATAAAAATAAATATTGAATATTGAAAATAATGTAATGTGTGTGCACAAGAAACAAATCATGAGGGAAAAAGTTCAGGGAGGAAAATAACAGTAAAAGGGAACATTAATAAGTAAGATTTAAGCCTGCTGGTATATGCCTTTATTCAAAAACTGTCCTGTTATTTCTCTATTTTTAAGACAACTTTCAGAGACATGAGTCTGTAAATACAACAATAATGTGTGTTCTCAAAATACTTCAGTGGGACAGGGCAAGTTAGACAACTGATAAGTGAGACATGGCTTTAACAAAATGCCAATGATTGTTCATATGGAGGAAACAACAGTTCTGGATTTGCATGAGAATTTTTTTACATACTGGGATGATGTGGGATTGTAAAAGGCAGGGAGAATATTTTTGGTCTTGGAATTTCTGCATCAGATTTTTATGATAGGTATCAAATGATGAGAAGTTATTATAAAAACAATGGCCATAGATTGAAAGAGAAATAGAAATAGCTCTTTTAGTACAGCTATCAAAATGATATACAATTGTAAATTGGTGGATTTGAAGTGCACAGACATAAGGAAGGAGCTATTTAATAAAGAGATATCAATATCTTGGAAGCAGTAATGGAGCAGACAGAAAAGGTGAACTTAACTGAAAATTTGAAGTTAAGTTTGAAAAAGATCTGACTTGAAATAGAATAGCAAGATTCTGAGAAACAAAAATTACTATTATATTCAGCAAAAAAAAAAGTACCCTACAATTCAAAAGGAAATTGTAATGAATGAAAATCCAGCACTGTAAATGAATATGATTCAGTGCTACCAGATACTGTGTAATTGCTGAGCCTTATAAGAAAAAAAATACAGATACCTTTAATAATTTTAGTGGTATGTAATGCTTGCTTATTTGTGCTTCGAGGTTCAATTAAAAACTATCTTAATGGTTCTTATTAGTGCTACCAAATATCTCAAATATTATTTTTTTTAAGTTACTTGACTCCAGGTTGTTTCCCTCTATCTTACTCTTAATCATTCTTATTCATTTATCTCTAACTTTGCCCAAATAGTTCCCTATGGTTTTTATATCAGTACTACTAAGAAAATTGCAAAATGTTCACATTGGGTTTATTACCATTTGCTATCATACTGTAAATGACCTAAAAATTGGATTAAGACAATAGATAGGTTATCCTATATGAATAGGTACAAGGAATATGTTAATGTTACCACATACTTCCTATATGAATATAAATGAATAATATGTCATATGAGCATTTTATTCATATATTCAGTTTAATTTTAATAAAGCACCTTTTGATTAAGGCAGGTACTTTAATTCTGTAAATAAGACCTGATATTCTAGTTGTGATTTAGTATTTAGTTTTAAATAAAATTCTGTTAAGATTTTTTAGAATTGACTCCAATATTCTGCTGAAACATTTCCTTACAATTTATCATCAAGTTTTGTCTTTCCTTTTAATAGACAGCTAGTATTTTATGGATATTATCAGTTAATTATTGCTGATGTACAACAGAATGGTGATATTTTTTTAGTTGCTGTATTATTATTATTATTATTGTTATTATTATTATAAGTAATTTTAAATCTTATATAAAGTTTTACTTAAACTTAAGAAAATCATGTTCCTTGCTTAACTAGCAGCTCTAATTTAATAATAATCTTTTATAAATGCCAGATAATTATTTTTTGTAATGAAGGATGATCTCTAATTATTAAAACTATCATTCATAAAGTTTGTAATATTTGTATATTTTTTATAACAATGTTCTTTTTACAACACATGTCTTTATAAGGTTATTCTGATGAAGCATTTTAAAAGGCTGTGGTAGTTGACAGTGGACAGTTTATCCCCAAAACTGAAGAAATGTTGAGGAAACTATTGCAGTTATGTCAGTGTCATTCTACAATACCTACAGATAGCAATGAGCTCTGCTCATGCCTATAGAAACAACACCAACAACACCAGAAATTGGTTCATAGTTCATTGGTTTCCTTACTATATTTATAATAAAATGGTTATACTTTTTGCTAATAACTTTGCAATTAATCATGAGGTCTGGAGAAGTAAAACATTGTGGCAAACTCTACATTGAAATACTGATTGTCTTTCCCAAATAAAAAGAAAGGAGCTCAATAAAATCCTTACCTTTTCTTTAAGATGTATAGCATAATTTCTGCTCTACTACAGTGCCTACTTATCAAATCCATAAGAATTTAGGTGTCCTCTTAAGTCATACCATTTTAAAACTGAATAAGCTTGGATTTTAATGCAAAGGGATTAAAGGAATTCATTTTGTTTTCCTTATAAAGCTATTGATACCCTTTTATAAAATTTATTTGTGGTCAGTTGCCTATACTAACTTGAATTTCTGAATACCAGAAAACATTATGTGGACTTAAAACCGCCAATCTTTATATAGTTATCTAAATTTGAAACTCAGTGGAGTTTTAATTTCAGAATGGAGCTGTTATTCTATTTATTACAATAGCATATAAAGATTGTATAAGAACAAAAGATATTCAGATAGCTTGTAGTCAGTATGAAGTACGAAATAAAGATTGCCAATATGAATGAGTAGCAGTCAGAGTAAAACAGATCAGACAAGTTATGTTAGATTTTAAGTTTTTGAAACTTATCCTGATGGTAAGAACAAATTTATACATGTTTTTTAAATCACAACATGCTCTAATGAAATAATTGTATGTTAAGGAAAATGTAAGCAGGGAGAAGTTTTAACTTCAGACCATCTTATATTATGAACTTCAGCATAAGATATGTAGGGTACAATTTTTAATACTTTCAATATTTTATCAAGGATTTATAGATACATGTTGCATTGTAGCCCCATGATATGCATATGAGTTTAAAGTCTTAAAGCAGCCTGCCAAGATATATCTACTTATTTAAGAAAATATATAAAGAAAGATTTATTCTCTTTCAGTTTTTGTCCATTAAGAGCTACCTAAATGACAAAACTGACTAAATAAAATACATTTTTCAATGCTTCAGGAACAGATGAAAACAATAATATTAAAGAAAACAGAGTCTGAATAATGATGACGCATTACATGTTATATAAGTGGTTTTTGAAACTTGACTGGATCCCTTGAGAATCACTATCACTATATTTTTATAAAGTTTTTATCTATGAGTATAACATATTGATGACAGAATTCCACAAACGTTTTTGGAGTAGTATCTTTAGCATCAAGCATTAGTCCTATCATGTTAATGTTGGAAAGATTATATTTTGTTTCGTAATAAGGAATGGTTGGTGTGAAAACAAAGGTTTTTAGACTTAAAGAATAATTTGTATAAAATTTAAAATTCTTAGAAAGAGAGAGAGAGAGTGGGGTGGATTGAATAAACGAGTTTTGTATATTAAGTAAATATTTTTTTGGTGTGTTTATATACAGTTGCTAGGGATGCCTCTCTGGTCTAGTGATCAGCACTGCTGGCTTCAGCTTGGGAAATTCCAGGTTTAATTCTCAGTACCTACTTGGAAGTCTTCTGAGAAGTTCAGATCAGGTATAGGTTCTACTAAGTCTGTCTGTCTGGTGGAGAGGTAGCAATCTTTTGGTCTATAACCCTTTTGTTGCGTGTCAAGAAACCATCAAAGTTATTTTTACTTATTAATTACAATAATGCAAATTTAAAGCTTTAAATATTGCAAAATATAACATTTTTGCTGATTTTTTCCACCCTTCCTGTACAATCTTGGGGATTTCTATGATGGAAATGTTACTATTCCAATAGGTAATAATAATTTGTTGCATTATAAGAGAATAGCTCAAAATTTAGAAATGCACATCATGTGATTCTGACTTAATGCACAGTATATAAATCAGTAAGATAATGAATTATCACCATCATCATCATCATCATCATCATCATCATCCTAATTTTCTTCTTCTACTTCTCCTCTTCCTGTTTCTCTGACCTTAGCTGATGCCTATGTTTCTTTTTGAGGAAAAAATAACATTTAAATACAAGTCCGCAATTTCATAGCTTTTGAAGCTACCTTTAGAGTGTGATAAGATGAATTACAAAACCAAAACATGAAGCATATATCTTGCAACATCATCAGTTTGGAGTAATTAATTATGTTTTAAATAGTACATTGAAAATAGTGGGTATTTTTAATCTGACAACAAATCTTAAAACGATGGCAAAAATTAGTTGAAAATCATTCTATCTCTCTCTCTCTCTGGCTAATGTCCAGAATTAAACAAAAATTCTATTAAGTGAATCACTATGGTTTTGCCAAACTTTGCATTTGTGATTTGCTAAGTAGATATAAACAAATAATTTAAAATGCTAAAGAAAATGAAGGAATAAAGAAAAGCACTGCAGTTTATTCAAGGAATTACCGATGGTTCATCTGATTAGATGCTTGAGGGAGAAGAAGAAAAAATTATTTTAGGATTGTGATTTAAACAAAACTAATACCATAATATATTTAATCATTAATAGGTAACTATACATAAGGTATAAAACAAAAAATTTAATTTTGTGCTCATAGCATTACATATTACATCTTTTCCTATCATATTATGACCATTTATAAAATTACATGTTAGGTTGATGCGTAAGTTTGAAGAGTTTTGTTCCCCATCACAGCACTGCATTGCTAGTACATCATTTACCATTTATCATCTTTCATTTGTTATTTTGAGCATTGTTTTTGCAAATATGTCTTGAATTTGTAGATTTGAAAAAAGTTTATGCTATTTGTGAGCTAAAGAAAATGGAATATGGAAAAAAATGAACCATTTGTAGGCATAATGTACTACAGATTGCTTCTCAGGAATGTAACCAGAACTGCTGAAATTTATTATCAACAACTCAGATGCCTTGCGGCCACAATTGAAGAAAGAAGAACAAGAAGACTGCATCAAGTGCTGCTGAAACAATAATGAATTTGCACGCTCCACTAACAAGCAGCTATCCAGGAGCTATTCTACTGCATTCTCAGATTTCCACCTTTTCCATTTTCTGTCCAACAATCTTTGGGGAAATTTCTTAAATAATGAATATGCTTTGCAAACTTGGATCAATGACTTCTTCAGTTCCAAACTAGTAGATTTCTTGAGAAGCAGAATCAAGAAACTACTCCAGCATTGGGAAAGTCATAGATAATGAAGGAGAATAATATCTGTATGTTATTCTTGTGAAATAAAATCTTTTATGACAGTTAAAAATTGTCATGAACTTATGCATCAACCTGATGTGTTACTATATAGATAGGTACAGATGAAAATGTTTAAATGAAAATGGAAGAGTACAATTTATTGCTGAAAAATAACAATTGATAGGATGCAGAGGAGGAGATATTGATAGAATAAAATCAAAGCAAAAGCTACAACCTTCTAATTTGAAATTTAATTTTGGCATTTACTATTTGTTTTTCATTTTTATCATTCTGTGTTGTACTTCTTATTTTATTTCCTTCCAATCCCTTTGAAGCGTCATTTTGTCTTCTATCAAATGCCTGTGTATTCTGATGAACCCAGTTAACCTTAGGCCAGATACAATACATTTGAAATATTCCATGCTATTTTTTTTTTTTTTTTTACTTTTATTGCCTATTATTTTTTAAAAAAATCTTTGTTAATGTTTAATTTTGTGCAAACTTTGTGATTTTCTTTTCCTTTGACGTTTATCTTATAATATTAGAAAACAGACTAGTCCCTCAGTTAAAATATATAGAAATTTCACTGCATTTGTTCTCACAGTGTCCTTGCATTCCCAAACACTTCATTGTCATATGCTTAATCTTGAAGGCAAATAATTTATCATAATTCATAAATTCAGTAAAAACTAATTTTATAGCTTTATATGTAGGTAGATAAATATATCTATAATGCTTGAGAAAAATAAAGTGATTATTTTCAAAAAGAGCGCTCAATTCCCAAGATGAAGGCAATGTTTTGAGGTTATTATTTTACTATGAATTACTGATCCGCTGTTTTTGCTTCTTTACAAAATCTTGAGCCATTTTATCCCCAGCACGACTCTCCAGAGTTTGCAGAATTGGATGGTCTAGAAGAGAAAAGAAGTCATTAATTAGCAAATATAGTACATAAATGAGAATTTGATTTTCTGTTTTTAGTATAATAATTTATTTTTGAAATTCTGCATGACTTATCAGTCTCATAACCAACACTACTGCACCAGTGATGTTAATTATTGTAAAATAGTAAAGTTTTGCTCACAGTCAGTCAGTAATGGAACTATTTGATGATGATGATGATGATGATGATGATGATGATGATGATGATGATACTTTGGAATCTATTTATTTCTCATATATAAACATATAAAATTTTACAACAAAGCAAACACAACTAAACAAAAACAAAACAAAAACAACAAACAAACAAACAAAGATTAATTTTTAAATGTAACAATTAGAAGCAGTGCCTTTGGCAATTCCAGAAGACACCGTCTCTGAACTAATTTATTCCAATTTGATTAGAATGGCCATTTAGTCCCCGATTCATCAGCAGCTACCTACTGGAATATGCAGGGGATCAGATGCTGTCAACCAAAAAAAAAAAAAAAAAAAAAAAAAAATAACACCAAAGATAATTTATACATTCAATGCAATATTAAGTTATATTTCATGCAATAATAACAATAATTTTATATATATTTCTAATTGTGTCTCTTAAAATTCTTGCATAGAATACAATGGATTTGATAACAGCTACTTATATAGTCTTACTTTAAAAAAAAACATAATAAACTGTAGGCTATATAGTTCATTTGATAATTTGTTACAGAGTTTAATCCATCTAGGTTCTTTAAAGTCTTCTATAATTCTTAATATGGCACATAAAATTTACTCTTGCAGGTACATTATACTATTTGCTGATGATACTAAGTTACTAATAACAGATAAGAGTGATCAAATGTTAAAAACTCATTAAGACAGACCTGTAATGATTTGGTATCATGGATAGCTAATAACAACCTGGTTTTTAACACTGATAAAATAGTTTGTCTTAAATTTCATATTGCTGATAGCTCAAACAACAAAAATAATAACAACAACAACAATAATAATAATAATAATAATAATAATAATATCCCTGAAGTAATACTGAATAATATATAATTTCATACAAAAGTGAAACAAACTTTCTTGGCCTGTGGATTTAGAATAACTTAAAATAGAAATACCTTCTAAGCAAATTAAGCAGGAATATACATGCCTTAAGAATTTTAAGTCAAAATGTCAGGCTTCATATGCTTTTAATAGCTTATTATACTCATATACATTCAGTAATAAAATATGGAATAATATTTTGGGGAAATTCGCCAGAAGTTAAAGATGCATTTATTAAACAAAAACAAGCCATTTACATTATATGAGGTGAAAGAAAGTTATGTTCATGTAAACCTCTATTCAGTTTGGTATACTTACTTTGGCATGTACTTATATATTAGAGACAGTTTTATTTGCAAAAAAGAATAGATTTACTTTCCAAAATAATGGAAATTTTCATATACATTGTACTAGAAATGATAAGAGCATTCATATAACCTCTACCAGAACTACAATGTGTAAAAATGGAGTATTTCATGTCAGTATAATGATATATAATTCCCTTTCCAATGTCATTAAAAATATAGAAAATTATAATATATTTAAGTCTAGGACAAAGGCTTTCTTGCAGGAGCACCACAGTCTGTGGTCTCCACCACAGTATTCCATTTAAGTCCTTGTGATTTTTATTTATGGAGAAAATTAAAAGATACAGTATATGAAAATAATGTTCATCTCTTGAGTAGCAAGAACAATATCTGGCGAGAAATTAAAAACATTTCACAAGAAGAACTCTGCTGTGTTTCCAGTAGTATATTCTGAGGGAAGAATGTCTGCAAGTAAAGGGTCCACATTTTGAGCATCTGCTGAAATATAAGGTATGTTATGTTGTGCAATTTATAATCACAAACCTGTCATTCATGTTGCTAATGGAAAACTCTGTATAAAACAATTAGCATGTAGGTCATTACTATTCTGAAAACTTCAAATAAGCAACAGCTTGAATACCTCTTTATTATTAAATATGACTATAAGATTTTTGTGCCATATATTACATACCTATAGCTTTATTTTATACTTATTTATGAAAATGAACTTACTTTTATTTTTCTGATGCATGAGGTTTAACTCAACCTGCTTGAGACCATGAAAATTATCAATATTGGTACTATTGTCATCCACCCCAGGAATATTATGCAGTGAGAGAAATGCCTCACCAGCAAAGTCATTGGATGTCAGTACATCATGATCCATTACAGTAAAGAGTATCATAGCACCTTCACTTTTACACTGCTCAAGAGTTACAGAACTGCATAAGAAAAAAGGATTAAACCATTAACAAACATAATCAAATATTATATGCAAATATTATATTCATAGCATGTTTTTGGCCTCAATGCAAGAAATATTATATCTTAAAAATCAGACTACAAACGCCCCTCCCCCCAAAGTGTATATATATATATATATGAGCATGATAGCATATAACCAGAACACAATAGTACAATTGAATTGCATTGTGTGGAATAATTGCAAATATGCAAAATTTATTGCCAATTGCAAAATAATAAATAATGCTTCATTTGTGTTTCCCAAACTGAAGATAGCCCAGACATTGCACTAAATGCCTATTTAACTTCTGTGTTTAGAATCTTGGGCAAGCATGAGCAAAATCCTCTTTCAAGTCTTCAAAATAATGCCTATAAATGCTTCTTTGGAGGATAGAGATTATTTGTAAAGTAAGGACTTATATTTGCTCTTTCAGTTTCTGCTGGTTCAATTATTTGCTTACTATTTTATTCATTACATAAAAATGTTTATGAGATAGAGTGTAAATGTTACATATGAAATACAAATGCTGAAAATATGGCTATGTAAGGATAGAAATGTGAAGAACAGGAATTGCATAAAATTAAGTTAAAAGTGAATGATGAGAATGCTGTTAATACTCCTGCTTCTCTAGCTATAAATCCACAGATTAAGTCAATGTAAATTGGTCAGAGACAGTGAGATCAGTTGCTTTGGTAAAGCAGATACTAAAGTAGCAGAAATACTATGCTAACCGTATGTACTTGCATAGCAACTCATACAAAGAGCTGCATAATGCACTTGAACAGAATAGTTCACTGTTGAGCAGCAACTTTTTTGTACATGTGAATAAAATTAATATGTTTTACTGGGCATCTGAAAACTACTAATGGATGATAATTGAATCTTTTCAGCAGCTTTGGTCATTAAATGTTTGGTGTAGTGTTTTTGGTGACTTTGTTATATGTTCTTGCTTTTTTGAAGGTACAGTTACAAGTGAGGCATATTGTAATTAAGTACTTGCATCTTTGAAAATGTACCTCTCAATATATGAGCAGAAATATAGTATCAGCAAGATGATGCATTGTCACAATTGTAAGATGCACAGGTTAATTACTGAAAGATAAGTTCCAAGATAAATGGATTTGGCTTGCTAGACCTTTGCATGGTTATACTGCTGACTTGAATTACCTTTTATGGAGCAACATAAAATAAAAGTTATTCTGCAGGACCTACAACCAAAGAGAATATGAAGAAACAAATGGCTTAAAAAAATGTAATTTCATGTTATACATTAATTATTAATAAAGTATCTTTACATTACAATATTTAATATTACAGTTTTAAATACTATAATAATTAAATATAAATCATTGTAATGGAAGTGTAACAATGTTTTTCTTTGTTTCCTAACAATTTTAGTTTTTAGACTTTTTATCACTTCCCAAATAGAGTTCACACACACACATATATATGTGTATGTGTGTGTGTTTGAGAGAGGGGGGGAAGGTAAAACAAGTTAGCAATCGCTTTGTTATTCTAAATGTGAATATAAGAATAAAAAATAAATTAACTTATTCATACTTACAATTCAAAGCATTCATCAAACATTGGATTCAATGTCTTTTTCTGGACATTTGTCTGTTGCTCTAAACAATGAATGAACACTTTTCTTGGAAGAAGTTCCACTATCACGAATGGATCACTGAAACCTTTAAAAAAATAATATTACAATATTTTATAATACATTGAAATTATAAAGAATTATAATTTATTTTAAAATTAGTATGAGTGATCTCCCATGAAATGTTTTTATTTGTCGATAAAGATTTAAACCTTCTAGGAATCAAAGCTTCATTATCAATTACTACACTTATTGTTATTTAAAAGCTTCTCAACTTAAATTCAATGTTGATATAATAAGGTACATTCTATTTTAGCTTAAGGAACAAGAAAATGTATGTAAAATAGTATAATATGATTCAGTTATTGAGCAAGTAAAAAATACTAAGTTCCTAGGAATTCATATTGGTAAAAATTTGAACTTTAATGAACATATAGACATCCTTTGCAAAATGTTAGGCTCATGGTTATATTTGCTGAGAACATTATCTAATCACCTAGAAAAGGATATTTTAAAATCAATATATTTGGAATAATACACTCACTTATTGAACATGGAATTGAAATCTGGGGTGAAACAACTACTGCAAACTTAAATAGGATACTGAAAATATAAAGAAGCAGTTTACAGTGTAAATACAATTTAAAAAGTTGACAGTCTGTAACAGAAGTATTTAAAAATCAGCATGTTTTAACAGTAGCTTTAGTTTATGTATATTAATTTATATTGTTAATTAAAAAGAATGAAAGTAACAGTATATTAAAAAAAGGGTATTATTTATATAACACTAGGGTATTAATAATTATTTAGAGTAACCACAACAAACACTGCAACCCCTACATAAGAGGAACTTTATTATTCAATAAATTACCAGAATCCATA
Organism: Metallyticus violacea; assembly: GCA_030762175.1. Taxonomy (NCBI): domain Eukaryota; kingdom Metazoa; phylum Arthropoda; class Insecta; order Mantodea; family Metallyticidae; genus Metallyticus; species Metallyticus violacea. The sequence goes on from CM060832.1 coordinate 141,673,073, forward strand.
AAATCTGCACAAAGTAACTCTTTAAAATGATGTTGAACTATCTGTTGAGAAAATACTTATACAAAACTCATTAATTACAGCTTCTTGTAATTTAGTATATATGTAAGTATATACATTTATATTGTAAATAAGTAAATAGTATACTATAGGAAATTACCAGATATATCTCTTGTAATTGCTAAAAGGTTAAGCAGTACCTGTTTAATATTTATTTTAGAAAAAAGAAATTACATTAAGCTCACTGAGTATTGATCAAAACTAGTATGAGGAAATTAAAGCTAATTATGTAATTTACACTGACAAAACCTGAAACACATATAGCATGTTTATATCATCATCATCATCATCATCATCATCATCATCATCGCCACCACCACCACCACCACCACCACCACCATTATTATACATGCAGGTGTTTGTTTTGTAGTTTTTATTCACAATATATGCTCCATTACAAAGTAAACCAACGTGTTTCATGTCTTCTTACAATACTAGCACCTTTGTTCTAAAAAGAATTAACTCAAAATGCAAATACTATGATGTACTTGACATAATCAATATAAGTATATAGCTGATTTTTCTAAAATAATGAAATGACTGAACTATTTGATTGCTGCAGTTAATGTCAAAGTACAAAAAGAAATGCTATTTATAATTAATCATAGTTGTACTTAAATTACTTTATCTATTATATAAAATGCAGCAGCAGCTTATTAATGATGATATGTTTGCTAAGAATGGCTTATAATTTAATAATGCATAATTATAGTGTGTGGATTTAATTTTAATTTCAAGCAAATTCTCTAGAGAAAAACAGTATTTAGATAGTGCCAATGGTATTTATTGAAATAAATTGATTTAACAAATATGAAAATGCAAACATACCATTAAGTGGATGGAAATATTACTTTCACTTTGGAATATAACATCCAGAAATATGAAAAAAATCTAATAAGCCTTTGTTCTTTGCAGATAGTTTTAGGAAAACAAGTGGCATTTTGCGATTTACTAAGATTCCCTGAAAGTGTTGAAGTATTTATCTAGGATATTATAGAGTATGACCTTGATTAAATTGTAGTATATTAAAGAAAAAGCAGATTTCAAATTAATCATATGATCATGTAATGCAAAAGTCATTCAACAGCACTGCAGTACTGCAGCCACGAAAAGCTAGAAATAATGTCTGTGATCTCTGATAGCTCATTTGCTGCAGTAGTGTTTACCTCACTTCTCTATTTAGTTTGAAGTTCAATGTATGATGACGGTTCAATAAAGAATGGTCATAATTTTTTTTTGTAAACATACCTTTACTCATCCTCATAATTTTATGATCTTAAATTAGTCCCCGTTGGATGCAATGCACCTCCGTTCCAGCATTTTTGCCATACATTCTCTTGTTTCCTTAGTTGAAATAGAATGCACTTTGTTACATCAACATTGAGTTTAAGTTAGGAAACTTTTAAATAATCAGATTGGTGTAGTAACAATAATGAAGCTTTGATTTCCAAATGGTTTAAGTATTTGTCCAAACAATTTAATACACTTCCTGGATATAATTCACAAACTGCTAGGTGATATCAGATATTGGTGCAGTAGGATCAATTTTCTTTGGCTCTTATCTAGCATCTGGATTATCAAACGTAAATCTATAAAAATATTCCAAAGTTGCTTTGTGCCATAATGCATCTAAAAATGTCTCTGCCAGTACTACCTGGGGCAAACAAAGATTGATAATCTTCATTGTAGGATTTAAATATTGCACTATATAAAAGCATACCAATAAATGCTCTTAACTCTCTGCAATATCAATGTCATCCATATAACTATCATCTTAATACCTCTATTTCTTCCCTAATTTCATATTTGTTCATTTTGCAACATCCATCAGAACTGATTCATTTATGAGAAGCTGCCAGAACTCTTGTAATAAATTTTGATTGCAGTCACAGGTTTGTTGAAGAAGTCCAGAAAGTCTGAGTATGATATTATTCTGTTATGTTCTAGAATGACTAACAGCAGGAGTCAAACTAAACTTAAATCTGTTCTTTCCACAAAGTGATTTGCAGGAATCACTGAGATCATTCACATAATCATAAAAAATCATCAAAAATACCACTTGTGTTAAAACTGTAATTGTTGTATCAACTGCTTCTTTCTCTTGTTTTAAGACACTATTATGCTCAGATGATATGCAAACATTTTCATTGCCAGAAAAGTCACTCCCCATGTAAATTTCAATGAACCAATTTCAGTAAGATTTTTCTAAGTTTGCATCATTAGACCTGATTGAATCTGACATCATGTCAATTATTTGTTGCACTGGACTTTTAAGTCCATTATTGCTAACTGTAACTATGTAAAATTACTTATCAACAACTTCCTTTCTCTTTTTCCTCTAATTAGGTGCTTATAGACACTCTTGAAAAAAATACCAACATAAAAAAGTTCTTAGACTACTTTACTTTCCACTTACCATTTGGATCCAGAGGTATGACATCTCTGGCATTCAATACTTCAACACAGAGGGAGTCATGATTAAAATATGCTCTGACAGATAGCACACCATATTCAATGCTCTCTATGCAGAGTTGGTCCTGAAGCCGCTGCTGATAATAGAGAGAAATAAGCTGTTCTGTGTTTGTTTTATGATAATGTAGCCTTTGTTCCACATTCCAGAAGGTTCCTGTGACATAAAAAGCAAATATTCATGTTCATATATTTTAATCACATTTAAATAAAAGGACATAGAAATAATAACAACAACAACAACAACAACGTGAATATAGAACCATGTGTTATATATGTAAATAGCTTCAGTTCATTTTAGTTATTGATATGTTCTACATTATGTACATGTTTGTGTAATCAATGATTTACAGGATCAATAAAGTCCATCGATCCATTCATCCTATATTTACTTTTCATTGGCCAACTATATTATGCTTGTTTTAGTTTTGGCTTCATTTATAATATTACCAGATGACCTGTTAGTAGGGGTAGTCATTTCTTGTAGCTTATTTACCCAATTTATTTAAATCAGAATGCTGAAAGACCTTACTTTTAATGTTGATATTGAAGTTAAATGAGTATTCCTGAAATATTATAGAATAGAACCTGGATTATACATACTTTTGGTTTGTACATAATTACTAAGTCCCAGGCAGAATTACAATATTTGTATATAATTAATTCTGAATTGTATGCAATTGATTTATACATAATTCCCTTTTGCAATTAGTAATAGCTTAAAAATTGATTTGGATTGTACATATTTTGTTCATTTTTTTTTTGCAACATAATAAATTTCATTTCAGCCTCAGATGATTTGTCATATGATTTTGAAAGCATTCTAATCATTTCCAACAATTCTGAAAGTCATCTGTGAAATGAAGGAAAATATAAGCCATGTGACAGTAAAGATGCACAGCTCCTTTAAATCAGTGATTTCAAGGTCACAGGATTCATACTCTCAAGGCAGAAAACTCACATAGCCTAAGTGAATAAGGAGCCAGTCTGCTGCATCTTTATATGCTAAAATCTGTACAATTTCCTCATTAACTAGTGCTTACTTTATTAAACTATAATGGTTGTTCCACTATCAAACATTTTATTACCATGGAAGTACATTTTCCTTTGCTGGTGGTGGTAAAGATATGACTTGGACAATGCACACATTATAATTTTTGCTATTTCTCATGTAACATGTTCCAAACATTTTAAAATATAGTACAAGTTGTAATTGTAGGATATTCAGTTCAAATGTTTCTGTCTACCAATCATGTGTGACAGTAAGAGGAAGAACTATTTGCTAGAAGACAAATTATTGACAGCAATAAAATTATTATTATTATTATTATTTATCATAATAAAAGAAGTTGCAGCCAAAAAAGCTGAAATTGCAATGGGGATAAAGTATATTACATTATGTAGAACCATGGAGAAAAATAATGCAATTTTTAATAATTTTCTAAGCTGAGGTTAAAACCCACAGAACACAAATATCAGAAAAAGGGGTATTTTGCATTTGCAGAAAATTTTGCACGGTTTGTTTCAGCATAAGTATTTAACTAATTCATCTATTAGCAGAAAATGTTGAAATTTCCAGAAGTTGTCAAGATGATGAATTAACTAAAATGTTAATTGGAACATTCATAGTGAAGTCAATCACATAATTGAAAACATTTTATGATACAGTCGAACTACGCACTCTTATGCTTCACTTACTTGTCATTATTGTAGACCAGTTTCAAGAACAGGTTGTTCTCATCATCAGTTCAAAACTCAGACTGTTGGATAATTTGTTGTGTTGTGGGTATTCTACTCTGGCAGAGGTATGATGAACTTAAAGTTTATATTTCCATCGCTGGAAGTGTCAAAGCTCATTAAACTGTCTCTGTATTTGTAAATGTATATTTTTTCCCATATTGCTAATTCTGTAGGGTGTGTAGTTCGACTGTATCATAAAATGTTTTCAATTAAGGTGATGAATGTTGGTAATGCATCCAGTGACTGACTGCAGAGCTTTAAATATTCCATTATATTATGGGATGAATTATCTATCTCATGCAAAACCACCAGTAGTTAAGAAAATTTTGAAAACCACTTCAGTATACCTCTTAATTCTTCAGTCTCTAATGGGTAAATTCCAAATACATTTGATGCACTATGAAGAGAAGATATTTCTGTGATTGATGTAGCCAATACTTCAAAATGTGATTACTTCTATTTAAGATAAGTTAGTCTCAAAATTTGTTTCACTGAAAGTGAAGATGTTATCTCAGGTTGTAAATGTGAGTGTAGGAAATGAAGTAAGCAAGTTAAGGAACTAAATTCTTAATGTCTGAATTATTTAACTTAGGTTGAGCAATATAATGATTTCTCTGCATTCAATTGTATGAGTTTAGATGTTCTTGTATCATGGGCAAATTGAACTAGTACCAGTACAGTTTTTATACCAAAGAGTATCAATGAATGGTATTTAACACCCGTTTTTGCTAAAGAGACACCATAGGCGATGGACACTGATGATACATGAGATGAAATGATATATTGGGATAGGATTTATTTTTAAGGAAGGAATCGTTCCAGACCTAAGTTTAGGATACCCTCTCAGCATTTGCCATTTATGAGAACTGAGGAAAACCTGGAAAAACCTCAGTTGATAGAACGATCCTGACAGGATTTGAACCCCAGACCTCCCACTCACAAGTCTGCACCTTAACAACCTCGGCCACCCATAGTAGCAAGTAGATCTAAATGGGAGTCTTCTATTTACATCTCACAATGTTCTTATTAAAGAATGTTCTAATTAATACTTAATCTTGCCAACTACCAAAAATAAAAAATGTCTATTATGTGTTGTTAATTTGGTTTATTTATGGATGCACTTTAACATCTCAGGTCATCAGCATCCCATTCAATTCAGGTCATGAAACGGATGATAAGCTTTGCTCAGAGGCCTCTTTTTTCAGGTTTGATGTTCTTTTACATGCTGTAAATCTACAACATGGGATTCATAGCTTTACTTCCCATCTGAAAGAAGCCATACTTTTATATAATTTTTATACAGAAAAAATTCATAGATCCAGGCTGGGGTTGAATCTGCAATCTTGGGTCTATGAGGCAATTAGACAACCAGGACCAATTCAACTATGTGTGTTGAGCTCATCATATAGAATAAGCTTATAATACATAATACTATGCTAAAGAAATATACCACCATGGACACACAATGAATTTAGGAGCAACTAAAAATGTAATCTTAGCCAGCAAGAAGCAAGAAATTTAAGAATAAGGACAAAAGAATGTTTTAGAAACATTAAATGTAAACAAACAGAAAAATCAGCAGTTCCTGCACATTTCTGGACAAAAAAATCACAACTTGCAAGAGTAGCAAAACTATTAAATGCTGTAAGAAATCCCATGGAGTTAACAATTTGAGAGGGACATTTTTATTATGAAAAATAAAAATCAAGCTATGAATTAACTGAGTCAGATCATATTGAAACCATGAGATCATTTCTAACAATGTTAATCAATCTACAGCTGATGATGGGAGCAAGAGCTCTTGAAAGATGTTCTGTATAAGAATACAGTGAAGTATAACATTACTATGTACCTTTCATTTTATTTTTCATAATAATACAAAACATATTATTGAAAGGGAAATGTTTATTTAGTAAGACAATTTAAAATGATCACAATGCAATTCACAAAATTTAGGCAATTATCCTTTCATTAATATGAGTGTTTAATTATGATTTTTTTTCGTAAGTCAATTTTTAATTTTTATCAATGTATAACAGTTGCCTAAACAAAACTAAGACTTATGTCATTGTGTCATAGCTTTACACAGAGCTTTGTGTTTGCTCTAGAGGTGGAGCTGTATATAAGAAAGCAGACTGGTCTGACCTGATGGCACAGTGTGTTGTTTTAGAAGCACAATTATTGAATTAAATATGTTCACTACAGGGATTTGTTCAAATGGGCCCAGTGAGCAATAATTTAATTTTTGAAGTCAGAAGGTGAGAGTAAAGTCAAAATTTATTGTCATATGAACAATGTGCATGTCTATCATACAGCACAGTGTTCAGATGGTATTGTGGCTGATGTGTACACGCTGAGGACAAGCCTGGACCTGATCAAGCTCACTTAACCATTACTGAGGAATCAATTTCAGTCATAGACAACGTGTTCAATCCCAACTGAGAAATTATAGAAACATTGTCATTGAGCAAGGAAAGTGTTCACACCATTCTCCATTAACAGTTGGGATATCACATTGTGTGTAGTGGGTCCCAAAGCATCTTTGAGAGGAGCAGAAGGGTTCCTGCACAGAGCATTTGCTGTGTTATCAAGCAGAGGGTTATTCGTTTTTTTGAAGTCTGGTTTCACACTCAACCATGGATGTTCTTTGCTCAGAGTGTCCATAACCTTGTGACTGCTTGAACAGACAAGGGGATGATGAAGAGTAATTAATACATGTATTACTCTTACTTTTGGTTTGTTTACATATTCCAACCAATAAATCATTATAGGAAAAAAAAAACGTCTGACTTTCATTTAGGTAAACCACATATATTATAATTTTTTTCCACTCATTGACTTTTTCATCCTTTGGTGTTATTTTCTCTTCAGAATATATAACTATATTTGAAATTTACAAATTCTACGTGAATCTTGGTGAAGAATGAAAGTGTATTCAGTTAACTTTTGGATGAATGGCCTTATAACAATAGTCTCTAGGGACTGTTGGCCATGGATGAAATGATACATGGTGTAAATGGAAAAAAATATTTTCTAATAAATATGTTTTTTTATTTACTTATCTGCATTTGCAATTGATATGGGATTTTTCTTATAATACTTTTTGCAACCAGTTTTGAAAATAGTAAATTAATGGATATTTCCGATTCATTTTACAACACTGCATTTAAAGGAGACACCTATATGAAATAAGCTCAGTGAGTTGATATATTATGTACATTTTGTCAAATTTGTAAGGACATTTTTTGATAAAGGAAAATATTTATCATAATCTGAAAGGCTAGGGACTTTTATTGGAAAAAATGTTTCTGCTTTCCTTAATCTATTATACTGAAAATAAATATTAAAACTGTGTGACTTTTATTCTGCCTAAAATAATCATCAGAGAATTTATGTCACATATTTAGTTTTTACAGTCTAGTCAACTTCAGAAATTAATAAAGATTAAAATAAAATGATTATATTTTGCAGTTATTTTCAACCAATTGTAATAGGCATTCAAGTCTTTTTAACATTAGTCAATGAATCAATGATTAAAGAATCATTTCAAAAAACAGTAATTTTGAAAAATATAATACCTATAATTATTTAACAAATAAGATTTGATTCAAAACAGTGGAGGAAAGTCAGTTATTTGTAATTAGTATATAATCTCTAAAACCTTAAAATATCAATGAGAAGTAATGCACAATGGATAATTTTGGTATAAAGGGTATATATTTAGGTGTAGTTTGATCAATGCAATTAAGTCAACAAAGTGAAATTATGAATATAACTGAACATGAAAAAGACTTGAAGCTTCTATAGCAATTTTCATTTTTTAAGTTTTCTGTAACCCATATATTTTTTTCTATATTAATGATACTAATTTATACTTACAATATAATGCAAGCACTTGCTTTTCTAATGAAGCTTGTTAAGAATATATAAAATTAAAATTAAACAAGAATTCTTAATTGGAGAACTGCCTAGTCTTATGCCCCAAATCTGATCTTTTAGTTAAAGAAAAAGGAAATAAAAAAAGTAATAAAAGTTTTCTGTTTTGTGTAGTAGATCTTTTTGTAAAAAGAATTTTTATGACTATTCTTCCAATTGAGAGTGTATATTTTATCACTTTAATAAGACCGCCACAGGTGGCACACTCATGAGTAGAAAGTCTGGAGTTCGAATCCCACAAGGACCGCCCTCCCTGACTGAGGCTTTTTCCAGGTTTTCCTCAGGCCTCATAAATGGCAAATGGCCAGGAGGTACCCTAAAAGTAGGCCTGGAATGTTTCCTACCTTAAAAAATCCTTTCCCAATATATCATTTCGTTTCATGTATATCAGTATCTATGCCTGTGGTAGTAAAAACAGGCTTTAAACACCATGTAATAATAATAATCACTCTAATAAGAAATTTTTATTCAGCTGTAATGTAATTGTCTGAACATATTCACTACATACTTCAAGATTTGCATCAGTAAGTCAGATTGATTTTTAATTCAGCAGCATAGTGCAATTTTTATCTTACTTGCAGATACATTATATTGCACATGATTATGCGATATTTCATGCCTTCTTATATCAGAAAGATGGAATAAAAATGGTTATGGAAGGTGGGCAAGACAAATGGGAAGAGCAATGTTGACAGTGGCACTATTCAGGAGTGTATATATATCCCCATTATATACTCAACCTGGTGTTAATTGTAATGGGATATGAAAGGAATGCATCTCCACAAATTGAAGGTGATTAAGTGGGAAATTTAAATGTTTTAATAGTGGTAAGTTTACGTGCACTGAGAATATGAAATATAAATAAATTCATTCATTCATATTACCTTCCTTCATCTGCTCTCACTCCTCTCTCCAGTGTGCTTCATTACATACTTAAGTGATGTCATAGGATAACTTTCTACTCCACTCAAATGCAGGATATGTGCCAGAAAATATTTTTTGCTATTTACCTGACTTAAGCATTTCAAGAGCAAGTCCTTTCTCCTCAGCATGAAAGAAATCTAATAATATTTCTAAAGCTTCATATAGTCTTTCATAGAACATAGACATCCTTTCCTGTAACAAGAAAATAATCACATGAACCAGTAATTTACATAAGCCCTATGACATTTGAATTAAAATTGAAAAATAGCAACACAGTGTTCATTTTAAGTGTGACAGCATTTAACTGAATTAAATAAAATATAGGCAAGTCACAATGTATTAAAGTAGAATCATTTTTTACAGAAACCTTTAAGTGTATATGATGTTAATAGATTATTTCCATTGAGATATACACTGACTGGAAAAGAAGAAAAAATTATTTACTAATAAAAAGACTATTAGTCAAACTGAATAGTTTTTTTGAATGTACTAATACATGTTTATCTCTGGAATCAAAAGTTAGTTGTATACAGAACTCATTCTTACATATAAATAGCTTCCCGTAAGGATATAACCAATGTACTAAAATTTGTTCACACTAATTCCATTCACTTACATAAAAACTGGACGTGTGTTTCAGGAGTGATCCCTCCCATCTGTAGACAAACTGTGATGGGAGCTGAAGATGGGAGGGATCACTCCCTACATATATCCAATTTTTATGTAAGTGAATGGAGTTAGTGTGAACAAATTTTAGCACATTGGTTATATATATACCACTCCATTGTCAACAGCTTCGAAAGTACATTTAATTGAGTTCCTGTAAGGAGTTTCCCATGGTTGAAAATTATTACAATTTGTACCTCCATCAACCATCTAGAAGTTTAATTTGTTTCATTAGTTTACGACAACAATTCCTATAGAAAATGAATAACACTTGGATGGTTTCCATTATCACCTCTTAATGAAATTAGCTGCAATAATGCATTTGAAACTGAAAGATGTTGCCAGGGCTGTCACTCTGATTGATGATGGCTGCAGCCTCCATCACATTGCTGCTTGCCTTAGGTTCACCATATGTCATGATGCAAGAGGCTGTAAGAAAGTTTTGAGACACATAAAGCTACTTCTTAAGGCCTAAATTTGGCAAAAAAGGAATATTTCACACTGAGTGGAAAAATTCCTCAAAGGTGCCATCTTAAGGGATTACCACAGCAGTTGAAGCTCAGAATCAACTGCAGTACAAACAGGGTGTGTGAATGAGGGGGCTATTTGACACAATAAAAAAGTACTTTGCAATAATGCCTACATGCTGTAGGACCAGAATCAATTCTATAGCACTAAACTACCCAACTTCAGTTTGTTCATCAGCATGCTGAATGCATTGCAATACATTGGAGCTGTGTGTTCCCTGATGAGTGCAATTTCAATCTGAAATTTCCAGACTGTAGACAAAAAGTCAAAACTCCTGGAGAGCAATTTTCAGGGTGCATATTATTTTAAAGTACTTGTAGGTAGGCCATCAAAGTTTGAATGGAGTCAATATTCATCAGGAATAGTAACCTTAATACTCACATCACAACAGTATTCTTAACAACCACGTCATTACTACATTTATTGCTATAAATTCATATTTATGCTTGTCCACATGCTGCATGCCATATTTCACAGTACCTTAACACCGTTGCCATTGCTCTGCTCAATTGGATAGTTCTGACCTAAATCATATTGGACATTTATGGAACAGGTTGGCTGGACTTGCCTAATGATGTGCATTAGGAATAATAACCATTTGAAGATTGTGTTTGAGGAAAAATTTCAACAAGGGAGATAATGAGCAGTACTGAAAACTATAACTAGGAGAAGGGGCTGTAATTAGGGTCCAAGGGGGACAAACAAAATGCTGAATGCTTGTCTTTATTGTTAATGTAAGTTTTTTGCATTATCATTATTCAAGTAAAGTTAAATCCAGAAATATAAATCTACTGCTCTAGTTAAACATTTTCGTGTAAATTAGCTTAAAATTGTAGAAATTAACACTGAATGTGATACAGATTCATATATATGTTATATTTAAAGCGATTATCATTACAGCAGCATTATGCTTTATTATGTAATAATTTTATTGATCAGTCTTTTTTTTTTTTCTGGTCAGTACATGTGTACTCTTTAATTCCTATATGTAAATGAATGTAAAGAAAATCAATTAACTTTACAGGTACATACCCCAGTATTTCCATCCATTTGTTGTCCTAGTTCCAGTAAAGAAACTTCCCACACATCAGCAAGTATGCGTTCAAAGTTTCTTGGCAATAGAGCAGCATTTAAATTTACCAGGTGGCCATCTAGGTATTCTAACAATGGTGAAATTGCATCAGATGTTGGCAATGAATCAGGTGACCATGCAAGATGAAACATAGCTTTTTTTAAAGCTGGCCGCATCTACAGAAAGAAGATTTATGGCATAATTTTATAGTACTGAAAATTAACTAACAAGGAGAAGTTTTACAGTTCACAACTGGTAATCTTGAGTGTATAATTCATGATCAGTTTAAATGTTTTATTCTTGGATATAAAATAGATGCTCATTGCTGTTTATTATTATACTGCTTTCAAGATTATATTGTTACAAGATTACATTATTACAATCACAAAATAATATCTTTATTAACTTGAATATTTCAAAGATTAACATCTCTACTAACTGGTGGTGATAGTGGTTGCTAATATTCAGCTTATTGGAGTTCTTCCATTTACTTTTAGATGGAAATAGCATAGTTCATTTAAATGTGTGCACCAAGAAATCAGAGGATTAAAATTCAAATATTCAATCTGAATATTTAATTCAAAACCAATGTTTCACATATAAATATAAAAAACACAATTATTTACAATTACACAGAAATTTAAACAGCCTGACAGAAACTGTTTCATCCAATAAGATCAAGATACATAGTCAGCAACTAACATATGTTAACAGATATGATCTGATATGCTCTGTAATGTGTCACTCTTTCAGTGTTTTTGAAGAATTTTTGAAACATTTTATACTCAGTGCTGAAGATAAAAAATTATTTTAGGGGAATCATACCATGAATTTATTCAAAACATTTTTATTACATAAAATTATAATCAGTACATTTTAACATGAAATCACATTTTATATACATTTACTGTGGTAATCAATTAAATCCGAGAATGAAATTAAGAAATAGGTTCTCTTTTGCAACACTTATCATCCACTTATCTCCTCCTTGAACATAGCCATGGCTGTACATATGACAATGGATTAAATTTTGATATTTGATTGATTTGATTTTTAATAAAAATAAGTCTTCCAGTCTAGGTCATAATAAAGTATTTCTTTCCTTGTTATGAATGACATTTATAGTTTTAAAAGCATGTTAGCATTCAGATGAAGGCAAAGAAATGGAATCAACTATCTGTAACTTAATGAATTTTGATGTTCCACCCATGGATGAACTCTGCAATTTCCTACTAGAAAACTATCAGAGATAGCTGCAGAAGTACCTTGGGATCCAGCCACCAAATTGAGTAGTTGGTCAACAGTTGATGTTTGGAGCGAGAGCCCCCAAAACATGTCCTAGTATTATATAAGTAAATGGAGTTGATGTGAACTTGTTTAATATATTAGTATAGGACATAAATTGTCTACATCTTTGTAAGTATAATTTATTTAATATAATAATTATTTGTCAATGATTTTTCATATTTCAGACACAGCTGACTCAAAATGTTTTAAAGCAATGTATTTGATTATTACTCATTGCATTTGAATCATATTGTATGAGAAAACAGCAATATTTCAACCAAATTTTCCTTTATTAAGAATAAGCCAAATATTTTCCTTCTTGAAGTAAGAATTCTCACCAATATTATGGATAATGGATGTGTCACCTCAGAATATGAAGCTAAGGAGTTTCAAAATGTTTGTCAGATTATAAGCTTATGATCTGTCTGCAAAAGTAAGTGTTTTAGAAATTCCCATTTGATTTGATTGATTTATTATCATTAATTTCAGCCTTTGCAGTGCTGTTCCTAAGTTTTCTTTTTCACAAGTTGTTTGTGAAAAATTATAATTATACTAAAAACATCATAATGCAAATAAAAAAGCTATTCTCTTGCATTTACATCAACTATAGCTAATGAACAATGGCTTAAAGCTGGTGGTGATATGAAAATAACTGTTCTGGAACTCCTTCCAGAATTCACCTGGCTGATAGCCTGAGAAAAGTTATTTTCAACTATAGCTAATGTTTGCCAATGCTTATTTATGTAATAGATTTAGATTTATTTGATCCAACTGAACAATTATCTGTCATGGAATATGTAATTTCTAGAAATGTAATAGTTTTTATAGTGTTGATGATAAGATTTCATTTCTTGCCACATAATATTACAATCAGATCAAGAATAATGAGCCCCTAGGTTGTACACTGGTATGTTCTTAAGCATATCTAAAGGATAGATTCAATTAGTTACCTTTTCAAAAAATTCATTTAAGCTGCAAAAGCAATCATTTAGGATATGCGTATGCAGGGCTTCTTAAATTTGCTCAGGCATCTCTTTAAGATATTTTGGTAGATGATTGAACATATGAATTCCTGAGTTTATGACATTTTTTTATATAAGGTTGTATTATACGTGGTAACAAAAATATTGTCCCTCTTTCTTGTGTTATATGAATGTGTTTGTTATTTGGGTGAAAAAAGTGTTAGGTTGGCTATTATAAATATTAATGTTCATAAATGTATAACCATGGAAATGGTAATACCCCCAAATATTTAATGAATGTTTACAGCTAGTGGTTTTGAGAGTCTGCATCATAGTCCAAATAGCTTTCTTTCATAGTATAAAAATTACTTGAGCACTTAGTTGAGTTTTCCAAGAAACTGTTCCTTATGTTAAAATAAGCATAATATAAGACTCAAGTGGATTCTAATGTTGTTATTTTTCTACAGAAAAAATAATTACAGAAAAAGTCTCACTTTCATTTGGACAAACCATGTACATATCAAAAAGTAAGATGGAAAAAGATGCATTAATATTCTGTAATATTAACTGTATTACAGAATACTAACATATATTCACGATAGGAATTTATACAAATTAGCTCTGTATTTTATGTCTAGATTTGTTTTTATACAATAATATGTTTCATAAAACATTTTAAATAACCTTATAAAGTATTTGTATATAATACTGCTAAAGTTCAACAAGTGCTAAGTTACATGATTAACTACAACCAATTCTGTTCTCTTAAGCAACAATAGCCACCAAAATGAACACTTATCATGCTTTTTAATAAGATCTAAAAGCATTCTTTCTTGTCTATACCGCCACAGGTTGCCGAGATCGCTAAGGCGCAGACTCTTGAGCGAGAGGTCTGGGGTTCAAATTCTGCCAGGACCACCCTCCCTGACTGAGGTTTTTTCCAGGTTTTCCTCAGTCCTCATAAATGGCAAATGCCAAGGAGGTACCCTAAATTTAGGCCTGGAACATTTCCTTTCTTAAAAATAAATCCTTTCCCAACATATCATTTCATCTCATATATCATCAGTGTCCATCACCTATGGTGCCTATGTAGCACAAATAGGTGTTAAACACCATTCACACATTTCTTGTTTGTCCTATTTACAAATGGTTTTATTCTCTAAGATGTTTCTTTTATGAAAATTAAATTAATATGCCTTTCAGAGAGGCATTCTTTTAATTAAACTCTTAAACTCTAGGATTTATTACATTTCACAATGGCTAACATGAGTAGCTGAGTTGTTAAGTCATGAACTTATAATCTAGTGGTCTGTGGTTCTATTTCTTTTGATTATCCTCCCAGACTGGCAAGTTTTACCAAGTTCTTCTCAGTCCTCAGTGGCAAATGCCAGGGAAGTAATTTAGGCCTTGAAAACTTTTTTACCCTCTGAAAAAGGTCCTTTCTCAGTTTATGATTTCATCTCATGTACCATTAGTGTCCACCTATGGTAGTGAAAATGGGCATTAAACATTTTATAACATAATACTCACTCTAGCAGCAACTCTGTTGAGCACTTGTAATGTTCTTGCTTCCAGTTGATTTATTGATCCTTCTAAGATTGCATAGAGAGCTTGACGCCACTGTTGCCTGGCTGCATCACCTGTAACTGCTTCAACTGCTTCTAACATTGTTTCTACATGCAGATCTGCACCCAGCACTGATAGTGATCGACGAACATATTCCAGATCATTTACTGTTACACACATCTACAGCATAGGGAGCATATTCTATGTATTACTAGAATGTTGAAGAACACTCCAACAAAGAAGGAAGAAATGGTAAAAGCAAAGAGTAGTGGATATGCCTATTAACAAGAAACCTTGTTGTGAAAATGGAAATGCGCAAAAACTTAGTTTAATCAGAAAAAGCTCAATATAGGAACATGTTCACATTATATAGGCATATAATATTGGTTGCATTACCAAAACATATTCAAAGAAGGATCAAAGGAGTGTAGTATGTTCTATGAATAAATATGGCAGTTTGAGAAAAGGACATAAAAGAAAGGAAAATTATATTGAGCCATTGAAGCATTCTGCAACAACTATAATATTTCTAATCTAACAGTACTGCAAAGAGTTACAAACTTTGTGTATCTTCTGGTAGCTGCCACATGCACATGCACACACACACACACCATATATATTCTTTGAACAATTGTAAATCAGCAATCAGTTTTAGCACACAAAAATTCATTAAAATATAGATGATGTATATAAATGAATGTGTATAATATACATATGAGGTAAAGGAAAAGACCGTACTAAAAGCACAAATAACATAAAAATAGTAATAGTAACTTAAATGACATAAACACATTAGAGTAGGGATGGCCATGCAGAGTTACACTATTTGAATAAGGCATACCACTAAAGGATCATAATGCATTATTAATTGATGGTGCAATGTTATGAATGACATCTCTGAATTGCTGCCCATCATTTGAAATAAAGTAATGGAGCTTGCAAATCTCTATTTTGACTTGATGTTCACCACCTCTGCATAAGAGAATCAAAAGTGACATGCTTAAATATTAATAATATAACTGATACATAGATAGGCAAATTATAAACAGAAGTATGAAAATATAAAACATGAGATGAAGTTACAGAAATATAAATTATAAAAATTAAATACGGAATCTGTACATACTGAATGCATAAGAATATTTAAAGTTAATCAGTTTAAGCAATTGTAATATAGTAGTAGGGTATGAACAGTCATTAGAAAAAAATATGATGAAGAATGTAATAAATAGTGTAAATAAAGATTTGAATAGTTTGGGATTTTCACAGTGAAATATAGTATCATATAACAGGTTATTTATAAGGAAATCACTCAAATTTCACTAGTTTTGTTCCACTTACTTGAACATGTTATAAAGGCAAATTTCTTTCATTGTCAGCATGGTTCCATTGTCCAAACTATTCATATCTATATTAACACATCAGTGAAATTGGGAAAGGAAAAAAAATGGGGACTCTGGAAAGCTGACAGTGGAACCGTGCTGACGATGAAGGAAATGCCTTTTAAGTAAGTGGAATAAAACCAGTGAAATTTGATGATTGCCTGATAAATAATTTGTTATAAATGTAAGTAAAATTTAAGTTAATGATAAAAGAAGTTATATATTATGTAATACCATAGGCATATACATACACACACACATATTTTTTTTTTATTTGTTTATTTAATGACACTCTTTAACCTCTCAGGTCATCGGCGTCCCATTCTATTTAGGGTGTGAAACGGCCGAAAAATTTTGCTCAGAGGCCTCTTCTTTCAGACTTGAGGTTCTTTATCATGCCGTAAATGTACGACACAGAACCCATGGCTTTGCTTCCCTTCCGAAGAATGCCATACTTAGGATTTTTACGCCCGAAAAAATCCATCAATCCTGGCTGGGTTCTAACCCGCTGGTTTAGAAGACAAGTTTGGTTACCACTACACCACTAGGACCGACAATACCATAGGCCATGCTGATATATCAATAAAGGAGGGGAGAAAAGAAAAAAAAAAGAAAGGAAAAAATAAAGAAAATGTAACAGCTATCTGATTAGAAAAGTATTGTGCCATATTATAGGTTAAATGAAATATTATTCATATCAAATAGCTAGTAGTGTTACATGAAATGTAATGGTGCACATCGTAAATAAAGTTTTAAAAAACTATACATACACATTATGACCATGTTTGTCTTATAAACTTTCATCATCAAAGATAAGCAACTGGGCATGTCATTGGTAAAGTAATGATTAAAAGCATTCTGAACTAATCCATTTCTAGCTGGATAACTCAAACAATAACATTACAGTTAAATTTTTTTCTTTAAAAATTGAAATATTATTAGATGAAAATGAACATGTTATCCTATAAATATTGTACACAAAGGGACATTCAGAAATTACATTTCAATATTAGTTTCTTGTAGTTCATTTATTATGCAACGTGGTTCATTGTACATGGGATCTCTCAATATAATCCTCACCATTGTCAATGCATTCTTGCCATCTTCCTGGTAACTTCATTATGGCATTGCTGCAACTTGTGGACAGCTGCCTGAATTTTCTCATTGTTGCCAAAGTTTTTATCTTGCAGTGAATCCTATATGTTGTTGAATAGGGGATAAGATGCTGGTGGGTGCAGCACAACAATAAACCCAGCAATGCCAACTTTGGAGTCATAGTATCAGTCATGGAGGTGCTGTTGATTCCTCTTTCACTGTAACTGGATCCTGTGTCTAAACCATGTAAGAGTCTTGCAAAATACTTTACTGTTGACAGTCATTCCTTGAGGTGGACAATCCATTAACAGTATGCCTGCAGTGTCTCAAAATGTGGTGATCATCTGCTTGCCTGCAGATGTAGTATTATGAAATTTCTTGGGCTCTGGACTCCCTGGATGCTTCCATTGCTCATCTCTGATGTGTAGTAGTGATACCAAGTCACCATCTACTCCAAAAAATCTGGATTTTGATCATCCATTTCCAGTAGCCGGTGACAGACTTCAATCCTTTCGTCCTTCTGTCTCTATGCTAAATCCCATGGAATCTAATGTGCACACTCCTTTTACATATTCAAATCATCATGAAAATGGTGTGATGGCTTATGCTGTTGAGGCCTGTCTGACATTCTAGTTAATCAAAGGTTATTTGCCTATCAGCCATAATCAATTAGGCATAACCTCAACATTCCTGGGAGACAGTGATGTTGAGAGATGACTAGTACTCACATTATTGTGTATAAAAGCACTGCCATTGATGAACCTACCTACCCAGTTGTAAATGGCCTTCTTTACAGGAGCTTCTTGACCACATACCATAGTCAAACACCTGTGAATGTCCACAATTTTGAAGCCTTCCTTTCACAAAAACCATGCAATCCATCTTTGTCCATGATAATCACCTTCCATCTTGTTCACCACGTCTTTCTCTATTTTATAACAAATAAACACTATCCTTTTACTACACACTCTGCTTACAACCACCATCTAGTGTCTGCAGGGCATACTAATTCCAGTCAATTGCACTACAAATGGACATGCGCTAAATTGCAAAGTATTCATAAAACACTGCTATTGTAAATAATTTCCAATAAACCCTATAGATTAAAAATGAATGAAAATTAGGAATTAATGTTGTAATTAACTGATAGTCTGTTTTGGGATTATCATTTTTTGTGTACAATATATGCACATAATTCACTCATAATGGCACTATTTTGTACAAACATATATAATTAAACTAACCTCATCATTAATTCTGAATGGTGAATTATCCTCATAATAGCCTGTATCTTGTAGTTGCTGATGAGTGATATCAGAATAATATACAGCAGCACTGCAGATACACTGCAAGAAAAAGAAAAATAAGGATAATAGAAAGAAAGAAAGAAAGAAAGAAAGAAAGTATGAAAATGATGCAATCCACTGTAAGCATTTTTAACATATTTTGATATTTTTGTTTTTTATATTTAACTAATTTTCTACAGTGCAAATGCTGTAAAATTCTTCCAGTAGTATAAAATATTTTAACATCAAGACTATTTAATGCAAAGGGTGCTGCAATAAAAGAAAATTACATCATTTAATTTATTACAATTTGCACTAAAGGTTAATTATGCTTACTGCATGATCTTCAATGTAAGAAACTGAATGAAATAAGTATAATGGCATGGATGTTTTCTTGGTTTTCTAGACCAATGAAGAATAATATATATTGATTGAAAGCATTATTATAAATTTGGAACAATAATTCTGACAAGAAATATAACTGTGTAGGAAGTTATCAAATAAAACGATAATTATACTCACATCAATAATCTTGAGCACAAAATTGTAAGAGCTCACAAGGTCAGGCCATGCCAGCTGTTTCCAGAACTCTTTGATCTGGTAGAAGCAAGCAGTTGCATCGACAGCAGATGTGCTGTGTTTTACAATTAGATCCCCTGTACACATTCTATTTAGCTCTGTTGCTTTATGTATCCTATGGATTGCCTAAAATTTAATAGAATTTAAATGTTACACTGAAAAATACATTATGGTTACTTATCAATTATGAATATATATTCCTAATATTTTGGTTGAGAATTGAAAAGCTTCATTATATATGTACATATGTGCATTAATGCATATTTTTTACTGAAGTTGTTCAACAATCTTTAACCATAAAACTTATTATGATAATAGGTATTAAAATACATATATTTTCCTATTCTTGATTCTAAACTTGATGAAGTAAACCTGGCAGATTTAAAGATTACCCGAAAGTGATTTTTGCCATATAAAGTTTCCTCTGATAAAAAGTGTGAAACGTATAGCAGAACAGAGCTATGACAATAAGGATGAAAGCTCTGTTTTATCTCTTAAAGTTTCTGTCTTAATACCTGAGCTGTAATGTTCTCATATTTTTGATATGGCATTTTTCTGAAATGTTCTTCATTCTCATGCACAAATATTATTACATCAGCAGTTTTAAAAAAATAAATAAAAAAATAAAAGAAGAAAAAATAAATTTTACTAACCTTAAATTTTGCCACATCCAGCCATTTGTCAACAGCAGCCTCAAACCATTCATAATATGTGTTTATGGAAAGCGCTTTCTGATCAGGAACAGGCAAGTGATCTCGGAAACTACAAAACACATAATGTAAATATTCATGCCAAATCATTTCATTATATAGCATACTCTGCTATATTATTATTCAATTCAAGCACATTACAATACAATTCTCTTATTGGTTGTACATTTGTTTGGGGTTCATTTTCAAGGTAAGATGGTCCTTGCTAGCATAATAGACGAGACCACACAAGACTCATTATAATCAGGCAAGAATCAGCAAAATCTATGCAGTAGGGGAAATTAAAAAAGACAGAGTCTAAAATAAAATCTTAAAAAATTGGACAAAACAGAATATGAGGAGAAATAAGTTATTTTAGTAGAAGAATTGCAACATGTGCATCAAATTTGTTTAGATGCTGTGATAACATTCTTGCAGCAAGCAACCAATATTTTTATAATGTTTGAAAAGATAAACCTTTTTAGGCATGCTCTGAATTTTTAAATTGCAAACATATTTTACCAATTCAGCACTGCTCATTCATATATCATCATCTATTAATTAATTGTATTTTCTTGATTTATAAGAATGTTTTGGTGATTGCCAATAATTGTATCACTTACCAGACTTGAATGACCTGTATAGTACAAATCTGCTTGCTGACTGCTGGAATTTTTTTTAATGGTGTTTAATTCCATTTTTCCTACTGTGACATTATAGGGAGTAGAGATGATAATACATGAGATTAAATTATAAGTTGGGAAAGGAGTTTTGGGAAGGAAGCACTTCAGGCTTACATTTAGGGTACCTCCTTGGCATTTGCCATTAATGAGAAATGATAAAAATCTAACGAAACTTTAATCAGAAGAATGTTCCTAGCCAAATTTGGGTCAAGATCTCCTATCCATGAGTCTTAGAACTTTGGCCATCCATGTCTGTGACTGCTGGAATTATTCCTCTGAGTAAAGGAAGGGTAGAACACAAATAAATGGCATGATATAGGATGTTTATGTTTTAACAAATAATAATTATGGTCAAATGCAGAAAACCCAGTGGAGAGAAAATAAGATTAAATTTAAATTTATTGTTTCGTTTATATTTCTCTTGCCGTAATTTTCATATGAGCTGAAAACAATGAATAATTATCACACTCACTATCACTATCTTTAAGTAATAGTTCATATGGCTATGTTTTATACAGGATTTTAAAGCTCTGAAGTTAAGATAAAATGTTTGAAATTTATTTGCTGTAAGAGTTATGGAGAAGTTGCTCATACAAGGTAATATGGTGTATATTTTTTGGGCAAACCATAAATGGAGAAAGAAAAGGAATGACATAATTGAGTATGTAAGTATTAGAGGAAGTTAAAAAAACAAAGTGTGGAACAAACCTTCACAAATTTGAAGAACTGAAAGGAAATATTTGGTGAAAAATTGACTCAATTTCAGAGGATGGATTGATGCAATTGAATAACAATTTAAAAAAAATACCAGAAATGTATGATGTAGCAGAACATTTCCAACATCTCCTGTTATAAGATATGCGCTTATTTTCATTATAATTGTAATTGTGAGAGATTGAATCAGAATCAGCAACATGGATATTACATCAGTTTTTCCAGCAGTTACTGCTATACCAGCTAACTTGCCAGCTACCATGACATGGTAAATAAAGCCATGAAAGGCTCAGTAGTTTCTATCACAAACATTAATCATCTGACACCTAAATTGAATTAAATGCTTAAATGATGTGTGACTTGCTTTACAACTAGAAAAAAAAAACAATTAAACATTATAAAATATATAACATATAAATTGGCCGGCCCCAGTTTAAAATAAGAATCAATATTCAACTCTTAAAATGGCCCACAGATGTCAAATTTCTATGTCTCCAAGTTGATAAATATATAAATTTAAAAGTATATGCAGACTATATTATTCCAAAACAAGATCTGCTATCTATGTTCTGAGATTGCTCCTGTCTTATTTCAGCTCCTGATCTAGATTAAAAATATTACAAAAAGAATTAATAAATCATTTCTTATACATATTAACTATGTTTTGCAAAATATATTTAATGTCTTCTGACAAAGTACTGCATATAATAAATGCTTATGATAGAATGAATATTTAAAATGAATTTCTCACATTAAAATATAACAAATATTTTATGTACTACAAAATATCCCATATAACATATTTTGTAATTAATCATTCTATACAATGTACAATAGGTAATTTTACACATTTTCCATTAAAAAGGAATGCAAATCTTGACATGTTCTATCTTCAAAACACTTCTGTACACAAGCTCTTGGTATGGAATTGAATGATGTTATATTTACTACTGAATGATATGTTATGTTTACTAACCTGACCAGCTCCTGCATTGCCAGATAAAGTTCAAAAATAGCTGTAGATATTTCAGCATCTTGTAGAAATGCTTTGTCATCAATTATCTTGCCAGGTTCCATTGACTGCACCTGGATACACAGTGCTGCCACTTGTGGTGCTATATCATTGTGCACCTATTGAAAGAAAAAGTAAGAGAAAGTCTGAACAAAATTTACAAATAATGAGATATTATTAAAATATTTAACAGTTATTAAAGTAAACATGCAAAGTATAAGCAACATAGAATAAAGCTTAGCATAGCAAAAGCATATTATGCAATACAATATACAGCTACAGAGAATGTATGGTGAGATAAAGCTTTTGTAGCTTTTAACACATATTTGCCCATTGAATATTATTGAAGAAATGCTTTATTTATCAGTAGTTCCATCTTATAAAAGTGATTATTATTATTATTATTATTATTATTATTATTGTTGTTGTTGTTGTTGTTATTTGTAGAAATATTATCCAAACAGGAAGCTTAGCTATATAGTTAACAACTGCAAGTTGAACAGTAAATATATAGTCATATTTAAGCCACAGGTATATTTCACAACAGTCGATGGAGGGCCTTGATTAATCATACGACTGCTTATCCTCTATTTCCATTTTGTAACATCACTGACAAAGTGCAATATTAAAGAAGAATATGTGCAATCCACCAGCCACTATCAGATCGCTTTCATGATCCATGGACACTGCCTTTCCATCAGGAATTGTCATCAAGAGCCTGGATGGACCCTGTTTCAGACCTCTCTAACTTAGAAAATTTTAAGCAGGTACCAGAGATTAAATCTGAGACCTCCCAGTCAACAATGCTAACCATTAGACCAAGGAAGCATATTATGATAGAAAAATTAAAGAAAGCAGTTGTGTTCATTGAAAATATGTACAATATTCAGGTTACATAGTTTCAGAATTCTGGCATTAGCTCACATGCTTTATGAATGTAAAGTTCACTTTAAGAGCAGAGATCTGTATCATTACTCCAGAAAGAATAGTATTATAAATAATATAATATTTTTTAACAACTCTTACAAAACTAAATAAAAATGTTTGCTTTAATAATATCTAGGGTAAATATATAATTTTCTCATGATGAAACAATGAAATACTTTAAGACTTTTGACAGATTTAATATCATGATTCTGGGGTGGTTTAGCTTATTATGCAATATTTTTCACTAACCCCTAAAGGAGAACTTATTTTCTCAGTTTAAACTCCTCTTTCTGAAGGTATACAAACTCCAATACAACTAAAAGCAAAAGTGACGGATTATAATATTATATTTCATATTAGGGAATAAATTATGGATATCCAAGTATTTTCACAACTCATTAAGCTACCTTATAAAATCTGGAGTTCAGAAGAAGTTTACAATTGCCTCTGTTCAATTTTATAACCGCTATCTATAAATAATGGTTACTGACCATCACTTATCCTCTACTTCAAAAATCTATAGTATCTAACTTTATTTTCAATTAATAGAAAAAAACCAATGAATTTATTTACATATGAATTTAAAAATTTTCACCGTTTTTTTAATCTGTAAAATTTATGAGCATAGTATTTGGTCCATGAATTTTAAGACTCTAACATAATAAATACACTAATATTCTTCTCTAGTATATTTATGGGTCAATTAAAAGAAACTGACTGAACCATTAAAAATTGAACCTCAAGATTCACTTGCTAAGGCAGCAAATGCAAAAGTGCCAGTACTAACTAATGACATCACTCAATACCAGTTAGCATTCTCATGCACATAATATAGATAGATTACCATTCTGTTTAACTGAGTGACACTTTTATGCATATGTTAATTTCAGCAAAATGAGCATACTCCTCCTTTCATGTCCAACTAGCTGGTTGCCAGAAAATTAAACAGCTAATGATGAATATTGTACTTACGAAGCTGTTGACAATGGAGTGGCAATATAACCTCAACTTAGATATTCATTTTTTACACTACATTTTTTACACCTGGAGTTTGTCCAGCCATGTTTTGAGTAATGGCGGTTCAGTGAGCAATTGAAGATGGGAGAGATTCTCCTGAAACACGTCTTACTTTTGTGTAAGTGAATGGAGTTTAGTGTAAAAAATGAATACCTAAGTTGAGGTTATAAACTAATGATGAGTTCATAAAATACTAAAATTATGAAAACAACCACATCATTGTTCATTAACTTACTGCAATTATTAAAAGCTCTGAATATAAAATATACTTAGAATATTGGGATCACTCTTCCATTTCTTCAGGTTTGGGAACAAAAATTAATCACTGAGAATCAAATTACTGAGAGAGAGTTGGTTCAGCAGTGAAGCACAGCATTCCCTGGTGATTGTTCTGTAATTCTAGAAGTAGTCTAGAGCACAACACCATGAGAATCCTAGAAAACCGTAGCCATGACATTTTCTGCAGATGGAATCATTTTTGCTTTCTTTAGTGCACTTTCACCTGTTGCTATTCACTGTTTGGATTATTCCTTGGTCTCTGTCGTATAGTAATTAATCATCTGTTTCATCTACTGTTAGGAAATGTGGAAGAAACTCACCGGAATTGTGTTTAAAATTTCTAAACACTGAAATGTTCATTCAAATGCTCTTTTGGTCCATTGTTAAGAAACATGGCACCCATCAAGTTGAAATCTTTCTCATACCCAAAACTTTGTGTAAAATGTAGTGAACAAGGCCTAGAAAGGTCTTTGCAATGTCAGCCAACTTGCATACCTTCAATTGGCAATAATTGAGTAGGATGATGCGAATTTTTGTGACAATCTCATTGATTGTAGCAGTTTTGGGACTCCCTGAATGCTCATCATCTTGAATGGATGTATGTCCATGCTTAAGCAACCTACTTTTTAATGTTAAAAATGAAAGGAAAGAATCATTTCATATAGAATATAACTTTTTTTATATTTCTGTTGGGGATAAATCCTTCAAAATGAAGCACTTAATCACAGCTTGTATTTCATACTTATCCATTTTTAGAAAACGTTAATGCTAGGTTGTTTAAATGAATGTCACAAACAAGTGACTACACTAATGTATCTGAAACTTTACTGCGCACCATCTAAAGGATGATACTTAGCAACTATCACAGTAATTTGGCCATCTTCACTACATCTGAGCCAGAACTTGTAGAACATCCCTTGTATTTGAAAGTCTGGCACATGCCAATTCCCACACTTCAATTCCACATAGCAGTATGGACAAATAACCTGTAGTATATAATATCCATTAATTACAGTTCTGTAACATGTCATAACTCCATAAACCAGTGCAACATTAAGTTGGAATGAATCCTGAGATAGCATACAACATAAAAATCTTGTATGCTTAGTTTATCACCAATGAGAATTTTCACGATAGATAGCTCATAAAACTTATGAAGGTAACATGTAATATCTATTCCAAGATGAAATAGTTTTGCATTTATTATTTCTGAGATGCTCTCCAATTTTCACTTACCTTTAATTATTAGTGAAATAACATAATTACAAATTCCACCTTATAAAATCATCTCCATAAGAGATAAGAACTAACAATTTGATTTTAAATACTTGTTATTCATGCTGTACATTTTACCCTATATATATAATTTGCAATCTAACGAGGTACATAAAACATTTCTCTAGTTCCACATTGAATATACAGGCTTTATAAAGACATTTGGTATTAAAATATTGCATTTTACTGAATTTTTAAAAAATATAAATCTTTCTTAGGAATAACATACTTAATAAATAAGTTGTGTATGTAAATAACAAGACTCAAGTTGATGTATTAAGATAATTTTATTAATTCTAAGTTTAGAAGGCACTTAATTGAAACTTAGGCCAGAAGAGGCCATAATAGTAATTTTTGTCTCTTAATATCACATGGTATGATATGGTATGTATTATTTATATTCATCCTTGTATTGATACATTTGATGTGTTACATTTCAATAGCTTAATTATTAATATGTTGTGATGAGTGGAAAAAACACTCTTACAGCTCCATTAACTTACTTTTGATTAGAACATATTTCAGGAACCTTTGTCTATACCATCAGAAGGGCTGTCATAATCCTTGGAGGACATACCATTTGGCAATGATGGACTTCTAATGAACCCTGGGATGTCAAAGTTCATTAGCCAATTTTTAATTTGTGGATATGCCCTTCAGAACTAAGCACATGGGAAAAAATATAATATATAAAAAATTAAAAAATTGGCTGATGAACTTTGATATCACAGAGTAAGAAAACCTAATTTCAAGTTTATCAGATATCCATGAGAGTCAAACTG
Source organism: Metallyticus violacea (assembly GCA_030762175.1). Classification (NCBI taxonomy): domain Eukaryota; kingdom Metazoa; phylum Arthropoda; class Insecta; order Mantodea; family Metallyticidae; genus Metallyticus; species Metallyticus violacea. The sequence goes on from CM060832.1 coordinate 141,700,000, forward strand.
TATGTCCTCCAAGGATTATGTCAATCTTTCTGACAATTGACAAGTAGCTGATGATGAGAACAAAGGTCTGCAGAACATGTTCTATTAAAACGTAAGTTTTTGAAGCTGTAAGAGCATTTAGTTCAACTCACCACAACATATTAATAATTTGTTATTTCCTTTACTGTGATAGTTCCAATTTTATTTTATTTTAAGAACATCAATAGTTGCTCTAACTTAATGTTGCATACATGTATAAAATTTTTCTTGTTGACTAGAAATATAACATTATCAGGAAGAGCCTATTTGTTTTTAAATAATTAATGCTTTCAAAATAGTTAAGAGCACACTCTGTATTATACAATATTGCTCCACTATGGTACACACTTTTTTATGTTAATTTTCCTGAAACTGCAAAATGTGCGTTTCAAAAGTTGAAATGCACATTTCTGTTCATTTTAATCAAAGCTTTTATTTTAGTATAAAGCACATTCCATATTAACTAGAGCATTGCAAGCAATTTACCTAGTCTAAATCACTTGGCATGAAACTTCTTAGCAAAACAAGTTTTGCATGCAACTATTTAAAAAAAAAAAGCTTGAAATAGTTTACCATTGCAAAGTTATATTGAGCAGCCAGATTCAAACACAAATATTTTTTAAGAAAAGAATAATGATAACATTGAACTATGAATCCATTTTGTTATTATCATGAATAAAATGTTTACAAAATTGGTGTTGTAAAAAGAAATGAATTCATTTAATATAAATTGTTATTTGGAAACTACTATATATGATCATTTTATACATCTTATATAACATTGTTCTTACTAGCATGATGGTATTCAAATAAGAACAATTTAATTGTGTGTAGTGTAAGCTTTTAAACATTTCAGCTGTTATCGTATATATATGTTACAGAAGAATATTTCTGAAAGAACATATAGAAATGATTGTACAATATAATTTTATAAAATGCCTCTCCAGCTATATTACAAAGCATGTTCAAATGCAAAGAACTTTAGAGCTTCATTTTAATTAATAGCTATGGTGACTTATAACACAATTTAAAATATATATTAATAATATAACAATATTTTTTTAATAATATATTTTATTTTTGAATGACGATACAGTTCTTATGTAAGAAAAACAAAAGGAAAATAACTAATAATACCAAAAGTGAAATTTGTCTCAAATGGTCTCTTTCAGGGCAAAAAAACACTTCAGAAAAAATTCCACTTTTCCTAGCCTTTTAATAAAGCAGAGTCCCAGTATTGCAAAACTCAAACTCTGTAACTTAAACTTAATGAAACCATTACTAATATACTAATAAGTCTTCCATTTATAAATCTTACCAATAATATCAGCATGGTTCCACTGTCAGCTTCCCAGCATGATATTAAGATATCGCTCTGTGGATTTTATGTGATGAGTTTAATGTTATTTGGAAGATCAAAATTAACTAAATTTTTCTTGTTTTTGTTTATAAATCTTATGATGTGGTCTCTCTGTTTCCTATCATCCCTAAAGAAAAATTAATATTTATCGTAAAAGAAATGGCTAACCTCAATAAACCTACCTGGAGAACAATATCTGAACCTCAATAAAATTTACACCAATCAAAAAAACCTACTTCACATTCAGAGGCAGAGATATATATATATAAATTAACAGTAATAATAAAAGTAGAATAAGATAAAAACTTAGATAAAGTCACACTTGAAATTGCTATATTTCAAGTGTGACTTTATCTAAGTGTTTATCCTATTCTACTTTTATTATTACTGTTAATTTGTTACATTGTTAATAGTGTTACTTTATTTTTATTTTTATTTTATATATATTTGCAATATTAAATGAAAAATAGAAAGAGGATGCAATTAAACTACTCAACCTATAAGACAGCACCATTAAATTCACAATGGAAATAGAAAATAAAAAAGTTCTTTTCTTTCTGGATATAAAACTGACAATATACATATTGTCATATTCAGGAAAGATACCCATACAGATAATTATATAAAAATACGACAGCCATAATCCAAAACAACATAAACTCACCATAATCAATAGCTCACATTCAGATTAACAAACCTACAATAAGCGAGACAAATATAAATTGGAGTACCGAAAAATCATAGATATAGCACAGAAAAATGCTACACAACAGATCTGGTGAAGAAGAAAATAAAAAATTCAAAAAACAAATAAATGACATCACCACACTGAAAGCATACAAAGATCATATATATAAATAAGAAATTTATATTCCATCCATGAGCATACCAAAAATTCCTAAAGATTTTTAAAGATGCCAACATTATTTTGGCTCCAGTGAACAAATGCAGTTTGAACAACCTCCTAAAAATCAACACAGAAGACAAAATTCCCCCAGAAAAACAATCAGGTATTTACAAAATCAGGTGCAAAGACTGCAATATAGGTAAAACAAAAAGGAATGTTACACTAAGGTTTCAGGAACACATGAGAAAAGTAAAATATAAAAACATTAAAAAACCAGCAGTTGCATATCATTTCTGACAAAAAAATATCCAAAATTAACCTAAACCCTTAAAATTGCTTCAAAACCCTACAGAACTATCAGTGTGGGAAATATATTCATAAACAAAAACAAGGAAAATTTGGTTAATTTTGATCATTCAAATAACAATAACTTCATCACAAAGTTCATTAAATCCACAGAGCGAGTGACATCTTAATACCATGCTAGAAAGCTGACAGTAGAAACTTGCTGATGATGAGGGCAACAGCCTTGGTAACATGTTCAAGTAAGTGGAACAAAACTAGTGAAATTTGAGGATTTCCTCAAAAATAATTTGTTATATAAACATTGGTATTTATATTACGCTTGTTTTACAATGATATTGCAGAGCTTTGCAGCACCAATCTTGCTTTTTTCAGTTAAAATTCCACACCCATTTTTTGAGATGTTATAAAATCATTCATTTTCCTTAATATATTTTTCCTGCACACCATCATCATTTATAAAAACAAAATTTTAAAATAAAATTAAGTAATATTAGTATTAATATTCTTCTCTTCAATGGACAATATCGTTAACAGAAAATAACACTTGCTCATCAGAGCTCTAACATATATTTTTTTCCAAAGACAGATTTTTTTCATAACATTTAAATTCTACTAATTAGACCTTTAGGCTGTGCTAATGTCCTATAAAGGTATATTGTTAACTAGCAACTGTAATTATCTATCCCACCAATTCCACTCTTGACTGAGGAGAGAAAGTTGAATAAGCCCCATAGTTAACTAGCAATATTATCTGTTTTATATTAAAAGGGAAGAAAGACTCAAAAGGCTAAAGTAGCTATAATAATACATAATATCCATTGTAGAAGTCACATGACAATTCTTGAATCTCAAAAGGCTGAAGAACAATTTAAGATCATCAGAGGGTCACAGACATCTTGATGAAACCACCATAACTTCTACCAAAACATATTGAGTTATTTAGATTTTGATGCTTGTTGTAGCCATCAGTTCATAAAAAAATGAGTTGTGGCAGCAGATGTTCACCAGGCTTTCATTGAAAAATAGATAATTCTTAAGATTTTGTTTCTTAAATTTTTTATTTATTTTCATGCTTTAATTTTATAGTTAATATTTTTATGTCTATAGCAATTATTTTTATTGATTTGCATGTTTGCAATTCATAGATTTTTTAAAAAACTAAATATTAAGAGTTACTGATTAATACATAGATTTTATTCCAGTTTTCTACATAACACAAACTTTTTTTCCTGTAATATGTTATTTATTGTCACTTTGACTGCATTGGTCTTCTCATGAAATCTGAATATTATAGATGTAAGTCTGTAAGGATGAATAAAATGAAATTAATTAATGATGGCAAAATGAGTTTGAACTTTTGGTGCCTTAAAGCTATTTGGCATCTTCTCAGAATAAGAAAAAACTCTGAAAAACTATACCCAGACAGCTTGACTTGACCAGGCTTCAAACCTGGTCCTCAGTGACTGCAGCACATGCCATTTCAATTTCTTTCTGAAGTGCTGCCAATAGCTGGTTTTCTACAGTATACAACATTCTTAAGAGTTCCCCATAGGTAGAAGTCCAATGGAGTTGGATCTGGAGAAAGCAGTGGAAACTCAATTGGACCTCTTCGTCCTATCCAGTGCCTTGAATAATGCCTTGGATCTAATGCACGGGGCTTGTTGCTGTGCGAGGTCTCCCAGATCTGCCCTTGTGAACATTGCATACAGTACCACGAGCCTCAAATTTGTCTGGAATGCATGCAATTGTCACTCCTGTTGGTGGCTCTGTTTTGTAATGTGAGTCACATCTGTTTAAGAACATTATGCGATAATCTTGGCTTCATTTGTTCATTGTCAATTTACCTGTCAAGTAGCAACACTATCATAATATATGTGAGTCACATCTGTTTACAGAACATCATATTACACATTACTGTTGTTTTTCATTTTAACTTTGAAATATATTAAATAGATATCTACTGTGAAAGTGTTTATACATTTTTTGGCACCCTCGGTGTCTGGTGAGCATATAGGAATGGAAAGTCAGACAGTTCTGTATAAATATGTTGAAATACTATAGTAAAGAAGTATATCTATAGCATTTTAAATAAATGATCAAAGCAGTTTTAAGATTTATATTAGAAATTAACAAATGTAGATAATGATAAACTACAGCAAACATATGGTAATTTACACATATAAGAGGAAAGTCAAGAAAAATTGTAGGATATTGTTATTTTATTTTTGTTGTTCAGTTTCTTGATTAATATTAAATTATCTATTTTGTTTTATAAAAAATATTGTTTTAAAATGAAAAAACTGAGCTTACTTATCAATTATGCAGAAGATTGTTCTAACATTGCTGGGAAATTTATTAAAATTTAGTTAAGGTTTCAAAGCAAAATATTGCTATAGAAATTTAATGCTTTTTCAGAACTATTCAACTTATAACATTTGTATAACAATACTTATGAAATTAAAATTTTTATACAAAAGAATGTTTTACCTAATTGTACCTAAAATATAACAGGCAGTGAATGCTCAAGAAGAGTTAAGAAATGACACTGGCAAACTATTTCAAGAAAAATGCTTTACGTTATGCTGCAGTGAAGCTTTACTGTTGTTCTGCAAGCAGTGTTAGCATAATGATCTCATAATAGTGCATATTAGTTAAACATTTGCTGTTATCTTAAGTACCTCAAAATATTCCAGCTCTTTGCCCACATCTTCAGCCAACTGGGAACACATAACAACAATATTGAAATGGGAAAGACATAACTCTTAAAATTGGAGAATTAATGGAACAAAAGTCAGAAAAACTGCTACTTTACTTTGTTATATTCACTACTCTCATCCCCCCAAATGCCAATTATATAGAATTGTGGTTTGTTACAGTATTAATTTCCATATATATGCTGCAGCAACACATCACAGAGTGGTATCAAATTTCAGGAACTAATGAGCTAAGAGGTACTCAAAATAAAATAAGAAAATTATCATTAAAACACAAAACATTTATTGTTTACAATACATAGATTAAATATAATTTGTAAGTTTGGTAACTTGTGTATCCTGAACATATATACTTAAATGCAGTTTTATAACTACTCACCAATTTTTCAAGTTGCTTGTAGACTACACTGAAGTAAGGCACAGCATTTGTCCTGTCAAAATGGAAATATATTTTAAATTCAGCCCATTTTTGCTGCGATGAAGTAATTTTAGCTGCTCTACCAAACATATATTCAAAATTTTGAGCTTAAACATTAATTTTCAGTTTTATGAAGAATTAAATTAGTTTCAGAATGAAATTAGAATAAAATCCTTGTGCAGAGTAAGAAACCTTACAGAAGCTTTCCAAGTTCATTCAAATAAGGATGAGAATGATTATACTAATGATCAAATAAATTTTTAAAAATTTGGGCTACTATTACCATTGCTGCCAATGCCACCACCACTAATGTGATAAGCTATGGGCTGCTCATGTCTACAGTACTTCTTACTTAATTCTTTTAATTGAATGATTAAAAAGATGATATATGTCATTTTCAATATTAATAATTTGACAGAAATCTAAGGATCTTTTAAGATTCCTCAAAAGCAATTTTAAAGGCTTTGCTGCTTTAAAATCCATATACTGTGCTGCAGTGGCAGAACAACTTACATGTGACACATCCTCCAAATTGTTGCACTCTTGCTGAAATGGAGAAACCTGTACCCTAAATGTTCTATTATTTCACATGCTTTCCATAGACTCTCATTACATTCTTTAGTTTTTCTTTCTGTAGTTCAAACACACTATTACTTAAGATCTTTGTATGCAATCTGTAAGCTGAAATTGTGGCAATGGATGTGTTAAATAGATCTACCTTCCCTGTTCCAATGCTAAGCAGCAGCATAACTCTCACTTGTTATTATGTAATGTAATATGTTTTCCGGTTGTCATACATATCATAAATTTTTAGAAATAAATACAAGTATGAATTATTTAGAAAAGGAACACATACGACTCAAAAAGGGAATTGTATGGCGTAAGACCCTTCTGTAAATCAACCAGCAGAAGTGTAATAAGATGAACCAGTCCATGAATAACCATATCTTTGTCTTGAGAAATTGACAGCTGCTGAGCACTATGGATGTCTTCATACCTGCAACAGTCAAAATTTTAAAGATATTTAAGCCAATTTACTTTTCAAAGATAAAATATGCTTTTCTATTTACTAAAGTATGGAACGATTATTATCTGCTGTATTATCATTACCAGCATCAATACTGATGCTGTCATCAACCAAAACATACCATGTTAAATTGTACTGCAACAAAGCAAGTACAGTATATTACAAGTTTAGTTTATAATTAATTTGCGCTGTTCCACATTTTAACAAGATATATTTGGTTCCTTTTAATAATATATACCTACATATTTATGTTTGAGCATCCAAATTATGAAGGTTTCCAATTTTGAGCTAGCTTCTTTAGATTATTGGATACTTAGTGGAATGTAAGAATTTTGTTACTCTCGATAATGTTTGGATTCTTCATTATTTAGTATTTTATTACATTCAGAAATAGCAAGAACTATGATTATTTTTTCATTCTGTTAGCATTCTGATAAAAAGACATATACTATTATGTTATGTATATATTATGTATCTAGTGGTAGTATTTGCACTTCACATGCAGGGGCCCCAGGTTTGATTCCCAGTTTGATTAGTTTCTGGAGTTTATTTTAGGCATTTTCCCTGGTTCTTTAGGTGAATGCCTTGGAAATATATGCCAGAAAACCCCCTGAACTCATTTAGCTGAATTATCATTTATCATCCTTCATCTCAAAATAGAACTTAAAGTTGTGTGCCATGATTATATTAAAAATAAATATCTATGTATTTAGTTCTTCAGTAGTTCCACAAATACCACGGATGTGCCAGAAATTAAGTAATCATTACACAGTGATATTCTGATTCTGTTTTGTATAAGTTTAATAATAAGGCCATTTGCATTAGCTTTATCCCTAAAGAAGATCAGCATATGGTAATTACTTTTCCATATGTAGAAGAAAATCCCTTGTAAGAATACATTGAACTGTGCCAATCTTGTTTAGTGATATGTCTCTATCATATACTTCTATAAAGAACTGATATAGGTATTTCCCAAAATTGCAGCAATATGCAAATGAAATAACTGTCAGGAATATAGCTGGAAAGGTATGTGCTTTAAGCGGAATTCTGCATTTACCGACAGATTAACCACCGAATATATGCTTAAATAATGCATTTTTTATTGCTGTGAAACCCAACAAGAGAATACCAAATAATCCTTGTATCTCTAGCATTATATATGTAAATGTTTCATTGAGTTACTTGTATACTACTAATTGATATAGTTCATATCTATAATGAAGCACTCCACATTTCCAAATTCCTCTTTGTTTTTCTAATGTATTTTTTATCGCACTCTGAACATTTTATTTCATAAATACCTAACTTTTGTTCAGTTGGCATGTTGTCCTTTACTCAGCAACCTAATAGGTTCTTTATATTAAAATTATTCTTTGTGGCTAACATAATTCCTTGTTCTTTGAATATTTTTTTAAATTTATTGTGGTAAATTGGGTGGTATGTAAAACTTTTGAACTTGTACCTTTCTTTTGCGCTTTTTAGTGTGGAAACCTCTCTTATTGTTTTTTAATTTTATTGATGATTTTTATTACTGTGTCTTTGCTGTACCAATTAGTTTCTGCTATCTTCATAATAATAATAATAATAATAATAATAATAATAATAATAATAATAATAATAATAATAATAGCAGGAGGAAAAAATGTAACTTTGAAGCTCAATTTAATAATTAGAGAGCTTTTTAAGGTTGAGGATGATATTTGTATATATAGAGAGAGAATGTGTACAAAGACATCAAAACCTATTGAGCTAATTAATGAATTCTTACCATTCAAGAGTGCCTTTCTTGAGAGCCATTATTATTTCTCCACGGATCTCTTTGTTAAAAGGACAGCATTTCCAGAAAGCTTTCATGGAAGAAAGCAATCCCAAACACCTGAAAAGAGATGAGTGTACATTTATGCATTGGCATAATATTGTAGTTTATATATAAAATTCATTTAATAGATAAAACTTTTTATGGCCATCATTAAAGAAATGTTTCTAAATACAAATGCATGAAAAAATAAGTTTGTGTAATTTTAGATATTATTTGAAGCTTTTTTATTTATTCATTTTTATAAATCAAAAACATTATTTTTTAAATTCTACCATAATCTCATTTAAAATTAATTTTATCCAAAAATCAAGTTGTTTGCAACTTCATAGCTATGAAAACCATTATGAACAACAAAGTGTCTGGAGTATGTGCAACTTGTGTTTTAAGAATAAAGTTTGTTCAGCACTTTATAACAGTAGTGAAATGGACTGTATGCAAAAGTTTATTACCGTATCATTAAAAAAAATATTCATTAGCTTAATATAACTACATTAATAGAGAATATATAAACCATCATGTGGTACCCAATTGTCTTTAAATAAACTAGCAAGTAATACAGATTTCACATCAAAGAAGGTGGCTAATAGACTACCAGTAAAGCTGAAAAGTATGAGAGTATCAATGTAATTAAATACAGAAATGGAAATAGATTAAGGCATTATTAAAACTAATTTGTTGAAGAACTCTATATAACAGAGGACCTGTATTTGCAGTTGCTCATATTATAGCTATATTTCTTTTTGAGTATCATTAAAATAATCAAATCTACAAGAAATATAAGACATCATCCCTTCATACAGCTTTCTTGATAATTCATAGGCACAGTTAAGTAATGTTTTGAACATAGAGAGTAGAGACTGTGCAATGCAATTTCACAACACAAGCATAAGCCATAAGTTTGTAATATGCATGCTGAGATTAATCAAAGCTTGCCTTTTCTTACCATATGTTGTTGTTTTCTTACTGTATCAAATATTAAACAATATGAGGGATGATTTAAAAAGCAATTATGAGGGGCATTTGGAAATTATTTAAAACAGCAATGTTTCATGAATATTGCGCAATCTATGGGCATGTCCATTTGCAGGATGATTGATTGATACTACTATGCAGATGCTAGATGGTGGTTTTAGGTACTGTGTGTAGTGAAAGGATAATATTGCTTATTGTCAAGAAGAGTAAGCCATGGACAAGATGGAAAAAGATGGATTGCATGGTTTTTGTGAAGGAAGGCGTCAAACTGTAGAAATTCATAGATGTTTTAATGGCAGTATAAGGTAAAGAAGCTCTTGCACAGAATATCATACAACTGGTAGGGAATCTAAACTCTGATCATCCATCAACATTGAAGTTGTGTCTGAATAGATCATAACTGATAGGCACATAACATTTGGTCAACTGGAATGACAGACGGACTTCAGCCTCGCAAACCTGCACACCTTTATTCACGATGATTTAAATAAGAAAATGGTGCTTCCACATTGGGTTCCATAAGACTTGATACAGGCACAAAAGGACAAAAGGGTTGAAGTCTGTCATGAACTGCCCAAAATGCATAGTGATGATCCATATTTTTTGGAGAAGGTGATGATCAATCATACATCACTCCACAAACCAGAGAAGAAAGTCTAATCCATGCAATGGAAACATCCAGGGGTCCCAGACCTATGGATTTTTGTGCCACTCCCTCTGTAGGCAAGCAAGTGATCATCATCTTTTGGAATACCTCAGGGGAACCGGCTTCCTAAGGGAATGACTGTCAACAGTGAGACCCTTCCATAGATTCAGCAAAGGAGTAAGGGGAAGTATCGCAGGAGTGTTCCTCTAACATGACAATGCGCAGCAACACTACAACCATAAAGTTGGCATAGCTTTGGTTCATTGTTGTGCTGCACCCACCACATGTACTCCATTCAACAACATTAAGAACTTGCTTGAGATAAAAAATTTGGCAACAACAGCTGTCCATGAGAGGTCATGCATTACTTGCAAATAATGGTTTTGTGATGCCATAATGAAGTTACCAGGAAAATGGCAATAGTATATTGAAGTTGGTGGTGAGTATATTGAGACACACATACATTGAACTATGTTTGTAATAAATTAGGTACAAAAAACTACTATTGTAAATCATTTCTGAATGTCCCCCATACTTATAATCTTTTAATAAAATGTTTATTAGAATTGGAGATAAAACTTCAGGAGTTACAGAAATAAATGTTAAACTTAAAGCTAATCATATTGCAATTTTGAGATGACAGCCACTTATAAGCATGTCCAAAATTTATAGTAATGAAGTTTTTATTTTCTTTCAAGCAAGGCATCTTTTATCCGCCATTGACAGTAATAAACTGACATATGAATATCAGAAATAAATGCATGTTTATTTCAATATTAATTCAATTTGAAATCAAACATAGTGAAACACACATTATGATCTCTTCTGAGTCGAAATATTTAGAACACTCTTTATGGTTTCACTTAATATGTAAAATGATTAGATATATTTAAGAATGCAGAAGCCTCTCTTTTCAGGCAGATTCTTTATATCATAAATCAATAACATGGGATCAGTGGCTTTATTTCCCTTCCAGAGGAAGTCATACTTATTTATATTTCCTAAAAATCCATTGACCCAGGCCATATTTGAATCCATAACTCTGAGTCTACTAGGGAGGTATGGTTACCACTAGACCAATGGGATGTCTTTTTTTATTTTATAGAGCATTATAATTTAAAAGGCTGCCATTTTATGAAGTCTGAATTGCAATTATTGTACTTTATGTACCTGATTTTCACAGTGGATTCTACTGATTTCTTAGTTATGCATTAAAACTTAATTTTCTTTTATTCAGAGATTTTAAAATCTAAGAATAGATGACTAACAATTCATTTTACAAATTTAATTATTTTTCTTGCAGATCTAGCAATTTCTTTAAGTTTATAATTACTAATGCATGTACACTATTATGTATATATCTTAGATTTAGAAAAATTTACAAGCACAAATAAAGAAATCAAATTGTTTGTTTGCCTTATAATGTACCAGATTGCTTTAATGAATTGTGTACAATGTACTGCTGTTAATCTTGTAATTAGTATTTGTTTGTACTCTAAAATTACCGGAGATATACAAATATTAATATTAGCAGTATATTTTACTGCCAATCACTTTGGAGAGAAAAGAGCCACATCCTAGCTAATATATTCCTAATTAGCTGGTGAGTTGGTTTAGTATTCTAATGCTCTACTTAAGTAATTGCATTATTTAGAACATGTCTTACAGGCCACTGTGTGCATCATCAGCTTTGAGTCAACTGCAGGATTTGTTGATGATTGGATGAACTTGGTATAGCACTTGTGGACATTTTATGTATTTTTGGATTAACTTGTCTTCTGTTGGGATCTTGAAGTTCATAACCTTATCCTTATATTTTCTATAAACATTTTTTCATACATTCCCATTTCCAAAGGTTATCTACAAATTGCAGTAATTTAATTTACATTCCTTTATCATATTTATCTCTCCAAAAATGATGTGCAAACACTTACTTTGCTATCTATTGTACTTGATGTTTCTCCAGTGTTCTTTGAGCCCAACTTCAATGTTTCTTTTTGCTTTTCAAATATATACTTTGTTGCATTCTAAACAGTTGATTTTATAAATTTTAGATTCTTCTCATTAGGGATTCTGTCACCTTTGATCAGATTATTTAGGCTGAATTTGTTCCCTGGAGACAAAGTAATATCAATACTCTCTGAGTATTTTCTGGAAGTTTTTGGTGGCCCAAGGATAAGTAAATTTCCTGTGAATGGTTATTTCTTTTCTTGCTGTCAATGTTGTAACTCTTGTTTGTATTCTCTGATTTTTTTTTTCTTACATTTTCTTTGTTTTATCCATTGGTTTTTGCCATTTGTATTATCTGTTAGTACTCTTCATTGTATTCAAACTCATTCGTAGGTAAGTTAATGAGTCTGTGTGCTAAGCTGTTTGCATGTTTAAATGGGATTAAAGAAAATTGCTTTTTGTAATTGTCAATAGAGTATCCTTTATATATATTCAAAAGTTAAAACTACTGCCTATTCTTATAATCTTTAAGTCAAGGAAAGGAATTACAATGTCCTATTCTATTTCAGATATGAATTTAATTTCTCTCTCTTGAAGACTTAACAATTTCAAAGCATCATCCAAGTATTTTTTATTAACTACCACAAAGATATCATCCATATATCTGTGCCAGACTTTAAGAATGTATGAGAATGATTTGGTGATGTGTATTTCTAAATTAGTCATAATTAGCAACTGCATATTCCTTTTGGATAGATAAACATGGAATAAAAATGAAAATAAAATTATTAAATTCATAGGTAGGCCTGGAGCTGAGAACAGGGAGAAAAATGTTCTAAAAATATGAAGATAAGTTTATGAACTTTTAGAACCTAACAGAAGACATATTAATCAAAAATTTCATAAAATTCTATGAGAGCTATACCAAGTCCATTCAAAGGATCTGGCACTCAACTCATAGCTAATGATGCAGGTAATGATCTGCGAAATCAGTTCTGAATAATTTAATAGTGAGTGGTGCATAAGAATATTAAATTGACTCACTGGCTAATTAAGAATACATAATTTCTAAACTTAAGTATTCATTTTTTACACTAAACTCCACTTACATATAAGTAAGACGCGTTTTGGGAGAATCTCTCCCATCTTCAGTTGCTCACTGAACCGCCCTTACTTGAAACGATGGCTAGACAACCAAATGTTCCTGTAGTGGCCTCTGTTGGTTGAAGTAGGAAGTTGCTGAGTTCATCCATAGGTTTCTCTATTTTTTAATATGAAATTTTTTTTTCCCAAGTGGATAACTCCAATGGGTAGTGAAGATGTTTCAGCAGTTTAATTCCCGGTTTTATTTCATGATTTTTGGTCCAAAAGTGAGCTGCTACTGCTGATTTATCCACCTGTTTAAACAGAATATTCCTAAAATGTTCTTTCCTCTGAATTTCCAAATTGGAAACATTGGAAACATTCCAATTCTCCCAAAACGCGTCTTACTTTTATGTAAGCAAGTGGAGTTATAGTGTAAAAAATGAATACTTAAGTTTAGGATATATTACCACTTCATTGTCAACAGCTTCATAAGTACAATATTTAAATTCATATGTTGTTTCATTGTATTAGTTCTGACACAAACTTGATCTTAAATTTAATCTCTGCTAATACTTTTTTATAAAAAGTACTTAATAAATAATTAAAATATTAATAGAATAAAGATTATTTTGTGCATTCCCTAAAGCTGCATTTGCTCTAATATAATTATTAAATATGGTTTATTTGGCATAACTGTATTATAGATATTACATTAAGTATTAAGAAAATTTTAAGCATTAAAATGACTTCTATGAGTTATTTGAGAAGAAAAAGTTGTATGAAACTTTCTTTTTATTTATATATTTCTTTTTATTGTTACTTGCTGACCAGGTTTAGTTTATTTTATCTAAATTATACAAATATAATTTATTATATCTAAATGTTTTGATTGCATTTATTTTGGCTTTAAGTACTTCAAACACATACCAATAAAAGCTGAAATATGTGGAAACATTAAATTTTCAGATTTACATTTTGCAAATATGATGAAAAACCCTGGGAAAAAATTACACGTGGCAAATTGTCTCCTTCAAATCTTGGCTGAATAGTTGTTTTAAGAGTCTTAAATTTTGATAGTGATATATCAGTTATTTTACAAGTCCTTATGATGCTAATTACAGTATATGATAAGAGCATATTCCATGGCTCCTAAACAAATGAAGAGACTCCTTTCCACTTTTTCTTTTAATAGTGTTTAATGGCATTTATACTGCTGAGGCATAATGGAAGTTGGATATTAAAGTTTTATATTTTTCTACACAAGGAAGAGCTACAAGTTTAAGTTTGGGGTATCTCCCTGGCATTTGCCATTAATGGGAATGAGGAAATGGTGGGAAAAATCTCAAACATGGTCCTAGCAAGATTAAAAACCACAGACCTCTTACTATGAGTCTATGCCTTAGAGATCTTGCCCACTAATGTTAATTTCCAGTTCCTTATTTTAGTATTAATAATATTCATTCTCATATACAACAAGAAGTAACCTGTCAATAAAGGTACTAAAGTAAAGATATATATATATATATTTCTTTCTAATGCCTAAAGAAAATTTTACAAAACTGAAAATAAATACTGTTCTTAAAAGACATTAAGTGTTAAAAGCACAGCATACTATATAAAATTAATTAGTTATTGGTGGTAGTGATGGTAAAGCATTTGTATTGTAACAATAATCATAAAATGAAGTGGTTTATATATAAAATCATATTTAAAGAAAATTCAGTATTACATACCCTAAACTTATAGTACTGAATACGCTTTTACATGGGTAGGCAAATATTATGAACAAATCATGTAGAAGTTGTTTTAATTGGAAGAAAATGTTATAAGTAAGGGCAATCGGATTTTAATTTTTTTATTATTTTTATTGAATTAATCAATGCACACAAAATATTTAATTTGCTCTCAGACTAATGAATTGTTTCCTACCTAGAGCAGTATACCTTAGTTTTGAGTTAGCAATGAAATTCAAACTTAGAACATTATTTAAATGTTCAATCTAACAAACAAATGTTATTATTTCGTAACAATTTTTTTAAAATTCTGCTGGAACCAATGCAGTGAAGGTAGATAAAATATAAATGATTATCCAATATTGTCATCTCATACACTCTAGTGCTTCGCTTACTTTTAAAAGTAAGTGAAGTAGAGTGTATGAGATGACAGTATTGGATAATCATTTAAATGTTATTATATTTAATATTCTAAGGGTTGGTTTCTAAGTTTGTTGATAAATAGAAGAAAAATAGCAAAGTGGTTAGCATAAATAGTATGAAATAATCGGTCCATGACAGCACAGCAAGTCAACACTGTATGTACTTTAGACAACAGTACATACATAGAGTACATAGTAAATAGAGTTCTCAGCTTGTTATAAAAGTTTGTTGTTAGCTTGTTATAAAAGAAATGGGATCAGTGATTAGTAGATATACTTTTCTGAAACAGCACTTTAATATTTTTTGAGCTCAAATTCTAGCATGCTTATGCTAAGATAGGACTTGCATAAAGTTTTGAAAGGAAAAATAAATGCAGAAATTAGTCAACTAATAATATACAGCTATATATAATTTAATACATACATTGATGTTATCACCAGTGAATCTGGAAAACTTTGTACATGTTATGTAAGCTGTAATATTCTATTCAGCATAAATACTATTAGCATGTTCACAACTGACTTCAATAAGCACTTCACATTCTTATAAATGCAATAAAAATTTGGACAATATAAAAGAAAATAATAGCATTCAGAAGTAAGAAAGAAACAGCATGCAAAATTGTTATTGGGAATAAAATATTATAGCCATTAGTGCAATTATGTGTTTAGGTTGTGAAATCTTACATAAAATCTATGAAGATACTGATAAAAAGCTTTATAACTTGTAGTGCACTATGGCACCATAAAAATGTTTAACAATATGGAACAGATTGTAAGCTGAAAGTTAGTACCAACCTTGTTTCATGGTTGTGAAAATGGAATTTTGACAAAAGCACATAAAAGGAGAGTTGAAAATGCTGAAATGAAATTTTTTAAATTAGTTGCTGACAGCACATTGAAAGACCATAAGAAAAATAACTTTTATAAGGAATAAAGAATACTCAATCTAAATAAACAAATTGTGAAATTTGTAAGAAAATCACTCCATCATGTAAATGGAATGCAAAAATTATAGTCTAGAAGTGAAATAAATATATGTTAATTTAAAAAAACAGGATACGTAAAGGTGAAATAAACTCATTAAGTTAATTCATTTTGATCATAATAATAATGATGATGAAAAGTAAAGTAAACAGCAGATCTTTGTCGATTGCTATACAGTGAAGTTTTATAGATGGTGCAAGAGTGATATGAAGTAGCAAATATAGATTTATGATCATGTAATTTTTCTGATGTTTCAGAACAAAAGGGTATGAATACCTAAGGAGATACTCGAGGCGACACATTGATGAGCGATTATGTGGCAAAAAATATTGCCGGTGTTTTCTTAGTAGCTGCAGCGAGTGGTCCAGAAACATGTTGAAGGATTCAGCCAAGTACTCTTCCTGAAAATATAAAATAATGCCTTCAATTAGGAATTTCTAAAAATATTTTTCACAACATTAAAATTCTTATGGTAAAAAAGGAATTTTAAGTATATACAATCCTAATAACTTACTAAAAACTATTCTATATGTATTTTTATCACTTCTGATGCTGTATTTAGATTGAGTAAAACTTCCCAGTTTTTATTTAACAATTTGTTTCAACTTTCTGCTGTTGTTACTGCTGCCATCAAAATATAATACTTCCTTTAGGGAGTCAAGTGGGAAAAGATATGAAATAAAATTTTACTTGATATTCTCAAGAGCACATCTGGCTTAACTTTAATTAAATGATATTCTTCATGATTATGCACAAAAGCACATTTGGTCATCTCACTCCTTTTGTAGCACATATGATTTCAAGCTGTATGAATAATTTATGAAGACTATTTTTAATAAGTTAAGTTGATAATAAAACCAAGTGTAGCTGAGTGCATGAGTTAAAAACTCTTAAGAAGAAAGAGGAAGCAAGAAATATATGGGTAAAAAAATGTACCTGCATAAATAAAAGAAAACAGAAAAAGTTATTAATAATGAAAATTTTGTTTAAATTACTATTAATGGTTTTATTTTTAAGCAGTCACAATTTTCTAAATGACATATCTGCACATGAATGGTACAATTCAAAATCTTTATTGGTGTAACATATTAAAATAAATTATAAAAGTTAGCTTATTTTCTTTCTTTGGCATTGTTAAGAATATACTTATGGAAATTTTATACACACACACACATTCAAAGAGCCGTCATGATTTGCTTTATCAAATGGCGTGTTAAGCTGAAAAGAAAAGGAAAACTGGACCTTCATTGGCATTCCCTCCTATGTCTTCAAATGATCCTTAACACAGAATCTGAAAAAGTCTGTGCATTTTTAGCATCTTTTGGACGCTGGACATCTGTAATTAATTAATATAGACAGTCCAGACAAAATCTGGATGAGTGGCAGCTCTGCTCTCTGTCTTTTATTAACGAATACTTTGAATGTTTTGAAAACCATTTATAATTTCTTATGATCAGTTGTTGCCAAGTGATTTTTATTTTTCCCAGTGCCTGGTATTCTTCAAGGGCAAGTAACAATTGCAGAGTATTTCAGAAGAGCCTCCTCCAACGGCGGCTGCAGAATTTTTTGAAGGAGGGGCAACATATTTTTGAAAGTAGATGAATATTAAAATTTATCAGGTTTGAAAAATCAATTAAATAACCTAATTTTTAAAATCGATATATCAAAGAAATCTAGGTTAATCAGTCATGTTCACCTTAAAAGCTTTTTTTAAAACATTAAATAGAAATTTACTGATTTTGAAAACCTTGAGAGGGGAACTGCTCCTCTGTGCTCCCCCTTACGGACTCCCATGACTCCAAACACCCTGTCTGCATATAAAAAGGAAAGTCCTCTCACTAGCAAGTAACCTCGGCACCCCATGAGCTGTCAGTTCTGTCTCCAAACCGGATATCGGTTTCGAAAGCTATTGAGGACTTCGGACGCCCAATTACTTGATTTTTTTTGCAGCTGGGGAAGCTCGTAATGCCCGTTGGATGTTAGCAGAGGCCCCCCATTCATCTTGGGTTAACATCTTGTCTAAAATCGATGACCGCGGCTTCAATTATTCGTCAGCATTTAGCGCGATACTCTCTTAATTTGAGGAATGTGGTTTTATATATAAGGACGGCTGGAAGGCGGACACAGGGGTTGGATGTGTCTTCGTTTTTAATGGCTCTAGTTTTACTTTTGTTCTTAACTCTGCGACATTGATTTTTATGGCGGAAAATGTATCTGAACAGCGGCTGGGGGATTCGGTAATTTGTTCTGATTCCCTGCGTGCTCTTTTGAGCTTAAGAAATCTGTAAATCATCCATTCTCTTGTACAGAAGACCCAGGACGCAGTGTTTGCGCTTGTAGACGTGGGCGACAGCATAACAATGCTATGCGTCCCTGGACATGTGGGAATTCAGGGCAATGAGGCCGCAGCGAAATAATTTCTTTTAGACCCTACTATAATCCATCATCGTATTTACTCGAGGGATTTTAGTGCGTCTGTATGTAGAGCCGTTCTATCGCGCTGGTGGGAAGAAGGAATTTGCTATGACATCGGAAAAGCAAATCTACCCCATTACTTAGTCTATCTCTTCTCGCGTTATTCGTCGTTTTAGCTCGTTTGCGGACTGGGCATTGTATTTTTAGTCACCGTCACATTTTTAAAGGCGAATTTGCTTCAGCATGCCCATCTTGTGACCACCCCTATACAGCGAGTAACATTTTAATTGAATGTCCCCATATAGCGCCTTTTAGAGCATCGCCGTGTTTCCCTTCCTCTATTGAGGGTGTTCTTGTGAACGAGGTAGTTGCTGTCGAGTGAGTGTTCCCTTTTATACGTCTTTGTGGTTTCTGCAATAAGGTGTAACTTTTCATTTTATGCGTGACGGTTTCAGTTTTAGTGTATTTTAAACTGCGTTTTAAGCCCACGATTAACGGTTATTGCTGGTATTTTACTATAAGTGTTTTATACATTATTTTACCATTTTGCCCTTGTTATTTGTGAATGTATATCTACTTTTAATGGCTAACCTACAGATTTCGTTAATTTCAGTACAGTGTTTCAGTATTGATAATTATATTTAATTATTATTTATCATTAGCGCAGTTTTAATGTGCTCAGGCGCTAATGGCCTCAGCAGTTTGGCGCCGTAAAGGATAACAATTAGTATAATGTTGCTCAGTTTGTGGTCTTGGTCCAATTTGTTTGGTACAGAATACATCAAGTTCTTGGCTTTTGCCAGAAAGTACACAGGAATGCTTCCGCATTTTAACCTCCTTTCTCTGTGGCAAAAAGAACACTTGAAGTCGTGCAATTCTGGATCATAAGTTTTTTTTAATACTTTTTATAAAAACATACTCTTACAATGATTCATACCTTGTAAATAGCAATAATTATGCATTGTAAAAACTAAAACTATGTTATTGTTGTTATATTTATTAATTCTTTGCTATTCTACACTGCCCCGAGACACCTTTACATCTAAAATAGCTTTCAATTGTTATCATGTGTTAGAGTGATGTGAAGCCTTAAAAGCGACACAAACAAAGGTTTTATTTACAGACCTGATGTTTAGTTTTCGTAATCTTCAATCATTTCAGGCTTCCTTTAATCTCTCGCCGACAGGTACACAGCCCTCCATGATCGATGTAAATGCGACAAACCTTGTCAGCCTTAAGAATGAGTTACGGATGGTATTAGAGGGAAAAGTAAAAGAGCGGGATAAATGCAGGTTAGAAAACTTAGAAACAAGAAAGTTAAATATAATATGTTTAGAAGCGATCGTTCCAGTGCACATAATACGATTTGATCCGATGCACAATTTTAATTATTAAGATACTAAAGTATATAATGCGAAATTTATGGGTTTCCGTTACATCCGATTCAGTTTGTGTATAAATCTGGAAATCCTGTACGGGGCCTTTCATCAGCAGCTTGTTCGAGCGAGATGCTTAATCATCAAGTGTGAGCTTCGAGCAACTTTCTGGATATAGGGCGGGCCTTTAACTCTGCCTCTCTGGATGTCATTCATCATTGTAGGCAGGAGATGACTCCCAATATAAGTCAGTTCATCAAAGCCCTTTAGAGCAGCAGCATGGCGACACGGGACACAATTTCGAACAATGTTAAGGGTTTCCTCCGTAAGGATTGCCTTCACTGTGGAGTGTGTTGTCTTCCTTACTTCAGACATCTGCAGGGATAACCAAGAACAGTAGTTTATTCCTTTCCTCTCCCTCCCCGACCCATTTACAACTGCATTGCACTGGTGCATTGCTCATTTAGAAAAGCAATAACATTATTCTACATGGTTTTATAGAAGAATGAAAAAAACAATCCTATTTTGGCGACACTATAATCATTTTAAAATCTGAACGGGAAAGGAAATATTGGAAAACAAAGATATTATATTATATACAACAATTTTATGCTTCACCGGAAGGTACGGCGGCCTCTTTTCCTCACGCATCAACAATGTTGTCGGCTGCGAGCGCTTACAGTCTTATGTTAAAAACTGGCACTATTTTGGGATGTTGCTAGCCGGTGAACATAAAACCAAGCTTCGTCGATTAAAAATAAATCACAGGCCAATTTCCCACGGCTAATACAATTGCAAATCCAATTACAAAACTTAATTACGCTGTTATAACTGGTCTTTTTTTCTGTATGATTAAAGCTAAATAGTTGCAGCTGTTATTGCTGAGCCGATTGATCTTCCTTTCAGCCTGAGACTTCAGTGAAGTATGTTCTAAGCTCGCGCCTATCTCATTCCATATTTATTCTGTGAGAAGTTGAGAACATAACGCCTTTTATTACTCTTTGTCACGGAAGGAACCCATAGCATGCACATTCGGTACCAGTTTTTATAATGCTGGTTGCGATGAATAATTATGTGCCACTTGAGGAAAACGACATTTGCGGAACAGTGTGTTTTACATCAAATCGCAAATCTACAAAATGTTCTTTCCATGGAAGATGGAAATTTTATATGCATTACAAACATCAAATAACGAAAGAAGTGTTTTTTAATTTCCAAAATTTCTAATTATTTGTTCAGTTATGTCTATTTGAAATCAAGCAAGCTAGGTGCGCACTATTTATATGTAATCGTGGTACTCGAAGTTGATGCACAGCTATAATTTGCGGTATGTTGCATTTTAAAGGTTAAACGCAATACTTTTTGCAGCTTTAAAACTATCAGTAGTAAATTAAAAAGGTAACCTGATTTTAATATTTTTTTTAAATCAAAAAACCAACTTTAGTTCGACGAGCTAAACGTTTGAAAAGATACAGGCACGTTCCCTAATTATCATATATAAATTAAAACATTTCAGTTTATGGGATCTTTACAAACACAACAGCAACAATTTATTTTGTGAATGCATGCACACGCTAGCAATCCCTGGCTAAGGAATAATTTGAGAAGGAAGCCGCTAAAAGTTTGAAGAAATTCCATTGCATAAATAAGTTAAAGCTCTACTAAGCATCAAAATATGGAGTCGTTCATTACAACAAAAATGGTACCGTAGCAAATAAAAATTCTCATGTTGAAGATAATGCGCTGGCGCTCACTAAAAAGTAAGACAATTTATGATATTGTTAACAAATTAATTGAATCCTTTTCACACAAAAAATGACAAAGTAAATATAAAACATTTAAAAATTTTAAAAATGTGGTTCTACAACAAAATTAAACATTTTGAAGTAGTTTATCATATTATAGAGAGTTAAAAAAGAAAACAAAAATACTGAAAAAAACGGAATTTTATTTTCTCCTAACAATAAAATCGGTAAACCTCTAAAGCTGCCAATTGTAGCAAAGGTATTGAAGTTATACAGATCAAGGAAATCAATGCGGTAATTAATGCCACGGAAAAAGAATTTTGTTATTGTGAAAGAGCAGTTCAAATAGTTCATTAGCAGGAAAAATTAACTGTAAATATTCCTAAGAAAATATGCAGTGTTTCAAGTACAGATATCCATTGATAAAAATAAATTGTTACAAATTTGCTTAACTGAGAACAAAAGAATGTATTCTGCCAGAGGCTAATTGAGCGCACTGTATTTTTGTTTGCACACATCACCAAAGTGTAAGACTACTTATAGATTTGCAAACTACAATTCTAATGTAATTTATCAATAACTATAAAGATGCATTATCACATTTTGTCTGTGAGACAATATAAAATGCTTCAACCTTCATTTTTATATTACTGATATTAGTATAATTAATTACATTTATTATAAAGCTTATTATAATCTAATTTGTATTGTTTATATGACTGCATATTAATAGTTCAGTAATTTTGCGTATTTCCTGAGTATTGGAACAACTTGCTTACAAAGTTTAAACATAATCAGAAAGTGTGGTGTTTTGGGAACGGGACAAAAAGAGCTAGATCTTTTGTATATATTTTGTAAGAAGTTTTGTATAAGAATTTGAAAAAGAGTGGGTCAGATCTCTAGGTACTGTATGAACTGACCGAAGGGTTAGTTTTTTGTTAAAATTCAGGACAGGACGGGCAATAAAAACCCATTGATGCAACAGAACCTTGTGAGTGTAGTAACTTGTAACCAACATTACGTAACGAAATCCAGGAGAAAAACAGAAAGGATAAAGGGTAAAAAGGGCAGTCAATCGGAAAGCTTGTGGGGTAGAAAGACGCAAAGTGTTAACAGGGAAATAATGTACAAAGATAAAAACAATGGAACGGTGAAAGATTTGGTGCAATTATCGGACAGTGCTAGACTGGAGTCTATCGTGTTAGTTGCCAACACTCATCAAAACTCTCAGAGCTTAAAAGCGCCCTTGAAAAGTAAAATGATATAAATATAAATAATTCCTGTTATAGTAAGGTCTACGACTCGTGTTCCTCTTTTGCATAATTCCTAGTCCTATCCCATTGGCCTAAGAGGGTCATAAAATTCCAGCAATCCACCGACGCAGCTTGGCACGGTGATACTCGATAGGCAGCAGGGGAAGAGAAAATCGACATCAATCCGTCAATAATCAATTGAATGAATAAATTCCTCACCCCTTATCACATTAGACTATCCAACACGATCGCATTTGTTATCCCCCATCGTCTTATTGTTACATTTAACAATGTTCAATTTGTCTAGATCCTGATACGATAATGAAACACAACCAAGAAGTGTTAACGCCGAGGCTATTAAACAGATAACACACAAACAACGGGGTATAGCTGATCACAAGGTTTGACTGATGGATTTTAGACAAACTTCTCCAGTAATTGCTGCACGTGTTCATACTCAGCAACAAAGTCAGTTTTTGATGAAATGTAAAGACAATGTACGACCTGGAAATTAGTTTATTGTACCTTTTTCTGAACGCTGTTATTTTATTATGTAACGTTTGATACAAGGTATGCCTGGAATAACTGCCACATCCTTTTAAGCGTATTTCAAAGATTGAGCAGTAACGTGCTGCCTTCTCTGAAACCTTGGAATATGAGACGTGTCCTTTCATTTTGTCAATCCGAAGTAGCGAATCTCTTAATTCAGCAAAGTACTTTTGCGATGGCTGAAGCTCATATTAAAAAAAATAACAATAATAAATATACGGAATCATAATCACATGGTAATTGCTACATGTGATGACTTGATGATATTGGAGGAATTCTTAAAAAGGCTTGCCACTAGAGCCAGTCTACAAACCAGTCAAGATCCTATAACAACATCGGTGAGGGGGGGGGGGTGGATTGATTTAGGCATAAAAACCGCTAATACATAATTTCTATTTTGTTCCTTGAATATATATTGAGTATAAAGCATCATTAGTGACATCTGTATAGTATCAAACTGGTGCAACATTCCCGGAACCCCCAACGATCTCGCAGTTAACCACAAGGCGCTACACATTGATTTGAAAATAATTTAATTTCCATGGAACTATTCGAATTCCCAATCTGATTTTTTCTGGAGTTATTGAAATCGCTTCAAAGGACTTAACATACTTTTTTTTTTTTTTTTTTTTTTTTTTTTTTTTTTTTACGAATTCTACTTGCAATATTTCTAAAAATTACGAATTTAAGCGGAATAAACGCATATGTGTTAAAATTGTACAATTTTGTGGGATATGAAGTAGAATGATCCGTTTTTTACACTTCTTAAAGCGCAAATCCTAAAGATGTTTTGTTTAATATTTCTCTCGAATCTTCTGGAATTGCTTTCTAACAACACATATCATTTATTTTATTTGGGACTGGCCTGGAATTTAATTTTGGTGTTGTAATTTTATAGCCCTTTTTTCCGATATCTTTATTTCAAATTCTGGTGATTGTATTCGTGTTGAATTGCGCTCCATTGCTGCAAGCTCACTGTAAATGTTGTTTAACATATATTTATATACTTTCTTTTCTCATCTTTACAAAACTTAACTCGTAAATTACTTGCCTAGTTTGCTAGCTTGTCTTTTATTCTGCATCAAAGTGTAAACAAAGGATTACAACGCATTAAGGACCGGTTGCTCTGTTTTACGAAGTTCGTGATCTAGTAAAACTAGTATCCACTATAGTATTACTTGTTTATTTTACAAGTATATGCTTCTAGAACTTACGGACGTAAACTATTAGTTACTAGTGTGACAGACTGATATTATCAGCGTGAGATTTTGTTTTATCAGTGTTTTGTTTCACGAAACATTTGATCTTACAAGTATTGTTAACTACTGAAATTCTATTGGTGAATCTCGAATGGTGAATTTACGTACTAGTGTACATGTTTGAGGTTAGGTATTGATTCTACCAATTAAGCTCAATGTATTTTAATTATAAAGCTCATTAAGGATTATTTATGTAATGTAAGGGCACAAATCCACCACCTTTTCCTATACTTCTTGAATAATCTGTTTTTATCTGAAAAATACCATAGAAATAGAGCTACTTACTTAATTATTTGTATAATATAATGCAGCGGATATGCGGTGTGTGCTGCGGGGACGGCGAAGATTCTGAGGTAAAGATGCTCATTGTAGGAAGAGGGGCAAGATCAGTTTTTGTTATCAATCCGCTGATAAATAGTTGATTGGGATATCCAGTATTTTTAATTTTGCAGAACTAGTTCCAGAAAATTTTGATTGAACCGCATATTATATCGTCGCATACGCTTAACATATTTTACAGTTTATCGATTGAAAACTACTATCTTATCGTTTGAAGGGGAGAAATAGAGCTCGAAAATATCTCTGAAGATATAGTGTGCCTTTGGGAAAAACCGAACAGCTGTGCAACAATGGGGAGTGAAGAGAGAGGAAAGTCAAAGTCACTGCACACCTTTAGATAGATCTGACATGTCGCCTTGTCCCTTTCACCGAAATGCAGAGAGAAATGCACTACCCTGAGTGCTGCTTTTTGAGCTAAAGTGGAAGAACTTAGAGGAGCTTTGTGACTGTGCGGTTTGCTGTCAGTTAAGTGTGGTTTCCTACAAAAGGAGGCGGCGGTTCCAGAAATATAACTCAAGGAGAGCAACGATCCTTAACAATCTTGCTATTCAACTAAAGCTGTCATATTTTAATGGGCTTCAGTTCATTTAAAAGAGGACATGCCAGGTAAATTACATTTTCTTAGATATAAATGTAAGGTATTCTGCTCTAATTCGTTATTTTGAACATAGCCTAAGTATACTTCTGGTGAACACTTAACGATTTAAAGAACTACAAATGTTGATTCGTGGTGAATTCGGAGTTATACCTGCCAAGTTAAGAACATAAATTGCTCGCTTCGGCAGATTTGTTTCATATTGATCAAAATGGCGATTAGATGTGATTATTGTCAGCGTGAACTCTATAAGCTTAGACAGCCATGTTGAGGAGAATAAAACGTGATGTAAAATTTGTATAGGGGGTCCTATTTCCCGATACTTGTAATATTTACAGTTCCTTAGCCGAAATATAGCGTTGCAAGGAATTATAAATGTTACTACAAATTAGCTGTGGTATCAGTGCATCCTATAATATTTCGGGACCCATAATGAACAAGATGGTCATTAATCTGCCTGCAATCATTGTTTGTTATACATAACTGCTGTAGGACAAAGTAAATTAATATAGATTTTCACAAAAGTCAACATTTGCACACGCAAGCCGAGTGATTATATTTCCCTCTTCCACACGTCCTCGCGTATATCTCTATTACGTTATGTGACTTGCTTATTGGACATGAATTTTCACTTGTTTTATCGCTTAACTAAATAAACAATCTTCAGTAAAACGAGGGATAACCAGCAAACTTTGCTTCTAATGGTAGCTTTATACTAGAAGAAAATATCAACCTTTAATGAGCGCGAAAATTCGCCTTTTTCATAAGTTTATAAGAAGAAAATTCTCTACACGCGTTCGTTGATTTATCCTTAACAATCAAATACTGCAAGAAACGTTCGATGAATGAATTGTGTTTAACGCCTGTTTTTACTACTGAGGCACCACAGACGATGACACATGAGATGAAATTATATATTGGGAAAGGATTTTTAAGGAAGGAAAACGTTTCAGGCCTAAGTTTAGGGTACCTCCCCGGCATTTGCCATTTATGAGGACTGAGGAAAACCTGGAAAAACCAGGGAGACGGTCCTGGCGGGATTCGAACCCAGACCTCCCGCTCACGAGTCCGCGCCTTATCGGCCTCGACCCCCTATAGCGGTACATACAGATTATATGTTATTGCCTTTATAATAATAATAATAATAATAATAATAATAATAATAATAATTTATATATCCGTATGAATCACTATTTTACTTTTTACATCTGAAAATAGGTGCCAATGTATTTCTTTATTTTAGTTCATAGAGACTGCTGTACTTTTGAAAAAGATCGCTTCATATAAGCAGCATATCCAATCAATCATATTTATAAGCTGAAAAACTAAGAGAGAAAACAAGCGTTGGAGATTGCGCACTGCAGGCTGTCAAAGACTAGAGCAAGTAGAAATCAGCTTACTAACATTTACCATTTAAAATTATCAGCATGAAATAAGATTTGAAAGTGGAGAGTTTCAGGGCTTTCCATTCTCTTAAAGAACATAGCTCTATAGTTGAGCCAAAATGCTACATGGGGTAGGGATCTGGCGACTAATCGTCTGTTGTTTAAATGCAGACTTTTATTCATAAAAGTTTCTGCAAACTAATTTTGGGTCCACTAAGAGCTTCGCCCTAATGGGGTAACTCAAGTACAGTTACGACGAGTAGGTATCAAGGGCAAAATAGTGGAAAGAACGTTAAATTATTCATTCAGGATAAAAAGAGACTCGAGGAAGAAAATATATTGATGAAAATTTTAGTTTTACAAGAAAGAATAAAACAAAGAAGGAGGGCTAGGTTAGTACGAATAAGGAGATTTTGGAAATAAATAAATCTAAGGATTGAAGGTATTGAAGTATAAGAAATACTTGGTACTTTAAACATTCTTTCATTTTATATAGCTGCATGAACATATATGGGGTAAAGAAAAATGTATTATACTAAAAGTAAAGATGGTAGATCGTTGTACATTGATCAGTATTGAAAAGAGTATGCGGAATAATGTTCAATGTGTGACATAGTTTATTAGAACGTGAGGACACTAGATTACTGAGACAGAAATCACTTCTTAAGGTCCCGTTCACGAATCTGCGCCTTAACGACCTCGGCCACCCATGGCGGTTTGGGAGAGTTAGGCCAACAGATGGACGACATTTAATAAAAGTACAAAGTTTTATTTATTCGGAAATAGTAAAGCACAGAGAGCAACAAATGTGTATGTAGAATTATATTGATAATCGATATTCCTGAAAATCGAGATTATTTCATAAATGACAGTTCAAACTGTGTGGGAAAAATAAAATGATTTCTAAATTGTTTCGAAAAAACCTAATACTTGTCTTTTAATTTAAATATACAGAAAGTATTGACAGGATCTATATATACAATATTTATTTTCAAAATCAAGTTCAACAAAGTTCTGAACTGTATGGTCATTGATGGAGTACAACTTCATGGTCAGGATGCGGAAAGACGTAAGTTATCACACCCAGGGGCTGAACATACTCAAAACTTTGTGCAATGGATGTATTGTAACTTCTCTCTGCTATGTCAAACTGTGAACTGCCTGAGGCTACAGTGTTTTAGTGGTGCCTACATTATAATGGGCATAGTTCTACACAGATACAGAAACGTATTCACAAGTAGAAAGTATTGAGAATGGGAACGTGTAATTTCAGCAGCTTCAACTTGGAACGAGAGATACCGACATGGATCAAGTACATATCCACGTTGCGATGTGACGTGTATTCACAGTCAATCAGAGTCATTAGCGGAAGAATAGTCTTAAGCTGGCTGCACCTCAATTGAACTTGTATATTCATTGAAGCAAAGCTCTGTATTTGACAGAGTAAATCATTTGTTTATGTTTGAAGTTCTCCTGACCATCTGTAAACACACTTGGAGTTAGCACCTCCAACACAACGAGGCCACATTTTCTTATTCTTATTTTGAACTTACTTTTTACTTTTTCTACATGCTCTGTATAGAATTCAAACTCTTTTTCTGTACTCAACATAACTTTAAGACCTGCCATATCAAAAAGCTATTGCATATACTTTTGAAACATTCTGCTATACTGTTTTACAAATACCAAAGAAAGACTTTCTCAATGGGGGTTTGTAAAGTGTATGCACCTAAATTGGTGAAAATGTTAATTTATCTAGCTATAAGTTGCTTTATCTAATACGGTTAGCTTGTTCCTATACTCGAATATATTTTTTTTTAAAAAAGCACCTAGTTCAGTCTTGCCCTTTATTTGTAAATCGAGTACAAGATTTTCGCATATCGAAAACAATGAAAATGAAAGAGAACGACAAAAACTTCTTTAAGAAACGAACGCAAACTTTCTAACAATGTACTGAAAGTTAACGACATAAGAAAACAAAGAAATTCGGAGTGCCTAATTATTACCAAACTACGTTACTCAGGGCTAAGTAAACAACTGATTTAGTTCGTACATCACAAGTTTGCAAAAGTAAAGAACACCAGTTATTCATCACTTAAGGACGCACCCAACTCTTGCTGTGCCCAGAAGAAAAAATATCGACGTTTTCATGTAATGACATCATTAAAGCTGGAGAAGCAATCTACAAACGCTGTTCAGTTAATGGGCTACATTTTACTATGGCGATGAAATCTATGTCGAGGGGGGCGGGAAACTTCGAGAGAGTAAATACCTTTGTTATAATCTGAATTTTGAAAAGCGTTTAATTTTTGTTTCTCGTTCCTTGTTGATAGTATAGAGTGCATTGTACATTTTCAGTCTCATTTCACAGTTAAAAACGTGCGAAGGTAGATCTATAAGTTTCCGGCCTAACCATTTTAAAGGTATTATAAATACCAAAACACTTTTCAATATAGTTACCCTTCTCACATCTTTGAATTAATATTTCAATCCCTCCTCCAAATTGTCAGAAGTCTTGTCTGCAAAATGGGCATAAACAGCATCCATCACTTCTTCGTCACACTTAAATTTCCTTCCTCGAAAGTCCTTCTTGAATTTTGAGAAGAGGAAATAGTTACTAAGCTAGATCCCGGCTGTAGGGTGGATGATCGATCTCCTTGAAGCCACGTTTCTTTACAGCTTCCTTTGCAACAAGAGCTGTGTGCATAGGCGCGTTGTCGTGAAGAAGGCGCATACCACCACTCAGCTTTGCTCGCCTTTTCTCTTTGATGGAAGCACTGCATAGTCTGTGCAGTAGGCCAGCATAGTACTCTCCATTTACTGTGCTGTTCTCCTTGAAACCAATAAAAGAGTTTTCCTTCACAGTCCCAAAAGATTGTGACCACGATGTTCTTGGTTGGCTGAGAGATATTGGCCTTTATGGGCGGAGCTTCGCCAGGTTTACTCCATTCCATTGATTCTCTTTTGGACAAGGGATCATAGTAGAGAACCATAGTTTCAACTCCTGTAACAATGGTTTACAGAACTCCTTTCTGGTTGTCACGGCAGGGCAACAAAATGCCTGACAACAGATGACTCGTTGCTGCTTTTGGATTGAGGAAAGAAGTCTAGGCCCCCTTTTGCACTAACCTTATTCATGTTTAAATGCTCATGAATAATTCGAAGGACTGTTGTTTCAGAAAGCCCGAATCTTGCTGCTATTTCTGCAACTTTAAGCCGCCAATCTTCTATAATTTCTCCTTCCACAAAAGGGCTGTTTTTAGAAGTGAGTACCTCCAAGGGCAGATCGGCCTGCAGGCTCTTCGTCTTCAATGCTTTCTCGACCCATTTGAAAAAGCTTGGCCCATTTTTTACGGTAGGATATGAGGGGGATGCTTCCCCATATACACCGTCCAATCGCTGTTTAATTTCTCTTGGAGTGCTTCTTTTGTGAAGAATTTAATAACAAGGTCGATACCCTATTTTGAACCTGTCACAATCTTCTACACATAACCTTCTTTGTGCTACTATATCTGAACAACTGAACACAGCGGAGCGGAAATTACAGCTGCAATTATTTACTTGACAGATTATGACTACAGATAGGGCGATGATTCTTATCGGTGAGGCCGGAAACTTGTGAACCCTTGTATATAAGTGAATATGGGACACAGAGTTTAAGGTAAGATTTCGTCTTAATTTCTGCAATAGTCGGAAAAAGTCAAGAGTTTTAAACTTATTGCAGTCGTGATTGTATCATATATACAAATTGATGTACCCATACAAACACAATATGTACATATAAGTAAAAGTTCTGTTCTCTGGTTTGCGTTAATAGTACTCGTAGACTTTTAAAAAGCCTTCGACACAGTAGAAATTGCAAAATTAAAAATAACGCCTTTGTCCACAATGCCATATTTATCGGATAGTAATAGATAGTTCTATTGGCGTACCCTAAAGGAGAGAAAAGGAGGGGGAGCAGATTCTCTATTTGTTTAAGGCCCCATTACTTGCCACTGGGGTTCTGAATATTAGATGTACACTGATAATCGTGTCTATTAATGAAAACGACCAAAGGTCGAATTCGAATTGCAAAAGTTTATTTGAGTTTTAAGGCATTCGTGCTCATAAAAACCATAAAGCAATATTTTTTAAAAAATAAACAGGAAATTCATTTGTATTTTTAAATGAAATAAAGGAAATTTATATATATTATTTAGAATATTGATTATTGTGGCATTTATTTTAAGCGAAGATAATTTATTTAGTTTTTGTGTTTGGGCATAACTGCCTTAAAATTTAAATATATGTTATCCATTAAATTAACAGGATGTAACAAAAAGGTACGTCAAATCTTTGGGAAATATTCCTCACATATACAGGATAAAAAATATAATATGAACATGAGTCCAGAATTGCTATACTTCCTTATTAGAGCCTTTTCCCCTCACCTGTACCACATAACAAAATACTCAAAAAAAATATGAAATGTTCAAAATGTTTTCCGGATAGATCCATCAATCCGCCGTCGAATGGACTCCCTGATGCGACATGTATCCCTGGAGTATCTCGTATTGTCTGACAGCCTTGCAGAATACGAGCATGAAGACTCTGTACACCTATAGATAACATAAGCATCTGCTAACTCAGCATTTGAATACCTCATGTTACAGTACTTGAAACGCAAACACATAGAACTGATACTACGTGCTCGGTGTTACGTCAAGCAATGAAATGAGTAACAACAAGCGGACTGCATGGTATAGAACGAACACAACAACGGTCAACCTAGGAGCTAAGGGTAGTTGCAACACCTAACCCATTTATCTAGTGTATGTATTAAGCAACTGTTGTGTTGTGGGGTTATTTCCTGCTATGCTGGCATTCTAGCTTGCATAAGCGGAGTTGTAGACAAAAAGGCTCTAACAAGCACCCATGTTCGTCATATTTGTAACACCTGTACGCAAGGAATACTCCCCCAAAGTTTTGGCATGCTATTTTTGTGATATTCTGTATATTATTACCTTATATTAAACGCTGATTTTACTTAGAAATATAATAAACAATTCAAGCATAGTGAGGACGCGAACGTACGTGATTCTTATTACTAAAGATGTTTTTGTCTGCCCAATCGCCAGAGCACACGATCCCAGCAAGCATATTTCCTGTTTATAATGACCTGAACATGAATTCTGAACCCAGTGTCAGCGAACCCCTTCGATGTTTTCCAAATCACACGTAGTTTCTGGTCATTGGTCATAACTTTTTTGTATATATTGCGAACGTGAATTGATTTGCACTGGAACACAAAATATTTTTGAAAAGGCATAGTACATTGTGAAGCTTACCTCTTCTCTCGTGAGGGTAAGAAGATCCCACTGCTGGTCGAGTTCTTGTAGCAGCTTGAACAGCACCCTATAGTCGAGCGGCAACTCCTGTGCCTTCTTCGCGTAAGCTATCCAGCGGACCATGGCGAGTTGCAGGTCTGTAACGTCGCCCTGAATGGCGTGCTGGTGTAGTATTGTGAGGGCAACATGGGGCAACTCTCCATTCCATTCCCAGGATGCACACTGAAATAGTTGTGTTATCGTTATTTCAGTTATTCTTATCGATAATACGCGCTTCTCTGAACAATCTTTTAAGAAACACTAACAAAAGAAAATATACGAGGTCTTCGTCAGCAATTCCTATAATTGAAACTTGAATGTTTACTGAAAATCTTATAACATATTTGGGTATAAAATAGTAGGTATGGTCCGATAGCCTTTTGTTGTATCGAGCTATTTTCTAGTATCATTGAATGTGTACACAGATGATATTCAGTGAATTTGTCAAACAAATGTTGGAACACTATTAGACAGGTAGCGCCATTGCGTGGAATGTGCGCTCAGAGAGAGAAATGTAAATGTTTGGAAATATTTAAGAAGTAATTTTTAACTATTTGGGCCACCTATAAGAGAAATATTTCTTGTTATTTATTATTATTGCATACATTTGCTTTAGTATTTTTTTTTTACCTCTGTTGCTGTTTCTAACATGTATTATATTATGTTTTAAGTTTTACTTATGTCATCATTTTCAGATTTATTTCAGAAAGAAGTATTTTTCGAATACTTACATGAGTTAAGTTTTCTAATTTGATATTTCAAAAGACGCAAAAGTTTCTGATCTATATTACACTTGTTAGTGAAATAGATAATGAAACATAATTAAATATACTTAAAACACTACGAAAAATACTACCATATGATTTTGTAATGTTTCTTTTTTCTTTAAATCCATTATTTATTCTTGTGGAATAATTTATCATGAAAATCAGCAACTTCCAAGGAGGAAAATTCGAACAAACTTATGCTCACATTTCAAACAAAGTTGATATTGTAGCTGATAACACAATTCTACAGAGCTCTCGTTCGGACGTGTGGCCGGCTTAACGGGGATTTACTTGGCACCGGGAAGCACGCTGTTTGCCGGTAGAGTCGGATATTCACAACTCCTTAAATTCAAGAGCATAGATTTCTACAGCATACCAAATGCCATTTTTTTTTTTGGTCATACAATGGCATTTAGTGTACAAGATCGGAGTTTTTTTTTGAACTCCAGTATCTATTGTTTTGTGTCACTACATGACCATGTAAATAAGATCATGTTTCGTCGTTAAAAATATTAAATGTGGTCAATCAGAGCGAACATTAACATTATCCATCACCCAATTGCAGAAATTAACTCTCACAAATTATCGCGTGATTGCAATTCCTGAAATACGATAAATCTTACTGGATTTTAATTTAATAATTTAGTGGCTTTCTAAGCCGAGGTTTGTGAAATTCCTGATTCCTGTGCATGCTTTCTCAAGAAATTTCTTTGGACTTCGTTCTAACTTTTCTCCGATGTCATGGAGTTTTCCCTCAGTCAGAACATGGCGTTTTACTTTCGCTTTGTTATCAAGAACACGTCCTGTTTCTCTAAATCTTTTCACAACATTACGAACCATTTCTCTATGAGGCGCATGAGCTGTCTATAAATTTCCGTTTCACGAGTTTGTTCTCACATAGGAATCATACATGAAGATTCTGTGTACGGACTTTTTAGCATTAACAGCACTAACACACTGTAACACTAAAACACGTGGTCTCACAATATTCTGTATAGCCAAAGCCTTCTCGCAATTACAATTGACAGTACGCACGTGTCTTATGACAGGAAATGTTGTCCTGCTACATTCATCTTCCGAAGTTAAGTTCATTTATCTTTCCGTTCTTCTAATTGTGGGTTTTATTCCTTAGGCTTTATTTTCAATTTCCCTTATAAATAAAAAACATTTCTACTGTGATTGTATTCTTAAAGAAAAGGCCCTTTTACTTTGTATGAATTTACTGCATCACACGGCACGCAAGAAGATTTTGCGTATCACATTTTTTCCGTACTTGAATAGCTTTTATTTTGTGTCAGAACATGAACTACTCTATTCATTAGCGTTCCGTAATGAAATTCTGTGTATCATTGTGAACAACACTGACCTTACATGCTTTCAGATTTAACTTTACTCAATTTCAAAAGATGAACTGACGCGTGCGAATGACAATTTTCTAAAAAATGCCAGAAATGTGTAATTTTAGCAAGATAAAATCACGATTAAAGACCTGCGAGAACATAATATTCTTTCTACATAAACACAGTTGCTTCTCTTTTCACACTATTGTTACATTTGACAAATAAAGTGACAAAAGAATGCCTGAACTGAAGGATATAAATTACTATGAACCCTTTAAGGGTAAAACACAAAGTTGAAATGTGGAGATTTTACACCATTAAGCTAATGGACAGGAATGTGTGTATGAAATGAACTAGTGCTTTATTCATTTCTATCTCTCTAGTTCTTGTTATTTAAGCTATATCGTTCTTTATGAATTACTTTATTTTTTAGTTTTAGTATATGTATGTCTGTTCGAATGATCTGTCCATAATTTGTATAATTTTATTTACCTTTAGGATGCTTTTTAGGGTGAATTTTGAATGATATGATTGCCGCTGTATTTGACGATTACACGTTGTAGCAAATTAGTACCCAAGCACTAATTAGTAAGGACCATTATCGAACTATTTTATCTCAAAGGTTGGTCTGTCCCAATTTAATTAATTAAAGCTAATAATTGCTCCCACTAATTACAACTTGCTTTTCCTAATATGTTTCTCTTTTACAACATTTTCATTTGGAAAGTTTTGTCCAACTCTCTGATTAAAGCGGTTCTTTCGACTTCCCATTCCCATTTCACCATCGCTTGCTTAAGGATTAAAGTAACTCGATGACAAACAAACAAAATTAAGATATATATTTTCATTTTTTTCTTAACCTTAACCCATATTTCCACTCGTACCAATATCTAAACATGAATAATTAAAAAAATTTTAGAACATCTATTTTATCATGAATAATGCAAATTATGGTTTCTAAATGAATCGTTTACATTTTTGTGCGCTGCAGCTACTTATTTCGATTCATTATTCATTACCTCTTTACGTCTTTGCGGATATTACTATCAAGCACTGTATTTTTTAGAGCATAAAGCATATCCCCTTAGCTTATTTAGGGACACTTTTAAGTTTTAATCACTGATCAAACGCACTGGAGAGCATTACCTACATGTTTGCTATTCTAAATTAAATTAATTAATTTATTAATAATTGTTCTTGTAATAATTCTATTATAAACACATGTTAGTTGCTGTAATCATTTGTGTGTCGCCGCTAAGAAATGGAAATTTTGCAGAATATCTATAAATAGTACCTGAAAAATATTATTCATGCAATTTTTAAGTTGAAAAATATTTATTTTTGCAAAACGGAAAATCCGTGGTAAAGCATACAGGCGATTCATGTGGTATCTGATGAAAAATTTGAACATTTGACCTTACCTTAATATATTTGTATGCTACTATGATATATAAAGGATATCTTTGGAAAAATAAAGGTATAATAGTTTGCATACAAAATTTGAAAACATTATAAGATCCCTTGAAATGTAAATATGAATAATAGTTCAGTTAAGTTTACATTTTAACATTTTAACAAAAATAATGATTGGTTAAATTTATTTCCTACGTTAAAGAAAAGTTGTTGTATGCACATTTGAAAACTTCTTCACAAAAACAATGACAAATAAAAATACATAAAAACTGCAAATTATTAAGATAAATATACAATGATGACCATTAAAATTGCAATACAATATGCGTGTTTATAATAGATATGCAAAATGATGATTTGTCATCTCGTTTGATTGTTTGATGGGTCTTTGGGATCCTTCACGCCTGTGTGTTCGTCCTATCTCATATTCATTTCGCTGTGGACCCTTTCCTCCAACACTAGAACCACTTTTTCGGAATGACATCACGCACTCTCAGTATGCCACGATTAGTTCAGATACCTGCTGTAGTATTTTCAACCTTCTGAGAAACTGTGAGGTCGGTATGAATGTTGCACTTTTAATAGCCAGCAGGGCAGTGTGACTTCTTTTGTCTTGAGTATAATTTAGGTCATAGTCGAACTTATCATCGTACACTTTGCGATATTTAACTTTATATTTTGTTTTTGGTGGAACTCCTCTAATGTCAGTTAAACAGAAATAGCGATAAGTTTGGTCCTTCATAGAGATTGCAAATCATTGTCCCAAGTTATAGTTTAAATCATCTAGACAATTTATTTTATGCGTGGGGTGAACTAACTTGAGATGAACACACATACGTAAAGGACCCCAATGACGCTGCAAATTAAGCTTTGGAAGCATAAAGCTATAGCCTACAGTAGCGAACAGTGTTAACACTTTTGACGAACTGAAGCCTCCACTGAGCAAGTCAACCGACGTGCTCAGTCATGATAAAGCAAGCTGTAACGGTTAACTCAAGAAGTAACGTCTCACCTTGCATTATTTGTTGCACGAACTCCAGATGTGTCAACGCGATCATCAATCGTACTTTAGTGTTAATGAAATAAAAAAAATGAGAATCGTTAAATATGTACCTTAGTTTAGTGTCACCGGCCATGTAGGAATGGCAAAGAGCTTTTGGTACTGTTGACATCCGGAGTAAGGTTAAGAGAAACAAAGTAGAGCTTATATTTCATGCTCTAAATCAGCGTGGCGCATCCGACTGTTCGCAGGCCACATACCAAGGGAATGTTTGTTACGATCCTTAAAAATAACGGGGAGGGAGAGGTTTGTACTAATCGGAGAAGTGAGCGAGAAACAGAAAGGCTGGCTGGAATCGTCAAAATCCCTTCCTTATGGCCGCGTTGTTTCCGATTCTAAGAAAACAGCAGAGTTTTGCATTCTATGAATAACAAAACAAAATTGGTGCAAAGGCGCTTCAGCATCTGGGTTAAAGTCCTCGGAAGGGAAACGACTGACCACTTATAAGGGCGTCCCAAACCCAAGATCGCGGGTTGGAACCCGGCTCGGACCGAAGGATTTTTTCGGGCGTAAAAATCCTAAGTATGGCTTCCTTCCGAAGGGAAGTAAAGTCGCGGGTCCCGTGTCGTACATTTACGGCACGATAAAGAACCTCAAGCCTGAAAGAAGAGGCCTCTGAGCAAAATTTGTCGGCCGTTTCACGCCCTGAGTTGAATGGGACGCTGATGACCTGAGATGTTAAAGAGCGTCCGTAAATAAATAAATAAAAAAAAAAAAAAAAAAAAAAAGGGACTAGGAAATACAGCTATTTACTTGTGTCTTCGGTTACTTAGCACCTGTCAATGCGAATTAGCAGAGCGTATATAAACATACACGTGTTAAAGATTGCTTGTTCTGCATTCATCAGTTGAAATATTTAATCAAATATATATATAGCTTAATGGTTGTATTTTGAAGACCTAGGCGACAGATTTAAGTAGAATAATAATTATTATAATTTACAATAAAACAACCTAAGGGTGGCCATCAATACATTCTTGGGAAAAATCTGGCCTTTGACTCAAAGACCTTTGAACCATAGACTGTAGCTTGGGTTCGAGTAGTTCTGTATTTTCCCGTCTGCACACAATGGAATGTAGCAAATGAAGCAACGCGTTATGAAAATTATAATCTTTATACTGAGCTATCGTCGGAAGATTGCATTGGCCAATTAGCCGTCGCTCAAGTACAACCGGACCGAATAAGAGTGGGCAATTGATTACAGAACTACTACGTTGGCCTGGAGTTCCACGTGACTCAATCAGTGTCGTTTTAACAGTGAAAGAAACACGTGTTTCAACCTTGAGTAAAGTCTGCAATGAATACTAAACAACAAACACTGGGCCTAATCATTATACTCCACAACCATATTTATTTATGATTGTAAGCTTGTGCTTTTTAGAGATTATTTGTCGTTATGCAATTCATAAACTGGTGTTACCCTCAGATTTTAGTTTAGACGAGCTAAACGTAACACACGTAAGAAAATAACTTTCATTTCTTAAAGAAATTCAAGAAGATTAATGGAAGATTTCATAAGCTGTGTGGAAAACGAAGGCAGGTATTGCCATACGTGACACGAGTATGTAACAAGTTATAGAATGTGACTCTAGTACTTCTGTCAGCCCAGCAGTAAGCGGCGGCCGCCTACCAGAGGATATTATTCCCCGCCCCGGCATTAAATAGTTGGGTAACCCGATATTCTGTCAAACAGACACAAATGTGCGAAAGCAGAGTTTTTATTAATATCCGTGAGCAATAGAATACACAACATATTCGGATTGGAGCTGATATTAAAGAGTTGGAACTTATTCCCTCGTGATGAAATTCTTTTCCTTTAGGAGTTGAAGTTTTAACTGTTTCACTTACTGAGGAGTGTGCAAGTTCGTAAGCTATGAAGATGGAGTGAAGGCGCTCCTGTTGTCGGATTTCTGCCCAGTTGTCTTCCTCCGAGTTTCCACGATCTTCTCGTGTTGAAAGCCATAACTTCAGATGTATCCTACCTTGGACATTGGAGCGCTGTGTGCGGGCTTCCAGCTGATACCAGCAATCCAAGCCTGTTGAGGGAATATCCTGAAATAAAATAACACAAAAAATAGGACATGGTGAAAGAGGCGTCTAGATCGATAAAACAGACATCATTAAATAATAAAACTGCTGGCTTTGTATTATGCAGCGAAGGACTTGTGTCTGTTCACTTGGGTGAGTTTACCGTAATGAATAAATAAGTTCAGCATTCACTACAGAAATTCGTTCCTTTCGTTCCAAATAGCAAATTATAACGAAAATGCCATAAAGATATTTTCTTATATTTATAAACAAAGACTTTTTGGAGGTTTTTTGTTTCCATTTGTTACACTGATATTGATGTTTAAACAATTTATTCGGCTACAAGTGGACAAAATATTCATTAGTTTTATAATTCACAAGATAAGAGGAACAAATTAAATTATTTTACAAACTTCTAATTGATATTTTTTAAATTGTCGGGTGAAACTCGAAAAACTAATATATATCAGAGTCAACATTATTTTTAACTTATTTCAGACTTTGTACTTAATAACACATAACTGTCATGTAACATTTTTATGTTTACATTTGTGTTTGGAAATGTCAATCGGGGCAATCCTTGGCCCGATGTCACACGCGGCAGAACCTTCAGTGTTGTTCGCGATGTACAGCTCACGTACTTGGAGTCTGTTATTGTGGGATAGAGAAAGCTATTCATGAAGAGAAAGAACATCCTGCGCATAACCTTCATCTGCAATAGGTATACTTTCTAAGAAAAATACTCGTGAGCAGGAGGTCTGAAATTGGAATCCCGCCAGGACCGTCTTCCCTGACAGACGTTTTTTCCAGGTTTTCCTCAGTCCTCATAAATGGCAAATGGTATTTTGAAGTAGGTAATTTTATGAACGATTACCATACTTGAACCGCAGTTAATATAGCCCACTTAAGTAAAGCTCTGTGTCTGACTGAATAAATTATTTGTTTAAGGTAAGCTACCGCGTTTTCAATCCTCTTGAGCATCCATCTGTAGATTTGAAATTAACCCCTGCATAACAACAAGGAATCTGACACCCTTTGTTTCTATTCTTGTGGTGCCTATTTTTCAACCTTTCTTTCTACTCAAAAATTCTGTGAACACATTTCCTCCGCACTTGTATATCTGGATCGTCTAGTAAAAACAAATGCCTCTGGAACGCTGTTACTTCACCCTATTAGATGATCGAGGGATTTTAGAAATCTACAGCCATTAGCAACTGTGCAGCACCCGCAATTGACCACAAATTCGATATATCTCAATTCTTTTCTTTTCTTTAGCCATTGTCAATAAAATCGTACCAAGTAATCGCATTTTAAGCCTCAGAAACGACTAAGAAGCGAAGGAGATAAAGTCTGCTGTGATTCTTTTACCTGCAGAGGCACATTGACACAACCCAGGAAGTCATCTTGACTACCGGAACGGGCGCTTTGTGCGATCTGCTTGAAGAACCTGCCTAGCCCCTTCACACCTCTTACTTCGTTCAGCTTGCTCACAGCGTCGAACACGGAAGATTCGTCATCGTGATCCCTAGAAATGAAACACAAGACACATTTTCACAAAATTAATGGATAGCACTGTAAGAAATACACGTGTATTTATCACAAAGTTACTGCCTATAACGGGTAAAGCAAGTAAATAAAATACCTTAGCTGTAATTATCTAGCATTTATAAAAAGATATTAATAAATGCATAAAGAACTGTGCAGCTAGTGTGTAAAGTGCAAGCACGTCTTTGCATTTGTACACCGAGAAATATGCTACAATCTTGTGAAGGTACTGGGGTCTTCCAAAGGAAACTGGGCGTGTAAAACATTTCAACTCTATAGCATTGAACTGGTAACTTTAGTTTACGATTTTATGTGAACATTTATCAATAATGTGAGTTTAATATCTATATCACAATAGGAACTATGTGCGTTAGAAACATATCATTCCAATTTTATTTAGTTTATTTTCTTTCTATTGTTGTTTAGAAATTAACAATGCCGTATATTTCTCATAAATTCTGTTTGCGCTGAATTTGTGAGTACCTCTATATCTTTCAATTGAGTGCTACTGGCATGCTGAGCTGCTTAAAGCTATTTAAAAAGTCAATTGTCAAATGTGTTACGTAGAATTAGATGCCCATTCGTTGAGCTTATGTATTACTGTAGGGTAGCACACAAAAACCGGACTCCCGCCTCGTAAACAGAAGTAGAGTTGTCAAACTTAAGTATGGTTTCTACCGTCCGTGGTTGAATATCCGCAACTACAACAGTCCGAGGTGTTTTTCTTTTTTCCTGCATTCGCAACTGATCGTGCTTTTCGCCACAAATACCAACAACAGAAAATTTGGCTGCAAAATTCTTCCCCGTTTTCTTAATGGAGCCGGCACGCATGCACTCACACCTTCACTATCACGGTACGCTGTTAACATCTCGTAATACAAGAACTTACTGTTGAAATAGCCCACATATCCTTTTCCCTCTCCATCAGAGCTCTTTCATTATCTGGCTTACGGCTGCATTGACTGTAAGTATGCTGGGCTGGTTCGCCAAAACCGGCTCGGTGTTTCTTAGACCACAACTAGTTCAAAAGCGTTTCATAAAACTACAAACAAAGAAACATGTCTCATATGCAAACCTTAGAAAGGGACAAAACTGGTTTATTAGTGTTACCTTTCAGCCTGAATCACTATGCATATATGTAAAGTTACACAAAAAATATAAAACGAAGAAAGACAACTTCTCTAAATAAATATAAAAAAAAAAAAAATAGAGTAGTTAATGAAACTTGTGATAAATATGGTGTGGGATATTGTTTATATATTTAATTAACCTCAAATATTAAATATAATCGAATTGTGCTTTCCAAAAACAAAAGTGATGGAAAAGAGTGCTTTCAAACTCACATATAATGACAGAGCATAGCTGAATCCTGCACTGAAAGTATGGATATTTCTAACACAGTCCACAAAGAATATCTGAATTGTTAAACTTTCGTTGATTTCTGAACAAAGTTCTTCCATGCTGTCTTTAGAAAAACATTGTGTAAAATGCTTTTATTCAATGTTTCGTCCTTATTCCAATATACTACCTTATAATACGAAGCTCACTAACTGAAATTAAATTATATTACTCAAGTAACACAAATATTAAAAAACAGTGTACAGCATGAAACTTGATATTTTATTGATAAACAAAAATAAATATTTAAAAAGTTCCAGAGAGAAATTCCAGGCCTATAGGCATTTTGGGTTTTTAATGTCACTCTATAGCCTTTTGTAAATCTTTTTATGTTCCGATTAAACTTCTTCTTGTTTCCTTTTTCCTTGCTA
The DNA here is from genome assembly GCA_030762175.1 of Metallyticus violacea. Classification (NCBI taxonomy): domain Eukaryota; kingdom Metazoa; phylum Arthropoda; class Insecta; order Mantodea; family Metallyticidae; genus Metallyticus; species Metallyticus violacea. Next base: position 141,742,509 of record CM060832.1, read on the forward strand.
TACTCATGTGGAGTTCAAAATACTTTTTGGTATCTGTCATTTTTGATCCATTGTATAAATGTTAGGTCAATCGTTTATTGTAGTATTATTATTTTCTCTCTTTTCTTTCTCACTGTTCCTTAATGAAATTTGAGTTATTCTAAGCCGAAACTGAATTTATAATTTAGCTTTTGTCTCACTTTAAAGCAAAACATTTCCGTTCGTTATTCTAATACTTTTCTCATTACATAAAACATGTATTTTAATATTTAGCAACATGTCTGTCTGATAATATGAGAATGAAGTATATTAACAATAGCTAATACTTGCATCCTTTATTCCAATTTGTAACCGCCTTCTCAACTTCAAAGCTTTATTCGAGGGATAGGTCATAAGTAATGGCAACTATATTTTTTACTCGGGAACAAGGGACAACACGACAAACTTAAGATATACAATTGAAAGTGTATGGAGTGTATTTTCCAATGAAGCGACCAGGTGATGTAAATGGACAGAAGCCGCATGTCTCATTTGGTGAGCGACATTATTCATGAGTAATCAGGAATGGAGGCCACGTGATAGCATTTCTCCGCAGCACAGAAAGCACTGGATGCGCGTGCTCTGCCCAATCAGAGGCTTCCCATCGCTGGCAACGAACTGTCGATGTACGAAAGCTGCTAAACACCGTGCATTACCTGGGAGACCCGTCCTCTGACGGATTTGCAGCTCAGTGTAAGCAGCTATATGTAAATTTTGCTTATGCCGTTATAAACCAATGTTGTACGGTTGCCTGGGATTTGCTTTTCCCTATGAGGGCCGCATACATTCATCCTTCCGTTGTGGCACCTCTCAGTAGTAAATGCCTTATACTTTCAATCGTATACCTTAGATGTTTCGTATTAACCCTTATATGCTAGAAAAAATATTTGCTAGGACTTATCCCTCTTATGTGTATAGTATGCAGAAAATGTTCCAGAATAAAACATACAGAAATGTGAGAACAGCACATATATCAGGAAAATTATCAGCAGTTATTCTAAATTGTTACTTTAATAACTACTGATGAAAACTGTGATACTGAGTACGCCAAAATTGGTCTCGGCACTGAGGAAATATTTTTCATTTTGGAACATTATTTTCGCGGTTTACATGCAAGGCTATCTGCGAAATACTAATTTTAAAAATTCCATCTTTTCAAACGAACAGTTCATTTGTTAGTAAGGAAAACTCAGTAGACCAATTTCATTTTTTTTTTTTTTTTTTTTTTGCTTTCACTTTCAGCTTAACGGAAATTCGAAAAAGGACACCTTTCAGTGAAGAAAAGTAAGAAAGCAGAAGCAAGAAGTTAAACATGATAGGACTGTCTTCCCAAAGAACAGACCACCTGCAGGTCTGTAACAAATATTAAACTTAAGCATCTCACTTGCAACTTTTAACTGAATAGACACTAACGTCTTCCAGGGACTGTTGATTTTGTGATTATGTACTACGAATTATTTCGCAACAATAAAATGCATTATTTTTAATTAAGGAACCTTATCTTATGTTATAAAATCGTCCCTTATCTGATAATGTTTTATTAAAATAACAATAAACGTAATATTAACAACAAAACATTATTAAAATACGGTTACGCATATTTGGATGAAATGTTTAGAATAGTGTTTTACCTTAGCTTCATTAAATGGCTTTCTTTACGATTGTATATTATACTGTTAATTAATTTTTGTTGATAACTGGGTATGTAAAACTGTTTTCTTTCCATTGTTACGCTTATAGTAGTAAATTGGGTGTTTATCAACATTATTGCGATGTATGAGCATAAGTGATTTTACATCTAATTTAACTTCAGCTATTTAAACGTGTGTTAAACCTTGATCTAATCTTGTAGGCAAATAATAGAGTTGTCATTTGCTATAAACATTTTCGTTCTTTATTTTTAAGTATTGGGACATTTTTTGCAGTTTTAACTCAGTTGACGTTTTCTTATTGTTTATTATAAATTCAGTACATGTAAAATTTGAGAAGTTTTCTTGACATTCCCCCCAGGATTTCTCTGAGATTTCCTGCACAACCCATTCTATAGACTTCATAGCAAGTGAGATGCCACACACTGCAGCGGAAGGAATGTACATTATTAAAAGACATCTAACTTTCATGTCGGTAAAGGAGTCCACTCAGCCTCTTGAGAATAATTGAAGAGTAAACCAAGTTTGGTAAGATACGTTTTAGATTGTCTGACCACGTGATTCCTTAAAGGAGCAACCGGCTGGGAAGGTCGTTTTAAATAGTTTTTTGAGTCGTGAGTTCCAGATTATTATTGCTTTGAGACAATTATAAAGAACAACTTAAATAACATTTATCAGTAACTGTAATTTTAAAAGTGTCCTGACAGATTGCAAAATTACTTTAACCTTTCATTTTATACTGCTTTAGAGAACCATATTGGCACAAACGGATAGTCTGTAAAGACCACAGAAAGGGTAGAATTTATAATCTTTCGAATGTGTCTTATATACAATATACAGAGGGTGCCAAAAATGTATACACACTTCAAGTAAAGAAAAACCTGTGTTAACATAACAAAAGTTAATTCACACAAACAGAAAATGATGAGCACTAATCATCTTACACTTTTACAGTTACAACAGTTGCTTAATATGCCCACCATCAGCGTCGATACACTTCTGAGTACGTTGAACTCAGCAACGTTTGCGAAAGTGTCCTCAGCGATTGCAGCACATGCTGTTTCAATTTCTTCCCGAAGTGCTGCCAGTGTAGTTCGTTTTCTACGGTACACAACATCCTTAAGAGCTCCCCATAGGTATAAGTCCAATGGCGGTTCTGTTCTGTACACACGTCCCCATTGCCTTCGAACTTCAACAAGTTCGGTTTTCCATTAACACTTCAAAATTGCTTTCCGTTGTTTAAACGATAATCTTGGCTCCATTTTGTTGTATTAACGCTAGCATAACGTATGTGAGTCACATCTGTTTACAGAACATCATTACTGTTGTTTTCCGGTTCAACTTTGATATATACTAAATTGATATCTATTGTGAAAGTGTGTATACATTTTTTGGCACCCTAGGTATAATTAGTTCTCTCTGTATATTATCATCGGCCGAGAAAGACGATGTTTCGGCAGCGTAATTGGCCTTCTAGAGCTGGGCATGTTTCAGGAGAAAATAAAGCACTTCTCCAACAATGCTACTCTCATAAATAAAACGAAACTAGAGTTTAAGTATATTACAAACGTTTAAAATGCAATATCTTCTAAAACAACTACAATACGAAAAAAGAAATCAATAACCCAAGATAGCCCGTTGGGTAGTGATAATTTAGAATGAAAGAAATATCCAAGCGATATAATTACACAATTATAATCAAATTTCGAAACCGGGTCTTCGAAGTAAAACCAATTGTTCCTGAATGTTTAACAAACACAGCTTTTACATGACACTAAGAGTATTCGACTTTTATGGATTAGGTATGTTCTGGTTAAATTTGAAATGTTAAGCAGCTTAGAGAACTCTGCTGCACGGTATGATTTTGAGAAAGACTCGGTCTGAAAGCGAAGGGAAAGGAAGAAAGAAAGGGAAAAAAGAGAAAGGGGGAAAAGGGGGGAGAAACTCGGAAAATCAGAATTATAAGGAAGGTATATAACTGGAGTTGAAATATACAGCCATATGATAATCCAAATCAAATAACCGACATTGGAAAAACCTTCGTTTCTGCATCATAGAAAAGTCCTGCGAACAGTCTCTTGGAAGTTTCATCAGCACAGAAAGGAAACGAGAGATTTAAACAGCTGTCTGCTAATAGAGGCTAATAAAACGTATGAGCAGAGTCTACTATTCAGGCAGCTCTATTTGCATTATATTAAAAACCTAACCTCACTCATGTCATAATTTTCAAACACTCTAGTGGCAGCAATTTTTCCTTTTCTCAACGAAACTCGGCTTATAACCATTAACAAACGATTCATCGAGTTCGTTAACCAGTAAAATTTCTCAACAAAAACTCGGTATATGCCAATGAAATAAAACAATAAAAATGATTTCCGAAAAGTAGCTAAATCAAACTATTAAGAGTGGGGGCTTATCTGGAACCCACCATTTAAAAATCGCCCTAGCGGCACCAATATTTGTTTTATCGCAACGAAATACGGCATAGGCCATTTAAATAAAAAAAATAGTTTCTGAAAATCACGAAAATCGAGCCAATTAAGATTTTTTAATAGTGTTTAGGGTAATTCCCCGGCACTTGCTATTTATGAGTACTGAGGAAAACCTGGAAAAAAAAAAAAAACTCAAGAAGGGATAACTCTCCTGGTGGGATTCGAACCCCAGACCTCCTAGTCACGAGTACGCGCCTTAACGACCTCGGCTACTCCTGGCGGTATCCTAATCTCTAATCTTATTCCCTTATTAATTATTATGGATTTTTCATTTATTTTATGTACCAACTTTATTTTAAGCTTAGTTTTTATATATAATTTTATTTAAAATAATTCTATTTCTCTTATATTTAAAAATAACATTTATCTGTAATTAAATTATCAAAGTATTAATATAAATATAAATAAAATATGTGATTGTTTATTAAATTCTCTATATATTGGACTAAATGATATACGTAAAATGAAAATATTATCCGTGCAACTTCTTCCTTTAAGAAATCCCGTTTGCTCTTCTAAAAGAATACTATTTTCAATCTTTTGTAATCTATCTTTGCATACATTTTGTGTGCATTAATACCACGATAGCTACCACAATTAGGTACACATTTTTAAATGTGGATACAACGAGTGCTATTTATAACCCCCTGTGTATTTCCTTCTTAAGCCAGCAATTATTCAATAATTTAAGCTTGATATTTATTTTTAAATTTTTACATCTAAATCACACATCCTGCTTTTTTGACTTTCCTTTACTATTTCTAAAAGTGATTTTTCAATTGAATTTATTCCTAGTAATATACGAGCATTTATTTCATATTCTTTATTACATTTTCATGTGTTCGGAGCTTTGTACCTATAATATTCTTCCTAATTTTGATATAGACAGGACTGACTCTCAATATATTCTCTTCTTCCAAAAGACGTTTAGTTATAGGCATAATCTTATTAGCAATGTAAATCATATACGAGTATACATTTTCCAGTCAATCCTGAAGCTAATATCGCCTCGTGGTCGTTGGTTGTACACCCTTAGAAAAAAAAAATAATGGAGCAACGGCCAGAAACGACTAATCCGGAAAACATCGGAAACATTCGCTTCAGCTATTGTAATTTTGATACACTTATGCTCAAACATAAAAATGGAAATGAATCATCTTTGTTCTCAAAATAAATTCTGCATCAATATTCTAAAGTGAAAAAATAAAAATAAAATGCAAATTGTCTTTATTCTATTTAAAAACAATCATTCATTTTCTATTTATTTTGAAAACTACGATTACTTTAAGCTTGTGGATACATGAAATGTTCTTGCTTGTTACTACAGACTATATATGTTTAATAATTATTACTTTTATTTATAGATACATTCACTCTCGGGCACGCGTGGATATGAGGAACTGTCGCAGATAATGTGTAGGCCACCGACATATCGCAAAGAGCACGACTACAGGGAGGCAATATATGTATACATAGTTCACTGTCATTGCAAAATATGCCCCAGACTACTGTTCCTGCACAGAATAACTAAGAGCGCTTTAAGCACTCAACTACGTATTAACAACTAGCCCTGAAGTTATGAAACACAACGTGAAAGCTGTTCACAGAAAAGAAACTGTACTTACCAAATGTCCAAATGCAAAATGTCCGTTGCTACATCGTCAATGTCACTGAAAAAGAAAATGCCTCATTTATTGATCAAATTTTTAAAAGATTAAATATGTAGTAAATGTCCAAAATAATCCATCTTTATTTTTATAGTTTATTGATTATGCCGGGTGAAACATCTAAAACTTGCACCGCAAATATTTATGAAATGATAGGTATTATTGATGTGGCGTTTTCACAGAATCACAGCTTAGGGAGGGACTAATAATTGCAGTCCATACACAGATATTAGAACATGTATTTCTTGAATAAAGCTCCATTTTTAATTGTAATGCCTAATGACACCAAGAAAATAAATTAAAATGTCAATGGTAATTTTTGCATGATTCTAATGCAAGTACTTTAGAGATATAGAAATATAAATATCTTAAATACTTATAGTGTTCTGCCCCATTTAACTGCTTAGTTACTAGGCAGTTTGTGTACATTTCGTTTCCCTTACACTGATTTTGTTGTGACTTCTTTATGATAGTACTTGAAGTAGGGCGTGAAGGAATATGGTATTTATTAATGGTGAAAAAGTCCATATGGAGAATAATGTTTTTTTTTTGTAATATGTACAACGATTGTCTTTATCGATTTTTTCCAAAATGTTGGATTGAACGAAGGAGGCCTGTACAGAAGGCCTGCCCTTTAACAAGATTTGATCCTTATCTGTGGGGAAAGCTGAAAAAGGCTGTCTACAAGGACATACTGACTACACCAGAAGATATGAAACTACGCATTACAGCTGAAACTTCTGCTGAAATGCTACAACATATGTAGCAATCTTTAAATGACAGGCTGGAACCTGTTATTGTAGCTGTGGTCATTTTGAACACAATCTGTGAAGACCAGTTTTGGTATTTTTTAAGTTATAGTTGATACATGGTATAGTAAAAATACACAAGTATAAAATGTAAATATATTTACTTGGAAATTCATGGGGAAAAAAAAAAAAAAAAACCACACACACACATACACTAAACAAGAAAAAAGTAAACATAAGAACATCGCAGCCTAGTAGCCAAGCACTTAAATGGAGCATACATATTTTCATATTACGACAGTAAAGCTCGTAAAGACATTGCAATCCTGCAAAAAGCATCATTAACATTATAATTCTCTATAGTTTTATTTTGTTGTTGCAAAGGGCATTGTTCTATTTGAAAAAATCGTGTTTTTTCAAGAAATACAGTTTCTAATAATTATTGATATCTGTGTATGAGCTGTAATTACGAGCCCTTGTCTAACTTTTAATTTTGTGAAACTAGCACATTAAAAGCATCATTTTAGAAATATTTGCATTGCAAGTTATAGGTGATTCAGCATGTATACACCAATAATAGCAGTGGTTATAATAAACGAGTGAAAATGCAAGAAAAGAAGGAAAAAATACTTAAAGAAAGCTAAACCGACGGACTCATGAACACAAAACCTGCAGTTGGAATTGCGCCAGAACCGTTCTCACTCCCTGTGGTTTTTTGTTTCCATCAAGATACCCTGAACCTAGGTCGGGAACGTTTCCTTCCCAAATTATCAGTTCTTTTATTTATAAATTCATAACATACCATAAATGTGACATGGAGGTAGAAACAGGTGTTTCTGTTTTAGGAAGTGTGCTAAACCTTCGACCCAACAGCTAGGGTAACACCATATGCCTGCTCGGTAGATTATGCGCCCAGTATGAAACTGATTGCAAAAAAACTACGTCAAGCGTTATTGCTACTTGGAGCCGATAAGGTTAAATCTGTTATCGTTCGTTCTTGTTATAAGTAAAGATTACTGCGATAATAACTAGGCAACATTTCTCCTTACCAGCATTGGTAGCTAATTAATATTAGTTTTATTATGTCTGATGAAATGAAATAAATTAATAAGTATTTATAATATGACTGCGAACATAATGCATCCAAATTTGATCATATATTTGATATTTTAATTGAGTTAACCATTTTTATCGTTTATATTATTTGTAACTTCAGTTGTTTCTCAGAAATGATGAATTTAATTATATACGCGGTCGGATTGATAAATCGGGAAAATTTCAACGACATGGTGGGAATTTAGTTAAGCGTGATTCTTGTGATGGTTTTGTTAAAATCTGTAAAAGACAGATCTTTGTTGGCAGTTATCTTAAGGGATCGGTGTGTAACACGTTTCGTAGAAATGGATCATACGAGCATCGCGCAGTGATAAAACATTTATATTTAAAAGAGTGGACTGCGGCCCAGTTTGGCGGCTCTAAACCAACACTCAAGGCAATTTGTCACTGAATAAATAAATTTAAACGTAGCACTGCAGAGCTGTACTTTTCGGAGTAATTGTCGAAGAAGAAATTGTCGATGAAATCATGGCGTCGTGATAAAAGACCGTCACATTAAGATTCGTGAGATTGCTGAGATGATGCAAGGGTATGAGGTTCTGCCCTATATGTGCGGAGAAAGAATCTTGGGAACATATTCTGGCGTACTGCAAGGGGACAGAAGAATGGAGAAAGAGATATATTCCAGCCCCGTTTGTCAACGGAGGGAGAGGGCAGTGCTGAACTTTGTTGGAAGGTAGGAAGGAGGGGAAGGGAGTAGGTGACTTTTTAAACAATGTGAGTCAGCCCAAATAGAAAGAGGCAGATATTCCGCAAGAAGGTAGGGGAACATCACGATACTAACTTTTTTTTTTAAATAAATTGTACATATGTGTGAGGGATTGTAAGTTATTTACTTTTATACTGTTTTCTTTCCTGTTTATTTTATTTATGCATTTAAAAAGTGAAATGTTGGTTTTAGCAATTTCATGTATTCCTAGTATATCGGGAAAGCACGTACTGTTCCAGAACCCGTGTGACATGGATGAGTTAGTTTTGTAACAAATTCATTTTGTAAATAATTTACACTACCACTACTACTACTAAATAATATCCTGCATAAAGTTCTATGTGTGAACAAGATGAGTGCCGCATTTGTTGACTCCAGACCAAACACACCCGAGGAAGGATATTCCAAATTAGTGTCTGGAAACGTTGCAGCATAAGTCGAATGACTTTGATTTGTGACTAGAAGAAACTTGGATCCGCCACTGCATCTCAGAGACAAAATGACAGTCAAAGTAGTCGGGTTGTTGGAGCTAAAACTGTTTTGTCGGCGGGAAAAGTAATGTCACTATTTTCTGGGTGGGGAGCTCACAGAGTATCGTCATGTTTTACTGTTTGAAAAAGGACAAAGCAGTGACTGACTGCTGGCTGTTATTACGTAACGTTATTGTAAGTTGAAGCAGAAGCGAACAAGATTGGCATACAAAAGTGTTCAGGACAATGCGCTTGCTCACATGTCGGCCGTTGTGATGGCAAAAGTACGCGAGCTGGGTGCCTCAGATTTGATCCCAAGTAGGTTTTTTCTCCTTTCTAACCTCTAAATTGGCTTGGGGAGAAGAATTTTTTCGAGATGTTATCTGTATTGTACACGAGTATCATACAAAGTTGAAAAAAAATTGAAGGAATAAATAAATTAGAATCTCGTTGAACCAAATATATTAGGCTCAAAATAGATTTATGTTGAGAAATGAATTTTTGTACTTACTCAGAAGATAATGGTCGAAATGAAGAACCGAGTCAGAAAGTAGAAAGTGAACGCTTTTTTTCTTTCGGGGGGGGGGGGGTCCAGTGTCATTCCATTGTTCTCGTGAATTTGTGGGCATTTCCTTCTGGCATGGCGCCCTTTAGAGAAATCATAATGGAGGTGCACCTGGGGAGTTTTTAATCTAAACTCATAGAGATTAAAGCATTCACCTTATTAGACAAGAAAAAAACTCCGGAAAAAGTTCCCCATACAATTTTTCTGCTCGCAAACGCTACGGCGGTGCAGTAAGTGGCAGAGGTTCACAGCAGTCATTTTTAAAACAAATTCTGCCACAGACAACTATGGGAACGGTGCTTCAAAGGATTTTAGACGCACTTCAGAAAAGTCACGGAAGTAGCGCAAAGAAGCTTGGTACCTGAATTAGGGGCCGTTCTCAGTTCTTGTACTTGTGAACGGGATTTGATATCAGCCTCTGCCTAAACTTAAGTAATGTTTCATAATAAACATCTCTTCTGTATCATTGAGAACGATTACGAGATGATTAAATTGCCGCTGTTTCTCAGAAACAATTAATCAAATTTCGATATCTGTATTTGCGCTCATACTGTACTACAGGTCAAACAGGCGAGGTAATGACTCAAAAGTTTATTCATTTAAACAGGAAGACTTGGTAGAAAAACGCGAGGGGTTTCTTTGACTCAAGCCCTTAGTGACTTTCTTTGGGGACGGTTTATCGGTCTCATTTCTTTACGTACAAGGCGCGATCCATAAGTTTCTGACCTGATCTTGTTAGGTATACCATAAAGTAAAAATAAAGGTATTACTTATTGCATTACTCACATGTCTGGATTAATATTTAAATCTCGCTAAAATAAGACCAAAGTTTTATATGCAGAATGCTTGAAACAAGAGGTTTCAACTCATTATGTTCGTGATATCAGTTTTAAAATACAAAAAACAATCTCAGAGGGTTGTACGATTAATGATCCAATTCTTAGAAATCGGCCCTGGTGGTAACCATACTTATCTACTAAACCCAAGATCGCCAGTTCAAACCCGACCAGAATCGTTTAATTTTTTTCAGGTGTAAAAATCCTACGTATGGCTTCCTTCGGAATGGAAGTAAAGCCGTGGGTCCCATTTCGTAGATTTACGACACGATAAATAACCTCAAGCCTGAAAGAAGAGACCTCTGAGAAAAATTTGTCGGCCGTTTCACGCTCTGGGACGCTGATGACTTGAGATATTAAAGAGCGTATCAACAACTCTTGTATGTTCGCAGCAGCAATATGAAGCAGACAAACTCCTAGACTACGTATTCCACGTCCCTGCTCAGCACAACAATTCCTAGTCACAGTTGTATTCCTTTCTTTGAAGTCTATCATTAGAATTCCTCTGTAGTCCCAAATAATGTCCTTCACCTTATTCCGCCCCTCCATTACATAGTTTCTACGCTATGACAATAGCTTTCAATAATGACTTCTCGTTACCAAGTCAAAGATTAGGAAACTTCTGACAACATGCCACGCGCACTTGCTGAAAGAATTCTGGGTACTCACCTCAAATGTTAATGACGGATGCAAAGCACGTTGTTTAAAAAGCTCCAGTTTTGCAGCTATTGCGCTTTTTTCTTCAGACGCCAACAGAATTTCCTCCTCGACAAGGGAGGTGTTTTCTTATGTGAACACATTCAAAAGCCTGCCTTCACTCGAGTCATCTTCAAGTGTCCCTCTGCCCAAACAAAACAATTCTGACCACTCCTTCACGGTAGAACATGAAATGGAAGCTTTCTCAAACACACCGTGAAAGTGTTGCTTAGCAGCACTCACTTAAATTAACTTCTCCAAGACAAGAATGGTGCGGCCGGAAAGGAAAGAAGAATTTGGATCCCTGAAACATGTGAGTATCAAAGAACGAACATCGCAACAACGAACCATGGCCTTAAGGACCGCACCTCGTAATACTAGAATCTGTTTTGAAACATTGGTAGAGGTTTGATATTGCTGGAAATAAAACATCGAAATATCTCAAACCCTTAGCCATTGTGTTCACGAACACTAATTAGTTATTAGCAACGCAGTGTTCTGTTACTTCACTGTCATGTGCAACAATATGAGCTACATTTTGCACCTCTAGGTGCAACAGAAATCGCGAGGAGCTGCGTTAATTAGCTATAAGTGATAGACACTGTCGAACGATGTTCCTCACGGCGCGAGTGTTTGCTGAAACAAAATCTGGGTCTCCTCGCAGCAGTTTATTTATGTAACACATAATAAAAAAGATTTCATTGATGCTTGGATTTTTTGCACAACTTCTCTCTCGTTGACACGGCAGAGCTCCAAAAATGCCTGACAACAGATGACTCGTCGTTGCTTTTGGACTGAGGAAAGAAGTCTAGACACCCATCTTGCACTAACCTTATTCAAGTTTAAATTTTCATAAATAATTCTCCAAGTCTTCAATGCTTTCTCGGCCCATTCGAAAAGGTTTGGCCCATTCTTTTACGGTAGAATATGAGGGGGGTGCTTCCCCATATACACCGTCCAATCGCTGTTTAATTTTATTTGGAGTAAGTCGTTCTTTTGTGAAGAACTTAATAACAGTTCAAAACTCCATTTTGAACATGTCACAATCTTCTACACACAGCCTTCTTTATGCAACTATACCTGAACAACTGAATACAGCGGAGAGGCAGTTACAGCTGCAATTATTTACTTAACATATAAGGTATGACACCAGATAAGGATTTTGTGAAAGCGATAACCCTTATCGGCGAGGCCGGAAACTTATGGCCCTACCCTCGTACATTACTGTGATTGGATGATACGGAACATTAATGTTCGAGTAATTTATTTACATATTCTTAATATTATTTTGTAATGAAGCATTGCTCCATTTACATGGTCACGTGGACGCATAATAAAAGTTACTGCAGTGAAAAAACGTCCATTAAAATAGCCCGGAAGATTTGAACTGTTTTAATTATAACATTGGCCGTGAAAACCTAAGAAGTATTAAAACGTCCATGTTATACAGAAGCCTCCTTGCATGATAAAATGGGTGTATGATGCGCAATACACGATATTCCGCAATAGGGTTATCTTTTTTTTTAAATAGAAACTTTGAAATTATTTATTAATTTGGTTTACTCACGGACGTTCTTTAACATTTCAGGTCATCAGCATTCCATTCAAGACAGGGAGTGAAACGGCCGACAAATTTTGCTCAGAGGCCTCTTTTCAGGCTTGAGATGTTTTACTTACGACACGGGACCCACAACTTTACTTCTCTTCCCAAGGAAGCCATACAAGAAGTCTGAAAAAATCCATCGTCCTGATCGGGATTGAATCTATGATCTTGGATTTACGAGGCAAGTGTTTTGAATAACTGACTGATACTAAATGTGGTTCTGGGTATTTGCAGCAGTAGCTGATATAAGTGAATAACAAACACTATTATAGTTGAGTTGCTATTACGAGAACTTGAATCACCGGGAGTTAGCACTATGGCTTCGGACCTTCAGCTGCCGTGAAACGGGCGACAAAACAGTGAAAGACCCAGTAAATCATTGTACATTTATTATGTTCTATCTACGAGGACAACAAACTTAAAGATAAAACAAATGAGTTCACATATCCTAATATAGGAGTCTTAATGTAAATTATATTGGTTTTTACAGGATAATAGTGATGTGTGAGATATAAACTTAAAATAAGCAATACGATCCTATTTTTGTTCAGAATAGCAAACATATCACTCGTTACAACAGGAAGGAGGTAAATCACATGACCAGGGTAATTATTAGAAAGCTGCTAGATGTCAAATCCCCAGATCTGACTCCACTGTGGGGAAGGGGGATGTACATATCGAACCAACAGCTCTGAATGACCTTATTGGTGATGAAATGTCCAATATTTCCATGACAACCAGTTAATCAAAACAGTTCAGCGCGTTACGCTGTCCATCTGTGAGAACATGAGTACGGAATTTCAACACTGACTTCTACTCTTCATAGAGAGCATACTTCTAGTGATTTTGGTTGTTTTCCTACGTTCCTCGCACGAAAGTTTAAGCAGACGCGTATCATTTGCAGTTCATGTTTTTCTTAACACAAACGTTCACTCGTCTCAGGTATTATTTTGATTCGTTTCTAACATAGAGGGATTTCATTCCAAAACTTATCAAGCTGCATAACTACATATTTAAACCCTTTAATTTAAACAAAATAGATATTGAGGGAAGTTTAAGACCAACGTTAATTACACTTTAAATTTCAACCCCTTACCACAGCTTTTTTTCCCAATTTATGATTAATGATGGGATAAATGCTTTGTGGACAACAGTTAAGATGCGTTACTTTAGAGGGAGAGGGGTGGATTTGTTCATTACTAGAAATAATTTCAGTTTACATGGTCCGCGCAGTGTAACTTCTGTAGCGTTGTCTTCCTGTGCAAAGCACCCGTTGTTGTACGATCGATGCTCGGAAATCTTAGCGTTCATATCATGATTACTTATAATACAGAGCATCATCAAAACGATTTGTTTATTTGACAAGTTGTTATTGTTGCTGAAGTTGGACACAGTAAAACAACTGAACTTTAATGTAATAGTTGTGTTATGTAATAAATTGTTTCAAAATGGTATACATCTAAGAGCTCTTCCGAAATTGCTATTTTAATTATAATAATTTATGTTTTCGTCATAAAACTATTTTATTCTACCTAAATCCAAATATTGTTATGTAAAGGGGGCATTTGTAATTTCAAGATGGAGGTAGCTGGGGGTGAAACCTAAACTATAATCCACGTTGGTTTAAACACTCCTCTCATTATCTAAATTGGCATTTTTCTTTAAATCAAATTAATTTTAAACAAACGGTAACACAAACTGAAAGTTTTGTAATGAAAACCTTGTATCATTTTATAAAAATGTTAGTTTCTCTTAATAGAATTTTATTTCCTTTGGAATCGAAGCTGCTTCTTTTTTTGATTCGTTTTATTTACGGACGCTCTTTAACATCTCAGGTCATTAGCGTCCCATTCAACTCAGGGCATGAAACGGCCGACACATTTTGCTCAGAGGCCTCTTCTTTTAGGCTTGAGGTTCTTTATTGTGCCGTAAATGTACGACACGGGACCCACGGCTTTACTTCCCTTCCGAAGGAAGCAATACTTAGGATTTTTCCATCGGTCCTGCCGGGTTCGAACCCGCGATCTTGGGTTTAGGAGGCAAGGAGTACTTAGTATTGAATTACCTATGTTAGAAAAGTGTATTTTTGATGCTGCGTTCTGGAATACAATCGATCAATGTACAACTATGTATATAGAGCGGTTATGACCTACAGGGTCTTTAGAGCTCTACTTGTGCTGAATTTTAGTACAATTCAATTTAATCATCAAAAGGACGCGTCTCAATACATTTCTAAATCATAAAATGTTTACCTTATTAGCACAACAAACAAATATAGTTGCTTTTTCCTCTTCACTTTTTTGTTAGAGTTCATAATTAAGCCTGAATTTCTGACATGCATTATAGATAACCTGCAACAAATGTTTTAATAGAGACGAACCACAGCGACCACATTTTAAGCCATTACAGTTGTAAATCTTGGAAAAGCCATGCCATTTATAAAAAAGCAGAATAATATTAGGAATTCAAGGCCATTGAAAGGTTGCAATCGTTTAGCTGGTAAACGTTTTTATTATAAACATCTAAATTAAATGTAAAATAAAGAAACAGAATATTGTATTATTTCCAAAACTGTTTTATATTGTAGTGAGTGGGTAAAATGATTGCGCATAAAGTTTAGTTATTCAATCTTGAAGTGCTTCTATATGTTCCAATAGTTTAATGGCTAGACCAATTGATTTTCATATATTGGACTAGTTTAAAATGGAAATCGTTGTTTATTATGATGCATATACCCTACATAATTAAAATAAAAAGTGTGTTTCAGAACGTTCTAATAAAGACAGACAATGAAAATAACTGCACTACATTGTATGTAACTGTGATATATAAATGAAGATCGCCGATAAACGTTCAGAGATCAGCGCTCAATATTTATAGGAAAAATGTTCTTTCTGTTTTTGTCGTCAGCACAGCCGTTAACAAGTGTTAGGTCATGTCGTCTGCCAATGTGAATGTGAAAGTTCCTGTTTCTTGCTCTCTTCATTCTTCGCTTTAAGAAGTAATCACTTTTCTTACATGGGAGGAAGATTAACTGCAGTTTACTTCTAGAGTGTGTTACAGCTGAAGTTTTGGGAGCAGTGAGATTTGCTCCGGAAGCACTGCCACTGTGGCGTTCCTGACCGTTTCCCTTCCGTTCTTTTTTCTAATAACATTTCTTTTTGATTCCATTTTTAAGAAGGTGATATTCCGAAAGTTTTCGTTTTATTTTAAGGGTATGTTTTCTGAAAGTATTACTCTTTTATCGTTTCTTTAAATTATTTTCTCTGTTTACAAAAATGAAGGAGAAATAGTGACTAAAGCAAAATGTTGCTAGGTAAAGACTATTTCCGGTATTTTATGTCACGCACACTATAAAACGATCTGCCTGACTAGTAAATTTTTGCTATTCATATAGAAAGTGAACAAAGAATGCTCACTTCTGTAAAAGGTGAGGTGAAATTATATATTGGGTTCATTAATTAGAAACCAAATTTGGTATACAGAATAAAATTATTGAGAATGCAAAAGAAGTTCTGCAACAGACATCTCAGCATGCTGAGGCAGAGATAGTACGAGAAAATCTGAAGTGTATAGATCGTGGAAATCCGGAATTGCAATATTACGCACTGAATTGTAACTTATTCCTTTTGGTACATATAGGGGGGGGGGGGGCGAAGCGATTCGAAGAGACAGGAGCGTGGGTATCACCAAATCTTTACAAGACTAGAAATTCCCGAAATATACACAAAAACTCTGCAGAACGAGCGATTTTTATTGTTCGACTCATATCGGGAAAAAGAAACAAATTAATATAGAGCGATAATATGCACGTGTTAATAAAAGTCAAGGGCAAATATGATATTTGCAAAGTACGATATTTAACTGTATTATTAGAAGACTCAGAGTCTATGTTGGAGACGACAAGTGCAAACTATTAATATTAGCTTTGTTAGTTAATAAAGAACCAACTTCCTACACCAAAGTTCTTCATAACATTTTGAATTCATTGCGTAAATTAGCCATCAACTTCAAGTTACCAATTCGTTTCGAAATGAACATTATTAATAAGGAAAAGACAGTTTAACCGATTTGATCTAGCCGTCTGAGCTATCATGCCGTTACGGTTGGAAGTCTTATTAAATAGCCATGTCTGTGGAAGTCACTACCTTCGGCTCTATCCGCCGTCGCTTACAGCAGCAAGCAGCAAGAGTTGCACTTGATTTCCGTGCTCCGGGTATGGATAAACGTTTAGAGGTTTTGGTAATGAAAACGCGTCAGTCTATAGACAGGGGTGAGCGGCTCAAGATGCACAGCTCCTTTCCCTGGTCATAGTAACAGCGTCTTACAGGTAACATTTGAAATTGTAACAGGAATGATATGGAGGACATTCAGCAACTCAACTATCAGTTTATTGTATTATTTGTGTTCCTCGTCCCTTATGTAGATTTTAACTTAAGCTATTCGGGATTAAAATCAGGAGCATGCCCCTTGTGTCCAACCTAGTGCCAAGTTAACTGACAAGAATATTGTAAAAGCGAAGAGCTACAGGAGGTTGTGACAGTACCAAGATGGGACTAAAATATGCTCTCGCGGATAAAGACAGTTTGGATGTGGTTCGTAATTGATCTCTCGATGATTCGGACATGATACTACAGTTCTTTTGAAACAATTGAAAACCGCCTTTACTCACTAAGGTTTAATTAAACTATGCAAAAGAGCCTTAGATTTTGCTCCTAAACAAGTGCTAGAGAGTTGTCAACTAATACACTCTCATCTTTCACATATAATAAAACAGTTTACATTGCGTAGAGACTTTGATTGCAACTCTATATACTTAAACTTGTTATTTCGCCTCAGTTGCTGTATAAATTGGAAGCAGTTGATCAATTTTTTGACAAGATTAGAGACAAAGACAGATGTTCACTTACAATCTGAACTTCTCGTTCCAGCGAGGGTTGAGTGTTTGTGGCTTGACAGTTGTGGCCCGGATGAACTTGGCCGGAACAGCTGCCGACAGACTGTCTCTCTGTTCTCGACGTTCACTTCTGTAGCTTCCATGCTCTTTACGTTTGAAACTTAGTCTGAAACTGCAGAAAGACGTACATTATTATACCAGAACTATGTGTGGAAAATAAGAGACTTTCTAGCACCTGCACGACAGTACAAGGAATTAAACACAGCTGGAAGTACTTCACGAAAATGACTTGCTTTAAATGTTTAATCTGATTGTATAGAGCATGCCAGTCCTTGGCCTTAGGTTAGATCCCATGCGCCATTAGCCACATTTGTAGACTTTAAAACTTTTAAATTAGAAAGGGGGAAAAATATAACAGAACGGGTCTAAAGCGTTAAAAATTGTCCCGGAAGCCCCTATATTGCTTCCAGCATAATTTTTTGTAATTTTTTACTTGTAACTTGTCACTTTTCTCTGCTACCAAAATAATTCAAATTTCTTTTAATTTGATGCCCTCTCCCGGTTAATGACCGAATAAGCTTTAAAGTAGGAAGCGTGATGGAAGAAAAAACTCCAGTTTATGGTCAGAGGAAGGTATTTTACCAGTACGAAAGAAAAATAAATTCAAATATACTCTAATTTATTCAGCAATAAACAAAATATATAATCCACATGCAAAATTCGGAAAATGGAGTCTGTGTGATGACGAAAAACTGCAACAATTTCTTTTATACTTTGAAACAATTAACAGGGCTCTCAAACGCTTTATAAAATTCCACATCGAGCAATAACAAAACAAACAAATAATTAATTATGTCATTAAATTAGAATACTCTAAAACTTGGCTTCATCTTCAAACTTCCCAGTACATTAACAAAAATACAAACTTAAGGAACTTAAAGTATTAATAACACCATAATAAAATATTATTTTGCAAACCTTACAATATCTGGGTCACTGGGTCGGATTGGCAGATGAAGCTTCGAGCCTACTAATTTAACACAAAGACAAAGACAAGTTTGTCCACTCCCGAACGATCTCTCAGGTTAGGAACGGAGCTAGGGGCGAGCAAGTCAGAAAGTTACGTCATACGAAGTTTCTATACCTGTTCCAGCCAATGGAAAGCAAAGCCATTGGAGGAACCTTCCTGACATGGGTAACGGAAAGGGACGGAGAGCATTAAGAAGGAAAGTTACGGTATTATGGGAGCCTACTACCACATGGAGGTCAGCGCTGACGTTTGGAAGCGATAAGAACATCATGTATGATATTAATAACTCCCTCCCTGCAATGTCGTACGCAAATAATCAGCTTCTGTTTGCAATTTTTCTCTCATCTTATGCTGGTGCTCGTCAGAATTACCATATTGTATCATTTGTAAAGTTATAAACTAAATAATGTTAAGTTTGCTGTTAATTTGTAATGAAGCACTTTCAGTGTATAAAAATAAAGCTAAACATATTGTTAGGGTCATTTCAAGGACATAAAAGTGCTTGTACTTAAAACAAAATATTCGGGACTGCAGTCATGCTTTGCAAGTGCGCCCTCTAATGGCGCACCACTCCTTTTTGTGATCATGAAGCAGGTTAGGTTTTTCTGAACTTCAGCATTGGTATAAACATACCCACTTATGTGGAATCGTTCGTAAAGAAAATTAGAATAGGGTTAACTTGTCCGTCATTCAAAATCCATTCACAAAGTCTACTCCTGGATGCAGGGGCACCAAGTTAAAGTTTTTACACTACAGTGATTTTATAGGACTTTAAATTCAGTTGCTTTGTAGCCATTAGAACAGAAGAATAGAAAACTCCAGTCTGAAGAGAAAGACGTCGAAGTGATTTATAAGGGAACGGTTCCAAAGCATGTTCAATGATATCTAACGTTTCTTTTATGAGCATTGTGTACGCCTATTATCAAGAACGCTTCCCGTTTCACGAAATGTGTTTACCAATCTGTAAATCGAACTTAGAGTTGGATATTAGGGAATCTCTCTTGAAACAATCTCCGTATATCACGAGCCAATTCTACGAATCATAAATACATACACTTTAAGGAACAGATTGCCTTAATTGAACCGTATAAACTGTATTACTTTGCCCATGAATACTTAATACACAACACACACATAAATTTCTACAGTGAAACTTGTACTATCCTCCCCTCCGGCTCCCCGACATGGGAACGGGACGAGAACTGCAGAGCTGGGCCCAACTGCACGAGGAGCGGTCCCTCGAAGGAAAAATCACCGAGTAGCTTTTTGTATTAATTAATGTGTTGAGATGCAGGAATTTTGAGATCGACTTAAAACTTAATAAATATTCCATTGTATTGCGTTTCTATAGTCATGTAGCGCAATGCATAGACGTTATCTGAATTGATAATGTAGAAGCTCGCAAGCTGCTATATATAAAATGATTTTCAGTTATTAATGAGTATGGACACCTCAGTTAGCAAACTAATCCACCCTTTCCTCCCAAAAAACAGCTGGTCATACTGGGAAAAAGATTTTCAACATTGTTATGATTATGTACCACATACCAAATTAAAGCTGTCAGTGGCTCGAACTTTCATTGTTACCACACTAAACATATAAATATTACTCTTAAGTTACGTGACAAATTATCATTTCTCTATTCAGAAACTAAATAAACTCGCTGTATCAATCATACACATACAGGCACAGACGAAACAAGCTGCCTTGAACTGTAATTATACACAAATAGAGTATTTATTAAACAAATAACGTTAAATATTTAGATCCTCTCATTAAAGACTCGTAGCAAACAAAATTAATGATAGTTGATCATTAATATTTCCAGTTGACGTATTAATATTTTCATATCACATGTCAATTACCAGAGAATAACGAGGTAGTCTACAGTGTTGACTGCTGGTACAATTTCACAGCACTTAGACGAAATAACACGCAAATCAGCTATTAATGTTGAACGATAGAAATAGAACACTGCGCTAGATAGCCACCAGTATTGTGTACTTTTAGAAACACAAATCTTGGTACCACTATCATATCTGAGACAGTGTTCTATTTTGTTTTACACTTTCTCGGATATATATATATATATATATATATATATATATATATAATAGTGTTTAACGCCCGTTTTTACTACTGAGGCACCACAGGCGGTGGACTGGTGATACATGAGATGAAATGATAAATTGGGAAAGGATTTTTTTAAGGAAGGAAACGTTACAGATCTAAGTTTAGGGTGCCTTCTCGGCATTTACCATTTATGAGGACTGAGTAAAACCTGGGGGGGGGGGGGGGGACAGCCAAAGAAGACGGTACTGGTGGGAATCGAATCCCAGACCTCCCGCTCACAAGACCGCGCCTTAACTACTCCAGCCGCCCGTGGCAATTTCTGGGGAAAAGGTCTTGCACGGATGCATACAGAGATAAGGAGTAATGGAAAATTTTAAAGAAGGATGTATTATGTGTGGGGAAGTGGACAGTGCTTTCCATTGTCTAATAGAATGTGAAATGGTAAAAAGGTGAAGAGACAGAATCTGGGATGAAAAATGAGACAAACTACAAGAACATATAATGGCAAAGAAAATATTGACATGTTAAAGTAGAGAAAATAAATTAAATTAGGAAATTCATAGGAGAAGTAAGGGATAAGTGGAGGTGAAGTATAAGGAAGGAGCTTGGGGGCACACAGAGTTGCAAATGCAGGCCATACATATAACCAGGTGGTTACGGCACGGGGGAAAGTTTTGGTAGTTCCAGGTTCTTTGATAGTTTGTTTGTTTGTGTAAATTAATTGTAACGTTGTTTGCTGAAATACAAAATAAAAACTCGCTCTAAAGTGTGTTACAGGCTATATAGTTATATTGTGTCAATTACAGACAGTGTTTGATTGTAGGGTTCGTCAGCTAACAAGTGACAGAGATTCTTAAAACAATGTGTCAAGTTAGCTAAATGAAACACTCGGAAGAGACTACCTGTGATGTTTTCGAAGTTTCTCATGTGGAGAGTCGTGTTTGGGGGATGGCTCGGGAGTGTCCATGCTGCCATCGGACATGGTTCGGGCTGAATTTCTGGGAGAGCCAGGAGGAGTTTCACGACCCGCTGAAGGCTGTGGTGAAGTTGGAGCCACATTGCCGGGCTGTATACCCAGCATGCAATATGGATCGCTGAAACCTGAAATGGAAAATTTTATGATGAGATACAGAAAATTGTCTTGGGGACAGTTGAACTACTTTGCGTTACTTTCTAAATGTTTATATTCTTTTATTACACATTTGATGTCGTATCTCAGTATCAACATCTTAATTGCAGCTAATTTTAGAACAGGTGTTGTATTCACAGCCTCAAAATTATTGAACTTTAATTCTTTCCTTAACAGCAAAATTTAAACTTTTCTAACGTTAATCCTAATTTTTAATTGAACTATTATAATTTGAGATGTTTAACTAAACTTTCACCTATACAGAGTAACAGGAAACTGTCATATAGCTCGAGGTGTACCCCCGCAGTGTACGCAATAAATTTAAATTTATATTATCGTTTCATTACTGCAAACTCTGATTATGAACAAAGCTAACAGCTTTGCTGTAATAACATAAACATGACTGCGTCACCGCTTCCCTTGAAAACTTACAGAAATTTAACCACGATGGTGTGATATATAACTCTGGGGAAATAAACTAGAAGTGTGATGAATGCATGGCAGTTCTAACACGAGAGTAACTATTTAGTTTTCGGATTATATTAAGTAGAGGGAAATAAATCATCAATTCTACCTTTATTTTCGATACAAATAGTTGCATCCTCCGAAACAGCGATGCCATGCTTCTTTACAGATGTCACTTCTCCCTGACTGCTAAGTTTTTCTTTAACTGCTGAAACGGTTTTACCGTGGGATGTTTTTGGTGCACTAAGTTATAAAGCGATTTGCTATGGCAGTCACGTTGGATGCCAAATTTTGAGATGGCTTAGTACGGTTCCGGCTAAGTGCTCCAGGTTGTACACCAGTCTTGAAGGAATTTGCCGTTGGCGCTGTGTGGTCTCATGTAGTGGTTTCACAGATCGATTGTTAGTCGCTTAGGTGTTGTTGCCTACGCTTCAACGGTATCTCAGGGTGATTCCGCTGTTTAGTTCAACAGGTCCGGGAGAGGAATTCAATGGTGTAAATAAGCACGCGATAATATATAACTGCGAATTTATTATGTCCAAATTCTATTCGTCATTTGGTGTTTTGCACATTGTAGACTTGGTTACTTAGTTGCCGCATGTAAAACTTACAGACGAGTACTGCAAACTGCTTAAATGAATCGAACTGAAAAGAAATAAATGAGTAAATCGAGTGAATGCCTCTTGCAGCATAGAGGACTTGAAAACCGCTTGTATCTCGCCGCATATAAAACTTAAAACTGCCTGCTGAAAACTGAAACTGAAAGCTGAGTTGATTAGTGAATTGAATGCCCCAGCGACCGCCTCCATTACACATTAAACTCAAATAAAAATCGTTGGCTAGTAGACGCCAAAAAGGTACGCGCAAGCATCGCGCCTTTGTTTTAAAATTCAAACATACGTTTTCCATTGGCTAGTTCAATTTCACGTGCCGTGCGTACCATTCGCTATTTTTTGAAAGTCTTAAGATATGCGCCAGTATTGGATAGATTTAAAGTACTACAGCCAGGAGGGGTCACGGCCCCGCCAGTCGGTTTAAAATTCTTTACGCTTATTTACCCTGCGAAGAATGCCCATTAAAAAGAATGGGGCTCCGCAAATGACCTTCGGTTTCTCTCTTTTCAATAAATTTTGTTTTATTACCCCGTTGAATTTTCCAGCTACTGCAACGGAAAACACCAAAGGCTTTCTCTATTTATAATTCTTACGTTAGAGTTACAGGCACAAAAATACATGATTGGAGTTTGCATAAATATACATGATTATTATATTTAGTGAAGAACTGTTCTGTCTGATCTGCACTTTATGGTGGGTGGGTACTTTCAGAAAGTTCATTGTTTTGAAAGCGTATGTGTGATGAAACAGCATTCCTCGCAATCCAGACTTCAGTCTTCTTTCTGCTAGCGTTTTGAAGATCCTGGGAAACAAAATGTGGCCTATCCTGGCAATGATTGTTTGTTGTTCCTGGAGTGAAATGATTGCTGGCGACATGCAACTCTCAGTGGGAAGACCCAGGTCACCGATTGCCTCTTTGATTCCTAGCCTGTGAAGAAATCCTGGCCACGTTGGAAGCTGCCATTGTCGAAATAATGACCCGTTTCCTGCCACTCTTGTGAGCAAAACTTACTCACATAAAGAAATTTGTGATACCTTAGGTGACTGAATGTTCAGAAACTCCTCTGTCATCCTGCACATCACACGAACTGGATGCTCCTCCCCTATGCACTTATTCTTGTAAACTATGCAAACAGATATAGACTATTGTATATGATGAAGCAAAATTATTTTTTCAGGCATTATTGTTGGATCAGACCGCACTTATAAAACATCATCAGGGCGAATGAGGACAATTGACAATTAACCGCAGCTATAAAAATTAGTAGGGTGCCAACTTCAGCTTTGGTTACTATTCAAGGAACGCTCCTTCCAGTGCAGCCAAATGGAAACGTATTTTTCTCATAGTTTCTTCAAATCCCGAAAATTAAATAGCGACCCTCATATCATACTTAGAACTTGTTATATTAAGAAACTACTCACAAAGTCAGCACATAATTTAAATATATATAAAAACAAAGAATCCATCCATACTTAATTAACAAGAATAAAAATCAGAATAATAAAATGAAACGCCGAAAACCGGCACACTAAAACATGCTATATTTTGGATAACTGAAGTCCTTCAAAGAAAAGTAACGGGTTATCGAAAAATTCCTCCGCACTCGGGTAATGTGCAGCGCGCAGGAGAAAGTTGGTACTCCTACATTTCTGACATTCCTTCTTTCAAAACCGATTTTTAGCAATTAATCAGCCTACCGTTGCTATGGTTTGGACTTTGGAGTGTGTACTTGCCTTGGTGGTACAGTGAACACAATAACTACATGTCGGCGTTCTGTCAGTGCTGCTATCCGAATTCGCTCGGCTACATAATGGCTGCGGAACGATTTCTCGATGGCCCTTTACTTGTTACTTGATTATTAATGACTGTGCTCGCCTCTAAACACTTAACGTTTACAGTTTTTTACCTATCTGAGAGGAAGAATCTGAAAAATATCATGTTTTGGTCCTAGCTTTCAGTACTTAATTTTATAATTTAGCACGTCTGTTCTTATAAACCAGGTTTACATATACATAGAGTACACTATTATTATTTATTAAGATACAACTGCCATACATTTCAGTGGAGACAAGAGTTTGTTTATTTCCTTATGTATTGAAAAGGGACATTTAAAATTTACCTAAAATTACCTTAAAACAAATAAATAGTGATAAATTGAAACAATGAGCTTCAGCAACTAAAATCTTTCGCTTAAGACGTATGGTATAATTGCTACATGAAAAAGTAAAAAAGTACAGTTATGACAGAATAAGTTAAATTTTTTATTTCATATGTTAGCTGGTGCAATTTGTTTAATTTGGGTGTGAAATACAGGTTATTGTAGCGCTCAGCTAAGTTTGTGTTCATTCTTGCTGCGCTAGAAACCTTGCCTTCCTCTCGAATCTTTCACATTTTCCTTCCATCGCTTACCACTAGATAGCATCATGACTGTTTTGTTTTATTTTTCTTTATCGCTGCATTTGGCTCATAACCATCCATTCTAGCCTTTGGTTATGATAACTGGTTGTGAGCTCCAGGCTTATTTTGTCTGTCTGGGTGTTCCATCATTCTGTGGCGATATCCTCAGAAAGGCCAACTCAAAAAATTATTCTTTAAAATTTGGTGAATTTTGCGCCTCACTTTTTTCTGTGATGAGATCAATGAATTGGTAAAGCATTATTTATTGTGTATATAATCTTCTTTACGTTTATCGTTGCCATGTCTTGCAGTAAAGTTTTCATTAAAATTGTGTGTAGTCTTTCAACCTGCTTTACTCCATGTTGAAGTTGTTTTCTTAAACGAATTATTCCACCATAGTTTGTTTATATGTGGAAAGTGTTTCATTCACTTTCGATTTAAGAAGTTCAAGTGCATATTTTACAATAATAAATATTTTATTCATATGCAAACTACTTTTCTTGCAGTTGAAAATTTGTAATATTCCATTAACTTGTTATATATTTTATGAATATTAAAATCTATTAATACAAAATATAATATTTAACACTTGAATTTTTGCCATATCTTTATTTAAAATCAACCTTAAGCACTGTCCACAATCTAGTACAACGTTCTTTGCTCAGTTTCTCGCCCTTGTGCACCTAACTCGTAGTATTACTTTCATTAATTCATATGCTACTGATTGTATAATTTATTTGCATTTATTGTTATAGTTAAATGCATTCTGCTGCGCAATTCCCCACCCAGAAACTGTTTAATATTAAACGACAATCTAAAATGCTGTGAAACACAAAGGATATACTTTAACCTGCTAAAACTCGCCGTCTTTAACAATATCTTTTTGGCTGAATATCGTCTGTTTTAAATAGAAAACTTTAATGCTAACTCGAAAGGTCTCGATCTCTTAAGCCCAGTTATATAAAAGTTGCTAAATGGAGATTACTTTTAACTGTATTTCACAAAGTAACTAGAGATCAGTCATAATTTTTGTTGTAAAAAAATAAATAAAAAAAAAATAATCTCAGATAACGTAAATTCGAGTCTGCAATACCGTCAAACCTATGGCAACATCGCGAAATAATAGAGAGCATGAGTTGATCTTCAACTTTTCCCGCCTCCTAGACATATTTTTTTTCTTAATATGTCTTCAAACACAGATAAGGAAAAGTCAAAGCAAATGCAAGTGGCAACTTTTAGAACACGAGAAGGATGTTGTTATTGATCTGGTGCTAAAATATTGCAGAATATTAAAAAATAAGAAATGCACAAGGATAAATATAATTAATGGGGGAGGGATTGCTAAAGAGCATAATAATTCTATTCTGAAGACTTCTGCATTATTACCCCCATGTGTGTGCAGTCTATAGCATCTAAAACCCCAGAAACGTTGCTAATGTTTTACAGCCTAGCATCAATTTCCTTACATCACTCTCTTCGGTTGGTATTTGATGCTGAAAATGTTCTAGCAACTTTACGGATAGTTTCTTTCTTCACTTTAATATATATCCAATAACAATTTGGAAGCTCCCTATCGCATGGAACCTTAAACACAGAATTCAAAGCATGATTTCGCTTAGTTTGTGATTGTAATCGGGGACATCTTTTTCTAAGCGAAATCACATTGAATTGTTTATCGTTAGTTCTAGGAAAGGACTATTTCTGTCATGAAATACACGAGAGCACGATGAAATTCATCAGTAGATGAGATTTCGGAATAATCAGAAATCTGTACAATGTATCACTTGTACGTTTAGCCTAACATAACCTCCAATTGAACGATACTCTGTCTGCTATTACAATGAAATCAAAGGTGAAACTTTGCCTACATGAAAATTAAAATAAAGATGGACCACCATTTTATTTATAAATGAAGTTGTTATGCTTCTCTACTCTGGGAAATGTTTTATTTAATAATTACTAAACGCTAGTTAGTGCTTTAACTTTTGAAATTTCACGACTTAGATTTAATAAGACGAAACAGTCTTATATTAGTGTTTATGGAACCAAAATTTCCATGTAAAGTATAATTGACGGTTAACTTATGCCCTAAATTAAAACTTTTCATACAACTGGCCCTTAAAAGAACAAACTGATCTGGTTTGGGCTATATCAGGAGCTGACAACACCCGAAAATGCTTTAAGTATTTCTGTATTTCCTGTACTCGTTAATTAATTACGTAAGGTTCTAATTTTGTCAGGAAGAATATACGCCGGCCCTTGTGAAAGAAGCCAAGAAGAACATGACACGCAAGTTAAGCCTTGACACGGGTTTTCAAGTTATATGAGACATGCAGCACAAAGGCCTGAGATGATTTATCGCTCTTCGTGCATGAACGGGAATGTAATGGATTAGTTCAGGTAGCCGATAGCGTTAGCAAACAGAAAACCGATAAGTTGGCTTTCAAAGCGGATATTATACCTAAAGCTTGTTACGTCCACACACAAGCAGTCCAATTAAAGTCGAGAGGGAGGCCTCCCCCAAAAGAAACTTAATTCTCAAGGACGTGAGCATGATAGAGTAAGTAATTCCGTCCCCACTCACTACAAATAGACAGTTTTCTTGCTCGCGCTTTCATGAACGAATACGAGAGAAATCTGGTGCTCCAAACATATTTAACTAAGCTAAAATTAAAATTTAAAGCCTGTCTTTAAAACAATCCCTTCAACTTCTTAAAAACAATTTGATGGAACATTTCGTCACGCAGGAGTTGCATAAACTAAGTGAATTTCTCACCTAATAGAGTAACTTTAAGAAAAATAGGTATATGACTTTATTAATTAATGAAATAAATTATGGTATTACTGTGTGGTGTTAGAGGGAACAAAATCAGAAATTTTGCAATCTATAAGCATTAATAATAATAATAATATTAATAATAATAATAATAATTTTATTGAGATTAAATGATAAGATTAATGGTATATTATTAAGTAAATGAAATATATGACGACTGATAGACAAAGTTATATTGTGTGGGCATTATTTAAATACTTTAAATGTAACCATGTTTATGAACTGAGCCCTTAACTTCATCTTTACATTCACTAAAATAGAGAAAAATAACAGAAAGTGTCGAGTTACATTGTGTGTTTAAGATGATGGTGCTCATATAGTTCTATACAACATAAACGTGTTATTATTAAAAACAATTACAATGTACTAGGCAAATATGCACAATAAACAATACAAATTTCATCGAATTCGTTGGCTTTAAAATTTAATTTAAATGTTATTGTAGTAAAAACATATAACACATACTTTTTCTGAAGGTTATTACAGGGCTCTCTTAGATACAAATATAATTCTCAAACACATGTTATATTAATATTCCACATTTATTTACTATCTTCACGATGATACATATAAAACATATCTTCATGATGATATGTTTTATATATTATATTTTGGATAGTTTTTTATAAATACTTTTAAAGCTACTTTTATTAATTATATGACTATAAATTATTTTTTATTATTTGTTATTTTAATTGACACGCTTCAATAAAGCATCCAGAAGAAAATGGCAACTTTTAACTACAAATCAAACCCGATAAATAACGCATTACGGAGCCGTGTGAGTTTGCATAAAAGATATGCAGAAATACTTGCTAGTTTTCCTTATTAAAATATTCCAGGAGATGTAACTTCGTATACAGACGATGATGATGCTATCAAAGAGCATTATATATATTCTCGCACTTCAGAAAAACAGCCCAACAAGGCAAACATACTCGTATTTCACTGGCACAGCATTGAACGTCGTTGACAGGTCTGTGCACGATAAACAGAACATGAAAGCACGATTGGTGCATCGTGGACGTTATGTAAACACAGAGCTGTCCTCTTGCGATTTGTTATTAATAACCCTCCGGCATGCAAATTAAATGCCATACTGCTGATAAGCCTCCGGGATGTAGTCGATATATAGCAGGCTATTTAAAAGCATACCCACTTTTTTCAGTAGGTGCATTGCTCAAAGTTGCATTACTTGTATGTATGCGTCAGGTTTACCGGTTTCAAAACGTTAAAAATAACCATTTGAATTTGTTTCCTCTGATTTTTTCTAATTTGTTTCAGTCTGTAATAAATTATTTCTTGGATTTTAAAAGTTTTTACTTGAATCGAACTATTTGTAAATACAATAAATTTACCACTTTGTAAAAAATAAATAAATAACAATGTTGGGTAAATGCGCTCCATATGAACCAAAATACCCTTTAAGTGCTGAGTGCAAACGGTTATTGAAGGATAAAATAATTACAGTTTTCTGTGTTTTCCTATACTTCTAATAAAAAAAGTTAAATTTGTAAGTTTCTGCGTACGTTATTCTTAGATAAAAGAAATTAACAGAGATACTTTCTTAACACAACATTTTAGATTTCCTACTTAATTGGATGAGAATATCGTATAATTAAAGTTTCATTTATATTTTATTTATTTATGTGATTTATATACGAACAATTTAACATTTCAGGCCATCAGCGTTCTATTCAATTCAGAGCGTGAAACAGCCGATAACTTTTGCTCAGAGGTCCCTTCTTTCAGGCTTGATATTCTTTCACGTGTCGTAAATCTAACACGCGGAACCCAGGGCCTTATTCCTCTTCCGAAGGAAGTCATACTTAGGATTTTTGTGACTCTGGCCGGGATTGAACCCGCGATCTTGCGTCTTCGAGGCAATTATGAGTACCACTGGACACTAGGACCGATTTAATTTATATTCATCATCTTCATTTAAATTAATATTGTAAATAAATTCCGACCCTCCATACGTTAACATGTGCTAAAGTAGTTTTTGATGCATAAAAATAAAAACATAGAAAGCTCAGCGTTAGATATGGGGATAGGTCCATAAGTTTCCGGCCTAACCATTTTCTAGGTATGATAAAGACAAAACTATATCTCACTTTTCAGTATAGTTACCCTTTATTGCAATACACTTCTCACCCCCCCTCCCAAAGTAAAGTCAGAAGTCTTGTTTGCAAAATGGGCATAAACAGCATCCATCACTTCTTCGTCACACTTAAATTTCCTTCCTCGAAGGTCCTTCTTGAGTTTTGAGAGAAGGAAATAGTTACTGGGAGCTAGATCTGGGCTATAGGGTGGATGGTCAATCTCCTTGAGACCACATTTCTTCACAGTTTCCAAAAGATTGTGGCCATGATCTTCTTGGTTGACCGAGTGACCTTGGCCTTTAGAGGCAGTGCTTCGCCAGGTTTAAGCCAATCCATTAATTCTCTTTCGGACAAGGGATCATAGTACAGAACCATAGTTTCATCTCCTGTAGCAATGGTTTGCAGAACTCCTCTCTCGTTGCCACGGCAGAGCTCCAAAAATGCCTGACAACAGATGACTCGTTGCTGCTTTTGTACTGACGAAAGAAGTCTAGACACCCATCTTGCACTAACTTATTCATGTTTAAATGTTCATGAATAACTCGAAGTACTGTTGTTTTAGAAAGGCTCGACCTTGTTGTTACTTCTGTAACTTTGGGCCAGCCGCCGGTCTTCCGTATTTCTTCTTCCACAAGAGCGGCGTTTTCAGGAGTGAGCACCTCAGGGCTAACCCGTATGTTCTTAATCTTCAATGCTTTCTCGACCCAATGTAAAATGTTTGGCCCGTTTTTTTACGGTAGAATATGAGGGGGATGTTGCCCCATACACACTGTCCAATCGCGGTTTAATTTCATTTTGAGTAAGTCCTTCTTTTGTTTTTGTGAAGAGCTTAATAACAGCTCGATACTCCATTTTGAACATGTCACAATCTTCTATACATAGCCTTCTTTATGCAACTATATCTGAACAACTAAACACAGTTACAGTTGCAATTATTAACTTAACAGACAAAGTATGACACCAGATGAGAATTTTTGTGAAGGGTATAATCCTTATCGGCGAGTCCGGAAACTTTTAGACCTACCCTCGTATATTGCAAAGACAATTAAAGTTTTATGCTTGAATAAGTAATGGAATGACGAAATGTACTCATGTTTAATAGTCGAATATGGCTTAATTCAGCAGACCGAGGTATAAGAAGTTCGATACAGTTCACATCCTTGCAGAAGTTAGATCAATGTTTACTATAGTAGTCTATCATTTTCTACTCGTTGCTTATAAGATTTGCGCTGCAAATGCTTCGATATTGTGAAAGTACTGCACGAAACTTAACTTGGGTCTTCTGTCGACACCCTTAACTTTATAGTATATTGTCTATATGATGTAGCTTAGATCCTACAATACTGGCTTGAACATGGGTTGGTCAACTTTCTGGGATGGCAGTTTACGATACTGTACCGAAATTATAAAAGCATTCACTACAAAAATCATTCATTAACAATTGCTAAACGCAATCAAAGTTTCTACGCAGTAAAATAACCGGACGGTAAATTTCCAGTGGCACGGAGAAGACAAATTGGCGAAGAGGTTAACAAGAGATGGCTTTGAAATGGGATGTTTTATTTTGAAGTTAAACAACTCATGAAAGAACTTGTCAACATTTTTCAAGTGATAGATATTTACTGAACAAGTCTTCTTTCCTTAAATTAGGAATCAAATGAGAAATACGCAATATCAGCAGCAATCATCCAGAACTACGGAGTGTTCACAACACATGTCCAAACTCTTCATACGGTTTACAATACAAAAAGAACGTAGTTAATGTGCAAGGAACATTTTTGAAGCGGGGAAGTATGAAAAGGCTTTGTCCTACCTTCAGTTTATATAGCCCAGGGTAAACTGCAGGGGTATTAATTACGAAAGGTAACTTAATATGCACGGAGTACAACGAACTGTGCAAATTACATTAGCACCAGCTCGCGGCAAAAATCCGGTACATGCCATTACACAGAGCTAACGGCTGACATCAGAAAAAAGGCTTTCATCCCCGTCATGTATCTATTACAAATGCGTAGCGCAAATAAACAATTTCACTTCACGAAGTGAAGTACTTCTAAAAATCGCCAGGTGGCCTGTGGAAACGTCGAGTTAAGTAAGATTTATTCTACATAACCGTTATAATCGACTTATATAAATATTGCAGTATTGATACAGGCAGATATAGCTTTATAATTGTAATATAGGGACGTAAGAACAACAATAACGTAATACTATTTTTAAACTTAAAATATCATGCTAAACAACAAGTTAAAATTGACGGGGAACATAAGAGTTGATAGGTTTTCATTATTTTCTTTATTTATGACTGATTTGTTGATAAGCAAATACTGATATCGTCCTTTAGGACTGGTAGTCATGACAATATTTTCTTCCTGAATCCCGCGTTGTGTTGTTTAGTCTACTGGTTATTAGTTGCACAAAATAAGACATGAATTATAAGCTGCAATGTCAATCAAGAACCGCCATTGGCCATCGCCGCATTCATCACAACAAGAGAATCATCCACTGCTGCCCTAGTGAATTGTAAAATATTATATCTGGTTATCGTCATGTTATAGTTCTGCATATTTACATATAAATTCTTCTAATTGCGATATTATTAGTTCGAATTTAATTAGTATCAAAACAACAAATACAGTGTGCTCATATATATCATAATAAATTGCTTTAACTCAGCTATTAATTGGCACCAAAAGTTTATTTCTTCTGATAAATGTATAGCATGACAATACAATTCAAATGCAGGAAACAAATTTATAAGTAGTGAAAGATATCTGATTCAAAATGTTCTGTGGAATCAATAGCTGCCCCCTCTCGTTGATATGCGACAATTGGTACAAATTTTTATTACCTTCTTGCTGCTATTGAAGCTTGATAGAAAACTGGTTAGCCTAACAAATTTAATAAGCCATGTCATGTCATCAATTCTTTGAACATGTGGAAAATGAAACTGGGAAACTCTTATTCACATTGAAACAGATGTTGAACTAAAATGATGGTTCAACATTCTTAGCAACATTTCTGATTTTTAACCAAGTAGTAGTAGTAGTAGTTAGTAGTAGTAGTAGTAGTAGTAGTAGTAGTAGTAGTAGTAGTAGTAGTAGTAGTAGTAGTAGTAGTAGTAGTAGTAGTAGTAATAGTAGTAGTAGTAGTAATAGTAGTAGTAGTGTAGTAGTAGTAATAGTAGTAGTAGTAGTAGTAGTAGTAGTAGTAGTAGTAGTAATAGTAGTAGTAGTAGTAATAGTAGTAGTAGTAGTAGTGTAGTAGTAAACTTTAATCTGCCAGCAAAATGCAGCACTGCCACTACCCACCTCAGATATCTCTTTTTCCATTCTTCCGTCCCCTTGCAGTACGCCAGAACATGTTCCCACGATTCTTTATCCGCACATACGGGGAAGATTCTTGTACCCTCTCTGTCTGTTACTTTAGTCATCTGCCATGTGCTTAACCTAAACCAAGTGAGCCCCTGATTTCAGAGTTTAGCCCCATGTTTGAATGTAATGCTCTATGTCCCGTCCAAATTTCAGCGGATCTCCACCGACACTTTTTCTTTTTCTTTTCCAAAAGAGTTAGCTGCCTACTAATGTGCTTCAAGCATTTCTTAATTTTTCTCCAAATCCCCTCTTCTCAGTTGCTCCCGGCAGCGGATCGCCCTTATTAGTGCCTGATCGCCATGAACAATTCTGAACCTCTAAAATGTGACATAAATAAGCTCAGGTTCGGTCCGGTTATTTCAGCAGATCTTTTTATATGTATAAGATTTTGTTCTCTGACGAAAGACAGCGTTTTCCTTTTAAAAACGTGAAATAAGCATTTTATTGCAATTCGTTCGTAAGCAAATGTGCATGAAAATGATTTCCAGGTTGGTTGGCATTTCAATATTATTATAGTGTAGAAGAACTAATACAACACTTTTTCTTTTAAGTTTCTTATCAATAAACTGCACTACTTGAGACGTCGAACAGCCTAGCAAGTCGCATCAATCACTTTCCAAATTACTTTTTATTCTAGTTATTTTCTCCCAGCAACCGGTTGATCATGGCTGCTGTTTTTAAGGCCCCCGATGGATTTCTCTTCTCCTTTGACTTCAGGTTTAATGCACTGTTTAGGAAAGCAGCCCCTCTAGGTTTCCTATACTTTTTCTGCACAAAGAGGAACAGATTGATTATAGCTTCCCACCTGTGGGTCTTTCATTAAACCGCATGCTACTCCGCCATTGGCAGCCTTAGGCACGGCGTAACGAGGAAAAGTGGGTTAAGACAGTGAAAACTGTCGGTTCATTTGGGAAACAAAACAGAACTTAAAGGAAGTTCTATAAACAAGTTATTTAGTGCGATGAGGGCATTGGGTAATTAAGTTTATACTGGGATAAATTATAAGTCATTTCTTTACTCGCGAACAAGCGACTGTGCGAAAATATTAAAAGTGCATGAAACGTACTTTCGAATGAAGCCACCAAGTGGAGTATGTGAGCAGAGCTGCGTGTCTCAGCACTTCCAGAAGTTCAGTTTGCGAGCGACAATGGTCAGGAAAGGACCTCATTTGCCTATATGAAAGTTATCACTATTTAATTCCGCTCCTGTCTGGCGAATTTGAACATGTAAAGAGCCAAGCTCTGCGCATGCGTACTAACGAATATGTGCTTAGCTTGGTTTTTTGCGGGGATTCTACCGAGAAATGTGAGCGAGAGAAAACACACGGCTCATTGCAATGGCGTCCTCTAGGTAACATTTAGAATTATGTGGTAGAAATATAAAAGTATTGTTTGGTTATCCCTTCCAGGATGTTATATATTTATGAGAGAGTACAATTGTGAGCGTGTCTCTTATTGTTAAATTAACTATAAAGAAATAATGCAAAGCGAGTGCAAATATTGGGCTGTGACAATGTTTGCTTACAAACAGTTTAAAATGTAACATGTCCATAGTTTATATTTAATTTATTTTATGCCTTAAACTAGAATGCATGGTTTGAATTTTATCTTGATTCAATAAAAACATTAATTACTGAAAACTAGCGTCTGGCCAAGTTAAAGTTATCAAATATTAATATTAAGTTCATTCGTGCTGTCAGAAGATAATTTGAAGAGAAATTTTCAGTTGATCTATTCAAAATTGTAATGCAGTTTATAGATTAATATTACCACACATTTTAGACGAACTAAAGAATGCACTCCATCAAGAATCAATTGAATTTTACTAAGACAATATATTACGGTAATGGGTAATTTGAGAAGAAGATGCCAGCAAATGCCAGAAGATAAATTAATATTTGTTTTACAAACAGTTATACTATAACTAAACAGAAACAATCGATTTTACATTATCGTAAAACTTTTTGTGTGACACTGTACAAAAATAATAAGTTTTAATTCCACGACAATCTAATATATTTTATCATACAACAACAACAACAACAACAAAGAGTTTAAGCTTTGTCTGCAAATGTCCAATAGCAGTCAATAGAAAACACCCGCGATATTTTTTCCATACAATTGGATGAAATTGCTGACATGAAGATGTCCCATCTTCTTACTTAGGTAAGATGGGGAGACAGCGAAGGAAGAATTCTTGTTTTGTGATCACTGCATGCTATAACAAAAGTTGTACACTGTAGCATTTCATCGGCATGGACGATGTGTGTTGCTCGAAAGACAATTTTAAACGAAAGTGTGAGAGTTGTTATGAAGACCAGAATTATTTCATGTTGTGTAATGAAAAGGGCGCTGAACACGATTCTCTTTTACTTGACACTGAAGTTATGTGACTGTCGAGAGGAAATGGGATTCACTGATGAGCTGTGGCTTGCAGTATGTTGCCCCTCAACCAGCTGACAAGAGTTAGCAAGGTGAGCTCACTTCCACATTCTTACAGCTCTTAGCTTCATGATAACGAAATCAATATTGGAAACATCTTCATGTATAACATTCACAAAGGAGAGACATTTAATTGTAAAAGTGTTAATAAAAGTTTATGAATATAAAAATTCTTATTGTTTAGAGGGTGTTAAAATTTATTTTTGAGATTTTATTTTATTGTTAACTGGCAGTGAATATCACGGAGCACCTTGGGGGTCTCATCTCAGATTTCAAAATATACTTCACTTCATTCAGAATTTTGGATCAGAGATTCATTTTCCCATGCTGACACCTTACCAGTTACCTTAACTCTTTCCTAGAAAGGCGAATTTCTCGAGTTATCATGTGACAGAAATCTCAGGTAAATGATCAACAAGATGCTGACTGGCAAGAATAAACGATTATCCAATGATTTCAGAAAATACTGTCATTTTTTGTTGGTGTTTGCGGAGTTTCTTCTCTAATTTATATAAAAAACAAGTACAGAAATAAGTTGGGTGTTGATCCCGATTTAAGACAAAACAAACATTAAATAACTGTATTTAGCTAAATAAGCACAGCCTTCGCACTGAAACAAAAGCGTGAATTTTGTAAAGTTAACAGTTTTACTGATTGCAAGTCTGAAAACTGGAGTACACGTTTGTCCAAATGTTTAAATATTCAACCACTTTTTTTTTTTTTTTTTTTTTTTTTTTTTTTGGTGTTTAACGCTTTAAGGCACTACAGGCGGTGACACTGATGATACATGAGATGAAATGGAATATTGGGAAAGGATTTGTTTTTCAGGAAGGAAACGTTCCAGGCCTAAGTTTAGGATACCTCTCCGGCATTTGCCATTTATGAGGACTGAGGAAAATCACGAAAAAAACCCAGTCTGGGAGGACGATCCTGGCGGGATTCGAACCCCATACCTCCCGCTCACGAATCAGCGTCTTAACGACCTCGGCCAGCCGTGGTGGTATTCATTCACTACATTTTAATGTTAATAAAATTAATTTTAATACATTTCACAGAATAGTCCATTGAACAGGAATAGATTGGACAGTTTTTTTCTCCAATAAATATCTAGTTCTAAATACTACACACAAAAATAGCTAAATAAACCATAGTGTTGTTATAAATGTAAAAAAATGCTTATTTTGACCCTTGTACCACAAAATCATACATTTCGGTAGTAAAATTTGCTTACTGGTACATCTAATATCCCCTGCATTGAATGTATGGAAAACCCTTGATTAGATTGTTTTAAGCTTTTTACTTCTATCTCTTAGGATTGTGTCCTCAGCTTAAGGACTGGTAAATCCGTCTAATCATTATAATAAAAAAAACGGTCCAATATCGAGAACTGCGGAATTCCATGTGTTACTTTAGTACGGTATTCAGCGATACATATTAAAACAAGAACATGTTCAAAATAAATATAACACTGAAATCTATTACTCAAAACACGCTATATTTCGCAATACGTTTATTCTTGTATATTGTCAGCTCAGAGTTAGAGACAATTCATTTAGTTATCCTAAACATAGTGTGTTTTGTATAACAATTTTATCATCATCATCATCATCATCAACAACATACTTCACGTGTTTTTTTTTGTACCGGGCGATTATATTCATCTAGAGTTTAAACTCCAGAACAGAAAAGCATTGCTTTTAATTCCCGTTTAAAAAAAATTTGTTGAGAGCTTTTTAGAAGCAGAACATTCGCAAACCACGCTTCTCTACAGACAAAATAATGAAATGAAAAATATCTCTGAGTAAAGGAGGCTATGCTGCTATGTATGTTCAGCGTGCCTTGTTCCTTTGCAATATGTATTCATTAAAATAAAATGCTTTTCTGGCACACTAACAAAAAGCAAGATAAACTACAAGGGCTTGCTTTTCTCCTATGAAACGTATATTGCAAATTATTCGTACATTTCACTTCCATATTTGTAAAGTTCTGTATCCAACTGTATTTATACATACACGTTTTTCTTTTTAAGACTTTTCACGATGTATGCTTTGTAAATACAATGTTTAATCTAAATATAGTCTGCACAAATTGTAATCGATGCGCAAACCGGTTGAAAATTAAACCGGTCACATGATAATTTGGCAGATTTTTAAATATAATCCGCGGCATTATGTGAATCACTCCGTTTGAGTTGTTAATTTCTTAATGACAGCATTTTTAAACAATTTTCACACAGATGAAAACAAGAGCTTCTAATGCAAACACAATGCCGGTATGAGCTTTAAAACTAAGGAAGTGCTTATCAGGATAATTGGAAGCAAAAAGGTATAATGAAATTTAACTTAAAGAAAACTAGTATTAAAATTTACGTGAAACTGAACTTAATTCTTTGCCCTTACAATTTATTTTATGTATATACAGGGTGTTTCCGAGCTGATGATACAAACCTTGAACAATTTGAGACCAGGAACCCTAATCCAGAAACAACGGAATCGAAAGTTATAAGCCAACATTGTGGGATATCATGTAACAATGAAATACGAGAACATACGAATCATTGTTGGTACCTTGAGTCTTTACATGTACTTGCTAACACTTATAAGACAGGAGACACGAAACTCCACTACTGCAATGCGATAGCGTGAAGTGTATCGGACATGGTGTGTGTTTGCAGTTGAAGTGTACAGTCGATCAGCCTACTGAAGCACCAAAGGCAATGAACACTGATGATACATGAAATTAAATGCTTTATCGGGAAAGGATTTTTTTAAGGCAGGAAACGTTCCCGTCTAAGTTTAGGGTAGTTTTCCGACATTTGCCAGTTATGAGGACTGAGGAAAACCTGGAAAAAACCTCAATCATGGAGGAAGGTCCTGGCGGGATTCGAACCGCAGACGAGACCGCGCCTTAGTGACCCCGACCACCCATGGCGGTCAGCCTTTTAGAGCATATAGTTCCTGAGATATAGAATTTTAACTGAATAAGTTAAATAAAATGAAATAAAAACAAATAAAAAATAAAAATGGTTTTTGCAGTGGTATAATTAAAATTTTATTAAAATTAATAGCGAAGGAACATTAATGAAAATTATATCCAAATAAAAATTCCAAAAATTAAAATGGTACAAAAACATTATTTTTGACTTCTTGTTCCCTGTTATACTTCCCTTAAGGTCGACGTTACTATGAAGTGTGTTTTGCTGAAACAGTAACATCTTTTTCCAGTAAATATCACATCTTTTATACTATATTCTATTTTTTAACTGCAAATAGAATGTAGTATAAAAGATAAGTGAATATATTATTATTATTATTATTATTATTATTCACGTAAAATATACTAAACATTTAAAAGCGCTTTTATGCGAAAGAAAATGTACAATTTTAATGCTTGGAAACAACAAAAAATATACCAGGCTTTAGTCATAAATCTTGTCTACGTCTTGGCTTCTAAGCGTACAGCAGCTGACGGCTCCCTACTTTAAATCCTCTTCCAAAAACCCGCATACGTTCGTACCTTGTAAAACATTTTAGAATTGCCGTCTTCACCGGTCAGACTTGTAGTGAGAAAATTCATTCTGATTGATATGTTTGTTTAAGTTCGATCATCGCATTGTTTCTCGTTTCATTGCTACGCCTTTACGTTCCCAAATTTGTGCTAATTTCGAGAATGATTTTGTTGGCGAACGTTAAAGATTTGTGCCAATTTCGTGTAGTTTTCCTTTGTTAAAAATGTACGTTTTTGCTCGCGGTTTTTCCCCTCTCTGTATTTCTTTTTGGAGAATGATGAAAAAATCAAATACAGAAGAAGGGTTAAGTACTGGAAGAAGTAATTTATGTGATGATGGTAAAGAATGAAGAAAAAGATTCCAAGAGATTTAGAGTTGGAAGCTGAAAGTTACGCGTAGGAGACCAAAAGGAAGAAAGAAGAATGTACCGAAGAAGATTTAAAGAGCTGGAAAATGCAAACTATGTGAAGAATGGAAAAGAAGAATTTATAGAAGAAGATTAAAAAAGCAGGATAATGTAAGGTACGTGACGGCAGCGAACATTGACAACAACATGACCACAACAACCTTACACACAATAATAAATAACAGTATGACATCAACAACAAGGCATATGAAGGTCACGACGAAGAAGAAAGAAGATGGAGATGTAAAAGACATAATAACAACCTAAAGCAATGACAATAATAACCATATAAACCATAATAATGACAACATAATGCTAGAAATTATAAACAATAACATGACATCAATCAACAAATCAATAACAAGAAAGCACATAAAATTAACGACTTTAACATTAACAATATACCCATTAGAATATCATTTAAACAAGGACAGACCAGTGACCAAAGAGGAAAAAACAGAGACGGCGAAGGGAGTGATTGCTGTGTGAAGATCAAGGTAGGAGCAGAAGGGATCAAATGATGGAGTGGAGAGCCACAGAGGGGAGGAGAAGAGGAGGAAGTATGGAAACTATGAAGGTTTATAAAATGGTGAAAGTGTAAGCGAGTAGTGTATGGTGAGTAAATAGCAGAGCTATTGATTTGTTTGAATTCAACGTTTAAATGTTTTCGGTCATAATTTGAACACTTAGGAGCGAAGTGAAGATAAGCGAGCTGTTGTTTTGGATAGAAGATGGAATTCAAGTAACAAATAAAAGTGAACTACGTGAAAGTGACATAAATAAAGTGTAGTAGAATAGTTATAATATACACCAATAAAATGATAAAGGGAACAGAGAGATTAAATAACATTTTAGCTGGTTACCAGCACAGTAACCTTAGT
Source organism: Metallyticus violacea (assembly GCA_030762175.1). Classification (NCBI taxonomy): domain Eukaryota; kingdom Metazoa; phylum Arthropoda; class Insecta; order Mantodea; family Metallyticidae; genus Metallyticus; species Metallyticus violacea. The sequence continues at coordinate 141,783,233 of CM060832.1, forward strand.
TTTAGGTAGTTTTAGCTTCAGTTTTTAGTTTTCAATTTAAGTTTAGGTAGTTAAGTTATAACTCGCTACCAGTTATAGTTTTGTTTGCTAACTGACTTCCAGTTAGAGAGTTGCTTGAGTGTTTTAATTTGATGTTGTTTTGTTCATTTGCATTTTTGCTATTTTTGCTAATTACTTTTGTTTAATTAGTTATAGATATAAGCTGTAAGATAATGTTAACAATGTAAGAGAAAAGAAAAATATGATAAACTATAGAAACTGTAATATATGTCCTGGTATAGGCATCTGGGTGTCAAGACGGCATATACCGCCACGGGTAGCCGAGGTCGTTAAGGCGCGGACTCGTTAGCGGGAGGTAGGACCGCCCTCCCTGACTGAGGTTTTTTCCAGGTTTTCCTCAGTCCTCATAACTGGCAAATGCCGGGGAGGTACCCTAAACTTAGGCCTGGAACGTTTCCTATCCTTAAAAAAAAAAATCCTTTTTCAATTTATCATTTCATTTCATGTATCATCAGTGTCCACCGCCTGTGGGCCTCTGTAGTAAAAACGGACGTTAAATTAAAAAAATGGACAATCTATTACAGATTTCTTCTTCTTCTTCTTCTTCTTCTTCTTCTTCTTCTTATTATTATTATTATTATTATTATTTCTTTTCGGTTTGCACTGAACCAGTGTGTTACAATTTGAGCCCAATATCCTGAACTGCTCTTCTGGTAGAAGGCAATTGATTCAGAAAGCGACGTTGCAGAACATGAGAAACGGGAGAGTTAAGTATGATCCTATGCCTAGAAAAGACGTAAAACACCGCGTGGGCAACCAAGATTTACAATTAAATGCCTGTTATTTGGTTCACAGACTTAATTGAGGGTTTCATTATTTTACTGAGTTCCAAAAATGCAGTCTAAGTAGATTTAACACCTGTAGCTCCCTGGTTCATGCGGCGCAAAAAACAAAACACGACCTTAACGTTAATTGCGGATAATCTATCGTGGTGCTCCAAGTAAACGAGTTGTGAAAACGCGAAATAACTACGGGGCAGTAACAACATAAACAAAAACCTTGCAATACGCTTAGTTCGAATGAAGTAGATAGAACGCCGTACTGGGATCCTATAAGCAGGAATATCAGTACCCTCGTACACAGCGGTGTCTTATGTTTGCTTCAGGGTCACCGTGGTTGTAGCAAGAGGGGATCTGAAAGGTTGGGTCAGATTTTATGACAATACACAATATGCTTTTCGCTCGTCTCTTGTAACAATAAATTCAAATATGCCATACACACGACAATGTGACTTTCGGAACGACAATTGTCCTCTTACTTTTAATAATTGTGAAAATACTTTAATTCCATTATAACCACTGTGGCTATCTGAGTGATTCTTTATGTGGGATGGAAATTTTGCAAATATTAAGAAACAGTTTGGGAATAAGTTCGCTATTTAAGACAAATGTATGAATGTCAGAAACGTTTCATAGAAGAAAGAAAAACTATGGAAAAAGTTGGACGAATGTAATGCAAGTAAATATTCGAGCCGTTAGAGACCTTATCGACTGTGACCTACATTTGACAATTTCTCAGGTCGTTTCTGTGTTATGGAAGTGTTCAGTCCATTATTTAAAATGATTGGATTACCGAAAATAATGGACAAGGTGGGTTCCTCGAATACTCACTGAGGATCAGTGTTGTAGTGTGTCAGAGACTGGGGACAAGGAGACAGGGTTTTGCATCGAATCGTGCGATGAAGCATGGGTACACCATTATACTCCTGAGGGAGTGGAGGAAAAGTGGGGAATCAGCTCCTGTCAAAGTGAAAACTCAACTATCAGCAGTAAAGGCTTTCTTGGTAGTTTTCTGCAACTCGAGAGTTTTGCTTCATGAACGTCGAACCGCCAGTGTACCTTATTACTTCCATCTTCTGGTTGAGGCTTACCGTTGAAAAAAGATGTCAGAACCCGATTGGACGTTCTCTTCTCCAAGACAACGCCCGTCAGGATGCTTTGACAAAGGCGATTCGCAGTGACAAATGTATTTTATAAGATTTATCTAAGAACACTTGTTTAAAGTCTCTGGTCATTCGCGTCCCGTTCAATTCAGAGCGTAACTTCTACTTTCAGGCTTGAGGATTTTTACGTGCTGCAAATCTACGACAACCTTCCGAAATATTGCCAGGAAGGTGGGCAAGCATTCATACGCAACTGGCACCCATCCACTCTTTCTTCCATAATATAATTAAGAAACTTCGTTGGGGAAAACATGTTTGTAAATTGGGACATTTGGTAGATAATGTGACGGCATTAAACTTTTACTTAATTAAGTTTTGAAAAAATCCCAGTTTAATATAATAATTTAAATAAAAGATAGGCGCTCATTTTTAATAATAAGGATTTTTGCTAAAACGTTGAACTTTTACATTTTTTCCCATTATAACAAAAAAACGTTTCCTCGCTGTTTAGCCCAGGACATCTGTTGAATGTTATTGGTATAGAAGGAGAAGGAAATCTGAATACAGTTAGGTGCTCATCCAAGAGACTGGTTCATGTGTATAAACTGTTATTCCTTTGGCTTTTGGTTGAAGTTAACGAGGAATCCGATCTTGTTGCAGCCGTACCTCGTTAGCGGGAATTCTGTGAAGTTGTGATTGCTGAGCTAATTAGCTTTATGTTTGTTCACGGTCTCCAGCTTAAACTACCCCTGATGATGTAATATGTTAGAAATTGTTTGTATGACATCGATATATGGTGAACAACCTCTACTTATAATTTGACGTTTCTGTTAGTTTTTATTTCAGGGCTAGATATTAGAACATTCAATTAGTAGAGTGGAGGCAACAACTCTTGAAAATAAGGTGATTTCTAAAACTAGAATAGAACAAAATACGTGATAGAGAATATGGAAATACGCTGCTCAGAAAACAAAATTAGTAATCTGATGAAGCCATTGTGACATTTTTGTATTGTTTCATATTGAACCGAAAACTTAAACAATACTAAACAACTTTTTAACAGATAAAAACTAAAATTAAACTTCCTATTCATGGCTTTTAACAAACTCTCTTAATGAAAGGATTCATTGTTTATAGTTTGGAAAAGCGTATAATTACAGGGTTATGGAAGTTGGTTAACGTAGAAAGATTGTCTTCTTGTTCATTCTTCTGAAAAGACGCCTTATGTTCACAAGACAGAGTTCTCCAGGGTTTGAAGTGGTTGGGAAGGCCGAATGCGTTGTTCAATTGGGTCTCCTGGATGACCATTCTATTGTTTTAAATAGCGTACCTGCATGACTCTTTCAGCACAGTTGATTGTATAAGCCTTGGCTATAGTATGTTTCCCCCAATAGCATGTGGCACTGTGATTTCATGAATTTACCGTGTCGTAGCGAAGGTCCCATAACGAGATACGCTTTCTTCCCAAGTTCATACCTATCCAGATCATAACATATCTGCAAAATGAACAGCATGCTGAATTTCTTTCTCCTTGTTGTCTCCAGACATCTGAACTATGTAGGGAGATATGGGAATACCACAAGATGTCAGATTGTCATCAAATTGCATCTTATTCTTGTCGATTGTGGAGCTATAACCGGTTATTGAGATATTAATGCAGTCTTTCCCAATCTGTTTCCGGCTATTTGGTCACCAATCCTATCCCTGAGGATGCTGTGGTCTTGTGCAGTAGTGTACAGGTTCTGTAATGTTTGCAGACTAAAACATTTCCTATGGCGACTTAATCCAAATCGTCTATGCCCTTGAAAACGCGTCTAAATGAAAAGAAATATTTTGATCCCCAAAATACTCTCTTCAACCTAAATCAATAAACTTTGATAAAACCTTCCTGAACAACTATAAGCATCACATCGACGACCTTGACTCGTGTGAAACATGCGCTTTATTTGACAACTGTCGCCCTCAATGTCTGCCCGAGTCCTCACAATCGGCCATCACTACAACTAACCTTTGCACTCAACGTTGATTTGTCATTCTTGAAACCTTCAAGAGTCTTTTATAAATTATCTATAAACGAGAGACTTTTTGGAAAGGAGAATAGCTATAGAGACAATGAAACAATGATTTGTTTTGAATAATAAATGCCGTGCATACGTGAACACTTCAATTATTTCCAGCACGGACATCCATCGCACTGTAATACATATTTATAAAATGTAAACATATTTAAATATATGTAAAGCAGAACTGACTTTCCTCGTTATAAATTGATACTATTTTTGAGAAAAGAACTGATTGAAAATCCTTTAATGTAGAGTTTTTTAATAATGTTTAACGCCCGTTTTTACACTGAGGCACCAGAGGTGGTGGACACTGATGATACATGAGATGAAATGATAAATTGGGAGAGGATATTTTTAAGGAAGGAAGCTTTCCAGGCCTGAGTTTAGGGTACCTCGGGAATTTCCCATTTATGAGCACTGAGGAAAATCTGGAAAAAAACCTCAGTCAGTTAGGGTGGCGGGAATCGAGCTCCAGACATCCCGCTCCTTACCGACCTGTGGCGGTTTTAATGAACACGCTCACTGACTTGCCTAAGCTTAGAGAATATTCGCAATTAACTCGTATGAACGTATCTTTACACTGATATAAAACGCTGTTTAAAAAACAAGACTGCGTAACTCACATTTACGAGTTGTTCATATAATGTAATAGCATCAGCCTAGAGACGAGGAAATTTAAAGTGCTGAGTCATTTCCCAAAGCAATTACATGGAAGTTTTCAAACTGACAAATCTGCTGCTGAAGAATAATGAAAAAGAATGAATGTATGCGAAGTTCTGGAAAGAAGAAGAAAAATGGAACATCATAAAAAAAAAAAAAAAAAAAAAAAAAAAAGGCAAAGCTGGAGCCTTTCTTTTGTTTTTTAAAATTACGGCACTGTTTTTCTACGCAGTTTCAAGTATAAAATATTTGTTGCCCAAGTGAACATACAAAGAATTTAAAAAAGGGGTGAAAAAATAAGCATGTCAAGAATAGAAACAAATAACTTGTTGTGATACTGCAGGAGTGTTTATGAATGGTCACTCCTACCGACAACAGTAAATTATAACTTGCAATTTAATTAATTAAAATTCTAGTACAATGTTTATTCTTCAAGTTCTCAAAACGCCTTACTGCTTTCTCGCTGAGTGACTATTGGCTAGTTTAAGATGCAGCCTGCTTCCACCAATGATATTGATCTACATTAGGCTATTTATGAACACATGTCACATCCCATCGTAACTATGACGTTGATCCAAATCGATGTTTATAGGTCCATATTGAAGCATTGGAGGCCATTCGCTCCCACTCTCAAAATACTTATCGTCAAGCCCCTTTTCTTTGTGCATATTACTTTTGCATTCTGTACAACTTTTGAAATCATTTAAAACGTGCGTAATAATTAAAAAAAAAAAACATACAACCTTTTAAAAATGTGCCAAAATAAAAATTATAGTGTAATACTGTGATAATATTGACTGTTCTGTGGCATAGCAGTAGGTAATCTTTAACTCAAGTCGAAATTAAATTTGTCACTGTACTTCCTGACTTTATTGCCATTGAGAGAATGTGGAAATACGCGCAAAGTGCACACATCAGCTCCGCAGCAAACATGTCCTAAGTTAGGTGAACGACAGTAAGAAGGGCGTTTTTTTTTAGAACTACTTCTTTAATTATTAGATAAAAATGTTAATGCATTTTTTTTCAAGACAGACATCCTAGCACTGCTGGAGCAATTGGTTGATATAATCAACATATATACATAAAGCATACTAAGAGTTTTAAAATATAAATAATTGAAAGTGATAATTAGCAAAGATGGGTAAATGTAAATACTCTGGGTACGATATCACAGTGTTTTGTACAGCAACACTTATAGTAGCGTGTTAAAACCTCACATCATATGATTAAACTAGACAGAATAGAAGAAGGAAAATAACTGGCAACAGAAATATACTTTTGGTCAAAGCTCTAGCATGGATGGAGTTTGCTTTAGTGCTAGTGATTAATTAAAAGGGCCAGTAATTTAAAAACAGAACACCTTGTGGAACAATAACCTTGATTCAGTCAGACGAGATGCTGAATGCTTTTGCAGAAGTGCTTGCTTCGTGAGTGTCACGGCATTCCATTTACTATGTTTACAGACTCGACCTTTATGATAAAGGCATTACCTTTAGTTTTTGCCGACTGGACGGTGCCTACACTGCTACCGTGTTGACTTATGACGCGTGAAACTAGACTACGTTATTTATGTACTGCTTTCCTTCCCTTTAGGAACACTTGGCTCATTTAAATGACCGACTTTCATATTTATTGAAATAATTCTCGCTAATGACTAATATCATTGTGTATTCAAAAATACTTCAGGAAGCACAAGGACCGAGAACATGACTAGGGAAGTTCATCAGAAGGTGAGAGAAAATGCAACACAAGAAAAGAGATCTACACTTTAAAGTTGTCTTTTGGTGCAGCTTTCACCAATATGTAGAAAAGTAAGTTAATGTAAGATATTGGACTTGCACTATTAGGAGAGGGTTTATTAAATAAAATAGTTTTAACACAACATGTAATTGCTACGTGTATGTATATATAAGATGTTAAATACAACAATCATACAAACATGTAATACTTTCAGAAATACTGCAATGCTCACGAGAATCTGACTGCGTGCAATAAACCAGACTTTAGACTCAAATACAGAATTTATGCAAAACGATTAAATTAAATACAAACTGTCTAAAATAATACCACTCAATGTAGATCGGTGACTAACACATTACACTTTTATGGAATAAATAAATGTGCGCATTTAACTGCTACATTTGCATTCAGGAATGAAGCAGGAATACGAATTAAAACCTTCGAAAGTTTAACAACTCTCAAAAATATATCACAAAAAATAAAACATGACAATATTAACATATGTGATTACCTGTGTTACTGTGGAATGATTATAAGAAAATAGTGTGAGTTAGGTCCGGAAAATGTGAATGTAATAATCACCGACGGAGGCTACCAAACAATGAGAACGAAATCTGCAACACCGCAGTAGACGCTTCACAACCCAAAAACGAAAGGCATGAGTTCCCGGATCGGAAGCTCGAGAG